>CM057841.1:50583167-51831917 GCA_030068075.1 Paguma larvata
TAATATTTCATTTCTTGTTCATATTGCATTAGCTGCTGCTCAAAAGAAAAAAAAAAAGATCAAAGTAAGAGAAACTGGTAAGACTCCACTTTTGCTTTTCGGTTTGTGGGGTTTCCTTGGCAGATACAAACGCAGTTACAAAATCACAGCGCTTTAGTTCTGTAAGGAACTTTATGATCATAAAAACAGTTTCTCCTTATTTTGCAGAGACAAAATGAGTTTGGAGGCGATTTGGAAACGCCCTGATTTACTGGTGACTGAATGTCAGGTGATGCTTGATTGGAAAAGAGAAGAGGGCAATAATGAAGTAAGTTCTGAGAACTAGACAAGTTTAGCATTGTGCCTTTTTATATTAATATTTTTATTTTTTTAATGTTTTAATGTTTGTTTATTTTTGAGAGAGAGAGAGAGAGAGAGAGAGAGAGCGCGAGAGCGAGCAGGAGAGGGACAGAAGAAGAGAGAGACACAGAATGCAAAGCAGGCTCCAGGCTCTGAGCTGTCAGCACAGAGCCCAACGCGGGGCTCCAACTCATGAGCGGTGAAATCATGACCTGAGCCGAAGTCGTTGCTTAACCAACTGAGCCACCCAGGCGCCCCGATGTTAATGAGTATTTTTTAATTTAAAAAATACATATTTTCTACTAGTGAAACAAGTATTAACTGAAGAACGACGAGAGTCCACTCATGTCAACAAATGGCAGTACTGTTTAAGCTTTCACTGTGACACTTCCTGAGGCCATCTTCCTCTTACTGTGGGGTGAGGAACTATTCTGAATTTCGTTTTCACCATTCCTCTGGTTTTATTTGTAGCTCTATCAATTATGCGTTCCTGAATTTACACCAGTGATTTCTTACTGTATGTATTAACAACTTGCTTTTTTCAGCTTTTGAGAGTCATCATTTTCATGTTAATTCGCTACGTTAATTTTCACTCCTGTATAATACGCAAGTGTGTAACAATGTCATACTTTATCCATACTCAGCTATTAGGGCTGAGAGCCGAAGATGACCTGAGTGAGTCAACAAAACGGTAACTATTTGCTCCAGGAGAGGCCCATGCAAAAGGACTGCAGCCTAATAATAATCTATTAATTATGTTAATAATAACATTTCAGTATTATCTTTAGGAAATTCTTGCAATTCATTCCATCTAGGCAAACACTTTGCACACCTGGAAAAACACTTCTTTTATAACAGAAGACTTCGCTCATCTGGATACATGGTGAGCTTATCAGACACAGGCATTAAAAAAACAAAAAAAAACAACACAAAAACTGTACTAACCCAAAAGAAGGCAGAAAAAGGGAAAGGATCCAAGAACAAATGGCATCAACAGAAAACATGTAACAAGATGAGAAATGTTACCAATAGTAACATTAAGTGTTAATCGTCTAAGCAGTGCGAAAGCAAAAGAGACACGGTCAAACGGATAAAAAGCAAGAATTATTTGTCAACCACCAAATACCAACTTTCAATATAAAGAATACACCAGTTAACCATAAAAAGGTGGAAACAGCTATGAAAACGCCAACCAAAAAGAGCTAGCTAAATTAACAGGAAACAAAACTCTCTGGTGCCTTTCCGTTGCAGAGGAACAGGTGAAGAACCCGGGGGGAAAAAAAAAAAAAAGAAATCGTGGGGATGGCCCAGCACAACGAGAATGGCCCTGCAGGCCCCTTCTATACTTACCTTGAGAGCTGGCTGAGGCGTCGGGACCCAGACGTTTTCACAGAGCCGGACTGAAGTCTAGAATTTCGACTGCGGCTCCAAGTCTGCGGCCTTGCCACGACCCCGTTGTCGAGCCTGCATGAGCGTGAGGCTATCCTGGAGCACGTTCTGCACCAGCAGGAGGGGATCACCTGCAGCTGCGGGCCCACGAGGGCAGTGGGGAGCGCTGTGTGAGGAAGAGAAACAACTGCCGCGGCCCGTGACGCAGGAGCAGGTGCCGGCTTGGCTTCCCTGACCGGAGGCAGCCCTCCTGAGCCCACCTCCAACCCCTTCATGCCTAAGCCCGCCTCGAGGAGCAGCCCAGATGATGCTCAACCCCCAAGCAAGGACAAGAACAAAGCGTTTCCCAGATTCAGAATTCTGTCACTGCCCCCACAAAGACGTCAGCCCTCCGCCTGAGAAGCCTTCTCATTCTGCCAGGCGACCCACGGGGGAAACCCACTGCGCATGTCAGAGCGCATGCTCTTCACGCCACTCGAGGGCGCCATGCACCACGTGGGATTCACCGAGCTCAGTGAGAGCTGCGCGTGCGCCTTGGCCTGTGATAGCTTGAGAGACGTCACGCAGAAAGACGTGCTCTGACGTTACGCAGAAGGCCGTGGGCCTAGGGCCACCCTGGAGCTCGCGTGGAAGCTGATTCGGAAGGACACGTGGACGCCGAAAATGAGGCGAAGCTGCCAGGTAGTGTTGCAGTGGGTGGCACGGTGACTCCCTGGGCTCGAGGGTGAAGGCGCTGGCGAAGGCGTGGCCGGCCGGCTGGGTAGGTGTGCCTGAGTGCGCGGAGAAGGAGTAAACCATCTTGAATGAGGGGGGAAAAAAATTCTGGAACCAGGTTGCTTGAATACAGATCTCGCCTCACTGCTAGCAGGTTTAAGTAAGTTACCTTAACCACCTTACGCCTCCTTTCTGTCTTTAAAATGGGACATTAACAATCCTCCTCAAAGGACCAATGGGAAGATTATATGAGTAAATATGAGAACTGATTAGTACTAATTCTAGTTTTTAATGGCAAATGGGCTTAATATTACACCCTTCAAAATATTGTTTGCTATTTTCAGTAAATAGTATTTGTTTTAAGTGACTTCCTTATACTCTCCTTGTATTATTCAGAGTAGCTCTATAATTTATCGAATAGCTTTCCACATCTATTGTTACTCTTTAGTTTGTTGTAATGAAATATGTTGATAAACCTCCTATTTCTGAAGTCCTTGCATTACTGAAATTAATCCCATTTGTTTATATCATAATTTTATAAATGAATAGCTGGATTCAGACTTCTAATAATTTATTTGAAATAGTTGCTTCTTTATTTGTAATTGGAATTCATCTTATTTTCTCTTGTGTACTATCTTTACAATACTTGATAACTATGAATTAGGGATCTTTAATCTTTCTCTGTGGACTAGAATTATTTAAAATAACATAGGAATTACATGATGTGGGAATTTAGATTAAACTCAGCATTAAAACCATCTGAACCTGCCACCAAATTTGGCTGTGGTTATTGGGCTGTTCAAATTATCTTTTTTTATTTTTGAAAGAGAGGGAGACAGTGTCAAGCAGGCTCCGCACTGGGAGTGAATTGACATGGAGCCCAATCCCACATTCTTTAGATCATGATTTTAACCAAACATGAAGTCAGGAGTCTGATCCCCAGGCACCCTGGACTGTTCAAATTTTCTGTCTCATTTTGGGTCAAATGAGGTCTTTTATGTTTTGAGAACAAGTTACCTGCTTCTCTTTGATTGCCCATATTGTGGTAAGTTTATACTGATGCTTTAATATAAATCTTTAAGATTTTCTGTATTTGAAGATTATATCTCATTAACATTGTATATTCATTTTCTATTTCTATTAGGCTTGCCAGGGATTTCCCTTTTTATTGTATTTTTGAAGAACAAAATGTATTTTGCATCATGTAACATAGAACGTGTAGCATATTACAAGAAGTTAAGGAAGAGTATCTTAAACAAAAGTTCATTTCCCTTTCCTGGAAAAGAGATCCAATTCCTAAGCACGCTGGTATCATCAAGGACTCAAACTTGTCTTTATGCTCCAGTTCCCAACACCTGGCTTCCATCCTTATGAACCTTACTGTTGACAAGAGCTATTGGAGTTCTAATGATCAGTCACGTTTCTCGGCAACATCAAGTAGAAGATGGGAAAGAGAAAGGATCACGTTGCCAATGATTCAGCCCCCTTTCTTAGCCTTCCCGAAGTTGCTGACCATACTTTAGTGTATACATCTGCCAGAACCTAGTCATAGAGCCACAGCATGATGCACGGAGCGCTAGGAATGCAGCCTTAGTAGATTTCCATCAGAAAAAAAATAATAAAAATTTAAAAATAACAACAACAACAACAACAAAGTTCTATCACTGCATGAGAGGGCAGGAATGAGTATTGGCTAGAACTGGGAGTGTCTGTTACAGTGTCATGTATACTATCCAAACATTTCCGCTTTAACTTCTACTTAAAATTTTTATATCTTTCAGCTGAGTTCATTTATCTTCCTCGTTGGTATTGGTTGATTCTGATACCTTTTAAATCCTGAGGTCAAATTGTTTCTGGGTTTTTATCTTTTTAAAAAATTACAAGGAAATATTTGGGAATATAAATTTGAAATCTTGTATTCTGTTGCCTACTTTGCTAGACCTTAAACCCTAACCTGTGGGTTAAATGTTTATGGAAGTGTCCTAAGACAACTGGAACTAAGAGCATTAGATTTTAGGGCTTATGTTCTTTGAACAAATATTCCCTGAGCCGGGTAGTTATGGGACGTATTAAATCTCTCTTCTCAAGCACACAATCTTTCATATCATAATTCATTTAATAAATTGCTTGTCGCCAGACATTTAGTGGTCTCCAAATCAAGATTGTAAGTATCCCTGTCTTTGTCATCCTTATGATAGATCTTTGTCCACCTGTGTAATTATTTCTGTAAGATTAATTTCTCGAAGGGGAATTGGGTGTAAAAAATAAAAATCTGATACCTATCAGAAAACAACTTAGTTGTTTGATTGTCTTCTGTTCTCCAGACTTCTCCAGAAAATATAAAATTGCTTTCTTTCCCACACTTTTGGTTAGTGCATAACCTGCTAACGCTGATTTAGATAGCAGTCCGGTGGTACCAGCCAATATTTAAAATGGCATAGCCCCTGGTATAGCAAGTCCTCTTCCCAAAGTCTTACTGAATTGCTTTTTTATGTACATAAGTATACAATGTATGTGGTGAATCAGAAATTAACCCAATAAGTAAAAAATCACTCTTAAGATACATGCATGTGCTAGGATTCCGTTTTGTAAGATGAAACTTATGTGTATGTGTAAGCCTATCGTTAGGGCTCAAGTGCAAGGTAACGGAATGGGAAGGATATCCACCAGTGGCCATGGTTACTTCTGAGGAGCTGGACGGAGAGTGGGCCCAGGAGAGGGAGAATGTGGTACAGCAAGAGGGCCATGTTTAAGTTGATACACTTTTGTATTACATTTTTTTCACTAAGGATGTATTTTCATTTTATTACTAGAGAAAATAAGGTACTTATTAAAATTAACTTAGAGTGTTGGTATATACTTTCAAGTTATCAGTACTGTCATTCCATGATTTATGTGTATTGCTTAGATTTTTATATGACTGCCTAATTCGTATTTCAGTGTTTCACCATCATCGGCAAGGAGCTGTGTTCTTTCTTTCTTTCTACTCTACTAGAACATAAGTTGGCTGTTGCCATCCCAGGTGTCATAAAAAAACCAACAAAATCCAATGATAGAAGAAGGTCTACTTTCACAATGTCTTCACAAAAACAACAAACAGTAACAACAACAACAAAAACTAGCAAGCCACCCAGAACTCTTCTCCTCCGTACACATACAAACACACCTGCCTGGTCATAATTTTTCCCATGTCCCTTCCTAAACCAGCCCCTGTCAAGGGGAATTAATATCATGATAGGAAAGGAGGAAAAGCCATGGTGGGTAATAGCTATTAAATAAGCAACCAGCAAGTTCTGGTATCATGGTGAAAGGGATCTCTCCTCCCCCTTGATAAGTACTTTCTCCATTTTGATCTTTTTAAATTAATTAATCTAAAGTTTGAACCTCAGATCTTACAAGTGCACTTCCATCAGAAAGACCAGTTGTCATGCTTCAGCCAGCGTGAGTTGTGGTTTTGAGCAATTCATATTGGAAGCACACGTGTCGGTTCAGCGTCTAGGAAGATTCCTTCTGCTCTGCATGTATCCACAGATGATGATCTGTGGTACAGATAGATGGGAGGGAACTGATAGATGATCACACTTAGTCTCAAAGAGTATAAGGTTTTGATAAATCACACAGACAAAAAATAGTTTTAGGAATTTATCAACAGCTTGGACCCACAGCCCTTTGCTCCCAGAAAGGAAATCATCCAAATACAGTAGTTGCCCATCGGGCTGGATGCAGAAAGTAAACTTAGACCAACCGAACTAATTCTGTGGACAAGGATTGGCCAAGTATTCCTTCCCCCATCATAGATTGGGCTTCCTACAGTCAGGGAAAATGTGATACAAACACAACTGTACCTTGAATGAGGAGATCATCCTAATTTCTTCACCACGCCAACCCATATAAGCCAAACAACTGGGTCAGTTGCTAAAGACCAAGCACGGGCAAGTGTGAGAGTATAGAACCCCTGAGGTTTTCAGACACAAAGGGAATTTGTACCAACTCACAGGTTATTCTTCATGGACATCACTGCGTACTTACAAGTTGAAGGATGGGGTGGTACAAAAGGTGATAAATCCCTACCCGGATCCTCCTCCCCTATGGCACAAAAGGTAACCATAGCAACAAAAAAAAAATGCACACCTAGATCTACTATTAAAGGTAACCATAGCAACAACAAAATGCACACATAGCTCAACTATGGTTAAGGTTTTCTCTTTATCTTTGCTATTTGGCAGTTTAAACATAATGTACATGAGTGTGGTGTTCTCTGTAGCTATTTGACTTAGTGTTAATTGAGCTTCTTGAATGGAGTAGAGTCTGTCCTCAGATTTAGAAGTCTTGGCTCTCATTTCTTGAACTATTTCTATACATCTTCCCTATGGTTTTCCAGTGATATATATTTTAGACCTGTTGACAGTGTCCTACATTTTCTTTTTGTGTATTTCTGGGTTTTTTGTTGTTTTTCTTCATTCTTCATACTTCAAGTACATTGACCTATGCTTTGATATTTCTTCAGATTTACTAATTCTGTCTTCTTTTGTGTTCCTTCTGATGTTAAATCCATTCAGTGAGTTCCTTACTTCAAATACTGTATTTTGATATTTCTAGGACATTGATTATTTTTATAGATCACAATTTTCAATTGAAATAATATTATATTCATTTTATTTTGTATATATTACCAACTTTTTTAAAGCTCTTGCCTGCCAGCTTGGGATCACCTCTAGGTCTGTTTCTATTGACTATTCTATTTATAATTGGACACTTCTTACCATGTTGGTTGTTTTTTTAGTTCTGCTGGACACTGTGAATGAGACTCCATATTGTGCTATCTTCCTCTACAGAGTGTTGGCTTTTGGCCTAGGCACAGTTAAAGTACCAACAGATCACTTTGTTTCTGGTGAGGCCCAATTTTAGGTTTCATTAGGGTGGATCTACAACAGTTTTGTCCTAATATATAATGTCTTTCCCTGCATAGCATTGACTTTATGGGATCTCAACTGAATGTTCTGGTTGATCGTGTATTTTAAAAATAGTAATCATAATATTCTTTCTTTATGTGACCCCCATAAACTGTAAACAGTTAAATTTTCTGTTCATTACGTAAGTAAACTTGAAGCATACATGATTGGTAGTAGGGGAAGAACGCTGTTTAACTTGACCACTGCTGAGTTATACCAGTTTTCAACCACACAGCCATAAGAAAGAATATATAGTCTTAGAAAATCTCGGGATTGAAGGGAAGTAAAAGTTTTTTTATAAACAAAAACTTAAATTCACCTGCTGTATTAATTCTCCATTATGTCTTTGTTCACAGTGAGATGAACTAAGTTGAACATTAACAAAGGGTGCATGTAAAGTTCTGCAGTTGAGTTGATAGCAATCGCATAAAATAAATAACAGCGTGGATTCTGCTTAGGATTCTCTCTCTCCCTCTCTTTCTGTCCCTCCCCCACTTGTGCATGCACTCTCTCAAAATAAGTTTAAAAATTAAAAAAAAAAAAACTCAGTCTGAGTTCTAAAGTTAAGGCTTTAAAATGAAAACTAAACATATACTGGTTAGAAGAGCTTAGGTATGTGAAGATACAGATGTCAGAAAGTCCAAGCATTTCTTAGTTCCATGACTGAAAACATGCCCCTGACCTTCACTGCCGGACAGGTCCTGAATTATCCCCATCATACCCCCTCACGCCTGATGCCAGCGAAAGAACACGAGAATGCAAAGTGGGCCCTCGCTGGGATGGTGACGTATAAATACGAAGAATAATCAACTAAGAGCATGGGACTTAGAGCTTCAGGTTTTCCAGAACTATCTTGGGAAAAATAAAATATTATGATTTCCACTTTCCTGCTTTATTTTGATACTTCTGAAAAGTGTATCTCTAAAGCTTACTATCAGTTTTGTTTCCCTGAGGAATTAGAGCTGCTTGAGTAAACATAATAAATGATATTTTTAAAAATGTAGGACAAGTAAAAGGAAAATACTGGTGGTCTGTCTAGAACTAAAATTCATTTTACCTTATAGGTCTTATAATTCCTGGCAATTATTCTTGAAGTTTAAGTTAGCCAGAAGTTACTGAATTTGGGAAGTAACATGAAGAAGAATGATGCCGATTTTTAACTTACTAGCAACTGTCTATTTCAGTTGCGTAAGCACATATTTCATATCTTAATCATGTTGGACATTACTTGATGAATGGGATGTATAAGACTTACTCTTAATATATGCTAAATGACAGAAGGTTGAAATCCATCAGAAGCTTTTACCAAATGCTTCTTTGTAGGAGATAAGAATCTGATTTGGCCCTTGGCATTCAAAAGTTCTAAGCTGTAGCAGGCAACCTGCTTAGAATATTAAATAAATGTTGATCATATACAGGACTGAGTAAAGAAGAAGTTAAGCATTTCATTTAATACATAGAATAAAGAAAATATTTGGTGTTTCTGGTAGTGTCACTGTCAGTTAATATTAACTGACTGCCGACCAGATCGCAGATAGCACACAGTGAGGATCCTGAAAACAAGGACCAGGAAATGCTGCGTAGCACATAGCACATAAAATGTTGCTTGATTAATGAATGTTTTTGAATCGATAACAACCTGCTTGCCTTTTCCTTTACATTATCTCATTTTATCCCCAGAATTTCCCAGAAATGGATGTTTCGTGTCCATTTCTTAAATGTTGAAATTGAGGCTTAAAGCAGGTAATGGACTTCCTGGGCCCAAGTCCCAAAGCCGTGGGTGATCACGCGGTGCTCTCCCTACCTGTGCTGTGCTCACTCACTCTTCCAGCTCAGCAAGATGCGGTCATTCGGGCTGCGGAGTGAGGAAGGGGCGCAAGTTGGAATTGGTAAGTAAAGTAAATGTACCCTCTGAGAGGTGAAGGGAGGGTTTGTGAAACTTGTTGGATTCCAGTAGTAGGAACAACAGAAAGACAAGTAGCCATGGCAACCTTCTGTAGAGGATGCTCCTCGGGGAAGATGTGGAGGCAGAAAGGGGGCTCACTGAAGAAAACCTGGATAGGAGATGGAGAGTGTGATACCATGATGGACAGGAAGAGAGATGTTTGGTCATCAACCTGTTCCTGGCTCACAGCTGTTAAAATCTTTGGAATCTTCTGTGCAGAGGGTAATAGAGGCATCTTTTATTATGTTACCAAGGCGACTTTTGGAATGCCCTTAGGTAACCGAAGGATGGGGGTACTGGTTGCCAGAAGAACCCCACATGATTTGAGGGTTGAAACTTTCAGGACCTGGTGTCCCCCACCTCCAAGGCAAAGAGAGGGGCCAGGGTTTGAATCAGTTCCCGCTGACCAGTGATTTAATCTGTCATGCCTATGGAATGAAGCCTCCATGAAAAGCCAGCACAACAGGGTTCAGATTGCTTCCAGGGTGCTGAACATGTGGAGGTGCTGGAGGGTGGCGCCCCTGGAGAGCGCATGGCAGTTCCACACCCTGTTCCCATACCTCGCCCTCTGCATCTCTTCTTGTCCGGCTGTTCCTGAGTTCTATATTTTTATGATAAACCCGTAATCCGGGAAGTAAAATGTTTCTCCTGAGTTCTGTGAGCCACTCTAACAAATTAATCAAACTGTAGAGGGCTCTTGGGAACCTCCAGTGTATAGCCAGTCAGTGAGAAGTGCAAATAACAGCCTGGGCTTGTAACTGGCATCTAAATGGGGTTGGGGTGGGGGGTGGGGACAGTCTCCTAGGACTGAGCCCCTAACCTGTGGAACCTGATGCTGTCTCCAGGTAGATGGGATCAGAATTGAGTTGAATTGTAGGACAGCCTGCTAGTATCCTGAGAATTGTTGGTGTGGGAAGTGCCCCCCCCCACCACATACACGTATTGGAATTGGTATCAGAACCTATTTAGAGAGAAAGCTAAATCATTCAAGGAGTCTGGAAGAGGGCCTTGAGGCAAAAAGTGGCATCCTGAGAACTTGCTAAAAGGCTGTGTGAAAAGAGTTACTAAGCCACAGTTATGAGTGGAAAATGCAGCTTTTTAAGACAGATGTGTGATTACTTAAATTTCACGGCTACTCGCTGGTGGGCCCAACCCTAGATCTGGCCCAAGTCCTCTTTCCTTTGCCTTAAAAAAAAAAAATGAAATGCGATGCCACCAGGTATGGTCTGTATTCTTGAGACTGCGCACTGTTCCCTGTTCACTCCTTAAACTACCTGTCTACCCCCTTAACCAGCCAGACTCAGCAGTGCACACGGGTCTGCTCCTTCTGTATGGAGGCCCAAAACTTCAGTTCCCAGAGGGACAAAACTTAGACCAGCATGGCATAATTTTGTTTTGACTTCTTGGTGGATTTCTTTGGGCTCATCCTTGTTTTTTAGTAACTTCTTTCAACGTGGCTTATAATTATGCAACTACAGTACCTGCTAGAATCAATCAGCCTTCCAAACCCAAACACGTTCATCTTTATCCAAATGTAATTTATCTGAAATGCCATGTTGGTGTGAGCATTATGCATTACTACACAGGCTTCTATTTTCTTCTTAAATAATGAAATACCCTAATGGAAGTATTCCCTCTAAATAAATTTTAATGAGCACTTATTTGCCCAAATTTTTCTTTCTCTGAATGGCAAAAATTTAATATGAAGTTGAATTATCAGGGGCTTTTTGTTATAATGGGCTTTGGGAATAAATCATGCAAAGATGACTT
Source organism: Paguma larvata (assembly GCA_030068075.1). NCBI lineage: Eukaryota > Metazoa > Chordata > Mammalia > Carnivora > Viverridae > Paguma > Paguma larvata. The sequence continues at coordinate 50,594,277 of CM057841.1, forward strand.
ATTTTCCTATATCTTCCAAGCTGCAAAGGCTGCCTTAACAACTTCCTCTCAAATGCAAAGTGAGTGTCAATGTCTTACCTTGCATCTATACAGGAAAATGTCACATCAGAAATCATGCCAAGGTGTAAGGTATTACAGGAGATTGAAGTGAACAAGTAAGAAACCTAATTGCTGTTGAAGGGCGTATATCCCAGACTTTGCTGTTAAGAAAAAAAATGCATGTGTCTGCCACATTTTTTAATTCTCTGCATTGATCAGTTTTTCTGAGGAGAGAAAGCAAGTGGGAAATATTACCCTGTATCCTGGCAGACTACAGGATGCAGGCCTCATCGTGCTCACCAAGAGTTAGAGCAGGGCCAGACGTAGAACTTGGAGTAGTGCCTTCCGGAAAAGAGCTCAAGCCGCAGCAAGAATTAGGAGTCAGTGGTGTGGGGAGCCAGATTTGAGGGTGCCCCTGTAGGCTCCAGAATGCACGCCATTAATTGCTTCTCTAGACTTTCTCTCCATCTGAAATACTGCCAAAGGGAGCCAATGCCATTTCTGAGTCATTTTTTATAACGGAAATGACATTGAGAGGGGTCATTTGGTTCAGCTTAAATTTTTGCATTGCATACCTTCTAGAAGCTTCATAGTATCACAAATCAAACACAAAAGGGAGTCTCCATTTTCCAGGAGCTCAGCACTGGGATGGGGAGCTCAAAACTAAGTCAAAAACACTTTCAGTGAGTGTCCGTCAGCTTCCTTTTTTTAAACCAGAAAAGTGCCAGCTCAGTAAGCACCTCCAGGGGGCAAAAAGGCTGCAAAGTTAATGTTCCTGGGATGCTTGTTGACTTGGTGGGAGAGCTCGGGCTTCAGATGCTGATGACTGCACCACCCACCTGCTGAGTGGCCTTGACAAGTTCAGTGAAAATCCTAAAAACTGCTTCCTTCTCAGAAAACTGGGAAAAGAACTCCCATCTTGTGAAGCAGTTGTGAGATGCACACAGATGGTAGATGTTCAAGGAATGTTCTCTTGAGCAATCTCCTGTCACCTCTGGCCCTCACTGCATATGACCCCCCCACACCTAACAGTTTTCTCCAGGAAGGGCTCTGTCCACATCCTTACAAATGATTAGAATATGTTCTCTCAAAGAAGATTTGGGAAGTGGAATTATTTAGTGTATGTAGAGAAGGTAGAAAAAATATTAAACGTGACTAAGATTATTTTATACTCAATAATGGTAATACGTTTCCTCATAATTTCGGTGTCCTCATAATTATTCCTATTAACAAGCATAAAAATAACATAAGATGTTTAAAAGTTGCAAAGCACTTTATAATATGACTCTGAGAACAATGAGCTATTATCAGCGGGAGAAGAAATTTTTCTACCAATTTTAATAATGAGGACCTGAAGCTCTGAGGATTTCAGAGGCCCCCAGTCATGTGTTGGCAAAGCACTCTGTACTTCCCTTACCTGCACATAGATCTCCCGCAAATACCAATTCAGGATATTTTGTCTAGTGTCCGTTGTCCTGATCAGAGAGTGTGACACTCCTCACACAGCCTGTCTCAGCCACTGCTGGATTGCCAAGCTTCTAGCACAGCACAGATCATAGCCCAAGAGGGAATCCGGGGATTCAAGGGAAACGTTCACAGAGCAATATTGTGGCAGGGGGGAGAACCGTTTATCAGGAAAGTAATGAAAATAAATAGGCTATTTTCAGAAGCAGGGGCAGCTGACCGGCTGCAGGTGTTGAGAAGGTGGAGGACTATCTCCCAGGGCTAGCTCACCACCCCTCTCAGTGGGCACAGGGGTAGGTGCTGCTTGCAGGGGGTGACGCAGCCTCTCTAGTAAGCTTCTGAGTCTGTAGCACGGGACTGAGCGGTCAGGTAGAGGGTGCTCAGGGACCCAGAGGTCTGGGTCCCTCGACTCTGAATGGGAGTCTTCCCTCAGGCCACAGGGGATCTGGGACAGTGCTTGCTTTCCACCCACTCGGGAGTGCAGAGAGGAGAGAAATAGGCAGTGTCTCCTTCTGGGGAAAGAGAAGTATTTTTGAGTGCCTAACGTTTACTCCTATTTTATTCCCAAGTGGTAAGATGCGCACGCGCGCGTGCACACACACACGTCCGCACACACGCACACCAGCTTGTTTAGGATGTATCAGACAACAAGGCCCCCTGCAGGGAAGAACTCTGGTGCCGTGCTGGAGATGATCCCTTCTGAAGTTTCACTCATCTGCCCTCACGTTTGGGCTCTTTCATTTATAAGGAAAAGAATCCCTAAATCACTCATTTTTCTCATCTGCAGAGTGAGTTTGTAATGCTCACTTCGTCACATTGTTCCAACCTCCCCAGGATTAAACGAGAACATACGGGTTAGGTGCCTGGTACACCTCACGTGCTCAATAAATGGCAGGATTGGCATTGTTCTTCGGTTCTGAGGGAGAGGAGGACAATGACACTGTTGCTTTTATCAGCCGTGCATTCTCTCAGCATTCACAGTCACGCCTCCTTGTGTGTCCACACCATACCCCGGTGAGGCAGACAGCCTCGTCCCCGCCTTGCAGGTGCGGAGTCTGGCTCCTGAAGGTGGCGTGAGTTGCCCAGAGCCACATAGCGTGTAAATGGCAGAATGTTTGATCATTCTAGAGCCAGAGTGGCCTCGCTGAAGGTGGGCTTGGCTGTTCTTTTACTGAGGGAAAGAACAATCAATACCTCTGCAGGAACACTGCTGGAGAGAATCCTGACATGAGCACAGAGTTTCTGGGAAAAAGAAATTGGCAAACCTTCCTGTCAACAATCAGAAGGTGATGAGCAGAGAAAAGTGCTCTGAGAGAGCATTGTTTTTCAATCTTCTTTGCAACAGACCTGATTTCCCTAGACAAACGGATAGCTAAATTCATATAATTATCTGTGCATCTACTCCTGTCATCTTCTGTATTTGTAGACAGTATGTTTTGCTTTTTAAGTAAAGGAAAAACAGAGATGCCATTTTTCATATGTTCGCAGGTAGAAAGATCTCTCTCCTTGCTTCTCTTGTGCAGGTATCCGCACACGTTATGATGAATTCAGGGAGTAGGTCAACAAACGTACCCATAGAAAACCTACTAAAAGAAATTCTGACTGCTTCTTGGTGCTTGTTAGTGTGAAAAGATAATCAATTGCTTCCTGATTTTTAGGAGAAGGAAACAAAAGCTCTCTCCCTCGACAGAAGGGGAACCTTTGCTCTAGCCAGGTGTACCTGACGAACGGGAACATGAAGTCGTGGGGCAGACACGTATCAACATCGCTGCCCCTGGGCTTCACACATACCACCTAGACAACCACCTCCTCTTCTCAAGACCCATCTAGGTCCTACAGCCCCAAAGCGGGGAAAGCTAAGCCTTCCCCTAGGACTGCTGGGGTGTGTGTTGGCAGTGGAGGGAAACAGGCATGAGCTGGCCAGGTGGCAGAATCCTAGATTTCATGTAACCGTGTCTGCCCATCATAGACTGGCCTGAGAATTCACATTTATTCATACATGTTCTACTCATTGTATTGTATCCCTTTCCACATACCCTTTCAAGCCCCAGGCTGGTAAATACCCTTCTTCTAAACCCACAGAAGCCCTTCAACACACTTCCACCTATAGTTGGAGCTGTCCTGCAGACCAAAGCAAGTTTTTGTATATTTTGAGAAATTAACCTATTGGAATCCTCAGTCCTGAAAATCCAGCAGGAGTCAGAGTAGCTGATCGAAGCTTTCTGTCCATGGACACCTGGGGAACTGGGTCCAACCTCAGCTAGGTCATGAGGCCGGTGAGAAAAGACTGGTATAAAGCAATTCTGGCAGCCCTGGAAAATTACTAGAAACCACAATCTACTCACAGGCCTCAATGAGGCAAAGGGCAAAACTAGGTTATTAAACAAATTGTGCGGTGTAATCTCGCCAAAACTGCAAACTGTATAGATGTCCTATTCACATATTTTTGAAAAAATATCAGAAGGAAATATATCAGAATTCAAAATTTCGAGCCTTTCTTTCCTCCCTGCTAAGAATACGGGTGATTTTTATTTATTTGTGTTTGTGATGCAGACCTATTTTTCCCACATTTTCTCAGTTAATCGTGTGCTATTTTCATAATCAGAAAAAAGCTACAGTTAAAAAAAAAAAAAACTACAAGTGATCCGCACCAGCCGATGACTTGGAAGAGTGTTCCTAATAGAGCCAAGTGAGTCCAGTAAGAACAAAGTCATTCTCCAAGCCATCCTGTGCCCCTCAGATGGCCTCCCTGTAACGAAGAGAATGAAGCTTCAAAAGTGCGCATCATCAAACACCGAGTCATTAGACCACTGAGTCCCCCTTCGTGGAGAGTAGACTAAGTGGTGTGAACAGGAAGGACCCAGAGGCCACTTTCTCTTTCCCCTAGTCCATTCTTCACCCTCCCAGAGCAGGGCAGCTATCCTTTTGACCACCTCCATCCTCACCTGGAGAATCAGAGAGCAGTAGGCTACACACCAAAGGCAATAAATAGCAAGGCAATGAAGACTTGGAGAAATTGCTGGACCGAACACCAGTGGGTCTGATGCAGGGCAAAGCTGAGCGACACTCTGCAAATGAAGCAAATAAGGCTCCAGTCCCAGCTCTGCAACCTCCCAGCCTGCAGTCTTTGGGCGAGTTACTTGGTCTCCCTTGGCCTCATGTTCCTCATCTATACAGGAGTCTTTTGTCTCCAAGAAACCATTGTTGAAGTTTCACAGAACATTGACTTCTTCTCAGAACAGGATTAGGAAGAACATGCAATTGTGAATCTGAACAGAAACAACATCCTAGCTTGGGAAACATGGAATGGAAATAAAGTGTGTTTCCCTTTGTTTTTGCTTAAAATGAAAGAAAACCAAAACACCCCATCCTCACACACACCCCAGATAACAATTGTAGAATCATACAATAATTGTTCAATTACTTTGATGTTGCAAAACAAAGCCAGAATGCCAGAATCTTCTAAGCCTCCATTGCCCAGTATGGTAGCCACGGGTCACATGTGGCTATTGGAGGGTGGCCAGTCCTAGGTGAGATGTGCTGTCAGTGTAAAATACACTCCAGATTTCAAGGATTTAGTGTGAAAAGATGGTCACATATCTCATTCATATTTTGCATTGATTATATGTTGACCTGACAGTAATTTAGATATCATTAATCAAAATATATCGTTAAAAGTAATTTCACCTGTTACTTTTTACTTGTGTGCCTCACTAAAAAATTTAAAATTATTCCATCATTAGCATTACATTTTTTTTAGGCAGTGCTGATCTAGAAGAAAGATTTTCTTTCTGGGGATAGGCTCTACCTGGACTTTCTTCAGGTGCCTTGTGACATGATGATGGAACTTTGTGAAGCACGTTGTACACAGGGAAGATGCAAGGGCTGGAGATACTTATTCCACTACCACCATCCCCCTGCAAGCCCTCATTGAGTTATCGTGGCTTCAATAGATGAACCACTGGGTCTTTCTCCTTCTTTCCTTCCCCTCTTCGGTTTCTTTCTCTTCCCTCTTACTTATTGTAAAATCATTTATGCCAAAGTGCCTGCTATTCCTGAGCTCTAATGGGAGTGAGGTGTCGGTCAGATAATTAGCTGCTGTTATACTTCACTCATCATTAGCAACTGATTTCCTGGGAAAGCTTTACTCCAGGTAAAATCATTACCTGCCAGAGTGATGTGTCTTGTAGAGACAGGCTTTGCCTGCCTAGAATACTTCCAATGTTCTTCAAGTAATATTGTTTTGGTTTTTCTTTGCAAAACTGATCAACGTCTTTGGTTGTGTCAATCACAGGGCCCTATACTCTTCTCCCCGCCCGACTGGACATTCAGGATAGTTCAACTCCCTTTCCCAGGACTTGAGTCTCAAGAGGAATGACCTACCATGAGAGTGGAGGTAGATCTAAGCCATTTGTATTTCGGTCTCCCAAGGAGACGGACTGATCACTCCTGCTTCTGGGTTCTTAGAGTTGCCTTGATACTGTGCCAATTGATTTTCAATTCTTCTTTCAATCTGATGAGCTACCCAATAAGTCTTTAAATAACTTCCTTTTGCATTTAAGCTACGTGGAATCATTTTCCATTCCTTGCAGCCACAGCCCTCTATGTTGTTATTCTAATTCAGCAAAACAGTGAAATGCTGCAAAAAAAGTATTGAAGAACCTTTATCCCTGGCTGCAAATATTAATAGGATGGAATAAGGAGATAAATTGGTTGAAACATAGCCATCAGCTTTGTCTTCTTAAAAAATCTACCATTGTGCTGCTGTTCCTTGGCTGGCTCTGTTGATCATGAAGCTGACTCCCACCAGTTCTTGCAGACCTCAGCTCCATGCTGGGGGGCGTTGGGCTCTGGGAAATGGGAGTTGAAAGGAATAGGAAGGCCTGGATCTCCCCAACCTTTCACTTTTTAAACTCTGCTATTGTGAGTTCTCACTCAGGCTGTCCCCTGTGAAACCCCTTTGATGTTGTGCCGAAATCTGCACATCTCTGAATGTTCTTTAAAGTCCTTGCTGAATTTTAACCACCAAGAAGCAACTATTTCCTCATGACATGCATGTGCAACTTCAACTATTTTTGTCATTCAGGTAGAGTACAGGTGGCTTCGTCTACTTAACTAAGGTAAAGGAGCACTTCTGTTCTTCCCAAAGGGTACCCGATTTTCCTCTTATTTGGGGATTTTAAAGACTTGGTCATCGTCTTTCCTTAATTCTAATTGTCAGTCAGTACAAATCTCTGGAGCATTTTATGATGGGAAAAGGAGAAACTTCCTGTAAGTTTTGCAGCTGTGAGCAGTGTGGATTTGCTGTTACTAAAATACCTTGCATTTGCAAAATAAGTTAGCAAGAAATTGTTTCTTCATGAACTCTATACCTGTGTGTTCCGTTTTTGTTAGAAGAATTGAAAATCAATTTTGTGTGCCAATTGTGTGCACCTGTGTGCCAGCTAAGAAAGAAGGATTTAGGGTTGAATATAACTCCCTAGATGTGTGTAACCAAGAGACATAATATTCTTTTACCCAGAATTGTTCATCAGTTGCATACTAAGTTTCAAGCACTAAATTAGGGTTTTACATTTATTAATTCATTTATTTTTCACAACAACCTTGAAAGTTAGATACCATTATACCAGATTTAAAAACAAGAAGGCTGAAAACTAAAATAAGTAGGTCTTCTGACTTCAGTCACACAGCTAAGAAGTGGCAAATGAATGTTTCGAAGACCAACAAAGTCTAACTTCAAACCATAGTTAATTCCATCAGATCATCCTGTTTCTTTTTTTGTTCTTTTTTTTAATGTTTATTTTGAGAATGACACAGTGTGTGCATGTGAGTTGGGGAAGGGCAGAGAGAGGGAGAGGAGAGCCTCAAGCAGGCTCTGCGCTGTCAGCGCAGAGTCCAACGTGGGGCTCAAACTCACAAACTGTAAGATCATGACCTGAGCTGAAACCAAGAGTCACATGTTTAACCAGCTGAGCCCCTCAGGCGCCCTAAATCTTCCCGTTTCTTTGCCATTTAATAAAAGGCAGTTTAGTAATAAAATCAAGCTCTTTAACCAAACTTAACTTTGTTCTTATGTTAACCCTTAAATAACATGAAACAAGAGTTAAAGAGACCCTTCCTCAAGGAGATGTACATTAAATCAACAAGTGGTGTGTTAAGCACTACTTTTTAAAACTTAACTCCAATTCCCAACTCATCAGAATAAGGTGTCTCGTGTCAGGAAGCCATTGTCCTCTATGGCACAGACACCACAGGCTTGGCGTATTCTGCCCGGAGCTTCTGGATCTGGGGGCACTGTCCCCTTCAGGCATTCTGTGACTTGTCAGTGCCTTCCTTCCAAGTACAATCTGAACATACTTTGCTGCTAGGTCTGTACTGCCATGTTTCTCCCTGAGCTAAGCTAAAGTTGAAAGAACCTTACTCATTCTGCAGGTTACCGCCACCCCCAAACCTACAATCCAAGTTCCTAAACTTCTCATGACTAGATCCCGACCTTCTAAGTAAATTATTTTGGCAACTACATCACCTTACTATTCTCTGACTCTCAGAGGAGTGGCACAAACTCATAATTTTTTTTTTTTAACCAAATACCTAAAGTAATTTGAAATACAAGATAAGGTTATATGGTTATTTCCTAGGAAAGTCATGGCTGGGTTTATCAACTCCCAGGATGGGCATTTCTGTTTCCACCCACTGCTCAGGTATCATGCTGAGGTTAGTTTGTGATACCTTTTGTGACACTTTCCCACAGACATGGCAGTCACTGCCTATCAGTCCACTCCCAGTTCTAGGGGAAGCACCTTTCCTACAATTCCTGATGACAGGAGGGAGAGAAGGGAGAGAATTCATTTCCTTCTCACAACTTTCACATGGCCCCCTCCATCTTCAAACCAGCACCAGCAAGTCTACTATCTATTTCTTAAGTCTCCAGTGCTTACTGGGATGTGGGGAGGTTGGAGGAAGGCTGAGTGGAAAACAGATTTCACAGAAAAGCTTCTAATTTTTGAGGAGAATGGAGGAAGGCAAGAAATACAAAGGTTGAAATCAAAGCATGGGATAAATGGTCTTCATCAGTGATAGTCTCTCTGCTTCCGAACCTTTTATTTAAAAAAATTCTTTTGGACAATGAAACTTTCCTGAAGCAATAACAACAACAAAAATTCTACTGTGCCCCATAGTACTTTCCATATATATTTTTCCCAATGCTATGAATCCGATAAAATTGAAAATTTAAATCTCTTTAAAATGGTTTTTAAATGAAACATGGATCTCTGCCCTGAAATATGAAGCACAGAACATCCCTAGTCCTATAGCTGGACTTAGGATTTAAACTCATTAAGGACAAATTTCCAAAAGCCAAGTGAATCTAGCCCCAAAGATCTTCAGCATAATTGGAAAATAACCCCTTGACTGGCTGTTGAAAAGGAAGAACATGGAAACTCTGTGGTTCCATGGAAAGAAAATGAAGATTATCCCATAGTGGAGGCCAACAGTGAGTAGCATATGCTCTGAAAAGTTTCTAAGCCAAATAGTCCATACCCTTTTCATTCCATGGGTAGTAGATGGAGTCGACCATCTGGATCCAGTCCCAGCTCCTCCAGTTTCTAGCTTCATGACCGGGGGAGGATGTTTGACTTCTGTATCAGTTCTATCAGCTATAAAAATGGGCGTAATTGTATTTGCCTCATAGGACTCTTGTAAGGATTGAGCAAAATAAGCATATAAATGAGCTAGTTTAGTCCTTGACATGTTAGGTGCTTAATGAATATTAGATTTATTTTCTCTCAATTTGTGATATCTAACACTCCTGTATGAAAAAGAGTCCTGATTTAACTAGAAATATCGTTGCAGCCAACTTGTGGGCTGAGATGAGCGCTGGGATGAGAACTCCAAGCAGACCTCTCAACACATGCCTGTCAAGTTTGCAGCCAGTCAGATATGGAATTTTATTTTCCCGGACAGAAGTGGAGAGTTACTCTTAGCTCATAGAATTGTGTGAGTAGAACATAAACTTTGTAAAACACTTGGCACTAAATAGCATTGCCACAGCATATGCGAGTGTGTCCAGTTGAAGAGATTGTTGACAGCCACCAGGTCATGGGGATGTTCTAAATCATTGATGGGAATCATTGTTGTTTTCTCTCTCATATTTAGGTCTCTAATCCACCTGAAATTGACTTTTCCCTATGGCATGAGAAAAATTCATAATAACTATTGGTTTTAAGGTCAAGCTGCTACTCAAGACCAGATCATTCTTAGTGGATCAGACTCTTCTTGATCCATGGGTCACTCTCATGACCTTGACCCTCCAAAATAACTGGATTCCACTGCACTATGTCTTCTTTCCTTCCTGCTGCCTGTTGACACTGGCCATCTGCCTGTATGTGCAGACACACCTAGCCAGGGAAGAAGACTGCTTATCTGTCTTCCCGAGGCCTGCATCCTTCATAAAGGGTGGTCTTGGAGAATCTCTAAAAGGCTAGAACATAGGCGGAAAATCGTGGTGGGAAGAACCACAGCACACCCCGCCCCCCTCTTCCAAATCTTTTGTTTGTATAAGCTTAGGAGGAAAGGATGAGGGATGACACCGAGGCAGCTGAGACAGCTTGGAGACTTCTCTTAGGATCTGGAGTCTGCCCCTAGTTGATCTCTGATGCCTCTTCTCTCAGCTTTGAATCCCATTTAGCAATTCATAGGCAACAAGACAGGTTCCAATTCCAACATCTCATCACAGCAGGGTGGTCTTGCTGGGGGACACAGGAGAGAATGAGGGTCCAAACATATTCACACCTGTTGACACTTGCCAGTTTTACATAAGGCTTTACCTGTATTTGCACACTTAGAGAAAGGATGAGTGCTGGTGCCCCCTGCTGTACTGAGTTCCTTGTACCCAGGAGAACATCAGTGATGCAGACTGTGACATTCAGCGTGCACAGCTTACAAGAGGCTCTCCGTCACCTCCCCAAATTAAAAGCAACAACAACAACAACATTAAAACAAAAGTTGCCACAGCTGAACAGCTGGTGATAACGTTCATTAAAAACAACTAACGCAGTCTGTATGTTGTGGAAGAGCCACATGGCACCTGGAAAAACAGCATTCTGATATTTTAGGGGAAAAAATAAAACAAAAGTTAAAAGAGAAAGAAAAGAACTCTTCTATCTCAAAAGACACAGATTTTCCCAATTCTGAGAATCTGAATTACAGCCAACTTACAAAGTCCTTTGAAATTAACAGGTTATATTAGCAGAGCTGATACAGCCTTATCTAAAAGTGAGCAAGAACAGCCCCCATCACGATGGAAAAGCAAAGCCAAAAGCTTTTAAAGCATGTTATGGCCTGAGACAAAAGAATTAAGGTCTTTGCACAATATTGTCTCAAAATGTCTCAGGATCATATATTTTTGTGAGAAACTTGGAAGTCAGATTTTCTTGTGTAGCAGAACACATAACATGGAGATTTCAGAGCTGTGGATGGCCAGGATTTTTACTAAGAAGCAGGAAAATTCAGGGCTAAGAACTAAGAATAATTAAGATGTACAGAGAAGCATAGGTGGGGACAGGAGGTAGAGAGAGAAAAAGATCTCAGGATCTTTCCAATTTTAATCTCAAACAACCTGAAGTCCAACTGCTTTCCATTCTATGTGCCATGAGGTATATTTAAATTTATTTATAGCCACTTTTTTAATGAAATGGCTAGAGCTGGGTTCTCTTACTTTATACCAAGAATCCTAACAACTGCAGTGAGTGTCAGGACATGGCTGAGTGAGCAAAGAGGTGGTTTTCTAGGCACAGGACACCACATCACCGACAAAGCTTACTCTGTCCCAAGGGTGCTGACATGTTCCACAAAGTTTCTGAACATCAAGTTACACACCAGAGAAGTACATCAGGCTGGATATGCTTTGCCTGTGGAGGAAATGGAAGACAGACTGAGCTGGCTGATTCACGAAGCCAGGAGGTGTGACCTGACTACTCCATCGTGCAAAAGGCCATGCGACCTGGAGCCAGCAGACGAGTCCTAGTCTAAACTACTCTGCGAACAGCAGCCTAGAAATAGTACAATCTCCCTTAAGGATTTGCGCTCGTCCTTATTCGGAGTAACAGCTAAAACTGTTTTCCAGATCCACTTTTTCCCGTGTTCCGCTGATGAGATGTTCTTAGTACGTGAGTCCCAGGGCCAACAGGACAATTACTTTTCATCTGGATTCATAAAGCCCTAACGATGCTAACATCAAGCACTATATTGTTAGCTCTGTGCAGTCTATGTCTATTTTTTAAGTCACATTTTCCTGATTATATGACCTTGAGCAAATTAATTAAACTCTGGGCCTCTGCATACTTTTCTGTAAGACAGATTTAATATGCATTACTTCACGAGTGTTGTGAATATTAATAAATTTACCAATATGAAGTGCTTAGCACCATTCCTGGCACATGGTAGCTGCTGAACAAAGACGAGCTTTTATTCTTATTACTAGAAGGATATGGCTGCCTCCATTGACTACTCCAGAGGCTGATGACCTCCCTCCCCTTTGTCTAAAACTATTTCAGATGCTACTCTAGCAGTTAGAGATTCATCACTCTGGGTTGTCAAACAATCTCTTCTGTAATGTAGAAAATTCTAGTTAAGAAATATGAAATACTACCTAATTGTCATTTAAAACTGTTCTAAAATAGTTTTCCGAATAGATCATTCCCTTCTCATATATTTTATGGAAAAGAAGGATGCATTTAACTAATGGACTCTTAAGAGAGATTCGGATTTGCAGAACTGACATGGCGGTAGGCCGATGCCTAATTCTCCAGACTCACCAAGCAGATGAGCTAGTCTCCTCAGAGATCCTAGAGCTCCAGAATCTTAGGAACAGGTGCCTCCCTATCAGGTACATGGATTTTTTCTGCCATCTAGTGGTCAACTTTTGAGGACAACTGCCTTGAAGTGAGCTGAGAAGGCGTTGTCCCACCCTGGATAGTGCACAAGAACCTCACTAGCTTCTAGGAGTTTGACTATTTTACGTACTTTATATAAGTGGAATTGCAATTTCAGAGGTGTACATATATGCCCAAAGTCATTAAATCTTACACATTAAATATTTGCAGGTTTTGTGTATCAGTTGTACTTTAACAAAGCCATTTAAGCAAGAACAACTCCCAGGCATCTTCTTCACCTTACACTTTCCAGGGGCTGAGATCCTGTATGAGATGGAAAGAAACACCAAGGCCTGGGTCTGCAGGGAGGGTCAAGCCCCACACTGGCTATCTGCACAGCAATACCTCAGCCACCTGTTCTTTGGGTGGCCTCAGGCTTGCCACTTCTCTCTCCCAACCCACCTTCTCATCGACCAGATGGATCACACTGATGGATCCCTGCTAGCTCTAGTATTTTGGGGTCCCAGTGTCTCTCAGATTGCAAATATTTGTTTAAAGAAGCTTATCTATACTTCATTAATAAAACTAACTGAAGAGAAAGTATGACATTTAGACAATTAACTTATTTAGCATTCCTTAGGACAACTCAGTGATAAGGTGGGTAGGTATAATGTTTCTGACATCATTTTCCCCTTGGGGAACCTCTTCTTAATTTTTGTGTAATGACTCTAAATTATTGATTCTTTTACTGTTAAGTCTGTAAAATGCAAAAAGAACAATGAGCAGGTGGCTTGTTTTTGATATTCAGATATTTTTTATAATAGTTTATTTTCAAATTGGTTTACATATAACACCCAGTGTTCATCACAACATATGCCCTCTTTAATGCCCGTCACCTCCTCTTCCCCCTCCCTCACCCCCCTCACCCTCAGTTTGTTCTTAGTCTTTGAGAGTCTCTTATGTTTTATCTCCCTCCCTCTCTGTGTCTTTTTTTCCTTCCCCTCTTCCCCTCCCCCTGGTTTTTGCTTAGTCTCACAAAGTCCACCTATTCGTGATATTCAGATATTTTTTGATGAATGCTAGAAAGGCTAATCACACCAATAATAGACATTTATTCATTTGTTGGATTTATTTAACCTAGACTTTTCCATTTGCCAAGACATAGCTCTGGCTTAATTCCTTTCAAAAATGACTACTACATATTTTGTAACATTCTACCAACTTCCAAAATCTCTCCCCTCATTATTATTCTATTCAATAATTAAGAGACAGGACAGGGTCCCTGGGTGGCTCAGTCAGTTGAGCCTCAAACTTTGGCTCAGGTCGTGATCTCACAGTTTGTGAGTTCAAGCTGACATAGGGGCTCGCTGCTGTCAGCATAGAGCCTTCTTGGGATTCTCTATCTCCCTCTCTCTGCCCCTCCCCCTCCAAAATAAACATTAAAAAAATAAAAACAAGAAAGAAACCTGGAAATAACCAACTACGTGAAGGTCCCACCAGCTTCCCATTGCTGCCATTATTATTGAGTCCAAACTTGCACTTTTGCCATCAAAGCATTCTTTGGGCTCTAGAAGGGACATTTGTTTATCACTTCCTCAGCACTCCCACCTCCCACCAGCTGCAGCACTCTGAATTTTCTTTGGAAAAGTACTCCCTGCTATGGCTTCAGTAGTCTTGACTTCACTTCCAAGGCTAGAGTGAATCTTTATTGGCTTAGGCCTCTTTAAATGATGGTTCTCCTGGCCATAGTGGGTGGTTCAAGGATGGACACAGGAACCAACCCAAATCAATGACATTTCTGGAGGGACTTTTGAGAAATAGACTCTCGCTGATCCGTTCGCAACATAAGCAGGACATATATAGCCAAAGAGATCACTGAAGCCATCTTGGAACCAGAGGAAAGAAACTGCTAGAAACTTGTGAGCCCCAACAAAGAAGAGCAAGAAATGCAGAAAGAACTTGGATCTGATGAAAGCATTGGAACCCTGGACCAAGTCTCTCTTGAAGCTAGTCTTTCCTTTCTCTACAATTAGCCAAGTAAGCTCATTTATTATTTAAGGCAGGTCGAATTGGGTTTTCTCCCTTTTGAAGTAATAATAAAGACACCAACAATAATAATTCATAACTCATTTCAACCCCATGCAGAGTTTCCTTACATTTTGCATTTGTCTTCACAGACTCTTTCCTTCCAACTTTACCAGACTAAAGGAAAATATTCAGACAGAAGGGAAAGTGAAGGCCCGGAAGTGCTCATGATGTTCTAGGGGGTGCTTACTTGGTGGTTAAAAATGGACCTGAGCATGGGGCAGAAGGCAGAGGCAAGTGTGACCCCAAGGGGACAGACCTAAGACACTTTGGGACTGACTGCCCTTGACATTAACTAGGAGAAGACATGAGTTTGGAGGAAGAAGACGAAGTTCAGTTTAGAACCGTTTGAATTTAAGGAGAACTATCCAACTGAGCCACAAAGGTGGTCGACTTGTCTACCATCACCAGGAAACTGGCCAGTTCTGGAGGGTGTGAACTGTGCATCTAATCCCTAGAAGGCCCCCAAGGACTATGTGCTCAATTAATGAGGAAATAAATGAAAGCTAAATTATCCAAAAATAATTACAGAACAATTAGGTCCCAATGTCCTCTGTGAGCCTGATGGTTACGTTTATCAAAAGTTCCAAAATGTTCTGTGATGCCTGCCAGTGGGAATAATAGTGTATCGTGGAAGTGGTAACACTAAAGCTGTACTCGGAAGATGTAGATGGAAGAAAGAGAGTAGGCTATTCTGGGCTGGGAGAGGAACTGGAGGCCGGTACTCATGCCTCTCTGCCTCATGTGATGATGCCGCTGTGTTGTGCACAAGTCTATCACTGTTCCAAGTAATTAGTGCACTGGAATAAAGCAACTATTAAGGGACCCCACCTCACCTGAAAACCGAAGATCCATCACAGTGACCAGAGAAGTAGAGGGTATCAGGAAGGGATCGCTTGGAGAAAAAGGTCACAGAAAATTAAACTAAAAAAAAAAAAAGAGGGGGTCCCTGGGGCGCCTGGATGGCTCAGTCATTTAAGCATCCGACTCTGGATTCCAGCCCAGGTCATGACCTCACAGTTTATGAACTCAAGCCCTGCATCGGGCTCTGTGCTGACAGCGCAGAGCCTGCTTGAGATTCTCTCTCTCCTTTTCTCTCCCCCCCACTCATGTGTTCTCTCTCTCTCTCTCTCTCTCTCTCTCTCTCTCTCAAAAATAAAAAATAAATAAATAAAGCGTCCCAACTGCATCTTTCTACCTCCTTCAGCTAAGTTGGGAGACCATTTGGTGTGTCTCTATGGAAACCCAAGGAATAGGAAATAAGGTAGCTGGTGCTGATGTTTTGTGCCTTGTTTTCTGATTACATACAAGACGGAGAAGAAGAAGAGGGGACTTTGAGCCATTCTGATAAACAAATCCAGAAGCTAACTGCATTGTTTTGTTACCTTTATCTCCAAAGGGGTTTTTCAGAGAAAAAGTTACAAAGAAAATTTCTATTTAAAAAAGAGGAAGAGTCTAACTCCCATAATTGTTTCCAATTTAAGAAAAAAATATCTTCAAAAGGAAAGTGTTCCTTCTTGGCTAGTTGTTCCATATGCATTTTAAAAAGAAAATATGGCACAACCTAAAGCAGCTTTCTGTCAGCTTTGGGGGATTTGCAGGAGAATGATCAAAGGGGCCCTTTCTCTCTGTCTGAGATATATAAACTCTTATCAGTCTCCTCTTAAAAGGCTCTCTGGGTGTAGGCAGTTACTCCTCTATCATAACTGTTTACTCTTACAGGCAATATAACTCTCATGGCTGGTTTTATGAATTTCTTAGTCATCTGCAAGAAAGTACTTTGAAACATTAGAAAATCCATTCAAATCTTATTTAACTGGCAGCAGGTGACTTGGAAATGATTTTCTGCTCCTTCTTGTTTCTAATTCTTTGAAGAATGATGATGCTCACTGGCTTCATTCCTTCCACAGGGAAACAGATCTGGGATCCAGGGACCTGTGCAAACAGAGGCACCCACCCATCACCATTATGTAGTTTTGGGTGACCAGATTGTGGCCTTTCATTCTGGCCAGGCAGTTCTGAATATTGCTCCTGCTTTTGCATTTTAATATGAGCACTAGAATAGAGCAGAGCTGGTGTGGAATAGTGGATGAGACTTGGAATTGGATGCCATGAAGTCTGGAGATGCGAATTCCAATTTGACTTGACTAAATGATTCAACCTTTCTAAGCTTCTGTTTACCTTATCTCTAAAACAGGATAGTGATAGCCATGCCAAAGGAGTGCTGAGGATTAAACGAGATCGTGTATACCAGATGTCGCCTATATATCATACACAGTATTGGTTCAGTGAATTACGATTGTTGCCAGTGGGGGTGGGAGTGGGGGTACTACTGGCAGTGGTATTGTTATAGGGCTTTCAGTATTCAATCAATGGAAGAAAAAAATTTAAGTGAAATATTCCATTCCATATTATCCATGATGATTGCAAAGCGTTACAATCGAAATGGTTAATACAAATAATATGGAATTGCCATTTTTCAGTATGGGATATTTTTATTTTCATTTGCATATTATTAAAGCTAATAGATGCTCATTTTCAAATATTTAAATGATAAAGTTGTATAAAGTGAGAAATGAAAGCACCTTATCATTTTATACCTTTCTGCTCTGAGATATAGTAATTATCATTTCAAATTTGTGTATACATATACAAATAGTGCTAGGACAAAATCATGAATTTTTCACTCAACAATAAGATTTGATCTCGATGTGATGGTGGGCCATTTTATGTCTAGGTCCTTATCTATAGGGTGGAGCCCACTGGGAACTTTAGATTTCTGATCCAATTTTTAAGCCAAGAGCAAATTAGGCTTTCACATTGCTCTAACAGAGCGGCTGTGAGTTGTCTATTATTAAATCATGTCTAACATTATCAATATTTCCTGTTGCACTTTACCAACAGAGTAATGCCTTTTGTTGAGGGATAATTTCAAAAAGTTAAAAACATAACTTATATAAACATATGATAAGGATATGCCAACAATTTAATTCAGTTTGTTAATAAATGAAGCAATCCATCAGATGATATACCTGGTTCAAAGCAGAATTCAAGGAACAGAAATTTAAAGAGTCATTCAAATGAATGGTGAAATGAATTTGTTAATAGGTACAAAGCTGGCTAATGGTCTTTAGGACCATAAACTGAAGCCTTTGGAGTTTAGATTTCTGGTGAGATAGAAATCTAAAAGTGAACATATTAAATGATAGTATCAAGTCTCCCATCAAATAATGAAGAACAATGTCAAACACAGATAGGTCCTCTTGGATAATTAAATAATCCTTGGATGAGACCTTTTAATAATGACCTAATATGACCTTAAAAAGGACACATTTTCATCTTTTCCTTGATTTCTAAGTTCTGGACATTAATTATTCTTTTTTTTTTTTTTTTTTTTGAGCAATAGAGCATGGAGAGAGTGTGAGCAGGGGAGAGGGGCAGAGGGAGAGAGACAGAGACAGAGAGAGAGAGAGAGAGAGAGAGAGAGAATCTCGAGCAGACTCCACACTCAGCCCAGAACCCTGTATAGGGCTCAGTCCCATGACTGAGATTGTGACCTGAGCAGAACTCAAGAGTCAGTTGCTTAACTCACTGAGGCACCCAGGTGCCCTTGGACATTAATTATTCTTAAGAATTATTTAAACTTGTTCTTGGTTGTTATGGTCATTGTGTCCATGTTATCTTGACCCACGAAATCTTCACCTTCTTTGTCTTTGATTTCCTTTTCGTGTCTTTCATAATTTAAAAAATATTAAGAAACAGTACCTTAAATTTTTTTTTACTTTTTTTATCTTATAAATACATAAAGTAGCAATAGGCAAAATAGTCCCTTATCACCAGCAAGTTAATTTTATCTTCCATTCTAGAGTTGATTTCACCTATTTGTGGTGATTAACTGTTTAAACTCCTGTTCTCTTACTTTTTTTTTGCATATTTCCCTAAATTTCAAGCTTATAATGACTTTCTCTCATGCTCTCTCCTACCCCCATGACCATATAAGGTGTCTCTTATAGGTCCTAATGCACTTGTCACACTATTATGATAACACTTCCTTAACCACCCACCTCCACCAACACACCTTCCTGTTAACTTGGAGTCCTTAAAGTCAGACTGTTCTTGTTTCCCATTTCCTTAGGGATTGACATATTAGGTGCTCCTTAATCAAGGAATGTTGTATGGACACTATTCTTATAGTCAATGAAGCAAATGTAAAAATAAAGAATAAAAAATTAATTCAAAACATCCTTCATCTCTCCCTCATAGTTTTCTTTTAATCGTTCTACCAAACTTTCTTTGTCACTCATTTTAGACATCGTAAAACTCTCCGCCTTTTAATGTATTAATTAGTATTTTTGCCTTGACTCAAGACCAGTTGCTCTTCTTTGGATGAAATATTGAAAAATGGTTAAATTCTGAGTTTCCTAACTCAAGGTTGAACTTAGCTGTTCAAAACCAGCTTTACTGACTGTTAATAGAGATTTCATTTTGCTCTATAATAGCTATAAAACAGTCTTCTACTCCGTAAGAGAAAAAAAAAAAACATTTTGCACATTATTCTTAAATTGTTTAGAAAACAATTGAATCAAAAATAGTTTCTCATCATAAAGCAATTTCATGGTGAAACTAAGACTAGTTTTTGATCTTCAAACTAGTGGTTGAAACATTAGACTCTACAGTGACAAATTAGCGTGTATTGCCTAACCAACGTCCGTATTCGTTTTTGATCCAAGATACATGGTAAGTGGAAACAAGCAATGACAGACTTTGGTCAGACAATACTTGCTATGCCTATGAGGTAATCAAAGACCAAGGTTTATCAGGTAGGTCAACAGTAATACTTAAAACACTGGACAATCTCACATTGCCGTAATGAGAACTGAATGATGCTACCAGATTGAAGAAGCAGAAAGATAGCCTTCCTTATTAATGTTAACCATTGGCAGGTAACATAGTGAGTGCTCAGTAAATGCCTGTTAATGCTACTGCTCTCTCTTTTACTAGGAAAGCCCTTGTCCCCATCCCCATCTGCCAGGTCTTATACACACACTGACCAGGAAAGAAGGAGCACTATTTCTAGGATAAGTTGGGAAAATCAGAAAAAGGGTCTCTTCTTCCCTTCTTTCAGAAAATGAATGGGAATCAATAGAAAAATGGAGAATATTGATTAAACCAAAAACTGTTGTCTTTTGAAAAGGGCAATCAAACTGACAACTCAGTGGATGTACTAATCAAGGAAAAATGGGAAAATATGCAGATTACCATTATCTAGAATGATAAAAGAACATCACTACAGATCTTTCACACGGAAAAATAAAATTAGGGAATATTATAAAGAACTTTATGCTAATAAATTTGAAAGTTTAGGTGAATTGGACAAATTCCTTGAGAGATAAAAATCTCCAAAATACACAGAAGAATAGAAATTTAAATGCCACTGCATCAGTTAAGGAAATTGACTTTGTTGACTGAATTTTTCTTAACATCTGAATAAACTTTGCTTCACTGCTTAATCTAACAAACTTTTAAGGCAGAAATAACACATTGATTCACAAACCCTTTAAGAGAAGAGAAATGTCTTAAGTTATTTTATCAGTGAAAAATTGTTATGACACAGAACACAAGAAGACACACACACACACAACACACACACACACACACACACACACACACCCTCTAACATGGATATTCTTCAGGAACATACACATAAATTCCACAAGAAAATATTAGCAAACCAAATTCACAGTGTGACTGAAAATCGATTTATCTTTCCAAAAACCAAATAATGTAGTTTACTACATAAACCAAATAAGTGATTAAAGAGGATCTAATTATATATGTAAATGCAGAAAAACACCTAGCAAAATTCAATTTTTTTTTTGACAGAGAGTGACAGAGACAGAGTGGAAGCAGAGGAGGGGCAGAGAGGGGGAGACAGAGAATCGCAAGCAGATTCCAAGCCACCAGTATAGATCCTGTTGCGGGACTCGAACTCATGAACTCTGAGATCATGACCTGAGCCAAAACCAAGAATCAGATGTTCAACCAACTGAGCCACCCAGGCACCCCTCAACAGCTATTTTTGATAATATCTCTCAGAAACATAGCAATAGAGGAGAACAATTAAAGAATGTGTAACGCTTTACAACCAACATCATAACTAATGGTGAAAGACTGAATGATTTCTCCTTAAGATCAAAAACAGGGGCACCTGGGTGGCTCAGTTGGTTAAGCGGCCAACTTCGGCTCACGGTCTGTGACGGCTCAGAGCCTGGAGCCTGCTTCAGATTCTGTGTCTCCCTCTCTCTCTGCCCTTCCCCTGCTCACTCTATGTCTCTCAAAAATAAATAAACGTTAAAAAATTAAAAAAAAAAATCAGAAACAGTGTAAAGATTTCCACTCTTATCCACACCATTATTCATCCCTAGTATCCTTTATTGTAACAAAAGTTCTAGTCAGTATACAAGGCAATTCAAAGGAATAAAAGTCATAGTGATTCGAAAAGAATAAGTCTTTATTCATGGATGACATAAACTTGTGTGTAAAATTTCTTAAGAAATCTAAAGAAAAATTACTATAACAAATATGTGAATTTAAGTCACAGGGAGAAGAACAATACAGAAAATTCACTCGTACTCATTTGTATATGACAAGAACAATTACGAACTGAAATTGAAAATCCCTACTCAATAGCATAAAAATAAAAATAGTTAAGAACAAATTTAACAAAATATGTGCCAGACTCATAACCTAAATACGAAATATTGCAGAAAGAAATTTAAAACGGTATAATAGAGATAAAATGCTCATGGTTTGAAAGGCTTAATATTGGTATCAGTTTTCCTTAAAATGACACCTAGATTTGAATAAATTCTAGTCAAAAGCCAAGCAGGCATTTTTGACAAGCAGTATCTAAATTGTATATACAGTGGGCTCTACATCCAATGGAAATAGCCAAGATGGCTTCAAAAAAAGAATATATCTTAAGAATTACACTACAAAATTTCAATTATTATCATAGCTAAAGTAACAAAATGTGGTATTAGCATGAGAATACTTACATAGGTAGTAGGAGAAAATATCCAGAAACAAACTCACACATGTAGGGTGAGTTGATTTTCAACAAAGAGGCTAGGGTAGTACAATAGAGAAGATTGATCTTTTCAAGAAATTATGCCAGAACAATTGATGCTATATGGGAAATAATTAACTTTTATTCTGTCCCAGATCACAGAATTGAAATTGATCTTAGACATAAGTGCAAAAGTATATGCCTACAACTTCTAGAGAAAATAAAACGTTTTTGCAACCTTGGTATAGGGAAAGAATTCATATATTAGAACAACAACAACAAAAACATGAAAAGCTTAGAAAACAACTTTTACCGAATTAAAAGAAAATACTTGTATTATTCAGAAGACACTGTAAGGGAAAAAAGCCAGACTAAGAGAAAATAGCAAGTATTTTATGCAATAAAATTGAAAAATAAAACAATTAACTTGAAATACAGCAATGTGACTCTGTTTGTCTGGAGATAATTTCAATGAAGAGCCTCACAAAACAAAAAGGATGGTGTGTCTGGTGGAGCTCTGATACTTTGTCTGGTGGAGCTCTCTATTCCTGGATAGGGAAAAATGTGTGTGTGTGTGTGTGTGTGTGTGTGTGTGAGAGAGAGAGAGAGACAGAGACAGAGACAGAGACAGAGACAGAGACAGACCACTATGGTAGTCAAGGATCCTGATAACAAGATCCTGATCCTATAAATGTTGTATTAAATATCATTACGTATATTAATGTAACAAATGGAGTCAAGTTTGCTAATCAGCTTACTTAAAAATAGATTATCCTGGCTTATCAGAGTGGAGCCAATGTAATGACAAAGATCCTTTAAATGTGGGAAAAGAAGGCAGAAGAGTCTGTCACACATTGTGATGGGAGAAAGACTTAAGCAGCCATCGCTGGCTTGGAAGATGGAAAGGCGCTGTGAGACTAAAGCTAGGGGCAACCTCTAGGAGTTAAAAAATGAAAATGAAAAATTTCTTCTCTAGAAAAATATTAAAATATCTAGAACACATTCAATTATGTTTTAAAATCTCTGTAATGTGATAGATACTGATGAAATATTGAACAGATAGACAAATTGAACAGAAAATCATCATATAGTCTCAAAGACATCTACGAATTTAGTATATGAAAAAGGTGATATCAGTTAAGCATGGAAAAAGAGAGGTAATTGGAGGTGTTGGGTTACTTGGATATCCATTAGGGACAAAAATAGAATGGTGCTCATGAATCATACTGATACTAAGAGAAATTCCAAATTAGTTAGAGGTCTAAATATAAACAGTGAAATTATGGAAAGAATCATGGTAAAAATCTTCTAATACCTGTCAGTAGTGGAAGCCTTTCCTATGATTCAAATTCCAGGCACAGTTCATCAAAATACTGTTAAACCAAGTATATATTTTTTAACTCAAGGGAAGTAAAATGGTATTGAGAAAAATAATTACAATTGTACCATGAAGAGTTAATATGTTTAATATATAGTTCTAAAAATAGAGAAATAGTCCATAATCCAGTAGAAAAAGTAGGACAAGATATGGACAAGTCACAGAAAAACAACGCAAATGACTCTTATTCCAATCCTATTTCTAGAAGTCACTTGTAAAGACATATATTTATGTCTGTACTCCCCAAAGCATCTACACATTTAATGCAATCCCTATCAAATACCAAAAGCATTTTTCACAAAACTGGAATAAACAATCCTAAAATTTGTATGGAACCACAAAAGACCCCGAAGAGACAAAGCTATCTTGAAAAAGAAAAGCAAAGCTGGAGGCATCACAATTCCAGACTTAAGATTCTACTACAGAGCTGTAGTAATCAAAACAGATGGTACTGGCACAGAAATCAATGGAACAGAGTAGAAAACCCAGAAATGAACCCACAATTCTATGGTCAATTAATCTTCTACAAAGCAAGAAAGAATATCCAATGAGGAAAAGATAGTCTCTTCAACAACTAGTGTTGCGAAAACTGGACAGCAACATGTGGAAGAATGAAACTAGGCTACTTTCTTACACCATACACGAAAATCAATTCAAAATGGAAGAAAAACCTAAATGTGAGACCAGATACCATAAAAATCTTAGAAGAGAGCACAGCAGTAATTCCTCTGGCATTGGCCACATACATATGCCTCTTTCTACATATGCCTCCTGAGGCAAGGGAAACAAAAGCAAAAATAAACTATTGGGACTATATCAGAGTAAGAAGCTTTTGTACCCCAAAGGAAACAATCAACAAAGCTAAGAGGCAACCTATGGAATGGAAGAAGATATTTGCAAATGATATATCCAATAAAGGGTTAGTATCCAAAAAATATAAAGAACTTCTAAAACTCAATACCCTAAAATCAAATAATCCAATTAAAAATTGGCAGAAGACATGAACAAATATTTCTCCAAAGAAGACCTACAGATGGACAACAGACACATGGAAAGGTGCTCATCACCACTTATCATCAGGGAAATGTTAAACAAAACTACAATGAAGTATCACCTCACACCTGTCAGAATGCTAAAATCAACAACACAAGAAACAAGTATTGGTGAGGATGTGGAAAAGGGGACAGTTGGTGGGAATGCAAACTGGTGCAGCCGCTGTGGACGATAATATGAAAGTTCCTCAAAAAGTTAAAAATAGAACTACCCTGCAAACCAGGTCACACTACTGGGTGCCTAAAGAATACAAAAACACTAATTTAAAGGGATGCATGCACCCCTGTGTTTATAGCAGCATTATTTACAATAGCTGAGATATGTAAGCAACCCAAGTGTCCACTGATAGATTAATGGATAAAGAAGGTGTAGTATGTACATACAATGGAATATTATTCAGCCATAAAAAAGAATGAAATCTTGCCATTTGCAACAATATGGATGGAGCTAGATAGTATAATGCTAAGTGAAATAAGTCAGTCAGAGAAAGACAAATACCATATGATTTCACTCATATGTGGAATTTAAGAAACTAAACAAATGAGAAAAGAGAAAAAAAGAGACAGAAACAAACCAAGAACCAGACTCCGAACTATAGGAAACAAACTGATGGTTACCAGAGGGGAGGTTGGAGGGATAGGTGAAATAGGAGGTGGGGAATAAGTAGAGCACTTGTCATGGTGAGCACTGAGTTACTAAAATAAAAATTATAAAAAATAAACTTAAAAAATAAAGACACATCGTTAAATATAAGAAAAGATGTATTTTTTAATATTTTTTTAATCTTTATTTTAGAAAGAGAGTACAACTTAGGGAGAGAGACGGAGGGAGAGAATCCCAAGCAGGCTTCACACGGGGCTCGATACCACGACCCTGGGATCATAACCTAAGCTGAAATCAATAGTCAGACGTTCAACCCGCTGAGCCACCCAGGTGCCCCCGAAAGATGTATTTCAACAGAAAACTTTTGAAAGAACCAATAATTAGGAAATGGTTGGATAATCCAAGGCCTATCAACAGAGTATTATACAACTGTATAAAGAATGAGGAGTATATGCTACCGTGGTGTCTTCATAGGGTGTGCCCTAAAATAAAAATGGCAAAATGACCAAAGCTATATTTAGTGTGCCACAATAGACATGCTTATGTCTATACTTTTTCTTTTAAGATTTTTATTTTAAGTAGGTTCTACACCTAACGTGGGGCTTGAACTCACAACCCAGAGATCAAGACTCACGTGCTCTACTGACTGAGCCCACCAGGCGCCCCTTGTGTCTGTGCCTATAGGTATTTCAATTAAAAGAGCGATAGGAGGATAAACCACAGCATAGTAGGAGGTGGGAGGCGAGTAGCAGAGGGCCGTGGGAAAGGAATAGAAATTGAATGGGTGAGTAAGTTTTGTTTAGTAGATTTGGTATTGCTGGTGATTTTGTTTTCTTAAAATTCTAATGCAAATTTAAATTATATAAAGAGTCTAAATATATTTCTTAAAAATAAAACAAAGGAGTCCGTGGGTTTTCTAGGGCTGCCATAAGAAAGCACCATAGACTGAGTGGCTTGAACAACAGAAACGTATTTCCTCACAGTTCTGGAGCCTAGAAGTCCAAGATCAAGGTTCAGCAAAGTTGTCTTATTCTGAGAGTATCTCCTTAACTTACAGATTGCCACTTTCTGCTTTTGTCTTCACATGGTATTCCTTGTGTCCTAACCTCCTCTCATAAAAATACCAGTCCTATCAGATTAGTATTTACCCTAATGACCTCAGTTTACCTTAACTCCCTCTTTAAAGACCCTATCTGTAAATACAGTCACATTCTGAGGGACAGGAGGTTATGACTTCTACATGTGAATTTTAGAGGGACACAACTCAGCCCAAAATACTGACCAGGAATGGGTCAATTTGGTGGCTCTTTGAAGAACCATCCAGAGAGAGACTCCAAGTGACAAGTGTATGCAGTAATCACACTGCACCTGCCTGGTCGATATGCCTGAAGGATGAAAGGAAATGCAGATGAAAGAAAAATGATTGCAGCTGACCAGTACCCAGTTATTGTCCCTCCCTGAAGGATATGCCCTAGGGCAAAAAGGAAACACAGAGGACTCTTTATCCTTCCTGGCGCTAGATGTTCTGCAGAAGCTGCGGTACACCTTGGCTCAGACTGACACAGGTAAGGCATTTTAGACATAGGACATAGACTCTATGCAACCAGGAGCTGGACCCAATCTTTCTCAGGTCCTTAAACATTAAGGGAGATAGACAGTCATCCAAACTCATCCCAGTTTCTGTCTAGAGGTGGATGGGGAGCTGGGCTAGAAGAAGTTCATGCTGTAATGCATGCCCTGTGTCCCCTAGGGTCCACCATGGATCCTTCAATCCTGCTAGTCTTTCCTTTGCTCCTGGTCCTGTCAACACCTTGCAATGCTTGTGATTGTAAAATTCAGCACCCTCAGACATATTACTGCACATCGGACGTCGGTGAGTCTCAGGAGACACTAGAGAAGTCTCCACCAACAAGATCTCACGCTCGGGTGTAGAAATGTGGAGGTGGGGGAGCTCTGGTGATCTGATCAATGTCTTCATGAGACTTTGGATGGGGGAATCCTGGATCAATGAACCTATGGACCCCTGACCCCTTTCTTCCTCCTCCCAGTCATATTAGCCGATATACAAGGACCAGGAAACAACACCGTGACAAAACAAGGTTTCAGAGTCAATGTCATTAAGGTAAACTCAGTACCTCCTTTCTTCTTACCTCCTTTTCTCAAAATAAGCAAGACTTTCTGCTCTTGCGGAGAGATTTGGCTGGTTGCTGGAGCCTAGCAACTTCTACATAAACCTAAGATCCTAGCCACTCTTTCCGTCCCATTGCAGGTACTGAAGGCTCCCAGAGGCATCCCAAGAATTGATGAGATCTACTCACCCATCAGTTGGAAGGACTGTGGTTACAAGCTGAGGACCACTCAACAGTCACTATTACTTATCGCAGGTGAGCATCCCTGTCCACATACAGCCCCTCACCTTGCCACCTCCCCCTAAAAGGACCACCTGACTTCTGCAACTAGCACCACCAAGGACCAAGGGCCCCTTTGTTATGATCTGACAGACTCTTCCTGGGGCAATGCTGGAGCCTCATTCATGGCTGACTCTGTACCAGTCTCAGGGGTTCTCGGCTGACTTCCCAGGGGATATCCACACATGCTGTGCTAACTCAGGCCATTTTCCCCATCACTGCAGGCTACCTGAGGGGGGGCACAGTGCGCTTCACAAGATGCCATCTGGTCTATTTCTGGTACCGGCTCACCAAAGAGCAGAGGCTAGGTTTTGAGGCAGCATACAGAACAGGATGCAAATGTCAAGTGAGTAGCCACCCCGGTGACGTTTCCCTGCAGCCCAGGCACTGCTCTTGTCCCATGTCCTTGTTCCCAGATCTTCCTCCCTGCTCTCTCCCTCTCCGGATGACCCCTGCTCTTTCACCTTCCTTCCATTCCCTGGCTTCTTCCCACTGTTTCCTTCCTGTCCTTGCCCCCGTCACTGCTCCCTTTAGCCTCTCCTTATTCACAGACCCCTGTTGTCCCTGTCTGTCCAGGATGGGGTGTATGAACAGGAGGTGGACAGTCCTGTATCTCCCTCCACCCCTAGGTTCAGCCCTGCCTCCTCTGCTGGCGTCCATGCCCTCAACCTGACTTCAGAGAGTGTGTATGGAAACAAAAAGACTGTAACTACCAAGTATGGGAAGGAAACTATTCCTTGTCCTCCATGTGTGTCCCCTCCGTGAATGGGCACTGTGAATGGACCCACATCCAGATGAGCAATCAATACCAAACCTCAGCCCCAGCAACCTCTATTCACTAGGCCCGAAATCATATAAAAGAGTTTTAATATTCTGTTTCCTGGTCTGGCTGCTGTTAACACAGCTGAGTGAGTTTTGTACACCTCCATTGAATTGTACACTTAAGTTTTGTTTACTTTCTGCAAGTAGCGTATGCATGAATAAAACTTACAAAAATAAATCCCAAGTTGATAAACCTCACCCTGGTGACAAATTCCTATTATCTTCTCAGTTCCTCAATTATCTTTTATTTCTTATTCATCCAGCAACCTCATGCTAGACTCTAATCCCTCTTATTCTATAATTCCTGACATTTCCTCATCCTCTCAAAGCAAGAGCCCTAGGCCCAAACAAAGGGAGAGATCCAGATCCAATCTAACCAAGGTCAGACTCCACCTGATACTCTCTTAACCTTCCCCGAATGCTTTGCAGAACCAAAAATCACAGGACAAAGGATATTCCTTGTTCCCACAGAATTAAGACTCACTTGCAAATATAAAAATCATTCCTTGTCATATTAAAGTTCTGAAAATAAAATAGAAGACTTTTCAACTTTTATAAGAACACAAAGGGGAATATTTTTAGGACTTCAAGTCACAAAAGTCATGAAATATATGAAGGAAAATGTTGATAAATTCCACTACTTTATTTTTTCACTGACGTATCCAGGGTAATACTTTTTTTTTTTAATATAATTACTGTCAACTTGGTTTCCATACAACCAACCCCCAGTGCTCATCCAAGTGCCCTCCTCAATGCCCATCACCCACTCTCCCCTCTTCCCACCGCCCCCAGCAACCCTCAGTTTGTTCTCATTATTTAAGAGTCTTTTATGTTTTGCCTCCCTCCCTCTCCGTGACTTTTTTTCCCCCTCTTTCCCTCCCCCTTGGTCTTCTGCTAAGTCTCTCAAAATCCACGTATGCCTAAATTCCACTGCTTTAAAATGAAATATATTTCCCCAAATAAAACAAAGTACCATAAACACTAAAAATATAAGATACAGACATAGCTTGGAATTGGAGAAGGTTTACAGTTTTATGGTAAAAATTAGGTCTAAACAATGAATGTTTTGGGGAATTCATTGAAGTTTCCCTTTGAACATAATTCATGAATTTAAAACTTCTCAGAGTCCAGAGTTTTATTTAATTAACTAATTTAATTATGTAACTTTATTTTATTAATCTAATTTTATTTTGTTAATTATTTTAAATTTTGGAATACTTTTGGATTTACAGAGGAAGTTACCAAGATAGTAAAGAATTCACACATACCCTTTACCTAGTTTGCTCTCAGTGATAACATCTATCGCAACACTGGTACATTTGTTAAAGCTAAGAAATTAACCTGAGTACACTATTATTAACTAAATGACACTTTATTCAGATTTCTACCACTTTTCCCCGTTTTTTTGTGCCAGAATCTAATCCAGGATACTGCAGAAATTAGTCTGATCTGTGACAATTTTTTTTTTAATTTTAAAAGTTTATTTGTTTTTGAGAGAGATGGAGAGAGAATCCCAAGCAGGCTCTATGCTGATGGATGGGGGCTCAAACTCATGAACTGTGAGATCACGTCCTGAGCCAAAATCAAGAGTTGTACGCTTAACCGACTGAGCCACCCAGGAGCCCCTGGTCTGTGTCAACGTCTTAATTTAATTTCATTTTCAATGACCTGGCGATTTTACAATGTACTGGTGGTCTGGAGACTCCCTCAGTTTGGATTTACCCGGTGTATTTTCATGATCAAACTGGGGCTGTCGATTTTCAAGAAGAATAGCACAAAGAGGGAATACTTCTCTCATTGCACTGTATCACAAGTACATAGCGTTGATATTCCATCTCTGGTAGAGTTAACAGTGATCACTTGGTCAGGGTGGTGTCTGCCAAGTGTCCCCACTGGAAAGGCACCATTTTTCCTTTTTGTACTCTGTTAGCCATGACCCCATTGTTTTTTAGTTGAGCAATGGAATTTAGAAAACTGTATCTGGACACTGGGTTCTTCATTGCTACTGAGCTGTCACTGCTTCCAGACCTTCTCAGTAGACAGAACTAGGAAATATATGTATGCGTACAAATTTATGTATATCCACATAGCCGAAAACTATTACCCTCTTTCTCTCGATATATATTAAAATAAACCTGAGTTTCATACTAACACCAACTACAGAGTAATACAGGACTCATTATAGCTCTCACCTGTTGATTATTTGTACTTTTTTCTCTGACAGGTAAGAAACTTAACTCTCATTTTATTATTTGTTCAAACCTAGTATATATGTAAAGTAGTTTCAGAATTGTCAGCGTGTACCCCTGTAAAGTAAATTTACCAATAGAGTACCAGGTTTATGTAGCTTTTAACATAAATCCACTCATTCAAACTCAAATGCACACAGTTTCAACCCTAAGGCTCCAAAGGGTCCCAAACACACCTGGGTCCATTCTGGGAAAGGAAGCCCTATAGAGGAGATGGTGCCAACCCAGAAGTCTGGGTGAACTTGCATGCAGGGCCAGGAATAAAGGCACCACCTGATATTTCTCCATCTACAATCTAAACCTAATTTATCCTGACCCCCAATTTCAACCTGCCGATGAACAGGTCTTCCCATTTAAAACTCTCAGAAATGGGGCGCCCTGGGTGGCTCAGTCGGTTAAGTGGCCACCTTCACCTCAGGTTATGATCTCATGGTTTGTGAGTTCGAGTCCTGCATCGGGCTCTGTGCTGATGGCTCAGAGCCTGGAGCCTGCTTCAGATTCTGTGTCTCCCTCTCTCTCTGCCCCTCCCCTGCTCAAGCTCTGTCTCTATGTCTCTCAAAAATAAATAAACGTGAAAAAAAATTAAAAAAAAAAAACTCTCAGAAAAACGTAGAGCTCCTGGGAGAGCATCAAGAATCTAAGTGGAGGGGCGCCTGGGTGGCTCAGTTGGTTAAGCGGCCAGCTTTGGCTGAGGTCATGATCTCACAGTCTGTGAGTTCGAGCCCCACATTGGGCTCTGTGCTGACGGCTCAGAGCCTGGAGCCCGCTTCAGATTCTGTGTCTCCCTCTCTCTCTGCCCTTCCCTTGCTCATAATCTCTTTGTCTCTCAAA
Organism: Paguma larvata; assembly: GCA_030068075.1. NCBI lineage: Eukaryota > Metazoa > Chordata > Mammalia > Carnivora > Viverridae > Paguma > Paguma larvata. The sequence goes on from CM057841.1 coordinate 50,625,149, forward strand.
AATAAATAAACGTTAAAAAATTTAAAAAAAAATAAAAAATAAATAAATTAAAAAAAAGAATCTAAGTGGACATAGTTGTGGTTAATAGGCACAGAAGAGGCTGCAAAATCCATGCACCAATTTCTGTGATCTCATTCTCCCTGGAGTTCAACCACTGACCTTGGAATCAGGAGAGAATTCTAGAAAAAGAAGACTGTAGAACAAATGGCATACCTAGAAGAGACTTACAGAACCAAATGGGTACAGGAAGGTTTTCTGTGACTATCAGGCCACACACACACACACACACACACACACAGTTACAAAAATATTTATAAATATTTGTGTATATGTAGGTAACATATATTTCCTAGAAGCTTCATCTGCTGAGAGTCTAAATGAAATGAAATTTATTAGTTGGATAGGCAATAGTTTCTTACGTAGGGCACAAAAAGCAAAAAGTATAAAAGACAAACTGATAAATTGTGCTCATTAAAATTTAAAACTTTCATTCTTCAAAAGTTGCAGTTCCAAAAATAAGAGAATGAGCCCTAGAGAGGGGAGTTAAATGCAAAACACATATATCTGACAAGCATGCTATATCCAGAATATATTAAAAGAAAAAAAATCTCTTGCTACTCAAAAGGAAAAATAACAATACAAATGAGCAAAATATCCAAATAGACACTTCATAAAACATGATACATGGGTGCCTGGGGTGACTCAGTCAGTTAACTGGCGAACTCTTGATTTTGGTTCAGGTCATGATCTCACAGTTGGTGGGTTTGAGCCCCGCCTCAGGCTCTGTTCACTGCACAGAGCCTGCTTTGGATTCTCTGTCTCCCTCTTTCTGATCCTCTCCTGCTCATGAGCATGTTCTCTCTCTTTCTCTCCCTCTCTCTCTCTCTCTTTGTCTCAAAAACTAATAAACATTAAAAAATTTTTTAAATAACATGATACATGAATGGCCAGTAGTCCCTAAAAATACTTATTATTGGAAAAACACAAATAAAACCTCTAAAGATACCACTTCATATTCACTACAATGGCTCAAATTGTAAAGACTGACAATACCATGTGTTGAAAGAGATTTGAAGTAACTGGAAATCTTCCAGTTTGCTCTTCGAGTATAAAATATTGCAGCCAATTTGGAAAACATTCAACAATTTCTAATGAAGTTAATGATACAACTATAATATAATCAACAGATTACAAACTTAATATTTACACAAACAGTGAAAACAGGTAACTTCTTCAAAAATAAAGAGACTTGTAATGAATGTATATAACAGCTTTATTCATAATGGCAAAAATCCTGGGAAATAAACATTTGCCAAGAGGAATTGAATGAATAAACAAATTTTGGCTTATTCATATAGTGTAATAGTAACCACCAAGAAAGAGAATGAACTACTAGTATAGACGACAACGTGGGTGAATTTTATAAGCATTGTCTTGAGAGGAAGAAACCATTTGCCCTGAACTAATCTATTTATATTAAATTCTAGAATATACAAAATTACAGTTATAGAAAATAGGTCAATGTTTGTCTGGCCTAAGGGAATGATTCGCTCCAAACAGGTATGAGAGATTTGGTGTATTTATGCTGTTTTTCTGTAACTTGATTAAGATATTGTTACCTAGTATATTTGTTCATGAAAATTCTTTAGACCGTGTGATTGAAATGTGCAAGGTGCATTGTGTGTCCATTTCCCTTATAAATTTGATTAAGTTGATGGAAATGGACTGAAACATTCATTTGCCACTTCCTATGAGTTTATTTATTATTATAGGCCGAATTGTGCTCCCAAAATTTATATGCTAATATCCTAACCCCCAATACCTCAGAATGTTACTGAAATTAGAGAGAGGGTCATTAAAGGAGTGATTAAGTAAAAGGAGGTCACTAGGGGTCATTGGGTCACTAATCCAATATGACTGTCATCCTTATAAAAAGAGATTAGGACACAGACACACACATAAGAAGTACCATGTGAAGACACAGGAAAAGACAGCCATGTACAAGCCAGGGAGACAAGCCTCAGAAGACACAAACACTACTCACAGCTTGATCTTGAACTTCTAGCCTCCATAGTTGTAAGAAACTAAATCTCTCTTTTTTAAACCACCCAGTCTGTGGTACTTTGTTATGGTACTTTGTTATAGTCCTAGAAAACTAATGCAGGTATCTTTTAACTTCAGGTCTCTCCTCTTTCCACAGAAACAATATGACCAGGAGCACTTCCTTGTACTCTCTGAATTGGAAGAATTTTTCCCTCACCTCTTTGTTTGAAAGTCACCCTTGAGTTAGCATATCATATGGTAGCCATCCATTTTCACCTTGTTTCAACATCAACATACTAAGCCAGCCCATCTATTAACACATCTGAGGTTGTCTTTATCCATCAGGGGGTCAAACTTTGTGAGTGAAGAAAAAGGCTTGGTGCAGGTAGTGATGAGAGGGAAAAGGGAAGATAAAGAGGCACATCAAATATAAAGAATGGGCAAAAACAGAAAAAAACAAGGAACAAGAAAAGGCAATGAAGTGAGAAGGAGAACAAAAAATGAAGAGGGAGAGGGAGAAGGGTACTGCAGGAGAGAGGAAGCAACAGCTCTTGGGCTGAAAGAACAGTTGGCGGATCACTCATGGTGGAATTAGCTTCTGCCTCGTAGACACCAAGATGCTTTCTTTCTCCTCCTAGTTGTACATTCCCATATTGCATGCTACATCTATTCCATTTTAATTTATTGTGCTTCGAAGCTGCTCATGAAGAAAGAAGTCAAACTTGGAGTGTCAGCACACTGTGCTCCCTCTGTAGTTTGAGTGAATCCTGCCCTAGGGCTTCAGGATACCGTGGGCAAGGAAGCACATCAGCCCTGGATGGGCAGTCCTGGGAGCACAATGTCCTAAATTACCAAGAAGAGACAATGACTGTGTTTCTGGTCTGTTGGCCAAAATTGAGGGTTCCATGTTGGGGGTCAAAGAAAATAAAGTGCTGGGGTATATGAGCTCATTCTAGATGGGGAATTTTTTTGCTGGAAAATATTCACTCATTAATGTATTTTTTCACCATGGTATTTTTCCTCATCAGATGTGTAGGTATATTGAAATTTCTCCTCAAGAGACTTGATCGTCTGTGGAAGAAAGAGGAAACATGATATGGACTCGGGACTATGTGTTAGATGAGAGGCTGCAGTGATGATATTTGACCAGGACCTGTCCGAGCCCCCACATACTGCACATTCTCTCAGAGCAGGATGGAGAACCCTCTGTTCTCATGGAGAGAGATGTACGAAGAGGAGCTGGTAGGGTTAACCTTGTAATGTGATTTCATAGAGCTGCATTTTCCTGTTGAAATGGTCAGGCACTAGAATAATGCAATCTTGACTTAGAGGTTGGAAAAGAGTATGCATGAGACCTCTCATGTTTAGGTATTCAAGATTCTACTTGTGGGTCTCCAGTCAAGTCTCGAAAATAGCCCCATGCACGATCCCCCACTCAACCACTACAACAGGGATAAGTCTCACCCCTTACAACCAAATGGTTAAATACCATAGGAAGGGACTCTACATTCTTAACAGACGCACCAACTTCTAAGCAAACAGCCCTGTGGTTTAATTGTGCACAAGAGCAGAGTTGCCCAGGCATTACCATGATAGCCAGGAGGACACAAGGACCACCAGGAAGGTGGGAGCCAGGTGTGAGCCTGGAGGACAATGAAGGATTGAGGAAAAGACTTTCATAAAGTTCTTCTGTCTTTAATGAAATAACATGATAATATTACAGAATGTGGATAAATAGTATTAGTGACTTGTAGTAAGTATTCTTTAACCCTCATGAGAAACATAAAGGTTAACTTAATAGTACCTGGACTAAAGGTACTTGGGTTAAAATCCAAATTGCAATAATTTCTGGCTGTAGGACCTCAGGGCAGCTCATTCAACAACTCACCCCTTAGAATCCTCAACTGTGAAATATAAGTACTTACAGAACTTTTCGTACAGAACCATTGCCAAGATTAAATGTTAGATACGTGGAATATGCCTGAAGTATTACCTGATACCAAGTAAGTACTCAATAAATTCGGACTCGTATTGTATACTCTATGGTTAGTAGTCACTATTACTAACACCAGAAATAATAACACTACTTTAATAAAAAAGGACTTACCTCTTTTTTTTAATATTTATTTTTGAGAGAGAGTAGGAGTGGCAGAAGGGCAGAGAGAGAGAGGGAAACATAGAATCTGAAGCAGGCGCCACACTGTTAGCGCAAAGCCCAACGTGGGGCTGAAACCCACCAACCGTGAGATCATGACCTGACCCAAAGTTGGACGCTCAACCAACTGAGCCACCCAGGTACCCCAAGGAACTACCTCTTTCAAGCCTCACCATGCTCATAAATATATGGATTTATTCCCCTAGTTTTGAACTATCCCTTCATTCCTAATTGCAGTATTAATTTCATTCATACTGTTAATTTAAAGGCAAAAAGAGAGAGAGAGACCAAATCTGAAACAGGCTCCAGTGTCTGAGCTGTCAGCACAGAGCCCGACAGAGGGCTTGAACGTGGAAACGGCGAGATCATGACCTAGGCAGAAGTCAGACGATTAACCGACTGAGCCACCCAGGCACCCCACCTTGATTTTAGCCACATACCCTGGCTTTTGCCTCAGGAGAAGGTGAAAAATAGGTCAAGGATCAATTGCTTGTTCCTATGCCCTATCAGGGCCTCTCTCTGTCACACATGAACTCATCCAATACCCCTGCATGAGCAAGGGGGAGAAAGGCCACGTTGTATCCTGTGGTGAGGGCTTAGTCAGAGATATATGAGTGCAGTATGAATTCATGTTTATTTTAATATATCTTCAGATAGATGCACAAATAGATATGCTTCTGTACAAAGATTAGCATACGTATATGTACATATATATGCATATATAAATATATGTTTATATTATTTATCATATTAGTTTGTTTGTTTACTGGTTCTGTCTCCTGAGCAGACCTAGAGGCATTGACACCCTGATGGCAATGAGCACACCTAGTGCCCAGATCTTGATTTCTAAACACCATTATCCAATAAAAGAACTCTTTGGAAAAGGGCTGTATACAGGGAGAGGGCAGTTAAAACGCAAGATGATCCCACGTGTATTAAAAGGACACATGGATCAGTATGAAAGAACTTCCAATAGCCATGGCTGGAACAATTTTCCAAGCAAAATGTATAACAATTGAAACAATTAAAATATGGGACAATCTCCCCAACAAATGTATAGTATTAAATAACTCAAAGAATAAAATAAATATCCATCATTCTATACCAATAATAACAAAATATTAAATAAATGAGGAGAAAGGACAAATCTTCCTTACAGAAGAATTGCAGGGGCGCCTGGGTGACTCAGTCAGTTAAGCATCCAACTTCAGCTCAGGTCATGATCTCACGGTCTGTGGGTTTGAGCCCCGCATCTGGCTCTGTGCTGACAGCTCAGGGCCTGGAGTCTGCTTTTGATTCTGTGCCTCCCTGTCTCTTCACACCTTCCCTGCTTGTGCTCTGTCTCCCTGTGTCTCTCAAAAATAAATAAATGTTAAAAAAATTGCAAATAGCGTGTGTAGATATGTGCCTTACAGGAGGTGGGAAATTTATTTCCTTTTAAGTATGGAGAGGACTTGCCATGTCCCAGACAATAGAATACGGAAAGGATAAAATAGTGATTTTATAGTAGAGAAACACTGAACAAACCATCTTAACTGAGTGACCAAGGCGAACATTGGCCGATGTCATTTATAGTAATACCATATACCCCCTGATGTGATGCAATAAAAAACATACTCCATGTCTGAGTACCTTTTTTTAAAACGTTTATTTATTTTTGAGACCCAGAGAGAGAGCAGGAGAAGGGCAGAGAGATAGAGGGAGACACAGAATCCGAAGCAGGCTCCCGGCTCTGAGCTGTCAGCACAGAGCCCGATGCGGGGCTCAAACCCACAGACTGCGAGATCATGACCTGAGCCAAAGTCGGCCGCCCAACCGACTGAGCCACCCAGGCGCCCCCTGAGCACATTTTAAAAATACACTTTTTCTCTTTTCAAAGTGCAATTTACTTAAATAAGTCACATAATGCATTGTATTTAAATTATAATTCCTTTGTAAGCCTCTGTTATACTGAATCTATAACCACTAACTTTATTTTTTTATTTATTTTTTAATATAATTTATTGTCAAGTCGGTTAACACACAGTGGAGCCATACTCTGGATTCAGTTTTTGGTTTTGCAAGCTGAGGCGAACCTCGAAGTCTCTACAATATTTGGTTGATACCATCATTGCTTGTCAGGGAAGTGAGCTGGCAAACAAATGATAAGGATCAGATCATTGGCACTAATTTAAGTGATCTGTGTGTGACTTAACTTGTGCCCTTGATACCAAATTTTTGTGCAAACATAATTATCCCTTGTTTCCATACTTAGGTTTTAGAAATGCCTAATATTAAAGTTGAAAAGTTTTAGTCGATTTTCTCCTCACATTCATCGATTTGCCTTTATAAAAATTACTTAATGATTTTGTCCTTAAATTTTTCACCCAAGAGAAAAGAGATAATAACAAGATAATATCCCTAAACCTATGAATTCATTTATAATGCAACACCAAATGATACCAAACCCAGCACGAGATCATGAGGCTAGTTTGGAGGGTGACGAATGGTGACCCTCTAGGGCTCGGTTGCTGATTAATGAGTTGCTGTCCTTTAAAGATTTTCACAGGGGCCCCTGGGTGGCTCAGTCGGTCAAGCATCCAACTCTTGGTTTTGGCTCAGGTCATGATCTCATGGTTCACTGACAGCATGGAACCTGCTTAGGATTCTTTCTCTCTCTCTCTCTCTCTCTCTCTCTTCCACTCCCCCACTTGCTCTCTCTCTCTCTCTCTCTCTCTCTGTCTCTCTCTCTCTCAATATAAGTTAATGAAAAAAAGAGAGATCTTACAAATAAAATAATCATCCATTAAGGAAATGATTAAATAGGGCCTTAAAGGGACCTGCTGACCCTGTTGTGGGTTGAGGCTGACAAGTCAGTACCTTAGGTTATAAATGACAGAAAACTAGCTCAAAATCACTTAAGCATAAGGGGGAGTTTATGAGCTCTCCTAATTACAAAATACAGAACTGCCCCCTGGCTTCAGGCCTGGCTTGATGCAAAGACTCAGTACCTATAGGACTCTTGGTCTATCTCTCCACCTCGCAAATCTGCTTGACTCTTCTGCCCTCCTTCATCAGACAGGCTCCCATCTGCCAGCTGGAAATAACCAGATTTTTCTCTTCTCGGGCCTAAAATTTTCCAAAGAAAACACTCACTGGGCCATGTGCCCTTCGATCGCCAATAAGTCTGATCTGGCCTGGGGTACTCTGATTGGACTGGCTTGGCCCACGCCTTCCACTCTTGTGTCCAGGGAAAGGTGGTCATGACCAGAAGAGCCATGCGGGTGAGGAGAAGTTCCTGAAAGAGAAAGAGGAGCAACCCTTTCTTAACTCCCTTTTTAATGAGTGCCTTAGAGTTGATTTCTCTTACTTTCAATCCAGAATCCTCACGACTGCAGCGAGTTGTAGGAAATGGGACAATGAGTAGGGAAGCTGCTTTGTAGGCACAGGACCGTGACACTGCATGCCACCTCTCTCACAACTGGCCCCGGGTGCCGATGCAGAGCTGTTGCTCAAAGCTCTTGAACGTCAAACTATACCACCAGAGAAACAGCCCCGAATTGAAGAATGGAGTGATATTTTGCCTGCAGGAAAGGAGGACAGACTTGAACTGACCCCTGCCAGCAGCTGAGGTGTGTGATTTAAACATTCCACTGCCCTAAAGAGAGAGTCATGTAACCTGGAGCCAGTGGGACAGTCCTGGTTTAAGATATTCCGGTAACATCAGCCTAGATATTGCCACAATGCCCTCCAAAGAGCTAATTATTGGTCATACTTACCCAAGGTAACACAGCTAAAACTGGTTCCTAGATCCTGTAATGAGAAGATTCCAACACATGTGTTACAGGGGCAAGAGAACAAGAACTTCATCTGAATCCGTAAAGCCCCATCAATGCTAACAGTGCATATAGTGTGAATAGACGAAAAGATACAGTCCTGAGCATTTTTCTAACTGTAGGACCTTGAACACATTACTTGAAATCTCTGGGCATCTGTATACTTAGTAAAAAATATTTAATAGTCATTGCTTTGTGGAGTTAATGTGAAGATTCAATTTGCCTACTATGTAAAGTGGTTGATACAGTGCCTAGCACATAGTAAGCGCTGAACAAATATCAGCTCTTATTATTATTACTAACAGTATGGGCCTGCCTCTGCCAACCTAGTTTCAGGCAGATGAACTCTTTCCTTATCCAAATATGTTATATACACCACTCTGGCCGTTACAGATTCATCATTTTGGATTAACAAATAATCTCTATGACAATGCAGAAAACTCTAGTAGGAAACATGAAATACTACATTCAATACTTTCATAAATAGTTTTCAAAATAGTTATTTCCTCCTAATGGGTTTTAACAAAGAGAAGGGTAAGATGAACCACAAGACTCTTCAGATAGGTACAGATTTGGATCAGTGACAATGGAGTGTTGTCAGTGGTGGGCTGAAGTGGGCTGAGAAGAAAATGTTTAGATGGAGAATGTTCTAATATCACAATGATGTCTAATTCTCACTATTCACCAGACAGATTAGCTGGTCAAGAAAGAAAGGAAGGAAGGAAGGAAGGGAGGAAGGAAGGAAGGAAGGAAGGAAGGAGAAAGAGAGAGAGAGAGAGAGAGAAAGGAAGGAAGAAAGAAAGGAAGGAAGGGAGGAAGGAAGGAAGGAAGGAAGGAAGGAAGGAAGGAAGGAAGGAAAGAAGGAAGGAAGGAAGGAAGGAAGGAAAGAAAGAAAGAAAGAAAGAAAGAAAGAAAGAAAGAAAGAGAAAGAAAGAGAAAGAAAGAAAGAAAGAAAGAAAGAAAGAAAGAAAGAAAGAAAGAAAGAAAAAGAAAAGGAAGGAAGGAAGGAAACTCTCAAAACTCCTTAATCTTTGGAGATGTCTACATATCCAAAAATGTGGACTTTTCTGCCATCTGCTGGTCATTTTTGAGAAGGACGACAATCTTTTTGTGAGCAATGATGGGGTCTGGTTCCTCTCTTCTTCCTTGACCCACTTGGGGACTTGCCCACAAATCTCACTGGAACAGTGGGTTGTAGAATTTGGTTTGTGAAATAGGTGATGGGGCTTTGGAGATTAATGATCGTGGTGTAGGGAGACACGAATGGGCATGTATGGGGTCAGTGATTAGTGTCTGTGGGTTCAGTAGCAAATGTCTGCGGGGTAAGTGAGTGTGGCTGAGAGCTGAGTCTTTGAAAGACTGTGGTACCAGAAACAGATTTGTCTCCTGGACTTAGCAATGGAGTCTCTAGAAATCACGTCTAGTATAGGAGATTGAAATATCTGAGATGTGGAAGCTATTTTGTCTATGGTACACCATTGGCAGGATAAATGATGTTTAGACAGAGGTATCTATGATGTAGGGTCTAGAGGCGCAAGAATGTTGAATCTTATGTTAGTGGAATGATTAAAACATGTTTGAAAATTTTTATATATTAGGTAAGCTTATTGAACCGATGTGAATTTTCTTGGCTGTGTATAATATCCTTGTTCTTAGGAGATGCATGTTTTCAGAGGTGAAACATCTTAATTTCTGTGATTTACCTTCAGTGTGGTTTAGCAATAAAATGTGCATGTAATTAAAAACTATAAGAAGTTCTAAAGTATGTATGAACTATAAACATTCTCAAAAGACACAAAATTAACTTGAATAAAAGGAAAGATCCATTGTGTCTGGGGTTCTCTAAAATCAGATGCCTCACTCCATCCAAAGTAAAACAAAACTAACCAAAAAAAAAGGAGTAGACCCAGAGAAACCTGGGGCCAAACTCCAACTGACTGAAATTTCCCTATGTAATTTGCTCAACCAAGAATCATTAGGTGAGAAAAGGGAGACTATTCTAGTTCCCATATCAGAAAACTTTTAAACTTTTATAATAACACAAAAGAGACTATCTTTAGGACTCCAGGATACCAAAGGTACAGAATGTGAAGGCCGTTATTAATCAGTCTGACTACTTTAAAATAAAACATGTTTCCCAAAATAAAACCAAACACCATAAACACTGTAAAATGAACACACTGCAAGATACAGATGCAGGTTAGAATTGTACAGAATTTACAGAATAAATGAGGTCTGAAAAATGAACATTTTGGGAAATGGATTGAATTTCTCTTTTTAACTTAATTTGTAATCTTCAAACTTGTTCAGAGTCCTTCCACAAAAGTGTATCCTCTATTTTTTATTCTATTTGATTTTTTTATCATAGAATAAATTTAGATTTGTGTAAAAGGTTCTAAGGTGGTACATAGAAATTTTTTTCATACCCTTCACCCAGCTCTTGCCCTAATGAGAACATCTAATAGCACCTGGGAACATTGGTCAGAACTAAAAAATCAACATGGACACAATACTGTTAACTCAATGGCAGACTCTATTCAGAGCCCATCAGTTTCTTCACTAATGTTGTTTTTCCATGCCAGAATCTAATCCAGAAGATCACAGCCCTTAGTCACTGTGTCTCTCCAGTCTCTGATCTGTGACAGGTTCTTGGTCCTTCTTTGTTTTCCATCAACTTAGAAAACTTAAAAAAAAATGTTGATCACCTGTCTTGTACAATGTCCCTCAATTTTTGTTGGTCTCCTGTATTCTTATTGTTAGACTGGAACCATGGTTTTTATGGAGAAAATTACCACAAAGAAGTGCCCTTCTCATTTAATCGTATCAGGGATACATTATGTGCACATGATACTGGCGATGTTAACTTTGATCACTTGGTTAAAGTGGTGACTACCAGGTCTCTCCACTGTAAGTCCACTTTTTATGTTCCCCTTCCATACCCTTTCGTTTGGAAGTAAGTCAGTAAATCCAGCCCACATTCCAGGGCAGGGAAAGTAATTGGAATTAATTCAAATTGCTCTGTAAGGGAGATCTATTCCTCTTCCCCCCCATCTATTTATTTATTCAATTATTTGACATTATTATGGACTCATGGAGATTAATTTTGTTTTGGGGGTTATAATCCAGTCCTAATATTATTTATGTATTTGCTCAAATTGTTCCAGCTTTGCCTATTGGGAGCAATTTCAGGTTGACTTCTGTACCCATTTGCAAAGCCCATATTTTTAAAATCAGACTATGGTATTTAAAAACCAATATCTAGGGGAGTAATGTCATCAGAATGGCAGAGTAGGCAGCTCCAAGCTCTCATCCCCCCCAGAGACGCATCAAAACACAAGCAGAAAATGTCAGAACCAATTTTATCAGAACTCCAAGAAACAATCAACAACTGACAGCCGCCAAGCAAATGCCGAATCAAGAAAAGATATGACTTCAACAAAGTGGAAGAGTTCGGTGGTGATTTTATTTGCCTTTATTCCCCCCATCCCCAGCCATGAGGTGGTTTTAAAGTGCTAGCAACCTGCATTCCCAGAGATGTATGCTCCTCCCCAAATCAGGAAGGAACAGAGTAGACTTTAGGGGCAAATTAGTGTCTGTGTGTGTGTGTGTATGTATGTGTGTGCTCAAACCCGTCTTGGGGTTTATCTGAAGGACTGGTAGTCAGCACAAGGGAGCAGGTCAGTAAAGTAATAGGCATGTCTCAAAACACTACCAGGCCTGCTAACACCCCTCAGGTGCCAGAAAACTACCTGGTCTTACATAGTTTATCCACTCGAATGTTCCTACTTCTGCCATCTGCCATAGCAATTTTGGCTGTCCTCCAAATGCTTTCATCATTCCCCATTTCTAGGAGCCATCCTAGGTTCCCACCATCTAATGCAGTTCCTGCCGGGAGTTGAGTCCTGTATCCAAATTTAATCTTCAATACCATTTGGCCACCAGTCACAGATTCTGGTCCCGTGTTCACCTCCGGGCTCTTGTCAGTACATGATGGCTAGATTCCACTATTCTATTGAGATATTGCCCCAGTTTTGCGAGCAAGCTCAACATGTCCCTGGCTAGGATATGTTATGACTTTCTCCTAGTTATTGACTTCATGGGAAGCCCTTGCAAGGCTTTGGGTTAGAAAGGAATTTGGCAGGGTGTGATATGAGTGTAGGACCTTGGAGAAACCATGGATTCCACAGCTGAAGAAAGGAAAATGCACAGAGGCCCTGGGGCATCATCACATGCCATAAATCAAAGATATATTTTTTCTAACTTCATTAAAGTACAATTGATTTAAAAACTATTTATATTTAATGTATATAATGTAATAATTTGATATATGGTATACATTGTGAAATGATGACCAGAGTCAAGCTAAATTAACAAATCTGTCACTTAGTGACTTTGTGTGTGTGTGTGTGTGTGTGTGTGTGTGTGTGGTAAGAACCCCTAATATCTACTCTTTCAGCAAATTTCAAGTACACAATACAATATTATTAACTACAGTTCACCATGTTGTACACCAGAACCTACAAACTTACTCATCTCATTTAAAGTTTGTACCCACTCCACCCCAACACCCGCCCACGTAACCATAGCCTAGAAGGATGTATAATTTTTAAATAAATAAATAAAAGTTACAGATATACCAAAAAAACACAGGAGTCCATCTGAAGGAGATCACAATGGCTAAAGCTTGAGTAATTTCCCCAAAATATATGTTGGTAGTATAGGCTTATACCCCAAAAGAATAAAGTAAATACTACCAGATAGTTGTAAATAAAATATTAAATAAAGAAATCAATGAAGAGAAGAGGCAAATTGTAGATACCCCTGCAGAACTTCACTTCCCTCTTCTTCGAGTGCAGGCTGGATTTAGTGACTCACTCACTTCCAAATAACATATGAAAGGTAAAAGTAGTGACTTTAAAAGTAGAGAAACCTGGAAGACACCTTCTTAACCAGAGGGTCAAGGTGAATATAACCAGGGATAACTCATACTGATATCACTTGATATCATCAGTGAGAAGGGCAATCCATTTCTCTGGTATATTCTCAAAAATCCATAATCCAAATCTAACCAAGCCATTAAATTTTTCTGCTTCTTTCTTCTCTTTCTAGAACCAGGGTTGCACGTTTAATGCAATATATTTAATGGTTTCCCAAGGGTATCTTAAGATGTGTTCATCTTTCTTCATTCTTTTATCTTTCTGTCCATCCACTGGATCCTCTCAATTGCTCTGTCTTCGGTTTTACAGATTCTTACTTCTGCCAGCTGAAATCTGCCATGAAACGTCTCTTACCCGTATCAGTTATTATACCTTTAAAACTCCTGATATTCTTAGTGGTTCATATTTATAATCTCAACTTACATATTCATATTATCTGTTTTATGCATCATGTAATTATCTTTACATATACTTTCTTTTCATTTTAAGTACACATTTATAATACCTGTTTTGAAGTCCTTTTCTGCTAAGTCCAATATCTCAGCCCCCTCAGGATGCCTACTGACAGATTTTTCCTGTGTAGAAAGCATACTTCCCTATTTCGTTGCATGCATTATTGAAAATTTGGCAATTTAGATAGTACATTGTACCTACTTTGGATTCTGTCCCCACCTTCTGAGTTATTGTGGTTCCTGGATTTTTATTTGTTTGGTTAGTGACTTGCCTTGACAATTTCTATAAAGTCTGTTTCCCACCTCTGTGGCGTGTGACCGTTGTCATCGTGTTTCCTAGAGCTTGGAATTCCATCCCAACGTCCTTGTCACTTCCCCTCTGTAACAAAATGGCCTTTTTTTACCCTATTCCAGCTAGCAAGTATAAGCATTGTTTATGGAAATGATGGAGCCAGAGAAACGGATTCACTGAATTTGTATGATGCCCTGGCAAACTCCTAAGAGATGCATGCATGAAAATGACCAGAGCCAACACAGCAAAATGTCTGAGAAATTAACTATGGTATAGAATAATACCAAGCAGGTTTCACAGTTGGCCTCTGGGTAGCACTCAAGCGAGAGAAACCAGCATTACACTGCAAAGGCTTTGGAAGCTAAGTTCATAGCTGAACTACAGACCACAGAAGTAGGCCAGAGTGTGTGTTTCCAGACCAAACAGGTTGACCACTTACTAAAATGGACGATTTTAAAAGGAACCATGTCAAATAAGAGTAAAAATGTTCACAATATAGTCTAAAATAGCATAGTTGTGTGGCATCCGGGTGGCTCAGTTGGTTAAGCATCTGACTCTTGATTTCAGCTGAGGTCATGATCTCACAGTTTGTGAGTTCGAGCCCTCTGTGCTGATAGTGCTGAGCCTGCTTAAGATTCTGTCTCCCTTTCTCTCTGCCCCTCTCCTGCTTGCTCTCTGTCTCTCTCTCAAAATAAATAAAATTACTTTAAAACATAAATAAATAAAAAAACATAATAACATAGTTTCATCCTCTTTTGTAGATGTATGGTTTGCCTTGTTACTGCTCCCAACAAGAAATCTGCTCCCTAGTAATTCCTGTTGCTTGTCTTCAGTTTTAATTTCTTATTAATCAGAAAGGCTCATGGGAATAGAAGTCAGAGCCTGAGGGTGACCTAAGTGGATGCAGATATCCACAGAAAAGAATACACAAATAGTCTGCTCCGAGGCTCCAGGGACCCTGAGGCAGGTATAGAAGGGGGCATGGTTGACCAGTCCTGGGAGTACAGTGTCCTGGGTGCCTCATGAAGAATAATGTACAGAGAGGGTGACCTCTTATCCTGGGAAGATGAGTGGTCCACTTTTGAGGAACACCTGCCAAGGGCTAGGGGTAGGAGTCTGGAGAGTGATCAACTTACCCTAGATGAAGAATTTCCCCCGAGGTGTCCACTTTTGAAAGCAAACACTGTTATCCTTAGAAGTCAGATAAATGAACTCAAATACCCCTTCAGTAGCCTCGATACCCTGTAACAAAAGATAGGAGTGTGGCATGGGATTGAGGAGCATGGGAGTGTTTAGGTCAATTCAAGCTGCTATAATAAAATAGCATAGACTGGGGCACTTAAACAACAGGCATTTATTTCTCACAGTTCTGCAGGCTGGCAAGTCCAAACTCATGGTGGTCACAGACTTGGTATCTGGTGAGAACTCACTTCTTGGTTTGTAGATCACTGTCTTCTTGCTGTATCCTCACATGGTGCAGAGAGAAAGCAAGCTCTCAGGTCTCTTCTCATAAGGCCATCAATCATGAGGACCCTCTCTCACAATGTTTCTTACCTCCCTATGGCCCTATATCCAAATAGCATCACATTGGGCATTAGGGCTTCAACATATGAATTACGGAGGGCATCATTCAATCCACAGAACGTAGGCAGACAAATGGCTCCCCCAAAGATTTACCTATGAAGAACTTGTGAATATGATACCTTGCATACCAAAAGGAATTTTGCTGATGTGGTTAAATGTAAGGATATTGAGTTAGGGAGAGTATTCTGGATTATCTGGGGGTGCCCAATTTAGTTGTCTGAATCTTAAAAAGTAAAGAACCTTTCCTGGTTCTCAGAAAAGTAAATACAACCACAGAAGAATCATTACAGAGATGAAGCATAACTCCCAGGTCCCAAATTGAGCCAATCATATGCAACATTAATGGCCTCACCCACAACCTAAGAATGTTCCAGACCTGTCAGGCCCTCACTGGAAGGTTACACAAGTCAGTGATCAGTGCTTATGGCTCTCACCCCAAACTACAAGATTGGCCATGCCCAAGCCATTACCAAAGCCAGTCCATGCCTCCTTAGGGGATCGACAGAGAAGCAGGCTTCCTCTTACCCATGGCTCCAAGGCCTCGACCAGTTCATCTGGCCTGCACTACAGTGTGTTGACCCCCTAAAAAGTCTTATGTCACCTTGAGCACTGGAGATCCTGTGTCTGGGGGTCACAGGAGAGCACACTTCAAGCAAGGAAATGTCCCTATTGAGTCAAAGACTTAATGACTGGGCAAGTACAGGTCAGAAAGCAATCAGCATACCTTCATAAGTGCTGGATACACATCAATCTGTAGCCAGATCTTCAGCTTTTCCTCAGTCCTGGGAAGACTCAGAGACAAGCAGGTATTTGGCCAGAGAACATAGGCAGGCCAAGCACCAATGCCCCTGTTGCCCTCCAGGGCCCTTCACTCGGATGATGACCCCAGGCCATAACCATTCCCCATGACCGCCTCTGCATATGCATGATGCAGGCGATCATGCATATCAGAAACAAATCCATTTGATTAGGTGCAGCCTTGGGCCTCTCAAAGTCCCCAGGGGATTTTGGAGTAGGTGGGTTTGATTGTCTGGGCGTTGACCGGTTCATCTAGTCTGCCATTATAACTCTGGAGCACCCATGATAGGTGCTTTCTGCCTCAAGCAGTGTAGTTCCCCAAAGGCCCCCTGAAGACAGGAGACCACGAAGAGGATATTGAGCCATTAGACTCCAGGGGAATATCAAATTCTAGACAGGAGGAAGTCACCAACAACATAGGAAGCTTCTCCTGTGTGTCATGCCCTTTCCACAGGCCTGTCCATTACCCTGTGAACCATAGCCCTGTTCCTGCCTTGGATGGGAGCCAGGCTTACAAGATCATGAGAGAAAAAGGGTCAAGCTGCCAATGGAATCCATGAGTCATGGGCCTACTCCATAAATGAAATTCACATCTCAAGTCCAGCTCCTGCGTTTGACCGAGACCTTGCGGGGATGAGGGGTCAGACCTAGCACTCAACCCTCCAGATGGCTGTGTTCTCCCTGTCTCTCTACCCCAGATGACTCATGCCTTCCACAGACTTTAAGGGAGATTCATGAAATATAGGAAGTTTTCTTAACCTAGAGTACTCTGGACCTGGAACCTTGTCTATCTCCAGGTTTTATACTTTCAGTGGCATAAAGACACAGACTGTATTTAATATTGAGAAAAACCAGGGTCAAGAGTGTGACTTGCAGATGAAAGAGAACACAAAGTGGTGAAATAAAGTGGAATGAAGAAACAGAGAGGAGGTTTGTCAACTTTTTATTTACTATATTATGTTGATGCATAAGCTTTACGACAAAATATGTGAACACTGTGTGTGTACAGCTTTGTGAATTATATCAAAGTCTATACACCTGTCTCACTAAGACGCAGATCAAGAAGCAGAACAAACCAAGTGCCCAAGCACTGATCCAAAATCATGCACTTAATGAGTTTTGAGGGTTTGGAAGGGGTTGATGGGAAGAAAGAATGTGGAGTGTTTGGGATGACTGGTGTGCCTGGGAGTCTTACGTGTCCAGGAGCATGGATGGCCTAAGGGGGTTGTTGAGCCTACAACAGCTCCTCAGTTGGGTGAGGTGAGTGAAATGCAGTAGGTTCTTGTTTATGTAATTCTAGTCACAGTGACCAGGTAGAAAGGGCAGGCCTGAGCCTACAGAGTTCAATGTCCAGTAGTGTCAGGTCCCCTCTGCTCCCCATTAAGGAGTCCACCGTGATTAGAGAAAAGAAGTGAATGGGGGCATGTGAGAAAAAGAAATGGGGCTGTGGTGAAGCCACAGAGCATAGAGATGGGGTAGTGAGGTAGAACGGAACAGGGAAAGAAGGAGTGGAGGATAGAGGTAGAGAGAATAGCAGTGGTATCAGAAAGCAGAGAGGCCAGGAAACGAGGTGAAGGAGCTCGCAACAGTGACATTCGCTGCAAGTACAGCTCTGAGAACTGCTCATGATATAGTTTGATCCTACCTTTAGGAAGCTTTGGTTTTGCTCAATAAGGACCACCTCCTGGAAACCCATATGGCAAATATCAAAGTTCAGTTCTCTGTTACATGGGTAGCTTTGAGGGAATGCATGGTACATGAGAGCCTGCACAGTGTGTCCAGATAGCTCCATGAAAGGACATGCTGTGGTTTACAGGGATCTGTCCCAGAAGCTCAGAACACCTGAGGGTAACAAATCCACAAGGACTTCCTGTTCTGCCACCATGGTGTTCTGGGGACAGCTCAGAAGGCAGAACGCCTGACATGAAGGATTCCGTATTACCAGATACATGAATGGAAAGCATGGATTCGTGCAGGACAAAGTGATTGGCATTGGTCAACTATCCCACATGAGGAAACTTTTGCTGGGGAATCCAGCCTCGTTGGTGCCCCCACACAGACTCACTGACCTGTATGTGTTCATGAAAGTGCGTATCATCAGCTGACCTTGTCAACATCAACATCACCATGACACCAGTATACTAGAGACTTGTAACAAGTTTCTATAAGGAACAATGTCAAAGATAATGGAGCTGGACCTGAGACTAGCCTAGGACCAAATCCAGGAAATGTTCTTCCTGATTGTGAATCCACAGAGCAGGACATTTATCACTTCTGTCCCTCCCAGCTTTCCATTTAAAATAGGAATAATCTTGACTTCTAAGATCGTTATGAGTAATTATATAATTATTAAATCATTAAAACATATAGAGGGCATGGAGCAGTGCCCAGCACATAATGCATGTTGCTCTATTGTTATTTTTGTTGATGCACTTATGCTAATTACTATCATTGTTTTATGTATGAAACAAAATGGCAGCAGTTGTTAACATTACATTATAAATAAAGTAAGAAAATACTCAGCCAAAAAAAAACCAAACAAACAAAAAACTCTGCCTCTCTTCATGTTTAGGGAATCAAGTTTCTCTTCATTCACCTATATCCAGCCTCTAAATGGTAGAGTTCATGGAAACCAATGAGTTTCCCTGGTCAGCTACCTTTTGGAGAAGATTTTTGCCCTTCAGTAACCTCCAAAGTTCCCATGAGATTCATGGTCGTGGCCCTTCTCGTGTCCATCAGGCTCACCAATGTCTAAGTTGTAGTAAATGCTACATGGGCTGGGGGTGATTCTGTAAGCATTTATGATAAGGCACTGAAGAGGTGACAAGCAGGGACCACACCACAGCAGAGGTCAGCCAGAGAATGTGTTTGATGGTAGGGACCTGAAAGGCACAATTGCAACTTCTCACAACAAAACTTATTCCATCCCCTAATGTCTGAGTTACGATAGATTCTGTAAAAGCATCCATCATGTTTGATCTCTGTTTCCCCAGAGGACACACCAAGTTCCTACCTGCCTTTGCAAGTTTGGAAGGTTCTGCAGGAAGCCAGAGTTGAAGAGTAGATAGTCCACCTCAGGATAGCATGTGAACAGCACCCCCACTCTTTAATCCTTCTGGAGATCAAGTCTCGGGCCATCTACCAGAGTAGGAAATAGGAAATGGGTGACAGTAGCTGGGACTCAATCAGATTTTCAAATCATCCTCTTTTATTAGCTGCATGAACCCTTACTTCCAAAAGGATCACCTGGATCACTATTTGTCTTTCCTTCAATGGACACCATTCTTGGCATGGGATCCCACACCAGGCCTTGGAAAGTCAAGTAAGAAACAAGAAAATATCAAATCCCATGTCAGCCACGTGAAAAGGCAAATAAAGGAAATTTGACCCTCTTCGTGATGACAGTAAACCCTAGCTATACCATGGGTCAATATACAGCAAATGTAGGTTCCTGTATTCTATGTCTTCCTTCAGACAGAAAACCAGAGGCAGGTAGGGCAGGTAGGGGACAGGAATCAGGCGTAAGGACAGAGGCAGCCATCATTCACTTACTCAAGACCAGGGAGGGGTGCCTGGGTGGCTCAGTTGGTTAAGTGACAGATTCCTCTTTTCAACTCAGGTCATGATCTCACAATTTCATGAGTTTGAACCCCATGTTGGGCTCTGAGCTGGCAGCATGGAACCTGCTTGGGATTCCCTCTCTCTCTCTCTCTCTCTCTCTCTCTCTCTGCCCTTCGCCCACTCATGCTGTCTCTGTGTCTCTCAAAATAAATAAATAAACTTAATAAAAAGAGCAGGGATTATGTTTTTTCCTAAATTTTTCCTGTTTAATTTTATTTATATTCTTAGCCTGATTATAGGAAAATTAGATGTAAAATGAAGATAATTGAATCTTCTGTGAGTATTCGATGTGCATGACGGCCATTGTCAGTTCTTGTGTCTTGATCTGCTTTACATGCTCCTGCTGACATCACTACTTTTCTAGAAAATCTTTATTTTAAAGCAGTATGAATTGAAATTTTATAAATAAAAAGAATGAGGTGGGAAGAGCAATTGAATGAAGGTATAGATAGAATCTGTCAACATGATGAGATTTTGACATTCCTTGTAATTTATTAATATTTGAACTTCCTTGAGTTTACTGATGCATAATCCAGATAAAGAATTGTGTGCACATCTACTTATTTCAACAAACCACCTCTCATTCACTGCAGCACTCAGACCAAGAGAAAGTCCTGAGGGTACTTGAAATGCGTCAGTCACTCGTGGGCTGCAGGACTAAGTTCTCCTTGGGAAGGTCATGGTCTTAGACCATGTGCATGAGATGGCCTGACATGGGAGAACTGGAATATAAAAGTTCAGACTTTTGACACCAGGAGATGCAAGTGCTGGTCTTTTCTAGGTGTGGGGGGCACAGCAAGCCATCAGGAAGGATGGGGTTCACAGCACCAGTACATTATAATGCGAAATGAAGTCATAGAAGAACCACAATAATATGGGGAATGAAGCAACCACAGCAAAGTTAACCCCCAACCCTCCTTCCCTGAGTCCGACTCCTTTCAGAGTACACGACGGCTGGGCCAAGAGCACAGAGAAGGAATGTTGTTCAGGTTAAGGGAGCAAGAAACATGGAGAGGAAACGGACAATAAGGAAGTAAAAACCAGCACCAGGGCTTGGTTGCAGTAACTGTGGATAGGTTACTCAAACTAGTGTTACATCCTTCCCCACCTTCTTGCACAACCTTCCGTCTGGTGTTTGTTGACCACTCTGCAAGAAATTATATCATATTGGGTCAAGTGTAATTTATTACTATCCAAATT
Organism: Paguma larvata; assembly: GCA_030068075.1. NCBI lineage: Eukaryota > Metazoa > Chordata > Mammalia > Carnivora > Viverridae > Paguma > Paguma larvata. Next base: position 50,646,046 of record CM057841.1, read on the forward strand.
AGCATGCAGGAACAGATGCTACAGCAAAAGGGGTCAGTGGAGTGTGTCCAGATGTCCACTGACAGGCACACAGTGCTCTGAGGTCATAGGTGGTCAATCCCAGATGCTCAGACATTCTGATGCAGGTACTGAAAGAGTCCAGGGCTGCCAGATCTGTGAATACAGCTACCAGGGGGTGATTCAGTGGGTGAAATGCCTGCAGCAAGGGGCATTGTGGTGACTCGGTGCCTGCAGGGGTCCATTCTGTGAGATGATATGACAAGAAACCTGGCAGGGGTCAACACACCCCACTTGAGGAAATCTCTGTAGGAAAGCCAAACTCATTGGTCTTATAGTACAGAATCACTGAGTTAGCTAATTTGAAGAGATCATTTGCCCCTCGAGTCTTTTGATCATCTATGAGGAGAAAGAGTGTGAGGGAACAAAAAAGAAACTAGAGAACTTTGGTGGGGTAGGCAAAAGAGCCCTGACAGTTCAACAAGATTGTTTGGGTGCCGGAGACACTCCTGTCTCCCCCAGCCACAGTGGTCGAGGGTGTGTGTGTGGGAGTTAAGGATGGGAAAGTGTCCTTGGGATTATATTCCTCTTGTTAAACACCTGAAGGTGCATTTTTTCACCCATCCTCTGATATCAGTATTTGGGTTTGAGCAAGTGGGTACATTCGGGCAGTATGGTGTGTTAAGGAAGTTTGCAAGGTTGGGGGTGGGGCTGAGTGACATAAAGATATTGGTGGGTTTGGGGCAGTTGATGGGCATGGACACTGTTGAGCTTGAAGAGGTTGATGAACCTGAAACATTGGTGAATTTGGGGAAGCTGAGTTTTTGAGGTGTTTGGTTTTGAAGGCTAGTGTTTTTGGAAGGTTGCTGATTTGTGGAAGTTGGCAGCTTTAGGGATGTGGGTAGATTCATGGATGGTGGGTCATGTGGGATGATTAAGTGCTTTGGACATTTTCTTGGGTTGGAAGAATGAGAGCTCTGGGAACACTGGTGGGTGTGGTGAAGATGGGGTTTGGTAGAGGTTATCAGATTTGGGGAGGCATCGTGCTTGGGGAGGTGTTTGAAATTGGAAACATTGAATGTTTTATGGAGGTTGATGACTTAAGGTGTGCTTAAGGGTTTGGTTAAATTAGATTTGAGTATTTCAGAAATTTTAAATTCGTTGGCTTGTGCAGGGTGGTAGGCTTGGGAATGGGGTTAGACCTCTGTTGGGTGAAATAGAGTGGAGTGCAGAAGGCTATGTATTTATGATTCCATTTACATTGATTAGTTCTGTAGGGTAGGCTAATCTTGTTCAAGTTTTGCACTTGATGGATGCAGGGCAGGGGGTGTTCAATTCAAAACTATGTATCTAGGAAAGCATCCAACTCTTTCCCCATGGAAAAATGTGGTAAGTGTAGCTAAGATCATCATACCTCTGTTCCTTATTCCTATTCTCAACTCTATTTGGAGAAGATAATAAGATCAGGGGAATCAAAGACAAGAAGAGTGGCAAGATAGGAAAAGAAGAGGGACCCTTTGCTGGGCTTGTGGGTGGAGCCCAGTATGGAAGTGTTTGTGAGAAGGTGAGAGGGTACCTTGAGATTGATCTTGAGATTGATCAACTCAGCCCAAATGCAGAATTTCTCACTGAGGATGCCCACTTTGGGATGTAAGCACGAATATTCTCCTTAGCAGTCATATAAATAAACTCAAATACTCTTCAGTTGCTTTGATCCTCTGCAATGAGGAACGAAAAGTATTTGTGTGAGTCCACTATATTTACTATGCCTCCAGGATTCACTGGACTCCAGAACTTACCCTATCTACTCTTGCCAGAACTGTTTTTTAATGCCTTGTATTTTGGTGGGAATATGGATGTGGAAAGAGTTGATTTGTTTACCTGGGGATGTTGATTCAGCCAACATGACAATGACATTGGAATTAAGCACACCAGCTAGGGGAAAGGAAGTGACAATTCAGGGAACCCTTGTCGGGAAGGGATGGAAGTTTACTCTTCAATCACCTGAGGACAGAGTGATCCCAGAGAGTCTATTTCTCCTAAGATTCCCCAGTGCAGATGGAAATCCAGCGGGCGATGAGGCTGAGAGCTCCACTCTGGGCGTCTTCAAGGGCTTTGCCCCACCGTGCTCCAGCCCAGGTTAAGAACAAATCCAGTCCAGGCACTCTTTCTAAACCAGGTGGACACCCTCTAGGAGGCGGGTCCCCAGCGGTGAAGGCGTCCCGCCTCCCCTCGCACAGCCAAGGGGGACAGAGAGGCATTTTCCTCAACCAATGCTCCGAGAACTTTCAAAGCCACGCCCCCATGCCTCTCCCTTAGGCGGATACTCATAAATCCTGTAGTTCAGCCCACAGCAGTTTCGGAAATGAGGTCCGCCTGGCCTTTTGTGAGCCTGGGCAAGCTCTGGGAAGCCTGCACATGGCCTAACTAAGCTCACTCCCCCCTCGTCATGAGCACGTCCGCGGCTCGCGCTTCCCTATTTCCAGAGGCTGCCGACCCCTTTGCTTGGCTGACTACAAACAGATCCACGAATAGTTCCTACTTCTGAGAAGCCCGCCTCTCGCTTTAGCAGCCAAGTCCCATAGGTTGGCCTGGCTGCGCACAGAGCTCCGATTGGAAGGAGGTGCTGTCCATCAAGTATTTCCTCTCTGCCAATCTACTCCCCTCCATCTTCATCCGCTCGCCTTCTCAGGTGGATAAGGGAGCGTGAAGTTGCCTCAGTTCTAGCGGAGCACCATGATTGGTTGGGCACCAGTATCTATCATGACTGAGGCTGCCGAAGTCCTCGAATGAAGAGGGAAATCGGCTTGAGTATACGATTGGGCCCGGGGATCTGTCAGTCAAGGTGGGCGGGCGCAATCTCAATCCCGTGCACAGTACTGGTAGAGATAGGCTGCCAGAGTACGTGCGGAACCGCTGAAGGAGAGCCGGTTTCTCTTGATTGGGCCATGAGGGAGGCAGTGCGGCCCTCCGACTCCGGATTGGCTGAACGTGGGCCTCGCCCCCCTCACGCTGACTGCCTACAGTAGGAGAGGCGGGACCGGCTCACCGGTGTCAGCCGGGCCAGCCAGTGCGGTTACAGGCGTTTCACCGGGTCCTAACCGGAGCAACGTAAATCTGGGAGTGGCGCACGTCGTCTCAACCGTGAGGGCGTGACACCGGTAGGCGGCGGGAGAGAGGACTCCGGCGCAGCGGAGGGCGAATAAAGCGCCGCAACCGGAAGCGTGTTGTGAGCGACGTCGCACCCGGAAGTGTGGCAAGTCGGACGCCGCACCCGGAAGTGTGATGCTACCGCGGCTCGAGAAGTGATGGTACCCGGCCAATTGAGATACGGGGTTAAAACAGGTGTTTATGTATCTTTATTTTCTAAGACTCAGTGGAACCTCCCTTTTCGGAAAACGTTGGAGGATGCACGGATTTGGCATTTTTTTATTGTCTCATCCTGTTGAAACCTAAGGGGAAATGAGCACTAGGAATGTGTCCGTGGGGGCCAGGCTCAGTAGAGGCTTTTAAGAAGTTTCTTTTGCCGCCTGTCATCTTCAGTTCCTCTACCCCACAGGGATGTGCAGATGGAGGCTGGAGAAGACACTACTGCCCCAGCCCCTGGGGACGCGGAGGACTTGGAGGACACTCGGTTTCCCAGTGAGGTGGCAGGAGATGGTGGAGGACTTCACGAAGACCCACCGGATCCTGGAGACGGAGACCTGGAGGAAACAGGTATGCCTTCCCCCTCATTAGGGCCTTGGAAGGAATCCCTATGGAGTGTCTTTGTTGGGAGAGGTCAATGGAGAACCAGCGAGGAGTCTTTTGGGACTCAGGAAAGTCGCTTAAGCCATAGCAGGATCAGTAGGAGGTCATTGTGGACACACAATGTAATTTAAATCCTTGAGGAATGACAAAGAGATCCGTGGTGTCATTGGATGTTCACTGGGGCCTTGGTGTGAGTTCACATCTCTGATGACTCAAGAAGAGATTGGGGTCACAGAGGGGCATTGGGGATTTAGGATGTTAAGGTCAATGAATGACGAAAAGAAAAGTTAATACAGTCAAAGAGGAACTGTTTAGAAGTCAGTGTCTTTGGGGCTAAGGTGTTATTTAAGTCATTGAGGTGGGACAGGGGGTCAGTGGTGACCAGTGGGCACTCAGTGTTTACATCATCAAGGAATCAATGTTGAGTTGTTGAAAACAGTCTTTAAGGAGCCAGAAATTAGTGGATGTTAATGGTGATCGTTGGTGGGGAGGCAGGGGACATCATTGCGATTGTTTGGAGAGTCAGAGGCCTTGTAGGAGAGTCTTTGAAGACCCAGCTGGATGTGTAAAGGTATTTGGTGGAGACTCAATGAGAGTCCTTGGGGAATCCATGTTCTTTGACCATTCAATCCATGGAATGAGTGGATGTTAGTGGCATCATCAGGAAGGATGAGTGAACGTCACAGAGAATAAATGGTGATAGTAGGGGGTGGTGTTTTTGGGAACTTGGGAATTAATGGCAAGTAATGGCAGGTATTGGGAGGAGGTAACTGATGATTAGGGACATGGGGGATCAGTGAATGTCAATCAGAGAATAAGGGAATATGAGGTCACTGGGATTTTATGGGAACATTGTTGAGACATAGTTATCAATGGATAATAATGATTGTCATTGAGAAATCAGTGGATATTGACTGGAATAAATGGGAGGAGTGTCAAGGGAATCAGTAGGGGGCAGTGAAGTTGTGGGTTTTTTCGATGATTATTAATGATGATCATGAAGAAGGTCATTATTATAGTCCTGTGCGTTAGTGTATATTATAGCGGATATTGTGAGGAAAGGAGTGGCTATCCATAAAATGAAGGGAGGTCAGGGAAGTCAGAGGAGATCGCTTAAGTCCTGGGTGTTAGTGGAGATTAACAGCAGTCGCTGAGAAGAAGGGAGAATGAAATAACGAAGGGTCAGAAGAGTCATTGGAGGTGATTTGAAGTCTTGGACATTAGTAGAGGTTAATGGAGGTCATGGTGGGGATGGAGTGCACATGGAGTAAAATATTTTAGATTGTGTGTCAGGGAGTCGTTGGAGGTATTATTGATATTGTGGGGTCATTGGGATGTTAGTGAACAGCGGTGGTGGTAATAGGGGATAAGGGAAGGCTTAAAGATCTGGGTGTTAGTGGATATTCATGGCCATCATTGGGAGAATTATTGGTTATCATCAAAAATGTACATGGGTGACCAGAAGAGTCAATGGGGTTATTAGGGATCATTGAACACCAATGAGAATGAGTAGGTTAGGGAGTGCAGGGCAGGGAGAAGGATTTGAATGAGAGAATATAGAGATATTAGTAGATGTCATGGTGGCCAATGAGGGGAAAGTAAGTACGAGGAGCATAAATAAGGGGTCATAGGTGTTAACGGGGGATCATTGAAGATGGAGATATTAATAATGATCATTCAGAGGCCATGGGGTGCTTTGAAGACTTGGAAATGGCAGTTATTGAAAGGAGAATAAATAGTCTCTAGGGACATAGTTCAACAGTGACCACGAGAGATCGTATTGTTGGGGTTTTAGAGGGATCTTGTGGATGTCATTGAGAGGCAGAGGAGACACCTGGAGGTCTGTGTCAGCTGCAGTTCTTTGGGGGAGCAGGAGAGGTTTGGTAAGTCCTTGGGCACATGGAGTTAGTGGGAGTCCACAGCCACGGGACCCACCAGGAATTCTCTTTCAGAACCCGAGACGAAGGACCAGCCACCTGGCCTGCCGTCACCGCTGCCCCAGTCAGAGGCCCCATCATGCACCTGTGGGCTCTGGGATCCTGCAGTCTCTGAGAACAGTCCCACAGGTGACCCTGAGAGCGGCTCTGGGGGCCAGGGCGGGGACCCCAGTGACGAGGACTGGCGTAGCAAGCGGAAGCACGTGTTTGTGCTGAGCGAGGCAGGCAAGCCCATCTACTCGAGGTATGGCAGTGTGGAGGCACTGTCAACGACCATGGGCGTGATGACAGCCCTCGTGTCCTTCGTGCAGAGTGCAGGAGACGCCATCCGGGCCATCTATGCCGGTGAGCAAAGGAGAAGGAGGTGGAACAGGGGATGGTGACTGGGAATATGGCTGCCTGGGGGACTAGCCAGCCAGCCAGCCAGTGGGGAGTCCGTGTGTGTGGATGACTGGCCAGGCATCTGTCTGTTGTCTGTCTGTTTGGCCTGCTGGGTTCTGAGTGATTAACTCACCTGGATCTAAGTCACTGGCTGGATCCTTCCTTATTTATCTGAAATCATGACCTGGAGGACTCTGTGGCTGAGTTGGGTGTCTTGCTGGGCTCTGTGTCAGTCCTCACTCTGTGTCATCCATGCTGTGTGTCTAATCTGATTCCTTGACCAATGGTGTCTCTGCGAATATCCAGACTCCCCCAAGTTGTCCTTATCCCAGTCCAAGCGTACCATGGAGTGACCACGTGAGCTTGGGCCAGGAGTGTGTGTGTTCAGGCAAAGAGCCGAAGAACCCCGCGCGACCCCCTCCGGTGGCCGCTGACCTATCTCTACCTCCCGCCCCCACCCTTCCCTCCCCTAGAGGACCACAAGCTGGTGTTCCTACAGCAGGGCCCACTGCTGCTGGTGGCCGTGTCAAGGACTCCGCAGTCAGCAGCCCAGCTGCGGGGGGAGCTGCTGGCTGTGCACGCACAGATCGTGAGCACGCTGACACGCGCCAGCGTGGCCCGCATCTTCGCGCGCAAGCAGAACTACGACCTCCGCCGCCTGCTGGCCGGTTCCGAGCGCACGCTAGACCGGCTTCTGGACAGTGTGGAGCGGGACCCCGGTGCCCTGCTCCTGGGCGCCGTGCGCTGCGTGCCCCTGGCGCGCCCCCTGCGGGATGCCCTGGGCGCGCTGCTGAGACGCTGCACGGCGCCCGGCCTGGCACTGTCAGTGCTGGCGATCGGAGGGCGACTGGTGACGGCAGCTCAGGAGCGGACCGTGCTGGCCGAGTGCCGCCTGGACCCAGCCGACCTCCAGTTGCTGCTCGACTGGGTGGGGGCACCAGCGTTTGCGGCAGGAGAGGCCTGGGCACCTGTGTGCCTGCCCCGCTTCAACCCCGATGGCTTCTTCTACGCCTATGTGGCTCGCCTGGATGCCATGCCTGTCTGCCTGCTGTTGCTTGGGACCGACCCCGAGGCCTTCCATGACATGGCCACCTGCCGGCGCCTGGTGGAAGAGGGCATGCACACTCTCGGGGCCATGCGTGCCCTCCGGGAGGCTGCCAGCTTCTCCAGTGCCCCATCGAGCAGTGTTCCTGCCTATAGCGTGCAGGCCGTGGGGGCACCCGGCCTCCGACACTTCCTCTATAAGCCGCTGGATATCCCCGACCATCACCGCCAGCTGCCTCAGTTTACCAGGTAGGCCTGTGGGCAGTTGGCTGGGCAGGAAGGCTTATCTAACTAAAAGATTCTTCTCCTAGACATGAGGCGGGAGAGAGCCAGGCATTCTCTAGAAAGATGGAATAGAATGGGTGTCTAATGAGAGACGCTCAAGGAATGCCTGATTCTAATAGAGCAGAGGGCCCTAGCACTCAAGGAATCCCTCGTTCGCAGGGGAAGCTGGGCCTCCCGCCACTGAGGAACCTTAAGTCCAATGCGGGAAGCTCGGCTCCCTCATTTCATTGGACTCCTAGACTGAGGGGAGACGGGCCAGCCAAGGAGGCCTCCGACTGACCTTGGCCTTCCCTCCCTCGGTGCCCGCAGCCCTGAGCTGGAGGCCCCATACAGCAGGGAGGAGGAACGGCAGCGCCTGTCGGACCTGTACCACCGCCTGCACGCGCGCCTGCACAGCGCCTCCAGACCCCTGCGCCTCATTTACCACGTGGCCGAGAGGGAGACGCTGCTGGCCTGGGTGAGTCGGCTAGGGGTCTGGAAGAGTTAGTTCCCAACCCCAAAACTCCTTTTCCTCCACTATTTCCCCTCCGACGGTAACAGCCTCCATCAAGCACTCTGTGGTCTGGCCTGCATCACTGTTCCTGACACTACACGTGTGTCTTTGAAACCCACGAGGATCCCGGGGTCGACCGCCCTCCAGTAGCCCCATCATTCTGTTCGTTGTCCCCTCAGAAACAACCAGCATAGGATCTTTGACTCGCAAGAGGTCACATTAACAACCATCAGTGTGCTTGCTGCTTCCCAGTTAGCCCTGTGTGTGTGCGTGCACCACTGCTGCTGTCACTCTGGGCCCCCAGCGCTCTTGAACATGACAGGGTTGGTCCCAGGCTGCGCCTTCTGCCTGCGGTGTCCTCCCCTGGGGTCTCCGGGACTCCTCTCCTCACCTCCCACGGGTTTATTAAGGGTCAGCTATTCAGGGGGTTTGGTCAAGGTGACCCCCTGAAAATGGCACCTTCCCCCAGGCTCTGCCATTGAGTACACATCTATTAAGTACATTATTGTATGTCTCTTGTGTCTCAGGCATTGTTCTCACCTGAGGGTTTTATTTTACTTTTAAATTTTTTTAGCTTTCATTTTTAAGCGACTTTAGACTTAGAAAGAAGCTGCAAAACAGTTCAAATAATTACCACAAATAGGTCTTTCACCTGGTTTCTCCAGATGTTAGCCACAGGCCCTTATTAAATTCAGGAAATTAGCATCGGTACAGCATCACGTAACCCCCAGACTTCATTTCGATTCCACCAGGTGTCCCACTAATGCCCTTTTACAGCTCCGGAATCCAGCCCAGGATCGAATGCTGGGTTTATTTGTTACCTCCCTTGTTTATTCTAAACCCTCTCTCTCAGTCTTTTTTGTCTCGCATGCCCTTGGCACTTCTCAAGGGTACCAGCGAGTTAGTGTGAAGATCGCCCCTCAACTTGGGCTTTTCTGATATTCGATCATGCATTTTCGGCAAAAGTATCCCCCAAGTGAGCGATGTGCCCTTCTCTGCATCCTCGCTGGAGGTCCATGGCATCAGTTTGTCCCACTCTTGATGCTGACTTAGATCGCTTGGTTAAGGTGGCATCTCCACTATAGCGTTCTTCCTCATTCGTAACCAGCAAATATCTTGTGGCGATTATGTCAGATTTGTTTTTTATCATACGGTCATCCAGTAATTTTAATATCCATTAATGATTCTCGTCTGCAACCATTGCTACTTTGGTGTTCACCAGGTAGTGATTTTCAAATTCCATCGTCCCTTCTACATTTGTTGGTTGAGATTCTACTGGCAAATGGAAGAACTTTTCCTCCCCCCATTTATTTTTTGAATTTTTAATTTTCTATCAATATCTCATGGATTTTTCTTTAATTCAGTGGGCTAAAAACTTTCCTGTCATTTATTTTGGTGCTCAGGCGGTCTCTGATTTAGCCAGGCTGGCCCCTGTGTCTTTCTGATACGTCTCCATCACTGTCAAAGCATTCTCATTTTCTGACACAAGATGCTCCTGGCTCATCACGTACTTTCTCTGTGTGCCCATCCCGGAATCAGCCATTTGTCTAACGAGCCCTTGTACCTTTTAGTGGAAAATGGCATTTCAAAACCAACATAGGGTTTTGAAACCCAGGATTTTAAATTGGGTTGTCAGGGGATGACTCACTGAAGAGATGGCATCCAAGGGGGAGGTGGCAGGCCACGTGGGTTTCTAGAGGGAGAATGTGGGGCTTGCCTCCAACAGCTGCTCAGTAAGTGTTAAGCATTGTTGTTACACTGTTATACTCAGTGCACAGATGAGCATACTGAGATCCAGGAGGTACACACACACACACACACGCACGCCACACACACAGCCAGCATGACCCAACTCAAGCCACTAGATCCAGCTGATTCCTTGGCCCAACTAAAAACCCCTGGCCCACCATGATATTAGCTTACCAGTTTTAGCCCAGTGACCAGGTAGCACCAGGTGGGAGCCCTTGCCAAGTGTGTTTTCCAAACAGGAGACAGGCATGGGCCAGGGTGGGGTGGACAGGACTGGGCATGGCCAGCTCTGGCTCAGCTGACTCTGTCCCCTCTCAAACCTGCAGGTGACTTCCAAATTCGAACTCTATACCTGCCTCAGCCCCCTGGTGACAAAGGCAAGTGCCATCTTGGTTGTGACCAAACTCCTGCGCTGGGTGAAGAAAGAGGAGGATCGGCTCTTCATTCGTTACCCACCCAAGTACTCCACGCCCCCAGCAGCCCCAGCTGCCTCTACAGACCAACCTGCCCATAATGGCTTGTTCCCTGGACCTTGAGAGGCTGCTGGATTGAGCAGTGCTGGGAACCACCACCTTTAGCTTTTACCTTCTGCCTCCACCCTGGAAATGGGGCACAGCAGGGACAGGGGAGAGGCTGCTTCCCCACGCACCTCCGCCTCTGGAGGAAATCCTTGGGCCTCCCTCTGCCTCCCCTCCTCCACTTGGATGACGTTCCAGCCTCTGTCAGGGGCTGTGTCCTCCACCGTCCCCCCTGTCCTGCATCAGGAGTCGGCCTCCTTGACGAGCTTCAGGCCTGAGTGTCCAGGGCTGGCCAAGGTCCCTATGGGGGGCCCACACGGGCTCTGGAATTGGGAATGCAGTGCCAGCCTGTGGCTGGAATCAGCCTGGGGATATTTTAAAGAAAAAACTGTACATAAAAGGCCTAAAACCAGTTCCCATGAGGACATTCCTTTGCCCTTCACGTACTTCATCCTTACCCTGTCAAAAGTGGCCCCCCTCAATTTAGCTGCTGCTGCTATTAGTGAGAAGGTGGCCTCCAGGGCCTACCTGTCTACCTAACCCAGGCAGAGCACCTGACTTCGCACATGGCTGAGATCCAGGCTTTTTACACAGGAGGCGCCCTCGGCTTCCAAGCCTCTTTGTTTGTACTCCTTCGTGAAGTGGAGGAAACGTCGCCTAGGCTGTTACCTGAGCATCTGTAAACGAAAGGGGACTCGAACTCTTGTGTACCACCACATGGCACACGTGTATGTGTTCCAGACTTTCACAACCTGCACAACAGAGCAACCTGGAGAGAGAAAGCCCTCCCTAGAGTCTGTATGTGTGTGCACAACACTCATTCCTCAACTGAACCAAGACCCAGTTGTGCCCTTGTTCTGCCTACACTTAAATTGGCGGGCCTCGGGGTATACGCATGCGCACTGTCATTCAGGGGCTCAGGCCCGCGCTTGGCTAGAGCTGAAACTTCATAGCTCCTCTGCTCGGGTCAACTGACAAGCAGACACGCACTACACGCATGCGCGCTGCAGAACCTGTAGCTTTCCCCTAGGTTTTTTTTTTTTCTTTTCTTTTTTTTAAGCCAATCATCTTCCTAGCCGCACGCAAGCTCAAGCCCCGCGTTGGAAAATGGCGGGGAAGGTAGAGCCTTTGGCAATGGAGCCGCCGGAAGTTGTGGAGGAGACTGAGGAGGTGGAAGGTAGGGAGGGCGAGCCGGCCTCTCCCCAGCCAGGGCAGAAGGGTGGGGGGCTCTGTCCCATAACAATAACGAAATATTAATAGCGGTACTAAAAAAGTAAAAGTGTAAGCTTTTTATAAAAAACTCTTCATCAAAGGGGAGACAACTAACACGCATATTTTCAATCTAGATTAACTCCTGTCAGCTTTTGGGTATGTTGATTTAAATGTTTGGAAGAAACAATAGACCAATATGCGTCTTTAAACAAAGAATGGAGGTGGATGTTGTCACAAAAACGACCCCGCAGCTGCCACACTGAAGAGAATCCACAGTAATTGCCCAGTATCATTTCACACCCAGCCCGTGTCACATTTCGCGTGGACTCTTAGGGCTTAATGGAGAATGGCCTCTCCCGTGGACAGCTTCTTTTCTCCACGGAATTTTGTCAGTAATGGCACCCCACACCCTAGTGAGAGGGGAAAAATTGCCCTAGAGATCATTAGAAACCGCAGTGTCGTCGGAAGAAGAAAATCTCCCAAGACGGTGAAACGCAGCTATCCCGCTAACATTTTTTTGGTACAGACATTTTCGGAATTTACGCAAGTACAGCCAATAACATGGCGAAGGCCCATGTACCCATCACTCTTGTTTCAAAAGTCGACTTTCTGCCCTTCTCTGATCTCTGTCTCCCTTCCTGTACACTCTTCAAACCGTTGTATTAATAACCTGTTGGATTGCATCTTTCCAGATCTATCTATGCAGACATCATCAATATTTATGATTGTTCACCTGTTTATTGTTATTTCTCCAGCACCTAAAACAAGTCCTGCTTGGCGTATAGTAGGTGCTCAGTAATTTTGTTTTTTGTGTTGTATGGGTAATTAATAACTGTAACAGGAAGAGCTCTCTTCAGTAAGGGCTACAGGTGGAGCGCCAGCATTCAGCAAAGAACAGACAGAAATAAGAAAGCTGCAAATAGATCTCATGTATTGAGCAGTTACTATAGCACTTATGATAGTAACACCTGTGCTGAAAACTGTTAGTATCAAGCTTTCAAATTAGTCAAAATTGAAGTTATGATTAACTTCACAAGCAATGGAGAAAATGGAAAGCATATCAAGTTATCATTCTAGCCCGTTGAAAATGGCTTTAAAAAGAGGGGTAAATGTAGTATTGATTACTCTGTGGGGAAACAGCCTGTCTCTTGCCTCCCTCAGAGAACTGACCAATAAAGGCTTTGCTAGAAGCAGTTTGGAAGAATATGCTTAGCATCTAAAATGCTATTCCATATCTTTAGTCTCTGTGTTCGGTAATCAAAATATGCAGATGTGTGGACCACAAAGGATCATTGGAGTGTTGTGGATGGAAGTGAAACACAAAGAGCAATCAGGAAATGGCTGGACTAGATATATCCGTGCATACCATGGAATGCTTGAGTGGTGGCCATTATCTTAAGCAGTAGGGAAAAAAATCCAATTTAATTTAAGATACCTAACAATTGATTTTAAAAGTGTAAGATCATGATTTATTGACACAGAATAAGCTCCAAAAGCGATCATAGTTTTATGAGAGAAAAGCATGTTGGGATTTAAAAAAAACAAAGCAGGGCAGTGTCGACCAGAGCCCTATGTATGTTGCACAGAACAGTGTCTGAAGCTAAAGGCCTAACTAATGACTCTCAACAAGGGACGTAGGTTTTTAGGAGTGCACAAATGTGGAGGTATTTTGTGATATTTTTTTCTTTTATTTTTCTTTCAGGAAAATGTATCCTAAAATTTTAAACTATAAGAGAAAGAGGGAAATTTTTGAATGGCATCTGAGGATCATCTATTGATATTGAGCAATGTTAACATTCCAGTTTTGATGATTATATTGTGGTTACCTGTGGTTAGAGTCCCCTTGTATCTAGGAAATATACACTGGAATATTAAGGAATAATGGGCCATGATGCCTGCAATTTATGTGACAGAAATGCTCACAAATGCGAAATCGGATACAAAGGCAAATAGGAGCACTGGGGCCTTTTTCTACCACTTTTATGTACATCCAAAATTATTTCAAAATAAAATGTTAAAAGGGACTCATGCTGTACAGGCTGTTTTATAACATACATTCCTAAAAATTTTTATCAGGATGTGAGTCTGATTATTTAAAAGATGTGCTGATAACTCAGGGTGACTAGAACTGGAAATGAAGTGGAGAGGAAAAACAGAGGGAGCTTTGGCGGAAATGGTTACAAAAGCCAGGCACGGAGACAATCAAGAAGTCACCTTATCGGGGCACCGGCTGGTATTACATGATGACTTAATCTTGTCAGTGTGATTAGGTTTGGAGTCATGTAGGAAAATGTCCTTAAGTAGTTGAGACTCTTCATGAAATATCTAGGGATAAAATGTCATGAAGCATAGGGCTTGCTTGGAAATACGTCCGCATGGGAAAAACATAGCCGAAGCAAATACGGATGAATATTAATGGTTGTCAGATCTCAGCAATGCATAAATCAAAAGTTCACCTTGGCATCCTCTCTACCTTCTGGTGCTTTTGTAAATTTTCATAAGGAACACTAAAAACAAATAGAAATACTTCTTCCTTGTTAATAAAGTAGCTTTGATTTTTGTCTCACGTCCAAATATTAAGAGTATTATAAAACTTAAAAAATCTCAAGAGGAGACATAGGAACCTTTTGTTATTGATTATATCACAGAAAGGCAATAAGATTTACGGCTAAAGAGGGAAGGAGAAGTTTCATTTTAACTTCACCTATTTCTGTAGTGTCTGAATGTTTTTTTTTTTTTTTGGTAAGAAAGTAAAAATTAAAGCAATACATGAAATACATTTTACTCAAAGGTTTGACCGTGTTCAAACTGTTGGCAGTAGTTACCTCTGGGAAGGGGAGTGACTTGAGGAAGGGGCTGTTCATGAGAGGAAGCTTTTACTTTTAGTCCAAGTTTTTTTACTTTTGCTTATTAAGTAGTTACCAATTAAAATGCAAAATTAAATTAATGCATACTAATTTGTAAAGGATTTCAGACAAGACAAAAAAGATGTAAAGAAAGTGGACATAACCACCAAATATTTTAACAAAATTTAATAAGCTCAGGTTAAGAAAGAACCCCTGATTTACAACATGATTTCTAATAACTGCAAAAGATTTCATCCTACGAATGTGCTGTAGTTAAGATATCTTAAGGTTGCTTCAGTTTTTTAAAATTAGAAACAATGAACCATTTGCCCACCAACATTTATTTTCTTAAAACAGATTCCTAGATAATGGAATTTCTGATCTGGAGGATTTGAGTCATTTTTTGAATATTTACTACCAAAAAGTTTGAAATATAATACTGGTTTTGTCTATCATTTTGGCAAAAATGAAAAAGTTCAAAAACATTTGGCTGCTAAGAATACGGAGAAGGAGTCTTTTGTGGGCCTGCTTGAAACAAGTGGAGAGCAATTTCATAATACCCATCAAATTTAGTAACACACGTGCCCTTTAATCCAGCAGGTAGCCTAGTAGGAAGTTATCCAGTAAATATACTCCCATACCGGCACAAAAAAAGAATATACAGGGATGGTTTTCTGGTTGAATTGTGTCTCTCCCCAGATTTATGTCTACCAGAACCTAAAAATATGACCTTATTTGGAAAAAGGGTCTTTGTAGATATAACTAGTTAAGATGAAGTCACACTAGATACTAGAAGAGGGAAATTTGCACATACAGAAATATAAGAATGCCAGGTGAAGACAAATACACACAAAAGGAAGACCCCCAAAGGAAGACCTATTTTGTGGTGCTTTGTTATGGCAGCCAAAAACAAAAACAAAAACAAAAAAACCCACAGAGGGTCAGTGTGGTATTGTTTGTAACAGCAAAAGAAGGGAAACATCCTGACCGTCCGTCAGTAGGGGAGCTACTCTTAAATGATGGTAGATCCATTCTGTGAAATCACTGTGAAGCCACTAAAAGACTAAAAAGATCACCAGTATACATTATCAAATGAAAAATACAAGATGTGGACCATCCATGAGGCAACACCACTTGTATAGAAACAGTGGACTTGTGCTCATATATGAATTGAATGATCTCCAACTACACAACGAAGAGCTTGTAACGCTAGTGGTCTCTGAAGGGGAAGTGAGACGCTTAAGGTCTTCGAGGAGGGACTTTTCACTGTATGTTGCTGTGAGGAAGCATCTCTTCCTTTACCGTGCAGTTATCATATGTGTTTTGTGAGCGGCCTTTCATTTTCTCTGCCCAGTGTTCCTTGGAGAGGAGTGGATCACTGGGATTTGACCTTTTATCATTGATTTCAAGAGGTGAAGATGTTGAAATTTTTCCTGTGACTTATTTTTGTTGCTATAATTTTATTTTCTTTTTTAAAGTTTATTTATTTATTTTGAGAGAAAGAGAGCACGAGCAGGGAACGAGCAGAGAGAGAGAGGGAGAGAGAATCTTAAGCAGGCACCACGCTGTCAACACAGAGCCAATATGGGGCTCAGTCTCAAAAATCTTGAGATCATGACCTGGGCCGAAATCCAGAGTTGGATGCTTAATCAACTAAGCTACTCAGGTGTCCCTGTTACAATTTTTAAAGTGGCACAGGCTGGTGTTAAATACATATAGAAGTATATATGGCGAAAGGTGTTTTTGAATCAAGATCCATATATGTTGGATACGATTGGATACAATTACAAATACAGTTGAATGATACTGTGTCAAGTCTCTTATAATCAATAGAGTGTCCCCTCTCCCTCTTTTTTTTTTTTTCTTTGCAATGGATTGGTTGAAGAAACCAAATTGTCCTGTGGATTTTTCCAGCATCTGGATGACACTTATTGCATCCCAATGGTATCATTTAACATGTTTCCCCGCCCCTTTTATTTCTTCTGAATTGGTATTTAGGTATAGAAGCCTGGTAAAATTTCACTTTTGTTCCGTTTTGTTTTGCTTGGCAAGAATCCTTCATAAGTGGTGTTGTATCTTCCATGAGGAGGCTCATATTTCCTGGTTGTCTTTCTTTGATGTTAGCCATCATTAATAACCATATCCTAAACATACTGATTCTTTCTAATAAATATTTTATTCTTTAAATTTTTTTCATATTATAATACAAGTAGTCAGATGATAGAGGGTTATGTTTATTTATTTTTGAGAGAGAGAGATCAGGGTAGGAGCAGACAGAGGGGGAAACAGAGGGTCTGAAGCAGGCTCTGCGCTGACAGCAGAGAGTCCGACTTGGGGCTCGAACTCATGAACCGTGAGATCATGACCTGAGCCGAAGTCAGACACTTAACTGACCAAGCCACCGAGGCGTCCCAGACCATTGAGTCTTTAGGATTTTGCAAATTGTGGCCTATAATGCTTTCTTGAAAAAAATTATCTAACATGTTTCTGCCCTACTGCATCAGTTTGAACTTCATACTGATTCTTAACAACAGCAGCAGCAGCAGCAGCAGCAGCAAAAGTGCATCCCTTCCTCCTCTCACTCCTGAGTTTCATTTCATTAAGGGGATGGCTGTGGTGTCCTTTGACCTCTTAGGAGAACCTGATTCATCCAGCACACATCATAAACCTCAGGGACAAGGGACAGGGTCTTGCAGGAGCCCTGCTCTGGCTAGAAACCTGCCCCTCATCCTGTCCTCGGTTCCAGGTCAGGGATGTCTGCACCCTCCTTCCTCCCTTCCCAGATAGGCCTGGACCTTCCCTCCCTCCTGAAATTGTGGTTTTCATCTCCACAGGGCAGTCCAAGCCTTTGAAGGTGACTGAAGACTTGGTGGCAATGGTGAAAAAGCTGCACGAAGGTCATGCATGTCTTTGTGTCTCAGGCTCAGCCTGGGGTTTTGAGGCAGGCAGATGTGGTTCAACCCCAGACCCCTCAACTCACAACCTTGGGAAATTATCCCATTGCACTTTCTCCCTCTTATACAGCTTAATTCTTTGAACTAAAAATACAGCTTTAAAATTCAAGAAGTATAAGAGGACGGAAAACCCTACTCTCTTATACACATGAACGCACACACAAACATCAGCCATCCTTGTCCCTGACTCAAGGGCTAGCAGCAACTATTTTTTAAATTCTTAGGTATTTTTCCAGAGATTAAAAAAAAAATACATTCATGGGTGTGTATTCTTTGTCCTCCTTTTTTATACACAAATGGCAAATGGCAATTCAAATGACTGTACCTTGCTTCCATTGTTGAGGGGGCCTAGGAGTCAGCCTGCTTCAGGGCTGGGGCAGAGTACTGGCTACGTTTGAGGTTTGACCCTCACTCCAGCCCATCTGCAACTTCAATACTATGTTCTATTGGTCTGTTCGGTCTGTTCCGAATAAAAGAGAACCACTCCTTCCTTATGCCCTGCACACTGTCCCCCACCTCTGTGGCCACCTGCAAAAGTGCATTGAGACTGCTGCGTAGGCTAAAAGTAGGTAGAGACTAAAATTAGGTAGGACTGGAAATGTAGAGTGTTCGTGACCTTTTGCAGTAAAATGAAGACCCTCAGGAACTTGTTATTGTAATCAGCACCTTGGAGAGCATCCCAGCTCCTATAAGTCTCAGGGGATGGAGTTGGTGGCCTTGGAAAATCAAGGGCTTGAGTTTATTACCTCCAGAACTCCAGATTGTCAGGCGTTGGTAGTGAGATGCAGCAAGGGTTGGGAAGCTTTTGCCCCAATTCCGTGCTGCTGATTGAAGCCAGGGAGGGATGAGGAGGAAGTCTTTTCCATATGGAGCACTGAAATTGGGACTGTGAGAAGTTAGAGATGGTTCCCTAAAGAGAATGATCTCCCTCTCACGGGAGAATCTTAAAGCTGCCACCGACAAGAGGAAAACATTTTTCTCAAATGAGGCCAGTACCACAGTAAGATGGACAGAAGTGACTGCCAGGCTTCCAACAGGGCGGAGGAAGGTGGGAGATCTCCACTGGCTCCCACCACACTCAAAATTACATGTAGAAGCCTC
Source organism: Paguma larvata (assembly GCA_030068075.1). NCBI lineage: Eukaryota > Metazoa > Chordata > Mammalia > Carnivora > Viverridae > Paguma > Paguma larvata. Next base: position 50,664,313 of record CM057841.1, read on the forward strand.
CAGCATGGCCCAGGAGGCCCTGTGTGATCTGCCACCCCACTTAGCCATCTGGCCTCCTAGTGCTTTTGACTTGCTCGCTAGACTCACACCAGCCACACAGCCCCTTAGCCATTACTTTGGGCACCTGCCTCACTCATTCCCACTGCTGGGACCTTGGCCTTGTCCCACTGCCTGGCATGGTTCCCCTTCCATGCTTCCCACCCCGTGGAACAGGCAGGGCTCCCGTTCCTCACCTCCATATCAAGAAGCACCTTCTATCCTTTCACTCTTCAACCCCTCGCTTCACTTTATTTCTATCCACCACAGTTACTGGCGCCCACATTGATAGGATAATCTTCGTTCAATGTCCATTTTTCCCATGCAGAATGTACACCCTGCAAGGGCCTCTCACAGAGCCCAACACATAGCAAGCACTCAATAAATATGTTTTGAATGCTGGTATCAGAGACACTGTGCCAACACCCACCCATATCCATCTGCCTTAGACAGCCAGGCGTCTATCTTCTCTGGCTCAATCTTTCTTTTGTTCTGCAGAGGGAAGCCTGGAGCCACAGATCGAAGACCTGATTAACCGGATTAATGAGCTTCAGCAAGGTAAACACCAGGACCTAGGCTTCCTACCTGGCCAGGAAGAACCTGGACTTGGAATGCCTCCACTTCCTCAGCTGTAAAATCCAGGCACCTGTGGGTTCCTTAAAGATGAGTGTGCAGAGTCACAGTGTGCAAGAGAATAGCAGGGTTAGAGGCTGCACTCACACAGTGTCTTCTCTTTTTTGGCCTAGCAGAGAAGAAATCCAGTGAGGAACTGGTAGAAGCCCAAGCTCTCTGGGAGAGCATTCAAAGGGAACTGGACTGCTGTAAGTTGCACCAAAAGAGGGACCCAGAGATCTCATGAGCACTGCTGATGTTCTCTGCCTGCCTCAAGGTCTTTGCATGGGTTGTTCCCTTCCCTTCAGTGCTCTTATCCCTATTATCCAGATTTCCTTTTGCTGCCTCATCATCTTTCCGCTGTCAGCCCAAACTTCATTCTAACAGGTCTACCTCAATACCCCATGTAAATACGGAATACCGCCTTCTGTCTGTCACTATCACTTCCCTGCTTGACTTGTTTCTTCACAGCCTTTATTTCCACTTGACATGACATTTATTTCTAGTCATCTATCCCATTGGTGTAAATCCTGTGCATTCTGCAGTCTTCACTCCTTTGGCATTCACAGAGAATGTGGACACCGAGGGGTGGAAGCGGGATCAGGATGGCCCCCAGTAGGAGGTGGGTGAGGGTGGCAAGAAGATACCACCTGTCCTGGCCTGGCACTGTAGCTTACCTTCTGTAACCTTGATATGCCTTGTGCATGTAGTGGCAGTGGGGCCACAGGGTATGGCCCTTGGCGGCTCAAAGTGTCACTGTGTTTTCCAGTGAACGGAGAGAAAGTTCACCTAGAGGAGGTCTTGAGCAAAAAACAAGGTATTTATCAGCTCTCTGTCTTCATTGTTCTACCCCAATCCACCCACAAAACCCCACAGTTCTCAGAATAGCTAGAGGAATCCCACTGAACCCCAAGTCAGGCTGTTTCCTTCTCTGCTCACATCTCTCCCTTGGCTGCCCCCGACTCCAAGTAGACACTAAAGACCTCTGAGTGCCCTCCGATGTGTGATATGATGTAGGGACCATCACATCCTCCCATCCCTGACTCCTCAAGAGTTCACACAGGGCTCCCTTGGTTCCTCCCCCCACAGAGGCACTGGGGATCCTCCAGCTGCACTGCCAGAGGAAGGAAAGTGGAGCTCAGAGGTAAGAGGTCCATCCAGCTCTTCCCTACTTTGTTCCCAACCTGAAGGAGGAGGGAGCAAGAGCTAGGGAATATATGCCTTGGACACACATTTCTCATTCTTCCTTTCTGTAGAGTAGCTAGACGTGAGACTTCCCATTTGTCTTTGGTATCAGATGATGGTTTTGAGATTAACTCACACATTTAAACATTCATTGCTAATTTCTTTATTAAGCAAATTTAACCCACTGGTTTTATTCTAAATCTTCTATTGGTTATCCAGCTCTCTCACCATCCATTCGTTTGTTTATTTATCTGCCCATTTAAGGCCCCCAGTTATCCATTTACCTACCCATCCATCCATTCGTCTACACGTCTATGCAGTCCTTTTCCAGTCAGCCAGGCAGCCATTATGTCTTCAGCTTTCCATCTAATCATCTTCCATCCATCCAATCATCCATTCACCCTCTCTCCATCTTTCCAGTCACCCATTCGTCTAGCTGTTTATTTCTTCACCCAACCATCCATCCAGACATCTATCCATCCTCCTAGCAATCCTTCCTTTATTTCTCTTTCCCGTCATCACCCTCCACACTTCATTTCTCCAGCCAGCCATCCTCTCTTCCACCGCCACTCCCCCATCCAGTTACTGTCCATCCAACCATCTTTCTATCCACCTCCATCCTCTGAACCTTTCCTTAACATGTTCCTTTGATCCGGCTTCCTGATCTCGCACCCTGGTGGGCCATGATTTTAACTGTAAGAAAACCCAGTGATAAAGTGGATGTAGGCTTAACCACACAACACACATAGCAGTTTATGTTCATTTCCCTTCCCAATGTTCACAATGACAAGGACAGGGGTTAAGGGCTACTGTCACCTTCCCGCCACTCCCACCATTTTACATATGAGGAAACTGAGACCCAAACTGGTCACGCAACTTGTCCAGGGTCACAGCAGAATAGCAGATCCAGAATTCAGGTCAGGACTTTAGCAGCTATGAAGGTAAACTACTGTACCCCTCACAGAAGTTTCTTGAGAAGGTGTGGTTTGATGAGGGACAGGATGGACAGGGTGAACATCTCAAACAGGGGCCCATAATGCTGCACATTCTGTCACAGAAGAAAGAAGAATGATGAAGATTATGAACAGACCACACCCCACCCCGCTGGAAGAAGTGGGGGCTTATTTAGAGACTGTGACTAAGAGCTGTCTTTCTCCTTGCAGAAGAACATGTCGCAGGAGTGCACAGAGCAAATTTCTGTCCATAACTCTCAGGTTACAGAGAGTTGCAGACAGAGGAAGCTGGGGTAACCCCACATCTACAGCCTGGTGTGGCACTGGCTGAGCATGGGAGTGGGGCTTGCATCAGGGAGAGTTTGTTGGAAGGGGAGCTGTTGGAACCAAGGCTTGGAGGAGAAAGCCCATAAAGGGGCTCCTAGTAGAGGGAGCACCAGGCAAATATCCAAAGGTCCCCCAGAGAAATCCCCAGACTGGGCCAGGCTGGGCGTCAGTCTCGGTGTCAGTCTAGCAGGTGCTCTCTCATTCCTGGTTTTTGGCTCCTAGGTTTCAGGTTGAAGAACAGCTGGAGAATTTGATGAGCCAGCACAAGGACCTCTGGGAATTGCACGTGAGCCATCCCCATTGCCTCCAACTAAAGCCCTCCTCTCCTGGCTGGCTTAGTGTCCACCCGCTGCTCAGCCCCAACTCCATGGGATAGTCCTTGACTCCTTTCTTCCTCTTACCCACCTAGTCAGCCCTTCAGCATTTACCTTAAATCTAGCCACCTCTTACCATCCCCCCATCGCCACGCCTAGCATCTATGGCCCAGACTGTTGCAGTAGCCTTTGCTGAGTATCCTGCTTCCTTCCTGCTCACCTACAGTTTGCTCCCCTTAAAGTGGCAAAAAGGAACCCTGAAAAGGCCATGGTTTGATCATCTCTTCATTCAACTAATGTTGCTGGATGCATCCAGCAACATTCCAGGCAGGAGACAGTGAGAGCCCAAGGGGCCAAGTATTTGCTGTCCCCAGGATGGTTGGGGGCGGCAGGGGAGGGGGACATACTCTGACTGTAAACAAAAAAAATAAGTAGATATATCTTGTAATGTCAGTGGGGAAGGCCTCTCTAAGCAGGGGACATCTGAATGTAGACATAAAGTAAGGGAGAAAAGCCTTCCGGTATCTTGGTGCAAATGCTCCTGGAAGAAGAAAAGGCACTGCAAAGGCCCTGAGGCTGACGCGGGTCTTGGATATTTGAAGAAAAGCAAAGGATGTTGGGGTGCGGGGAGAGTGAGAAGAGATTTGAGAGGTGCACGGGGTCATAGGGAGCTTTTAGAGAAGAAATGTGTCTCCACCACCACCAGCCACAGCAGGAACTGCGCATGGAGTTAAATAGTTGAATGAATGAATGAATGACCTAATTCGGGTAAGGACTTGCTATCTCCTCTCTCACAGATGTTAAAGCAGCGACTAGCCTGGGAGATACATGCCCTGCAAGGAAGCAAGGAGCAGCTGCTCACTGAAGGTGGGACTCTGTGCAGGGGGCGGGGCAGGAGGCGGGGCAGAGTCCGCCGGAGCTCCTGGCTCCGCCCATGACGCCCCGCCCACCCGCAGAGAAACTGGCCCGGGACAAGCTGCAGGAGGTGGAGCGGAGGCTGCGCTCGCCACCCGAGGTTGGGGGCGCCCTGATGGAGAACTACGGGTGAGAGGGGCACGGCGCCTGGGCTGAAGGGGAAGGAGCCAGGAGGAGGGGAATGGGCTGACTTTCCCCGTCCCCACCCCCCGAAGGGCTGACCCTGGGGCGGGTTGGCGGGACTTCTGGGGTGATGGGCTCCTTGCACCCCCGCCGCTCTCGCCTCGGCTGCTCTGCCTCTGCGGTCTTTGTCGGGATCTCGGTGGCTTCCTCCCTTTGCCGCCCTGCTCTCTCTCTCTTCTTCCTCTCCCCGCGTCCCCTCTTCTCCAGGCTGCAGGCGGAGGTGGAAATATTCGGGGCGCAGGACACTCCCCAGATCCATTGCACCACAAAGGACGGGGCCTGCAAAGGACAGGTAGGGAGCCCGGCGATGGCGGCGAGGGGGCAGAGACGGCGGGAGTGCCTTTGGAGTCCTTGGGAGTCAGCGTCCGTGGGGAGCAGGGCGTCCCGGCGGGGGACGTGAGGGACAGAGAAAAGGCAGCCGCCCGCCCGAGTGCCCGGAGGCCAGCGCCCTCGGGAGCCGGGGCCCGCAGCCTGACTCGCGGCTCCCGCAGGCCGGCCCCGAGTGCCCTGGCGCCCGCAGCGAGGACCTGGAGGCGCCCCCAGACCAATAGGACCCGCCCCGAACCCCCGGCCTTTGATGCCGACCCAGAAATAAAGACGAGGATTTGTCACCGTTCTCCACCTCCAGCTTGCGTCTGTACTCCCCGACCCTGGGGGTGGGGGGCGGGGCCCTGGCTCCGCGCGGCCCGGGGGCGCGTCCAGGCACTCTGGGCGGGGCCTCGGCCGGACTCCGCCCGCCGGTCGCGTGGTGCGCTCAAGCGGAAGCTCAATGAATGTCCCTGAATTCCTCAGGGAAAACGTGGGTGTCGAGGCCACCCCATCTCCATGGTGGCACCTCCTATTCCTGTTTTACCATCAAGGGCTAGAGGGAACGTGTTAAACACCCACGTAAGGGCCTGTATGTCTCCTAGTAAATCCCAGCCTCCCTACAGCCCCTGCACTCCCCTCCCCCACACCTCTCCTGGGCAGTTCCAGCCCCCTACTGCTGCACCCTCTCCAAGTACTTTTTCATCTCAGGGCTTTCCCTGCTGTGTCCTCCCGTGGGGTGCCCTTCCCCCAGGTCTCTTCAATAGCAAGTCTGTTAAGTATGTCAGCTCCCTTGGAGGCTGGCATGGGGAACCCTCTTCCAAAAAGCACCTTGTTGGGGCGCCTTGGTGGCCTGGTGGGTTGGGCATCTGACTCTTGATTTTGGCTGGGTCCTGATTCCAGAGTGGTGGGATCGAGGCCCTGGTGCGACTCTGAGTGTGGATCCTGCTTGAGATTCTCTCTCTCTCTCTCTCTCTCTGCCCTCAGTCCCTTTCCCCTTTCGAAAGAATAAAAATAAATTTAAAGAAAATTAAAGTTCGAAAAGTGCCTTGTGCCAGGGTGCTGTCATTTACTACATATGTATTCATAAAGTGCAGGAGCCGGTTGCTGTGCGCCAGGTGCCGTTGTAGGCCCTGGTTTTGAATCAGAACAGGGGCTTATAATCTATTGAGTGCTTACTAAATGGTTCATATCAATTTATTATCATTCCCAGGTTACAGATGAGGAACACCAAGGTGTGTATATCTCTTAGAACAGAGATTTTTACGCAATAAATACTCAAAAAATCGTACCTATTTTTATTATTCTCATTACTGTTATTATTCCCGATCTAGAGATGAAGAAAACTGAGTCAGTGAATGTATACAGTAAGCCCATAATAAATGTTTGGTCTTGCCATTGTTATTATTATAGCACAGATGAGGCCGCGGAGAGTTTTAATTCCTGTTCCATGGCTCCCACCAGGCCCTGCAGACTCGTGGCCTGGCTTCCGAGCCCCCCTCCACTGCCCTCCTGCCTTCGGCCAGCCTCCAGGGATCTTTAGGGAACTTTGGTGTCTTTATCACCCTGTCCGTGTCACACAAGTGGGACAGCCTGGGTGTTCTGCTGACTTACATTTTCCTCCTAGGAGTCAAATCCTGACTTCCTTGCTCACTGGCTGAGTAACCTCAGCAAATCCAATACCGTCTGCAAAACTCCATTGCCAAGTTTGCAAAATGGTGATACCAGCTGCACAGAGTTACTATAAACCTGGCCAGCTCCTCGCTCCTCCAAGGCATCTTCCCTGAGCCCAAAGATAAGCTCAACTGCCCCCTCATTGTAGGTGCAGTCGAGGAGATGGGTGATTGTCTCCCAGACTGAACTCTGAGAGTGGAGACTGACCAGCCCAACTTTGTCTCCCTGCTTTCCAGTGAAAGCCTGAAAAAACACTGAAAATAGATGCCCCTTTCAGCTCTTGCCTGTACATTTTTGTACATGCGTGAAATCCACTGAAATCCCTTGGATCTGAAGGCTACTTGTGATTAATTGTTCATTGTTTCCCTGTGCTGAGAGTTCTTACTCTTTTTTTTTTTATTTTTTTAACGTTTATTTATTTTTGAGAGACATAGAGACAGAGTGTGAGCAGGGGAAGGGCAGAGAGAGAGGGAGACACAGAATCCGAAGTAGACTGCAGGCTCTGATGAGCCGTCAGCACAGAGCCCAACGCGGGGCTCGAACTCACAGACCGTGAGATCATGACCTGAGCTGAAGTCGGCCGCTTAACCAACTGAGCCACCCAGGCGCCCCTGAGAGTTCTTACTGTTAACCGCTGCTGTTCTGTCCTATGAAATCAAAACGGCTTTATCCCGTATTCCTGGAGTTCCCCACAAGTTTATGCTTCAAGTGGTTGCTTCTTTACTCTTAGACACTTTGCTTTCTCATCTGTATTTCAGTTAAGGGAAGCTGTCAAATTATTCCCCAGAACAGAAGGGATCAAATGGTGTTCCATCAGGGAATTTTTTTAGCCTTTCATCTTGATTATGTTGGGATTAGGGGTTTGGAAGGGGATAATAAAAGGACAGGAGACTTTTATCTGGGAATATTAAACAGCAATGTGAGATCTGCACTTTCATTAAAAAAATTTTTTTGATTATTTTACAGAGAGAGAGAAAGAGAGCACAAGCAGGGGAGGGGGCAGAGGAAGAGAGAATTTTTTTTTAAGTTTATTTAATTTATTTATTTTGAGAAAGAGAGCAAGCAGGGGAGGGGGCAGAGAGAGAAGGAGACAGAATCCCAAGCAAGCTCTGCACCCCCAGCAAGCAGCCTGACATGGGACTTGAACCCATGCACCATAAGATCATGACCTGAGTCGAAACCAAGAGTCAGACGCTTAACCAACTGAGCCACCCAGGTGTCCCAAGGGAGGGAAAATCGTAAGCAGGCTCCACGCTCGGTGGGGAGCCCGATGCGGGGCTCAAACCTACAATCCCTGGGATCATGACTTGAGCTGAAACCAAGGGTCGCTCAACCGCCTGAACCACCCAGGAGCCATGGGACTGTACCTGTAAAAGCTACAGCCACAGACTGGGGCCGTGCTGCCCAGCGTGGAGGCTCCCGCCTCACGTGGTCCCCAAACACCTGCAGCGCAGCCGGTAGGAACCGAGACATGCCCCAAGTACAAAATGCACACTGATTTCCAAAAACCTGGAACAAGAAAAAAAAGTTAAACGCATCATTAATAACTTTTATGTTGATTACATATGTAAATGATAATATTTTATGAATAGTTATATTCACAATATTTAATGAATGTATTGGCTTAAATAAAATATTAAGGTTAATTTCACCTTGTTTCTTTTTTATTTTTTTAAATGTGGCTAGTAGGAAATTTCAAATTACATCTGTGGCTCACATTATATTTCTCTTTCTATCGGATGGCACTGTTGTATTAGAGGGTGTGGAAGGGGACTGGGCCACCTACTGTGCCCGTGGCCCCCTTGTAGCCATTACCTGCAGGCCACATAGTTCCCGTCTGCCGGTGTCTTGGTCTTGCTTGATGCTTTTAGTGCCAGAAGCCCAGCGCTGAAGACTGGAACAGTGTTTCCCGTGGGATGGACCCGTAGGCAGGCCACACGCACAGCAGCCTGCATCCTGACCCCTTCTCTGTGGACCAACAGATCACAGAGTCTTGCATCTCAGAAAACATTCTAGTGGATGTGGAGAACACAGTTTTGGTGTGCCGGATTTCCTTGCTCACTCGGGCCCAAACGCCGAGCACCTAGACAAGTGTAAAGTTTCTTGGAATGCCGTTAGCAAGAGACTCAAAATGACCAGGCGTCAGGAACGCATTTTACACAACTGTCATGCCATCAACATTGTTGAAAGGCGGGACAATCTCACGTTCTTACACTTTTACCCTGTGCTTTACTTACGAACTCTGAAGGAGGGGGTGTACCTTTCCAGCGGGGTACCAGAGGGCAAGACCGCCTGAACCAGGGGCCAAGTGTAGCGTGACCAGCTGTGGGACCATTTGACCATATCTTCTTCGTGTGACGCATGGGTGGGGGGCACATCATCACACATGTGGGGTTCTTGATGAAAATGCTTAACTTGAATTTAATGAGCCGGAAACCGTACAGGGAGGGGTTCTGTAGCACAGCTGCCCTGCGCATCAGGAACGGGTTCGTCTCATGAAGACTTGGAGAAAACAGCTACACTAGATACAGTGGGTCCTTTGGGGAAATTCAAGAATAGAGTGAAATTTGGATGACAGCTCTGATGTATCAGTTTTCTGTCACTGTGGTAATAAATTGCCACAAACCTGGTGGCTAAACCAAATGTATTACAAATGTGTTACCTCATAGTTCTGGAGGCCGGAAGTCCCAGTTCTGGAGGAAGTGGTGTCATCAGCGTTCTGCTCCTTCTGGATGCTCTTAGAATCTATTCCTTACCTTTTCTAGCTCCTCAAGCTGCCTTCAATGCTTGCCTCCTTCCCTCCAACCCCTGCTTCCATCTGCACATCTCCTTCTCTGACTTTGACCCTCCTGCCTCCCTCTCAAGGACCCCTCTGATGACATTCGGTAATCCAGGAAAATCCCCAACTCAAGGCACCTAACTAAACCACACCTGCAAAGTCTCTCTAGCCGCATTAGGTCACATGCTCCCAGGATCTGCAGACTCGGATATGGACATCTTTGGGGGCCATTATTCTGCCTACCACCCTGGAGGACTGTTCTCGAATGGGAAAGAGCAAAGAGACCAAAGGCAATTCATGAAACTTGATTGGGCCCTGGATCAAGGCTGGGAGAGAACAGCTACACTGGATGCGGTGGGGTCCTTTGGGGAAATTTAAGAATAGAGTGAAATTTGGATGACGGTGTGGAATTAGTGTAGATTTCTAGCAGTGGCACTGGCAGGGGGTTGGTTGGAGAGTGTTCTTATTTTGGCGAGATGAGGGCGGAAGTGGGTTTTAAGTTTCATAATGTCTGCCACCAGTGCTCCGATGGTTTGGCAGAACGCAAGTTTGCCCATGTGTATATTCAGAGACAAGGAGGATGCAGTGGGTGCAGAAAGATATTAGTAGGACACTTGTTGGGATGAGCACTGGGTGTTGTATGGAAACCAATTTGACAATAAATTATTTAAAAAAAAAAGAAAGATATTAGTAGTCAGTCTAGGGGGTTCTTGTATGATTCTTGTATAATTAGGTTTAATTATAAACCTAATACTAAGTGGAAACTTGGGGCTCCAATTCCATATCCCCTTCCTGTCTCCTAAACGTCCCAGTGAGAAGCCCCTGAGATGGCAGACTTCACATTTTGCATGAGTACATGTAACACCAGACTTGAGAATCCATCTATCTCTCAACCCACAGGAAGCGCGCACACAGCTTCATTCGGACTCTTGACTCTTTCCAGAGGTGACCGTGCTGGATCATGAGGTTCTGGTTAGGTCCTCAGCTCGACTCTGCCTTCTCAATGAAATTTCTTTATTGGTTTTTAGTCCCTCAGATATGAGAAGTGCATCTCAGGCTCTTTTCATCTCCACCCAACCGCCGTTGCTTGTCGGGAGATGTTCTGACTCTCTCCTGGGCCAGGGATTTCAGGAATTACAAGGGAGCATGAAGCCAATGCCTGGCCTGCCGTTGCCTCCAGAAGGAAATGAGGGCTCTCACACTGGTGGCCTTTCCTGGTCTGTATCAAACCTGTGTCCTTTGATTTGCGAGCTGTTCTCCAAACTCAAGTGACCTCCCTCTCCCCGCCCACCTCCTCTGTCCACAAGGCTGGTATTCAATTGCCTTAATTTATTCTCAGAACTTTGCTTCTTTGTCTTTCAGGCTCACATGTGAATGGACCCCAAGGTTGTCCCAGGGTGGGGGGAGCTCAGCTTTGCCAAAGCCTCAAGAGCAAGCCCCAGAGAAATGAGCTAGAAAGGAGCCAACCTTGAAAAGCAGGCAGAGGAGGTAGAGGGACTTGCGGGGTTCATGCACAGGGAAAGGAGTTGACCAGGTGACATCAGCAGCCTCTTGGGGTGACATTCCTTTGTCTGTCCAGGCAATGGAGCAGGGGCCGGGTGACAGACTAGCTCCTGGGACCAGACTGCCTCCCTTAGCAGCCCAGCTCTGCCGCAAACCAGCTCCGTGGCTTCACCAAGTCACTTAGCTTCTCTGCATCTCAGTCTCCTCATCTGGAAAGCCCAGGCTCGTGAGGGTGAGATGTGTATATAGAAGGCGCCCGAGACAAGACTTGGCACAGCACGAGCACTGGGCTGGGGATACACAGCCGCCGTCATTATCACAAAGAGTTTTCCTCTTCTCATTTGGTCAGTGCGTCCGCCATCACACCGGGTCCCCATCAACACCACAGGTTTTCCGCTTACCTACAACCAGGACAGAGCTGGGGTTCGAGCCCAGGAGTTCCTACCTCAAGTCTAGGTTTCTCTCTGTCCACATGCCACACAGCAAACTCGATTCTTTTCCATGCCATCCAGCTTTGTCTGACTTGCTTTCTTTCTTTTTATTTTCTTGCTTCATCTTAAAAAAAAAAAAAAAACAGTTCAAATGAATAAAATTTGGAGATCTTATTGGCTTTATTCAGTGATTCCTGAATAGGGCAGCATCCAGTTCAGCAGAGAGCAGGTTGCCTTGAGATGCTATACAACGTCCAAGGCTTCTAGGCAGGAGGGAGCAGGCAGGAGGGATTCTACGGCAGAAACGCTGGTTGGTTACTGCAGCCTCAGTTTCCTTCAGAAGGGGGCAGGGTTCTATCAGGAAGTTTATCTAACCGGTGCCAACTTGCTGCTGGGGGCACAATAAGCCTGTCCTGATTACTACTTTAGTGATTTCCTTATTTGACCTCTCTCTCTCTCTCTCTCTTAAAGGACTTTTGACACCAGCTTCTGCCAGTTTTCCCAGGATCCCATCTGCAGACTCTGGAATGAGTGGGGTGCCTCCAGACATCTTTGTCACCAAAACTGTAGAGAAGGAAACCTAATGTTCCCTCTTCCCTTTTGGTGTTTGGCCAAGAGCCCTCCGTCTGCAGGGCCTGGGAAACAGAGAAGCCCCTCTGGGCTAAGGTCTCCCCACCCCGGCCGCTGTAGCTCCAGATGGTCTCTGATCCATTAAACCTGCCTGTTGGCAGCCTTAAAACAAAATTTTATTCACCTGCGGTCTCACACTAGCTCAGAGGCCGAACCCGTTGGCTTTTTAAGTCAGAACAGGCGCGGCCCCGGGCCGGTTCTGTTTCCGGACGCGGTCTGGAAAAAGAGGCGCTCGAATAGTCTGAAAGCTCCGCACACAAAATCCGCGGAGCCAGGACCCGGGATGTGAGAGGGCCGAGCCCGCCACCTCCAGAGGCCACGGAGCAGCGAGTTCGAGGGACCCCCAGGTACCATCTCGCCTGGTCGTTCTTGCCCCTGGAGGATGGCAGGGTCTCCTTTGGTTCCTTCTCTGACACCAGAACTATGGAAAGGTAAACTGAGGCACATTAAAGCTTTTAAGAGTTTGTTTGCGCAAAGACGGATTCGAATCGGGCAGCACCCGCTTCAGTAGACAGAAAGGCGCCCCTCCAAGGAGCGGTAAATGATGAAAGACTTACAGGCAGCAGGGCGTGGGAACGAGAAGTTGTACTCGGCAAAAAAGCTGGTTGGTTATTGCGAAGTTATTTTCCTTTAGGGAAAAGACGGGGCGCAGGCCGATCACCTGAGGAGTGCTGACCCGGGATTGATGGACTGGTTCACGTTTCTGCTTCTGACAGAGCCCGAAGTGTAATTACGTGAGGTGGCAGTTTTGTGACCTGGGGCTTGGCGTAACGACTCCGTTTGGGACCTATTGTCTTGTTCGTAACAAAGGGTAGGGGCATTATCCGTGTTAAAAAGATGGGGTGCAGGTGGCGTTCTGGCGTTTGAGGCGGCAGGTGCAAAGTGATCTTTACAAATTGTCACCCGCGTGTGGGTTCCAAGTGCTCCCGTGGACCTTGTGAGAGATCCCGCCTGCTGCTTCCTGCTTTCCTTCTGCACCTGAAGTTAGTTCTTGTGAACCCTGAGTACTTCAAATACCGCTTTCACTTAGAGATCCAATGTTGTAGGTCTTTGTGTTGAAAGAGACAACACAGTCATGTGTGTGTGTGTATATACATATACACACACACTATAATGTATAACACATTATATCATTAAATTCCAAAATAATGTAAATAGGTTGATGTGTCAGAAACAGTTTCCCCTTGTAGTAGGAAGAACTCTAGGGTGACCCCAGGAATCCAAGACCATATGCAATTCACCTCTTGATGGGGGGGGCTATAAATTAGATGAGCTATCGCTTTGTAATGAGTAGGCTTTATGACACACGAACTTCAAGAAAAGGCAACTCTCCTCAGTGGGGCTGACCTGTTCCGGGAGCCCTTAAAAGGGCCCAGGTGCTTCCTGACCAAAGACTCAAACCCTGGGAGGGATTCGACACCTGGATCTTCTCCCTCGCTGGCTTTGAAGCCAGAGGGGACCACATGGCAAGGAATGAGGCCGCTTCTGTAAGCCCAGGAGGACATCCAGGTGACAGCCAGCAAGGACGCTTTTCAGTTCATTTGCATTATTAATGTTTTTTCCATCAGGTTCCGGAACATTTCTTTAACAGCCTGCTAGTAAATATTTCAGGTTTCGCAGCCACATGCAGTCTGTCAGTCCCATATTTTCTGTCTCCCGCCTCACCATTTATACTTTCAAAAGATAAAAAGATATCTTAGTTTAAGGACGGAACCAAAACAGATTGTAAGCTGATTTTTCAGCTGCTGCTGTAGACAATCAACAAAACAATAAATTAAGGCCTGAATTGCAGTGTTTGCCAATTTCCGTAGTGTAAATAGACCCGCCGTGATTGATTTCAAGCTACCAAAGTGAAGTATCTTCAAGTCGGGAAAAGATCTGCAGTAGCGTATCCTTATGTAATATTTGCATGCATAAACACTGGGAGTAAATAACCAACTGTCAGAGCACAGGTAGTACTAAAATGTAGTTACATAATCGGGAAGGGTTGAGTTTTGAGTGTCTGTCACCCTTGTTTGTAATAGAAACTGTTGTGCGTCTCTTGATAGAACTTTCTGTGAAGGCTGCGTGCAACAGCTCGTGGAGACGCCAAGGCGTTAACAGCGGGCTCTCGGGCAGGGACTGGCCGCCCCCGGCTCACCGTGCTTGTGCCCTGCAGACACGGGGGTGTGTTCCACGCCTCGTGGTTCCCTCCTGGGAGCTGAGTCTAGGCCCCTCCACCCTGCAGACGTGACTATGTCACAGGCGAGGGGACAGTAAGAACGGGGGGGGCCTGAGTCCCTGGCCCTGGGAGCCACCGCACCAGCTGTCGCCTTTCGTGACCTCGTATGAGGTCGAGGGGAAATCAGGTGCTCACTTGCTCAGGGGGCTCCCATTTTGGGGTTTTGTTACAACCCCAAATACTCTATTTGTTACAACCCCTATACTCTAACGCGGGTTGGGAATTCCCTTGTTCAAGTGAGGAACCCAGGCCTCAGGGAGGAAATCACCATGCCGGCATCCCAGGACTAAAAGTCGCAGGCTGAGCATTTTAAACCACACCTAGAACTGCACTGTGATTTCTGTCACACCCTGCCGCAGATCAAATCACGCTGTCAGTAATCAGCACCGGCCTGCGGCTCGGGCGAGTCGAGAGGCCCCTGCCTGCCCCGGCCCGGCCTGCGCTCTGGTCTCCGGCAGGCCTTCCCGGCGCTGCACAGGATGGAGCTGGCGAAGGGAAGCTGTGAAGCAGGAGAGCAGGGCCTCCGTGGGCATTCGGGGAGGGGACAGAGGTGGCCACAGGGCCTTGTCTCACCTGAGGCTTTGGCGAGCACCAGCAGGGAGCTCATCGCTGTGCCGCATGCCACCGGGATCACAGAAATCCAGGAGAAGTCCTCGGATAGCCAAGGGGTGCATTTCCCACAGCTTCGGTGTCCTCAGATTCATATGCGTCAGGACCACTTTGGATGATTCCAGGCTCCCAAGACCAGTGTGCTCCAGGCCCTGATTCCGTCCTAACTCCAAGACTGACACGTGGACTCGCCTTGTGATCATTTCCGCTTGAGATTTTCTAAGTTCCTGTAACATACCTAGAATTAATGAAAATATTGATATCCGTATTATGCAATTAAACAGTTAAACCTCGTGGCAGCTCATTTAGCGTGGCTTTTCCTTGAACGAGTGCTCTTCCCTTGTCGTGTGTAGAAATCTGTTTGTACGTCCAAGGCAATAGTGATTTTTCTCTCAAAATAACTACTTTGAGCCATGAGAAATGTTTTAGGTTCTCTATATTTTGTCTTAGTCCTGGTCAGCCTGACTTCAAGCCTCAGTCTGAAGGGGCAGATGGATTTACTTTTCACTGCTGCTTCTCTGTACCAGTGCCAGCCGAAGAACAATTATTAAAAATTAAGATTTTATTTTGCTGCCTCTGTTGGGAGGACAGGGGGCCCTATATTCCAATAACATAAATTCTGGGGCACTACGGCTTTCTACTTCCAGCTTCACAGAGTTATTTTTTTCAGGATGTTTTATGGTGCTGATCCTTTATTTTTCAGAGTCTTCCCACGTGAAACGTGTAAGGGTCACACATCTCTTGGCCTCATTGTGTCTTGGGCTTTGAGCACTTGGTAATGGAGAGGGTCCATACCATGGCCACCGTGACATCATCTAATAGCAGCCTGGGCTAGCTTCTCTCTCCCCCATGGTTGCATCTGGAAGGACTCCCATGTCTCCACTGGATGGGAGACACAGAAGCTCCAGCAGACAACTCTGACTTGATAGACCCACTGAGGCTGTGTTTCCTTCTGCCACTTCTGGGCAAGAATAAAGTGGTGCCATTTGGTTTAACAGTGTGCCGTATGGCTTCACCAGTAAATGTCTGAAATGCTCAGATGACAAAAGCTGGAAGTGTGAACTCCAGTAGGGGAAATGATGACCCAGGAAGGATGGGAGAGGAGAGGGAGCTGGAAACAGCTCTGTCTTTGTCCTCCGACACACTGGCTGGAGTGGGGAGTTCCTGTACACAGTCCACCAATGTCCCGTGTGGCTGAGTGACCAGCTGTTTCTCTTGGCGAAGCAGCAGGGGCCTGCGTAATGTGTTATCTTTGTCGGGAAATAAGTCCTGAATTTTCCATGCAAACATGGCACAAACTGAAAATAAGGATTCAACCTTTCAGTAATTACATTTCAATTCATAGCATAATGGCATTCATGATAGGCTGGAATCCAATAGAATAGTGGAAATAATCCAAGGAAGTATTACAAGAGATAATTTCATAAAATGAATCACGTGTGCTACGTGACACATCAGAGGAATCCAGTCGCCCCATGCAGGTACTTACCCGGTTGGATTATGAGTACAGAGAAGATGTTGGAAAACAGGACTAATTTTTGCGTAGGCACAAGTTACTGAAAAGAACCCACCCCTGAAAACAGGCCTGGCCGAATCTGTATTTCTGTGCAGGGAGCAGTCACGCCGGAATCCCCTCTCCCAGTGGCCATCAAGCAGGAACTTGCTTCTCGCTTCCCGGTGGAAGGAAGTGTGGGCCCCCCAGACAGGAACAGGCCGAAGCCGCTTATTCCCAGTCGCCCACAGCAAGGGAGGCGGTCACCATCATTAGCCTTTGGCAGAGACTCAGAGGCAGACGGGAGAAGAACAGCTTTCCGGGGCACAAAACCCAAGACTTCAGGTGGCCCTGGCTGGAGGCTGTGGCCCCGGGGAAGCTGTAACTGGGGTGACCGCCAGGGATGCATTCTGAGTGCTTGGGTGGGGCTTCATTCTCCTGGGGCCTTGCTTATGGCTTTGTCCCCTCGGCCCGAGGTTGGAAGTGAGGGCAGAAATGAGGACAACGGTCAGTTACTCCTCAGGTCCTGACTCTCTGGGGACAGTCGCTAAAGGAGTTGCTATCTGGCTTCCTGGACTGGTTGCCACGGATCACGAAGGTTGTCGGATGGCTTCCTGCAGGGGGTAACCCCTCTGGGTGGTCCAGTTTCCCCGTGTGCTCTGGCTCTGTCCATTTGTCCATGCCGTCTCTCGGCCCCCAGCACCGTGAAGTAAGCAGTCAAGAAAGAAACGGTATTGTGTTTAAGTGCCGTACAAATGAACTGGTTTTAAATACTAAATTTGGAGCTATAGTCTAGTCTTAACTGTTACTCGTTTAGAGAATTACATCTTAAATTTTTGCTAACCATAGGTTTCAGGGAAAGGTCATCTTGATAATGTTTTAAATAAGAAGGGAGGGATGGGCCTAGGTTGGAGAGGTGAGGTAAAGATGAGAAGGTGGCCAGGATAATCCACCGGATGTAGTAGAATGGGCTACATGATTGACAAGTCAAAGGACAAACTGTCTGAGAAAGGAAGCATTGGAGACATGGGGTCCTGTGGTCTGACCGGCAGTTGCTCTGCCCTCAAGATATTTAAAAACGTCATATAAAGTACTGTTATCTTTCTCTTTCTGAGTCTTGGGCAAGTTTCTGTGTTGTTTTATAAGGTTCAGAAGGTTCGAGATAGGTGGAACCATGTAAGTCCCTTCAGAGCTTTGGTTTGATAAGAGGGCAGTGAACGGCATTCCGATTGTTCAGTCCAGCAGGTAATCTGCTAAATGTGTACAAACGTGATTTTTGCCCTCCATGCGTTTGCAATTCGGTTATTTTGAAAAATTAAGAGTATTTAAATAAGAATATTAAGATAAATTGAGGTCAGGAAAGGAATTTAAAAAGAGGCTCTACGCTGCAAATAAAGCCAGCCATGACATTAGCTATTGTGTTTGCAGTTGCAGATGGAAATAGTTAATCTAAACACTAAAAGGATTCTGGTATCTTACAGATTCTAGATTCGTCCTGGAACAACTTATATTACATATATCGAGAGACACTAGAGTCAAGGGCCATTTGGCTTCATGGGGAAAATGATTTTCATTAGTAAATAAAAATTCTTCTCTAGACCAGATGGCATACTGGTTTCCTGGGGTGCTGTAACAAAATAGCCCAAATCGGGTGGCGTAAAGCAACAGAAATGTCTTCATTCACAGTTCTGGGAGCCGGAAGTCTGAAACCAAGGTGTTGGCGAGGATAGGTGTTTTGGGGGCTCTGAGGGAGAAACTTTCCCCTGCTTTTTTTCTTTCCTTTGGTGCTTGTAGCAAATATTTGGTGTATTTTGGTTTGTGGACACCTCACTCCAGTCTGTCTCCACCTTCACGTTGCAATCTTTCCTGTGATCCTGTGCATCCTTTTCTTCCTCTTCTGAGGATATTCTCACTGGCTAGAACCCATCCTAATCCAGTATGATTTTATGTCAATTCCTAACTAATGAATTCTCCAAAGACCCGATGTTCTGAGTAGACTTCAATTTGGCGAACGGTATGGAACTCACTACAGAAGGATTCTCTGAATTCTCTTAGAAAAAGAGCCAAAGTAGGCACAGCGAGTTTTATAGTTTGAAGTGTGGTCCATTGCCTCATTGGAAATAAGACCTTAATAAAGCAAACTTGCAAACTGCTATGTCCAAATTTATTCATCTATAAAATATGAATAATATTTATCAAAAAATGTCATGAGCTTGAGTGAAATATTAATGATAAATGTTGGTTGCTTGCTTTTGTTGTTTATTCTCACTGGCTCAATATCTTCCACTTTCAACTTAGTTTGTAATTTGAGCATTCGATTTCTAAAATTTAAGCTTATGTTCAAATCTGTAGGGCTTGTGTAAGCACTGTTGGGTATCACTGAGGCAGACAATACTTTATTTTTATTAGAAATACTGTAAAGAAATAAGAATCAGCAAGTTTCTCAATTTTTCAAAAACGTTGGAGATTTTAAGTCCATATTCGAAAGCTTATATACGAACAATGAAGTATTCTCATCCATCCTCCTGAGAGATACAAAAACATACATACATTCAAGACTTCCAAGTTCAAAAAATTTTTTAAAGTTAATTTATTTATTTTGAGTGAGACAGAGACAGTGTGAGTGGGGGAGGGGCAGAAAGAGCGGGAGAGAGAGAATCCCAAGCAAGCTCTGCATAGTCTGTTGGGGGGTTTGAATTCACAAACAGTGAGATAATTAGCTGAATTGAAACCAAGAGTTGGACACTTAACCTGCTGAGCCACCCAGGCACCCTTCAACAATTTTTTTAAAGTTTATTTTTAGAGAGAGAGAGAGCAAGCAGGAGTAGGGGCAGGTTGGAGAGAAGGAGAGAGATAATCCCAGACAAGCTCTGCAGTGTCAGCACAGGGCCTGATGTGTGGATCGATCTCATGACTGTGAGATCATGACCTGAGCCAAAATCAAGAATTGGATACTTAATCAATGGAGCCACCCAGATGCCCATAATTTCACCAGTTTTAGGTCATAATTTATGCTACTTTAAGATTACCCATAGTTGATCATTTTCCTTAAAAATACTGGCAAGACATCGGAATGGTCATGATAGAAACAAACAAACCTGGGAAAAAGATTTCTACAAAGTAAGGCAAACAGAAAGAGTGTTCATTCCCAAGATGGCGGCTTTTTCCTTTTTTCTAAGATTGTAAAGTTTATATGTACAGATGTATTCGCACCCAGTAAAACCTGTGAATAAATGCACGGTAATGGCTGCCTATGTCCACACAGGCGAAGACTCATCACAAACAGGCCACAGAAAACCAGGGCAAGCAGAGTTTCGTGCTGGGGACATAATAAAGGAGAGTGGGAAGGCAAGAGAACAAGGAGAGGACAGAAAAACGAGACCACTTAGCCTGGTGCGATCACTCTTGCTCTGTAGCTGTGCGACTTTGACGCTATTTGCAGTTATTTACGGTCTTTTCCGTGTGGTTTAATGGAAGCCAGAAACCACATTTTGTAGTGCAGCTGTCTCTTGGGATAGATGTTTAGCTGGCAGTTCATGGTCTCATTTTGTTAAAAGAGACTTTTTAATGCTCTTTCCATTTCAATTTCTGGAAATCACTTTATTTCAGTGCGGTGACTCTCTTCCATCCTCGACTCGCTGATGGCACATTACTGCCCTGCTTGTCCACCGAAGGTAAATGTGATGGGTCCCGTCTGGGGATGGCTTTGACTTCATTTCCGAAAATGTCCTTTAGATAGGCTGATCGTTTGGGTGACTGATAACACAAAAATTCTGTAAAAACGAATTAAAATATTAGCTCAGGAAAAGGAATATTTTATAAAAGATTAGTAGCAAAAGTTTGGGTTCGATTGATGAGATGTTCATTCATTTACTTATTTAGGAGTATTTTTTATTTTAGAGAGAGTGAGTGAGCGATAGCAAGCAGGGATGAGGGACAGAGGGGGAGAGAGAACCATAAGTACGGAGCTTGGCGTGGGACTCCATCCCATGACCCTGGAATTGTGGCCTGAGCCAAAGTCAAGAGTCAGATGCCCAACTGACAGAGCCACCCAGGTGCTCCTACACAGGAGTATTTCCGAATGTCTTCTGTGTACCAGCACTGTGTAATGCTTGATTATAAGTTGGTTTAAAAAAAAAAAAAGCCACTGCCCTAGGAACTGAACTTAATGTAGGATTCAATCAGTAAAAAAGTGAACAAATAAAAATTCAAATTTTATATTAAAATACAGTGTTTGAGTGCTATGGTAGAGAATAATTTACTTGGGCTTCTATTCAAAAAAAGTGTACTTCTGGAAAGCCCCTCAAGGAATTCGTATTTAAAGCAAAACTCCGTGACAACCAGTCTGCCGTGAGGAAAATGAACAGTGTCGTTCTAAGGAAAGGAAGTAACATGAGGAGAAGACTGGAGATGGCCAAAGCTTTCACATATTTGAGAAATGGAATGGGAGGGAGCCAGAACACTGAGAGGGAGGCAGAACTGAAGTCAGGGAAGTTGTAGTTGGATTATTTACGGCTTTGTAAATCATGGTAAGGTGTTTGAAATAGACACCAAAGATGGTCAGTATGGTAATGCCATTCCTTCTTTACTAATGGGTATTACTTCTGTTACTCAGTCGAAGTTACTGAATAAAATACATTTATTCTATATACACTAACAGACAGCTATTTCAATGATGAAAACAAACCATCTCAGACCACCCAACGGAGTACAGGCATTGTGATAGCCGACATGCTGAAAGCAAGGATAGAGACTTTGAAAAGACACAAAGGTTAAGTGGCAGAAGCAGATTTGGATCTTAATTCTCATTTAATCTTTAACTTGATTCTGTTGAACTTCAGTGGATTAGAAAATAAATCCTGGAATCGTCGATGTCTTCTGATACAACGCAGCCCAAGAAGCTATGTGATAAGACGGTTTGTCAGGCAGGATTCAGGAATTGACAATGTATTGGAGATGGAATGGTTTTTCAGGGTGGGTCTCTGTAGTTTCAAAAGAAGATGGAAATGAGTAGAAGCTTAAAATCTCGGGAAGTGCCTATACCGTAACCCATGTTTGTGTCAAGAATATTAAAATTGAGTGCTGTACCAAGAATGTCTCCGATTTATAGAGCATTCGCTTCGCTGGAGAGTTTGGGGGAAGGGCGTGCAGGTGACATGGTCAGTATGGTGGACGGAGTTGTCCTTGAGCAGCCTATTTCTGTAATCGTTTGTTTGCCCTACTTCAGCTGCAGTGTATTTGTCCCTTTCCCAGTTATCCCCTCATGTCATCCTGTTCCCCGGGCCCTTCCCTGTGTTTGAGTCCTTCTGACAGGAAGTTCTGTGTAATATACCCTCCTTCACATGGAAAGGCGCTGTTTTCTATAATTGCTGGGACGCCTGCCGTGCTGGACACACAGGAAAGGAGACACTGTCCTTCCTGGCAAAATACTGAAACCGGCTTAGCAGGAAGAAATACTTCATTACTACAGTGTAGGAAAAACATCGGAATTCAGAAGAGAGAGTCACGTTGGGTTGGGAGGGGAGGTTGAACACATTGATGGAGGCAGCAGAATTTGCACTGACAGTTGAAGAATGGACATTACAGGCTGGGAAAGGAGGTCCAGGTGCAGAACGCGGTGAGCAAATGTGAGAGGCGCATGTGCTAATCATGGGGAGGGTGGAAGGCTTGCTGCACAGTGATTGGACACGAGCCAGTATTATGCGGCCTGGTTGTGCCCTTTATTCATCCGCTTGGCACCACATGACTATTAGTCATGACCAGAAATAAAGCCTACCTAGTAAGATCAAGATACCTATTCCTATACCTTGATGTCTGTGTTATTGTAGGATTCAGGACCCCAGCGATTCACACCTTTCGTCAGTTCACCCCCACCTTGCACCAAGGTTGGTCTCTGGGACCAGTGTAATGCAGACGAGAGGCTGGGATGTCACTTCTGAGACTAAGTTCTAAATAACTGCTGCCTCTGTCCTGGCCGTGTGCTTGCTCTCTCGTGGATTGCGCTCTCAGGGAAGAAAAGGTCAGCTGTCATGTCATGAATAGCTCTGTGGAGGGAGCTTGCTCAGGGGGCAACTGAGGCCTCCAGCCAATAGTCACATGAGTGGCCTTAGTAGGGGAATGTAAGACCCCAGGGCAGGCCTTCAGATGACCAAAGTCCTGGACTCCATTTTGATGGCAACCGCATGGGAGTCCCCGAGTCAGAACGACCCAGCTACACTGCTCTTGCATTCCTGATCTTCAGCGTTTTGTGTTTTCAGCTGCAGCGGTTTGGAACTTATTTCGTTACGCATCAATAGATAACTAATACAATTCCCAATGCCTAGAATAAGATCTGATACGTATAAATTACTTTAGTATAGGTTTAAAAGAATAAGTAAATGGAGTGTTCACTTTTTATACCAGGGACTATTTTTAAAAACTTATCAACCTGAATATATAAGCTTCTATATAGAAATAAAATTATGTTCCAAAAATTTTTTTAAAACACTATTTGCAGCCATCGAATATACTATTTATTTGTTTACTCCCCTGGTTAGACCCTGACATTCAAATATCACTGCTGGCTGCAGGTTAAGATTGAATTTTGAGCAGCTGGCTTCATCCCATATAAAAGGCTATGATTGTATTTTTGTTTATCACCTATGATTTTTATTTTAATCTCCAGAAGCAATTTAAGAAAAAAAAATGTTCATGAAAGTGTTAATTCTTAAATGAAATATTCCATGATGAAGACGTAAACATAATCAGGAAACTTAATGTTTTTGAAGTTCTTAGTTTTCCCTACATTTAAAAGTTTCTTGTTAGGAGGATATCTGAGTTGAGAACTTAAATAACATTTGCACGGATCACAGTGAAATGAGGACATTGAGTGTTACTCTATATGTCTTGATCAATCCTTTATAATTTTTTAAAAATAAAATACTTTCTTAGAGAATGTTAAGATTCATAGCAATATTGAGGGAATGGTGCAGAGATTTCCCATGGATTCCCTACCCCTGCCCCATTGTCGATACCCCCTAGACTGGTACATAGTTATACTTGATGAATCTTTGTTGACAAAAGTACATGGATGACATTAGGGTTAATGCTTGGCGTTGGCCATTCATGATGATATCATACAGAGAAATTTTCACTACCCTGAACATCCTCTGGTCCACTTTTCATCCCTACGCCACCTGAGCCCCTGGCAAACACTGATCTTTTAGTTTTGCCTTTTCCAGAATGCCTTACTTAGCATCCTGAAGTATGTAGCCTTTTCAGATTGGCTTCTTTGACTTAGAAATATGTTTTTAAGATTCCTCTGTGTCTTTTCATGTCTTTTAGCTCTAGGTAATATGGCATTGTCTGGATGTACCACAGTTTATTTATCCACACCTACTGGGAGACATCCTGGTTACTTACATGTTTAGGCAAGTATGGATGAAGCTCCTATAACATCCACATGCAGGGTTTTCCGTGGACATAGTTTTCAACTCTTGGGAGAAATACCAAGGAGTGTACTGTCTGGATTGTATTATAAGAATATATTTAGTTTTGTAAGTTGCTGCCAAACCGTCTTCCCAAGTGGCTGCGCTGGTTTACATCCCACGCCCCTGACCCATCGATGAGTCAGAGTTCCTGTTGCTCCACACCCTTGCCAACATTCGCTGTTGTCAATGTTGTGTTTTTTCACCATTCTAGCAGGTGTGTGGTTGTATCTCATTGTATTGAGTTTCCCTGATGACCTATTATAGGGAACATTTTTTCATATGCTTATTTTCCATCTGTATATGTTCTTTGGTGAGGTATATGTGAAGGTCTTTGGCCCATTTTTTAATCATGTTGAGTTTAAGAGTTCTTTGCATATTTTGGCTAACAGTCCTTTATCAGATGTGTCTTTGGGAAATATGTTCTTCTAGTCTCTGGCTGGTCTTCTCATTGCCTGGACAGCGTCTGACCCAGAGCAGAAGCTTTTAGTTTTTGTGAAGTCTAGCTCATCAGTCATTTCTCTCAGTCCTTTCATTTTAGGTATTGAGATAATACATACATATGAGTTTTTACAGGTTATCCCTGTAACTCACTGTAGCAGACAGACCCTACAGTGATCCCCAATGAGTCCCCATCCCTGAGGTTCATGCCTTTGTGCAGTGCCGTCTCCTTGAGTGTTGGCAGGACCTGTAGGAGACTCTGACCAAGCAGACTGGAGCTAGGGCCTCCCCTTGCGAACCTAATGAAATAAGTGGCCTTGTTTGAGAAGCCCCTGAGGTGAGGAACTATAGGAGGCTTCTAGGACCTGTGGGCAGCCCTTGGGACCTGAGGTAGCCTCAGGCCTACAGCCTGCAAAGAGCCAGGCACTCACACAGCTGCAAGGGGTTGTTTCTGACTACAGCCTGAATAGGCAAAAGAGCGTGCAAGCCAATCCTTCCTTCCCCAGGGAGGCCAGCAGTGCCCTTTTGCAGCTTCCTGAGACCATGAAAAGAGGACCAGGGCAGCTGTGGCCGGACTCCTGACCCATGGCCAAGGGAAGAAAAGAAATATGTCCCGGTTTAAGCAGCTAAGTTTGTGTTCATTGAGCCCAGGGTGAGAGAAAACTCATGCACTTTGTGATCTGAGTTTTTCCGTCCTCTTCCTAACCTTATTAAACCCATGTGTATCTTTGATAATAACAAATATATACGTTAACTAATTCAAAATAAATTAAAATTACTTAAATGGCAAATCAAAACAAATCTTTTTCTTTTTATGAGTCTATTTCCCCCTGGATGTTTGTTTGTTTGTTTTTTCTTTCTTTCTTTGTTTCTTTCCTTCTTTCTTTCTTTCTTTCTTTCTTTCTTTCTTTCTTTCTTTCTTTCTTTCTTTCATGCTTATAATTTATATAATGTGTGGCAATGTGATAGAAATTGGAGAGATGCTATGCAGTGGTAGTGAGGGCTTCTGAGGATGATTCTTTCTTTTTAATCCAAATTAGTTAACCTATAGTGTAATAATGATTTTAGTGATTCATCTTTTACATATCGCACCCTGCGCTCATGCCAGCAAGTGCCCTCCTTAATGCCCATCACCCGTTTAGCCCATCTCCCCACCCAACAACCTGCCAGCAATGCTCAGTTTGTTCCTTGTGTCTGAGTCTCTTATGGTTTGTCTCCTTTTCTGTTTTCGTATAATTTTTGCTTCCCTTCCCTTATGTTCATCTGTTTTGTTTCTTAAATTCCACATAGGAGCGAACTCATATGATATTTGTCTTTCTCTGACTGACTTAGTTAGCTTAGCATAATACACTGTAGTTCCTTACATGTGGATGCAAATGGCAAGATTTTATTCTTATCACCAAGTAATACACATACACACACACACACACGTATATGTATAACATCTTCTTTATTCGCCAGTCAGTGAACATGTGGACTCTTTCCATACTTTGGCTATTGTTGATATTGCTGCTATAAACATTGGGGTGCATGTGCCCCTTTGAAACACCGCTCCTGTATCCTTTGGTTAAATATGTAGTAGTGCAATTGCTGAGTCATAGGGTAGTTATATTTTTAATTTTTTGAGGAACCTCCATTCTGTTTTCCAGAGTGGCTGCTCCAGTTTGCATTCCCACCAGCAGTGCAAAAGAGTTCCTCTTTATTTGCATCCTTGCCAACATCTGTTGTTGTCTGGGTTGTTCATTTTAGCCATTCTGATAGGTGTGAGGTGGTATCTCATTGTGGTTTTGATTTGTATTTGCCTGATGTTGAGTGATGTTGAGCATCTTTTCATGTGTGTGTTGGCCATCTGGATGTCTTCTTTGGAGAAGTATCTATTCGTGTCCTTTGCCCATTTCTTCATGGGGTTATTTGTGTTCTGGGTGTTGAGTTTAAGTTTTTTAAATAGATTTTAGATACTAACGCTTTATCTGATATGTCATTTGCAAATATTTTCTCCCATTCCATCGGTTGCCTTTTAGTTTTACTGGTTGTTTCTTCTGCTGTGCAGAAGCTTTTTATCTTGAGGAGGTTCTAATAGTTCATTTTTGCTTTTGTTTCCTTTGCCTCCAGAGACATGTCAAGTAAGAAGTTGCTATGGGCGAGGCCAAAGAGGTTGTTGCCTGTTCTATCCTCTTGGATTTTGATGGCTTCTTGTCTTATGTTTGGATCTTTCACCCATTTTGAGTTTGTTTTTGTGTGTGGTGTAAGAAAGTGGTCCAGGTTCATTCTTCACGTCACTGTCCAGTTTTCCCAACACCACTTGTTGAAGAGACTATATTTTTTCCATTGGATATTCTTTCCTGCTTTGTCAAAGATAAGTTGGACATACATTTGTGGTTCCATTTCTGGATTCTCTATTCTGTTGCATCCCTGGATGTTGCCAATACTGCTCTATGAGGAAGGAGGTGCATTTATGAAATTTTTCTTCCCAGACATTAAATGGCAATCACTTCTATAACACATAAGCACCTGTTGGATTATTTATATATATAGGGAAATGGGAAGGCAGGACCACATACCGTTGGTCACTCATGCATTTTATTGCCAACAGATGTGGTCAGTGAGTGGTTATACGTCACCTCTAGGGTGAATGACTGGAATCCCTCTCAATGTGGTAGAGCCACTGGCTTCTGTTTTGCAGGAAGACTGCCTGCTATCAGTTTTTCAGTCTTCCTCCTCCCTCAGCTCTAGTCTCCACATAACGGGCGTGTGCAAAATGGCAGCCCTTAACAGAATCCCTTCAGTGTGGTTCCACTGTTACAGGAACCTCTCATGTTTTTCAGTCCCTACATGTCATCCAAGGACTTGTCGTGGCAAAAGTAAACCAGAAACAACCTCAGATGCTAGAATTACATACTCTGCTTTTGTGAAACATCCAACATAAACTCACTTTGAATGGAAAGACTCTTTTCATCTGTACTAATCTCTCCGGTAATATTTTCCATGTTACCACGTTCTGTCTGTATAGTTCCCTGCCCTGTCACACAGCAATATCCTTCAGGGCAACAATATATTTCCTTTCGTGCTCCCAGCCTAGAGTCTGGCTTGTCTTTCTGCTTCCCACCAATTATTCTGTTGCTACTGACAGGTGCTGACTTTGTTCATCATTGTTTCAATCGGTTCCCCTAACAACCCTGTATTTTAGATAACACAATTATCTCCAATCTACATGTGAGGGAATGGAGGCTTAACAGATTCAATGTTGGGAGCACTTGACATTGAAAAGGCAGGTGGAAGAATATTTGTTAAATATAAAGAAAGAAAGCAAATGAAAGGTAAATTAGTTTTAAAAGAAAATATAGGGAGGAAAAAGAATATTACCAAGGCAAATTTTGAGGGGAAAATACTTGTTGAACAACATGTTTTGAGGTCTCTGATCTAGGCCCTGACAAGACTGAGGGTATACGCATCGTGACCTGATTATGGAGGACATGGCTTTTCGAATGCCCTCTTGCGACAGAATTGTGACCCCAGAGTTCAGAGCTGAGGTACCTTACAGGAGGGAGCGGCCATTTTACTGTGAGCTGGGCTTCATGCGCAGCTTTGTAGATCAGAATAGTAATGGTATTATGTATTTCAAATAAGCAGAGGGTGAGAAATTCTTGTAAAGTGGGAAAACTATGTGACCTATAGTGGGAAAGTAAGAAAGTATAGTTGGGGGAAATTTCAAAATAGAGAAGTGAAATCAGAATAGCGAGTGGAAATTCACTGTGAGTTCCTGTCCTTGAAGGTCAATGCCAGGACCTACTGAATCTCCCCCAGTCTGAAACCTAGCCCCTTTTTCCACATGAGGTATGTTCATTTACTTCAGTTGTTAAGACAACTAAAATAGCTGAGCTAAAAACACAGTTCCCAACTGAATTAGATAAAATCTCCAAAGTTGTACTCCTTCTTGTGAAATGATTTTACTTCAGCTGGGTATGTGTATGGTCCACGTGAGCATTAAATATCTGTGGCTTGAGGGCAGGATCCATGTACAGTTTATGTTTGCATTTCTCAGGGCACCCCCGCCCCTTGCCCTGGTACAGACCACGAAAGGTAGCAAGATCTTGGTCGGGATCTGTGGAATAGTCCTGGGGCTAGGAGTGGGGAGGAATTACATGGAAATGGTTGGATCAGCAGTTACTTCTTGAGGGGAGAAGGAAGGGGAGTGTTGAGAGCCCAGTTGGGACCCAGACACAAGAAGTCTGAGTTGTACGCTCCTTATCAGATACTCGGGAGCAGCCCTTGAAAAGTTCCTTGAGCAGTAGACTGGTCAGGAGCAGGGCCACTCCGAACAGTGTAATGGAGCAGGAGACTGAGGTTGGAAAGATGATGTTGGAATCTACTAGAACAGTTCAGGACGAGGCAGCAGGGGCCTGACCCAGGCAGTAGGAATAGGAAGAGATGATGATGAACGGGTCTAAAGAACAGGGGAATGCCAGTTCAATTCTAACTCCTTCTTTGAGCAGATCTAAAGTATGAAAATCAAGGGAGTCGTTTCATTATTTTTATTCTCACAAAGGAACATCCTGTTACTTTCTTTCGGTGGGACAGGGGTTGAGTTGGAGTATTTTGATACAACGCCGTTGATCCTGTGTAGCCTTTCACAGCACCTGATGGATACTCATAGGTGCATAGAGGGTGATTGAGTTCTCACCTGACTACCTGGGTTCAAATCCATGCCCCCCCACCTGTGTGACCCTCCCCAGTCTCACTGATTCAAGGAGTAGTGTGAGTATAGCACAACCAGTGGGGATTAAATACATGACCCACGGTGAGAGATCATGCTCAGGGACTAGAACCCACACTGTCATCAAGGTATGCATTTGCCAAATTCTGATCACCGCGTTCAGTGAACAAACCCAGGAGCACGTTGTCCTACTTGATACGGTCTGCCTGCGTGTATTGTGTTCTTAAATATTGCCCTTGCAATTATCTTTACAGTAGGGTCTATTAAACTTATTTTCTTAGGAACAAATTGGTATGCATTGCCTCCTTTTTTTAGTGAAAAAAAAAATAAAAGATTCATTTTCTAACTTTCTTTGGAAGAAGAGGAAAATTTCCACACAATGGGACTATAAATTTAAGTGAAAGAATACACTCGGGTAATTACAATAGGTAGCAGACTCTTCTTAGTCTTCCTGAAGGTGTGAAATTGTAGTTAATTGCTTTGTTCTCAATTTTAAAGAGCAAAGAGTTCATAAATAATAAGCTTGAGTGGCAGTTTGCAAAGGCTCTAAAACCTCTCAATGTGTTTTTCATTGCCAAAGATGTAATTCTTCTGAGTGTTGATTATTCCCATGAATTTTAAAATATTTTTTAAAATGCTCTCCTGAGAGTAAAGAGATGAAAATTATCTCTGAATTCCTTTTAAATAGAACTGTAAGTATCATGAGAAGCATACAACCTTTGGTTTCCTGTGACATATGCATTCTTTATCTAGTTATATTTCTTAAAAATATAATGTAGGATCCTACAGTGAAATGTAAATAAGGAATCATCAATGCTTCCTAACTGCAAAATGATAGGAGGATTTTTTTTTAATTTGGGTTACCTGTTCCGTGTGTATGTGTGGAGAGAGAGTCTATTTTCTTCATGTTAGCCCCTCTTTGCTCTTTGAAAATATCCATCATTAAGTGACTATATTATCTACTCAATCCTAAATCCTTGTAGATGAGAAATTTCACCAAACATTTAAAAATACTTCCATGTATGTTTAGAACTTTACTATCCTTAAGATGCAATAAGTCTGTTGTCAACCGAACCCCACCACAAAGAAGGTCATGCAAACCCCACCATCGTAGGTAGGTAAGTACAAATCTTTGGAACATCCAGCATCATGAGATTGTGATTTTCAAGGCACTATGTTTATCTGAACATGTTATATTGCTTTTTATTCATTATTGAATAAGGGTTAAACTAGAACGTGATGCATAGCCTGGGTCATCCACAGAAGAGCAAAGAAATCCTACCCTTTTGTATAGCCAAACACATACAGCTCATTGATAAGCAATAACTATCTCCAAAACAGCAGAATTGACAGCACCGTTTGTTACCCATAGGCCATGCTAAATTCCCTTGGTAATTGGGGTGATGATCTGTGTTAGCTCACTGGCTTTATCCAAAGGACAATCAGATGGAGGGCGGTAGTTTTGGAGCTAGGCTCCTGTGGAGCTCAGGCTTCTCCCTTCCCACAGAAACCGGGAAATTGGGGTGCTCTCTTCCAGGATGGTTACATTTCTTTCTTTTTTTTTTAAGTTCTTTATACTTGATAAATCTTTTTCTTTACATTTTATAAATCTAATGAATAAATAATCAGTCAATAAGGCCTTTAATTAATGACTACTCAAGTCTTTTAATTATTTTTTTAATATAATTTATTGTAAAATTGGTTTCCATACAACACCCAGTGCTCATCCCAACAACTGTCCTCCTCATTGCCTGTCACCCACTCTCTCCTCTGTCCCAGCTGCCCCATCAACCCTCGGTTTGTTCTCTGTATTTAAAAGTCTCATGGTTTTCCTCCCTCCCTCTCTCTAACTTTTTTTTCCTGCTTCCCCTCCCCTTTGGTCTTCTGTTACATTTCTCAAGATCCACATATGAGTGAAAACATACAATATCTGTCTTTCTCTGACTGACTTATTTCACTTAGCATAATACCCTGCATTTCTATCCACATTGCTGCAAACGGCCAGATTTCATTCTTTCTCATTGCTAGGTAGTATTCCATTGTATATATAAACCACATCTTCTTTATCCCTTAATCAGTTGATGGACATTTAGGCCCTTGCCATAATTTGGCTATTGTTGAAAGCACTGCTATAAACACTGGGGTATATGTGCCCCTCTGCATCAACACTCCTGTATCTTTTGGGTAAATTGCTAGCAATGCTATTGCTGGGTCATAGGGTAGTTCTATTTTCAGTTCTTTGAGGAACCTCCATACCATTTTCCAGAGCCGCTGCACCCGTTTGCATTCCCACGAACAGTGTAAGAGGGTTCTCGTTTCTCCACATTCTCGCCAGCATCTATAGTCTCCTAATTTGTTCATTTTAGCCTCTCTGACCGGTGTGAGGTGGTATCTCAGTGTGGTTTTGATTTGTATTTCCCTGATGATGAATGATGTTGAGCATGATTTCATGTGTCTGTTGGCCATCTGGATGTCCTCTTTGGAGAAGTGTCTATTCATGTCTTCCGCACATTTCTTCACTGGATTATTTATTTTTCAGGTTTGCAGTTTGGTGAGTTCCTTACAGATTTTGGATACTAGTCCTTTATCCAATATGTCATTTGCAACTATCTTTTCTCATTCTGTCGATCACATTTTACTTTTGTTGATGGTTTCATTTGCAGTGCAGAAGTTTTTTATCTTGATGAGATCCCAATATTCATTTTTGCTTTTAATTCTGTTGCCTTGGGAAATGTGTTGAGTAAGAAATTGCTGCAGCTGAGATCAAAGTTGTTTCCTGCTTTCTCCTTTAGGGTTTTGATGGTTTTTGTCTTAGATTCAGGTCCTTCATCCATTTTGAGTTTGTTTTTGTGTATGGTGTAAGAAAGTGATCTAGTTTCATTCTTCTGCATGTTGCTGTCGAGTTCTCTCAGCACCATTTGATAAAAAGACTGTATTTTTTCCATTGGATACTCTTTCCTGCTTTGTCAAAGATTATTTGGCCATATGCTTGCGGGTCCAACTCTGGGTTCTATATTCTATTCTTTGGTCTACGTGTATCTTTTTCACCAGTATCATACTGTCTTGATGATTACAGCTTTGTAGTAGAGGCTAAAGTCTGGGATTTGATGCAATCACAAGAAAAATCACTAATAGTATTTGTGATGCCTCCTGCTTTGGTTTTCTTCTTCAGAATTACTTTGGCTATTTGAGGTCTTTGGTGGTTCCATACAAATTTTAAGATGGTTTGTTCTAGCTTTGAGAAGAATGATGGGGAAATTTTCATTGGGATCACATTGAATGTGTAGATTGCTTTGTGTAGTATTGACATTTTGGTGATATTTATTCTTCCAGTCCATGAGCATGGAATGTTTTTCCATTTCTTTGTGTCTTCTTCTATTTCCTTCATAATTTTTCTATAATTTCCAGCATACAGATCTTTTACATCTTTGCTTAGGTTTATTCCTAGGTATTTTATGGTTCTTGGTGCAATTGTGAATGGGATCAGTTTCTTTATTTGTCTGTTGCTTCACTATTGGTGTATAAAAATACAACTGATTTCTGTACGTGGATTTTGTATCTTGTGACTTTGCTGAATTCATGTATCAGTTCTAGCAGACTTGTGGTGGAGTCTGTTGGGTTTTCCATGTAAAGTATCATGTTGCCTGCAAAAAGTGGAAGTTTGACTTCATCTTTGCGAATTCTGATGCCTTTTATTTCATTTTGTTCTCTGATTGCTGATGCTAGGACTTCCAACACTATGTTAAACAACAGTGGCAAGAATGGACATCCCTGTCGTGTTCCTGATCTCAGGGCGAAAGCTCTCGGTTTTTCCCCATTGAGTATATTAGCTGTGGGCTTTTCATAAATGGCTTTTATGATGTTTAAGTATGTTCCGTCTATGCCTACTTTCTCAAGGGTTTTTATTAAAAAAGGATGCTGTATTTTGTCAGATGTCTTTTCTGCCTCTATTGACAGGATCATATGGTTCTTACCTTTTCTTTTGTTAATGTGATGTATCACTCTGATTGATTTGTGAATATCGAACTAGCCCTGCAACCCAGGGATGAATGCCACTTGATCATGGTGAATAATTCTTTTTATATGCTTTTGAATTTGATTTGCTAGTATCTTGTTGAGAATTTTTGCGTCCACTCATCAGAACTACATATTGGCCTGTAGTTCGCTTTTTTTCTGGGTCTCTGTCTGGTTTGGGAATCAAAGTGATGCTGGCTTCATAGAATGAGTCCAGGGGTTTTCCATTTCTATTTTTTGGAACAGCTTGAGAAGGATAGGTATTAACTCTGCTTTAAATGTCTGGTAGAATTCCTCAGGGAAACCATCTGGTCCAGGACTCTTAGGTTGGGAAATTTTTGATAAGTAATTCCATTTCTTCCCTAGTTATGGCTCTGTTCACATTTTCTATTTCTTCCTGTTTGAGTTTTGGTAGTGTATGGATGTTTAGGAATTTGTCCATTTCTTCCAGGTTGTCCAGTTTGTTGGCATATAATTTTTCATAGTATTCCCTGATAATTGCTTGTATTTCTGAGGGATTGGCTATAATAAATCCATTTTCATTCATAATTTTATCTATTTTGGTTCTTTCTCTTTTATTTTTGAGGAGACTGGCTAAAGGTTTATCAATTTTATTTTTTCAAAAAACCAACCCTTGGTTTCATTGATCTGTTCTACTGTTTTTTTTTTTTATTTTGGATTCTATATTGTTTATTCCCTGATCTTTATTATTTCTCTTCTTCTGCTGGGTTTGGGGTGTCTTTGTTGTTCTGCTTCTAGTTCCTTTAGGTGTGCTGTTAGATTTCGTATTAGTGATTTTTCTTGTTTCTTGAGATAGGCCTGAATTGCAACGTGTTTTCCTCTTAGGACTGCCTTTGCTCCATCCCAAAGGATTTGGATTGTTTTATTTTCATTTTAATTTGTTTCCATATATTTTTAAATTTCTTCTTTAATTACCTGGTTGACCCATTCATTGTTTAGTAGGATGTTCTTTAACCTCCATGCTTTTGGAGGTTTTCCAGACTTTTTCCTGTGGTTGATTACAAGTTTCATAGCATTGTAATCTGAAAGTGTGCATGGTATGATCTTGATTCTTTTATATTTATTGAGGGCTGCTTTGTGACCCAGTACATGATCCATCTTAGAGAATGCACCATGTGCAATCAAGAAGAACATGTATTCTACTGTTTTGGGATGTAGAATTCTAAATAAAACTGTCAAGTCCATCTGGTCCAATGTATCATTCAGGGCCATTGTTTCTTTACTGATTCTCTGTCTAGATGATCTATCCATTGCTGTACATGGATTATTAAAATCCCCTGCAATTAGCATATTCTTATCAATAAGATTGCTTATGTTTGTGATTAATTGTTTCATATATTTGGGTGCTCTCAAATTCGGTACAAGGACATTTATAATTGTTAGCTCTTCCTGATGGATAGACCCTGTAATTATTATATAATGCCCTTCTTCATTTCTTGTTACAGCCTTCGGTTTAAAGTCTAGTTGGTCTGATATAATTATGGCTACTCCTGCTTTCTTTTGACTTCCAGTAGCATGATAGATAGTTCTCCATCCCCTCACTTTCAATCCGAAGGTGTCCTCTGGTCTAAAATGAGTCTCTTGTAGACTGCAAATAGTTGGGTATTGTGTTTTTTAATCCATTCTGATACCCTATGTCTTTCGGTTAGAGCATTTAGTCCATTTACATATAGTGTTATTATTGAAAAATACGGGTTTAAGGTCATTGTGTAATCTGTAGGTTTCATGCTTTTAGTGATGTCTACTTTGTGTTCCTTGCAACATTTCTCTCACAGTGCTGGTTTAGTGGTGATGAATTCCTTCAGTTTGTGTTTGTTTGGAAAACCTTTATCTCTCCTTCTATTCTGAATGACAGGCTTGTTGGATAAAGGATTCTTGGCTGCATATTTTTCCTGTTCATCACATTGAAGATTTCCTGCCATTCCTTTCTGGCCTCCAAGTGTCAGTAGATAAGTCTGCTACCACCCTTATGTGTCTACCTTTATCCCTAGCTGCTTTCAGAATTCTCTCTTTATCCTTGTATTTTGCCAGTTTCACTATGATATGTTGCATCTAAGGGGAGTTCTCTGTGCTTCTTGGATTTCAAAGTTTGTTTCCTTCCCCAGTTTAGGGAAGTTCTCAGCTATGGGTTGTTCAAGTACACCTTCAGTTGCTTTCTCTCTCTTTTCTTCTTCTAGAATTCCTATGATAAGGATATTGTTCTGTTTGATGGCACCACTTAGTTCTCTAATTCTCCTTTCGTGTGTTCCTGGATCACTTTATCTTTTTCTCAGCTTCCTTTTTTTTGGTTTTTTTTTCATAATTTTATCTTCTAATTCATCTATTCTCCCCTCTTTATCTTCAATCCGTGCTGTGACCACCTCCATTTTATTTTGCACCTCATTTATAGCATTTTTTAATTCACCATGACTATTTTTAAGATCCATGGGGCGCCTGGGTGGCTCAGTCGGTTGAGCGTCCGACTTCGGCTCAGGTCATGATCTCACAGTCCGTGAGTTTGAGCCCCGCGTCGGGCTCTGTGCTGACAGCTCAGAGCCTGGAGCCTGCTTCAGAGTCTGTGTCTCCCTCTCTCTCTGCCCCTCCCCCACTCATGCTCTGTCTCTCTCTGTCTCAAAAATAATGAACATTAAAAAATTAAAAAAAAAAAACAGATCCTTGATCTCTGCAGCAATGGAGTCTCTGCTGTCTTCTGTGATTTTTTTCAAGCCCAGAAATTGATTTTATGACTATTATTCTAAATTCTTGTTCAGTTACATTGCGTATATCTGTTTTGATCAATTCTTTAGCTTTCACTTCTTCCTGGAATTTCTTTTGTGGAGAATTCTTCCGTTTCATCATTTTGGCTAGTGTTCTGTCGCTTGTAAGTTTTAAAAGCTTGTTATGTGCTCTGTACCTGCAAGCACTGCTATATTAAAGGGAGGTCATACACTGTCCAGGGCCTGGCCATTCAGGAGGTATATTTTGGAGAGTGCTACTTGCTCTCTCTTGTTGTGATTTTGGTTATTTTATTTCCCTGCTTGGAGTGATGTTTTGGGCTAGGTGTGCTTTGATATGTTCTGTGAAGTAGCCCTGGAAGTGAAAACAAACAGACAAATACACAGGAAACAAAAACATGCAAACACACAAACAAATAAAACAAACAAAAACCAAAAAACAAAAATCATTCAAAAGTCAAAAAAACAGAAACACCAGCTACAAGTAAAGAATAGGATGGAGGTGGTACTGATGAAGGAGTATATACAAAGAGAGAGGTGATGGGGTGGGGAGAAAGAAAAAATTGAACATGGACCAGGCAGAGAGACTAAAGGACTTAATCCAGAGAGAGAGAAAGGAGAATAAGGAAGGAGGTGAGGAAAAACAAACGAAGATAAAGTTACCCAGAGAAACTATGTGGCCTGATTATTCCAGAGAGAGAGATAAAGGAAAGGAAAGAAGAGGTATAGAACATGTATCAAGAGAATGGATTAAATATGTCTGTTTAAGCATACCAATACCCCGAGTAACCAGTAACCAGCCTCAAGGAGGGAAGAGATAAGGAGAAAAGGGAGAATATAGCTAAATAACAAGAATTGACCTAGAGTTAATCCAGGCAATGCCAGAGTCTGGTTCCACAGTGTCTGTCAGGCTCCAGTAGATAAGCAGGTCTCCAGCATGGAGGGGCGTGGCTTGGTGTAGGTGGGTCCCACCTCCACCGTGGGCCCCCAGGACCGATCCCTGAGGCCCCACCTTGGTGGTTGTGGGGAGAAAATGGTGACCCCCAGTCCCTTCACGGGCCAGGTGTCCCAAATCACTCCTTTGGATCCATCCTCACTCTGCCTGGGGCGCAGATGCGGTGGGCTGTCTTGCTCTCCGGTCTCCTGTGTCCCACGCTTAGCTGAGTTTTAAACTCCTGCTCCATGCGCGTTAGTGTTGACCCCGATATGTGTTCCCCCAGCTCTGCTGCAGCACTTCAGGAGAGGAGACTTGTTTCTCCTGCTGCAGACTGTGCCCCTGACCTACCACCAAACCCAGGGCTGACTCCCCTCCTCCCCAGGTGGGTGAACAGGGTAGCTGGCCCCAGTCAGAAGAAAGTCCTGCAGTTAGAGACAGGATGATGGGATCCCTCTCTGTCCTGGTCTGAGGTTTTTCTCTTGTATAGATACAGTCCTATGCTTCCCCAGCTGCCCTTTCTCTTCCCTTTGTCTCTCCACAGAAGGGGATCCCTCTCCTCCATGCTTCCATGGCCTGTTTTATCTCCCCAGTTGGCAGTCACCTACCTATGGGGCCATCTGATTTTCCCACTTTCTTCCTGGTAGACTCTGCCTCTTTTCCTTCCAGATTCTTAAAGTTCAGAGTCCTTTGGCTTTAGCCTTTCTTAGTTTGAGAGACTGGAAGTACGGATCCCCCTACTTCTCCACCATGTTGGACCCTTGAGGTAGGTGGTTACATTTCAAAGAGATGACTGACTGAGTTGGTAGAGCATGTGACTCTTCATCTTGAGGTTGTGAATTCAAGCCCCACATTGGGTGCAGAGAGAACTTAAAAAAAAAAAAATAGAGCTGGTTCCCAGGTTCTTGATAAAGTCTCTCAGAGGTCACAAAGGTGGTAAGAGGATTTTTTAGCTTTTTTGAAAGATTTATTAAAATTTCAAATACAGAAAGAGCCGACAAGTTTTCTAAACTAAATGCTCTAAGAAAAGGCAGGCAGGCGAAATCTCTTATTTTCAACGGGGAGAGTTAAGCCTTTTAATTTAATTTCTGTTTTCCCATACAGCCTTGGATGTCCATTGAGCTTTCTTGGCCTCCTTGTCCTCCCTTGTAGAAAGGCCAGTGTGGGGGGGGATCCATATCCGTGTTTACAAATGACTTGCCTAACAGATTTGAGAACCACTGAACTGCTAGAAGGAGAAGCTTCCAAATTCTTCCACATTTTCATGTCCATGTTAATGGTAGAACGCACACACACACACACACACACACACACACACACACACACACACACACACATTCCCGTAGCCTTTGAAGGCAGAACATGTTAGGTTCAAGCTTGAGATCCTTACAAACTAAATGTGACCTAAGGCTTATTATTTTCCTCCTCAGTGTCCAATTACCTCACCTATAAATGCAAATAGAGATGATGTTTCAATAGAGTTATTGTAAAGACAAAATAAGGGGTTAATTTCCCTCCCTTATTAAGGGGGTCACTATTTTATAACATGCAGCCGATGGACTCATGGGAATAAGAAGGTATGTATGTATCACCCTAAATAGAAGTCTGTCAACTCTTTTTTGTTTCAAATGTTTGTTTTTGAGTGAGAGAGTGAGCAAGTGAGAGCGAGCGAGCAAGCAGGGGAAGGGCAGAGGGAGAGGGGACAGATATCTGAAGTGGGCTCTGTATTGACAGAACAGGGCCTGATACGGGGCTTGAACTCATGAACTGCGATATCATGACCTGAGCTGAAGTTGGATGTTGAACTGACTGAGCCACCCAGGTGCCCCAAAATGGAGTAGTCTTTATCCATATCCAGTATTTATCACTGGCTTAGGGCAGTGTTTCACCAACGTGTGGGACTTGTATTACTCAGGATACCTGTGATCCTAGTGGCCCATTTAATCACATTGATTCACATAGTGGTGATGTTATTCTCCTTTCAAAAGTGGTTAAAAATGCTTAAAAATAAATACTTTTATTTTGATTTAAAATGCCTCAAATATGTCCCTAAAACTTCTAATGCGCCCCCCCCTTTTGAGTAATACGCTTGGCCAGCAACTATATATTTTTTATTTTTTTAATTTTTTTTCAGTTTAAATTTTAATTAAATTAAATAAAATCAGGAATTAACATTCCCCATTTGCACTAGTTACTACATTTCTTTCTTTTCTATATTTTGTTCTTCTTCTTATTTTTTAATAATTTATTGTCAAATTGGTTTCCATACAACATCCAGTGCTCAGCCCAACAAGTGCCCTCCTCTGTGCCTATCACCCACTCTCCCCTATTTTTTATTTTTTATTGAAAATTTTTTCATGTTTACTTATTTTGAGAGAGGGAGAAACAGAAGGAGAGAGAGAGAGAGTCCTAAGCAGGCTCCACGTTGTCAGCACAAAGCCCAACATGGGGCTCAGTCCCACAAACTGTGAGATCATGAGCTGAGCCGAAATCAAGAGTAAGACACTCAACTGATTGAGCCACTCAGGCACCCCCAGCAACGATATTTTTCTAGAACTTCATGTATCTGTTTAGCTTTCCCTCTATTTAATTCTGCATTTTCCTTCTAAAGACATCTGAGGCTAGATTCTTATAGGATAATAAGAAAAAGTTGCTTTTAAGTAAAAAATGAATGGGTTTGTTTAAAGAAACATGTAAAATGAAACAAGCGGGTTCCACGCAGTTCTGACCAGTGGGGCACACATCGAATGAATCCTTCTCATACTTCCAGGATGGTAAACAGAAGCCACGGCCTTACACTGTCCCAATCAGAGGGAGAGGAGGAGATGAGTATACAGCAGCCTTGGAAATGCTGCCTTGGCATAAATGTGAAAGATTTCTGGGTTGCTTGAAGGACCAGGGTCAGAATATAGAACATTTAGCAGAGGTTCCTGTGAAAGAAGTCGGCATGACGTTGTGCGAG
This sequence comes from Paguma larvata, assembly GCA_030068075.1. Taxonomy (NCBI): domain Eukaryota; kingdom Metazoa; phylum Chordata; class Mammalia; order Carnivora; family Viverridae; genus Paguma; species Paguma larvata. The sequence goes on from CM057841.1 coordinate 50,703,749, forward strand.
AATCTTTATTATCCATTAACACACGCTTCCGCATAGTTAAACACACTGATAGGACTCTGGTGTTCAGAGCAAGGGGACTCTCAGGTAAGAGGCCTGGTTGGGGTGTGGTGTATGGTGGGGGTGGAGGTTAGAAAGGAGCTGGTTACAGCCTATATTCCAGTAGGAACAACTTTTAAAAGTTACTTTGTGGTAAAGTTGCTTAATGCTCACTTCCAACAACAAAATCGTCACATGACAGTGCAGCAGAAGCTTGAGTCTTAAAGAGAACCTTCCAAGACCAGAAAGAAAAGTAGGGGCAACGGGCAAGTTTGCCCAGCGCGAGGGCAGAGATCTGTGTAGGGGACGATGGTCCCAGAGTATGTTTGGACACAACCATGGGCTCTACTGACGGCCAGCTGGCTTTGCCATTGTGTTTTCTGGTCTTCCAAAAGCCGAGTCTTGGGGTTCAGGTGAGAAAAGCCCAGCTTCTGACCTAGAACAGTGAAGTCTGAGAGTTGCTATATGTGGGTCTAGCCAGTAGATGGCAGCATCAGCCCAGAGATGCATCTACCATCCGCCACCACCAGCTAACAAGGTGGGATGTATTTAAGGAACACAAGAGGGCTCTAGCCTGTTGCCACTGGTGGCAGAGCCGGCTGGTTCACAGGGCCTCCTGGTCTCCATGTTTCCACCCTACAACTACTTCCCTCCCAACCCTACACACCCCTACACCTGTTCATAAACAGGATCCTGTGGATGTCTACATAGGTATGATGTTACACACACCACACACACACGATTCCCAAGCTGAGACAGGGCCAGTGAGCTACCAAATCTCAAGATGCCATTTCTTCTTTACCTATTCTGTCAAATTTTGGCAGTCACAAGAAGTGTTCTACATTAAATACATGTTTCAGTGGCACAATTTATTAGACTCAAGGGTACCAGATGGACAGAGGTTATATCCAGTAGGTAACAACAGCAAATAAAGAATTAAGACAGGGGCGCCTCGGTGGCTTGGTGGGTTCAGTGTCTGACTTTGGCCTAGGTCAAGATCTCACAGTTTGTCAGTTCGAGCCCCACATCCGGCTCTGGGCTGACAGCTGGGAGCCTAAAGCCTGTTTTGGTTTCTGTGTCTCCCTCTATCTCTGTCCCTTCCCTGCTCATGCTCTGTCTCTCTCTGTCTCTCAAAAATTAATAAATGTTACAAAGAATTAAAAAAGAATCAAGACTAAGTGCGTGCTTCTATGTAACTGACATAATGATCTTGGATGGATGTATATAGTATATATATATTTTTAATAATATATAAACAATATATATAGCATAATACATCTCTAGCTTAATTTTGCGAGACAAGTAACTTCATTCCCTGTTACACTTTAGGTACCTGGTTCTCCATGTCCCTTCTGTTACTTCTCTATTATCATAAACTACCTAGTGGTAGAAAAGAAATTTAATCCCAAAAATACCTGATTCCAAACACTCTCTCCTTTGTACAGCCTCTTTCTTTTTTATTTTTAAAATTTTTTTATGATTATTTATTTTTGAGAGCGAGAGAGACCAAGCATGAGTGGGGGAGGGGCAGAGAGAGAGGGAGACACAGAATCTGAAGCAGGCTCCAGGCTCTGAGCTGCCAGCACAGAGCCCAACGCGAGGCTCAAACTCACAGACTGAGATCATGACCTGAGCCGAAGTCGGACGCTTAACTGAGCCACTCAGGCCTCTTTCTAACTGTATCTCCTGCAACATGGGGACAACAAGAAATATTCAGTCCTCTGAAAGGAATTTAGTGCCACTTGTAATTGTTTTTCCTTTTCCAAATAGAATACAGGTGAATTAAACAAAAACTCTTGCCAAGTGCTACAGAGAACTTTTCTACCAAAGCAAGTTCCAAGTTCCATGGAATGTAACGTGGAATGCTGGCTTGATGTGGACCTGCAGGGGCACTGCATAAAACACAGGTTTTCTGTAATCACAACCGCACCTGGAAAGCCCGATAACCATATAAATTTGGAAACAAATGAAACTTGCTGCGCTTGTTTTCTAGAATGGTAACAAATAAAATCAACTGTATCTTCTCAGGTCCAGGTGAGAGGGAATGAAAATGACCCAGATGCCTGTTTTACACAGGCTTCTTCTGGCTGCAAGGCCATTTTTCTCTGCACCACACAGCTATCTATCTGGTAAAGCCATAGGAGCATGAAGTGGCATCAGTAATAGAATCAAGTTCTAAATAGTGAGCGTGATCACTTTCCTCTCTTCCGCCTTGGTCAGACCACTCCTGCTGAGACCAAGTTCTCACTGCAATATTTTGGCAAGAGGAAAAGGGTCAGGAGAAAAGAGACTGGGTGGTCAGGTACTAACTGCTCTGGGCCAGACATCCCCAGGGCTCTCAGCTCTTTCTACCACTGTAGGCTGGACGAGAGAGCAGAGCACCTGTATTCAAATATGCAGGGGATGTTTCGGGAGCCCGCGGAGATCGGATGCAGGCCTGGGAACAGGAAGTAGACACGGAGGGCGTCTCCTTTAAGGAAAAACATGGCGGCGCCTATCACTGTCCCCCAGTGGCCTGGGAGACCTGGTGAGGGCATCGGTAAACACCTGTGTACTGATGAGATACATGAGCAGAAGAAAATCTTTTCTCTGTTTGGAAGTGTAAACCACATCGGGAGTGCTGAGGTGACTGCGGCATTCTCTGTCCTTGCCCGTTTAGCCTTCAATCTGATGCGAAAAGCAGGCATTATCATCACGGAGGGTGAAATGTACTCTAATATAACAGGAGAAGAACGGGGTGCTAAGCAGCCCGTCAGAGAAACGTCTAATCCCTTGTCAGGGGAGTCGGAGAACGATTCCTATAGAAAGGCTGTCTCATTTCAGGGTTAAATATGGGAGTCCGTTGAATCGAGAATGTGGGAGAAAGAAAGTTTTCCCATGGAAATAATTCACTTTCCCAAACGCAAAAGTGCTCATGGCTTCCTATACGTAGATGACTTTCCCAAAATGCTAAGAAAAGGGTCTGATTGTATCCATTATCTTTTGCTGCCTAAGAAGCCATCCCAAAATATTGTGTCTTAAAACCATGACGATGTATTTGCTCCCAGTTCTGCAGTTTGGGCTGGGCTGTGAGGTGGTTTCTCTCCTGGTTTGTCTAGAATCGTCTGTTAGCTCAACTGGGGAGATGATCCGGATGGCCTCAGGTTTCTGGCAGTGGGTGCTGGCATCCTCTGGGGGCACTTTGGTCTTCTCCACATTGTTTGACTTTCTGCAGTGGGAAAGACAGCCTTCTTTATGTGGTGATCCCAGGCCAGCATTTCAGAAAGGTAAAGGAAGACCTTTCAAGCCATCCTGGGGGAATAGATAATAGCACCCACATAGTATCACTTTTCCTACATCCTAGTAGTCAAAGCAAATTTGAAACTAAAGAATGACAAAATGCGCTGTCTGGGTGGCTCAGTTGGTCAAGCATCTTCCTCTTGGTTTAGGCTCAGATCATGATGCCATTCATGAGTTCGAGCCCCGTGTTAGGTTCTGCACTGATGTGTGGAGCCTACCTGGGATCCTCTCTCTCCCTTTCTCTACCCCTCTCCTGCTCCTGCTCTCTCTCTTTCAAAATAAATAAACTTAAAAAAATTAGAATAAGAATGAGGAAAAGGTTACTATTTTGGACAGGAGGAACCACACAAGATGATGGCCAAGAACTTCATTCTATGGCAATCATGCTGAGAAATCCTGAAGTAGAGTCAATTAAAGGTGACTACAGAAAGCTGAAGCTTGAACTTAAGGATGAATAAAATTTGAGTAAGGGGAGCAGAGGAGGACAGGGCGTGGCAAGGAGAGAGGTTGGCGATCACAGATGGACTATTCATAGGAGTTTACAGGGTTTGGTATCAAAGGAGCAGGGAAGCAATTGTGGGAAAAGACCCAGCAAGAGAAGAATGTCTTCATATTGGGCACAATGCCCTACGATGCACTGGCTTGCCTGTGAAGTGACCAGTATATATTGATCCTACCTGGAGAAGCATAAGACTACGAAGGGCCTTGTATGATCATGCAGGAGTCCAGCAAGAGAACATTTCCTTCAAGAGATTTAGACAATGAGTTTTGTTTTTATATGGCTCAAGTGTCATTTCACAGACATTGCATAAAATAGCCTCGGAATTATTTCATTCCCATGGATTTGGGCAGAACCTGCTTGTACTTGCTGTATCTCCTGGTTTGGTCATCTTGCTGAGTCCTGCTTCCTGGTTTTGGTCCTGTTACCTCACCAGGAGAAGAGGATACATGCTGTTTTCTTGGATGGCTGCAAAAAAAAAAAAAGAAAAAAAAAACCCACCTGGCTACATTGTGGACACCGACACCAGTGACTCTGAGGACCGTTATGAAAGCATGTGAACTTGAGCACCTGAGGACAGAAGCCGTCTGAGCCAACACATGTCTACTGCCGGTTGGATTGCCACAGGATGTTTTTTCCCCTGTGGATTTGTCTTCACTTGGTAAGGAGAGGACATTTTATTGCTGAATGGCCAGTGAGAGGAAGAGATGAACAGCTGTCAGCTTTTTGGCAAAGGCAAGGAAGAGGTAATATGATGGCCAACTGACCTATGCCACTGGAGAAGGATAGCAAATGTTTCCTCACACTTTTGGTTACTCTGTGAGCAGGACCAAAGCGTGATTTAAAATTAGAATGCAAACTCTCTCTTTTGAGCAAATCCTTCTGTCATTTTGAGGCAGTCTGGCAACTTCCTAGCCTTTATGTTCTTGGAAACTCTTTTGAAAATCAAGTAGAGGCACATTCTCAAAGCAACCATAGGTATCACACGTGTCTTTCGCTTCCTAACACACCTCTTTGTTCCTGGAAACCCAAAGGAGCATCTGTAGAAATACAGAGCAAGTCTCCAGCAATTCTTAATTGTTCACAGTTAGAATTTATGGTGTTTGGCCAACCTTAATGCTGGCAAAAACTCCTCCTTTGTTTTGCTTTGGGGAGAAGCGGAGGCTCTTAGAGGTGGCAGGAATAAAGACCTGGTGATTCAGCACATTTTGTGTTTGATGAGCTAGATTCTGTAAAGTGACTTGCCCCTGAACCTCAGGTTGTCTATGTTTTGCTAAGATAGGAAGGATTCCCTCAGGGACAGACAGGCCTGGGGCTCATTATGCTGTTGGGTGAATTCATCAGTAAATCTTTTTCACTAACAAAGACAAATTACCTCATAAGATTTCCAAGGCCCTAAAAAATTAGGTGAGTGAGTCTAACGTCCAGCCAACACATGAATGCAGAGTCAGCAAATGGCAGCCTGCCAGAGAGATGACTTCTTATTTCCATAGACTAACATGAGGATGAGTGACCATCATTGAGCATCTAGCTGATGAAGCCTCTCCATACTATGATCTTTGCTGGAGTCCTTGAGAAGGATGCCTCATCAATACCTTAATTTGCAAATGAGGAAATTGTGGTCCCGGTACGTTAGCATCATGGAATCAGAAGAGGTTGGGTTCTAAAGAAATGGAGCTCTTATCTCTGCTTATGTGCTGGGTGACATTTAGCAGACTTAAATCTCTTTGAGACTCATGTCTCATCTTTATCTATGGGTGGGATAATACGTCTTCTGTAGGCTTGTGACAACAGAGGAGAATTCATTCATTCTTACACAATATATGCACCTCAGAGTTGCTTATCAAATGGTTACTCAGCATTGGACCCTGGAGTCAGACCACTGTGTTCAAACTCTAGCTCTGTTACCTGCTAAAGGTCATAAACTGAAGAACTAGTTTAACTTCTCTGTGCCACATTTCCATATTTGCAAATATGGACAGGAATGATAGTTGCCCCAATGGTTTGTTGTGAAGCTTAAAGTTGCTAGCGGTAGGTAAAGCCAATAATAAACACTTTGATGAGGAAGAGGAAAGTAGTGATTCTCTTCTCTCCCAGGCAATTTGTGTAGGATCGAACAGCATGCAGGGTCCAGAGCTAGAGTCAAAGTTTTAAGGTTTTCATTGTGAGACAGGAACACAGAATTGAGGACAGAGATGGGAAACCATCTGAAATCCCAAGAGATGGGATTTCTGCAATGGTACAGAAGACTTGAGCAACTTTGGAGAGACAACATAAGTGTGGGCTTGGATAAATGCTTTCCTTCTGGCCAGGATGGGATCTCTCAGGCTGTGATCAAAGAGGCTCAGAGTCTGCTACATTGCAGGACCTGCAGACTTCTCTAGTCTGTGCATAAACAGTTGGTCATGAGACTGAGTTACAGACCTGCCGTATCTGGGTGTTATCTTCAGCTCCAGTTCGAGGGCAGGATCTCTGCTACGGTCCTGGGGAACCCAGATGCCTTTATTATTCTTCCTTTTATTTCTATGACTGCTGCTTTTTGGGAAAGTATCTGGGAATAGTTGTTTATATCCATAGTAGTGTCTTAAACTGTATCATTCATTCAATCATTCATTCATTTTCCATATGCTACTAATTCCAAGGTCAAATAGTTGGTATATTAAGTTTCCATTTCCTTATCTGTAAAAGTGGTAATAAGGGTATCTATCCCAGGGCGCCTGGGTGTCTCAGTTGGCTAAGCGTCTAACTGTTGATTTCGTCTCAGGTCATGATCTCACAGTCATGGCATTGAGCCCCACCCTGGGCTCTCTGCCAGGTATGGAGCCTGCTTGGGATTCTCTCTCTCTCCCTCTCTCTCTTCCCCCCCGCCCCGCCCACTGCTCATGCACTCTCTCTCAAAAATAAACATTTAAGAGGAGAGTACCTACCCCTTAGGATTTTAATCAAGTCAATAATAATCAAGTCAATTTAATCAAGTCAAAATAATAATATAAAATAATGCAGGCAAAATACTTCACTATTATTAGTCATCACCTTACTACTTATAACTCTACTGGAAACACATTAGGGATAGAGAAACAAGAAAGGGATTTGTTTTTTTGGCTATTGTCTGAACATCTAGCTTTGAGTCCTGGTTCTGCCGCTGATGACTAGTGTGACCTAAGGAAAGTCACTTTTTCACTGAGACTCTTTTGTACTCATTTGTAAAATTAGGATAGTGGAAATGCTCAACACTTAAAGGTTTCTTTTTCCTAAGAAACATTAGTTTAATGAAATTTTCCTTAGAATGAAAAGGGCTCCAGTGGACATAGAAGTTTGGGGAAGTTTCTATCTTGCTTTCCTCTCCTGGAACACTTCCATTCACGGATAGTAAGGATCCTAGAGTAAAGGAGTCCTGTGGGAAAGAAACCTGTTGGATTTGGGTTCAAGTTTCCTAAACCATTTGACCACAGGACTTTCCCCCTGTATCACAATAAATCTCTCTCCCATGGATTATTCTTTTGGTCATGCTGAACTACATGATCTCTTAAGAGCCTTCCCAATTTTGGCAATCTTTTCTCCCTACCAGCATCATGTACATTCCATGTTTGTTTCTATAGTTTCAACATCAGGTACAAGTGGAAATGCTTTCCTGTTGATGGGGACCACCTCTGTTAATCCCAAACTACTTGGTACAGGCAAACTGACAGGTCTATATTTACACAGAGCCATGTGGGTAAAATACACACCCATCAGTGCATGCACAAAGAAGACAATAATATGCATCACCTAAAAATGCATTTCACATTCTTATTGATGCCCAAACTGGTTTTTGGTCTTTTCCTCCCACTGTTCCCTGGATAGTCTTTTCTTTTGGAATTGTATCTCATTTTTCTCACCCAAATGGAAAGAAAAACTTGAGACCAGAAGCCTTTCATGGTCTTCTGAGTAGCTGAGCCAAATCAGAGCAATGGTCTGGAAACCATAAAGTTTGGATTCTAATTCTGCCTGTGCCATGAACTTGACCTTGGTTTGGAACAAGTCACTTGTCTAATCGAATCCTGCATTTCCCCAGCTAGAAGGTGAGGGGATTGAGCTGGGCTGGTCTCTGTGTTCTCTCCCAGTATGAGATGTGGTTTATTTTATATAGATGACATCCCAAGCTATTGTGATCCAGCAGTTCCCTAGGTTGTGCCTGTAGCTTCTGTAGTAGCTGCCTTATTCTGCATGGTTTCCATTAGCCTCCTTGCACCAAAAAGCATGGTAGGGATGGGAACAGCTTAAGAACGTCTGGCTCTTTCAAAAGAGGCTGCATTTCACACCCCGTGTGCTGATACCCACACCGATGTCCCCCTCATTCTTTGGGAAGATGTTCTTTCTGTCTATTGGGAAAATGTGTCTCCACTAGGCCAGTGGTCTGGATTGTAGGGATTTGGGTGGTTTTCTTTCTTCCTTTTTTTAATATTATAACAAAAGAAATATCATCAACCCAAACCCTACTTTCAGTTATGTGAAGGATTTTACTTAAATCCACAAAAGCAATTAGAACCAGATCCGGGCTTGCAAGTAGGGCCAAACACAATGGCTTAGGTTAAGGCAAGGGGATCAGCTTCAGTGTTGAGGTTAAAGACTGTTCTTTCTTTTGTGGCTCTGTCAGGCCTTTAACATCACGTAAGCCTAATTGATTTGGGGGAATCGAATGCTGTGAATGTGTACATTGGCTTCTATTTCCCCAAAGTCATGCTTTAAAGGAGCTCGAATTCCCTGAACTATTGAGGGCAGAGATCCTGTCCACGGAAAAAGCCTCAAGTGTTGGTTCTGAGGTTGTTAACTGTACCCCTCTCCTTGCTCTGTAGGCAAGTCTGCGGCACTCTGCTGATTAAGACCTGCTTGTCGCTTGTGCAGATCACCTCAGTATCTTCCTGGAAGGGGAGGCCTTCCTACAGTTATAGGTAAAGGAGCACCAGACATCTGAGCTCTTTCTCTGGGGGTGCTAGGTGATTTTACAATTCTGTGGCCTTGGGTGTGGCATTTAAGCCCCATGGATCATGCTTGGCTTCATTTTCTGTCCAGCAGGGCAGAGAATCCCTGCCCTGAGCCCTTCATGGAGAGGCTCTGTTGGACCTCCTCTGCCCCCTTTCCCAGTCTCCTCTATAATATCTGCAGAACATCTTGACTTTGTCTCCCTCTGCCATGTTCTCTGATATCTCTCAGACTTTACAAGGGCTTCTGCCTCTTCTGGTAACAGCCTGCATCTTTTGCTTGGTGAAAATCTACTCATTTCTTCCAGACTCAAATCAAGTGTTTCCTCCCCAAGTTCTTGACATTCCAGGCTAGACATCCCTGCTCTGTGCTCCTCTCAAACACTTGTCACGGTACTTAGGAAATCCAAAGTCCCCACCATCAAAGATGCTCACAGACTTGTGACAGAAGTGTCACACTCTTCCACAGTTGTATGTTTCCAGATCCCTCCCCCCCCACTTTGATGGTTAATGCTATTCTACACATATCGCAATTGGTGAATGAAAGTGAAGAATGTATCTTATTTTTACACACTAGTGGTCTTATTGATGTGAGCTGAGTGAAAGGAAAAAAGTCTTGCCGATGGTCTACTTACAAGCCACGATACATTATATATTCTACCTTACTTAACCTCTTCAAATTCCGATGATGTGTACAGTAGCAATAGAATTTGAAAGAGGAAGAAATGGAATCCCAGAGTTCAATAACTCAGTCAGTTATATACTCTGGGGATCAGACGTTCAGATGCTTTTAGTAGTCCAAGTGGATCATTCTGTGGGGGGGTATGTGATGGGAGGTTGAAAGCTAAAAGACGGAGAAGAATTCAGGAGGGAAATCTTTTAGACTGCAGTGTGGATCTATCATCTGTCAAAGAAATGGAGGTGGGGTGGGGGTGGGGACACAGGATGTGGCAGGGTGAGCTGCAGACCATGATGCAGACTTGATGAAGTAGTGGTCAATTCGGCTGGGTGCTCCAGAGCAAGCATTGCCCATTAGAGATGTCCCCTGTTGAGCAGAAACAGTTGTCCTCCAGTTTACTCCTGCATGCAGAGCTGATGTGAGTAATGAAGTTGCTGAAGCTGGAAATTCTCAGCTAACTGGACACCTTTCCACATCGAATCTAGATGTCCCAACACCGTCATGATTTGAAAGTGGGTCAGTCTGACTTTCAAGTCCATTTTTTTCTACACTATGCTTCTGAAGCCTATGAGGCCTCCTGTTACATATCCTGAAATAGTTTCAAAGATCAATGGGTGACCTACATCAGCACAATACTAACATGGATAGGACAGTAGAGTTTAAGCTCCCGTGTAAAACAAGATACAAGGTGGCCTTCTTGTTCACAATCCTGCTTCCATTACTCTTTTCTCTCCCTTGAAATTGTGTTTTGGCAGGACCTACGGAGGTCACATAATACAGTAAATGATGAAGTTCTTAAAGCCCCAGATGACTGAACTTACTGATTAAGCAACTGTGTGTACATCCAAATCACTTAATGGGGCTCTGATGGTCGCCAAGTGTTGTAACCCTGGGCCAGGAAGACAAGGGATTTATACAAGCTGGGCCGTTTCTCATGCTTCCTCTACCAGAGCTTCATCTAAGCCAAGTCTTGATTAACCATTACCTCATCTTCATCATAGACATCCTGGCACTGCAAACTTCAGACCATCTCCATCCATGGCTTGAAAACCCTCAGAGTGGGATGGTATGGATCTATTTTAGTATCAACTCTCTGGAGTTTTAAGAAAACTACACATCAACGCAAAGCCTCTTCTTTCAATCCATTGCTTTAAAATGGCTGCAAATTGAGATGTCAAGTACAGAGATTGACATGTAGTTGGTTTTCCCTCAAATGATTCTATTGCTTAATTTGGTAAGGCCAGGTCTAGGGATGGTGGTAAGGGTAAAGCCTCTATTCCTCTATTTCTCAGGCCCCAACCTAGAGTTAATAAGTATTTCTGAGGTTATTACTTTGTTACTGCTGTATATGAGAGCATTTTACTGCTCTCTATCTCAAGAGAATGAGCACACTAGTGGCAGATAGTAGAATCTTGAATCCTACCCAATCTGCACTGATCTTAAAGTTCTAGTCCCAAGGTCACTAGTTATTTAGTGGGAGATAGAAGCCTAAAACCCAGTCCAGGAGTCTGTTAGGATTATAGAGGGTCATACACCTAGCTTTTCAAAGAATCATACTGGTGACTGGCTCAACTGGTGGTGAGCTCCCTATCCCTGGAGATAGTTGAGCAGAGGCATTAAGGTCATCTGTCAAGTAGGCTGTGGATGAGAGTCTTAAAGAGAGAAGTCGGTGCGAATCCATAAATTCTCTTGAAACTCTGAAAACCATTCTTTAATAAAGGTAGACACAGATAATCCAGTGCAAAAAGTTCCCTATCATTCATGTTTCATATCATATGTGCTAACACCTTCCTTCAGCTCATGCTCCCGTGTCTAGGTGTGTATCTTCAAACTCAAACATTCAATCGAAGCATCTCATTGCTAAAATCAACAACAGTCCACTTCAATAGTTCACTGTGGTCCACTCTGACTATGAAGATTTTCCAACTGGATCTTCCCCTTTCCCTTTGGACCCCATCCCTTATCATTCTCGTTCTTATCTCAGAGCATGACATGAACTTGGATGCCACCTATATCAGCAATCTGTTGCAGTGTAACAAATTATCCCCAAACATAGTGGCTTACAACAGTAAAAATTTATTGTCTCACAGGACTTCAGAAGTGGTTCGCTTGGGGTGTCTCATGAGGTTGCAGAAAAGACGTCAGGCAGGTCTCTGTCATCTGAACACTTGGCTGAGCTAGGGAATCTGCTTATAGGATGACTCTCACATGACTCTGACAGCCATCAGGGACCCTCAGTTCCTCTTTTGGGGGTTTCTCTATGGGTCACTTGAGCATGATTATAATGTGGAGACTGACTACTCCACAGTGTAAAATCCAAGATGGCGCAATGCAGAACCCACAGTGTTTTTTATGGCCTTGCCTTGGAAATCACACAGTTATTCCAGCAATATTCTATACGTTACACAGGTTGGTTGTTTTTGTTTTTGTTTTTTCACTATTAGAGGAGACAATACAAGGGCATGAGTACCAGGAGGCAGAAGTGATTGGGGGCTTTCTTGGAGGCTTGCTGTTGCACTCATACTCCGAACATGCTGTCTCTTTTACCTCAGATGGCTTTGCCTCTTTTCTACCTGGTCTTTTCCTATCCATCCTTCTAGAATCTTCTCAAATGACATTGCCTTTGTGGAGCAATCTCTGAATCCATTAAACAGAAATAATAATTTTCTTCCTTTCCACAGCACTCTCTACGTACTTCTATGTTATTTTTTATAAAGAAGATGCATTTTATTGGAAAGTACAATTTTATCTCTCTGCAAAGAGACATATAAGAGAAAGGGCCATATATTACCTGGTGTTGCTAATATTGAGTTAAATTTTGGCAGATAACAGGTCACTGAGTTACTATCATTTCCCTCATCTTATCAACCCAAACGTAATTTTAGGGGCCACAATCAATGCTAGTGAAGTAAAGTACAGAATAGTATGCATGATAAAGTAAAAGGCCACATGTGTTATATTTTATTTAAACACCAAAGGTAAGTATACTTTTCGTAGAAAACAACTTTCTGTAGGAGAAGACTGAGATAAAGTGGAAATTACAGCTATCTGAGCAGGAAAAAGCCTTAAACGTTATGTTGCCCCAATTTCTCCTTTTGGACATGGGAAAAATTGAGGTTCAATTTTAACACTTATTTTTTCAAGGAAGAAACTAGAAGAGAATTAGATCATTTGAATTAGAATTAGATTTGATTTTTATTCTTCTCTATCTTTCATAATCCAAAACGTCTAATGTCACGCCCCATAAATTTTTCTGGAAGAAAAGCCATATAGGTTAAATTAATTGAATGAGTCAAAAGGGACAGGGAAAGCAGATATAACTCCACAACATTAAGAGAAAGCTCAGACATCGGTGCCAGATACAGGTAGAGGAGAGCTCTTTAATAAAAGAAAGAAAAAAACGTGGAGGAGACCCCACCTACCTTCGCTCCGGGCTCCACTATTTTCTACTCTTAATGCAGAACTCTAACTTTTAGAGTGGGATGGTTTTTCTGGGAGAAGGGAAAATAGATACAGTGGTACAGGCCTTACTAAGTAAATACTGAAGATTCATATTCAACAATAAAACTGACTTCCGTTTGGGAGTAGAAAATCGAGGGAATGAGAAGAGAGAACACTAACTTTTTTCAAATTCAGTTTTGAATTTAAGCTTTATTTTTTCCCCTTGGGTAGATCAGGGCTCGTTTGTGCTCTTGTTCCATTTCCTTTGTGACCTTCACCATCCAAAAGGTACAAGTAGTCCTCATTCAAGAGTTATGCCAATATCAGAGTGAGTGTTCAGATGTTCTTGGGTGAGAAGAAGGAAAATAAGGCACTGGTGGAACCAGAGAACTCAAGGGTCTCATTGCACAAAATCCACCCATAAAGCATGGTAGCAGCAGTGATCTACATACAAAAAGGTTCTGATTTGTGTTTTCCAAAAAGAAGCTCCCAGAGGACGATTTCCCCTATCTTTATTGTGTCCCATGTCACTGCAGCAACTAATAATCAGCCCAGATGTTTTTAATCTTTGCTTGTTGAACCCACCCAGTGCAGATAAATTGCTTTAGAAACTGTACTTTCAGGCAACTTACACAATAGGCTGAAGTCATTCTTAGATTTTCAGTGAGAATGGAAACCATCGTAAAATTATGCAAGATTCAAGGGTTTGGAAGAGCCCTGAAATGACTCATCTACAATGTTGTTGGAATTAAATCACCAGTTCCCAGCCCTGCTAAATATAAGAATAACATGGAGGAACTTATAGTTCTAACCCAAATCAGTGGAATCAGAAACTCTGGAGGTGAGGTATTGGCATAAAATTTTTTACACTCTCTCTGAGTCATTATAATGTACATTTAGGGTTGAAAATCACATGATCTAATGATGTCCTGGGCTCAAGGAGGGAATCAGAATACATCAAATTCATCCAGAGGATTAATGTAGAGCAAAGCCTAAAGCCCAGGTTTTCTGGTTTCCAATGTGGTCTTCTTTCCAATGCACTTAGTAAGTAATACACTTAGTAATGTCTACTTAATCAATTCTCGGAATAGACACAGTAAATCTTAAGATTTCTTTCATTAAGGAATGAACCGCAGGCATCCAAGATGGAACCAGAATATTGGGTTCCATTTGTCGTTGTTAAGAATGGGGCTGAATTTATTATTTCTGAGGGGTAGCGGAGCTTGTAGAAAGCAAGTTGGGTAAAACTAGGTTCTAGTATCAGCTTTGCCACAGACTAGCCATGCGACGTAGGTTGAATGCATTCAGTCTAGGGCTGTGGTTCTTTATCCTGGCTGTGTGCCAGCATCATCTCTGTGAGCTGAAAAGATACTAAAGCTCTGACTCCACTCCCAAGTATTTGGTTACCTGACACAGACCTGCATTCTACACCTTGTAATGTCAGGTCTTATTGTGTGACCTTATGTGAATTATTTCCCTTTATGGAACCTCCGTTCCTTTATCCTTCAAGGGAGGAAATGATAACGAAGGATTTGATGAAAGAACTTAGCAGAGAGTGCATACAAAGTGTCTTAGCCCACCATTGGGCCTCAGTAAATATCAGCCCATTTTTGTCTGTGTAGCAGTAAGTGGTTTGGAAAGTACTTGAACTACCTGCTGGTTATTTGGCTAGTGCATTTGACGGCAGTAAAACCAACATCTGAATGATCCGGATTGATAAGATTATCTAGATCACTACTAAATCTCCCTGCCACTTTGTACTGAGGATACTGAGACACCTAACCCCCAAACATAATCTTCCAAAAAGCAATCCTTTATAGAGTAACTCTGAAAGGCTCTTTGTGCTAGCACACAATACCCAGAGTGTGCCTTCCAGATAGACAGTATGGTAAAGCAGTATGTTAATCTTCCCCCAAATCCTATTTCATGTCTTCCGGACCTTGCAGAAGAGAGATGGGTGGAAACAATCAACCCATTGAGAATCACAGGCTGACCTCCAATTCAGACCTCTACCTGGGTGAGTAAATTTGGATGTGGAACAAGTGATCTGGCCCCAGCCAGAGGTTGTTTCCTGCTCTCTGACTGAGGCTGGCTGCAGTTCAGTCATGAACTCTGCTAGCAAGACTGCCCCTGGAAAAGACGTTAAAAGTGCCCACCCAGTCAGGGTTTAATTAATCATCACACAGGAAACAACTTCCTCCCACTTGGGGAAAAGGCGTTTGGCTGCTGGCCATTCCCAGGCTGCCAGCTCTCAGTCCTTGGAGGACACCAGCTGTGCACCTGTACCAGAGGCTTGGCAGCTGAGGGTCAGATGGTCTAGGGCCTCAAGAAATCTCAGCCTCCAATTAATTTGCCTCTCATGTCAGTTCCTGAAAACTTCAAAATCCTAGAACTCATCTCTTATACCCTTTAAATCTCCTTTGCTCCCACAATGGCCTTTGGTTTCTTCACCATTCCGTGTTCTTTTCTTGATTGTCATTTTTATAGTTCCTCTTTGTTGAGTATTACTATGTGCTAGGAACTTCTCTGTAGGGCACAACACCTTACTGAACATTCAAACAATTCTAGTTGCTATTATTCCTCCTAACCCTGTTGATCACTAGTGAATGAATGACATCCTGGTTCAGAGTCAGCATGGGGTTGAGTGAAGGAATAAATTTCCAGGCACTTGTGGTTTTCTGTGCTTGCAGGAAAAGTGGGTGCTGGCAGTGAGAGCCTGACCTGGGCAGAAGATACGCAGGTGCTGGCTTTGGGAGTAAAATCACCCCACAGATAAGTGTGCAAGAACATGACTAAGGGTTCTCTGTGTGAATGGATAAAACACGACATAGTTTCTGCTACAATTATATGCCTTTTATGCTTAACCCTTATCATGGTTATAACTTTATGTTTGTCTGTCAGATGATCTGATGAATGACATTCCACCTCTGTGAACCATAAGCCCAATGTTGGCAGACCTCTCTTTCTCCTCAACTGCATACCATCAAGCATGGTGTTGCTTTCATTGAATAAATAAATACCTGCCCCTAGATGAAGAAATTAAGACTCAAAGAGATGAAGTGGCATTGCCACAGTCCGGAGGATTCTCTGGGGGTAACCCAGGATATGGACTTGAGGTTCTCGTGGTTGTAAATTCCTGACTCTTAACATAATAGTGTCACCTTGAATCTAATGTCATCGTGTGAAATGTCAGTGAGCCTCGGTTCACATGCAAAATTAGGAGGGTTAATAATAATTCATTTCACATGTGTTTTTAGGATTCAGGGAACTAGAAATTCAGATGAATGCACGGAAAATACCTTGCACTTAGCAGATACGCATTAACGTCAGCCATCATGACGTCATCATTGCTTCTCTGCTCTTCCAGTTCCCGTTGCTAGTGTCTGGGAACTCTAGTATCTTACTATATCATTCTTACTGGTTTTCCAAGTAGGTCCTAGAAAATTTTATGGAAATGAACAAAACATTTAAATTTCATCAGATGATTCTTAAAACAGATTTTAAAAAATCTCTTTCATAAAATCCACCAGATATTAAAGAAAACTGTGTCCAAAATATCTTCCTCTAGGTATGTCTGTTTTGTTTTGTTTTTTAATTTTTTAATGTTTATTTACTTTTAAGAGACACAGAGCATGAGCGGGAAAGGGGCAGAGGGAGAGGGAGACACCGAATCCAAAGGATAGATATGCCTCTTTTTTAATGTGTGGGGTAGAAAGAAGTATCAAGTTAGTTTTTCCTGCTCTCCATCCTCTCCAGGCCCAACCTTATAGGAGATATTTTTTTCCCTTGGGATGGAGGTTGCTACCAGTACAGATGAAGCTGCTCCCGCCATAGTCCTGAAGAGTAGTTTGAATGAGTAAGGGACAGTGCCAGCTAGTAGGACCCAATTCTCCTGTTTTCTTCAGCTAGAATTCAGAACTTCGGAAGTGTTTCCAGCAGAAACACTTGTGCTCCTGTCTAGTCTTTATCCTTTGATGACATCACAATAAAGATGAAGGGTTTACTTCCAATCTGGTTTATTTCCACATAGGATCCAGGCAGGGGCAGGAGGATTTAATTAGCATTGTTTCACCTGTTCTACTGTTCTTTGTTTCTTTTATTTTTTAATGTTTTATTTATTTTTGTGAGAAAGGGCATGAGCCAGGGAGAGGCAGAGAGAAGGGGGACAGAGGGTCCGATGTTGGCTCGCGCTTGCTGTGAGCTGGATGCGGGGCTCAAACTCACCAACCATGAGATCATGACCTGAGCTGAAATTGGACACTCAACTGACTCAGGCACCCAGGTGCCCTTTCTAAGTGAACGAACACAGTAAATCAAACTACTCTTTTAACCAGGCGTATATGGCCATTTAAAACATATTTATTGATGATATCATTTGGTTCAAAAAACATGCTTACTATCTACACCCTAAACATCGATACTGTGAATGTTTTTCCATTTCAAGAGAGTATAGGGAGTCAATTTAGAAAACTTTTAAAACAAATGCTAACATTAATACTGTCTTTTTCAAGTCGATCATCAGATAATCACAAAAAAAGAACTTTAGAAACAATCTCATGTAGAGTTCTTTTTCAGGCTTCACAGAATTCTCTTTCGTAGAGGAATTCAATTTTTTTGAAAATGCTGCTTAATTTTCTGCATCTCTTATGAGACTGTAAGTTTGAAGAGGCAGAGGGTGTCTGTCTTCCCTGTGCATTTCTTACACTCAAGAGATTCTGGGTACTGGTGATACCATATGAAACAAGACCAAAAAAATTCCCCTGCCTTTATGGACTTTACATTCCGACTGCCTCTTCAGTACCAAGGACAATGGTTGAAAATTATCATTCTACAGTTATTTGATGACTGAAATAGTAAATGGATGAATAAAGTTGCCCCTTCTGTAATAAAATTTACTTTGAGGCTCTGTGTTACACCAAATAAATAATCCCCAATCGAGTGTGAGCAATACAGGACGAATTGATGTTCTACGGAAAAGCCCGTGTGTGACTATCAGTGTGAGCACAGATAATCAGCATTTTAAGCATCTTCTTTTTTTATTGTTACTGAAACGTAGTTGACGTATTCAAGTGTACAATGTAGTGATTCAACATTTATATACATTAGGAAGTGATCATCCGATAAATCTAGCTACTATCTATGACCACACGAAATTGTTACAGTATTATTACCTATATTCCCTGTACATCACATCCCTGTGGTTTATTTAATAACAGAAAGTTTGTAACCTTTAATCCTCTTTCCCTATTTCGCTAATCCCACAATCTCCCTCCCCTCTGGCAACCACCAGATTGTTCTCTTTATCTATGAGTCTATTTCTGTTTTGTTTTGTTGAGTTGTTTTGGTTTTTAGATTCCATTATTTAAGTGAAATCATAGGATATTTGTCTTCCTCTGTCTGACTTATTTCACTTAGTGTAATGCCGTTTAGGTACACCCATGTTGTTCTACATGTTGTCCAACATTCTTCTTTATAGATGAGTAATATTCCATTGTGTGTGTACATACATACATAACATATACTATATACATAATATGTAACATGCATATTATATATACATAATATATAATGTACATATTATCTATGTATGTACACACAACCACAGACCTCACGCTTCTTCATCCATGCATCTTTCAGCTTACACTTAGCTGCCGTATCTTGGCTATCGTAAATAATGCTGCAACAAACAGAGGTGCATATATCTTTTTGTATTAGTGCTTTCACTTACTTTGCATAAACACCTGGGAGAGGAATTGCTGGATCATATGGTAGTTCTATATTTAATTTTTTGAGGCACCTCCATACTGTTTTCTGTAGAGGCTGCACGCTCCCACCAATGGTGACTGAGGGTTCCCTTTTCCACGTCCTCACCAATACTTGTTAGTTCTTATATTTTTAATATTAGCCATTCTGCCAGGTGTAAGGTGATTTCTCATGGTGGTTTTAATTTGTGTTTTCCTGATGATTAGTGATATCGAGCATCTTTTAATGTGTCTGTTGCCCATCTGCATGTCTTCTTTGGAGAAATGTCTATTCGTCTCCTCTGCCCATTTTGTAATCAGACTATTTGTATTTTCGATATTGACTCCTGTGAGTTATTTCTGTACTTTGGAAATTAACCCCTTATCATTTATATCATTTACAAATATCTTCTCCTATTCAGTGGGTTGCCTTTTTGTTTTGATTGTTTCCTTCACTGTACAAAAACTTTTGTAGGAAGCTTGAGATTTAGTGATTTTATTGATTTTATTGAAACTGAGAAATGTGAAACAAACATTAAAATCCTAACATACTGTGCAAAAACTCTGTAATTTGACAGAGTTCTATTGGTTTATTTTTGCTTCTGCTGCCCTTGCCTGAGGAGACAGATTCAAAAAAATATTGCTAAGACTAATGTCAAAGAGCTTACTGCCTGCGTTCTCTTCTAGAAGCTTTATGGTTTCTGGTCTGACATTTAAGTCTTGAACGCATTCGAGTTTATTTTTGTGTATGGTATAAGATATTGGTCCATTTTCATTCTTTTGCAAGCAACCGTTCAGTTTTCTCAACATCATTTCTTGAGGAGACTGTCTTTTCCCCATTGTATGTTTCTGCCTGCTTTGTTGAGGAATAATTGAGTGGATAAGCATGGGTTTATTTCTGGCTATTTTCTTAGTTTTGATGCAAATGTAAATGGGATTGTTTTCTTAATTGCTCTTTCTGATAGTTCACTGTAGTCTATAGAAATGCAACATATTTATGCATGTTAATTTTATATTCAATTTTATGAAATCACTTATTCTAATAGTTTCTTGTGGAGTCTTTAGAGTTTTCTGTTGATAGCATCATGTCAATCGCAAATAGTGACAGTTTTACTTCTTTTCCAATATGGTTGTCTTTTCTTTCTTTCTCTTGTCGCATTGCTGGGGCTAGGATCCAATACTGTGTTCAATACTGTGTTCAATAAAAGTTCAATCCACTGAAGTGGATATTCTTGTCTTTTTCCTGATCTTAGAGGAAAAGCTTTCAACATTTTACCATTGAGTGTGATGTTAGCTGTGGCTGTTGTTGCATTGAGGTATGTAAACTCTGTACCATTGTGTTGAGAGTTTTTATCATAAGTAGATGTTGAATTTTATTAAATGTTTTTTCCATATTTATTGAGATCAGATGATTTTTGCTTCTATTCTTGTTGTTAATGTGGCGTATCATGTTGATCTGTGGATATTAAACCATCCTTGTACCCCTGGAATAAATCCCACTTAATCAAGGTATGTGATTCTTTTCATTGTTGAATTTGGTTTGCTAATACTTTGTTGAGGATTTTTGCATCTAAGTTCATCAAAAATATTGGTCTTTAATTTTCTTTTTTAGTGGTGTCTTTCTCTGGTTTTTAGCCTTACAGAATGTTTGAAAGCAATCCTTCCTCTCCAGTTCTTTGGAATTGTTTGAGAAAGATAGGCACTTATTTGTCTTTAAATGTTTGGTAGTATTCACCTGTGAAGCTATTTTATCTTGGACTTTTGTTTCTTGGGAGATTTTAAATTACTGATTCAATTTCATTACTAATAACCGGTCTGTTCATATTTTGTTAATTCTTTATTCAGTCTTGGAAAATTGTGTTTCTAGGAATTTATCCATTTCTTCTAGGTCGTCCTATATGTTGGCATATAATTATTTTTCATAGTGTCTTATGATCATTGTATTTCTATGATATGAGTCGTAACTTCTCTTTTATCTTTTATTTATTTGGGTCCTCTTTTTTCCCCAGGGAGTCTGGCTAAAGGCGTATCAGTTTTGTTTATCTTTTCAAAGAAACATTTCTTAGTTTCTTTGACTTTTTTTTCTTTTATTTCATTTATTTTCACTTGGATCTTTATTATTTCCTACCTTCTACTGACTTTGGGCTTTATTTATTCTTCTTTTTCTAGTTCCTTAAGGTGTGAGGTTAGATTATTTGAGAGTCTTCTTGTTTCCTGAGGTGGACCTGTGTCACTATAAACTTCCCTCTTAGAACTGTTGTTTTTCTGTGCTTTGTAGATTATGGACTGTTGTATTTCCATTTTTATTTGTCTCAAGGTATTTTTTTATTTCCTTTTTGACTTTTTATTGACCCATTGTTTGTTGAGTAGCATGCTGTTTAGCCTCCATGTGTTCATGTGTTTTCTAGTTTTTTTCTTCTAAATAATTTCTAGTTTTGTATCATTTCTAGTGGTTGGAAAAGATGCTTGTTATGATTTCAATATTCTTAAATTTATTGACACTTGTTTCGTGGCCTAAGAGGTGACTTGTCCTAGAGAATGTTTCACGTATACTTGAAAAGAATGTGAATTCTGCTGTTTTTGTTGGAATGCTCTGTATATATCTATTAAGTCCATCTGGTCTAATGTGCCATTTTTAGGCCAAGGCTTTATGGACTTTCTTATCCATTGATAAGTGAGGTGGTAATCCCCTACTGTTATTGTACTGTATTGTCAATTTCTCCCTTTTTTTATGTTAATATTTGCTTTATGTATTTAGGTGCTCCATGTTGGATGTATAGATATTTACAAGAGTCATATCCTCTTATTGGATTGATTCCTTTATAAGTATCTAATTGAGTTTCTTGTTTCTTATTATAGTTTTAGTTTTAAACTCTGTTTTGTCAGATATGAGTATTGCTACCCTAGTTTTCTTTTCATTTTCATTTGCAAGGAATGTCTTTCTCCAACTCTTCACTTTTAGTCTATGTGTCTTTGAACCTGAAGTGAGTTTCTTCTAGGTAGCCTATAGATATTACCCATTCAACCACCCTATATCTTTTGGTTGGAGCATATAGCCCATTTAAACTGAAAGTAATTATTTACAGCCATGTTATTGCCATTTCATTGATTTCTGTTTGTCTTGGTAGGTCTTCTCTGTTTTCTTATTCTCTTCCTCTCTTGTCTTGTGATTTGGTCACTAAGTGTTTGTATTCCTTTATTTTTTGTATGCTTATTATAGATATTTGGTATGTGGTTACCATGAGTTTCATGCAGAACCTCCTATGTATATAACAGTCTATGTTAAATTGATCATCATTGAAGTTCAAATGAATTCTAAAAGCACTACATTTTTTGGGTACTCCCCTATGTTTTACGTTTTTGTTGTCGTATTTTACATCTTACTATTCTGTGTATCCTTTGACTCATTACTGTAGGTCTAAATGATTTTACTGCTCTTGTCTTTTAACCTTCATACCAGCTACAAAAGTTGGTTGATCCACTACTATATGCTTACTTTTACTAGGGAGATGTTTTTTCTTTGCTAATTATTGCTAGTGATGACTGCTTTTTTTCAGGTTAAAGAAGTGCCTTTAACATTTCTTGTCAGGCCAGTTTGGTGGTGATGAACTCCTTTAGCATTTGCTTGTCTGGGAAATTCCTCATCTCTTCTTTGATGCTGAGTGATAACGTTGCTGGTAGAGTATTCTTGGTTGTAAGTTTCTTACTTTTGAATATACCGTGATCTCCCTCCTGGCTTGTCAGTTTTCTGCTCACCTTTCGGCTGATAGACTTATGGGGGTTCCCTTGTATGTATCTAGTGTTTTTCTTATGCTGCTTTTAAGATTCTCTACCTTCACCTGTTGACACTTTGGTCATAATGTGTCTTGTGAATCTCTTTGTGTCATTTTATTTGGGACACTGTGTGGTTCCTGGATTTGGGTATCTGTTTTCCTTTGCCAGGTTAAGGATGTTTTCAGCCATTATTTCTTCAAATAGGTTTCTGTCCCTTACTCTCTGCTCATTCTGGAGCCCCTCTAATGTGAATGTTAGCTTGCTTGATGTTGTCCCAGATCTCTTTAAACTATATTCCTTAATTTTTTTTAATTTCTTAATTTTTTTTTAATGTTTGTCTATTTATTTAGAGAGAGAGAGAGAGAGAGAGAGAGAGAGAGAGAAAGCAGGGGAGGGGCAGAGACAAAAGGGGAGATAGAGGGAATCCCCAGGAGAGAGAGAAAGCAGGGGAGGGGCAGAGACAAAAGGGGAGATAGAGGGAATCCCCAGCAGACACCACACTGTCCATGCAGAGCCTGATGCGGGGCTCCATCTCATGAACTTTGAGATCATGACCTGAGCTGAAACTAAGAATCCAACACTCAACTGACTGAGCCTCCCAGGCGCCCTCCAGTTCTTAATTTCTGTACAATACTTTGCAAGTGGACCACTCTCTACTTAATGCTATAATTTAGTGACTTAATTACTTTTGAAGGGGGGGAAAAGTCTGCAGTTTGCATGATCCTGATTTGAGTGTGTGATCTTATCATATCCTCTGTGACAATAATACAGCCTAAAAACACACATTATCAAATATTGACTGGGGTTAATGTAAAAGTGAGGAGTTAAAAAAAAATCTTAAGATGGTATGACCTTGCACCATTGCCTAAGCATCCTATATTTTCAAGATCCGTTTCTATTGTTCAGACCTCCCAGTGCAATGGGTGCTCAATAAATGCTTCTCAAGAGAATGAATCTATTTTGGATAGCAAAAATGTAGAACAGAAAATGTTAGTGTAGGCAAACCAAACTACACAAGGGTGAATGTGACTCTGTGTCAGAGAGACCTTTGACTTGAAAACAAATACTCAACTCTAAGAAAACGGGAACTGTTTTCCCCTTGCACAGACTTAACTGCAAGTAATAAAAACCCTAGACAATGTGGGCATCCTAACAAAGGAAAGAATTGCTGAGTACAATAACAATTATGCCTTTATTGGTTTAGGACTATGTGGATATAAAAATAGACATGTTCATTTAAGTATCTGGAGCCAATATTAAAAAAAAACCTATAAATTAATGAAATGAGTCACTGAACAAGAAAAATAAGAGTCCCACAAGGGCACAATTTTAGGGAACATAAAATTACCTTGTTTATACTTCAGTGTTGCCAAAAGTATTGCTGTAGAAGCTCTCCCTGATATTTTCAAAGACTTTGCGTCTTTTTCTTCCATTGTACGAAAACTGAAGTTACCATTTCATTCACTACAGTCAGCCAAAGCATTTCTGGCAATTTGTAAGCAAGTGACAGTTGGCCTTGATTCATAAAAGTGATTAATCCACCTCTTGGCAGCCAATGACCTGGCAGGAAATAGGACGGAAGTCTTCACTCTGCCTTGACTCTGGATCTCAGGAGCACACCTATTTTTCATGCACTGTGGGTTTCTCCATGCACACGCACACGAGGTCCTGGGAGTAATTTGCCAAAAGACACTTTCCAATAGGGATTTCATTGGCTTCTCTATTGTATGCCCTTTCTTTAAACAAAACAAACCAAAACAAACAAAACACAGTAACTAGTTCTTACATGTGGGTGCTTGCCTGAGAGCAATAGCCAATTCCCCTCAACGCTGCTGTTCCAGCTGCCCACTAAACCCTGCTCGAGGCTACCCACATTGGTTGGGATTAAGAAACCTAGACAGGGGCGCCTGGGTGGCTCAGTCAGTTGAGCATCCGCCTTCGGGTCATGTCATGATTTCACGGCTCATGAATTCAAGCCCCCTGTTGGGCTCTGTGCTTGACCCCTCAGGGATTGGAGACTGCTTTGGATGCTGTGTCTCCCCCTCTCTCTCTGCTTCTCCCCTGCTCATGCTGTGTCTCTCTCAAAACTAAACATTAAAAAAAGAAACTGGGACAAAAATGACCATGGAACTGGTACTTGCCTGTGAGTCCACTTTTTGACCCTTTCCTTATGGCCCCAAGAGTTTCCCAGGTGAAATACATAGAGTGAGAGCAGGCAAAGCCCCCCTGTATTATTGGTTGAGGTCAGTTCAGGCCACAGCAGAGCTGTGCCAGAGGGCATTGTGCCGAGGGAACTCTCGTGTCTACTGTTGGAAGACAGGTGCAAGGAACTTTCTTTATTTGCCCTAGACCACTGGTTCCAAAACCAGCTTTTCCTTGGAGAAACTCGAATGCCTTTTAAAATATAAATTACCAGGTCCTACTCCCACAATTAATTATATTTCTGGAATGGGGCCTGGGAATGTATAAAATATCCTTAAGTTATTGTAATGCAGCTAATTATTTAGAAATAGTGTACTGAGACTTACACTGTATCCAACCTGGCTTTCAAAAGGGATGGGGCAAAGAGAAAACCCTCTTACCAAGAAAGGGGGAGACACTTGACTCCATGGTGTATGGTACAGAGAACTGTGCTAAGAAACAGTAGCTTGGCCTTCTGACAAGAGGGGGCTGCCCTGTCCTTCCTGTGCTCGAGCCACATAAAAGAAGAGAGAGGAGGGAGTCAGTGAGACAGAGACATGTCTGGGCCTTGTCTCAGCAGGAACAGCCTCTGGCCCTGGTTCATCTTCAAAGACCATTTATCAAGGGCTCTCTTAACTTTTATTTATCACAGTAAAAGTGCCACTCCGTACTGCACACTCGGTTTAGAAAGTCGGTTAGCCATAAGACGGAGGGTTCCGGAGAGCCAAGTGTTCATCCTGAGTTGTCTATCATGTGGTATCGCCATCATGGTGGCACGCTAGGTAACGTCAGGTGATACCCTAAACTGAATGGGGCAGAGGCAGCCTCAACAGGGAGGCCAAGGCAATGCAGGGAGGAAGGCAAGAGGGGTGGTAAGAAACAGGACCGGGGAGACACAGCCTAGAGGGTTTCCTTTTCCTAGACACTTAGTGTCTCTTTTTCAGCCCCATTAGAATGCTAGGAACAATCTTTCATCCTCCATGTCCATTAAAACAACTAACAATTCTGTAAGTACTTCTTGTTATTAAGTGACCCGATTATGAACTCAAATATGTCCCTCACTAAAGACAGTTTAGGAAGACAAATGTACATTGCAGATACGGCTTCGTACGTTTCGAACAGGATGATGGTCGTATGCAGAGGGGAGGCAATTTGCCGTCTGCTTGGCATAAATCACGGAACACATTCAGAAAAATGCATTCTGGATATTGCTCCTGATGGCTTCTCTGTGCACAGAAATTTGAACAAAAGTCACACCATGAGTCTCCATGTCTATCAGGAAAAGGGACAATTAAATAGTTTTCCTTTTCTATCCATAAATGTCAATTAAGATTAAAGAGAAAAATTCCCTTACTGACAGAAAATTCCAGCTTTATCTTCAGCTCAGTGATGCTAACCTGAGTGTTCCTGAGGAACTCTGAACAGTTCTCCTATTCTCACTGAGGAATTTGTTTTTTCCAGATAGGAATTCTGTAAACCGATTACAGTGACTATTTTTAACTGAAATGAACAATTTAAATGTTCGTTTTTTATGGAGCTTACTTGTATGGCTACCTGGGATGAAATACATGATCTCTGAATCCCAGAGTCTTTATCTGCAAAGGGAAAAAAATAGTACCTTCCCAGAGTGCTGTGAGGATTAAAAGCGATAATGTACATATATAAAGAGCTTAGCTCAGTCCCTGGCGCCCATTAAGCACTAAATATATGATTGCTTTCATTAATCTTTTTTACCAAAAGGCACAGGGATACCTTCTCTTTTCTGCTATTTTTTTAATGTTTATTTTTGAGAGAGAGAGACACACACACAGAAGACAAGCAGAGGAAGGGGGAGAGAAAGGAAAACACAGAATCTGAAGCAGGCTCCAGGCTCTGAGCTGTCAGCACAGAGCCCGATGTGGGATTTGAACTCGTGAACCCATGAGATCATGACCCTGAGCCAAAGTCGCATGCTTCACCAACCAAACCACCCAGGCGCCCCTCTTTTCTGCTATTTCTACATGCCATCTATTCTCCTTTTCATTCTTAACCAGTTTGCCAAATAGCAATAATTCATATTAAAATTCTCTTAAATATAAAGATCTATATATACACACATACACATCCATATGATACATATATGTACCTGTATAGATACATAAAATCACATATGTAGGGAAAATATTATATATTTAGGTCCACTGGATGGACCGTGCCCAGACCGTTTTTTCTTCACTGGTCTGATGATTCCAAATTTGGGAAACCTGAAATAATTGCTTTTTAATTATTTTTTTCCTTCCTTCCCCTCCCCTCTTTCTTTTTGCTTGCAGAAAAAGATCTCACCAGAATGCCATTCAAATGGAAAAAACAAAGGAGAGAGAAAACCAACTACACTTAAGGTAGGTTTACCTAACTAATTGGGATGATTTCCACAAATGTTGGAACAGCATTAGAGCAGGAAAAAAGTAACTCAGTATCTCTGTATGATGGTACATCTTCCCCTATTTCATTCTGGCATTTGGTGGTTTCTAATTTTCTCATATACAAGCAAGAAGAACCAATTAATGAATATCTTACCTTCCCAACTTTTCGTTGTGAAGCTGCTCTCTGACATTCCTAATCAACATTTGTGCAGCTAAGTCATCCTGGAAGTAATGTGACTTCTAACTTATTCAAGAACTTAACAAATTTCAGAGATAGAGAAACAGAACACTTTATTATAAAACTTATAAAATAATTAAATATTACACATATATTTTGACTTTTCTCTATAACCCATTGTTTTATTCAACATTTTTCCTCAGAATTAATATCACTTACTCAGAGAAGCAAGTGAGAACACATAAGAATAGGCTATTAATAAATTAATTTTTCCATAAAATAATAAAATGATCATTATATAAAGAAACGAATAATTTGCAGTTTCTCAGAGGGCAAGAGGGTGGTGATGTGGAACTTTATTTTTCTGATGATAAAATGGCCACTACTGTAGGCCGAGCCAAGAGGATTGAGAGCGTATTCAATCATTACTTCTCTGAGATTCACGAAGGCATGATTTTAATTAGAATGGGAACAAGGGATGCTCTAAATTTAACAAACCACTGTCTAGTTGGTTGTGCTGAGCTGGCAAACCCTGTTGGATTGAGACTTTATAAAGCAGTAAAATTGGGTTCCATTCATCAAAGAAAGCGAGGGCTAGCATAGAATTATATAAATATGCCCTTTTTAACCACAACTCAAAAAATTACAGAAGGACTCAGTCTGGTAGGTCACTTTGGTTTTGGCAAAATAGTGTGGTATTTTCCAATTGAGAACAATTTTAAGCTCATTAGTGTCTATCAACAGCTGGCTTCTGATGACTGAAAATATCATCTGCAAGATTGTAAAATATTCTTATTTATTGAAGGGTCTTGGCTTATGATTTATTAATATTAACCTAGCAAGAAGACAGATGGGTTTTTGTACTGCCACTCTTTTTTCTTGTTGTTAACTAAATCTTAGGGAAAATTGAAACATGACAGTTGGTAAGAGAAAAACCATGAGTGGTCTTTAATTTTCCAAGCAGCTCTGATGATATGTAGGGAACATTATAAATGATGGTCTACTCTCCTTCAAAACACTGTGATTTGGCTATTCGGCTCCTCAATTTTTACCAGAAATGAACACCTCACCGATTCTGATTCACCAAAGAGCAGACTTGAGGCTCTGTGCCTTGTTCAGCTAGCACCAAAAGTTATGAGGTTCATATAATGTGTAGGACAGCAACCGTTTCCTTTTATTTGAGTTTTGTGAGTTTTTTTTCAGATTGTGAATTTCAGTTCATTGGAGATCTTATTAAATAGTCCACGTTGCCCTGTTTTCAGAATATTTCTCGGAGCACTTTTCAAGTTGTGAATTTTAGTCTTGGAGACTCTCTATAAGCAGAATATACTTTGAACAAAATAATAAAAACAACACACACACACTAAATAAACATAACACAAAGCTTGTTGGTCCAGCAGCAAGCACAGTTATGAGCACCATTTGGCTTCCTGTGTTAAGTCCGAGTTCGGGCTGTCCACAGTGTCCATCGAACTCTGAGCTCTGAGTAACCATGAGGCAAGGTGTCCGATCCATATTTGATTGCTCCAAGGTTCAGTCTTCGAGCTAAGTCTTCAAAGACTGTTTCAAAATAGATGTCCTTGCCACGGAACACTCTAAAGTTCAAAGACGGGGAGTCTCTCCCAGAGTTGACCAGATTCTTTGTCAAAATTAAAATGGGATGTATCTCAGTGTGACTCATCACCTCTTTCCTGTAACAGTGCAAATCAAAGTTCTTTTGTCTTTTCTCTTGGAAGTCAGATGTGTCTTGGCTTCCCATTTTCAAGTGCTTCGGAGTACCATGTGCTTTGGGGAAGTGGATGAGGAGCCTGTCTGTTCTTGAGAGCCAGCTCCATGGATGCTGCTGTAGCAGTCCTGAGTGGTCTGCAGGGTTTGGCGGTCAAACTCCAGAGGCGACAGGTAAGACCCTGGCCCTACGTTGTTAGGAAGGGCATTGAGATCAACTTTTCCTTGTGCAGGACTTGCAGCACTGTTGACCATAAAATTTGTGGTTGCAGACGCCATGTTGAGGAACTAGGTGACACCAGCTGAAGAGATCTACACAGGATGGATCTTCTGCAATGAGGAAAAAAAATTACTTAACACCGTAGAAGAGAGAGCTTAGCCTTTTTCTTAAGGTGAGGATCTGCATGCCTTGTGTCTCTGAATAGTTCTTCTCATTATATCCTAGGACTTTGCTGGGAGGGCGGGAGAAGCCGGATTGAGACATCCAAAGGGAGTGTGACCATTGGCTAAATGTTCACAGGAGGGGGGAAATGGATGTTCAAAACAGAACACGTCATATCCAGACAGAGCCTCATGTGTGCTCCTTTCCAGTAGCCCGGGAGCTAGCATTTCACATCCCTAGAACAGCATGTCTCGAATCCCTTGGAGATCTCGTTCTGGTTCTGAATCAGAAAGTCTGGGGTGGGGGCTGAGATGCTATAGTTCTAAAAGGCACCCAGGGGGTGCTGCTGCTTGGTCTAACATACTGGGAGTCAGCACACCTGGCTTTGAGGCCCAGCTGCAACACTGTCAATTTTAGCAAAATCCCATAGCCAAGTTGCAACTAAGTGAATTTAAGTCAACACCAGTCCTTTCTGAAGTCTTTTGTTCACCCATGTGATTACGGACTGGAAGGAGAATGTTGTATGTCAGGGATTCTCCGCCAGAAGGGCCGGCACTAGATATAGAAGGCACATAACATTTGATATAAGATTTTCTTTATATAAACCTCAGTGCACATTTTAGGGGCAGAGCCTAGCCATTTCACTGGATTCACAAGGAGTTTTGACTTCACAAGTACCTGTTGTTTACCCTATATACAAGTAAGTCTTCTCATTCATGGTTGGGTTTCTCCCTTCCTCTACGCAAGGCTGGAAAGTCACCTGGCCTGAAGCCCCATACTGCCCATAGGTACCCACCCATGTCCCTTCCAAAATCCTCCTTAAATGGTTCTGCTCTGTGCCCTGAGACAGGGCATGCAACGCTCTGTTCTCCTGCTGTTTTTCCAGCGCTCCCAATTTGTATCCTGTCTCTCTGTGATTCCAAACTGCCGACACTTCCTTCCCCATGCCTTCATTTCTCTGCCTAAAACACACCCCTCCGACCCCCATCTCACAGTAGTCCCGCTGATCCTTTGAAAATATAAGTCAGTTCATGCTGTGTCTCAGCCCTAAACTCTCCCTTGGGCCCGTCCATCCACCTGGAACGAAAGGTTTATTCCTTACGATGGCCAACAGGGCCCTAGGATTTGGTTCCTCCACTAACACTTGACCTCATCTTCCTCCTCTCTTCCCTCCCCCACACGAACATCTGGCTGATGCGCTATTACGCCAGACAAAATGTGGTTTCTCCCAGGATCCCAAGTCTCTGCTCAAAGGTCACTGATGGTAGGGCCTTCCCAGAGTCCCCCATATAAGCTGCCGGCTCCGTGGCCTCTCAGAAAGCCCTCCCTCCTCCTTGCCTTGCTTTACTTTTCTCCAATGGTCTAGGAACACTCACATTATGTGCTTCCTTACGACCTGGCTCTGATCTAGAATGTAAAATCCTTGAGAGCAGAGATTTTGCCGTTTTCATTACCTTATTCCCAAGGCTTAGTGCCTTCATGAGGTAGCTACTCAAGAAATATTTGTTGAAAAAATTCATTTTTACAGCTGAAGCAACCTGTGCAACACCTACCAAGTCTCAACCTGGGTATAAAGGTGAAGTAGCACTGATTTATTTTCTTTTCCATAACTCCTGGATATATTCTGAAGGTAGAGTCTAGAGAACTTTCTGGTGGGTTGGTAAGGTAAGAGAGAAAAATAGGCTTTTTGCCCTGAGCATCTAGAAGAATGGTCATATGTACTGACAAGGGGCCATCACGGGCAGGGGAGAGGTGGTGGTGGTAGGAGAAGGGTGTGGGGTCTACTACCTCAGGGATACAAGTCAGATATGAGACAAAACCCATCGAAACTGTTTGCCTGTATATATACATACAGATGTATATACATCCATTACTTTAAATATATACTTGTACAGTATCTTATATCCCAATCAATTCGCATGGAGCCCATTCAATCAGAATGTACCTCTGAGTCACTTTCTGTTTCAGTTGTAGAGATCCTGCATCAGGATGAAAGCAGACCACTAAAACCACGGTCCTAACTGCACTGTTTGACCCCTCTTGGGATAAGAATGGGATTTCACCAGGCTTCTGCAGCTCAGGCTGTAAGCTAAATGTACATCCAAAAGCAGAAGTGGGCGTATTACGGAGCCACGGATACGAGCAGTGTGTTTCATGATGGTTATGACCTTGATTACTAATACCTGGTTATCTGAGCTGTTAATCAGTCACGTATTTTATTTATGTCGAGGAGTCCTCTTCCTCTGCCTCGAATCCTGCGTGCAAACAACTGAGAAATATCCTAAGCTGGATCTTCAGAATATAAGGGCACCCACGGCTTCTGCTACCGCCACCACCACTGCTCCAGTGGGACCTCCTCCCGACCAAGAGTAGACAAGTCCTCCTTCTGCCCTGGGCCCTGCGCTCCTGGCTGGGTAACCGCTGGGGATCCTCCCACAAGTCAGATTCTGCTGCTCCTGTGCTAGCGGTTGAGTATCAGCTTCTACCTCACTCAGAGTTAAATTTCAAGTCCTTACGATAACTGACAAGGCTCCCAGGACCAGCTTCAGCTAATCACCTGACTCCTGTCCGCTTTCTTCATCCTACTCCAGGTGTCTTGCTGTTCCTTGATCAGATTCACACATTCTTGCCTCAAGGCCTTTCCATGTGCTATACCCCCTGCCAGGAACACTATCCTTCTAGATACCTAGACAGCCCACTTTCCTTTAGGTCCCTGGTTAAACATCACATCATCCCGGTGGCCTTGCCCGACTCGTCAGTCTAACTTGGTTTTCCCACCTCTCCCTCACCTCCATACCCTGCTTCAGTTTATTTTCCACGTTACCACCTGACATTGTGTATTTACTGGTTTCTTGTCTGTTTCCAGATATGACAGTGGCAGCTTTGCCCATTGTGCTCATCATTCTATCTACCATCAGACACCAAAACAGTTCTCGGTTGACAGTAAATGTGAAAAATTGCCTTACTTAACGCTCAATGATATTTTAAGGTAAGCATCATTTCTCCATTTTATAAATAGCTCAGAAAGGTTAAAAACTTGCCCATGGAGGTGCCTAGGGGGCTCAGTCGGTTAAGCATCCAATTCTTGATTTCAGCTCAGGTCATGATCCCCCAGTTCCTGGGTTAAAGGCCCACGTCAGGCTCTGAGCTGACAGTACTAGAGCCTGCTTGGGATTCTCTCTCTGCCCCTCCCTTGCTCTCTCTCAAAATAAAAATTAAAAAACAAACTTGCCCATGGCCACAAACTAGTAAGTGGCAGAGTATGGATTCAAATCCTTTTCAAGACCTCAGAGTCCTTGCTCCTTCCACAGTATGGTGCTGCCCATCCCTCCCTGCTCCACGTGAGGATGTGAGATTCCATGAGGAATAACTTAGTCCCATTGGGTGCTCCTCACCCCCAACTGAATCCCACTAGGCTGTAACCCAGGCATCTCCCAAACTATGTAAACGACTAGTTACAATTCAGCGTGACCAACAGGTCTCTGAGCAATGTCACTGCCCCTGGCTTCCCTCTTTTCTGAATAAGGTTTACACATAATATATGTACAATGCTAAGCCCTAGGATGGCCTCCCGAAGTGGAGATCCAGTGAGGACCCAGGTCGAGCACTGCACGGTGATGATGGTATAACCAGCTGCCAGCATGGGTGAGGGGCTAGGGGGTGACAAATGTGTTTGGCTGGACTGGAAGACAGCACAATGCCCATAATGGCAGAACTGCCTTCTCTAAACTCCTTAAGGGGAAGACTACTGTGAAAGCATGGCCCATCATCGGAGTCTCAGAAAAGGTCCAAAGAATTGACACTTCTTCCCTTGGTCACCATGGGTTTGCTTACTGTCCATTAATTTTTAATTTAAATTTTAGTCATTAATATACAGTAAAATATTGATTTTTAGTAGAATTCAGTGATTCATCACTTAGCTACCGGGCCCAGTGCCCATCATGACAAGTACCCTCCTTAATGCCCATCACCCATCCCCCACCCACCTCCCTCCATCAACCCATAGTTTGTTCCCTATCATTAAGCATCTCTTGTGGTTTGTTTCCCTCTCTTCCCTCCCCTTTCCCATATGTCGATCTGTTTTGTTTCTTAAATTCCACATGTGGGTGAAATCATACAGTATTTCTTTCTCTGATTGACTTCTTTCGCTTAGCATAACACACTCTCTCTCCAACCATGTCTCTGTAAATGGCTGCCCACTAATGTTGGTTGAAAACTCAATGCCAGAAGACACACTCAAATTCCACCCGTGGCCACCTTGCCAATGATCTAAGAAGGAAGAGGAACCGTGCAGTAGTTTGGGCATGCCACGCTCCATGGGAAAAGTGGGTGGTGGGCTCCAACTTTGTAAAACCCATAGACCACAACTTTAGCCAAGAAGAAACACCTAGGCTTGTGTCTTTCATATCTGCCTCCTTACTTGACTCCTCTTTCCTAGAGAGACCTGATTTAGTCAAGAGGCATGGAGAGAGGTCCTTCTTCTAATCAACTTTTTTCACACTGTCAGCTTTCACTGCCCCCATCCCTGCAACCCATCAAGAACTGACCTCCATCATAACACTGGTAACACTCCACTTATATTTGCTGTTGCAGCTTCCTCCTCCTCTGAGACACTGACTCCTTGTAGCTTAAGAACAGGACGTTGCCTTGATCTGTAATCCCTAGAAGAATGCTAGGGATATATAGCAGGTGCTTAGTGACCTAGCTTTGAATGAAGTAGAGAACTTCACAGTACTTTACACACAATCTTTGATTTAACACACGTTGAGCACCTACCCTGTGCTGGATGAATAAGATAATAACACCAAGGGCCTCCCCACTATCTTGGACCTAATATGGGTCTTGGCTCTCCCCACCTTGTACTCCTGCCCAGGAGATACTGCAGAGCAATTGTCAGGATTGACCATTCCTAGGGGGCCTGGACTTCTGATTCTTTGCATGTGTGGGACCATCTGACTAAAGGGTAGAAAGGAGAAATCACCAATGGGGGAGAAAGTCCACAAGAAGAGGACGGCTTGCTCAAAACATGTTCCGCCCCCCTCCCCCCACCCCATTTCTTTTCTGCTGAGAAAGGCTGCAGGGTTTATAGCATTCTAGCATTGCCTTCTGGGTGACATGGTTCTGAGTAGCTGCTATCTTACTAGTTTCCTCAACTGGTGCAAGCCTCAGATAAGGAGAGCATGCAGAGGAGGGAAAATGGATGGCCTGGAGCTACGCCTATACAATGTAGATAAAATGGGAAGGGCTTGGGACAGGGAAGGGCAAGTGAGTGACAGTTCCAAATTGGATTCCCCACAAACTGGAAAGCACAGGGTAAGAAGTGAAACGGTCTTGGGAAAGCTGTGATTGGATGAAAAGCAAACTCAGCAGGTCTATGGTAGGAAATAATTCTTTGGCACAAAGAAATGTGATGAGGTTGAGCAACTATTCCCTGGTGTTAGATTTCTTCAAAAGAAGTTGGGCTACTGAAAAACAGTACAGTTCACTCGGATAATTCCATTTCCCATTTTTCTGCCAGGACACACTGCATTTCGTTTAAATGGATGGTAACGAAGGAAACATCGAAAGTGAAGTCTAGGAGGATCCATGTTCACTGAAACTCACCTATCTCCCCAATTCCTGTTCACGCGTGTATTCCCACCGATTAGTATAGTCTCTGGTGCAGAGGGGTGACTTTTCATTTGCTTATTCAACTAAAACAGTTTTTAAAAATGGACTTGTCAGTGCCTGGGTGGCTCAGTGGGTTGAGTGTCTGACTTCAGCTCAGGTCATGACCACAGGGTTTGCGAGTTTGAGCGCCACATCTGGCTCTGCACTAATGTCTCAGACTGCTTGGGATTCTCTCTCTCCACCCTCCTGACTTGTGCACAGTCTCTCTCAAAAATAAGTAAACTTAAAAAAAAAAAAAAAAAAAAGGAAAAAGGACTTACTAGATAACTGTTTCCCCCTTTCAACGTAAGAATTAAGAGCTGAAAAGCCTTCTCATAGAATTAAATGTTCCCTGCACACGCATGCAAATGAGCACTTGGGGCTGGAACTGCTCCAGATTTGTGCCTTGTATACCTCTGAGGAGCACTGTTCAGACTGTGATATGAACAGCGCCCCCTAGAGTTGTGCTAGGAATAAGCTGCACAGGCATGTCCAATGGATTTTTGGAAAATTCTCTGATGAGTTAGTGAAACTGACGAGGGCCCTTTACCTTTCTTTTCAGGAGCTGGACAGAAGTTTGTGTTACAGGCTCGTAGCACGGGAGGTTTCTGACGGAGCAGACAACTTGAGGAAGGCCGGCCCTGCTGAACGCAGTGAACCGAGCGGGTCTGGACGCCCCCTCCGCAGGTCACCGTGCACTGCACAAGAGGGAAAGAGGAAGGAGTCAGCAACACTCAGCTGGAGGGTGTCCTTTATGCCATGACCAGGGGGCCTGCCAGCAAGATGGGAACTGGCCACAGCCTGGTATGTGTGCTCAAGTTCACAGTTGTTCTAACACACAGGAGCCAAGTGATCCGATTGGAAAGGGGTCTTAGGCTAATGCTATCTATCTCACCCTAGAGAACATGTCTCCACTTAAGTGACTCCTAAAGAAGAGAGATTCCAGAAATACAGAAGCTGCCTATGAATGCAGGAACCTAGGCGACTCATCACAGCATTTAAATAATTCCAGATAATCTCTGCAGATGCAGTAGTGGGGGGAGCGACAGTTCAGAATCAGGACAGCAAGGAAATAATACTTCATCCAAGGCAGCTTTGGAACCATGCCAAAGCCAGCATGGTGGCCAGCCAAATTCTGAGTTGGCACAGTGGGTGTGGTGTTTCCCAGAAATCAGTGATTTTGCTGTTCAATTAAAACACAAAAAATAGATGATTAACAAGCACTATCAACTTTTTTAGTTTTTCCAGACAGATATGGAAAGACATTTTATAACAAAAGAATAAAAGTATCAGGAAAAGAAAGACAGCCTTTTACATTGATTATTTTTTGTTCTGCTTTTAAAAATTCACTAAATTACGTTTCTTATTTTATTGCAGAGAGGTGAAGTCTTCATCTTGGACAAACATCATTATACGGACTGGTATGTGGGAGGAAAAAAATGTGGGCCGGGGGGGGGAGACTGAGTTTTGGATTTAGCACCAAATTAAAAAGAACTATACGATTATTATCAGATCATCTAAACCCAGAGTTGGTGAACTTTTTCTGTAGAGGTCAAGACAGTAAATATTTTCAGCTCTTTGGGCCATGTGCTCTTTGTTGCAGCTCCTCTGCCTTTGCAGCTTTGAACGTGGGCCATATGTAAATAAATAAGCATGACTATGTTCTAATAAAACTTCATTTATAAATAAAAAGGTGAGACTTGGGGGGCACAGATGTTGCCTGTTGGCAACTGTTTGCTGACCTTTTATCTAAATAATTTCCATATCTCTTAAGTGCATAAAACAGTGATAAAAACTTGAAAAAGAATTCCACAGCAATATATACAATGCTTAGCATGATGTCTAGCCTATTACAGATACACAATCATGCTACTTTCCTTTCTTTTTCTCCATGGTTTAGTTCTCTGATCCTTTCCAGTACACACATATACACATATTTACATGTGTATGTGTACTTACAAATACACGTGGATACAAATGTATATAAAGACACACAAATACATATGTTATACATAAGTGTACGTATGTACACTTATGTAGACACAAATATGTAGACACACATCCCCCTGCCCAGCCCCTGTCTTTAACGATAGGGTGGGTGGTACCTCTCAAGCTGGGGAGTTCTTGAAGAGCTATGTGACATCTGTTCATTGGAAGGTGCAAGGACCACAACCCAGCTTATCCCTCAGCCTTTGCTTCCCACACCAGAAGTGGCAGTCCCAGCCAATGTGAACCAAACCATTGAAATCCAAGCTTCATCCAAGTCTTCTGAGATAAAAGGTGCATCTAACATCTAATGAACTTTAAGAGCTGGGTGTCCTTGCATGAACTGCCTGACTCTGAGCTTTCCCTGCCTCTTCTACAAAATACGACAAAAATACCCATGAACCAGGCTGTTTGACAAATGTTAGCTATTACATTATTAGAAACATGAGCTAAAAAACCAAAGGAGTCAAGACTCTGACAGTGTTTCTAAAATACAGAAGATTTGGGGTGCCTGGGAGGCTCAGGAGGTTAAGCATCCAACTACTGATGATCTCTGCTCAGGTCATGATCTTGTGAGTTCGATCCCTGCATCAGGCTTTGTGCTCAGAGCACGGAGCCTGCTTGGGATTCCCTCTCCCTCACTCAAAATAAACTAAAAAAAGTAAATAAAGTAAAATATAGAAGACTCAAGTGGGGCAACAGCAATAGTGAACATTTAAGCACCATGGTCCAAGCCTGGTGTAAATACTTTATATTAGGTATTCATGAAAAACATTAGCTCTACAAGAATTGTCATCTTGATTTTCTAGAAAGGAAAGCCAGAGCTCACAGATTATGGAACCAGCCCAGGGCCATGCAGGTGGTAGAGGTGGCCAAAGATCGCAAGCCGTTTTGCCTCCAGAACTTGAGCTTCTATTCTTTCCATTTGAACAGGTCCCTAACAGCAGCGGTCGGTGGGCTCCCTCTTTTCTGGGAGTCTCACTTAAATACATACCTCCTACACCTGGGTGTGCTCACCTGCTGCCAGGGCGACGAATACCATCCAGCTGCCAGGTTGAACCCAGGACGGGCTGGGCAAGCCCCGCGTTGGCAGGCTTCCTCCAAGTCGAGATTTGGTTTCTTAATGTTGCGGCATTTTCGCTCCGGGAAAGTGATGAGCTTTCCTTGGAAGGCCTTCTCGCTGCATTTCATCTCCCTCTTCCTCACACCCAAACCGCAGGTCTTTGAACACTAGGAGCCAAGAAAAAAGGCGTCAAGTAGGCAGAGCCCCACGGTCAAGTCTGCTGAGTAGATGCACCACCACCACCCCGCCTCCCGCCATGGGAAATTCTGGGATAGGATTATGGCAAGTCCAACCACATGCACTCAAGGATCCTAAAGATAAAGCCACCCCATCCCTCATACTAGAGACTTCAGGCTAACTGTCGCAAAGTCTCAGAGTCATCAACACCATGAGACAAAATGAGGAACCGTCTAGCAGCATCACGAAATCCATATGGATGTGGGATCAACTCCTAGAGAAAGTCAAGATGGGCAGAGGATGAGAGCAGGGTCTCTGGGCAGTGTTCATGTGGATGTCCACATTTGCATCCTCTATGGGTCCAGGTCTACCTCAGGCCTCTCTGAAGACCTGAAGTCTGTACCAAGGAGGTGGAGCTTAGAGATGGCTGAATGGGAAGAACCACCTGGTAACAAATAACTTGTCCTTTACTTTACCCTGCCTCTCTCTTGACTGAGCTCCAGCTTGAAGCTGTTACAGGAGGAAAATAAAAGGATGGAGGCTAATGAAGGAAGTATGAGAACACTTGTTTGAAGTACATTAAATGGCATTGTGGGATAACACGGGGAGCCTAGATGCAGGGGATCAGTAAGGATCTGCCTCCTTATAACTTAGTATAAGGATCATAAGCAATAAAGGAGGACACTGAGTTTCGCACAGCAGCTCCATGAGGGAGCTGCGACTATTGGCCCCACTGTGGATGAGGAAGCAAGGCTGCACCGTGTTGAGTGGGTTGCCTGGAGTCACACCCGGAGCAAATACCAAGGGCTGCATGCAAATGGGGGAAGTCTGATTTACCCATGCATTTAGCCATTAGGCTAGACTGTCTCTCCAAGAAAATGGGTGGGAAGAGCAGTGGACGCATTGCTATGTGTGTGATTTACTATTTAGTTGGAATAAAAGGGCACTGATGGGCTGGACACCCCGCCTCTGCTGCACCTCACCATCCCCACTATTGATCTTTCCTCATCTTTGGCCTCTGTCTTCCTCACTGTACTGCGATCTCCTCCACAGCAGAGACCTCACCCCATCAGTTACTGACATAGAATTCAGGCTTGGCGCCTTTCCTCATGTCGCCTACGTCTGAGCATGTGCCCGAGATTCCGACTCCAGAAACCCAGGAGACATCTTCACGGGTCTGTCTCCCCTACACCCACATATGTCCGAAGATGGCATGGAACTCTCGAAGATTCTGCTTCTCTCCACCCCTGGAGTGCTCTCATCCTTTATCCTGATTACAGAAACCTCCCCATGAGTGCCTTGTCTGCCCCTTGGATTGTCTGCCTTGCATCAGATTGTTCTGCTGCTTCTTTCAAAGTCCTAAGTGGCCCTGACAGCAAGGTCCTAATGAAGCTTTCAGCTTCCACTCACCTTCTCTCCCCTCTCCTGCTGTCTTCTCTCCCCTATCCCCCATGTAGGGTGTGCCCTCTGTCAGGAACAACCTTTCCTCAACCCCACCCTTGCCCAATTCTTGCTCATCCTTCAGACTCCTGCCCCCTGAAAAGTCTCTTCTGACAAAGACTCCTCCTAGGGGAAGGGCTGGGGGACCCCACGTTATTCCAGTGGAATTACAGACCCCCCCACACACTGCAGCACTCCACACACCCTATCTGTGGTGCCATACGTGCCCAGGCACGGGCCTGATCAGTGCGGTGGGTGTGTTGTCCGCATTGGTAGAAGAGTCATCAGGGAAGAATGGATAATGAGCAGGTACCTGCTGTGTGTGTGTGGAATGGGAAGAAGGTTTGATCATCTGGGTGCTGGTGGGTGAGCTGAGCATTTAAAAAGAAAAGAAAATAAAGGGACAGCTGGGTGGCTCAGTTGGTTGAGTGTGTGACTCTTGCTTGACTTTGGCTCAGGTCATGATCTCAGGGTCATGGTATTGAGCCCCATATCCAGTTCCAAACTGACCTTGGAGCCTGCTTAGGATTCTCTTTCTCTGTCTGTCCCTGCCCTGCTCATGCTCTAAAATAAAATTAAACAAATAAATAAATAAATACCCAACCAACCCAATCTCAACTCCTACCTCACTCCAGGAAGAGACAACCCACTGTAGCCGGTTGTTTTTGGGGCATCGTCCCAAGACACAGCCCTCCTGTGACTCTGGCCTCGGGGCACTGGAACACAAGTTCTCTGGGAGATTTTCCGCCACGGGGGGGCTTTTGCACAGGATTTCACGTTTCCTCACCCCTCGCCCGCAGGTCTTGGAACACTAGAGATGAGAAAACCAAAGCCATTTGCATGCTGGTTTCAAATGATTTTCTTCCAGGCGAGTGCTGAGGATGTAGTAGTGAAGTATTTGCAAAACTGTTTCTAAGCTTTAGAACCAAATGCCCAGTAAAATCCCTTGCAGACAGCTGGAGGAATCTTCCCTCCATCCAGACGCCTTAAATTCAGGTTAGCCGTCACTGTCAACATTCTGAATGCCCAGTGGCTGGGGATTCCCCGAGTCCGCAGACAAGGTTTTCTCTCACAGCACACATGATCACTTGGAGAATGGTACGTGGCCTGTTCATCGGTAGAACCGTGGCCCCTGTCCCTCACAAGGCAGAATTGGTCTGGGCACTCAGCTAAGGAGGATTATTGTGCCTCTGATGAGAAGTATCATAGAAATATACGTACACATAGAATAGAAACCAACTATGACACTGGTAAAAATGGGCGGGGAATGTCCAATTCTTGTTGTTCCTACCCGTTGGCTGCCTCTAGGCAGGGCTCTGTGCTAACTATGAGGGAAGCCATAAATAGGCAGTCAGCAAGTGTCTGAGAATGAAACTGCCTTTCTTGACGTTCACAAGAACCCTGTGAAATAGACAAGGTGGGGAATCAGCTCCTCACTTTCAGGTGAGTATTTAAAAATCTTGCAGGGTCATTTAGAAGGTGTTGGCTGCAGGTCTGGGTCTGCCCTCAAGGGACATGTCCCCTCCCCAGTCTTGTTTTCTGCTCAGAAGGGCCATGTGAGATGCACCTCTCTTGCCGGGCTTGTGTCAGTATGCAAACATCTGGGCACAATTCCAAGCCCGCTCAGAAGGTCAGAGGGTCAGTATGACTTCTCGCTCTTCACATTCTTTAGGGAGAGGGATGGTGACGGTGTTCTCGTGATCTGTAAACTACAGCAGCAGGACACGTCTGGCCAATGCTAGTGTCCCACTCTTGAGAAGGGCTACCTGAGAGTCAGAGAACTTGACCAAGATCAATCAGACAGCTGCCAAGTAGCGGAGAGGAGGCAGGGAGACGAATGTGTCTGGTATCAGACAGGGCTGGGCACCACTAAGCATGTCATCCTTCATTCACGTTCCAATTTTCTAAATGGTTGGTCCTTATTTAATGAATTCTTATGTTTTCATGGTTTTTTTCTTTTTAGTTTCCAGAGACCTGGTCTCTAATGGAAGAAGAGGCTGCAGTAATAAATTCTGAAGGACTCCTTTCAAATTATTCATGAAAATGTTCTCAAGAGGACACATTTGGACTTAGGAAACAACAACCCAACAACCAACCAACCAAACCTAATAACATAGTCTCTCAAAATATTTCTGTATCAAATTTGGGGCAAACTCTGAACTAAAGTTCCTTTCCATGATGTCCCATTTGGAACTCTTGGTCCTCCATTTCTTTTCCCCATGCCCAACATACTACATTAGGCTAAAACAGCCCTTTGAATTTTCCTCTTATAAACTCTACCAACCATTTGCAAGAAATGAGACCAGACATAATACCATATCCTATTTAGACTTACCTTCTGCTATCAATGAAAATATGCCTTCATTTTAAAGCATATCTACTCATCGTCAAACGTCTTTTTTCCCACCACTAGCTCTTTACTCCCTTAACAGATGGAGTTGTAACATTTTTTAACAATGCCATGTCCTATGATTTAAAAAAAGTCTCAGTCTGAACTCTGTTGGGGAGATGCTAGTACACGGCTGTACTTCATCAGAAACCAATACACCAGGATAACGCACCCTAAAGGAAGGCATGGGAGACTGGTTTCACTGTTCAGGCAACGAAAATGCTACATCTTTTTGATTATTCCATAAAACTGACTTGACATCTGTGGTTTAGTAGAGCCTGGGGTATCACAGGACAGAATTCTCCCCGCTGGCACATTCTGGACCAGATACATCTTTGCTTCAGGTAGCTTTCCCCTCCACTGTGGGATGTTGATTTCTACCAAGTAGATGCCAGTAGCATCATTCTCCCAAG
This sequence comes from Paguma larvata, assembly GCA_030068075.1. Lineage (NCBI taxonomy): Eukaryota > Metazoa > Chordata > Mammalia > Carnivora > Viverridae > Paguma > Paguma larvata. Next base: position 50,746,144 of record CM057841.1, read on the forward strand.
TTGGATAGTCAAAGATGCTTCCAGACACTGTGCTTGAGGGGACCTTTGATAAACTCAGCCCCCACTGAGCACCTCTGAGTTGTGAATGGCAGGTAGCTCTATACCTTGCCTGTTTTTATGATTTTCTAGCTTTCACTGAGAGTTTGTGACCATAGGAAACTTTTTGCCTGACTCCCCTCTGTATCGCTCTAACCCCACAGCTCTTCCCCACGAAGCAAGAATTGAATATCCTTCCTATACTGCCTTCTCTGTATTTGCATTCTCCATTTGCTTTGGAGAATTCAGTAGCCATTTCCAGCCCACTGACACTCAAATCCTTTCCAGCTGTGCTCTCTAGCCTAACCCATACTCTACTTTCTAGACTTCTAAGTAAGACCCTAAGCTGTTGTGCAGGTGTTCCTAATCTACAGGATGCCTAAAAAATCACACACAAAAAAAAACAAATTAGAATGCATCATCACATTAACTCAGTGTGATTACCAGGAAAGCATAAAAGCTGAGTGCCTCGTGTGGGAGCCAACATCCCTATTTTTGCCACCTTCTTTGTCCACAGGGAACAAGACTCATGATGCAATTCTTGCCCACTTACCTGGGACCAGGGTCCAAGGCTCCATTCTGGAGGGCAGGCCTGACTGTTGCAGACTTGCACCTGCGTGGGTGTGCTCACCGGGCAGAGAGAATGCAACACTGCTTCCTCCTTCTGGAATGGCTTTTTCTGCACACAATGGACCTTCCTGCTCTGCTGGCCCCCCGCACAGGACCTGCTGCATATGCTCCATTCGCCTGGCTTCCAGCTTGCAGGGAAAAACAACATTACCTCCAATGAAGCTAAGACTCCAGATCATCCCTTCCAAAGCAGTTACTGCCTAAGATTTAACCAGCTGATAAAAGTCTTCCATCAGTTTTAGAACCAATAGGGGCAATTCAGAGTAATTTTTCTTCTACAGGTTTTGAAGCCTACACTAGCGTGGTCCAGGGATAGGGAGTCACCTCTAATGACCACAGAGATGTGGGAAAAAACACATTCCTGCCCTCGGCAAGGGTGAGAAATGGGTGCCATTTGGAAACCTGAGCGATTCACTCATTTGGTCAAATCTACTGGGATCTCCACTTTGTGCCAAGGATGCTCCCAGGCATCAGGCTTGGAAAAATGAACGAGGCAATGTTCTTTCCATTAAGGAGCGTACAACACAGCAATGAGGTGGACATGTGAACAAATAAAGACAATACTATGTGATACTTGCTACAACAGGAGTTAATAGAAAGTACAGTAATGAGACTAAGGGAAGAGTAATTGAGAGGGGGAGAGGGTGGGACGGGGGAATGGGAGGGTTGAAGGAGTGGAGGGGGGAGGTGTGCACATGCATCACACATGCTTGCAGGAGAGAAGGGCACTTTCAGAGGTGGCCTTACAGAAGCTATTTCTAAGTAGGTGTTTCCCACAACTAACTTTTCTGGTTACACTTAAACTTATGAGAGACATAACCTAGTGTTCTTTATTGAAAGCTTGCCATGGGGCACCTGGGTGGTTCAGTTGGTTAAGCATCCGATTCTTGATCTCGGCTCAGGTCATTATCGCAGGGTTTGTGAGTTCGAGCCCTGCTTCTGGCTCCGCACTGACAGCTCAGAGCTTGCTTGGGATTCTCTCTCTCTCTCTCTCTCTCTCTCTCTCTCTATGCCCCTCTCCCGCTTGCTTTCTATCTCTCTCAAAATAAATAAAAGTAAAGATTGTCGGATCACTTTTATCACAGCTGAGACTCGGTGTGCATTTGAAGGGTGAGGCACTAAAACTACTAATCCTTTCAGATAACTGCATTCGACTAAGGATTTGAAGGCCTAACATAAAAAAGATTTGTGAGATAAGATCTGCATTTCAGTCGCAGGAGGAGTGTCCAAGACTGATCTCGGTTTACCAGTGTTCTAAATTTCGTTTCAAGAAACAAAACAGCACTGAGGCCAAATAACGTTTCTGTTTTACCTTTGCATTTCTGCCATGTTTACTAGTTCTGTAATGTTCTCTTGTGGTTTCTGCCACCAGCCTGATATGAAATTTCCCACCAATGAAATTAAAAACCAGAGAACTGAGCACATGAGGTCTAGATGAAACATGTTCTAAAACACTCCATAATTCCTATTATCTTATTTAAAGAAAGAGAATCCAAACTAAAAGAATTCCTTATTTGGAGAGTTGTATCTTGTAAGACATAAAGAAAACACACTTATTATGAAATCATTCATTTCAGCGTTCTCCTAGAAAGATGGTATTTTTCGTCTACCCAATTCAAGTTTTTTCTTCATGCGGCAAAGATGAGGAGTCTTACGGAAAGTTACCCAGGTGGACTTTTCTCATGACCTTCATTGTTCTGCACACGCGGGCCCCAGGCTCACGCTCCATGTGTCCTCAGTACCTAGGAACCCTACCTCAAAGCCCAGCGTCTACGCTGTCCATGGTCCCCTCACTGTTTTTTATACACAACACCTTCACAGCTCGCAGCTCACTGCATCTCAGTTATTTCCTTACACACCGGTTCTTCCATTAGATTACGGGTTCACTGATGGGAGGAGCTACAAGTTCTCCGGATCCAGCCTGGCATCAAATGCCTCTGACACGGTTGTTACATGGGAAAACAATGGAGTTAGACTGGATGAACTCCTTTGTCCTTGTAACTCAAATAGTCTAAGACCTCACTGCTAATGTATCTCTGGGGGACAAGAGTCCCTGAAGCTCTCATTATTCCGACAGAAAATACAGAGGTATAAACATAAGGTGGAGAAGAAAGCAACAGAGCAGAAGACCCTGCCTGTTACATCACTCCGACCCCGCAGAGTCATGGCGAGGGCTGTTCTGCTTTTCAACAGCTAGTAAACTGGTCACTGCAGGGTATCGTTTCTACACATGGTCATCACGGAAGTTCTAGAAGTCAGGCAGGAGCGAGACTCACTCCCTTTCTATGATGAACATATAAATGGGTTTTTTTTTTTTTTTTTGCTTGGCAGAAATAACCAACAATGGGAAGGAGGCTGAAAATCAGAAAACGCTGGCACCCCGTTCAAGTAAACTCACGATTCCCACGTGCACAGACACATGTACGCCATCTAACGAAGACTTGACTCCACAAGGGGCAATGATACTGTCGGGTAACCACATCTTAGAGGCACTGGGTGTTTTTTTAGAACCCGATATTTCTCAGTAAAATTGGAAAAAAAAATCCATGGAAGCCCACCAAATTTCTTTCTCCTCTTTGTGTTCATAATACAGCTGGTTCCAGATTCTATGAGAACAACTAGATTGACAACTGGGCATATGGGATTGGTAACTAGCCAAAGCCCCAAACAATTATGACAAATGTGCTCTTACAAGGAAAACATATATGTATGTGTTTAAAAAGATTGTGCAATAGAATTGCATCACCACAAAGCAAACACTACTTATTAAGATGATCTGAAACATTAGTGAACACAACACTGCTTTAGAAGAAACTCTGTCAATTCTATATAAATACATTTGGCAGAAGATAAATCACACAGAAGACTCCATTCGCCTGGGAAGATTACTTAAAATTAGTGTTCAAACAATAGTGTGGCTAAAATCCATCCAAAAACAAACCCACCAAGATCCCCCTAGAGTTCCATCGTCAGAAGTGAATTGCCACTTGGCCTCTACTCTCTCTTTTTATTTTGTGACTTGCTACTGTATAATTTGCATTTGGGGTTTCATGGTCTACGTAGTAGTATGATTTTTAAATTCTTGGAGAACTACATGAAAGTTAAGCACACACCACATGTAAATTCAACTAATATAGGATCCTGTGTTATTTAAGTATCTGTTTTAGTTCAGAGGAGTCTCTATATAAAGATTTAAAATGAAAAATAAAGAGACATCTTTAAATCCCAAGGTTAGGTGTGCACAGCCAGAGTTACAGTGAATGTCTCAAGCAAATTTGTGTCTTTCCAGTTACATATTTTAACCTCAACCGTCTTCTTTCCTCTGCTACTTTTTTTGGGCATTCTATCTCTCTCTGAGTCATTTTTGATCAGAATCACTGGCAGTGGGCTTCAATTTTCTCACATCAATGATAAGAGCATATGAGTACGAATATAGCCAGAAAGACATTTCCAGATGACTTACTATGCAGGGCAGGAGAAAGCATTGCATATTTTGGGTTCAGTTGCTGGCTTGGTTCTTGCATTGCAGAAGGAGGCAGTGACTTGAGTGTTCTGATCTCGTAAGCAAATGGTCTTTATGCTTATGTAACCTAATAAGACATCAAAAGTTACAAGGTGAAAATTACAGATAATCAGTTTGATTTCATTTCCACATTTAGCTTCTGACTTTCCAGGATTCTGATGTTGTATTGAAGGTATGGAATCCAAATACTATGTGAGAACACCTCCTTCTGATAAAAATCTGCTACTCATTTGAATCTCCTCCTCCTCCTTACCCGCCCTCCGCCCAGAGATAATAGTTTTCATATTTTAATGATTTTAATGTGAAGCGTCTTAGTTTTTAAGACTGGAGCAGGTTCTCAAATCGTGAAGTGATAAATAGACCTTGTGAAAACAGGGAGGCTATAAAAGAAAACAACCTGCAAACTTTAACTCACATTGTGTCCATCTAGGGAAATGTTCTTCAAAGAAACACCATTGGTAAATTATGGGTGGAGACCTAAGAGTTTGCTTTTCCACGAGGCATCTTCTGCTTCCATAAGAAGTAGATATTAACGAAAAGTTGAACCCTCTGAATACATATTCATACCTGTAAGCTAGGACTGGGAATTTTTGTTTGTTTGTTTGCTTTACTGGTACCTGTTGCCTGGCTTGCAGTACCCATCTCAGGAGTTCTCATCAGAAGCACATATTTTTTGTGTGAATAATTTTATCTGTCAGCTCTCCCAATAGGAAGGCTGCCTCCTCTTTGTTTATATTTACATGGTACCTTTCCTTACAATGGGATCCGAGAAGCAATGAAAAGTACTCTGTAATCATGATTAGGTTAAAGTACGTTACCAAAACCGTACTGGGATTCCCTAGAGTTAATTGTTCACTTCCAGAGCATTTATTCATTTGGACTCTCCTTCTCATATGCTTCAGACACATCGCAGTCTGGAAGTCACGTGAAGGGACTGCTAAATCAAGGCAAGGGGAGAATCCCACAATGCACTTCTCCAGCATCCTCCCTCTGGTTGGACTTGTTTCCTATAAATGGAAAATGGATTGAATCGCTCCCCTTCCCAAGGAACTCTGCTTTCCTGGGAATACCAGGAAGTTATTGCAGATGATCTCAAAGTGCATTCGATATGTGAAAAACTGTTCATAATTTAAGTGAAAAAGAGCGTAGTGTCACCAGGTATCTATAGCGTGGTTTCTGTGCAGTAAAAAATGTGTACAAGATGATCTGTGTGGCATGTGTCTGAGAACATTAAACACACGAGTTTTGGGACGCCTGGGTGGCTCGGTTGGTTGAGCGGCCAACTTCAGCTCGGGTCATGATCTCACAGCCCTGCATTGGGCTCTGTGCTGATGGCTCAGAGCCTGGAGCCTGCTTCCGATTCTGTGTCTCCCACTCTCTCTTCCCTTCCCCTGCTCATACACTGTTCTCTATGTCTCTCAAAAATAAATAAATGTTAAAAAAAAATTTAAACACATGTGTTTTTATGTTTGCATAAGAGAATAAGAGAATGACATAGAATGTATGAACATTGGTATTTAAAGATTAAAGGATTAGGGAAAATTATTTTTCTTCTGCACAGCATAGTGCCTTTAAAGTGTTTATTAATAAAAATGTTAATACTTCTTTGGGTATTTTTCCATGTTTTTCTTTTTTCCTTAAGTATAACTAACATACAGTGATGAATAGTTTTGGGTGTACAAACAAGGATTCAACAATCCTATATGTTACCCAGTGCTCATCAGGATATGTGGACTCTTAATCCTCTTTATTTCTCTAAAAATGTATTCCCTTTTAATTATTTAATCTATTAAAAACTTAAGTATTTCCTCATATTTTGTTAATTAGCACGAGCACCTGATGAAGCCTTACAGACATAAGAATTTCTTCATTTTCTGTATTTTGGCTCTGTGTCTGGTTCCAAGATGCCCCACTGTGCTTAGGGCAACAGGACACAGTAGGGAGACCCACTCTATCAGATGCTCTGATAATGAGAAAAATGAATGACCAACGTTGATGCTTTGGCTTCATGGATCTATTTATGGACTCTCATTCTTCTCAAAGGGGCAAGTGTGACAAAGACTTACACACAAATATGTGTTATCTTTGGGTCTACACAAAATGCTTGCCTTCTACTCACTGCGATGATGGCTGTACTTTTCCCCTCCCTTAGGAGGCCAATTTCTCAGATTTAACAATCTTCCCTCCTGAGAGAGACTTTGCTGGCCTCCCCATGAGGGAATGGAAGGACACAATGCCTGTGTTTCGGACAGATGCCTTACATTTGCCTTGTGTGTTTTCTCATTGGTTTTGACTCTGCCTTCCATAAGCCTCAGTGGGAGGTTCTTACCAACAGAAAAGACAGGATATGGAGAAAGTAAATAGAAGCTGAAAATAAAAATACAAATAAATATATATTATGTAGATTCCACCCTCCCATAGATTTCAGATATATAACTGCTGAGTCCTGGTTATGAAGAACTTGAGTTTTGTGAGCCTTCGTTCTTTTCTACATAGAAAAATCCTCAAATAGTACAGTAACATTTGCTTTTTACAGGGATGGTTCCCATAAAATATGGTTCTTCTGTGGCTTATTTAAATCATACACTTTCAAGAGGCCTGAGATCAAAGAACTTGTTTTGAGAAAAGATTTAGAAGGTAGAATCAGGAAATTGGCTACCTCCACCGCAGGACACGGAGCACTGAGACTGCACGGTACTCCAGGCATGGCTGTGCCTCTTTGAGGCTGGGTGAGTTCCATTCGTGACCTTGGGAAGTGCATACTTCCAAGCTATCCCCGGATTTTTGCCTTGCATCAGGACCTGGACAGTGTAAGATACAAACCAGAGATCAAGAGACAGGTCAGCCCCTGGAATTCCAGAAATCTCACCGAACACTTTAAAGATATGTGTATGACATTTTGACCTTAAAGTTGGCTCACACCACTGCTCCCAAGTATGTTTTATGTTGATTTTAAAGTCTTCCCTTGATACTTCAAAATGAGTATTTCCATATCATCAGAGCTGGGATTTAGATAGATGCTAAATGGAGAAACATGACTTGACATGTGCTATAAGCCCACAACCCTCGATTCTAAGTATATCCATTAATAAAGCAAAAAAATTATTTCTTATATATTGAAGGGAATAAGGCTACATTATGAGGTCTGAACTTTCCTATTAAACTTGAAAGCCACGGTAATAACACACACTGGTGCCTTACAGATAGTGGTTAAAGATGAATCTATGTATACATATTTTTATGAATAAATCATAAACCTGGATAAATCCAGGATAAACCTGGGCCAAAACTTAGAATCCTCCTCCTTTGTGCTAGTAGAAGCTGGGCACAAGGCAAGCACTCTAAAAACCATAGAATACCCTGCTTAGACTTGCTTTTCATCAGCTTTAGAATCCAAGCAAGAGTACAAGAGAATTCCAAAGAAACTTTGGTCAAAAAGAATTTGGCTGTTGACTGTGTACCAAGATAAATAGATAATACAGAAACAAAACCAAATCAAACCAGGCAGAAGTAAGGGCTGGTAATATATACACTGGAATGGATTTCATCTCAAAAGGACAAAGGCCTAGGACACGTGAAAAGATGCTCAACATCACCGATCATCAGGGAAATGCAAATCAAAACTACAATGAGGTATCACCTCATACATGGGGATGGCTAACATCCACAACACAAGAAACAACAGGTGTTGGCGAGGATGTGGAGAGAGGGGAAACTTGTACTCTTGTTGGGAATGCAAACTGGTGCGGCTACTGTGGAAAATGGTATGGAGGTTCCTCAAAAATTTAACAAAAGAAATACCTGATGATCCAGCAATCACACTATTATTTACTCAAAGAATACAAAATACAAAATTCAAAGGGATACGTGCACAGTAATGTTTATAGCAGCATTACGTACAGTAGCCAAATTATGGAAATAGTCCAAGTGTCTACCGACCGATGGACAAAGAAGAGCTGGTGTTTACGTATACAATGGAATATTACTCAGCCATAGAAAAGAATGAAATTTTGCCATTTGCAACGACCTGGATGGAGCCAGAGAGTATTACGCTAAGTGACATAAGTCAGTCAAAGAAAGACAAATATATTATGGTTTCACTCATATGTGGAACTTAAGAAACAAAACAAATGAGCAAAGGGGGGGAAGAGAGGGGAAAACCAAGAATCAGACTCTTAACTCTAGAGAACTGAGGGTTGCCAGAGGGGAAGGGGTGTGGGAATGGGGAAAACAGGTGGGGATTAAGGAGGGCATTTGCTGTGATGGGCACCAGGTAACATATGAAGTGTTGAATCACTATATTGTACATCTGAAACGAATAGCACATTTTATGTTATTTAACTGCATTTGAATAAAAACTTTAAAAGAAAGGACAAGGATTTAGGATAAATCTGATCCTCAAAGCTCTGACCACTTTTAGAGCAATCATTTACTCATCATTTCCCATACTCCAAGCCCTCTGTTGGGCATTTTCTATGCATTATCTCCAAACATTCCTATGACGACTCTCTAACATAGCTGCTTACTTTTTCCTAGGAAAAAAAGGGACAAGAAAGAACTTGTTCCAGATCACAGGTGACTAGGGAATGAGCTTAAAATTGATGTAGGGTGGCCAACAAAGCCTAAAGATTGCCACCTTTGCCTTGTTTTTAACGTGGGCAAACAAGATTTGCCTCCCTCCCTGATGCTCTCTTTTCTTAATACTGCTTTTTGCCCCTTCTTTTGATCTCAAACTTAAGTATAAATACCTGCCTCTCTCCCACCCCAGGAGTCCTGTGGAAAATTCTTTACCGCGAGGACTGTCTTTCTCTGGGTTCTTTCATTTAGCATAGTACTCTCTAGCTCCATCCAAGTCATTGCAAATGGCAAGATTTCATTCTTTTCTATGGCTGATAATATTCCATTGTATATATTTACCACATCTTCTTTATCCATTCATCAATTAATGGACACTTGGTCTTTTCCATAATTTAGCTATTGTAGATAATGCTTTCATAAACATCAGAGCACATGTAACACTCTGAATTACTACTTTTGTACTGTTTGGGTAAATAGTAGTGCAAATGCTGGATCATCAAGTACTTCTATTGTTAACTCTTTGAGGAACCTTCATACTGTTTTCCGCAGTGGCTGCATCAATTTGCATTCCCACCAACAGTGCAAGAGGGTTCATCTTTCTCTGGATCCTCACCAACACCTACTGTTTGTGTTGTTGGTTTGGCTATTTTGGCAGGTGTAAGGTGATATCTCTTTGCAGTTTGATTTGTTTTTTCCTCATGACGAGTGCACTCAGCATCTTTCCACATGTATGTTGGCCCTCTGGATGTCTTCTTTGGAAAAACGTCTATTCATGTCTTCTGTCCATTTTTTAAATTGGATTATTTGGTTTTGAAGGTTTGAGTTTTATAAGTTCCTTATGTAGTTTAGATACTAACCCTTTATTGGATATGTCATTTGCAAGTATCTCCCATTCAGTAGATCCCCTTTTGGTTTTGTTGATTATTTCCTTTGCCGTGCAGATGCTTTTCATTTTGATGGAGTCCCACTAGTTTATTTTTGCTTTTGTTTTCCTTGCTTCAGGAAACATATCTAGAAAGAAGTTGCTATGGCTGATGTCGAAGAAGTTACTGCCTGTATTCTCTTTTAGGATTTTTATGGTTTCAGGTCTCATATTTAGGTCTTTCATCCATTTTGAATTTATTTTTGTGTATGATATAAGAAAGTGGTCCAGTTTCATTCTTCTTCATGTTACTGACCGTTTTTCCCAACACCATTTGTTGAAGAGACTGTCTTTTTCTCATTGGATATTCTTTCTGCTTTCTTAGAGATTAATTGACTATATAACTCTGGGTTCATTTCTGGACTTTCTATTCTGTTCCATTGAGATATGTGTCTTGTTTTTAATGTTTATTTATTTTTGAGAGCGAGCGAGTCAGCAGGGGAGGGGCAGAGAGAGCAGGAGATGGATAATCTGAAGCAGGTTCTGAGCTGTCAGCGCAAAACCCAACGTGGGGTTTGAACTTAGGAACCATGATATCATGACCTAAGCTGAAGTTGGATACTTAACTGACTGAGCCACCCAGGCGCCCCTCTATGTGTGTATTTTGTGCCAGTACCATACTGTTTGATTGCTATAGCTTTGTAATCTAACTTGAAGTTGGGAATTGTGACACATCAGCTTTGCTCTTCTTTTTCAGGATTGCTGTGGTTATTCAGGGTTTTTTGTGGTTCTATACAAATTTTAGGATTGTTTGTTGTTGCTGGGATTTTGATACAGATTGCATTAAATGTGTAGATTGCTTTGGGTAGTAGTGACATTTTAACAATATTTGTTCTTCCAATCCCTGAGCATGGAATGTTTTCCCTTTTCTTTGTGTCATCTTAAATTTTTTTCATCAATGTTTTATAGTTTTCAGAGTATAGGCCTTTTACCTCTTTGATTAGATTTATTCCTTATCTTATTATTTTTGGTCCAATTATAAATGGAACTGATCCCTTAATTTCTCTTTCTGCCTCGTCCTTATTGGTGTATAGAAAATCAACAGATTTTTGTACATTGATTCTGTATCAGCTTTAGTAGTTTTGCGGGGGAGTCTTTAGGGTTTTCTATATAGAGTATCATGTCATCTGAGAATAGTGAAAATCTTACTTCTTTCTTGCTGATCTGGATCCCTTTTTTAATGTTTATTTTTGAGAGAGGGAGAGAGAGCATGCACATGAACTTGCATTGGGGAGGGGCAGAGAGAGCGGGCTTCGTGCTTATAGTAATGTGGAGTTCCATGAACCATGAGATCATAACCTGAGCCAAAATCAAAAGTTGGACTTAACTGACTGAGCCACCCAGGTGCCCCTGATCTAGATGCCTTTCCTTTCCCTTTGTTGCGCGATTGCTGCGACTATGTTGAAGAAAAGTGATGAAACTGGACACCCCTGTCTTGTTTCTGACCTTGGAGGGGGGGTAGTTCTCAGTTTTTCCCCTCTTGAGGATGACATTAGCTAGGGGTTTTTCACATATGGCCTTTAGTATTTTGAGGTCTGTTTCCTCTAAACCAACTTTGCAGAGGCTTTTTATAAGAATGGGCATGGTACTTTGTCAAATGCTTTGTCTGTGCCTATGGAAATGATCATAGGATTCTTACTCTTTTATTACTGTGATGTATCACACTGATGGATTTGCAAATATTGAGCCACCCTCGCATCCCGGGAATAAATCCCACTTGATCTTGCTGAATGATATTTTAAATGTATTAACGGATTTGGTTAGTTAGTATTTCACTGAAGAGTTTTGCATATACCTATGAGAGATTTGGCTTGTAGTTCTCTCTTTTTTTTTTTTTTTTCTTTGTTTTTGTGGAGTCCTTATCTGGTTTCGGTACCAAGGTAATGCTGGCTTCTTAGAATGAATTTGGAAGTTTTCCTTCCTTTTCTGTTTTTTTTGGAATAAATGAATAAGAGTAAGCATTAACTTGAAGAGTAAAATCCTGAGCTACGAGCAAAAACAGCAGCAAACAGAAGGTTCGATCCCAGGAATCCTACTAATCCATTTCCTATTATCAAAGTAATCAGAAGTTCACTTATCCAGCCAAAACAAGAAGAAAAAGAATTTACACAATTTACTGTAAATATTCACAAGATTATAGGAATATATCCATATAATATATGGCAAGTAGGACATATCACTTATATTTTGTTTGTTGAACATATTCATGCATTCAGTGAGTGCCTAAATGAATAAAAGATTCTCAACCTTAAAAAATCAAATGACTTAAGGCTTGACTATAACATCTAGGTAGCTATAAACTCACATGCAGAATTGTATGTGCAATTACGTAGGCTAAAAGACAATATTTGTACAAACCAGCAGACAGCTGATCTAAGAGTTCAACATCAGCTCATAAAGGCCTCTGAAAGACAGTGATTATCTAAACAAATAGACACCAAGGCCAAGTATAGGAAAGATGAGTATCTGCGAATTATTTGCTTCTCAATGACAATTAAGGTGTTCTCTGCCCTTTTCTTTATCCTGTACTGAAGAGAAAAGTGACCAAGAGCAGACTACACAGCAATCATCTTCTCTCTCACTGTCTGATGGTAACAAATAGTCAATCCTTTGGAAACAGGTTGTCTGCCTACCTAACAGAATCTCTTTGGCCCCTCTTGTACCCTGTTCTCAAAAAGACAGGACGTTGTTAAAAATAAAAATCACTCCTACCCCAAAGAATGGCTACATAAATTGTGGGGCCCAGTGCGAAATGAAAATGCAAGGCCCCTTGTTCAGAAAAATTGAGAATCTAACGGTGGTGACAGCGGAGCACTAAACTGAACACAGAGCCCTTCCGAGCACGTGACCATGTGGACTTGACAGGTCCCACATCCATGAGGACAGCTTTGCCCCTGACCTTAAGGCTGTCACCTGCATCAGTTTCAAGAGACAATTTTAGATCTTCCAAATTCTAAAAGACCCTGTGGTCTAACAAGGACAACACTGCCCTTCCTATGTAGAGACTATAGCCTCTGTTCAGGTGGGCTAGCACTTAAGGACTCAGTGTGGCCCTGGCCATCCTTTTGACCACAGACTGTCCACCCGCTTGTCCCCACCTCCAGCCCCCTGCCCAGACCCTGGAGAGCAGGAACACGATGTGTGATAACCACGTAGCTGAGACTCAGACTGCCCCTGTGAACGCTCAGGAACACGTCTGGGACAAGGGGTAATTTGAAAATGATAATTCCCGCCACTCACATCACTCTCAGTGACTTGTCAAAAGCAGTCAGTCACTGTTCTCAGCACCGCTGGAGAACGCAAACGTCCTCCAAGTCACAGGGATGCCCCTGCCTGCTGCCTGCGGCACAAGATCGCAATACGCTGTTTCTGAGCCACCCCACGCTGCATGTCAGACTGTAAGGCAAGCTGATAAATGCACAAATTTAGAAAGACCGCCGGCGATTCAGTCTACTTAACTGGACTCCATCCAGAGAATTTTCCAGCCAACTGGCACTGGGTCTCTAATTTACAGCTGGCGAGCAACCTCCCTAACTGTTTCCAGGTCCTCAGCAGAACTGTTTAACGTCTACCTTTAACACACGAACCACCTGACTTCAGACACAACATCCAGCAGCTTTGACCGCAGGGTGCGGAGTTATAAAATTTACAGCTTCTTAAGTTGGAAAACCACAGACAGGCTGGACTCTACCAACTGTGCTCTGCAAGAGGGGGGATTCGGTTTCTGCTTCAGGCACACAAAGTTAAAACAAAGGACACATTGAGTAATCTTGGTTAAGCAGTTTTTTTTTTTTTTTTGCTCCCACTTTTAATTTCTAATGTTAAAATTATAAATGCCCTCAACCGATTTTGCATTTTTTGTAACTGAAGGCTTTTTTTTTTTTAATTAAAGCTAAAAAAAAGTTGTCCTAATTCTCCCAGGTAAATCAGAGAGTTATAGATAGGCTTCAAAGACTGGCTTTTCAATTAACGCAAGCTAGAAGGCTAGTTTCTTGTCTCAAAATGTGTTTGATTGCTTTAAAAATAATAAAGGCAATGTTTATGATAGCTATTGTATGCCAAAGTATTGCACATGTATTTGCACACGTGCAAAGTACCGCACATTTCAAGTTGATCACAATATCACGAGGAAGCCGAGTGCTATTCTTACCCTAGTACTATGGATGAATAAACTAATTACAGGGTCACTGGCTAGTGAAGTAGCAACACTGGGACTCAAGTCTCTCATACTGTCTGACTCCGAAACTTGACGTCTTCTCTCTTACAACACTGTCTCTCAAACTCTGGAACACAATGTCTAGGGCACTATTTTAAAATTCTAAAAATTGGGGCACCTAGGTGGCTCAGTCGGTTAAGTGTCCGACTTCAGCTCAGGCCGCCATCTTGCAGTTCATGAGTTCAAGCCCCACATCAGGCTCTGTGCTGACAGCTCAGAGTATGGAGCCTGCTTCAGATTCTGTGTCTCCCTCTCTCTCTGTCCCTCCCATGCTCATGTGCTGCCTGTCTCTCTCTCTCAAAAATAAACATTAAAAAAAAATAAAAAGTAAAAAAAAATAAATAAAATAAATCAAGTCCTAAAAAATGTACGAGCCCTTGGAAATATTTTACCACCGGGATTCACCAGCATGCTACAGCATTTAACACCGCACTTTGGGGTCAAACCTGGAACTTGGATTTCTTGAACACGCTCAGGTCTGGTTGAAGCATACAAGACTCTTAATCTTTCAATCCATTTTCCCTTGTGTTTATTGAGATGTTTCACTGAACCTGCTGTGTTAACAACTGAAATACAATATGCTTTGTAGATTGGCCCTTCCCTATAAATCATGACTCGCTCCACACATTATACATTGACTGATGCTCCAAGAACGGACAGCTTGGGTGGTGTGGATTCATGTTTTTGTAAGGTCCTGTGATGTTCGGAAGCCCTTGGGATGCCCGAGCTCAGCCAGTTGTCTCCGTCTTCCTGTTTGCTTTGAAGCTGGAAGAACACAACCAGGTATCGTCACTGCTGTGATATGAGTTGCCTTTGACAAGAGACAGTAACTTGAAGACCGTGATGGGGCCTGGGAGAGGCTTCTGCTAGGCAGCTTCAAAGGTGTGGGTGGGCCCACGGAGCCTCGACCACACTTCTAATTCAACCTGCCAGCATTCCTCGACGTTTAATGAAGAGAAATAAATAGTGCTTTCCAACCTGTCACAAAGGTATTTGCCATGAATTAACGGGAGGTCCACACTTCAAATAGCAAATGGCAAACTCTAGACAAATGATGTGGCATCACCAAAGGACCTCTGAATCGTCCTCTGGAGTCCGGGGTTTGTTTCATCTGTTCTGAATTAATTCTCCATTACTTCTTTGCCTCTTTTGTGTTTTGTGTCTTCGCTCAGTCCATGCTGCTTGGCCAATCTCCTCTCCCCGATGCTGATTTTATCTTGAGGCCCCTTTACTCACGCCGGCCCCTTTCCCATGGGGAGAATTCGGATGGCGGAGTCACAAGGAAGGAGCTGGAGAAGAAGGGAACACTCCGCCGGCGGGGCTCACACGCCTTCATGTCACTGATCAATGTGCCCATCCACCTGGTCCCCACCACCCCATCACCTCCTCTTGCCAAAGCGTGGAGGAAATTGTTTATTATAGTAATTTTCTTTAGGTGTCTTTTTCGGCCTTGAAACTGGCCTGTGGTTAACCTGTTTGTCACTTACTGTCATTCCAAACACTGCTGCCACAGTCAGCGGCAAGATTCTCCCTGGTCACCCTATGAAACGCGACGGACTTCGGAAGAGTTGAACACCCCCTTGTGCCATTTCACATGGAAGAAGAAGTCCTCAACATAGGAGAGCATTTTTAAGACATTTTAAAAAAGGAATGAATGCTATAAAAACAAAGGTGATCGTATTTCAGTCTTCGAACAGCAACCTGTGTGATCATGTCATTCTGAATCACTGTTTATCGCCAAGAGGAAGTTGCTTTCTAATGAAACACTCCTGATGAATTTCTGGGCCTTTTCTCTGACTGCACGGCAGCTTGACAGAGAATAGGACTTGGTGGCTGTGTGGGGGGTGGAGAGAGAGACAAAGACACAGAAAAAGAGAGCTGGAGAAACAGACAAGGAGGGAGACAGAGAGGAAGCAGAAGAGCAAGAAGTAGAGGAAGAAGGGGGAGAGGAGAAAGAGAGGAGGAGGAGGGAGCAAAAAAAAAAAAAAAGCTCACCTTCAGTCACTTCTAAAGAATGTGTCATCTCTAATGGGACATCTTATCATGAAAAAATAATTTTTTGTTCTTAACTGTTTTTTTTTTAAGTAGGCTTCACACCCAATGTGAAACCCAATGTGGGGCTTGAACCCATGACCCTGAGATCATGACCTGAATGGAGATCAAGAGTCGGAGGCTTAAGCGACTGAGCCACCCAGGCACCCTTGTTTTTAACTCTCATTGCCAAGGCCTCTTAAAACTGGATACTAAACAGGCCTTTTGCACAGTGCTTGAACAAAGAAAAAGTCAGTGACCTTAAATTACCTATATCTCAACCTCAACATGGAAAAACATTAAGTTTTCAGCTTCACTCAAAAAACCTGACATTTGTTTATATACGTCAGATTAAAAGACTATTTTTCAACAAAGGGCTGTGTGAATTTCAATTCTGCTGTTCAGCTTTCACATTTCTACAGTTTAAAATGTAACTCCTTACACACACACACACACACACACACACACACACACGACCTAGCTGTGTGGGGTATAGAAGTAACACACATTTAGCTTTCCTTGTGTTCCCAAAGCCAATCAAATCGACATAACATAGTGGTGTCCGTACATAGCATCCTAAAGACGTACAAAAATCAACTGACTTTTCAATCCTTTGGATGACTAATGGGCGCACTAGTTCAATGAGAAATTCTTTAGACTTTAGGCCAGACTTATGTTGTGGGGAAAAGTTGACTAAGAGAAATATGTGGAAATTATTTAGTTTATAATAACTGTCTCTGTAGTGATCTCAGAAAGCATATGATTGCCAAATCAATATTGATTTCTTTCTGTGCTGGGGTGTGTGTGTGTGTGTGTGTGTGTGTGTGTGTGTATGGGTAGTTTTTCCCCGGGCCATGTAGAAACATAATACAGGCTCGTGAAAGTTAGCTCCTTCTCTTCAAGTCATTTACATGGATATGTATGTATGTACTTCAAAATAAAAACTTGATTGATGGGCTTAAATAATGCCTTAAAAATTTAAGACCTAAGACAATCATATAAATCCTTGATTACCCTTAGGAATTTTCTCTTGGCCACCGAGGAAATCGACGGGGCCGGCACTGGTTAAACTGACATCCACCTGTTGCCAATGTTGAAACATGTAGACTGAGGGTTCCAAGGAGAGTGAATGTTTGTAACAGAGACTGCGTTTTAAAATCGGGTGACTCAACGATAGAAGAGAAGGTCTGTTTTCCATTTAGCTTAAACTGAGCTTCCCTATGAAGACATTCTAGAAGGTTCTGACATGTAAAAATAACCAGATGCAGAAGACACTTTTATTTGGTGTCAGGCCATGCTCTTACTTCTTGAGGTTAACTGACAGCAGTCAATTATTTCCAGGATTGCATTCCCCTTCCCTTGCACTAGGCAATGCCCAGAAATAAGTGAAAAGATCTGGCAAATGCCCAGAAATAAGTGAAAAGATCTGGCAAATCTACCACCCTGTGAGGGCAAGGGGCCACCCTCCCAAGTTAAGCTAAATCTGCTGTGAACCAGTCAGCAACTTATGTCTGAGTCATTCACTATGGGAAAGGCAAGCATTTAAAAAGCCATATTGATCCCTCAAATGTAATTTAGGAGATCAAATTTCAATCCTTTAAACGCTATTCACTGTGCTTCACTTTAAACCATAGAGTTTTAAGACTAGTCCTAAGAGATGATGAGGTCCAGTGGTTTTCAAAATGTGTCCTGCAGAGGTTTAGGCCTCTTCAGAGAACTCTGGGTTCAGACCTTGGTTTGGGGCAGAAGGGCTGACATGGGAGAAGGCTGGCCTCTCGGCCTGTCACTCTGGACTTTGCTCCAGGAAGTTCTCCTTTCAATTGGATTACTATTATTATTATTTGAGTATATAGCTGACACTTACTGTTATATTTATTTCAGGTGTACGACACAGCGATCTAACACGTTTATACATGTAGCTACTATCTGATGGTTTGTTTTTTTTAATTTTTTTTTTAACATTTATTCATTCTTGAGAGGCAGAGAGACAGAACAAAAGCAGGAGAAGGGCAGAGAGAGGGGGAGACACAGAATCCAAAGCAGGCTTCAGTCTCTGAGCCATCAGCACAGAGCCCGATGCAGGGCTCGAACTCACAAACCGTGAGATTATGACCTGAGCCGAGGTCAGCCACTCAACCGACTGAGCCACCCAGGCGCCCCTGATTGTTTGTTTTATTTATGACCCCCATGTATGACTTTTCAACTTGGAAAGAACAGTCTTCTTTTTAAACGAATGAATACCTTTTATCACTGGAGGCCATTGATTCAATAAACTTTTCTGAGCAGGTACAATATCCCAGATATTATGCCAGTTTGGGAGGCTACAAAAAATAAGCAAATCATTTTTCTGCTACTAAGAGGTTTGATTCACTATAAAAGCACTTCGGGATAGTGCCACAGGATACAGTAGAAGACAGAGCCTGGGGAACCCATTAGGACCCACAGAGCTTAAGTGACTCATGCAAAGTGACCCAGGGAATGGCAGTGCCAGCTATTTATATAGATGTTCCCAGATCTAAACCATGTTGCATCCAACAAGAATGGTGACCGCATACAAAACTCACTCTTTACAGACTATATATTTTATGGACATGCTTTACAGACTGTATGTTTTAGCAACATAATTTATGTCTTCGCCATTGGTGTATCTCCAAAGCCTCCTACAGGACTGGGCATAGAATGGGCACCCAACGGATGTTTGCTTAATTTTCTTTTTATCCGACATGGAAATGAACAGAGGATAAGTGCTTTGAAAGTAGTTATCTAGATCAATACCCTCCACGGTGGGTGAAGATGGGAACAAGCTAAGATGTTGGGAGGATGTGAGGAATACATATGAAGGAGAGAAACATTATCCCCCGCCCTCGATGCCATCCCTGTGTATTTTGATAAACATGCCTTTCTCCTGAA
The DNA here is from genome assembly GCA_030068075.1 of Paguma larvata. Taxonomy (NCBI): domain Eukaryota; kingdom Metazoa; phylum Chordata; class Mammalia; order Carnivora; family Viverridae; genus Paguma; species Paguma larvata. The sequence continues at coordinate 50,764,990 of CM057841.1, forward strand.
TTTTCCACTACAGTAAGAACTTAGTGAATGTTCAGTAATTTTAAAAGGCTGGGACACAAAGTGCTTTCTTTCACAGACTTAGACTTTCTAAGATGGATGGAACAACATTTTTTCATTTTGGAGGTTCCCACCCTTTGATTCCAGCATCCCACAGGATTGTTAAAACACATTCAACATTTTTATATTGGAGTGAGCATATTTTTGGCTCCCAAAGTATTCATTTTGGTTCAATCCATGGCTGGATGGAAAGACACGTGAACTGTACTTAACTTCCTTTAAAGAATAAAGCCATAGGTCCCTTGGATACTGATATACAGTGTCATTTAGGAAAATGTATGTTATTGCTCATTGTGATTTAAATTTTAAAAAATCACCATGTTCTCCTGATTTTGGAGACGTAGGAGCATGTGGTAAAAACTGAGCAGAAATTTGATGATGTCTTCCCGAGAGTGATAAAGTATAATTTAAATATTAAAGTCATTCACCCAGATTCTTTGAAAAGATAAAACAGACATAATACTAGGTGACTAGACTTTATTATTTTTTTTTTTAGTGTCTAACTTTTGAATGAAACCCTAACTCCTTTAAAAACACAAGCAAGGCATGTCCAATTAATCATACAAATTTCCCGCTAGATTGTCTCCAGACAGGTCACATTCCGAAGATGTTAATTTAAGCTTTCATTCAATGTATAAGTAGAATGAGACCAGAAAGCAAGGCTCTGTACAACAGCTAAGCAAATGTGATCTTAACCCATTGTGGCACAATCACAACCTTGTCTTAATAGAGATCTTATTATAGTTCTTACTCTATTTATATCGTAGTAAGAAATTATTTTTAAAAATACTCTACATATCCAGTTGAATCTGGCGAAGACTTTGTGGTTTTATAATTTTATTTAGACCTAGCCAGTAGTTCTCCTTACATTTCGACCCATCTTCAAGGAGGTGTCTGTGTTTGCAAGGAGACAGGTGATGGACTTGACCAATTATGCAGAACTCCCTCCCCAATGAAGGCCGTCCTTCTGTTTCTAAAACCTAGCTCCGACCCATCAGGAAACGTTTAGGACCTGCTGAATACCCCTAAATATTTAGTTTTAGTCAGGGCTACAAAATATGGACGAGTGAGAGAAGGAACCAGGTCTAAATGAAGAAAAAGCATGAATACAAATTCTTAGCTCCGGGCTGGTCTCACGTTCAGTGACAATGTGTCAATTGTCTGCTTAATGTGATCAACGCAGACAGCGCCGGGGGGTTATTTTAGGTTCCAGAGATGAAAGTACGAAGGATCTCTGTCATTCTGCTTTGCTCCTCCCATCACTTCTTGCCTTATTCTCTGTTGTGGTCTTTCTGCCGATAATCTCTGTGTAACGGCAAACCTTAAGTCACAGGCGGAATTATGAAAACTTACCAGAACAGCTTTGCGTTTACGAACAAAACCGGAGAGAGAAACGATGACAAAAAATGGTTGCTTGTCACGAGGTAGTAAAAAACCTATTTCTCACCGGGAGTGATTTGCACTTTGTTCTGATCGCCCGTGGCAGGAGCACTGAGCGGCACCTCGCCCCACTTCCGGACGTGGGTTGTTTCGCGGCCTCAGAACTTCGTTTCTGTACATGTGCTCAGAGACGGATCAAAGGCCTCTTGGCAAAACTAATGAAGTGTTGTGCCTCTAAAACTGATACCTTGCAAGCTAAATACACCTCTCTAAAGAAAAGAGAACTTTCCTGAAGAGACAGAAAAGAGGTTTCCTGCTCAGATGCTTGATGGAAAAGAAACAGAACACAGAACACCCAACGCAAACAAACAAACAAACAAACAAAATAGGTTTGAAAAAATATCCAAAAGTCTTGAATCAGAGTACCATTCCTATGCATTAGGATTGCTGAAAGAGTTATTTCAGGGACCGAATCCATTGGCGACCTCCCAACCACCCTAACTTTAGTCCAGTTTGATGTGGATTCTCGTCTCTGAAATCAAAGAGTCAAGAGGGATGGGAGACTACTTCCTAACTACAGCTTCTGAGTAGGTGATGCGACATCTCTGAAAGACCCCCACCACACAGACAGAGGTGACAGGGCCTAGGATTTCAAATGACGAGATAATAGGAATTTAAGTGAATTAACAACCCTGTTCGCCATCTAGAACCAAGGTGCAAATGCAAGCATCTACTGGGGCCAGAAGTTCTCTGCTTGAGAGATATCCAAACTTCTATTTTTTAACATTTTTTCAATTTATTTATTTGTGAGAGAGAGAAAGAGAGAGAGAGAGAGAGGTGGAAAGAGGCAGAGAGAGAGGGAGACAGAGAATCCTAGGCAGGTTCTGTGCTGTTAGTGCAGAGAGGGACACAGGGCTTGAACCCACAGAATCATGAGATCAGGAACTGAGCTGAAATCAAGAGTCAGAAGCAGAACTGAATGAGCCACCCAGGTGCCCCTAAATCTCTATGTTTATAAGAAATTACCTGTAGATACTCTGGCTGATTGTCACCCATTCATTGTTCTTCTCTTACCTCTAAGGAAACGAGAGTCAACCAAAGGAAAGTGGTTTGCTCGGATTAAAACTTTCTTGGCAAGGGCACCCAGATGGCTCACTTGGTTAAGCGTTTGACTTTCACTCAGGTCATGACCTCACGGTTTGTGAGCTCAAGCCCTGCATTAGGCTCTTAGGTGACAGCTTGGAGCCTAGAGTCTGCTTCAGATTCTGTGTCTCCCTCTCTCTTTCTGCCCCTCACCCGAACTCCCTCTCTCTCTCTCAAAAATAAACAAACATTAAAAATACTCATAAGAAAACTTTCTTGGTATTCAAGCAAGTGTTCTTTCGACTAGATCCTTCCACCTCCTAGGCCAGCAGGACCGATGGGGTGAATAGGGGCAGGGGCTTATCCAAACGGCAGATAGAGACAACATGGAATTATCTAAAAAGCATTCATTCCTACTCTATTCCTTAACATTCATGGCAGTCAAGGGCAATGCCGAGAAGCTGGCATCTAAAAATGTGAAAACCAGTGCATCCTCCTCAGACCCATCGGACTCCCGCCCTCTTCACCAAAATATTGAGCTGCCGTCTGTCCCTCTTGGCACTTTGCAAGTTAGCTTATTAGGAAACAGATATGAACAAGGAGATTGTTCTCTGAGCTAGCTCAGAGCAGGGCCATCACTATCAATACAGCAAGAGGCACAGAGAACTGAACAAACAGATGGGGCTTACTTCAAAGACCAGCGTCTCGTTGGTGGGTCCTGGAGCATACAGACGTTCTGGGTGGTTGAAGGCCCGCTGGTATTCAAACACGGTCCCGGCGAAGGAGAACTCCCCAGGCCAGTCGATGCTCCAGCCGCCCGTGAGGTAATACTTCTGGCCAAGGCTTCTGACCGCGAGGTAACCAGCGGAGGGCTGCAGCTCCTGGACCTCAATGCTCCGGGCCCCCGCCGGCACGGTGACTACAGGATAATACTCTAAACGGGAAGAACAGAACACTGCTGTTTGCCACATTGCACGCTGGAGCAACAGGGCTCAAGATGCTGAGAGACGTGGTGACGTCCACTTTTACAGAGTGGGGCAGTGGCCTCAGGAGCGGACATCCGTTCCTGCTGTACGGAGTGCAAAGGATCAATGATGTCACTTTCCCAGGGAAAGGAACACCAGAGAAAAAAGCATGTGTTCCTTCCCCAAGCACAGGTGTGTGGACAGGAGGTACGGTCTTCTCCTTTCCAGAACGACCAAGGCCACGAAATCCAAGAACGCTTTTTATTTTTCATCTCCCTGGAAGAAACTCGGAGCCGTGTGCCTCAGTAGTGATACTCAGGACCCAGGGCTCTGGATTTCATTTTACTCAAGACTCGCTTAGAGAAGTGCTTCGAATATTCTCGTAACATTGTGTGTGTGGATCAGGAGTCACGTCCTGAGTTGTAAGTTTCAAAAGGAGTCCTCTGTTTAAGGAAGGCGTGTAGAACATGGGATGGACTCTCAAGTAGAAAGGCATCTGTGTGGCGCATCTCTGAGCTGGACCTATTCGCAGGACCCCTCGCCCTGAAACACCGCCTGTCCTCCGCCGTCCTTGCCAGGTGTCCAAGCCATCGTCCTCTTAAGTGAAGCGAGCTGGTAAACGGCTTGACCACACCTAGCTTGACTCAAACTTGCTCCGTGGCAAAGCCCTAGCAACGAGACGGCCGGCAGCTCTTACCATTTGCCTTGTGCTGGTTGAGGTACAGGCCTTTATAAAACTTGCAGGTTGAATTATCCCCTTTGCAAACACCACACGCGTCCAAAACGGCTTTAGAGCCCAGTTCACGATCGCATCCCACTGGCTGTGACGGACAGAAATAAAGTGAGAAAATCAAGGATCAGAAAAGCCGGTGGGTAAGAATAACCAAGAGGTACATACGTGGGTCCCTGTGCTTTTTTTTCTTTTTTCAGAAAATTAGAAAGCGAGTATAGCTTTAGAATTAAAAGCGGAGTCTCAGGTTGGACTGGGGGTTCAAATCCTTCCTCTGCCTTTACCAGAGGTAGGAGGGATGTTCTCTAACTCACCTAAAGCTTGCTAAGGCTGTTCATCTGGAGAACTGGAATAAAAAGTCACTGTGGCTACTAATGGTAAATGAGCTCTGTTGCTGAAACATAACCATGCTGGGCCAGCTATGTGACCCCGCACCTCCCCACGCAATCCCCCCAAAGAATGCCCCCCCCCCACAGGCTCACAATGCAATTAAAAGGAAGACTAATCAGCAGTAAACAGTAGTACTATTACACCACACACCTGTGGGGCTCTAACCACGCACGGGCTTAGCAAATATGCTATACAAGTTTAGTACTGTTATTTATATTCTTATTTAATTTTTGCCACTACTGTGCATAGTATGGTCTGTCGTCATCTCCACGGCATACACATGGGGATGGAGTGAAGAGGAAGGAACTAAGAATGTCTGCCGGGGTCTTGCAGAAAGTAAGCGGGGACACTGGAGACAGTCCTCGGTTCCCATCTGCCAACATTGCCCTTGTCCCTACGCCGCCTTTTCTCCAGACGCACAATGTCTCGTACCACTTCTCGCGGTACATGTTTGGTATGAGGAAACACGAGCGTGACCACACGTCCCGAAGCGGAAATGTTCTCTTACTTCACAGATTCCATCGATGCAAACGTCGTTTTTGTTCGGGGAGCAAGGCGTTCCGTCTTTCACCTTGCCAGACATTGCAAAAAAAAATTCAAAGTTCTCAGCCTTGCAGTACAGTTTGCAGCGATCTGCCTCTAGAAGCAAAGAGATCAGGACAGGACGTGATTGGGTGGACACATCATAGGAAAAGGACATGAGGACCAATAGGGTGAATTATATTTATTTAGAAAGCGATCATGACCGAAACGGGAAATGTTATGGTTTTGTATGTGGATGTGGGTGTGTGCACACACGAATGCATATATACGTGGCTTTGAAAAACCTGAATTCCATTTACGATTCATACAAAACTGCTTTAACATACAATTTTATTTTTCTAATTCTTAGTAATAGCGACAACACACATGATGGGAGGGTTGTATAGCTATTCTTGTCGGTTAGCAAATATTTCAGGCTTTCCAGGACTTAGAGTCTGCTATTGACAATATAAAAATGGAGGAGTGTTTCTAGGTTCCAATACAACTTTACTAAAAAGAAAACAGTTCACATTTGTCCAGCAAGCCATAGTTTGCTGATCTTGACTTAAGGCATGGATTACTTTAGATATTTATTCAGTTAGGAGAAAAAAGTTTAGGCATTTTACGGAACAAAAAAAAAAGGGGGCATATGGTTCATGTTTATAAAACATACAAAGAATAATCATGTCATAAAAAGGAAGAGGAAACGAACTAAACCTAAAGGCCAAAAAATGAAGCTTTTATTGACCATAAAGTGCCTGAGAAGTTTCTGGTATCACAGGCAAAAAGAAAAAAATATACTGTATTTCTATAGAACTCTTGTTATCAGAAAGGAGTTATGCCAATTCCCCAAATACAAATCGTTCTTCTTGGCCGGCAATGCCAGATGACATTTCTCACAGGAGACCGTGTGTGGGCGACACCGCACGATAGCCCTGACAACAGCTGCATAACAAACATGTCAACAGTTTGCAAATAGCTGGGCTTCATGGAAACTCTCAAGAACAAAGTCAAAACTTCAATGTAAAAGAAGTTAGATTTTTATGACCCCAATATGCTGATGTATGGGTGAAACTAAAAGTTTCTCCTTTACATAGAAATTTTTAAATTTTATTTTTAAGATTTTTAATATATTTTGACAGAGAGAGAGAGTGAGAGAGAGAGAAAGAGAGGGAGTATGTGTGTGCATGCAAGTGGGGGAGGGGCAAAGACAGAGGGGAAGAGAGAATTCCAAGCAGGTTCTGTCCTGTCAGCGCATACAGAGCCCAATGCGGGGCTCGATCTCACGAACCATGAGATCATGACTTGAGCCAAAACCAAGACTGGGATGCTTAACCGACTGAGCCACTCAGATGCCCCTAGAAATTTCTTCTAATAGCCTTATTCAATACCTCCTCATTTTTGCATATGTGATTATGGAAGATAGATCTATACCCTTTCTTGTCTCCATCATGCCCACGAATTAACAAGCTCTAAAAAGTTCTGTTTTCCCCCCCACAAACTCCTGGGCAAGTTTCTGAACTGGTCTATCAGAAACACAGCAGGGGAGAAAGGTCTCCCTACCTGAAGATGAAGGCTGCCTGCATTTACTAGGAGTCTTCCCTTGGTTTCCCCAAACTGGTGAATTGTCACAAGACCTTTAAATCACGATCAGTCTTTCCTGATTCTACGTAAATATCAGAACGAGAAGAGGGAGAGACAAAAAGGCCCTAATTTTTCTGTCTCCTGTGCTGGGATGTGAGATCCCCAGGCTGTGTCTCTGTTTAGCTCAATGTTGGTCCCCTGCATCTAGCAGAATGGCTCCCGTGCAGTAAATGCCTGTTGAGTGACTGGCATGCTCCCTACTTCCTAAGGCTGCAATTCAATTAGTGAAAAGCTTCGAAATCAAAAAATATTTTACAGGTTCCGTTTATTGGATTGGGGTGCCTGGGTGGCTCAGTTGGTTAAGCATCCAACTCTTTATTTCAGCTCAGGTCAGGATCTCACAGTCGATGAGTTCAATCCCCACGTCGGGCTCCATGCTCTCACTGTGGAGCCTGTTTGGGATTCTCTCTCTCTCTCTCTCTCTCTCTCTCTCTCTCTCAAAATAAATAAAAGTAAAAAACAAAAACAAAACAAAAACAAAAAAAACTGGTTTACATATTTTCTGTGTTGAGTACATTAGAAGAAAGTTAAGGGTGATGATAATACACATTCCATAAACACTGAATTTGAAGGAAAGGTGCACTGTGGGGAAGACCGAGGGATATCTAAGAAGACAAAGCAAAGAACAGAAGGGGAAGTGAAAGGATGGATAACGGAGTCTAGGGGAAAGAGCCAGACGTGAGAAACAGGGAACTACGGGAGTATGCAACCAAGAGAAAATAAAGCTTCAAATGCTGGACTTGAGAGCATCTGAATGCATTCTACCTAACTGTCCCCAGGAACCTGTGTGCGGAGCCCTTCCTAGATAATTCCTCAGTGCCTAGTAGGATGCCTCTGGTGCAGGAGAGCCCGACTACTCATAAGAGAAACACCTCCATTATGGACAGTTGATACTCATGTCCTCACTCATTCATTCTGAAAGTTACAAGCATGTGCCAAGTGCTGTTCTCAGATGCGGGAGATACAAGCATGCTCAAAATGGACCAAGGCTTCGTTCCACGGAACGTAAAGTCTTGCGGGGAGAAACATAATGAATAAGTGATGATATAATATAAACTCCTGCACAGATAAGAGCTATGAAGAATCCAGCAGGTTAAGGACTCAGAGGATGACATGAAGGAAGGCTACTCTGGGCAGGCGGGCAAGGGAGGCCTCCCTGGGAGGTACTAAGGCTAGGAAGTTCTCAGCCCTTGAAGTAACTCTGTCCTCTGAAGCGATTTCAAATACACCTAAATCCCCTTCTAATTATTATCTCTGAATTTTTGTAGGTAACTAGTTACTTTTTTTGTTTTCCCTTGGAAAGTTTCCAAATTATTCCATTGGAGAATTCTTTTTCAAATGAATGTATTCCCAGCTTTATCGCTGAAGGCCAAGAGAAAATGAAACGGCCCTTAGACAAGCCAACTTTGCAAGCACACATTTGTTCCAGAAAACAAGAAAGAGCCGTACCATTGGGTATAACCTTCAAAAACTGTTTAAACCTCATTAATAAATGCTGTACATATCTCTTAGTGCAATTTCAAACACTGGAAATAACCATAAATGCTGAGTTTCTGTTTTTAAAAAACGTATATAGATTGCTCATTGCCTCCTCCCAAGACAGAGATTTCAGAATTTTAAATGTCTGCCTCTACCTGCGCTTTCAGACAAACAGTCATGACCCAGGACCTTATCAGTGCTCCTGAAATGGCTGAACTGGTGCTCAGCAAAGTGCACTACCCTCTCCTTTGATTCGTTACGTGTTAAGTGTTGTCTCTAACTCTGCTGGCTTCTCTACTATAATTGATGACACAGGTTCATCTCGAGCTTTTGCATAGCTACAGCCCTGCAGTTTATTTCCCCTGAACTCTCACTAAATTCAGGGTTTCCCCATTCTGCACGTGTGCACTGGGGGGTTCACAGTTATCTGTTCTCAAGGGAGAACGGGTGAGTTTTGATAAAGCAAGCGAATGGAAATAATAGAAAGCAAATAACCGGAATGGTGACAGCTTCATCTGTGGAGGTAAGAGAGAGTGCATTAAATTTGTATAACTAAAATAAGTGTTCTGATGCTTAGGTGAAATAAAAACAATTTAATATAAAAAGTAAAATACAAGTCATAACTTTGAGTAATAAGTACTAAGAGCCCAGAATAGAGACCATTTTAAATTCATGGCTGTGTGTGTGTGTGTGTGTGTGTGTGTGTGTGTGTGTGTGTGTGTTTAATACCCTGCAGATAGGCCTTCCCAAGCGTGCAATCATCTAACATGTCAGTTGCTGAATATGGCGTCTCTATGGGGCATATATGGTTTCACGAGTTTTGGGTCTGGACAATTCGTACCAATTTCAATTAGCATCCCTGGGAGACTTAACTGCTGACATGTCAAAGGTAAGTTTAGAAACATAAGTACATTCCAAATACATGAACCCTTTGGCTTGCAGATGTGGGGGACAAGGGGTGTCTTGTGAAGAAAAAAGTATGGAAAAATAAACAAAACTCATGGAAGTGAATGAAAAACTGGGCCAGGACGGGTCTGGGGGATGATGTAAACATTCAAACTCTTTTGAACACGCAGTTATTTCTCCTGTGTGTTCATTTACATTACTGTCCACATAGAGACATACTGGTTGGCGGTTTAGAGAGACCAAATTACCTTCCACTTTTGTGTAGGGTTTCCACTGGTAGAACCATCCACGGAAAGGTTTGCTGTTATATTCTGCACACTGCTGGGCTCGGAAATCCAAGCTATTTTCATTGCAAGGGTTAATATTGCACAGCTGATATATGCGGCTAGAACCTGGACAGAACTTGCCACCATACTGGGGCCTAAAAAGAAAATGAAAGAACTTTAGTGCTAGAGCTCACTCTTAGTCACAAGCAATAATATAAACAGAGACAATCGAGATGAACATTGTCACAAGCTAGGCAGTGCATACGGTCTACTACAAGAATAGAAATAATGAAGTATGTGACACTCCATGTCCCTACTTGTATCCATGGTGGGCATAACCCATCAATCAGGGATTCCCCTTTCTTTTCTTTCTTTCCTCAATATAGGCCTTGGGTAGGCACTATCACTGCTCAGCAATGGGAGGCTCCATATTAGATAAAACTTTTTGCCAACTCTGACCCAAGTTTTACATTCTGGCAATTTCCTTACAGAGTGATGAAGTCATCTTCTTGACGCCATCATCTCACCTGTGTTAGACACACTTATAAACGCACCTAACGTGCTCTGATTACCGGAGATACGTGTCTGTGTGCCACACTCACGAACACACACATCCCACGAGGGCATCAAAGCTCTTCCGATGTGGACCCAACCTACTCTCCAGCTCTCCTCCCATTTCTGAACACACTCAGCTTCCTACAGGGTGCTATCCATCTGCTGCCACGTAGGAGGCTGGGACACGGAGGAGAAAGAGCAGAAAGCCCCACTTGCCATGTTCTCCAGTCCAGACTTCTCAGTCACTGAGCTTGTATTCTGATTATTGTCTGACTCGTCTATGTTTTATGCTGGTTGATCCTAAACTGTGAACGAAAATTCCTGTTTTCATCTGCATAATCACTTATTAACTTTGTAGGTGGCCTCCTCCTCTCCTGCCAAGCACAATGGGAAATGGGTTTCCAGAGTAGGGAATCCCATTAGAACATAAATAATTATGATCTAATGGCAGGCTCTTTAAGATCTTGGTAGGCAGACTGCAAAAACCAGAAGGCAATATAAAGAAAAAAGGAGCATAAACCAAACTGAAAATTACCAATAACGCCTTAACCAGGTTCCTCCAGGCACAAAGCAATTACTCCTTCTCATTCCCACCTTTTTGTAGTTTTCTCCAAAGGCTAAAACCCAACTATGTATCACCTCACACAAAAGCTCAATGCAAACATGCAACAAGAAAGAAGGCTCCAGGTTAATAAATTTATGTGATTAAAATTCCTTGTCTCTTTAGGAAGCACAAGAATGCTATAAAACACCCCTGGATTTGCTTCGGCGTATTCTATCCAATCGTCATGTAAGTGCATGCTAAAATGGATTCAACAGAAACGGAAAGTGTCACGCCGCCAGAATGAGATTGTTTTGCTATTTCAAAACATTCTGGGGCAACTACTTAAACATTCAGCAGTCATTGTGCTAGATCAAGTCCCTAAAGACTTCTTAAATCATTATCTAAAAAGCACTAAAAAAAAAAAAACCCTTAAAGTTATGATATGACAGCCTTACTATTCCTGGTCATCTTCACAAGGTATATTTAAAACTTGCTTAGCTTAAGACTTTACAAATAACTTTCATTTAGATGACTCAGTTTCAATGAAGTGAAAGGACCACGTGTGTTACTTCTTCAACTCAGAAACTGTAACACAGAAAAGATCTCGAAAACTTCTACAGCAACCTCTCATTTCGTAGATCAAGTGAAAAACGGCTGAGAAGCCTCATCAAACTTGCTGAATGAAGATCACATAGCCAGCAAGAGAGGGAAGGCTGCTGGGGCGCCTGGGAGGCTCAGTTGGTTAAGGGTCCGACTTCGGCTCAGGTCACGATCTCACAGTTTGTGGGTTTGAGCCCCACGTTGGAGTCTGTGCTGATGGCTCGGAACCTGGAGCCTGCTTTAGATACTATATCTCCCTCTCTCTCTGCCCCTTCCCCACTTGTGTTCTGTCTGTCTGTCTCTCTCAAAAATAAATAAATATTAAATTTTTTTTTTTAAAAAAGGGAGGGCAGCCACCGTCAACTCCTCAGGATTCGTTTCCTGCTCCACTTCATCTGCATTTAACTGAGTTAGGCAATAACAGAGGCCAGTATGGAAGAGGAAGACAGTCACGCACAATGGTTAGGAAGTTGGCCTTTTATAATGAGGCAGATTTGGGTTTAAATATTCTCTGCCTCTTCTTAGCTCACCTTTAGGCAATTCTGTTTAACCTAACCTGTAAAATGGGGGCAGTTGTGATAATTAATGGAGATAATGTTTGTAAAGAATTGAGGGCTGACCAACCATGGAAGCAGCCCCAGTGTGCTTTGGTAGATGAATGGATAAAGAAGATATGGTATACTACTTGGTCATAAAAAGAAGGAAAACTTGCCATGTGCAATAACATGGATGGAGCTAGAGAGTATTATGCTAAGCAAAATGAGTCAGTCAGAGGAAGACAAATACCATATGATCTCACTCATATGTGGAATTTAAGACCAAAACAATCATATGGGGAAAGGAGACAAAGGCAAACCAAGAATCAGACTCAACCCTAGAGAACAAACTGATTACCAACTGGTTATCAAGGGGGAGGGTGGGTGGGAGGATGTTTGAAATGGGGGATAGGGGGTGCCTGGGTGGATGAGTCGGTTGAGTGTCCAACTTTGGCTCAGGTCATGATCTCACAGCTTGTGAGTTTGAGCTCCACCTTGGGCTCTCTACTGACAGCTCAGAGCCTGGAGCCTGCTTTGGATTCTGTGTCTCCCTCTCTCTCTGCCCCTTCCATACTCACGTTCTGTCTCTCTCTCTCTCTGTCTTTCAAAAATAAACAAACATTGAAAAAAAATGTTTTTTAATGAAATGGAGGGTAGGGAGTAAAGAGTATATTTATCATGAATAAAATAAAATAAAATTATAAAAAACACAAAGCTCACAAAATGAATGAGGTACAATCTTCAAAAAGAAATAAAAAAAGAATTTAGGACTGAGTCTAGGGAAGAGTTAGCACACACGAATCCTAACTATTTTCAAATGCTTTCTGCTTTTAATGAGCAGCAAGAATTTGTACTTTTCCAGCACATTCTCAAATACAGGTACATTTTTCTGCCACTGTAAATAGGAGCGTTAAGATAAGAGAACAGAAAATTCTACCATGACATCCCTTGGGGTACTAAGATTAAATACAAAAATATAAACAGTCAGAAAAAAATGTCTGGGAACATGATTTTGTCCTTACATCAGACCATTATAAATTATACTCATATTTACTTCTACATAATATATCGTATCCTGACTACGAATGTTTGTGATGTTGGCTGGCTGATCAGTGGAATCAGTAGGGGAGCTCTGATAATAAAGATAGCCAGACAGACTGACTCACTTCTGGGCCGCTCCAGACTTACTGAATAAGAATATAGGATGGGGCAGGGACTACCTGGCTGGCTCAGTTGGTTGAGTTTCTGACTTCAGCTCAGGTTGTGAGTTCCTGTTTCATGAGTTTAAGCTCCACATCAGGCTCACTGCTGTCATCAAAAAGCCTGCTTCAGATCTTCTGTCCTCCTCTTTTGCTGTCCCTCCCCCACTCGCTCTTGCCCTCTCTCTCAAAAATAAAAAAAAATTTTTAAAAATATGATGGGGAAAATCCAGATATCAGTATTTTTTTAAAGCCCAGTTGGTGATTCTACTAAGCACCTGAGCCTGGAAATCACTGGTTGGAAAGTGAGCCAGAGATTTGATTCAATTATTATTCTAGAACTACGACTCTCTGGTGGCATATTATTTGTCGTCAAATAGTCTTGCATTTTAGGAAAGTTCTAGAATACCTCGGCATGTTTAATTTTCACTACTCTAATTTTTGCTATTTTCTTGAACAGACTTCACAGAAATTCCACTAGGCTCTTTTAGAGTATAGTAATTGAACAGTCAGAGAACCGGAAAAAAATGTCAGAGGATTAAAACTGTGGGCTCTTGGTCTGACTATGTCACTACCAGCCCGGTGACCCCAGCAAAGATGGCTGCCCTGGCACCTTCTGCCTGTCCTGGTTACTCATTTGTCAAATAACTGGATTAGACAACAGTACAACTCATGAGTCTGTTCTAGGTGGGTAGGGAGCAAAGGCCTGGAGAAATGTTTGGAGAAGGCTCCTGAGGCATTCTAAGGCTTGGTAGAAAACAGAACTTCTATCAATTTGAAATGCTCCCCTTACCCCCGGCATGGGAAAAAGAAGGGCGTAAGTGGGTGGTACTGGTCATTCCAGAACCAGATAACCTTTAAACACTTTTGAAGCTGAAAAGGTGGGATAAATCTGTGAATCAGCCAGGAATAATTCATTTTTATGAAACAAAGTAAGTTCTGGGAAAACCATCATTAAGTGAAATAAAAGCTCCTACCACCTCTCGCAGGAGAAAATGAAATTGCTTAGGCTGAGTGATGGGAACAGACCAAATGTATAATAAACTAAAGCAAAGAAGAAATCAGTAATTTAAAACTGAGGGGAACCCCCACCACCCCAGTTTTACTACAACAAAGTGAAATAAGAACAGAGAACAACTAATTCAATTGCCTCGGGACAGCTGCCCATGTACTGGTTTTATTTGTGACGCATAATTAAAGTACACAGTATCGTGAAGAGCCTTAATCTTGTTTAAAATGATAAAATGCCACCAAATGGAACTACATTAGTGATTCTTTTATTAGGCATTTCTAAAATTACAATATGATATTTCCAAGAACAATGTGCTATTATAATGAGAATTCTCAATCCCACAGATATGAGAGAGGTTTTAATTTAAACCTCAAGGGTGTCATTCATGCACTTTACCAGCAGAGCTATTGAATTAGGTAATCTATTTCTTTCTTGGGAAAATACCGAGACTGTAAATTGTTGTGATGTATGAAAACCAGATCCAAGAAATAGGCTGAAAAAATGAAAAGCAATAGAATGATTTTAAGAGTTCTATCCAAGATACAGGCTACATTCAAAGTACGAGGAGGGTGGTTTTAATACTCTGGTCTAAGCCATAAATGCATCACAAGCCTGTCTACTATCACGCCTAGTTACCGGGTCTTGAATAAGCCAACGAGTTTCAAATGAGGATGGCTTTGCCTCCTACAGGACATTTGCCCCCTCTAGTCCCTGGAGACAGTTTTGGCTATCACAGGGTTGTCAGGGACGGGGAGTCATCCTACTGACATCTGGTGGGTAGAGGCCAGGGCTGCGGCCCAACATTCTGCCATGTACCGGACAAACCCCATAACAAAGATTTTCCGAACTAAAATGTCAATAGTACCGAAGATGCAAATTCCGGTATTTGCCTGCTATCCCAAAGAGCGTCTAGCGAACCACGGTCAAAGTGTCTTCCGACCCTCTCTTATATTTTGGAACAAACTGGCCTCTTGATCCAGCACAGACTACTCACTCCGATGAAATACCAGGTCTCTTTAAAATTTCCCATTTGCTCTAGTTTCATTTTCTTTTTTTTTTTTAATGTTTATTTTATTTTTGAGAGACATAGAGACAGAGCGTGAGCAGGGAAAGGGCAGAGAGAGAGGGAGACACAGAATCTGAAGCAGGCTCCAGGCTCTGAGCCACCAGCACAGAGCCCGACGCGGGGCTCGAACTCACAGACCGCGAGATCATGACCTGAGCCGAAGTCGGACGCTCAACCGACTGAGCCACCCAGGCGCCCCTCTAGTTTCATTTTCTATTTTAATTCTCAATCTATTAAACAGTTATGCGATGCTTATAACGTGCCAGGCCCTTGATAGAAGCGCTTTACAAATATTAGCTCAGCTGATGCAAGCCCTCTCCTTTTCCCGTTTTCACCAAGGAAGAATCTAGAGCAGGGACAGTAAGCTGTCTATGGCCACACAGCTGGAAAGCAGCAGGGCCGGGTGGTGAACCGAGCGTCCTGGGATTAGGAGCCTGTGCTCTTGACCTTCCTGCTACGCCACCACTCAGTGCTGTAAAATGAAATCTCCATTTTCCAAGGACCCATCATATTCTTCTCTCTCTACCACATTCTCTAAAATCCAATTTCACCAGGAAGCACCACCTGCCCCCGCCCTCCACCACTTGCTTTTGAGGACTCAACCACTGCTACCCTGTGCCCCTGATGAGTTTTACGGTGAAGGTGGTCAAAGCCACACGAACCCCAGATCCTTCTGTTGTAGGCACACCAGATGCTCCCCACTATGTCGGGCATTCTACAGACCCAGTTCCAATCCCCCCATCCCCAAACCTTCAGAGGTAGAGAGTATCATCTCCAATTTCTACTTAAGCCCAAGCTCAGAGTTCGAGTGAACTTCCCAAAATCACACAGTTAATAAGTGGCAGAGCCAGGATTGGCAGTCTGAGCTCTCACTCTCAAACCCGGGCTCTCTCTACATCGCTGTGCCCATCAGGAAATGTACATCTCACACGCGCTTCATGTGGGAATTAGAGCAGATAAAGAGAACAGAAAACCGGCTTCATTTGCAAAGAACAGACGGCGGTTCGGAATCCCAGAGAGGGTGCGGCAGGTGGCCACGGACCAATCTCAGTCTGCAGCCGTTGTGATGAGTTCTCACGGCCCTCTATTTTAAGCGAATTGAATTTGTTGTCAATATCTTAACAACTGGGAAATTCACACACATATTATTGGACTTCTGGTTTCTCTTGAAAAGTCAGGCAGATCTGTCAACACGTGCTGATGTACATTCCTGCAAGGCAAAAATCAGTATACTTTCCCCAGTTCAGCAGTTTGAGACACACACACATTCCACCGGCCAAGCTTCTCTGGTCTACATTGCAGGCATTTGATCGTGTGACCGTGTGGGTCTAATTGAGATTCAGAAAGTAGCTCAGACCCTTGAGCTAAGTCTCTGATCGTCGTGTTCACACACAGAGTAAACTCCTTTGTTGTTGTTAAGTTTCTGACCACTTCGTCCCCCCTCTGCCCAGTGCACGGAGCCTTAAATGCGAAACAGCAAAATTCTAGCCGAGTGCTGTGAACCAGAGGGAAGAAAACACTTTCAAACAGTATGGAAGCAAAACAAAACAAAAACAGTACATTCTTGCCTTACGAATACTGACTTTCTGTTGCAGGCTTACTTGGGGTTATTGCAGTGTCTCTCTTGATACCTGACTCCACCGCCACAGGTTCGGGAACACTCTGACCACTTCGACCAGGCAGACCACTGGCCGTGGACGGGCCGGGGTCCGTGATCCCCAAACTTGACGCACTGGCCTTGCCGACACCACTGTGAAAAGAATGTGTGACATGTTTCTCGTCAGCGTCCCCCTGGGAAAGGGCAAGGAGATGCAGACACCTGCTCGTGAACAGGAAAAACAAGTATGCGGGCAAAGGGGAGGGCGCAGGACATCGCAATAGCATTTCTTTGCCGGCCGCGTTTCGTGAACACCCAGTCACTCTGCATTTACTGTGTGCGTTTTGAAAGGCTGACATCTAGCGAAGAGGCATCTGTCACCAGCAGGCTGAGCAGTACATGCTTTCTGAGCTGTCGAGGTGACATGTTCAGACAAGATTCCAGCCAATGGCCAAGGGACTGGGCAGAGACACAATGACAAGGGCGCCTCCCCCCTACCTTTAGACATGAGGCTGCTTAAAGAACAACATGGGTCATTCACTCAAGGAGAACCAGTTTTTTAGGTACTAACACAGAATTTGTCATTCTGATGACTCATCATAAAAGCAGACATTTTTGTTTATCCCAAGCCATCCCTACAGACCAGCTCTCGGTCCGCGTGAATTGTGCTTGTAGATAACACCCTTTGGCCTTATGGCCGTATCAAAGGTCCCTACTCCAGAACTTCGGATGACTTTGAACTCTCTGAGTGTCTTTTATGGATTAGCTCTGGGTCTTTCATTTGCCAAGGCTCTGATCAAGCCAGGGCGACAACTGTTTTCTGTGCTAACCTTTCCATTTATTTTCCTTTGTGATACATTCCAGGCTTTGCTGGTCATCTCTGTCCCTGGGGATTGCTTTAGCCTCTGGTCGTGGTTTTATGCCTGTGGTGCTTTTATTATGAGCAAGTTCTGCATGACTTAGTGTAACTGCACACTTTCCTGAAAGCCTCTGCAATGAGATCCAGCGGGCTGAGGTTTGGGCCGTGCCAGGTTCTGCCGACGAGAGAGGGTTCAGTTGCAGAATCACGGGGAAGTTGTTTGGCTTTCCAATCTTCACTTTTCCCCTGTGATACATGTATGTGGCTTCTTGGCTGTTTATTGTGTTGCTAGTGCACTTTGCCTGGGTCAAGATGTTGCTTCCTTTCTTCAAATCTTGCCATGTGCTGATTAATTCTTGTGTTTTTTAATTTGTCTTTCCCCCGGATTAATTGCCATTTCACAGTCTGCATGAAATCACAGAACGCTGTTGAGAACTTTTAGGGGGAAGGCAATTGGTCAGCAGAGGACTGTGTCTACTGTAGGCAGGAATCAGAATCTTCCCTCCCAGGAATCTCCCAGGGCGGCTGAGCCCAGTGGCTGAGACAAAGTAACAACAGCCAACAACAACAATAGAAGCAGTTCCAGTTTGTGAAGTTGCTTCTAGGTGCCAGAAATGGTAAAGGAACAGGGAGAGAAGGACTCTCCATGCAGGGTCTAATATAATCCTCCCAAAGTGCTACGGAGTTCATAACTATTTCTGGATGAGAGAAATGTAGCAAAGATATACTAACACAGCTACCCAGGTGGCTGCACAATGAAGACCAAAAGTCCACTTAAACTCCGTAACCAAAGCTCCTCAACAGGATACGGATACTTCTCGCCTCAGAGGCAAACGGTCCACCAATATATCTTAACCCTGATTTCTTTTTTTAAATAACTATGGTTTTAAGATCCATTCCAAACCTTCAATTAATTTGACTTCATTTCACTATTTATCCTAGTATTGTCTTAGGTTGCTAACAGATTGTTTCCTTTGGCTTTTTATTCAGTATAGGAATCAGGAATAAATATATGAATACACACACACACACACACACCCTCTTTGGATCTAATTGCAGAGGCTTTTAGGAAAGGTGCAGTTATGCTAAGCCATGCAGAGCTTTCTCGTAATATACATTATACACACACACACATATGAACACACACATACATAATCTACATATATTTATAAAATCCTACATATAAAATTTAGCTATCTATCGATATACATATATTGGTATGCACTTCTAATTTCAAACTGAATGGCCAGACCTGGGCAGATACCTTTCATGACACACACCAAGCACAAGACTTTCTTTCCTTGTACACATAACTAGATAAATGTATGTGGCTTTTCCTATCCTCATACATTTACTGAAGATTCATGGTACAAATCTCACTGAGTGACCAGGGTCTAGAGAGGGATGGAGAGGGATTCAGTTGGGTTCCAGTTATAAAGGAACAAATGAACAAAATATGGAGTAGTTGTTACTCGGTAGGACATGCGAGATAAAGCCGAAGACACAGCCCTGGCTCATGGAGTTCAGTCGTGAAGAGTCAGTCTCATCCGCTAGTGGAGGAAGAGTACCACGCGTGTGGATGCAGTAGTAATCAAACTGGCGTGATGATGGACGGAGCTCATCTAAATGCTTTCTGCAGAGGGGGGGCCTCATAGTCGAGGGCATTCCCCCAGTATTGAGAACTGCAGACTGGTCTTCTAAAATAATGATGGACGGGGAGTGGCATTAGGACATCTGTTTTCTAACTTCTGGCTTCATGTGTCTCAGCTTACAGTAACTAAAATCTAATCCAGAGGCATTTTCACCCCATGGAACTAGATCCCTGGTGTATTTATGTAATAAAAACCTTAGGGGCTCCTGGATGGCTCAGTCAGTTGAGCATCTGACTTCGACTCAAGTCATGATCTTGCAGTTCATTCGAGCCCCACGTCGGGCTCTGTGCTGACAGCTCAGGGCCTGGAGCCTGCTTCGGATTCTGTGTCTCCCTCTCTCTCTAGCCCTCCCGCACTCATGCTCTGTCTCTCACACTCTCAAAAATAAACATTAAAATTTTTTTTAAAAAAGTCTGAGACCCATACCATTTAACACTTACTTTCCTCATTTCTTATAGCCATCTTTTCTAGCACAACCCTCTTATATTTAATGCTGCTGTCTTCATAATCAAAATATACCCACTAATCCTTGAGGTACAAGTCCTAAATTTTGCTGCTTTAAAAAATAAGAATGACTTCAGCAGTACTTATATGTTCAATTAATTACTTCACCGCTTTGCCTCGTCCCACCCAAAACACTCCATGTGCACATTTTCAATGAGAATCCTTATTGGAATTTTCTAAGACGGGTACCTTTGATGAAAAGTTGCATATAACGCCTCCGTTTTTCTCATTTATTTCCTTTAAACTTAGAGTTAAAAAAAATGCAAATCTTCTAAAAGATGATGAATGACTTCACTCTGAGTACACCCCTAATTCTGGGCATGGACGGTAACTAGGTGCTTCAAGAAGATATGTTGCAAAAGATGGTCGGAATTATCGGTTTCTGCACAGGTCTCCCCACTAGACTGAGCTCTTGAAGACAGAAAACTGAATTGTATTCATCTTTGTATGCCGGGAGCCTCCTGTCTCTGATATCTAGTAGTCGATTAATTATTGTGCAACTGAATTCACTTTAAATGACCGAGTCTTCTATATAGGCTCGTGCTGTCTTGAGAGAGGCCAAAAGCAGAGATCAAAGAACCTGGAGCATCTCCATGCTTCCCTTTTTCATAGCTTCTCGGCTGTGATCTTTCAAAGGAATGCCCCAAATCTGGACCATGTATTGCTACATCAAGTGCATCTCTCCCGGAAGACATTAGTAGGAAAGAAGGGAAAAAAAACCCAGGAACTAATATACAAATGTTCTTTATTCAAAACAGAGGAATCTCTCATGATCTCCCATATTTGAGACGATTCTTTAGGCTGACGGTACTTAATGGCTCAAGGCTTTCTGATACACCCTAGACGGAGACACAGCTTACGCTTTGTTAGGAATCCCTCTAAAGTGATAGGAATCCACTGAGCATGTCAGAAGCTCAGTGATGGGTCCTGGGAGATGAGCAGTAGAGGACTGTGTCAGGGAGAGTCCTTCCTTTGCTACTAACTGGGACATCTGCTCTTTGAAGCTTTTCTATACTGAATCAAGTTTAAAAGGCAAACAGCATACAGTGAAATCTACCGGCTCGCTGAAATAGAAATATTTCATCTAAAAATGGAAACCAAAGTCAAAAAGAAAAAAAATCACCTGAGCTGACTGGGTTATATTAGCAGTGACTTTTTTGTAATAGCTGCTTAAATAATGCTGATTAATTTCAAGAGAAGTCAAAAACTGCATGCAACAGCCAAGATAGACCATTCTGAGGTTATAGTACAAATAATTTGTACAGTGGTTTGTTTCTATGTGTGATCACATTTCCAGAACTAAAAACTAACAAGTATGCAGTTTACCATACTCAAGCCACAAACGGTCCCTTCCGCCGCGGGCATGAACTTGGTCTCACATCTGTGACCTACTCGGTGACACCAAAGGGACTTGCAAATGTCCTGAAAGGAAAGAAGAAGCTGGTAAGGGTGTTGATACAATACAAATGAAAATATCCAAAGATCTCTGTACACAATATCCTATTTCGAGGCAACTGGAATGGGACGTTATCCAGGAAGCAGAGGCAAATGATGTCGAGAGCGGCAAGGTTACCCGTAACATGTTGTAGCAAATGTGTAAGCAGGAAGTTTCAGCACTGCTGACTTGTGTGTTAAGTAATGACAGGGAGGTAATAGTAGTTCACTTAGGGACCATGTGACTTGAAATCAAGAGACATGGTTTGAAATAACAACTACCACCACCATCAGTGAAACAGAAGAAGCCAAAATCGAGCACATTGGATTCAGATCCTTGCCCCGAAATTCGAGGTTCCATGCCCTAGGGACATGTTACAGAAGTGTCTGAAGTGTGGTTTTCTCAACTGTGGAGATGGTGTTCAAAGTATCACTCTCCTCTGTAGGGTTGTTCTCAAGGGTAAATGACGTAAATGATCAATCATCATCATCACCTTCCTTATCTTTGTGGTAATTTTCAAGCATTTCAACAATTCTCACATGAGACCATGAAATAGCTTAACTCTCATGCTAGGCTGTGGCAGGCAGAACACACTCCCCACCCCCCTACTAAAACAACCATATCCCTACCACCGGCACTTGTGACTTTGGGCATTTATGTAGCAAAGGAGAATTAAAGGTGTAGATGCAATTAGGGTTGCAGGTGACCTTGATATGGGAAGACCATCTTTAATTTTCAAGATGGGCCCAAGATAATCACACGGACCCTTAAATAGGGCAGAGGAAGATAGAAGGGAGCCAGAGAGAGGACAGTGTGAGGAGGGCTAAGGTGGATGTGGCTGCTTTGAAGGTGGAGGATGGAGCCGCTGAGCCAAGGAATGCAGAAGGCTTCTAGAAGCTGTAGAAGGCACGAAAATGGCTTCCTTTCTAGAGCTTTCAGGAGGGACCCAAGACTGCCAACACTTGATTTTAGCCCAGTGCGACTTATTTCATATGTCTACCTCCAGAACTGTAAGAAAAGAAATGTGTGTTGTTTTAAGTCATAAGTTCATGGAAAGTTATTAGAGCAGCCATAGGAAACTAATACTAACACCATTTAGTGGTGCTCACTAAACTAATTCCCCACATAAACTAATTTAGATGACGGAACTGAGCAAGCTATTGACATTTCGAAGCCGCCAAGTCACACAGCTGGTCAGTGGCAAAGGCTGGACTCAAACTGGCCTGATTCCAGCTACAGTCCTTGACCACTGCTCTGGACTTGATTTGACATTAATGGAAGTTGGAAAGCTCTTGACTTCTCTGGGCCTCAGTTACCTATCTATGAAGTAAGGCAACCTAACCAGACTCCTTCCAGCTCAAACAGCTAAAGTTGCTCTTTGGAATTATGTCATTAATAGAATGTCAAAATCATGAAATGTCAAGTGATTCCATTTTATTTGCCACAGTCTATTTACTAGGAGAGAAGTGTGAACGCATACAATTTGGGAGAAAACGTGAACCACAAGAGAGGAAACAGAATGACTTTTGTGGTCACTTGGTGTAACCCTGAAAAGTCAATTAACCAGGCACCCAATTCCCCAAGTATTCTAGTTCATACAAATTTCATGGTTAGAAACTATGGCAAGAACATGCTTATACATTATTTCACACAAAAAAAGTTTTCCACAGAACCAGGGAAAGAAAATGTAGGGAGACCAGAGATTTGTGCAGTGAGCCTGATCTTGTGGACTGAAAACAAATCTTCCCCCAAAAAGAGTAGGGAAGGGGGTTCAGGACTCCGCTTGGAAACACCACCAGCAGCAGCCCCACGCATGCGCCACGCGTACAATTTTCAAATCTCAAAACAGCTCCTAAGACACAATATGTCAATGTTTCCCATAGAAGAGGACCTGCCACTGACATTAGTAGAAAGCATAAGGCAGCCTTCCAACGAGTGAATCAGCTTCATCATCTCTGTGAGCCCTTCCATGTGTCACCCCGGGCCTGAGGGAACAACTTAATGTGGAAAAAGTCTATATCAAAATGGAGAAATAGGAGGTAACCATTGAAACAAAGCCACAGTTAGAGAGGCTTTCAGAATTAAACTGTTTTCCTCCTTACAGCCAGCGGGAAGCCATAACCCACACCCCTAGCCTATGTGGCCGCCGCCAAAATGACCTTGGGACAGATCGAAGCAAAGGAGACCCAGATTCCACAGCCAACGCCAAGCCACAGGGCTCAGGAAAAGTGGAGGCTGGAGAAGACCAGGAAAATAAGGCAAAACACAAAACACAGGATTCCAGAGTGAAATCAGACAGGCTGTATGAACATGTTATTTCTTTTGCGGTGAAGTACGTAAGTCAAACGTAATTACAGCCAACTACATGCTTTGATGACCTTGAGAACCCTCTGAGAAAGCTCCCCTTCAAAGTCAACAGAAATGGGAGTTTGCACTTTTTTGCTTGCTCTTCCTTCTTCTCCCCCCATCCAGCATATTCAACTAACTTTTCCTTATCTATAATTCCCTAGACTTAAGTCATAATTTAAGGCAGAAAGAATTAACCACAGAGACTCCAAGGGCTCATGTTGCCTGGATGTGAATTTTAAGGACAGTCTCAATACTATATTCCTCTGTCCTGCTGTGGTTGACCATGTTGTCCTGTTGCATTCTAAAGATTCTGAAGGTTGTACCTTCAAGTGAAAATGTTACTGGTCTTTGCAAATCAAGTTTCATAAAGCACTTAACATATCCAAAACAGAATTCCCTATCTGTCCCCCCCGCCAAAACTGAGCCATGTTTAGTCTCTTCCAGTTCATGTTACAATCCCTCCATATTTCTGATTAGCCAAAAGTCCTGGAGTCCTCCTTGACTCTTCTTTTTCTCTCAGATATGTCAGCTACTCCTACTTTATTGAGGAGGGATGAGAAAGGGAGAGAGGCAAAATTTTCAACCTTATGGAAATGAGGGTGCTAAAGAAATGTTAGCTCTGATTACCACTGTAAGTCCAGTAAATGATTCCTGGGTGTCTACCAATATGGCGGGTACATGCTAGGCCCTGCAGATACTGTCCATTCACTGAAGCAAGAGATCCACCTAATAGGTTATAATATAGCATCTCAAGTTTATGATGGTGACATAAAGGGTGCAGATGGAGGCCGAGGGAAAGGAATGCTTCAATCTCCTTGGGGAAAATAGGAGGTAACGCTTGTGTTGAATGTTTGACAACAGTAAAAGATGATTAGGTATTTGTCACATGGGTGGCCATGCGGTGTTCTAGGGTAGGAGGCATGCATACATACAAAGACTTGGAGACATGAAATCAGGAACGACTTGAAAAAATACGACATCAACATAGTTGGAACACAAGTCCGTGGGGGAAGGTAATAAAATTTGAAACCTGATGTAGTAAATTTACTAGATTACAAAGTAGGTATAATTTACTGGCTACATTTAGATTTAGACACTAGGAGGTTTCTCTTTATTTTCCATTCTTTCGTCCCAATGTCAAATTCTTTTTTTACATAATAATTTTTAAAATTGAAGTGTAATGGGCGTGTAACACTATACATATTAGTTTTAGGTATACAACATAATGATCTGATATTTATACAAATTATGAAAGATCACTACAATAAGTCTGTTTGTCTCCATAGATATTTACTTGTGATGAGGACAGTCAAGATCTACTCTCTGGGCAACTTTCATATATGCAATATAATATTCACTTATAGTCACCACGATGTACACTGAATCTCCAGGACTTAGTCTCTAGAACTTTGTACCTTTTGATTGTCTTTGCGCATGATGATTGTCAGATTCTTGAAAGAAGAAACAAATGCCCATCGTACTATATTTGACATGTCTCTTCTTTCAAAGGTATTGTTCTCTGAGGTGATGAGCCTGAAAATATTCACTAGAATTCAAAAACCTTCCGGATCATTTCTATTTTGCTTCAGACCCTCTCAGTGAATCTGTAAATGAACATCAAGGAACCTTCTGCTTTGAGACAGTGACTGCTGGCTGCTGAGATACAGAGTACAGGTTGCTCATTTCTAAGTTAGTAAAATAAACCACATTGGAAGCGCTGACCAGAGTCTCTTCCAGTGCCTGGAGCATTCTGGCAGACGGCACTTATTTCTTTGCTGTCAGTCAGCAGCTAATATGTGTTTAATAACCAGAGGCGTGTTCTCCCCAGTTGCTGTGGAGGTGACCCTCCTTTATGTCTGTCCAAATAATGCGGACCCATTGGCCAAATCTACCAACTCATTTTCTCGAACACTTTGAAAGGGAACAGAGACCAAGCCTGACATGCTGAAGACAAAGACAGCTGGCAGTTGGAGAGGAGGGAAGATGAGACAGGGATGAAAGACAGCCAACTCCAGGCTTGGACAAGCAAGACAAGAAACTCCCGATTAGCTGTACCTAGAGATGTACCCACACAAAAACCTCTCCTCACCTTACAGGTGTGGACAGAAAGGCTGAGGGAGGTGAAGCCATTTGACCTGGGTTCTAGAACCTGGTGGAATAAGGTTTTAAAAACTCAGGTCCACCTAATTCCTTAAGCCAGATGGTGTGTGTGTGTGGGTGTGTGTGTGTGGGTGTGTGTGTGTGTGTGTAAAAATGAAGACTGACTAAAGTCAGCAATTCTCAACCTGAAGCAAGCATCAGAATCATGTAGAGCCCCTGGTCAGGCATAGATTGCCAGGTCCTCCCCGCAAACTTTCATAAGCTTCAGGAGGGGAATGAGACCTGAGCGTTTGTGCATCTAACAAGTTCCAGAGGGCGCTGATAATTGCATGGGTAGTTCCCAAGACACTTGAGATTTTTTTGTGTGTATGTGCTAAGTCATGCAAAACTGCCTTTCCAGGGGGCATAAAGATTTTTTAACAAGGCAGTAAGAAGAGGAGGTCTAAAAAGGAAAGAAATGACAGTAACTTGAAGACCCTGAAAACAAAATGCCATTCTTCTCCTGTGCTGCCAGACATGGATATGAACTGTTCAGACCAGCAGGACGAACGGGAAATTTGCTTGTTTTGGAAGACCCTCCCACTTAGGGCATGCAGGAACTATCTGGGATTCTCAGAGGTAATGCCATGGTTCAAGTTACAAGCAGGTATTTGCCCCCTAGGCTGTGGGGGAAAAACATTCAGTATTCAGGAACAGTCTTACTCCTGGTCTTCCCAAATCTCTCCCTTAAGCAAATCTCCACCCCCTGGGCATTCCCAGCTCCGCGCCTTCCCCATTCTATTTTAAAAATCTAAAAATATTTTTAAATGTGTATTTATTATTTTAAGAGAGAGAGAAACAGAGAGAGAGCAGGGGAGGGGTAGCAAGAGACAGCGATGGAGAATTCCAAGCAGGTTCTGTACTGTCAGTGTAGAGCCCAACATAGGGCTCGAACCCACTAACCCTGAGATCATGACCTGAGCCAAAATCAAGAGTCAGACCCTTAAGTGACTGAACCCCTTTCCTTTCCTCATTCCATTCAGACTTTTAGTCTGCAGTTTCCATTTCCCTTTGTCCCGCTTCCAAAGGAAGGCCATCACACTGAGGTGCTCCCTCTCTCTAAAACATGGTACCATTCCAGAAAAATCTCTGTAACTGAAGACTGGCTGTTTAAGCCCGTACACCCTCTGTTCTCTGGCACAGAACAGGCTCCCCACAAATGTTTGCTGACTGTAGGACCCTTAAGGAATGGTACTCGTTTTTAAAGCTTCCTTCATATTTCCAAGGAAATCAAACCAGTTACCAACTGTGCACTCACTGCATAGGAAGCGCTTAAGCAATGTGTGATTAATGAACGGGCAAGCCAGTGAAACCTGTAGGAATGAAGTGAACAGGAGACAAAGTCAGACAAACTTTGTCACAGAGTAAACGTCTATCTACTTCTGCCAAACACATCGACTTAGCAGGCAATCAGAGACAGCTGTAAATTTATTCATGTGCACACGATACGCCAGCATTTGCCAAAGTCAGCCCCATGCGTCATGGAGGATACCCTAAAAAAATTGTGGGTGGTGGGTGGATAAGCTTTTCTAACAGTTACACATTTAAAGAGCATTAGAAAAGTATGTACTCTCATATCAAACCTGTGACTCAGTGGTTATTTTTTTAGGACTGGACTTACAGCTTTGGACATGAGTCGATTTATTAGAAAAGCAACATGTGCATAATAATACAGAGATACAGCACAATGAATGAAGGTGATTATTAATGACTGAATGTTGATGTTAATGACTGAAGCTCAGGAAACGCTGATGTTACCTGGAGAGAAGGAAGCGTAACATCAGTGTGATTGGTATGTTTTGTTTAAAAGTTCTGAGGGTTGGGGCAAATGGAATACACATTCCCTGAGGTCCATGTAAAAAAGAAGGTAATTCTCATTACTAAAGGTCTTTGTGAAGATTGAGGAAAAATAAGTCTCAAAGTAGAATGCTATATTTGGAGCAGAGGGTGGTGATGGTGGTGATGATGACGGTGGCTGCCGAAGAGAGAGAAGAAAAGATGAGGGGTAGAAAGGGAGAAGAACAGGAAGAGAGCAGGGAAAAGGGGCTAAAATCTGTCATTCCCTGTTTCCAGACACCTATGATTTCCATGCTTCTCTTTAAGATTTTTTTTATGTTTATTTATTTGTTTTGAGAGAGAGTAAGTATGGAGAAATAGGTTCTACTTCCATAAACGGGTTAGAAAAAAGCTTAGGACAGAAAGCTGTCACCATGGGGCAAAAACACCTGAGGTTAGCTAGCGAGATAGTGTAATGGGATCTCAAGTAACTTGTTATATCACCTGCTTTCCATCTGGTGCCATTGTACCTTGATCACAAACTCCGCTTGCCCCCTAGACCCTTTGCTTCATACACAAGTTAACGATTACTGTCTGATTGTTTTCTCCACATTTATGTATGTAAGATCCCGTTTTCTTCACGTTCACCACGAGGGTAATATCTTGTGAGATCAGTAAATATGGAGAGGAAACCCTGTCTCCTCCCAGACATTAGCTTCTCTCGTATTCAATTCTGCATCCCCTCTCTCTTGCTGGACAAGAGAGAACTTCAGATGCACAGTCTGTTACAAGTAAGTACGAGGAGGAGAAGGGAAAGAGAGAATCAGAAGTAAGCTCCGTGCACTGTCAGCATGGAGCTGTATGTGGGGCTTGATCTCACAAACCATGAGAACATGATCTGAGCTGAAATCAAGAGTCCGCAGCTTAAATGACTGAGTGACTCAAGTGCCCTTCCACGCTTGTCTTTGGATACAAGGGAAAAAAAACCTTAAAACTGACTCTACTTTGTATTGATGTTGAGACTGTCAGTGATGGACTTCCTGACCAACTGTTTCCAATGTGTCTCCCATTTCTACATCCTGGACTTTTGATTTTCCCATCTACATTTCTCACGAAGGGAAGACCTGACACATGAAAAAGCTGGCTGCTAAGTTTTCATATTCCATAAAGACATATGTATATATTTTTAGGTGGTGATGATTTTAACCGTATCGCATTAAAAGGGAATATGAACACAAAAATAAAAACAGAAGGATGTACCCAGATTCACTACTTGTGATAAAATCCTCATCTCACAGGAGTCATTTTCTTCCCAGGATGCAGTCAGAAGGTATTTAAACCAGGCATGGTCTATGGGGATTAAGCCTGGATAATTCATGGACAGTAAAATTGCCACTTAATTATCATGCCAAGCAGCTGACATTTTAGAGATAACCCAGACTCTAACCCTTGGCCTTGCGAACCAAATGTTTATACTTCTGGTACGGACACAGACACACTGCAGAATCTTAATGTAAGTTTGAAATCACAAGCAAACATACCTTCACAAAACCAAGGCTACATAACTTGGCTTTGGCTCCAAATTGCCACTTGCACTGGGTGTCGGCGTCATAAATCTGTCCTGGTAGTTTGTCTGGATATTTATACTGTCCTGTTTGCTTGGGCTCATCCACCAGACACCCAGCCTGAGGCGTGCTGCCATGAGAAAACATCGTGGTTAACTCCAGTGTTTATCTGCGATCTTCCCACATACAACAATACACCTCTCCATGCATTCATGCAACGAAAAATATAACAGGGCTAAAGCTACAGGTCGAACTTAGAGTTAAAATGTACATTTTTTCCAGAGTGTGAGTCCTGTCCTAAGAAGATGGAATTTACACAGCTATGGAAGGCCTGCTAGATGGGAAAGATGAAGAGATTTGAAAACTCTCCTCAACAATCTCATTCAACAACATTCAACAAATTTTTATTGGGTACCTACTGTGTGGTGACCATTAGACTAAACGCTAAAGGTACAAAATGAACTAGACAGAGACAGGTCCTATCTTCACGGAGTTGGATGTCATGCTGTCTTTATATATATATAAATATTATATATATATAAATATTTATATATTTAATATACATTTGTATAATATATTTATATAATATATAAGTACATTATATACATATGATATATATATATATAATGGGGCAGTGGGCAAGCCGTCCTTTACATCAAATAATCTTTACAAGCAAAAGATAAATAAGGTTTCTGAAAGCACTGAGAGAAAGCAATGGGACACTAAACAGAGCAATTCCCCAGAGTGTGAATCACTGGGACGTACTAAAAAAAAAAAAATCAATCTTTTTTTTTAAATTTTTTTAATGTTTATTTATTTTTGAGAGACATAGAGACAGAGTATGAGCAGGGGAAGGGCAGAGAGAGAGGGAGATACAGAATCTGAAGCAGGCTCCAGGCTCTGAGCCTGATGCGGGGCTCGAACTCACAGACCGTGAGATCATGACCCGAGCCGAAGCTGGCCGCTTAACCAACTGAGCCACCCAGGTGCCCCTAAAACAAATCAATCTTGATGTCATGGGTGTTGTTAAAAAGCACCTTCCTCCACTTAACTTAAATTGTTAAACTATGATATCAGGTAAACTAACATATCAGATAGCATGGTGGTTCAGTATGATTTTGGAGGCAGACAGATGGGAATCCAAGTCAGCCATGAGACCGAAGAGCAGCCGTGACAGACTCCATTACGACACTGACTTCCGTAAGAGTTTAACAGACTCGACAAGAAAATGCAACGTGCTTAACCTCGTAGAGTAGCCATCAGAGTCAGCTGTTATCATCACCCCCAATATTTAACTGCATCATATTAATGATGGAAATTCAATCTATATTAAGTTGGCCTTGATTTATACTTATTGATTCCATTCTTGTATGAGATAGAAAAGATCATTTTAAGCCCTGAATTATAAATTTAAGACTAATAAGAAAACCTTCCGCTTGATAAAACTTGTCACTGACTAAAGGCTTGTCAATGTTTTCCTGTTCTTTAGGACATCATTTGGCTAGACATCTTTACATTTAATCAGCTTTGCCTGGTGTGTATCACAAATTCCGTAAACACTTGCAAATAGTATCTAATAATCTAGGTTAAAAAAACAGTATCAATATTATCAATTCCCAAAGAAACTTTGTTAGTTTCCCTAACATTTGGTCGAAGGGAAATGGGATTAGAACCTGAGCGTTCTTGACAGTCAACACAGCATGATGAGATATATATAACAACAACTAGAATGCTACTGTAATTACGAAGGTCAAATGTCTATTACTGCTAAACAAAATTAAAGGAAACTTCAAAGAGTTCCAACTTCAGGTGATTTCATATGAATCGCATAGTGCCACCTTCCTAACTCCCACTTTACCAATGCCATGCAGGAGTTTTGAATTACCAGAGAGATTTTATTTAACTGTCACCTTCTTTGGGTGTCTTTTAGACATACAGCCAGCTCATGGCCATTTCAAGCAAAATAGCTAAGCAAGACAATACTGATTGCAAAACATGCATGCCACTTTAGCACTTTTCATACTATTATGACCAAATTGATCAGATTAAAATAATTAGTCACAGTTAAATGTGTATCTAGCAACCTCTGGAGGTCATAAAGGGGAGAGAGTTATAAGCATAGATCTTGGAATCACAGCAGACCTTGGTGTGGGTCTTATGTCTACATCTTACCAGCTATAGGATGCTAAACAACACGACTAACCTCTCTGGGACTCAATTTCCTCAACTGGAGAATGAGGATGATAATAGGATTGCCAGGAGGACTGAATAAGGCAACATGTGCAGAGCACTTATCACAGTATTAGACCTTCGATATATTTTTTCAACAGCAATAATGACGATAACATCATCATCACCGCCACCACCACCACCATCACCACCGCCACCATCACCACAACCACCACCACCATCACCACCATCACACTGCCACCATCACAACCGCCACCACCACCATCATCATCATCATCATCATCATCATCATCATCCCCAGAGTATTTATTTTAAACATCTGTTGGGGACTGTTTTCTGTCACCATTCCAACTCCGGGAATACCCCTGGCTTTACTTTATCTTACCTAAGGAATTTCTTGAGATACTGCCGGCTGCATGAAGACCAGGAAAACACGCCGTTGTTTCCTGTCAGTGTGGGAGACATAATATTGCCTTCAGCCTTCCTGCAGGGATTGCCTTCCCCATCATGAATCATGCCAAAGCTAAAACAGATGGAAAAAAAAACCAAAAAGCTTTCTGTGACCCCTTTTCCAAATTATAATCAAAGAAGAAGATCCAGTGATATCCAACGAACCCAAGTGAGAGAAAGAGTTATCAAACTTGTAAGGAAAAACAAAAATGAGTAACTATATGTAACTGACCTTTGAATGACATAGGGGTTAAGGGCACTGACCTTCTCCGCCTGCAGTTGAAAATTCCAGTGTAACTTCTACCCCCAAAAAACTTACCTACTAATAGCATACTGTTGACTAGAAGTCTTATCAATAACTTAAAGCCAACTGACACATGTTTTGTATGGTATATGTATTATATACTATAGTCTTACAATCAAGTAAGCTAGTGAAGAGAAAATGCTATTAAAAATCATAAGGAAAATATATTTACAGTATTGTATGTATTGAAAAGAATCCACATCTAAGGAGATCTGCCACAGTTCAAACCAATGTTAATGGTAGTGTTATAAAATTCATGTAGCAAAGTCTAAAGAATGTTAAGGGCTTTGTTCAATTGTGCTTCAGCCACAAAACCCAAGAATGGTATGTCTGCTATACCGCGTAAGGATGAGAAACTCTTGGTCAAGACATCTAAGCTAAACTAAAATGATAGGAGAGTCAAATTCTTTTATTTCAAATACCAAATATTTTTCTTGCCACCAATTGTGAAATTGTGGTAAGGAAGTTCAGAGTCAGGAGGAGACAGGAGCAGAAACAAATTCAGACCTATGTTTGACATTAGTATTTATTTCCTGCTCTGTACAAAGGGGCCTTGTGCCTAACAGGCATTTTTGCACCTCTGTTTACAATAAAAGTGGTTCATTCGTGCTTTCCTAAGAATGTGGTTGTGTATCCACATAAAATGTTGGGAAATTGGTGGGTAATATTAACAGTCAGGATTCAAATTTCCTGAAGATAATATGCTCATAGGAGACACTAGCACCAAAATATTTAAATACAAAGTATAGCTGTGAAGTAGATAATTTTTGCTTTAGTTTTTTCAAAAAAAAATTTTTAAGATTTATTATTTGGAGAGAGAGACAGAGCACAAGCAGGGGAGGGGCAGAGAGAGAGGGAGATACAGAATCTGAAGCAGGCTCCAGGTTCTGAGCTGTCAGCACAGAGCCTGACACGGAGCTCAAACTCACAGACTGAGAGGTCATGACCTGAGCCAAAATCAGAGGTTTAACCAACTGAGCCCTCCAGGTGTCCCTGCTTTTATTTTTAAGTCAGAAATTAATCGATGCTCTGAAAATGAGCATTCAGTATGAATGAGGAATATGAGACACAGACGCAAACTCTTCTAAACTCAAACATC
Source organism: Paguma larvata (assembly GCA_030068075.1). Taxonomy (NCBI): domain Eukaryota; kingdom Metazoa; phylum Chordata; class Mammalia; order Carnivora; family Viverridae; genus Paguma; species Paguma larvata. The sequence goes on from CM057841.1 coordinate 50,797,843, forward strand.
CAAAGAGCATGCCCTTTGGAACAGTCATTGTGTAAAGCAGTGTGCTTCTTCCGACGTGGATGCTACTGTTGAAGCAACGTTTGAAAATTCTCTGCGGAACTGGGATGGCACCAGACGGCATGCCTTGTAAATCCAGCTCACCACTCTTAGGTTTCTCGTTGCTCATTTCGAACTCTAGTTTAACAAAAGAAAGATTCACTAACACCAATGAAAAGAATATTAAGTACATGCAGTGACACCGACTACAAGAACATCCAGTGGGTGCATCAAAAGTCTTTGAACAATTAACATGCTGTTAACATTCTGGAAAGTTATTTGTCTCCATGATTTTTTCCTTGGCGTAATGAGCTAAACATATCTTCACTGCAGTAAAACATGGGAGAAATTCCTAAAGGACCAGAGGACCCATTAGAGTTCTAGTCTGTTTATGAACACAATCTAACTCTGTGCAGCCACGAAATGTTGTTTAAAAAGAGCGACAACAACAATGGCTGGCCTTTATGAGCTCTCCTTGTGGTCCACTTATTCTTTTTTAATGTTTATTTATTTTTGAGAGAGAGAGAGAGAGTGACAGAGAGACAGACAGGGCTCAAGTAGGGGAGGGACAGAGAGAAAGACACAGAATCTGAAGCAGGCTCCACGCTCTGAGCTGTCAGCACAGAGCCTGACGTGTGGCTCGAACCCACAAACCATAAGATCATGACCTGACCTGAAATTGGACGTTTAACTGACGGAGCCACCCAGGCGCCCCTGGTCCTGTACTATTCTAAGCTTTACCCAAGATTTATCCTATCTATTCTACCATTCTAGGGCAATGCCAATGAATCGCCCAACCAGTTCTCATATGAAGTGGCGAATCCAGGGGTCACTTACTTGTGTCCTGACTCATGAGCGATGGTGAAGGCCAGGCCAAGCCCTGTGTCCTCATTGATGGTACAACTTCTGTACTTACTGCACATTCCACTGATGGGGGCGAACCCTAATGAGAGAGCAATTTCAAATGTTAGTCCAAAGGGAACATATACAGATACCCGATCATTTATTATGGCTTCGAAGTGTTCTACACAGTTTTAGTTTCATTGATTAACATAATTAATTATAGTTTAATTGATTAATGTACTTAAGTTTTTCTTGCAGGACAACTAACTAAAGGCATATGGTTCTCTGTCCTGCCCAGAAAGATAAATTCAGTATTTAGTATTTGCTTGCCTTTTAAAAAATATTGTCAAAAACGGACCCTCCTTGCAATCCTGTGAAGTATGAATATTTTAATGTCTATATCATACATAGAATAGAAAGCTATTGGACATTTATATGCCTTTTCTAAGTTTGTTATTTGGGTCAGAGCAACCACTAAAATGATAGCTAACCCAATGCGAAATATCCACTTAACAGTGGTATTGGCAGCAAAGCTCCAGGTATATTTTCTTTTCTTTTTGTATTTTTTAACGTTTATTTACTATTGACAGACAGAGAGACAGAGCATGAGCGTGCAAGGGGCAGAGAGAGAGAGGGAGACACAGAGTCTGAAGCAGGCTCCAGGCTCTGAGCTGTCAGCACAGAGCCAGATGCGGGGCTCAAACCCACAGACTGCGAGATCATGACCTGAGCTTAAGTCGGTCGCTTAACCGACTGAGCCACTCAGGTGCCCCTATTTTCTTGGAAAACATACATGCTAGTCTTTTTCTGAAGCACATAACACGAAAAGGCCTAAACAATGTGAACAGATTAAGGGCATTATTCTCCTGTTCGCTATAATGTGATAAATGCTTCTGTTTCCAAGAACTACTTCCTTCCAAGAGCAGCTATGAAATCATTCCAGCCACTGCTGGACTCTATTCCGAACCACGCTGTGGTGTTAAGTGTCTTTCTTCCCAGTCTGGGGTCCTCCTAAGCAGTAGAACAAGGCTATGTACCCAGTTAGTGTTCCATGCACACTTGGGGACCAAATGTGCCCACTTTGCTGCTCTGAGGTCCGTGAGATGATGCGAGAAACCTAACCTATCGTCACTGGCGCCATCATCATCACCACCACCACCACCACTATCACACTGGTCTAGACAATCAATTCGTTAAAAAAAAACTGTTGAGTTCCTACTGGATGCTATGGAATAAACTAGAAAATACAGTATAGATGTAGAAGATATAGTCCTTACTCACTGTCTCGTGCAAATACACAACAGGTGTATCCCTTAAAGGCCAAGTAGCTTTCTACAGGAGGGACTGCTACACAGGGGCAGGGGCAGGGGCAGAGTTACATACCACGGAAATCAGTCAAATTCTCTTTAGCTACCTACTTCTGCAGTCATGATGCTTACAGAATAAACCACAACTAGGCTAGTTAAACAATTTATCTCAATGATCGTCAAAAGACTTAATAAAGAAAAATACAAAACAAATAAAGGAAATGAGCTCACCGTTGCACCCTGACTTCAGTCAAACAACATTGACCAGATGGTACAGTATAGATGGTCCACAATTTAAATTTTTAGTCTCCTTATTAAGGATCCTAAGGGCTACCCACCCGGTACCAAGTTCCCGTACTGTGTTTTCATAGGTGTGAGTGAAGCATCCATTCATACCATACCTAGAGTGTCGCATGGTTCATTTTTCCAGGAACAAATGTCAAATCCTGTGAGGAGGATCGCGTGGTCATGCCTCTTGCCATTCTTTCCAGTCAGGGCAGACTGCCACTGACAGAAACTATTCAGAGACTGGTCTGCATGATGGTTGATCAATAATCCTCCCTATGGGAAACCCACAGAAATCAGAGCATGAATCTGTCTCAGAGGTGAGAACGCTGAATCGTTCCGTGTGTACACGCCATCACAGAAACATCATGCTTCTAGAGAGAAAGGTCAGTAGATGAAAATACTTGAGCCAAGGTTGGAGACAAAAGCTAAAAAAAAAAAAAAAAAACAAAACCAAAAACCCTAAAACTATTCAGGTAAATGCTCACAATATTTCAAGCCACCACAGAGTTTTAGTAGTAAACTTTATGAGCAATTCTATTTCTACAAAAAAATAAGTAAATAATAATCTGACATCAGATAGGAATATCTATGTTCATCTCAGGCTAATATCACCTTTATACAAGTGTTATAGCTTTTAGAATCTAATTATAAGTTAATGGAGATAAAGTTCAACGCCTTCTTCATTAGAGCATGAGGAAGGTACTGACCACAGCTTATTAACCCCTATGTCAGAATTTCAGCAAAGGCCTTGGCCGTCATAAATTAAAATCAATTCATCCATCGGTCAACAAAATGAAAGCTTACTGAAGGGATGTAGAAACAAATAGTTATAAGATTCTGAGGGGGTAAGATAGGACCTAGCCTTAACATAATTATTTACCAAAATCTTTCCTTCACACTATTGACTTGGGTCAAGTTGAGGGTTTTTAGACTAGGTCTTTAATTATCTGTGAATTAGGAGGCCTCTGGCTTCAGTGTCCTTGGGCAATGTATAAGTGGTAGGTTAAAGACAAAAGTGTCTCTCAACAACACACATCCTCCTTTCTATCTTTCTAAAATTCCAAGAGCAATTTGACAGGTTGTTAACCTCTGTAGCTCTACACACCTGGACCATTAGATTAACTTTTGTCTTGTCTCTGACTCCTTGCTTTGTACATTAATTACTGGGGTTACAGATGAAGAGGAGAAGCCAAAGGGGACTTAAAAAAAATGGTGTGAGTGGTGATCCCCACCTTCAAAAAATCCAGTTTCAGCATCAAAACACTACAAAGCAGTGAGAACCATGCAATTAACATGTTATTATATGGTCTGATTTTATAATTTACCCATACCTGTGTCCTGTACCTCAAGGTAATCAATTCAAGGGCAGCTAAATATTCCTTATTTACTCTCTGTAGTACCTGAGAGGTGCTGGGGAGACAGCAGGCTTACTGTAAGGATTTTCCGATGACTTATTTTCAGTATATTTTCAAAATATCCTTGGGCATCAACCTGCAATTACCCAGCATATCCAACATCCAAAATCCAACTAACCCTTAAATCTATTATCAAATGCACCTTCCTTGTGAAGCCTACAAAATATTTGTATTGGTATATATAATTTAATATTGATATTATATAAGCATATTTAATAATACTTATGTGTCATCATATACATACATATCTATCATATATATTTACAGATAAATCATTATTTTTTGATGTTTTAGTTAAGTACACAGCCCTCTTAGATTGTGCTTTCTTTGAGGACAGGGGCAGCCTATTTTCAAGCTTGAATTTCTAGTGACTAGTTCGTGGATCAGCACATAGTAGGTACTCAGTGAGTATATCCTGAATGGCAGAATGAATTAAAAAATAAGTGAAGTTTGGCACGTACAGGTTCTTGTTCCAGAAGAATGAGGCTCACCACAACAATGTTTATATCACTTCCAATGGTCCCGTCTTTAAATAGGCTAGAAACCTGTTGGAGCAATTGAAATCAAACAAAAATAAACAAAATCTGAAAACTTCCAAAACTCCCTGTTGATCAGACATATTCGTAAGTATGCAGGCTTCAATTGTGCCAAATATATGTGCATATGAAGCCAATTGCCTCAAAACTCATTTTTTTCCCCAATAAAATAATGGAGCTATATCTGCTCTTCAACCCACACAAGGACATTCTATGATGTCCAGGCTATTTTGGAGAACCAGAATGGCTGGGGTCCTGACAAACTCCCTTACCATGTTCATGACCGTGAGAATGTATGTGGTGACATTTGCCTTGCCATGTTTTTCCACCATTTTCTTGTCTGCTACTACAAGCGTTTCCACATTTAGGCCCTTTTGTGACTTTCCAGCTGATCTTCGGGGTCGCCCGGCACTCCCGTATTCATCAAACCTGAGATAGGTGTCCTCTGTGGGGGGCTTAGGGGCATCTATAATGAACAGAAGAGCATTTGGAAGGGATTATCAGTAGAGAACATCTGTGTGAGATAGACAGAAATCTCAACAAGGGGAGGAGAGAGGCTAGGTAACCAACACTTGACTGATCTCGTGATAAATGATGTCTTTGATGCTTGTCCCGGGGCTTTGCCCTCAGTTTGTGGTCAAGAAAGACTTGTTCAACAGAAGCTGGTGGATGGATGGACTCAGTAACTCAAAAATACTCCAATGAGTTGAAAAAAATATACACAAGCAATCTACAAATCTATTCGCTACAAGAGATCAAGAAAAATCAATTTTATCAGACTAGTCTTCAAAAACAGATAATGCCCATTTTATTTTACTGCTAAAACACTGTAGCCATAGACATGGTCCTTTGCATCTGAATTCCTAACACTTCATATATTTTCTAAATAAAATTTAGAAATTTATGTCCAACAGAACACTATCCATGTCTAACACCCCTGTCTCATTAATACAAACTTTAAGTGGTCAGTAAGGACTCTTTGACCTAATACTGAGTGAATTATTGGGGAAATAGCATGGTCAGGTGTGAAATCTAAAATGATATTAACTATTTTGTAACAGGTAAGGTGCAGGTTCTACCTTAACAGAGTTTATGTTGGTCATGGCCTTTCAGAAGATACCTGGACATCTCAGCATGTTGGGCAGGCATGATCCCTTTAGTTAACGGAGAGTGACAAGTCCAAGGGTTGCTGGGAGGGAACAGGACCTTTAGAAATGTAATACTTATACAGGGGGACCTGGGTGGCTCAGTCAGTTAACTGTCTGCCTTCGGATCAGGTCATGATCTCGCGGTTCATGAGTTCAAGCCCTGTGTCTGACTCTGTGCTGACAGTCTGGAGCCTGCTTTGGATTTTGTGTCTTCCTCTCTCTCTGCCCCAACCCCCCTCTCTAAAATAATAAACATCAAAAAATTATTTAAAAAAAGAAATTTAATACTAACACAGTTTTTTTCATACTTTAACAAGTGGTACACTCATTCTAATGAAGTCGTAATAGCTCTCCACATAATGAAATTAAAAGATCAAATTATATAGAGTTGGATATAAAACCTCAGGTCGGCCACTTTGATAAGTGACCCTGAGTCTCAGTTTCCTCATCAATGACAAGAACATAATAACCATAATACCAGTCATAAGCCTGCACTAAAAATTAGCTTTGATACCTATCTAATACATATCATCATCACTATAAATATCACCACTATTATGAATACCACTGTTACTACAAATCCATGCCAGATAGATTTTCCTTAAAGGAGGATATTTCCGTTAATACCCCAAACCCCGAAGACTAATTAAAATGGTAGAGACATGATATTTCACTATTGCTCCCCATCACTAGTTGAAGGTTACTAGTTCCCCTTCTCCTTGGGTGGAACCATCGTCTAGCTTCTGTATCCAACTCAGCACTCATCTCCCACTCCTGGCTACGGAGCCTTGGAAATGTGTGTGATGCCACTGGAGACACTGAATTTTTAATTTTAATTTTAATGCATTTCAATTTAAATTAAGAAAGCGATACTTGGCTCAGTCACTGAAGAACAAGTATGTTTGGAACAACTCGAACATGTAAATCTACTTTGCCAACCTTAAATTTTATGAAATCCAAATACAGATTAAGTATGTCTGAAGAGAACTTATTGTCTAAATTGAAATTGGGCTCTAAGTGTCAAACAAATAGATTTCCAAAACATAATATGAAATACCTGATAATAATTAGATATTCAATACATGGTGAGATATTTTGTAATATATTGGGTTTAATAAAATATGTTTTAAAAATTAATTTGCCTCTCTTCAATTTTTTAAAAAAACATGGCCATTAGAACATTTAGAACTACTTTTGGGACTGATGTTGAATTTTTATTAGTCACCACTGGTGTACGAAATGCAAAAGGTTGTCCCTGGGTCACAAACCATGCCCGAGGGTCCTTGTATCTCACTGTCACATCTACTGAGGTGCCAATATCCTCGTATCTTGGGAAGCTACCCTTCAAGAGCTCAAAAAGAAGAAACACCCAACCACATCATCATTGGAAGACTGGGTACATTTCTCATGAGCACAGAAACTGAGATAATATTGTGACCCATAACTGAAAAGTAGAAGACGCTAAACAAAAACAAAGAAAAGCGTATCAATATCTTTCCTAGTGTGGCACCTGGGTGGCTCAGTCAATTGAGTGTCCGACTCTTGACTTCAGCTCAGGTCATGATTTCATGGTTCATGGGTTCAAGCCCTGCATTGGGCTCCTTGCTGGCAGTGTAGAACCTGCTTGGGATTCTCTCTCTATTCTTCTCTCTCTGGCCCTCCCCCACTCATACCCTCTCTCTCTCAAACTTAAGAAAAAAAAATCTTTCCTAATGTAATCTAGAAGAATTAATCGATCACCCAGCTTTTGCCTGACACAGAAGAATATTGGCCTATTTTAGGGGATGCTTAGGGTAGCCCCATTTTAACCTGCAAAATCCACATACCCAGCGGCACTCAAGAAAGACTATTGAGGGCCCACATGTGAACAGAATAAGAAAAAGTTTCCTTACATACATTTCTTGCGTCGTCCACAAAAGTGCTGCTTTTGCAACCTTGGGTGGTGATGCTCCCTCTCTTGCCTCCAAGATGTGCGGGGAGTGTGAGGTGGGGGGTGACCAGAATAATGCCTGCTGGAGCCCAGGTAGCCATGGGAACCCTGGACCTTCTCCTCAGCTGTTCTTTTGTACAGTACGTGAGGATGGTGTCCTGCAGGTGCACTGTAGTTATGTTCCTGGGCCAGCAGCTGAGGTAACGGTGAGATGAGGAATTCGTTTTTTCGAGTCCTTATCAGACCTGACTGAAAACCAAACACACAGAAAACATTAATGATTCCATGTGTCTCTTTTTTTACGTGGTGATTTTCAATAACTGTTTATTGGCTACTTCCTGTGTGTGGGCACTGTCCTAAGTAACTGACACTATCATCTATTTTATATGTACCATTAGCAGTTACCATGTTATTACCCCCATTTTAGGGACGACAAAACTGAGGCTAAGGTAGGTAAGTAGGAAATCCAGCACTGGCATTATAGGGAAGGAAAAATAACTTTCTGCTATCTTTCTAGGCTCTTAGGTCAGACCCCACTGATGAGGGGGCAGAAGGCAAGCTGAAGGCAAAACAAAAGCTAACAACCCCCTCGCCCCGCCCCAGGTGGGATATGTGTGATATTCCTCAGACATACCCAGCTGTCCAAAAATAAAGGAAAAAGAAAACAAATGGTTACCTGATAGAGATCACAGTCATGCAAGACATGAATCTCCATCAGTTTACAAATATCTTAGTAAATTATAAGAAAAGACAACTGTATCAATAGCCTCATCTCTAGAAATCTACAGATTCAGTTTCCTGGAGCCCTTAATATCACCCTCCCCTCCGGAGTGATGTGGGGGAACAAAGGAAAGAGGGAAATGGCAGGCAAAAATAATTTCTTTATAACCTCAAGTCCATTAACAAATACTTGAGGCAAATACAGAGTAAAACATTTCTCCAGAAACCCCCGACTGTCATAATATTAATGCCTTACTAGAGGAAAAACAACCTCAGCCTGACAAAAGCTGAGCCTCCAGTATCTTATTAATCTTTTTTAACATATGAATATCCCTTTAGGAACTTCCTGTGACTTTATCTCCCCCAACTCCTTCGTATATAACCAGTCACTCTTCACAAGCCCAGTGCAGTTCTTTCTGCCCACGGTCCTGTCCCTGTGCTTTCATAAAATGACCTTTTTTTGCACCAAATGCTTAAGAATTGTTTCTTGGCCATTGGTTCCAGACCCCACCACCACTCCAAAACCCCATCATCATTGTAATAAAAGATGAACAGGAGAAAAACACACAGACATTTAATAACATGTCTACCTTCCGCATATATGGGCCAAAAGGGCCCAAGACACCACTTTATTTATATAAATACTCTCTCTAGCTAAAGATACGAGAAAATGTTGAGGGGGTGATGGCGGAGGGGGAAGCGCAGTCATGCAAAGTTACCAGAAGCTCAGAAATAAAAAAGATACAGTTGTTATGCACATTTAAGCCTTGGCCTTCTCCATGACAAGTTGCTAGAGGCCTGGTCACCCAAACCAATGTTCCTGGTGTGTACAGGGAGACATCCCACAAATGCAATGTAAGTATCTCTTACAAAATGGCAACTTACTCACCTTACAGAGTGCTTCTTCTGTCTGCTGTTTCTTAAAAACGATCAGCTTAAAATAACCCCTATGCCCAAGAGGCACAGCCTGGGGCACCGGGAGCTCTCCACTCGCAGAGGCAGTGCCCTCAGCTACTATTCCAGACTCTTCGCTGCTAATCTTGACATTTGTGACTGAGGGCCCAGCCACGGGACATCCCAGAGCCTCTGCACCTATGACCTAGGGGACACTGTGGCAAACACTAGGTGGAGGGGGCAGTTTGTGAGGAGCGCAGACCTCAAGGGACCCACAGCATGGGGAGGAAAAACAAAGGACACTCCATCCTAGATTCACAACCGCTAAAGAACCGGCTGACGTGGGTGTCGGAGGAGGGAGAGTGGTTACATCGGTTCCATGGAGGGGCCTGGGGTTGCATTATCGAGAGACAAATCTGCTAAAATGGAGAGGAAAGGGTCAATAAGGGTTTCAACCACCTTCAATCAATTAGGAAATCTGTACTTTCTGATTGATTAAATTCTCCTTTCCAGCTTATCTCTTTACTCAGGCAAAAGACGCAGAGGGTAAAGCATCCTGTGGGGACCGAAACTCCCTCCTCAGGCAAGAGGGACTGCCCTGAGCCTGCGAGCCTGCATGACTCACCATGAGACAATGATCGATTTGACCTTCGCTGCCCACCTGCAGGTAGCCAGTGACCTTTGCCCCACATTTTCCTTGTATAAACCTGGAAGTATTTCAGCACTTTGGAGACAGTCTTTGAGACACTAGTCTGCTGTCTTCCTGGAGTTAGCCTCATTGAAATAAATCCCTTTCTTATTTCCCCACAACTCATCTCTCTGCCTTTGGATTTTGTCACTGGTGAGTGCCTGGACTTGGTCAGTTTGGGACCCCTGGAGTGAGCTGCCCGTCCACATCTACGTCCTGGCTACAACAGGGGACTCAATGAAGTCCAACACAACCACAATTTTGCTTTAAAAGTCAATGGCACAAAGTGTGTATCTTTGTACCAGATACTTTAGCATAACACATCCTTGGCCTTCCCTTCCACGCCTCCACCTTCTCTTTCCCTGCATCTGGTTCAGAAGTTCCTGGACGCCCTGGCATAGCAACTATGGTCTGTAGCTCCAGCCTGCCCAGGAGCTTGTTAGAGATGCCAACCCAGGAGGCGCCTGGGTGGCTCAGCTGGTAAGGCATCTGATGCTTGATTTGGGCTCAGGTCATGATCTCACAGTTTGTCAGATCAAGCTCCACAGCAGGCTCTGCATTGACAGCGCCATACCTGGTTAGGATTCTCTCCATCTCTCTTTCTCTCTCAGTCCCTTGCCTGCATGCTCTCTCTCTCTCGAAATAAATAAATAAACTTAAAAAACAGTGTGGAGAGGTGGCATCAGACGGCCTGTGCCCAGCCTAATGTCGGCCCTATGTTAGGGCACAGCTTCTCGTTTCTAAAAGAAGTCCCAGAACCTGTGGTTTGGTCCTGATTTCCCTCCCCCTTCAGAAGTGTGCTGCCTTCTGAAAGACTGTCCTATTGACTGTAATAGCACTGTGGTATTATCTAGAACCAGGACACAGACAGATCCTTTCCTTGGCTCAGTCAACTCACACTGAGCACCGAATTAGCAGTCATGTTCTAGGCGTTGGTATAAAGAACGGAGGCACAAAGAAATCAGTAGAACAGCTCACATTCATATGTTCACGGAGATCAAGGGAGAAGAGAAATCAATTGCCAAGAGAAGTAAAACCCCACAATCCAGGAATCTTGTCCATCACCATCTTCAGGCTGGATCCTGGAGTAGCCTGCCCCTTCCCCACTCAGTTCAGGGTCATGCTGATAGGTTCTTCCATCCCTCATTTGGATACTGTCTGTTTAGTCTCCCAAAGCCACCTGCTTCCTCTCCAACACGGTCCCCTTGCATCAGCAAGAGTTCTTGTCCAATGTCATCAACCATTCCATGCCCTCAGGTATTGATCTCAAATCCCAATCTCTTTTCTGGATCCAGAGGCCTTGCATACCCTGTTCGAGGTGGAGCAGGACAGACTCACCTTTCTAAACACGGCATTTATTTCACTTCTTGAGGCTACTACCTTCTTTTACTTGAAGGGGAACAGAATTTGCCACCCCAAAATATGCCTCTTGGGCACAAGGGTTATCTTGAGTTGGTTATTTTTAACAATCAGCCCACATAGGAGAAGCTCTGAAAGCCTAGAAGAACTTATCCTTCCTTAAGAGACATTTGCATTTATAAAGGAAACCAGGACTGGAAACTCTTCTCAATGGAGAAGGTGTGGACTTAAATCTGCATAACAACCATACCTTTCCTCACTGCATAACTCCCCCCCCCCCATCTTTTATCCCTAGTGGGAGGTATTTAAGGTGTTATCTTGGACCCTTCTGAGGAGTTAGCTAAGTTTTCCTGGGTCTTCCCCATGTATGCAGGAGGTATACATGTAATCAAACATCTCTATTTTCTCCTCTTACTCGGGCTTTGATTACAGGAAGGGTTTGAGCCAGGAACCTAGTAGGGTAGAGGGAAGATGAGTTTTCCTCCCCCCCACACTCTTGCACACACTTTTTCTTTGACCTATCATCTCTTGCTCCCATAGACCTGCTGGTGCTCATGGCTTACCTCCTCTTCCCCTCCAAGAAACTACACTCACAGCCCTGTGCCTCATCTACTTCCAAATTCTCTGAGGCCACCATTTCTTTGCTTGTGTCTACCTTCAATGATGGAAACAAACAAAATGCCACCTTTTCCCCACTGCTGTGGACTAGAATTTTCAGGGACAGACTGAGACGGCAGGGGCCATATGGGCATCCCTGCTCTAAGTCACACGTTGTCAGTCCATCAACACTTGTTTATTAGTTGATAAATGTTTGTGGAGTAAGTGAATGCAAGGATCTCAGACCGGGGACCAGGCCAAGGACAAGCCAGCAGCTCCCCCCTCCTGCGGCCAAGGACACCGGAGGCGGAAAGTGACACAGTGAAATACATCAAGACCAGGCACTGTTTCTGAAGTCTTGCTGGGAAGCCAGGAGCTAGTCAATAACTGCAAAGCTTTATTTAAACCTCAGGATTAGCCTGTGAGGAAATCTCAGCTGGAAGCAAAGGCAGAATTGGGTCCCTCTGAGGTAGACCTTGGCATCCCAGGGCCCCATGTCTTCCGTGCACATGAAGACAAAAGCCACCATTTACGGTGCCCAGTAGACAGTTAAGGGGGGTGGTGGGGAAGGAGTGATTTATCCACGAAAGCCCTCCTGCCTTACTAACTTCCTAACTTGGTTAAACTAATATCAAAGGCTTAAGCCACTTAAGTGCCTTAACTGGACTAACCGGTTTGGAAGCCTTTTCTCTGTTCTCCCCATTTCCTGAGCACCTTAGGCAACTCAAATGCACAGTGAAAACTTCTGTATGGAGAAAGCATTTAAAAAAAAAGTAAAAAGGAAGGATTGTCATCCTTTATCTGGACAAACACACTGGGCCCACATAGTCCTCTTATTTTTTCAGTTCCGAGTAACAAGGACGAAAATCTAGATTCATCTTTCAAAACGAAACTAGCATTTCACAGCGCTGGATATTAAGGAAGAAACATTCTTTTGGGGGTTTGGTTTGATGGCAAACACTGGAGTCTGACCCAATAAATACATTTTAGAGTTTAAAAATACAAACCCAGTGCCTCCAAAAGGAGCCATCTGTGTATGTGTGGGATGAAGGAAGCATCTTGACTTACTGAACACATGGACCGTTCTGGTTCCAACAGTGATGAGCAAGATGGACTCATGTGGCTTCCGGTTAATTGGAGGGGGCAGGGATTAAACGAGATCACAAATAGGTGTGAAATATTCCTTTGTGCCAAGCATGAAGGAAAAAACAAGGTTCTATGAGGGAAAATAAGGACAAGGAGAAAGGGTGAGGACCAGGGGGAGGTCAGAGGAGGCTTTCCTGAGGATAACCATTTTCATGAGACCAGAGCCCTTTCCTGGCTCCTGCAGGGAAGTCTAGATGGAGCTGAGAAGGAAGAAGTGGTGAGGGGGACAGGAGGGAGTCAAGATCCAGTGAGCTACCAGAAGGATGGAGCTCGAGGACGTGCTTAGGCTTCCCCTAAGCTAGGGAACAATGGAAAGGCCTCAAGTCCATGGCGAGGTGGGTATGTTAACACTGAGAGCTGCCCCCAGCTACACACCCAAGGCACTCCTCTCCCTCAGAAGCCAGAGGAAGCCAGAGACAAAGAACCAGTGGTGCCCCCTTCTGGACTGAATACTGTTCCCACATGTAGTGTCCATCTTTTCCAGTTTCAAAGACCCAGAAACCCTATCACATCACTTAGCTGCTAAGTTCAAAAATTCACTGGATACAGACCAAGAACCAATATCCTACACAGGTCATAGTTTACCGCTTTATACTTTTAAAAAGGAGATACTATAAAAAGATAATATACTTTGTTAGCAGTTGCTTCCTATTTCATTTTTTATTTTTTTAATTTGAGAGAAAGAGAGAGAGAGACAGAGGGAGAGAGGAGACAGGGAGAGACACAGAGAAAGGGAGAGAGAGAATTCCAAGTGGGTTCCATGATGTCAGCGCAGAGCCTGATGCAGGGCCTGAACTCACTCACAAGCTGTGAGATCATGACCTGACCTGAGTTGAGATCAAGGGTCGGACGCTTAATGGCTTAACCAACTGAGCCACCCCAGCACTCCTATTTCCTATTTTGGTTTTCAATGGCCAAATAACACATAAAGGACTCATGTAGGGTATAAATCGTACTTCAAGAAATTGCCCTTTGCAATACCCTCCCTCTAGGTCCCATTTTTAAATTCTGTCAAAGGCTTTAATCCTAACAGAAAAAGGGAGACTGCAGATTCCAGAAAGGACAAGGCCCTTGTCCTAAGTGACTTGTATCCCAGCACTTATACCTAATAATAAAAAAACTGATTCAATGGATTAATGATGTTTGCTACAAGTGAGATAATGTATCTTAAAGGTCTTGAAGTAATAATAAAAAGAGAACTCCCACGGGCAGTATCAAAATTCTCTTTCTCTTTTTAGTAAAGACTAATAACAAAGTAGGCCCCATGAGGCTGGCTGGAGAAATTACTGACAAAGGTAAATATATTTGGAGTTATCAAAAATCAATTTAATTTTCACTTTTTAATTTTTAACCCATCGCTAACATTAGCAACAACAACAAAAATATTGTAACCTCAGTCAAGACACATTCTTTTATTCAAAAAATATATTATTGTGTCCAAACAATAGCACTGAAGAATAAACAACTGATTTGTTCCCCAACATGGGTGAGGTTACCCAAAGAAGAAATCTCAGTTCAGAGTAAGCAACAAGCTTAGGGAAGTGTAGTGAATATGAAACAAGAGTCCATTGTCCAGGGATTGGAGGAGGAGAGAAAGGAAGTATTAGAGAAGTGAGAATCTAGGAAATAAAGAAAGGATGAGAAGGTCTTTAATGGGGGAAACCCATTGGCACGAGAATATTTTAGAATTGTGTGAAGAAGTGACAAAAATTAATATAAAAATGGAATGGCACAACGATCATGGAGTAAGGGAAACACTCAACATAAAAATGCAACAGTTTAGAGGTCAACTTGAAGCTCTATTACTTACCAGCTGCGCTTAAGCACTCTGAACTTCTGGTTGCTTTTACCCCCCCCCCCCATCTGTGAAATAGGAATAAAAGTTTCCCTCATTTAAGGTTTTCTCACTGATCAAGTAAGTGAATACTTATCAGGCACTGTGCTAAGTTGTCAACTGCTCCATATGTAGTAACATAAAACATAGAGCCATAGTGACTTTCGAAAAAGAAATAAGAAGCTTCAGAATACAGAAAAATTGTTTACCCAGGTTCTAGATGAGAATAAGCAGAACTATCTGGACCAATGATCAGGCTGAGGAGACAAAATCTGACATTCTTAGGTCAGAAGAATACCGACAATGATAACATCCTCTGTGCTCTATAAAGCACACAATTCCAAGAAAACTAAATACAACTTTTTGGCATCCACATCTATACAGGCAGAGATGGTTTTACAGACAACTGGACAGGCCCCCACATGTGGACGTGCCTTTGAAAAAAGAATGTATATTCAGGATTCCCTATTACAGTCAGAGGGGGGAAAATCCCTTACATTTGGGGAGAAAAAAACCAAAAATATATGTCAACAAGAATCTGGCATTTCCCATTTTTTTGATAGCAATATTACCATCAACTTCATAATACAAATATGATTTACAAGGGGACTTAGGTTTTCTAGACTCGTGTACACAGTAATCTCCCTTCAAGAAACTGTAAAGCTGCCTCACAACGCAAATTTAATCAGATACTATCAATATTCCCAAATTTCTCACAGCCTGCTGAGAGAGGAGACCATGAAGCTAGAAGTCACAAAGTTTTTTCAATTCTGTGATGGTTAAGTGACCCGTTCGTCCTTTCTCTTCCTCCCGAAGAAATTTCCAAACTTCTCAGATACTGATATAAATCAGACAGTCCCTGATTTATAAAATGGGAATAATAGTATCACTTCTCTTAGAGAATTTTTAGAGGATTAGAGGAGTTAATACTTCTGAAGGGCTAAGAACAGCGTTTGGCACAGAAAAACACCTAGTATATGCTTACTGTTATCATTATTCCATTAGGTTACTTGAGGGAACAAAGCAGAGAGGTCATGTCATTTTTGAACAGTGTGTTGATATTATAATTTTCCCCTTCAACTGGACCTGAAATTCGGAGAGGTAGCATAACTATTCTGTTTATTGAGACAAATAATGAGAGGACTGCGCAAGGCTTTAAGACAGGCAAAGAGACATACTAATGACATTCTTGAAAATGTAACTGAAGATATTTAGAGACAGAGAAGAAACCATGGATTTTTTTCACCTTAGAGAGTTGCTCAACTCAAAGGTTCTAGGTTTTAGTTTTGACTTGTTTGTTGATTTCTTTTGATGGGGATGGGAAAGACAGATGGCAGGTAGAGAGGAAATTGCGGGAATGCTCCTCTTCGATGACCCCTTTGGACCCATTAACTTCTCGTCTACATGTTGCCAGGTTAAAATGTTGAAAGCCAGCGTGGTCCATTCTGAACACCCAATCTCTTATCCAGCTGCCCTCCATTGAAAAAAGGCAGCATCATGGGGAAAAGGATGCTTTGATTAGCCTTGAGAATAAATGCAATGTTCCTACTGGGAGAAAAAAAGCAAAGTTGCCTTTCTGGAGAATACGGCACAATGCACCAAGACCACAGACTATTGCTCTCAAGTTACATGCTGGCCACATGCAGCAAACACCTGAGCAGATCATTCCAGACGCTCGCTGAACACCTTGTCTGTGGTACACATAGGTGCATCACTGGGCAAAGCCCCTGACCGGCACTAGGCCCGTAGAGTCTCCATGTCCTGTCAGCCTCTATGGCTTCCTGAATCGTAATGATAAGGATGGATTAGAAAGAGCTCAGGAGACTTTTCTTTTGGGAGGAGACCTCCTCACTGCTAGCAACTCAGGGAAGGATTCTCCAATACAGAATGGACACCAGTCTCTTGGAAAGAGCTCTTGCTTGTCAGCCAGCGGGTCGTACGTATAAAACCTATGGTCCAGGGCGGTGAAAGTTTCTTCAAACTGGGTTCAGATCACTAACTACCATTTGAAACATCACTGGTCCCACAGGGGCACCTTCGATATCCATAAATTGATGTATTTAAGAGCACAACGGGAAAGGTGAAGCTATCATACTTCACAAAATCAACGGAAGCCTATTTCCATTGGTACTTTTGGAAGTAGCCTCCAAGAGAATAGACTAAGTCATAGCCATAGGGGTTAAAAAAAAACCTCAAACATCAAAAATTAAAACAATTAGAACTACTCAACATCAAATCAAAACGTACCCAGTCTACATCTTCCATTTCCAATTCCCTGTCCCCCACTGTACGCCTTCTGTTTCCTCCACTATAGGTAGATCTTTCTGAACTTCCTTTTCCTCCTCTGAAATTTCTCCCTCCCTGCGCCCGCCAGCATTCACACTCCCAAAACTAACTTCATAGCAAGAAAAAAAAATTATCCTTTGCTTTCACTTACACTAACCAAATTTGGCTCCAAGACAATATTAACTAACATGGCTTTGACCATGTGCAATGGTTTAAGCTACTGACACAAAGATGAATCGACTCTTTCCTCAGAGTGCTGAAACTATAACCGTCCGTACTGGTATAGAGGATGCCATTCTAGCGGCTCTTCAGAGATGTTAGTAACATATTGATGAAATCTATTTCATATTTCAATATGTCTGTTGAAATAAACACTTCATGACTTCAACAGCCCAAATCCCATGAGATCAGAGTACAGCGATACACAATACAGCACTGGGTTGGGATGTATGAGCCCATTCTGTTCCCAAGAAGCCCATTCTGTTCCCATTCATGCCTGTGCCCATTGTCATAAGGATATAAACCTCCAAAAAGCTTTTTTGTTTTTTTCATGTATTAATACTAAAATAGTTGACATGTTCACCATAGCCTAATGCATATATTTTAGTATTAACTTCAAAAAATACACAAATGTTCATAAATGCTTGCAATTTTTATAAGCAGTCATAGAAAGAATCTATGTTTCAACACTTACTAACTAATCCAAGTGGTTACTGGTGATCAGTAGAGGTTGGGGAATTGGTCTCCTTCTCTTTCTCTCCCCTTTCCTTTATTGTCCTACCTAGAGAAATAGTTTATTGTTTCCTACGTACCAGACCCTCTAAAAGGCATTCTATCTGCAAAATCCCACCTATCACACAGCTCAATTGAATGAGTACTTCCATTAACTTCTCTGTATCTCGGGGCTGTCTGACCACACAGCCTCTGCTCACTCTCAACCACACATCCAATTAGGATTCAGGAAAAGTTCCAGGAACACTGTACTGTTCAACTGAAATTTACTAAGAGTAGAACTCAAGTGTTTTCACAAAAATAAACGAATGCATAAATGAATGACTATATATGTGAGGTGACTGATATGTTAACTAACTCAATGGGGGGGATTGTGTATGTGTAAAAAAAATCACGTTATATGCTTTAAATATCTTACAATTGAATTTGTATACTCTATCTCAATAAAACAAAACAACAACAACAATGACAAAAAAAAAAAAAAAAAAAAAACAGGAGTTCCAGAAAGGTTATGACTTTTGTGAGTAGGATAGCAGCCCAAGCCACTTACTCTTAAGGTAGGACTCTTGACAACTAAATACTTCTGAGCTGGCTAAAGGTAGGTCGTAACCTCCCATCAACTACCTCTTACTGCCATTTAGATGGATCCAAAGCCATGGAGAAGTACCCATAAATTCAGATCTTCAGAAATGAAGGCTGGGGTCAAATGGACTAAAATCAGAGTCATCTTTTTGACGTCTCCTCCCAATTTTCACACCAAAGTTGGGGGGTGTTCAAGAGCATCACTGAGAAAGCTTCTCTGTGGATCTGGAGGTAACTGGCTCAATTGCTCTCTGGAATGTAGACTTACTGGACATTACTCATCTGGTTCAAGATTTCATTCTGCCAACACTCCTGCAAGTACTTTCAGGACATTGAAAGGGCTGGGACATTGCTTTGCAACAACCACGGCATGCCCTGCACGTCATCTTTGGGAGGGACATACACAGAATAATAAGAAAGGGAAACCACATCTTCCCAGCTTCTTGGAAAGCTAAATATGCCTTGACAGTCAACAAGAACAGATATCAAAGCTGCATGACCCTTACAAGCAGTTTGGTCATGAAGACTTTCTCATCTAGGGAAGACTACGAAGGGAGCCATTTAACAGCCTTGTGTCACATAATCCTCTTTGCTCCAGCCTTTTCTTGAGAACTGGATCATTTCAAAGAAAGCTTAAAAAGGATGTCATTTGGAAAACACATGACTACCATAATGGCTGTTGGTTAATTGTGAGGGACCAACCGGAGATAGCTTGTAGGTCTGGATTTAATAGAAACCAGACTCGCCACCAGCTTTGCATGGGACCATGCAGCCAGCCTCTCCTCCTAGATCATTCCAGGGTTTGGTGCTGTGTCTACTAATAAACAGTCTTCCTTCTTCACATGTCATGTCAGTATCCTCTGGAGGGAGGGGCATGCTACATGTCTGAGAAATAGTCATAACTCATATCCATTGAAGTTGTGTTTCTTAAGTCAATTTCAGAGTTTAAACTTGTGCTTCCAACCTCCAATCCTCATTTTCTTCAACAACGTCCTACCAAATGAGGCATTATGTGGTTGACAATGTTAACGAATTTCAACACGCGGTTGATCTCTTGAGCTCCTAACGCTCTCCTGCCCTGTGGTCTTATTCCAGTTTGGTCACGTATTGCCACAGGCCCAGAATAAAGCAGGGGCCTCCTATCTTGCCTCTCTGTCAGCAAGCCCTATCCTCTCTCACGTCAGTTATTTTTCTAAATCATCACTTAAAACAGGTCACGTTTCTGCTCTATTATCATAAGACGAGAGCTAAACAAAGAAATATGGAGTTCAAACCACTTTGCAGTCCAGTACGATACAAACCCAGCCCCCAGTAGGCTCTCAAACCATCTTCAATCTTTTGTTATCTAACTCTAGGTACACTGGCTCCATTGCTGTTCCAGCAACAGGACAGCCCAGCTCCCAGCCGGACCACTGTGATTCCTGTTTCCTGCATCTAAAATGCTCTATGCTCAGTTATCTCCCTTAGTTTTGCCCAAAGGTCACTTCTTCAAACCACCCTAAAAAACAAAGGAAATATTCTCATTCTCCATCTCAGTCAGCTTTATTTTTCTGTGTAGCCCTTATCCTTACTCAATGGTCTACCTCATGGCTGTTCGCTTTTGTGTTTATTGGTTGTTGCTCCTATTAGTTCCATAAAGTCCAGAGCTTGTGTTTTTCTTGCTCATCTCTGGCACATGGTAGGTGCTCTGTAAGCATTTAAAGAATTAATGAACTAGAAATAAGGCAACATGGGGCTCAGTCGGTTGAGTGTATGACTCACTGTTCGTGAGTTCAAGCCCCATGTTGGGCTCTGTTGCTGACAGCTCAGAGCCTGGAGCCTCCTTCAGATTCTGTGTGTCCTTCTCTCTCTGCCCCTCTCGTGCTCATGCTCTCTTTTCTCAAAAATAAATAAAGGTTAAAAACACTTTTAATTAAAAAAAATAAGGCAACATGCTTAGTACTAAGAGAGACATAAAAATAGGCAAGACATTGATGCTTACATTTAAGGATGTTTCTCCTTTGGGAAACAAACATATAACCAATTAATCAGATAGATTATGTCCCTCTCCTGATTATCATTATGATTTATTTACATGCTTCTCTCATAGGATTCTTTACCATCTTGCACGTTACTACAGCACGCACTTACCAAAGGGAGCTATACGACTCTTTTTTTGCAATATAAAATTCCTGCAAGGAAAAATAACATATTTGACTCTGTGCTCTTGGAACTCAGCTGGCATTGGCATGACACTCAAATCATGCTGAAGGAATGAGGGAATATACAAAATTCCATGGGAGTGCAAAGTCAGACCACCTCTGAGAATGATAGCAAACTCTTGTACACTGAGAAATGGCTGACAGTTTTTGAAGGGAAAGCCAAAAGAACCCATCTAAGTTATAGAAAACAGGCTAAAAGCACCTAGGTGGCTCAGTCAGTTAAGCTTCCGACTTCAGCTCAGTTCATGATCTCACAATCCTTGAGTTCAAGCCCCAGGTCAGGCTCTGTGCTGACAGCTCAGAGCCTGGACCCTGCTTTGGATTCTATGTCTCCGTCTCTCTGCCCCTCTCTGCTTGCACTCTCTCTCTCTCTCTCTTTTAAAAATAAACATCAAAAGATAATAGAGAAAAGAAAAGTGGCTAGACCCAAGTTGTAGGGACTCACTCTGCCTTCCATAACAGTGAAGGATATGTTCATTTGACACTTCATAGTCCGTGCACCATTTTCCTGAAATATGCCAAAAATCTAGACAATAGCAAATTATAAAATTACACCTTAGGTAACATCTGGTTTATCAACTCATTATACCATCATTGCTTCAGATTGCTTTCTTGAAGAGCCTAAGCATTCCAGACGGAGGTATTCAAGTACTGAAATCTAAACTCTCAATACCAAATCAGTTCATATCAACATTTTCACATGAGTATTGCTATCAAAACTCTAAGTCCTTGCTAGCTGAAAAGCAATAATCAGTAGATTACTGGTACCTCCTGCTATTTAAATTCTCACTACGCACATTCATTTGGCTTCTGAGTTTGGAGAGTAGGGAATTTAGGTAGGTGATGTCTAATACACGTTTGCCAAAAGTAGTGATTTTCCTAGAAGAAACAATTGACACGTGTCCCGTGACTCAGCCGGACAGGCACAGATGGCGTCTGCTTTTATCTGCAAGACAGTGCAACTCAATTTTGAGGCATAAATGATGCTCCTCCGTTCCAAAGGCTGCTGCCCACAGATGCATGGCATCAGGAAGACATATGTTTTTCCTTGTTTCTGTAGTGACGATGGGTTATGTCAAGCTCTCCACCCCACCTTGCCCCGCCTTTCTTGGAACTGACAGCACTCATTTGCTTCAAAGAGACCTGGAGCTGAAAGCCAAGCCAGTAACAGCTGTCAGAGATGTGATGAAGTACACCACGTGGCATCCACTCATTGGGTAGCTGCGCAGAGGGGCTGGGTGGCTGATTGGGCCTCCCAAGCTCTCCCAGGGGCCATGTGGAAGAGCCAGAGATGAACACCGTGTTGCAAACGGCTGGTCCCAATTTTCTTCAGTTATTTACCTTCTCCTGCTCCTCCTCACCCCCTGCCTTAAGGTAAAACCAAGGAAAACAATCATAGGATTATGGGATGTTAGCAATTGTGTACTTCATCCCCTCTGACTTTACACAGAAAGAAAATAGGATCCAGGAAGAACAAAGGAATTGCCCAGAGCCTCACAACTTATTAGCAGCTGATCATTTTTGCCTGGTATTCCGTTTTCTCAGCTGTTGAACAAAGAGACTTGATCATTTAAGGGCCTTTCCATATCTGAAATTCTGCTCTTCTTATCAGTTGGGATGACACACAGGTAACTTACTGTGATGCAAAGTACAAACTCTGTACAGGCAGCAAACCCACCTGAGAGCCTGGTACCCATGTAGCAACGAATAAGATTGTTGATGGTGCTGGGTAACATCAGAGTCCAGTTAAGGGCATTAGAGCCCGTCTTCAACCTTGGCTGAATACCAAGCTTAAAGATAGAGCTCACATGGCACCTGGGTGGCTCAGTCGGTTAAGGGTCTGACTTTGGCGCAAGTCATGATTTCACAGTTCGTGGGTTCATGCCCCGTGTCTGGCTCTGCTTAGAGCCTGGAGCAGCTCAAAGCCTGGAGCCTGCTTCAGATTCTGTGTCTCTATCTCTCTTGGCCTCTCCCCTGCTCATGCTCTCTCTCTGTCTCTCAAAAATAAATAAACATACAAAAAATTAAAAAAAAATAGAGCTCACAACTCAGACATTCAGAGTCTGGATTTCTAGGGTTTGAAAACCAACCTTCTAGAGTAGAGACTACAAACTGATGTCGACAGAGTCAGCCTGGCCCTCGGTAGGTTTTTCCCCAGTTTTACTGAGATATAATTGACAAATAAAAATTATATACATTTAAGCTGTATAATGTGATGTTTTGATAGACATATACATTGTGGAATGATTACCAGAACCAAGCTAATTAACATAACTATCACGTCACAAAGTTACCATATATTTTGTATATGTCTCGAAAACTATAAGATCTTCTCTCTTAGCAAATTTCAAGTATATAATACAGTATTATAGTCGCCGTGCTATATATTAGATCTTCAGAATTTATTCATCTTGTATAACTGAAATTTTGAACGCTGTGACCAACATCTCTCCACTGTCACCACCCTAGGTCCATGGCAATCCCCATTCTACTCTCTCATTCTATGGGTCAACTTTTTTAGATTCCACATATACAAAGTATTGGTCTTTCTCTGCTTGGCTTATTTCACCCAGTTCATCCATGTTTTTACAAATGACAGGATTCCTTCCTTCTTTATGGCTGAATAATATTCCATTGTACATGTATACCACATTTTATTTATCTGTTCATCCAATGATGGGCACTTAGGTTGGTCTCCTACTTTGGCTATTGTGAATGACGCTGCAATGAATGTGGCAATGTAGACAGTTCATTGAGATCCCAATTTCATTTCCTTTAGATATACATCCAGAACTAGAATTGCTGGATCATATGGTAGTTCAATTTTTCTTTGTTTGAAAAGCCTCCGTATACTGTTTTCCATACTACTATACATTCCCACTAACAGTGTACAAGGTTCCCTTTTTTCCATATCTTTGCTGACTTTTTTGATAATATCCATTCTAACAGGTGTGAGGTGGTATCTCATTGCAGTTTTGATTTGTATTTTCTTGATAATTAGTGATATTTAATATGGTTTCATTTGCCTGTTGGCCACGTGCATGTCTACTCAGGTCCTTTGCCCAGTTTTAAAATCAGGATATTTGTTTTCTTGCTGAGTTGCCTGAATTCCTTATATATTTTGGCTATTAACCACTTATCAGATAATACAGTTTGCAAATTGTTTTTCATTCTGTAAGCTCTCTCTTCACTTCGTGTATGGTTTCCTTTGTTGTATAGAACCTTTTCAATTTGATGCACTCCTACTGGTCTATTTTTGCGCTTGCTGTCTGCACCTTTGGGGCACATGCAAAGATTCATTGCCCAGACTGACATCGAGAAGCATTTTCCCTTTATTCTCTTCTAGTACCTGTTAAAAAAGAGACAACAGTCTCCAAATAGAGTCACTTACGCTCTGTGCCCCAACACAATACTTAATTACTTAATTACAGTTTTGGTCTCTTTCAGGACTGGAATGTTAAACCAGTCTATCAGAAATTACCTGGTCATTACTAGGATGTAATCTGGCTGAAAGACCCCTGCTTCTTCCCCTAAAGAATGGTGGCCTCGCCACAACCAGTCTACTTTGTGGCCAAGCTAATTTTCTTGTCCCGCTCCCTGTGCCTGTAAAAGTCTTCCGTGGTGTACAGTTTCCTGGAGTTCCTTTCTATCCCTGAGATGGGTTGCTTCCTACTTCTCAAATCATGAAACCAAGCCGACCAGATCTTGAAAATTTACTCCGTTGAATTTTTGTTCTCTGACATAGTTTTACATTTTCCAGTCTTCGGCTTAAGCCTTTAATTCATTTAGCTGCACTGTTGTAAAGATATTTTCACGCATGGATAGTTGTTCACACTGATGTTTCGATGACGGGTCAAGCCCTGGAAACTTTTCTACTTTCTCGTGGACATAACCCTCCACTCAGTAGGTTTGTTGTTCAACTCTGTGTCGATTTCATTTCATCCAATTTTTCAAGAGCAGTCAGAGATTCCAAAAGCTGTTCTATACAAAATAGAAGTGGATGCCCCCAACCCTCCCCATGGTCCCACACCACTCATTCCAGGGCAAGTCTGGTGCCTGTGGACACTGGGCTTTGAGACCTCTGCCTTAATTCAGTCCTATATTTGATGCACTGCTTATGTAACACTCATGTCTCATTATCCAAGACATTTCTTTTTCCTTTTATTGTATCTGCCAGATTGCCCAGTACAACGCCAACTCCACATATGTGCCACACACAAATGTAGCGATTAAGGAAAGGACTCTGGTTATGAATGGAGAGACCATAGTGAGCCAAGGGAAAAAGAACTGGGATTTTGAGTCTGGACTTAGATTCAAGTTCCGAGTGCACACCTTAAAATCTCTGCAACTTTTCATTTATTTGCATTCCCTCCCTTAGCCTCAATTTCCTGAACTGTAAAATGAAAATAACACAGAATTCTAACTTTTTTTTACCGTCGTTTGGGATTTATCAGGAAATGCCTGAAAAGCACACTGCTTGGTGATAGGCCTTCACTCAGAGATCAATGAGTGGTCACTGTTTGCATGAGGCAGGTAGATAAACACAGCTTTCTTGGAAGGCTGGAAAAGAAGCCTAGTTTGCTGACCTTGTGAAGTCTGTGAGTTTGCAAATACTTGGTGCCTTCATGCAGAAACAAACTACAGAAGCCTGCCATGGGTAAACATTTCTGTTCTGTGAACCAAACTTGCCTTCTGTAGCATCCAGATTACTACTCCAAACAGATGTTAGGGATGGAGGAGGGGAGCCTGGGGGCAAAAAGAGCAAATGACCTTTTGCATTAAATTAAACGAATACCCTCCATCCAGATTCTGTTTCAGAAAGACATAAATAAGACAGGATGTTAGACAAACACATATGCTGTTAACTCGTTAACATATAACTGAGGGATTAATTGAATGTGTGCAGGGATTTCCAAGTTTTGCTTTATGCTCTCATAGATTTCCTTGACTTATCTGACAGTCATGCAAATTCTCCTCCGGCGACAAGGGAGTGCGGCAGGAAGATGAGAAGTAGCTTTCTTGCCAAATGTTGGGTCGCTTCCATCTGATATCAACGGTTACATATTACTCTGTCATGGGTCATGGATCAGTTTACAATGTTGTCCAAATGTCAGAAGGCTCAGGCCACCCTTGTCTGATGATAAGTTGTATTTCAATAAACCAAGTACTTATAGGCTTCCAGGTTACGGATAAAAACGGACGGGTAGTTCTTGGAAGCA
Organism: Paguma larvata; assembly: GCA_030068075.1. Classification (NCBI taxonomy): domain Eukaryota; kingdom Metazoa; phylum Chordata; class Mammalia; order Carnivora; family Viverridae; genus Paguma; species Paguma larvata. The sequence continues at coordinate 50,823,604 of CM057841.1, forward strand.
ATCTCAAAATGCACTATTCAAGAGCATGTACAGGAAGGCAGCTCCGTCACAACCCAGCCACTCGTGCCGCACACCCAATCTTTTGTTTTATTGTAAAGTGAATTTTTTCTGCTCCCGTGTCTCTCCTTTGATCAGAGATGACAGACCACATATCTGGTTTAGCCTGATCATATTGAGAAAATCAGCAGCAAGATGTTGAGTTCTTTAACTTGGGTCAAAATAAAAGGGTTTCGTTTGATTCTCCAACCATAGCTAAGACAGTATGTGAACTGAGGGGACAGCCGCTATCTTACTTTGAGCCAGCAATGACCAAGACTATGGGTAAAATGGTACATTTTCTATAGAGTAGTCGATGTATTTGACAACTGTGACCCTCATCTTGGTGCTGTGGCTTCATGTACCCAGCTTGAAGCGGAACGATGGTACTTGTCTTGTAGTCTCTGTGGCTTTATCTCTCACCATTACCTCTACCTCACCCCCACTCTTTAATACTTCATAAGCAAGCTGGCAGCCCTGTTGTTATTGAAACTTGCCAAACCTGTTTCTGACTTTCTCCAGGAGGAATACTGTAAGCCCCAAGCTCTCTGTAAGGCTGGATTTGCCTTCTCAGAAAACTCTTCCCTGACCATATAATGAAAAACACCTCTCCTTCGGTCCTGACCGTGGGCAGACTGTGGTCACTGCCATCGCCTGGAACCAAATGTTTGCATTCAAATTCAGGCTCCACCACTTGTAAGACCTGTGACTTTCCCTGAGTTTTGTGACCCTTTGGGCCTCAGTTTCCTGAGAATAAATGAAGGTTTAGGCTTGCTCTGAGCATTAAAGACATTAATATATGTAAACCACTAGAATAGCGTCTGATACATACTGAGTGGCTGGCTGGCCTATTTCATTTGCTGCTTCACTGCCTCAAAAATATCAGATGTCTCAACTGACTGGTTGTTTATTTTTTTCCATTAGTATGTGGGGTAGTAGAGAGAAGGGATCCTGTAAGTTCTTGTCCCAGTTTTTTTATCCCTAGCTTCCTGGCACCGAGAGTGGTGTCTGATGCATGATGGATTCTGACCAAGTATTTGCTGACTGAATGAATGATGTCCAAGTGATGCTTTTGTGCCAAGACAGCAGCCATTAATGATGCTGGCAGCAGTCAACAGAGAAGTCATTAGTTCAAGAACTGGGGATGCCATTCGATAAGGAATAAAAGCAAAGGTATCCCAAACTTTTCATTACCTAGTTCCACAAAGTGTACACAAAACAAGATTACAGCCTATGTGAGGAGTTTGGTTTTATTTTGGTTGTTTCTCTTTTGGGGGAGGGGGAGAGGTGAGGGCAGTTTGGAAAACTCCCCACACCGCAGCATAGGACTGTCAGATTAATTCATTCAACAGATATTTAGTATTTATAAGGAATTCAGCACAGACCTAACCGTTCTGTCCCCTTCCTCAGGGTGTTCAGGTTCTGACCAAAGAGACCAACTGCTAAATAGACATCACGAGTTGGCCTCCTTCTGCCCTGCTCCGTATGCCCATGCCACTAAGGAGCTTGGAAGATCACTGAAGGGGCACCAAAGGTTTCCTACAAGAAGGGGTATTGGAGCTCAGTCTTTAATGAGACATGTGTCAGCCAGGTGAACAGGGCAGGGGAGGGAGAATAACCAGCTGAGGGAGGTAGCAAGGTGGGTGGGGTGGGGAGGGATATCCAGGTGAGGGAGCACAGGTGAAGGGCTCAGGTGCCTGGGGCTATTTGATTTGCAAGCATAGAACGGTTATGTGCACTGGCATGTATAGGCTTTGGGGGGTGGAAAGAGGCAAATTTTTTTAAAGCCCTAAATAGAAAACAGATAATGTGTAACCCGTGTGCAATGATGAATAAAAATGACATTATTAACAAAAACTTAACAATCAGCTGACATTGAAACAGCCAGAAATTCACAACTTCCAAAACCAAAAAACCAAAAAAGCCATTATGTTCATTAAAACTGATGACTTTGAACTTTATCCTGAGAAAACTGGAGAGTCATTCAGGGATCTTAATCCTGAGGAGAGTCTGTGTAGCTGAAATGTGTAAGATGGATAGAAAGGAAGACAAGAACCAATCAGAGGCTTTGCTTGGGTTTCTGTAAGAGAAAATGGCAACAGAAACCAAGCAATGAAGCCAAAGAGGGAGTAAACACATTTTTAAAAACTAAGGTTGTAGACTTGTAAGGGTTTAATTACTGAGTGCGGGTAGTTAAGGAAGGTACTCAGATCCCTTCTGTAGGTAACTGGGTAGACCAAAGACGAATAATCACTCAACCTTGCTGACTTCCCGTAGGCAATCCCTTGAACCTGTCAAATGTATACTGTCCAATACAACAGCCACTAGCTAAGTGTGGCTATTTATATTTACATTTAATTAAAATGAAATAAAACTCAAAGTGCAGCTCCCCAGTCACACTAGCCCATTTCAAGCGCACCTCAACCAAAGGTGGCTAGCAGCTACCATAGTGGACAGTGTAGAAAGTTCTATTAGACAGATGGTGCCATCATCCTACCATCAATTTCATCCGATAAATTGTCCCTGATCTTATACATTCATATTTTGTGTTCCTTTTAAATCTAAAAGATGTCAGGCTACTTGTACGTACAGAAACCTCCATCTACCTACAAGCATAAATTAAGCACCACTGTACACATGCATCTGGAAGAGAAATGCGGTAAGATTAGAAACCAACCTTGCACTATTTCTCAGTCTTAGATAAGTATAAAAGAGGCTTTCTTCAAACATGCTGGAACCTGGCAATATCAAACAATGATTATTTGGATTTTCCTGATAAAGTATTAAGAACCACGGGGAGAGTTGGGGGCAACAGTAAGGATCTATCAGTCTCCCTTCTAATACCAGCAAAGGGCTTTATTAACAATCTATAATCTACTATTGTTAGAAATAATGGGAATTATAATACCCACAAACAATAACAAAAACTACAGCAAATGTATTTGGTTTCAAACAGAAGGATGGGGCACCTATGTGGCTCAGTCAGTTAAGCAATCAACTCTTGGTTTCAGCTGAGGTCATGACCTTGCAGTTGCTGGACTCTGAGCCCCGTGATGGCAGTGTGGAGCCTGCTTGGGATTCTCTCTCCCCCTCCGTCTGCCCCTCCCCCACTTGCGCGGTCTCTGTCTCTCTCAAAGTAAATAAATCAACTTAAATTCAAATTGAACAGAAGGAAAAGTCAGTATTTGCTTCATGCACAGTGAAGATAAGGGGGACTCAGGGGTTCATTTCAAATCAATAGATATCTCACTTTCTGACTTTTGAAAGCACCTCACAAAAAGATAAGGTGGCTTGGTGGATTTGACAGAGGTGCCCCGACTTTGAGAAACGTAATTCACACTGCTATTAATAAAATATGTTTCACTGACCACCTATGTTCATAAAAACTTTAATACAAGAAAGCCCCTCTCACTTATGTGATAGTCATTGTACAGGAAGTTGAACAAAAGTGATGCGAATCATTTAATCAAATCGTTGACCACATCGATGTGCCAGTCACAACTGGTAATGCTGGTATTACCGGTGGGTAGTGAGGATGTGAACAACCTTCCCTCATCAGTAGGGCTTCATGATAATCCTCTGGTCCAAGTAGGTCTGAGGAAGGACGCAGTGAGCCATGGCACCAGAGGAGATGTAAGGAAGGCTCATGACATTTACCTTTGGGCAAACTAGAAACCATACTATGTCTTCTTTCCAAGTCAATCAACAGTTAGTAAATGTAACTTGAGATAGGATTAGAAGGTGAGTAGGAAGAGTATTTATGGGGGAAGCCAAAGTTCTCTGAAATCCCTCTAAAGCCCACAGGGTCTGGCCCTTGCCTACCTCCACAGCCTCACCAAGGACCTGCTCCTCCAGCTGCCCATCCAATGTGGCTCCACCACGTAGCCTCACTGGTTTCTCAGGCCAGCCATGCTTCCTCCTCCTACACAACATGTGCACGAGCCATTCCCTTCTAGTTGAGATGTCTTGCCTCTACCTCTCTGCTTAATCACTGTTTTCTTTAGGGCTATCTCCTCTCAATCCCCCTCCACCAAACTTGTCTTCATTGTACCGCGTGTCTTTCATTTGAAGCATTTACCAACATATGTGTATATATATATACACATATACATATATGTATGTATATACTCTTAGAGAATGAGTGAGGGGCAGTGGGAGAGAGACAGAATCTTAACCAGGCGCTATGCTCAGTGCAGAGCCATACCCGGGGCTCAATCCCATGACCCTGGGATCATGACCTGAGCTGAAATCAAGAGTCAGACACTCAAGTGACTGTGCCACCCAGGCGCCCCAGGAATATTCCTTTTAAAAAGTCTATAATTCCATCTCTAGCACCTACCAAAGGCTCTGACACTGAGCAGGAGTTAAAAAAAAATAAAAGGTTGGAATGGACAATGGCAAACAAGAGTCTGGAGAAATCTGGATTAAGAAAAGCTTTTTGTGACCACCTGGGTGGCTCAGTCGGTTAAATGTCTGACTTTAGCTCAGATCATGATCTGACGGCTTGTGAGTTCAAGCCCCACACTGGGCTCTGCGCTGACAGCTCAGAGGCTGGAGCCTGCTTCCAAACTCTGTGCCTTCCTCTCTCTCTCTCAAATAAACATTAAACAATTAAACAACAACAAAGGAAAAGCCTTTTGGCATATTTGGGCTTCCTCTAGAAAAATGTGATAGATAGGATTACTGCTCTTGTTAGTACCACTGTTAGTACAAGTACTGTTACCACGAGCACCAGTGTTAGTGGTGGTACTCTTTTACATTCAGGAAACACCACTATGAACCAGGCAGGGCGCCAGGCCATCTAGCTGACCTAACAGCACTCTGGGGTAAGAAAAATTCCCTTAATATTTTGTAGATGAGGAAACCAAGCCTGAGAAAAAGTCAAGCAACTTGCCCAAGGCCACCCAGCTGGCCTGGGAAAACCAGAATTTCTAGCAGTCACCTGAGTACCAAACTCAAGCCCTAGACCATGCCAGTCTACAACTCTCTAGCATATTCCACCCAAATCTTCTAGAGCATCAAAGAATTTTCAATCTCCAGACATTCCAAGTGAGTAAATAAAGCTATTGCCACTTGACGGTGAAGGAAGCCAAGAGGTTAATCGGCTGACTGTGTTTGCTACAAAGGGAAATCTGAAATATCAGCAGAAAAAAAAAATCAATATGGCTTCAAACTGCTGCAAATCAAAAACAGATCGCAGCCTTTTTTACAAAAATATGACTACATTTCAGCATAAAGTCATTTAAAAATAACTGTTTCCAGACGCCATATGGGGTATGTACCAGTTTCACATGATTAGTGTAATTTTTGAAGGAAGTTGTTATCAGAACCACAAAGTTGAAAAACCATTTTCAACCAGACCGCAGGAAATATTCTAAGGTAAAAATCTTAATGAAAAAACAAATGTTGAGGGTAAGACGACGGATCAAGAGCAAACATGCAAAGAGCAAGTTCTAAATTCCCGCGCACAGGGGGAGTCTTGCTTCCAAGAGAGTGTGTGTGAGAAAGGAGGACTGGTTTATTTGGTAAATCAAAGTCACAGGTCAGGTGAATTCCCAAAACACTATGGTTTCACAGAGTTGCCCACGGAAGGCTATCCCGGCTTTGTCCACTAACCATGGCATTTTAAGACACTCTTATTATTCCAGATCTAATACTACTGAATCCGCAAGAATGAAAAATAGTTTCAGAACCTGTTTTACAGAGCGGAAAGATGGCAAATCAACCGTGTGGAAAGGAGGAAACTTTGCGCATTTAGTTACCTCTATGTAGTGAAAGAGAAATGGACGGGATTCTCATTTTTCCAATTTTCCTAAAAATTAAAAAATCCCCAGGAAATTCTGGTACTTAAGGTAGATGGGGTCACACACATAACACAGAGATGTGCTTTGCTGTGTCTACAGAGGGCTTTTTATTTTCTTTTAAGTTTATTTATTTTGAGTGAGAGAGAGTGTGTGTGTGCAAGCACACAAGCAGGGGAGGGACAATGAGAGAGTGAGAGACAGAATCCCAAGTGGGCTCTGTGCTGTCAGTATAGAGCCCGATTAGGGGCTCGATCCCACAAACTGTGAGTTCATGACCTGAGCCAAAATCAAGAGTTGGACGCTTAACCAACTGACCTGCCCAGGTACCCCAACCTAGAGCTTCTTACAAAAGTGTTGAATAAGCTGTATACATTAAAGATGGGAAGATTTCACATATAAGATGTGTGGCTTGTCTGGAGAACAGAGAGAAGCTGGGGGTCACAAAACCCCTATTCTTGTTTTCCCCAAGTTCCTCTGTGCACTCCTACGTGCATGATCCATCAGACTGCTTTCCTTACTTGCATACCCTGCCTGTTGTGAAGATTTGCATTTGGGACACGATATAATGAACAATAATGGTAATAACCAGGAAGGAGCAGTCGAAAGAATAGCAGGAAACCCGTGGGTGGTGTATCACATATTCCAAGGAAAGGGAGGGTACGTCATCAAAGTTGTCAAATATTTTTAAAAGGTCAGATAATCTACAGGCTCAGAGCAATGCATCAGCTTTGGAACCAGGAGGATGTGAGAACTAACTTTGGTCACAATGATTTGAAGGCATTTATCTCAGCTTGGTTTCTCAGCTTCTGCTCTTTTGATATTTCAGGCAAGTCTGTGGTTGGGTCTTTCCTGTGCATTGTTGGATGGTTAGCAGCCTCGGTACATGCCGGCGGCATCCCCCTCCTCCCGAGATGGGAGATCAAAAATGTCTCCCAACATTGCCAAACGTTCCCTGGGGGGTAAAATCATCCAGTAGCCCTCAGAACCACTGTTCTAGGTAGAAAGCTGATGGAGATGGGTCCAGAAGTGAACATTCAAAAACTGAACAGAGGGAGCACTGAAAATCTCTATCTAGAAGCTTGGGTTTGATGAGGGAAGAAGCCAGAGAATGTCTGCTGCGGAAGATGCTGAGTGTACAAAAGTAGCGTGTGTGTTTATGTACGTACAGGAGACAGAGGCAACATGAACCTGGAGAGCTGCACCAGCATCCGACCTGCCGGCAGCTCTTCCGGGCCAGAAGCCACCGCTCTAGGTGGGAAAGTGCCTTCTACCCCAGCTTCATTCCATGTGGGTCTGGGGTCACCTGCCACTAGCTCTGGGGGCCGCCACTCTGTTTGGGTTCAGTGATAAGTCCATCTCTGTCCTGCCCATGACAATCAGCCCAGGGCACTCCGCTGGATCTCATGCTAAAGAGTCGGTCTTTAGTCTGAGATGGTTAAACTGGGGAAAGAGTGGCACCTGATTGTGGCCATTCCTGCTGCCAGTGAGGGAGGCCTGAGGAAGAATCCAACATCTAAGAGATGGAGAGAGGCCAGGTCCTAAGAACCTTCTCATTTAGCACCTGAACCCAGCATACCCCAGGCCAGATTTTCCTATTCCACTGAAATCAGGCGAGTCAGCTTTTTACTCTTGACATATAAGCTTCAGGAAGCCAGATGGGGTTGTAAGTCTTTATAGGTTTTCTTTACCCCAAAAAAGGTAAAACTAAGTGATGTCTGTTGCTTTCTCTAATTCTTGGGAGGAGATTCCTTGCTGGTGTTAGGATGCTGGGAAGTTGCTTAATCTCTGTGACCTTAAGTTGTTTCAATTATGAAATGGGGGGAGACGTTGCCACATATCATGGAGTTGTCTTGGGCTGTAAGTGTTAATGTTGTCAGGCCTAAAGTATAGTGCCTGGGTTATACCATGCACTTCATATAGACAACATAATCATAATCACTAGTCAGTAAGTCACCATGACTTAATCACCACCACCATTACCACTGGATTGGACTGAATACTGTCACTTACATAAATGAAGTAAAGATAACCATGCTATCTACAATCTAGAATCCTCCATGCATCTACCTCTGAGAGTGGCTTATGTGAACATGTGGACAGCTTACCTGTCTTTAAAACAAGCAAAAAGACTTTCTATTACCAAGAAGTATGTGGTGGACCTGGTTAGATAGAGTGAATCGATGCCCACAGATCTCTCAAACTGATAAAAGTTAAGATGAGAACCTCTGATTCTGCACAGTGGAAAATCCACCCTCGGATTCGAGTCCTCATGGAAGACCACAGTGGTGCTTTGCATCAGCCCCTAGAGCCCCAACTGCGATAAGCCATTCAGTATAGGTTCAAACTTACATCCCACCTTGAATCAGCAGCGTATCTCTGCCTACCTGTCCTCTGGCCCCCTTCTATGTCAGAGCCCACCTGGCCTCTAGATTTGAGGATGGAGTGAGTTAAGACCCCCAGCATAACCTTCGACTATTGGAGGATGGGACTCCATGAAAATCACCCTTCAAGGGGAATTCCAGGAGGCGTTCCTATACTTCCCAAAGGATCTCTGTAGAACTGTACTCCCAGAAGAATCTTCTAGAAAGTACTCTAATACCATTGTTTTTCCTTCTTTATCACATTCTGCCTGTATCTCTCACTTCTGCTTCCTGGGATCACCTCCCAAATAAACTACCTGCACCTAAATTTTTCTGTCAGATTCTACTTTGAGAAAAACCAAGTGAAGACCAAGCCAAGGGCCAATAATCCATCATAATAATAGTCAACATGTTTACTACATGCCAGAAGCCATTGCCAGAGCTTTACTTCAATTAATTCATCAGTCTTTTAAAGTGGGTGATATTACTGACCCCCCTTGAGAGGTGTGGAAGTTGAGACACAGAACCTTTAAGAAAATTACCACCAAATGGCGGCTCTGGTCTGGCTCCAGAGGTTTACTCACTGTGTATATTGTCTTCATCAGACACTAGAACTCAAAAGTTCTGCCTTCTTCTAGAACGGTTGAAACAACACAGGTATAGAAGAACTTCAGTTAGAGAGTGTGATCTTCAATTTCCTAAATTTCCTGTTATAGCACAAAATATGACCCACCATTTGCTTTCCAACCCAAAGAAAGGGCTATTCCACTGGGAGATGCCCAGTCTCCCACCTCTGATCAATCTTGTCCTGTTCCTGGAGACAGCCTCACCCACCTGCAGTATTCATTACCCTAACAGATTTGGGGGCACTTTCTAAACACAGAGACTCTAACACAGAGGGGGCTCCTGCGGGTTCCTGCAGATCCCTGAGTGGGTCCTGGAGCACTCGAGCCTGGGGAGCGAGAACCCAACCCATGTTTGAGTTACTCCCGGACCTTTAAACTCTGAGAGTACATTTTAAGTCCCAGATTAAAACAGGATATAAACAACTTAAAAAAAAATCCACTTTAAGTAAGAGAATGTTTATCTGCCTTCTTATCCTCCTTGATAAACGAACCTGCATTTGATCAACATGGATAATCAATCTAACGACTAACAATAGAAAATACATTTTTAGAAAACAAAGAAAGTTGGGCTGCATTAACACTGTTGTTCCCCTGCTTCCCCACAAAACCAAGGTTTGCCTTTCCAGCTCTTATTCTTACAAAATTATCCTAACTCTCTGCAGTTTTAAGAGATGCCTGGCTCAAGACCAAGAACTCCGGTCATGGTTGAATGCCCTGAATTCTTTACCTCTTCATCTGGCTTTTTCATGGGAAATGCCCTTACAATGTCACAAAAACACGATCATCATCAAGTACAAATGAAGCATTTACTGGGCTACAATCACATGGCAGTATATTACTAATAATTATTGTTTTTAGCATCACCACTACTATAAATTGTAACAAAACTCCTATGTTAACTGTTTCTCATGTGCCAAGCACTGTTTAAACCTCTCCATGTGCATTAGCCCAATTTCATTTTCAATATAACTATCATATGGGTAATAATGTCAACTTTATAGTTCAGATAACTGATACACAAGGAAGCTCAGTAACTTGCCCAACATCACTTAGATCAGAAGAGGAAAGCAGAGTAATTTGTCATTAAGAAGATGCTAGTGTAAGAGGTACACTAACACATGTAAGTCCCTGGGCTAAGATTAGACATTACTGTCAATAATGATGGCAGGCTTTTAGTGAGTATGTTTTCTCTGAGTCACTTCATTTAATCCATATGACAATACTTGCATGCAGGGAGTATTTTATCCCTATTTAGAAATTAAGGTTTTCTTTTCTTAATGTTTACTTATTTACAGAGAGAGAGAGAGAGAGACAGAGAGAGAGAATGTGCATCTGCAAGCCGGGGAGAGGAAGAGAGAGGGAGACAGAATCCAAAGCAGTCTCCATGCTGTCAGTACAGAGCCCGACACTGGGCTTGATGTCCTGAACCATGATCATAACCTGTACTTCATGCTACAGTATGACTCATGAGGCTGGGAAATGGAGGGTGGGAGGTCCTAGGGACCTATATGGTTGGAAGTCAATAATAGCTCCCTTGTTTCTGGATATACAGGTCCCCTTGCATGGAATACAGCCTGTTGCTATCTGAGTCAGTCTCTGAACAACGCCTAAATACTCTTCCTGTCTCAGCCAGATTAATATCTGTTAGGAAAGACAGAGTCATTCATTCCATTCAAAATCTAGATGCAGAGTACATGTAGATCAGATATTATGAGCAAAATCAGACACAGTGCTGACTCACAGTTCTTAACGTCTAGTGGAAGAGCTAAACAATGACCATCACAAAAGTATACAATTACAAACGGAGACATAACCTTCAAGGAAGAGACACAGTGAGGTGAACGTAAAACTGGGGCGCAGGGGTGGCTTAGCTGGTTAAGCGTCCAACTCTTGGTTTCACCTCAGGTCATGCTCTCACGTTTCATGAGTTCGAGTCCCACATCAGGCTCTGCACTGACAGTGTGAAGCCAGCTTGATATTCTCTCACTCCCTCTCTCACTGCCCATCCTCCAGTCATGCTATCTGTTTCTCAAAAAAAATTATAAAAATTTAAAAAAAAAGAAAGGGGGGTGCCTGGGTGGCTCAGTCGGTTGAGCGGCCGACTTCGGCTCAGGTCATGATCTCGCGGTCTGTGAGTTTGAGCCCCGCATCAAGCTCTGTGCTGATGGCTCAGAGCCTGGAGCCTGTTTCGGATTCTGTGTCTGCCTCTCTCTCTGCCCTTCCCCTGCTCATGCTCTGTCTCTCTGTCTCTCAAAAAATAAATAAATGTTAAAAAAAAAAATTAAAAAAAAAAAAAGAAAGGGTAAAACAGAGAGACACAAACGAACCTAACTCGGGAAGAGGACTTTCCTAAGAGTGTGACCTTGGAACAAAGATCTGAGAGACAATGGGAGTTACAAGTGGGGCAAGCTTTCCTCAGGGTTGGACTTCTAACAATTCTTCAGATATGTTTCTTGTGAATCCAAAGCCTTGGCCTTTAAGAATACAGTAGCCCCCACTTACCCACAGGGGTATGTTCCAAGACCTCCAGTGGATACGTGAAACCACTATACAGATCATGTTTTTTCCTGTATGTTCATACCTACAATAAAGTTTAATTTATAAATGAGACATACTAAGAGATTAGCAATAATTATGAAAGAGAACAATATACTGTTATAACTGTGATATGAATGTGGTCTCTCTCAAAAACTCTTCTTGCATTGGACCAGCCATTCAACATGATGAAGGGGATGATAAAAAGCCTACGTGATGAGATGGCACACTGTAGGCACAGTGACGTAGCATTAGGCCACTGATGACCGTCTGACATTATGTCAGAGGGAGGACCATCTGTTTCTGGACCACGGTTGACTGCGGGCAACTGAAACCGCCAACGAGTGGGGAAAAGTGTACTGTGCCTCCTTGCAGGAGGGGCGGGGGAGGAGGAAGTAAAGGAGGAAAGAGGTATGAATGACTAACTGCACTCCACGTCACTGCCATGATGATCATAAAACTCCATGAGACAATGAACGTATGCCTGTGGCCAAAGAGAAGGAGTCACTTCTCAGAGAGACAAGAAAATAGATTTGGTGGATAACTTCTCAGGGCCACAAAAGGAACAGGTTTCAGAGGAAATGTATTTTGAGCGTGAACTTCAACTCCATCCCAACTATATTATCCTACGAACTCAGGGCTTCTCTGTGAGTTAATAATCTAACCAATGACAGTAAAATGTTATAAGAAAAAATAACATCATAGAACTGTAAACTCCATAGCTAAATCTTGTTTAAAAATCCACATGGAAAATGACAGTAAACCTGTTCTGACTCCCAAATATTTGGTAGGTAGGTTAATAATGCTGGAGGTTTTTGTTTGTTCATTCTGTCTGTGTAACAAGGGGCTATACATCCTCCAAGCCCAGTTTAGTTCATCTTGCTGATCCGATTTTCTAAAGCATTTCTTACATGGTTCACTCTGTGATCCTTCGCATCTAATGTGACTGATTCCATGCCAGGTTCTGAAAATGCAAGGATTATGATCTGGTCTCTTTCTTCAAAGAGTTACCTATCTCAGGCGGGTGACAGTCAAGAACACAGGCAACTGCAACACTACATGATGACAAAGGTAAGCCCAGGGAGCACAGAGCAGGAGCCCCACCACTCAGTGTGGGACCGTAAGAGGAGATTTCTCAATGAAAAGGATATTTGAACAAAGTCTTAATGAACGAATAAGGCCAGAGCCTCCAGAAAAATGTTTTTAGCCCTGCAGTTAATTACCCCAGTCATTGGTGAGGAAAAAATTCCAAGTGATTTTGGGCAGGTCAGCTTTGACCAAAAGTAGCACTGAAATCCAGTCAAGGGGAATGCAAGAGACTTCATTTAAGGCTTCATCTTGAAGCAACATTTGGCCACCCCTGTGCTGGGACTGGGGGATAAAAACCTAGACACTTCAGTGTGTGTTCACAGCTATGTTCAGAAAAGCAGCCTTTGGTCAAATGCATCCAAAATTTTTCGATCTTGAATGAAAACTTCAACTAAAAGAAATAGAATTCTTTTTAATATCTTGAGCACCTGCCCCACTCACCGGGGAGAATATCTTGTGACGTCCAATTTAGAGCCCAGGGCAGCCCGGATTTCACTTGTCAATAGAAGAGATTTAATAGTTAAAAGAGCGGATTGCCTATAGTCAGGCTTCGACTCCACCCAATGTTGAAGAATTCTGCTTCGGGACTGAGCTCTTCCAGCGTGCTCTCAAGCAGTACTTTCCATAAACATGAAACCAGTATTACTTCTACAAAGGTTCTTCCTCTGCCCCCATAGATGAGAGACCTTAAGTGAAAAACCCCCTGTATTCATCCACCAGGGTTACTACACAGACGGGAGGAGCTTAAACAAAGAAATTTATTTTCTGACAGTTCTGGAGGCTGGTGGTCTGAGACCATGGGCTCAGGGAATTCCGTTCCAGGTGAGAGTGCTCTTCCCGGCTTGCACAGGGCCCACCACAAAACCAGTGTGCAAGAGAAATTTGGGTTAGCTCTTCCCATAATTCCCAAATTTTACTTTTTTCTCTTTTCTAGGGTCCTCGATAACTCAATAGTCTGATAATAAAGGCACAAATCAAGACTATCTTGAAGTAGACCATTCTTTCCACTGAGAATGACTAGATAAACAAAGCCAAACAATCAGTTTGAAGATATTACATAAATATCTAGACATCCAGGACCAAAAGAGTTGAGATCCCAGAATGAAGGGAAACACAATTAGGTAATCTGAGCACTGGACATTGTCATCCCCTCCAGGCGTTCAGTGAAGAGGCTAAAGAGCCTAATTTAAAGCAATTGCAAAAAGACTGAAACCTCAGGGTGATTTTTTTTTTTTATTCAAGAAACAAGGAAGATGGAAACTTGTGTTTGGGGCTCCCATATTATCTAAGACTAGGAGGGCCCACATCTTCTAGTAATAGAAGCACAAGGAAGTGAAGCTAACAGTCTGAAATGCTGATCTCTTTGAGGAATCTGGGACTTCACAAATGATGCTGATCCCGAGAAGCCAAGCAGACATACCCCCAAATCTGGAGGAGCCAAACCAAGGTCTTGGCAGGGTCAAGAGGGATAAAAGGAAAATTGACCAAGGAAGAAGAAAAACTGGTGAACACCGCCAATCTGCTCTTGAGACAGCTGGAGAAGATACTAGAAGTAAAGGAAAATCAGAAGTAGACCAGACTTTCCAAAGACTGATGTTCAGCCTTCAAACAGCTCATTGGATTCAACTGATAGATTTTACTCTCACCTAACTGCCTCGAGAAGCCGAAGGCTCATCTAGAATCTCCCTCATTTTTCATACATAATGTTCGTCCTGGGGTAGGATGCAAACGTCGATGTGTTGGCCACAGAGCTGAAGTAACTGTGGTTAACATGTTCAGAAAAACAAGTAACAAGTGCAAAAGTTCATTAGAAATTGGTAACGTGAGAACTTGCACTAGTAAAGCAAAATTTATTTTCAAATTCAAATTTTAGAATGGATGTTACAATAACTGAAGTTAAGAATTCAGATGGATTTAACAAAAGTTCAGCTACAGCTAAAGAGAGCTCTTTGAAAAACCAGGTAAGTAGAAAATGTATATAATATATGTATTATTGGTTACCTGAAAATGTGTGTGTCATACCTATGCAATTGGAGTTTCACAAGATGAGGTGAGACAGTGTAAGACAGATGAAATATCTGAAAAGATAATGGCCAAGAACTCTCTAAGAATGAAAATGACTTCAGCCACATATCTAAGAAGCATTACGAGCCCCAAGAAGTTAAAAAAAAAAAAAAGAAAGAAAACTGTACCTCGGCACATTGTAGTACTAGTGCGAAAAACCAAAGGTGTTAAAAATTCTTTAAAATTCCAGAAGGAATTTTTTAAACATTTATTTATTTTTGAAAGAGAGAGGAGGTGAGGGGGAGGGAGAGAGGGGGAGGGAGGGAATCCCAAGCAGGCTCCACACTCTCAGTGCAGAGCCCCATGCTGGGCTCAATCCCAGAAACCATGAAATCATGACCTGAGCTGAAATCAAAAGTCAGTCAACAGTAAGAATGACAATGCACCACTTGACAGAAATAATGGAAGCCAGGAGGCAAGAGTTATCATCTTTAAGGAATTAAAGACCAACTTGGAACTCTAGACCCAGTGAACAGGAAGAAAAATTAAAGATAATGTCCAGACAAATGAACACTGAGACAAGTATTTGTCACTACCAAATATATATGGAAATAAATATTAATGAGATTTCTTTGGGCAGAATATGGATGAATGCATGCACACTCTTCACTCCCCCCCCACATATTCACTCTCAGATGGAAGAATGAAAAGAGAATGAACAACAACAAAGGGAGAATGGGTAAATCTAAATAATTATTGATTATATAAACAGTGATATCTTGAATTTAAAAATTAAAATACATGGCAATAATTAAACAAGATTAGAGTAGATAAATTTCAAATGTTTTACATTTGCTACATTGTAACAGAAGTGGTAATGGTATTCATTTATGTTAGACTCCAACGAATCAAAGATGCATGTTGAAATCTTTAGGGTAACCACTAAAAGAATTTTTAAAATAATGCACGACTAATCTGCCAAAAGAGAAAATAGAACAGTAGTGATAATAATGATTCACTCAAAAGAATGCAAGAAAGGAGAAAAAAAAAACCAAACAGAGAATATAGGACCATTTGGAAACAAACAGGTAGTAAATTTAATACCAAAACATACAAGTAATCATATTAAGAGTACACGAATAAAATATAGCAAAACCTTGGATTGCAAGTAACTTGTTCAGCCAGTATTCTGCAAGACAAGCAAACATTTCTAACAAATTTGTAACTTGATAAACGAGTTATGTCTTGCAATAGGGGTAGTACGTGACATCAAACATCACGGGATCACAACTGAGTAAACTGTCCTTCTCTCTCTCTCTCTCTCTCTCTCTCTCTCTCTCTCTCTCTCTCTGCAGTATTGTGGGTGATCATCTCCCATGGTCAGATGCTGGGTCTCAGGCTGAGGTGCTGGGCAGAAATCAGTGACTTTTCAGAACGTGGAAGGTGCCCACACTGGCATTAGTATGTTTTTTGTCACTTCAAAACACCTAGGGACAGTCCTTTGCTCTTCCACGCAAGAGTGAGCTTAGGAATGTTTTGCTTCATTCTAGGACAGGCTGTCTGCAGATACAGACCGTTTCCTCTACTGCCTTATTGCCGGTTACATTAAATACAGTGTGACAACAGTTTATTAATACTGTACTCCAGTCAACATGCATGTGAGAGTATACAATGGCTCCCATGCAGAAGAAGATTCCATTGAGCCAATAGATAATAGTGATTCCATTAGTGATAGTGAAAGTCTGTCCTACACAATAACCCTCCTCTCTCGTCTCCCTCACACCAGCCACAAAGATTTTCAAAAGTAATGCAGGTTAATTTGTTTATTTTTCTTTATATGTTGTATTTTATTATTTCATATTATATTACAGTATTGTAGTCATTTTTATATGAATACTTTTGTGTTTGGAATGAAGCATCTGAGTTTCCATTATGGGGAAATTCGCTTTGATATACAAGAGCTTTGGATTACAAGCATGTTTCCAGAACAACTTATTCTTGCCAACCAAAGTTTTACTGTACACTCCACTTAAAATGCAAAGAATCTTAGAATGGATTTTCAAAACTCCACTATGTGCTGTTTATAAATGACTCCTCTTTTTAAATTTTATATATTTTTATTTTTATTTTTTTAGAGAGAGAGCATGTAGGTGCACAAGCAGGAGAAAGGGGTAGGAGAAAGACAGTCTTAAGCAGACTCGACAGTCGGCATGGAGCCCAACAGGTGGCTCGATCCCAGAGCCCTGGGATGGAGCACGACCTAAGCCAAAATCAAGAGTCAGGACAATCAACTGTCTGAACTACCCAAACATCTCATGAACGACTCTCTTAAAACTAAGGACAAAAAAAAAAGTCGAAAGTGAAAAGACAGAACAAAGTTACACCACGAAAACATCAACCAAGATGAAATTGTTACTGTCAAAGCCGACTTTAAGACAAGAAACATTACTAGAGATAAAGCAAGACATTACATATTTTAAGTGGGGATAACTGACCAGGAAGAGATGATGAAACTAAAAAAATATATATATAGACAACTTTACAATCCTAATGAGAGACTTTAAGATACACCTCTCAAATGCCGACAGATCGAGGAGACAGAAAAATCATGAAGGACAAAAATGGTCTGAACAGCGCAATGAATACACTTGATAAAACTGATGTATAAAACACTATAACACAAGGACTCCATTCTCCTTAGTTTCAAGGACGTACGGAATATTTATCTTCACCCTAAAAATGACCACATCCTATGCCATGAAGCAAGACTGAACAAATTTCAAAGGATCGAAAAGTGATTAGATGTTCTCTCACTACCATGAAATTAAGTAAAAAAAAAAAAAACAAAAAAAACAAAAAAACAAAAAAGATAACCCTTTATGACTGCAAATTAATCAAATCACTTCTAAATAATTCTGAGTTTAAAAAGATATCCAAAGGGAAATTACGACTATTTTTCAGAAATGGCAACAAAAATTTCACCTAGTAAAACTTGTGATATACGGCTAAAATAAGGCCTATATGCAAATGTTTAGACTTAAAAGCATATATATAAGAAAAGATGAAAGGTTGAAAAGCAATGAGCTAAGACTCTATATAAAAAATAAAGGAACATCAAACTAAACCCAAGGAAAATGGTAAGAAGGAAAACATTTTTCAATTCAGTTTATGAAGTCTGCTTAAGTTCAATACCCAGACTTGATAAGGAGGTAACAAGAGAATAAAATTACAGACCAATTTTTCCTCACAAACATACGGAAGTAAACCTAAATAAATATCTGCAAATCAAACTCAGCAATAACTAACAGTGATGGCACATGATGGTCAAATAAGGTTTATTCTAGAAAGGCAAGGTTGGCTTAACATTTGAAAAAAAACACTCAATATACTTAATGGGAAAAAAAGGTAGAAAAATCATATGCCCTCAATAGATGGTGAATATTTAAAATTTTTTAATGTTTATTTACTTTTGAGAGAGAGAGAAAGAGAGAGAGAGAGAGAGAGAGAGAGACAAAGTGTGAGTGGGGGAGGGGCAGAGAGAGAGGGAGACACAGAATCTGAAGCAGGCTTCAGGCTCTGAGTTGTCAGCACAAAGCCCAACGCGGGGCTCGAACTCACAAACTGCGAGATCATAACCTGAGTCGAAGTCAGATGTCCAACCAACTGAGCCACCCAGGGGCCCCAGATGCTGAATATTTTGAAATAAAATTTATTAGCAAAGTACAAAGAAAAGGGAATGTTATCAATCTGATGAAGTATATCTACAATGAAACCTACAGCTAACATAATACTTAACGGAAAGAGAATAAAATATCGTCCCCCAAGATCAGGACTGAAACAAAGATGTTTAATAATATAATGTCTACTCATCACCATACTTAAGGTCCTTGATTTGGCATGAGTCCCCCCACCCCCAAATTTATGAAGATTTGGTGTGTGGGGGGGATTGTTACTTGATAGAAGACATAATCGTATATAGAAGCATCTAAAGAATTTACAAGTAAATTTGCAAAATTGGTAAGTGAAGAATTTCTAGATAAAAGTCTACATATAAAAAATCAATTTCATTTCTCCATATTGATAGCAAAAATTTAGAAAATAAGGACATTTTGTTTTAAGCAGCATCAAAAACATCAGTCAAGAAAAATCATCTAACAAAGAGCAAGATCTCTATACTGAAAACTACACAACACTGAAAGAATTTAAAGACTTACAAGTAAGATATTCCAAATTCATGCATCAAAAAATACTACTGTAGGGGTGCCTGGGTGGCTGAGTCAGTTAAGCATCTGACTTTTGATTTCAGCTCAAGTCATGATCTCCCGGTCCGTGGGATAGAGCCCCATGTGAGCCTCTATGCTCACACTGTGGAGCCTGCTTGGGATTCACTCCCTCTTTCTGTGCCTCTCTCCCTCTCTCTCAAAATAAATTTTTTAAAAATTTTTTAATGTTTATTTATTTTTGAGAGAGAGAGAGAGAGAGAGAGAAAGAGTGTGAGCAAGGGAAAGGCAGGGAGTGAGGGAGACACAGAATACAAAGCAGGCTCTGGGCTCTAAGCTGTCAGCACAGAGCCAGACATGGGGCTTGACCTCACGAACCGGGAGATCATGACCCGAGCCGAAGTCGGACGCTTAACCGACTGAGCCACCCAGGTGCTCCTCAAAATAAATTTTTTTTAATGTTTTTATTTATTTTTGAGACAGAGAGAGACAGAGCATGAGCAGGGGAGGGGCAGAGAGAGAGGGAGACACAGAATGTGAAGCAGGCTCCAGGCTCTGAGCTGTCAGCACAGAACCCGACGCGGGGCTCGAACTCACAGACCACGAGATCATGATCTGAGCCGAAGTCGGACGCTCAACCGACTGAGCCACCCAGGCGCCCCTAAATTTTTAAAAATGCTACTGTAAAGATTAGCCTATAAATTCAATGAATTCCAGGTAAATATCCCAGCAGCGTTTTGGTAGGAATTGGCAAACGGATCCTAAAATGCATATGGAAACGTAAACCCCATACAGCAAAGACAATCTCGAAATACAAAGATGAAGGGCTTCTGCTACTTGCTATCAAGACCTCTGACAAAGCTACAGTAATTAATGAAGTGTGGTATTAGAACAAAGACATTTTTGAAAATTGAATAAATAGAGAAATCAGGAACACACCAACACGTATACTTTCACCCGACTCATAACAAAGATAACACTACAATGCGGTGTGCTTAAAAGAATCATCTTTGAAATAAATGGCCTGTATCCTCTGGATGTCCACTTGGAGAAAAAGTGATCTTAACTGACTCCTCACACCATCCACAAAAAAACATTCCAAGTAGACAGTAGGCCATGAATGAAGGTGCATAAATCAGTAAAGCTTCTAGAATTTTACATTGGAAGACATCTTTATGATCTTGGGTATAGGAAAGAGTTGTGACACAGGATGCCCAAGACTGATGAATTGGGAAAGCCCATTAAACATCCCATTAAATCACTCAGTCTCTTTAGTCATCAGAGGAAGGCAAAATCTCAGTAAGATACTCCAAATGCTTCATATTTGTTCAAATGAAGACAGAAACACTACGTACTGGCAAAGGTGAGGAACAAGCAAAATCGTTTGTGAGGAAGTAAGTTGGGAGAACCACTTTGAAAAGAAATTGGTAGGATTGCACGTGCTTCATGACCCAGGAATTCCGTATCTAGAAACCCTACAGAAATGAGTCCATCTTTGAACCATAAGACCTGAAAAAGAATATTCCCAGCAGCATTATTTGGAACTGCCCCAAGCGGGGTACAGCCAAATTAGCCAAAGGCCCATCAGCAGGGGAATGGATAAATAAAGTGTCACCCTTTATACAGTGGGAGCGTTAGAGCCAGAAAAATGAAAAAGCTGTAGCTATGTTCGAACACGCTGGTGAACAGAAGAAGCTAGTCAACAAAGAGCATGCTGTGGATTGCACTGATGCCAAGTGCAGAAACAGGCAGACCTCATCTGGAGTGACTAAAGCCATGACAATGGTTCTGTTTGGCGAATGAGGCATTGAGAGCAGGGCTTTTGGGGTGCAGGCGATATTCTAGAGGCAGGTACATGAATGGGGCCACTCTGTAAAAATTCACTGAGCTCTCTACTCATTAGTTCGGCGTTTTTCTATACTTGTGCTATTTCAGTTGATTTTTTTTTTTTTAAAGCAGAACCTGCAACATTCTTTAAGGGAGAGAGGTGGTAGACAAGGCGTCATAAGCGCTCGTGTGAACGGAGCAGCCACATTTTGGTCAAAAACTCTAGATCAAAGCTACACTGCCTGCAGCCCTGGCCTGCTGAAGCAGACACCGAGGAAAGCAGAGATAAGAAACTACATTAGAGTCCAAAGTAGCATTTAACAGGGGACTGGCTTATTCCGCAGAGAGTAACAAAAAACTGTGCACCTAAGCCGATACGACAGGATAAATAGTCCCGCAGACATTCCGCTCTCAGTAGCTGACTCAACAGCCCAGGCTGACAGATTTACAATGGAGAACTGAATCCTCAGATCAAAAAGTGTGTGCTCTGTTTGGAGCGTGATGACCTAGAGTATACACTAAAACCCTTAAATCAACAGGTTTGTGGCATTTATGGTGAAGCACTCTGACAGGTCTGCTTCGTCAAACAGGCCTTGTCTTGACTCTGGGCTCAGCTGAAAGCTGGGCTATCAAAGGCAAGCATTTGCGAACACGAGAGAGAAAATGCTCCGTTTCTGTTCAAATATTTAATGGAAATCTTTCTTGTGCTTTTGGGGGAAAAAAATATGGCACAAATGTATAGAGACGTACATAATCTTTAAGACCTATCGGGGCTAGAAAAGATTTATTTCTTAGAGGACTCCACAGCTCCGCCAACGTCACCACAGTACAATTCACCACGTTTGTCTGGGTCGTACGGTCACACAGTACAATCTTCTTGAGGGACAAGAAAATCTGTCTAGTATGTATTAAATCTGGGTGTCCTAAGACAGGGTCTCCTCTAAACCTTTTGACTGAAAGCCATGTCCAAAAAATTCACATACACACTGTATAACATGGTTTAGTAAACACATCCAGACACACCCACGCTGCCGATTTCCCAAGATACTCTTTCTAGAAAACGACCTGGTATTGTGTAGACTACTCTATTTTATGCTCCTCTGTATTTTCTTTCCTACTGATATTCATCATAATGGACTAAGTGGATTCATGACCCATGAATCAGTTGAACTCAAAGTTTCAAAAAGACAAAGAAGGAAGCCGGGTGTTTTGTTTTTTTTTCTAAATGTGGGAGTCAGGTGGGTTTTTTTTTTTAATTTCACAGATTCTCAAAATTTGATGAACGTGAGACTTACTCGACGTCCAGATTCCCAGGGTCTCAGTCCCATAAATCCTGAGAGTCGTCATGAGGCCCACGAACCTGACCTTCTCTCAGGCATTCCAAACGATGCCTCTGCAGGGAGACTAAGAACAGTAGTGTGACCAATGCTTCTCTAAGTGCTTCCCTTCATTTTCAGTTGAGGAAGCCGAGGCCCAGATATGTACGAGGTTACAGAGGAGCTAGGAAGAGCCTTGGGACTAGAACCAAGTCTCCAGGGTCCCAGACCATCTTGGCAGGTAGCCAAGGACCATTCTCCGTGTTGTGACCTCTGTTGAGAAAAGTGAATAATAAAACTGAGCATTAGCAGGGAAGAAGACTAAAAATGCTAGAGGTCCCTTTGCAGACATGAGCTAGAACCAAACCCAGGACTGAGCACAGGTAGATGACAATACCCCCCTTCCAATCAATATGGCAACACAATGTGATCAGCACAGCGCATCTTTCCCAAACCCTCCTTTTTATCCTCAAAACTCAGAATGTGGTCAGAAATAGAATATTCTGGACTTTCGGATACTCCCTGCTTAGCCAGCCATTTTGGAAGATGCTCACATCATTTCAAACTGGCTCATTTATTCCAGTGGAAACCCTGATTTTCCTGCAAAGTGCCAATGAAGCCCAAATACCTACTGCCTACGTGTTTCAGGGGATGAGCTCAAGGGAGTGTAGGGCAGCAGTGATTGAGACAGCAGGTGCTCCTTGACTGTCTGGGGCTCCTAGAGCACACTGGCTATTCCCACCCACCCCAGGGCGTTCCAGTTCACTGCCTTTCCCCACGGTGTACTCTTCCCCAGCGTAGCCACGCCACGCTCCTCTCCATCCTCGTGCCTTTGCTCAATTGTCAGTTCATCAATGAGACCTTTCCTGACCACTCAATAGGGAACAGCAAATGCCCCCTCTCCAGTCTTCCCTCCCCAGCCAGCACTCCTTACCCCCCTCACCCCCTATAGAACCATAGAGCACTGTGACCTTCCGACATACGTGTTCATTCATTTGTGTGCTTATTGCCTCTCCAAGGCACTGTGACATGGGTGTTGCACGAAGAGTGTAAAACTCACTCCCCCCCAAGAGGTAGGTGACGTTATCCATATGCTACGGATGAGGTGAATGACAACCGCATAGAGTTTAAGGTTGCTCACAGTTTCTTCACTCCCTAGCACGAGTGCCATGGTTCACGGTGGAATCTGTGTGATGCCCTTCTTCAGAACTGCGCTCCAAACAATGCCTCTGCAGGTATTGCTAGATGCTTTCTGGACACTTCCTGGTTGGCACTCAGTACATAAGTGAGGCAATTCACTTGAAGAAATAATATTACTTCATTATATGAATATATACTGAGGAGATAGATGCCTACTGGTATATATATAGATTTCTCTATATCGTTTTCGAGAGAGTGTCAATGAGTGAGTGCCAGGCACTGTGACAGATGCTCGAAATACAGTGAGGAGGAAAAATAAAAACGTAAGAACAGGGCTTTGTGCCCTCATGACACTTGTCACCTAGCACAAGAGACAGGCGTTATTGAAATAATCACATTACTAAGTATGAAAGTATAACCAGAGCACGTTATGAAGAAGAAGAGGTACGAAACTGGGCCAAAGGGAGGCAAAAAAGACTCCGTGATGTCTAATTTGGTGTGCCAGCTCGAATGGGCCCAAATATTTGGTTAAACGTTATTCTGGGCATGTCTTTATGAGTGTTTCCAGTTAAGATCAACATTGAATTCGTAGACAGGATAAAGCTGGTTTCCCTCCCCAGCATGTGTGTGTGTGTGGGGGGGCATCACCCAATCACTAAAGGCCTTGAATAGAACAAAAAAATCGGAAGAAGGGGCATCTGGGTGGCTCAGTTGGTTAAGCATCCAGCTTTGGCTCAGGTTATGATCTCGTGGTTCATGAGCACAAGCCTGTGTAGGCTGTGTGCTGACAGCTCCGAGCCTGGAGCCTGCTTCGGATCTGTGTCACCCTCTCTCTCTGCCCCTCCCCTCCTCACACTCTGTCTATCTCTCTAAAAAATAAACATTAAAAAAAATTTTAAAAAAAAGGTGGAGGGAATGAGAACTTCTCCCTGCCTTATGGTCTTCAAAATGGGACACTGGTCTTTTCCTGCCTTCGGGTTGGTACTGGAACTACGCCTTCAGCTCTCTTGGCTCTCTGGCTTGCCAACTCCACATACTGGGGCTTCTCAGCTTCTTGTAATAAGTGAGTCAATCCCATACACACATATATATGTGTGTGTGTGTGGGTGGGTATAAGTATATACACACATATATGTATGTTATATAAACACGGTATATACTATATTAGTACATTACATAATTATAAATTAATTATATATTAATGTCTAAAATAATATTGATATAGATATATCTTAATATGACATACATATGATATCTATAACACACACACACTTGCTTCTGGTCTTCCAGAGAACCGGAACACAGCCCCACGCATGCTCAGTCTCCCACCAAGAATGGCAAGCGGAAGTGGATGCACCCGAAAAGCACCTAGGACATCTCCCCGGACTGAGAGGTCTCCTTCCTTTCCGTAGAACATAAGCCCACCCGCTCCTCATTTCAAGTGTTCCTGAGAAAACTCTCCTCTACTTTTCTGGCTTGAGGAGGGCAGGGCTCAGCGAGAGACTAGAACATGGGAACCACAGTCGGCAGCTCTGCGTGGCCAGCACGGAAGAAGCCACCAGCGCAGGGCATGGAAACACGGATCTATCGGTCGATTTCTCCTGCCTCTGTGCACAGGGGCCAGCTTCAGTTAGCACAGCCACCGGCAAGGAAAATTCACTCAGTTATCACCATTTGAGCAAAAATATAAAGAGAAAGCTAAATTTGCTGATAAATTAAATGATCCTAAGTCAGATACAATGTATTTTTTAAGTTTATTTATTTTGAGAGAGAGACATACACACACACGTGGAAGGGCAGAGAGAGAGGGAGAAAGGGAAAGAGAGAGACAGAGAGAGAGAGAGAGTCCCGAGCAGGCTCTGCAACGTCAACGCAGAGCCCTGCGGGAGGCTTGAACTCACAAACCGTGAGATCATGACCTGAGCCGAAACCAAGGGTTGGACTGAGCCACCCAGATGCCCCAGATACAATGAATTTTTTACTGTTTACTGATCTAGGTTACTTTCTGCCACTGAACCCCTCCATGAGAGAGGGAAATTTAAAATAGTGTGACATTACCTCTTAATGTCCTGACAATGGATCTTTTTAAAAATATATTTCACTCTGGGGGCACCTGGGTGGCTCAGTCAGTTGAGCGTCCGACTTCAACTCAGGTCATGATCCCGCAGTCTGTGAGTTCGAGCCCTGCATCGGGCTCTGTGCTGACAGCTCAGAGCCTGGAGCCTGCTTCACATTCTGTGTCTCCCTCTCTCTCTGCCCCTCCCCCACTAATGCTCTGTCTCTCTCTGTCTCAAAAATAAACAAACATTAAAAAATATATATATATTTCACTCTGGTTTCTCCATACATTCATTAGTGTAACTACAAAAGGTTATTATGAAAACCCAAAAAAACAAGGCCTAATAAAAAAAGGAAGCTATTAAACTAGCAGGTTTTGATGAAATACAACAAGAAGAAAATCTACGTGTAAATTTTGCAATCTTTCAAACCATAATAGCCTGCAGTTACTTCAAAAGAAATATTTCACCTCATTTTAAATCTGATTTCCACCATCACAACCACACACCTGTGCGTGGAACCGTATGATGGCAAAGTGCCTCCGCACTCAAAGGTCAACCTGTCCACACCAGAGAGTGTTCAAAACAAAACTGAAGATGCTTCGGAAAGACTGTTTGGAAGGTCAGCAATTTTAGCAAGCGACATAAAAAGGGAGTCTTTCTTTTCTGTCCACTTACTTTCCCTGTGCAACTCCCAGAACTGAACTTCCAGATAGGATCGGGCTAGACCTAGCCCCTCCAAGATGGGCTCTGCTCCCGAGCACTCGGGATGAAGCTGGTCTGAACCAAACATGGGGCAATTATAAAAGGCACATTGGATGTTGAAGACTCATGTGTGAAATGAAATCGAACTATCTCAATATTTTCATTGATTATGTTTTGAAATAACATTTGCAATAGTTTAGATTAAATAAAATATACTGACACGAGTTTCACCTGTTTCTTTTTATTGTTTTTTTTAAATAGGACTCCTAGAACATTTTAAATGCCATCTGTTGATTTGTGTTATGTCCTACTGGACGGCACTGTGCCACAGCAAAGAGGAGATGGAATTCCGTGCATTATTAAAAAGAAACAGAGGATTCCATGGGGGGAAAAGTAACACTTCTGTTGTCATTATTTAAAAATAAAAACCACTGCATACTAAAATTAGATTCATTGAAATAAAGATCTTCAAAGACACAAATGAACTGCATATGAGTGTTGAGCAATATACTCTATCCATAAGCATTCCTGGTTTACAAACTCGCCCACATGTCATAGTCCAAAGAAATCAATTAAAAGTGGTTATGGCATGTGAGGTCATCCCCAAAGCCAGCCGTGGAGAGTAGTCTCGCTGCTCACTGACAGGCACATAACACACTCATTCGTATTTGCTGCTTGAAGGCCATCTGCAGTTATTGTTGGCAGACACGGCGAGGTGTGTAATAACAAGACAACTGACAGACAGAGTAGTGAATCAACAAGACAGTTAATACATCCAAGATGCACCGTCAGGAACAAATACTGACAAGGGGAGATGTAGTCATACTCTGTGCAGCGGGCTCTGCACCCGCTAGAAATTGGCTCACACAATGTGGGCAAGGAGTCACCGCACTGGTCTGTTGGCCCGTGCGAGCTGGAGGCCCTTGTTACGTTATGCATGCCTGCTTCCTCTGGGAGGCTGGGGGTTCTTTGCAGAAAGTGTCCTATCACAGTTAGGACTTTCATTTCAAAGTGACAGAACTAAAGTTAAGCTAGAGTAACAGGAAAAGAAAGAGGGGTATGTTTCATGTGAATGAAAAGCCCCAAGTACTTCCATTTCGGGCATCGAGACTGCGATGACTCTATTCTCAGGTGACATAAAGGGTGCCAGCAACACTGGACTTAATTCCATCCTCCCTGCTACCCCTAGGTGTCCTAGACTTTTATTTCATTGGTTCCGATCCTGTCACATGTGAATCCCTACCAATCACTGTAGTCAAGGATATGTGATATTCTGCCTGGTCGCTCTGAAAACATGTCACCTCCAGCCAAATTCCAAGGACTTGAGGCAGAGGTGGAAAAAGTAGGTCCCCCAAGGAAAACTGCAATGTCTCCACCAAAAGACTGGGGAAACAGATGCTGTTTCCATGCTGTCCCATGTCCCCACTACTCTCTGCCTTCACATTGGAATATCTTAGAATTTAGCAACCATATTATCATTTTTGTATCTCCATAGTTCATCACCAACAATTGTGGATGGCCAATGCTATCTCTGAATCCCCTTATCTAACCTGCACATAAAAGATACCCCCTGATGAGTTTTTCCAGGGAATGAATGCATGCATGAATGCTTGACAAAAATCTAATTCATGATGCATACCAAACACGGAAATGATGTATTTCTAAATTACCAGGATGTTAATGACATACGTTCATGTAACAAATGTTTACTGAGGGCCTGCTATTTGCCAAGGTCTACTCTTGCCATTGGAGACACAGCTGCTAACAGCACAGCTGCAGTCTGGCCCTGCTGAAACAGCTATTCAAGCAAGGAAGGCAGCACGTGCAAGGTAATGAAGCGCTTACAGGAGGAATGATAAATAGTATGAAGACTGATAGAGCAAGATAAGGGGATGAAGGAGTGACAGGTGCAGGGAAGAACTTTCTGCGATGATGACATTTACACAGAGACATGAAATGCACAGGAGGTGAAGGAAGGGGTAGGCGAATATATGGGGGAAGAGCATTCAAAGAGCAAAGTCAACGGAACAGGGGCATCTGGGGACGCTCGAAAGGCAATGGAGGCCAGAAGGACTGGGGTGGAATGTATGATAGTACATCGTACAAGATAGGATATGCTCAAAAGAAGCCTGATCACATAACTCCTTGCAGGCCATCGTACGAAATTTGCATTACACACTATGAGTAATGGAAAGTCTTTAGATGCTAGAAAAAAGGAAAGTGAATTAATCTGGCAACTGAGAGAAGCATAGATTATAGTGACACGGGAGATGAAAGAGAACCATCAGACTGGAAGCTTCTACAAGAATTCAGGTAACAGAGCAGAGAGGCTTGGATCACAACAGTGGCAGGAGAGGGGATAACAAGTGGTCACAATCGGGTATATTTTCAAAATAGCCAATTCAATTGACTTGTGAGCAGTGAAATTTACATGGACAAGTGTATAAAACTACCTGCTGTTTACGTATCTTCATTTACAACGATTGCCCATCATACTAAAAATTAGTCACTCAACCCTTATTTGTGTTCTCATGGTGCTTTAAATGATACCCCAATTATAAGATTAATTCTGCTCCACTGTCCTTAAGTGTTTATATTCCTGTCTCCATTACTCTCTGTCTTCACATCGGAATATCTTAGAATTCAGCAACCATATTATCATTTTTGTATCTCCACAGTTCATCATAGTACTGAAGCATAGAAGAGGCTGGAAATAAATGCTTTGGGTTTGAAGGATGGGTGGGTGGAGGGATGGATGGGTATAGAGATGGTGTGGGTGGTAGGGAGGAGGAAGGAACAGAGGGAAAAGAAAGAAGAAATGTCAAGCAATTTGCCAGGAATACAAGCCCTCAAATGACCTTGAATTTGCTCACCTGATGCATTTATAAAGAAGTTGGGTGGTTTAGAGGATGTTGCTATTATTATGCAAGTATGAAGTGCCAGGGTACTGTGCACCTTCATATGATTGGTCTACCCAAGGAAACAATGACAGACATGGGTTAAATCACCATCTCAGCTGATGAGTCTACACATATGAAAGAATTAGCTTCCCTACCTTGCATTCCAATTAAAAAAGAGTTCTGGGCCTCATCAACTATGGGGAAGAATTTATCCATTTACTTGTAAATGCATAAATTGTCTGCCTACATTCAGTAAATAGAAAAACCCAATGCACCTTGACAAGATTCTCAGGCTTGAGCACATATTAATAAAACACAGAGAACATTACCCATCTCGTTCCCAGAGCTGCCCATTGCCCCCATTGGCACAGATCGACAGGATACAGAGGACACTGAACTTTCATGTAAGGTTGGCAGCAAACCCAGAAATGGAATCCTTATTTCTAATCTACAGACTCCCTCCCTCCCAAGAACGCAAGGGTAAATTTTATTATAAATATATCTCTGTTTCTTCAAAGATCCATTTATTTTCAGAAGCCTGGGTTGGCATGCTATGAAATTCAAAAGCAAATACACATCTTTAAAAAGATTTCCAGATGATTTTTGTGCTGCCTTCCAATCTACCCCCAGTCCCCACGCACCATTCATACACAGTCTCCCCAAATACGTTCCTCAAAAGGAAAAATCATTATCGAATCATCACTGTTACTGAAATCATTATTCTTAAAGACTCTGAAACCAACAGCGAGTACCCTCTGGAAAAAACAAACTTACAGAAATGCTTTCTATTAAAGCCACCAGCTTATGATTGTGTGCTATCAGCGATTCTCGGCTGGGGACAATTATACCCCTGAGGACACTTGGCCATATCTAGAGATATTTTGATACAACTGTGGGGTGCCTCTGGCATCTGCTGGGTAATGACCTGAGATGCTAAGCATTCTAGAACACACAGGCCAGCACCTACAAGCATCCGTCCGTGTCAGTAGTGCCCCATTGAGAAATCCTGTGCTAAACAGTACACAATTCCCTAAGTAACTTCACAACTTTTTTAATGTTTATTTTTGAGAGAGGGAGAGAGGGCACAAGCGGGGGAGGAGCAGAGAGAGAGGGAGACACTGAATCTGAAGCAGGCTCCAGGCTCTGAGCTGTCTGCACAGAGCCCGATATGAGGCTTGAACTCATGAACCACGAGATCATGACCTGAGCTCAAGTCGGACACTTAACCAACTGGGACACTGGGTGCCCCAAATTTCCTAAGCAACTTTAAATAGGGAATATCTACAGAAACTTGCTGCTCCTCCTTGAACCCACAGTCTCACATGCCCCATGAGGTAGCACGAGCAGTTGGTGAGTGATCTAATAGGACCAGGATTCTGGGAACAGAAGGGACTTACTCTGGACCCACCTGCCACAGAGTGAGCACTGCAGAAATTTTCTGTTGGGTTTTTATTGCTGCATAACAAATTACTACATATTCAGCAGCTTTAAAATAACACCTACTAGCTCGCAGCTCTGCAAGTCAGAAGTCTGGGCACAGTGTGACTAGGCTCTCTGCTCTGGATTTCCCAAGGCCAACATCGGGGTGTCAGCCAGGGCTGCATTCCTCGCTGGAGGCTCTGGGAAAGAATCCACTTCGAAGCTCATTCAGGTTGTTGGCAGAAAAAGTCGGCTCCCTCCTGTTGTAGGACGGAGGCCCCCAGTGCTTGCCGGCTGCCAACTGGAGGCCATGCTCTCCTCCTTGGGGCCACCTGCATTCTTCACCACGTGGCCCTGTCCATCTCCAAAGCCAGCAGTGGAGGGACTCTCTCACAGGTCGAATCCCTGTAGCTTAGAACCTCTTTGACTTTTCCTGATTCTGCGAGATCATAAGATTCTCAGGTCAAACCTACCTGCAAAATCTCCCTGTGTTTAAGGTCAACCGATTTGAAATGGCAGCTGTAAAATCTCTTCCCAGGGGTACAGAGACAAGCAGCTGAATGAATAATCGGGAGACCGCGTGTATGCAGCAGGGGCTGAGGAGCTCGGGGCCATAGTTAGTACATGGCATTGTCGTGTCACTTCCTTCTCAAAGCAGCCCTTTAACAGGACTCTTTTGTCCATCTCTACTTTACAGACAAGGCAACTAGATTCTTGGATGGTGGAGAATTTCCCAAAGCTGAGGGAAGGATACATGGGAACTCCCTGTATCATTTTTACAACTTCTTGGGAGTCTAAAAGGATTTCGAAATAAAAGGTCTTCAAAAGAATAATTTCACCAAGATCACATACCTAGTAAGCAAAAGCAATGGGCTTCTAAGATCCCATGCGTTGTAACAAGCCAGGCTTCTTAAATTCTGGCACGAGACATTTCTAAGATGACAGCACCTCTGAGGCCCATGGCATTTATCTAGACCAGGGGTCTCAGTCTTGAAGGTGCATTAGAACCAACTGGGGGGCCATTAAACAATGCTCATGCCTGGGCCCCACCCCTAGATATTCAGCTTCAAGTGGTCTGGAGTGGGATCTGGGCATCTTTGTTTTTTTAAGGCTCTCTATGTTAAGAATCGCTGACCTAGACATGATTTAATCATAAGTGACATTGCTACATATGCAGGATTAAGCAGAAATTAGTATTTGCTTTACACACAAAAAGAATCCTTTGAAAAGCATGGAATTCATCTTGCTTCACTGCAGCCTACTGGGAAACAATGATGGCAAAATGCCGAGATAAGACTAAGACATAGGAAAATACAGGCTATACATGCATGCATGTGTATTATATAAAGTATATATAAAACAGCAAGAGTGCACATAAGGAGTATCTTCTCTCCACCACATCTCTGTGCTGCGTAAAACAGACCTACACTCAACAATCAAGGTTAGGGGATAATGTGTTCATTGATGATCCGCAGAGAAATTAATTCGGGGTAACTCTTCCTTTGCCTTCTGGAAGTAGCAAAGAACAATATGAAAAGGAACATTATGAGGGATCATCGATTCACAGAATGAACCCACAGACACTGGAAAGCAGTCTGCTGTAGGAAAACTCTGGAAATCACGGGAGAGATCATCTCTTACTAGCTTCTGTCGGTCCCTTTCAAGTGCCATGTCTCAAATAAGGGTAGAGGACTTCCAGTAAATTAGTGATGTGTGTTATATAATTTATATTAGAAAGCAAGCCCCCTTGACTTGGAGTGGTAATAAGGGCAGATAAAATATTCCAGAGCTCAGCGGCATGAATAACCAATCAAAAGAATTCAGCCACAAATGAAATCCTTAGGTACATCAAAGGCATCCCTTCAGGAGAGGTGAGCATGCCGACCCGATAGCACGCATTTACCAGACTTGTATTACAGTGTTTGAGTGTACCCTGCCCTGTAACTGGACAGAGAAAGCATGGGAAACGGCTTTCACAGAAAATACTTGATGTAACTGAAAGGGAACTCCTGGGTTTGTGGGCAGAGATGGGTAGGAAGCCCAGGCAAATAGTACGGGTCATGAAAGCTTTAATGGGCAGTACTCACTGGGTCCATTTATATTTGGACTTGCCGAATTAACCAGTACCACCTTCTGTTAAAGGGTCTATGGTCATTGGGTGGGAAACCATGCAATTCACTGGCACACGTTTTATCTCCCTCCCTCTCTGTGTCTTTTTTTCCTTCCCCTCTTCCCCTCCCCCTGGTTTTTGCTTAGTCTCACAAAGTCCACCTATTCGTGGAAACATATGGTATCTGTCTTTTTCTGACTGACTTATTTCACTTAACATAATACCCTCCAGTTCCATCCATGTTGCTACACATGGCCAGATTTCATTTTTTCTCATTGCCACGTAGTAGTCCATTGTATATAAGTACCATAACTTCTTTATCCATTCATCAGTTGATGGGCACTTGGTCTCTTTCCATGATTTGGCTATTGTCGAAAGTGCTGCTATGAACATTGGGGTACATGTGCTCCTATGCATCAGCATTCCTGTGTCTCTTGGGTAGATTCCTAGCAGGGCTATTGCTGGATCATAGGGTAGCTCTATTTTCATTTTTTTGAGGAACCTCCACACCGTTTTCCAGAGTGGCTGCACCAGTTTGCATTCCCACCAACAGTGTAGGAGGGTGCCTGCTTCTCCACATGGTCTATGGTCATTGGTGGGAAACCATGCAATTTCACTGGCACACAAACTCCACTGGAGAGAACCATTCACCTCAGTGACTTTCTTAGGCTCATGGAAGACAAAGATGAAATAAGTTCTCAGCAACTATGCGTGATTTCCAACCAATCACAGCCAGTGATAGCCAGTGATGTTGGGTGGCTAATATCAGTATCGGCAAGAAAATTTCTGGCCACAGCTAAGGTCTAGTATGTGCTTGATATCTCAGCTTTTCACAAAGGAGTTCTCTCAGTGTCTCTCTCTCTCATGAAATGCCGAATTGCGTGCAACTAAGAAGACTCATCTACATGCATGCTCTTTTCAGCAACAGCAAAAGACTGGAAACAAACCTATTAACCAGAAGGCAGTAATATGGAGTAGTTGAAAGAGTACGATAGATCCACATGTACCAATAAGGAAGGAACTCCCAGATACACATTATTTTCAGGCACTCCCTCTTTCTATCACAAAAATGCTTCAGGCAAACTGTTGGCTAATACAGTTTATGGACATTTAAAATGTACACATATGCATGTGAGCATACACACACACACAACACCAGACATAATAAACTCTAGTTTCAAAAGGAGACTCAAACCAGTAAGTGGAATCCTTGGCTTGCTGTACATAACCCCTGACTTCCTTCTATGCATTAATTCACACATCATTACCTAACTGAAGATACAATTTGGTCTTGTTTGGACACAGAGATGAACTGAGCGTGGCCCTGAAGCTTACGGACAAACGAGAGAGGGAATATAGTCCAGAGCCCCACACACTTGCTCTCACATAGGATACAGGTTCCCACTGAGGTGTCACTGATGAGTAAGGCCCCCAAGGAAACATTGGACTCCTCTCTGGAACTCAGGAGGCCCTGCACACAAAAGGAAGACGAGCAGACACAAAAAGAGTGAAGTCAGAGAAAGACAATAGCAATGACATCACTGGGTACTTTGAAACCAGCCTTGCTGAGGGCTAGCCATCCTAGGACAAGGAAGGGGGTGAGAAGGATGAATTTGAGTGATCTTGGAGCCAAAATATATATTTTTTAATGCTTAACCTAGCTCAAGATGGAGTTCTTCTACCTGCCAGTGAAGCTTCCCAGGACACACAAACCAGAATGATCTGCATTTCGATTCACACTAGCCACCCCTGCCCGCCCCCTTAGCATACATATAGGCTGATATGTTAGAGCACAGACAGTTACACTGACACATTGTGATGCATCCATAAAGCAAACACAATTGTCCCAAAGATGTTCGAGCCATCCCATCTACCCTGAGAAGACTCTTCACGGACACACTTAGGACACTAATTCGGTCAATGTTGCCCTTGAGTGGGACCATCTGTGAAGCTTTTTCTTTCCTTTACTCCAATGGACACCTTGGTTCTCCCCAAGAGCCACAGAAATCTTAGAGGTGGGGCCTGAAAATATGATGCTGGGTTTTTTATTTAAGTGCCTAGGTCTTTTAGTAATGGATGACTGGGGTGGGAATGCCACTTAGACTTTGAACACCTGCTCTCTGGCAATTAACTATTACGAAGGCCTCAGTCTGTGGCTTAGCTGAATCCTCCTCTCCACAGCTCCAGTTTTAGTAACTCAGAGAGTGCTCAATAAATAGAAACTATTAGTATTATCTTGGCTACAAGCTTGCTGCCTGTGGGTCGTAAGGAGGACTGGCATCGGCCAATGCTGGAAACGCCTTGATGGAAGGAGATGGGCAATCATGACAATTATTACTCTCTCATTACCACTACCAACATTATCCCCAGGCTCTAGGCACTGTTTTAATCCTTGCACATATTGTTCTCCCAAGTCACCATCCATGAACCTCATTCTCCTCATCTTACCAATGAAGAAATTAAGCATGGAGAGGTCCATGACTTGACCCGAGTTGTATGGTTACTAAAGGCCAGAGCTGGGGATTTCAAGTCTGAGCTCAAAGCCAATACACCACACTCTCTACCGTACATGCCTCCATCCGGACCTTCATGTGTTGGTTGATCCTTCCCTGTTATTCTTCACCTTTCTCTTGCTTCCTTTCTCCATGGTGGATAATATAATGGTTACTTTCCCTGATAAAAATCTCTGAATACCCTCAGCAGGATGTTGCCACCACCCGGATGCCCTCTTCCTGTTTTGACAAGCTTGAGGAGACTCCAGAAGCAGAGTGCCATTGCCCTTTCCCTCCCAGATCCCCTCCTAGTCCAAAGCCTAGAGCAATGAAGGAGGAGGCGCCCAGTGTGCACCAGGATCAGTGCTCATGGTGCGTTGCCACAGTCTCCGGAGAGCGAGAGAGTTACATCCATGTTACGGATGAAAAAACAGATCCAGAGACATGCAGAAAGTCCAGTACACCCAGTTCTGGAGGCTGGGGGGTTCCACTCCTCTAATAGCCAGAGAGTCTGGAGGAAGAGTCAGCCCTCTGCCCTCCCGTGGGAGCACCCCTCAAATCAGCCTTGGGATCCTTCTCTCTGGCAAGAACCTTGGCTAGGTTTTCAAAAAAAAAAAAAAAAAAAAAGAAAGAAGCTGGCATTTTGCTAAAAGTATCGCTTTGAGCAAATAATTGTCTTCACAAGTCATGACTGAAGAGTGGCCAAAAAAAAAAAAATCTTTTACTCTTGATGAATCAATAACCTAAGAAAACATATCTGATTTGGGTCAGTCTGTATCCCAAAACTTGTAAATACAGCCCAGTCTAATCTTTAATTTCACATGATCTTCTCAAGTGAATGAGAAGTTCGAAGGGGGTATATGTAACTCAGCAAACCCCCGCTTAGCTAACAAGGCCCCACAAAGCAAGAGAGCTGAGTTTCTTTCTGCACGTCTGGGCTAAGGTCATTTAACTTCAGCCCTTTTATGAATGGAAACCAGCTTTCTAAAGACTGCGGGCCAGGCAGTGGCCAGCAACAGACAACTCAATGGCTGAGACTTCTGAGTCATAAAATGACTCTGAAAAGGGGAGATCAAAGCTTTCCTACCGCCTATTGAAACTCAACTGCTTCCAAAGCTCTTTGCAGGGACCCAGGCTCTCTGGAGAATGGGTCCCTGCAGTCACAGACTAAAGAGGCCACCACTCAGAAAGACGTGAGGACACGGGGGCAGCCAGCCATGGAGGAGAAACACCACTTACGGTTTAATTGTTGGGGACAAAGAGCAAAGAAACGAAAGAAAACCGAGGGACAAAAATCAGGTGGTGTATCAGCAACTGAGGCCGGAGGGATCCCCGCACGCTTTCCGGTGAGCCCCTGACACAGTGCTGAGGCTAGGTCCTGAGTAGAGAAGATAAAAGCCAGCTGAGCACTCCTCCAGTCTTCGCCAGTTGGGTGCTTGCTCACCATTATTCATCGACGGTAAAGTACCAAGTACATTTAGCACAGATCTGGGCAGAAAAGCAATATGGCGGTAGTTTCTGCATGCCTTGTCACTTGATCTTGACATTGTGAACGGAGCTTGGAGCTAGAGTTTGTTAAGCAAGGGGTGTACTTCCCCAATGGGAACGCACAGTAATTAGGCTTATCAGGTACGAATAAAGTGCCATTAATCTTAAAGCTAGAAACTGCTCTTTTAGGGTGAAGCACAAAAATCTGGACACGTTATTGATGAAACTATGCCTTAAAGAGAGGGGAGCAGCCCAATTAGTATTATAATTCCGCCTCTTGGAGCTTCACAATACATATTAGCCTATTAACAGGTGTGAAATGTATTACAGAAAAGACTTTTCCTAACTGCATTTAAACCTAAAGTTTCCTTACTCTATGGGAATATACAGCCACTTACATGGTCATGAAATCCTTTTATTCCTGAAACATCTCTCACCGGTTAGAAATCAATACATAATAAATTTTTGGGGGGAATCATCACTTTGATTTTCTTGTTAGTGTCAGACAATGAGTTAGGAAAATTCTAGGCTTAAACAAATGTCTTTCATGTAGGGCATTTCTAAGTTGCTAATATGCTAATGCATACAGTAAGTCTCCAAGAGGTGGCTCTTAGTACTATTTGACTATGCTTCCCCCATTTTTAAAACCCTAGGCCATGAACTTTTTCTATAAACTAGAATATGGCATCCAACATGCTTGTGACTTTATCCACTGTACCCTGAATGGTGCCTGACAGAAGCTAATCAATGGTTGAATAAAAGAATAATCATCCAATGTGTCTTTTCAGTCAGTTCTTAAAATACAACATGTCCACTAAGTTTTAGAAATGGGATCAGTCTGTCAACCAACAGCAATTATTATTTTCCCCAACATCAGTTATTAAAACAATTTGCCTATTTGTTCAACGTCTTGATGCAGTGACTCTCTACCATTAGTATGCATTAGGATTCTTTTGGAGAATTAGAAAAACACACATTCCTGAGCTTAGCCTCTTTGACCTTCTGTTGTGGGTAAAGAAATTCAAATTGTCAACACCTCAGGCAAAGTTAAGGCAGCTGATCACACTCTGAAAACCACTGTCCTGATTAAAAAAAAAGGAGCTCTAAGGTGAAACCGTTTTGAGCAGAAAGGCTTTTGGATCTCCTAGTATGTAGGAAGAAAGATGCAAGTTTGTTCTATCATCCCAGAAGACAAA
The DNA here is from genome assembly GCA_030068075.1 of Paguma larvata. Lineage (NCBI taxonomy): Eukaryota > Metazoa > Chordata > Mammalia > Carnivora > Viverridae > Paguma > Paguma larvata. The sequence goes on from CM057841.1 coordinate 50,860,928, forward strand.
AATTAAGAAATACAGATGAAAGTCATAAGAAGGTAGGTTGTAGTTCAACATCAAGAAGAGTATCCCAACAACACCACAGACTTCCTGGAGATAATGACCTTCCCAACGCTGTGGTAGTCAAACAGAGGCTAGATATGGTAGGAGGGATGTATGTGGCAGATGGTGATTAGATTAGGTTGATCTGCAACCCTGAGATTCTGGGACAAAAGCTGCAAACCAAGACACCTTCACAGAGTGCGAGGCAGTCAGATATAGGGGGCAGTGAGGAGTTAGAGTGTGCAAGTTCCGGTCTAAACACATTCAAAAATTAAAAAAAAAAAAAACATAATGCCAGGACACCGCGGGAGGCAGGGATCACCTAGGCAAGTTGGCAACTTGTGTCCATTATTCTAAATAAATAATGGTCTGCTCGACTCCTGAATAAAGTGAGCTGCGTCAGTTGTGGGGAGGGAGTGCATGTTAAGACAATCTTTTAAGCACAGTTCAATTCTGAATTATTGAGGGAAATTCCCTGTCAGAGACATCCCCGTGGGAATGTGTTGTATACATGTATATAGATATGCATATATTTCATTATTATAACCCTCCTATCCTTTCTCATTCTCTCCTGGGGCTTCCCTGGCAACCAAGATAATGGTTAGTTCTCCCATCCATACTGTGTTATGGAAGGGTGACCTACTGTCCTGAGACACAACTGCATGCACTCCAGGACGTGGCTGTAAACTCTCAAGGCATTCTGATGTCAGTCATCCAGATCCATTGGGGTAGAAACTCTGACGTAGAGCCTTCAAGTGGAAGAGGCTCTGCCTATCAGTTTCATTCGGCTCCTGTTGGCTCCTGCATCAAGGCAAGAAGAGTTGCCAGTCTCCTTTACCACATTAACTCTCCTGAGTCTCTCCAAAAAGCATTGAGAGGTTTGCCCCTCTCATGAACTCTTAGATTATTCACTGTTCCAAATCTGTGAGAGTAGCTGCTAATTAATGTTAGTGAAGGTATAAGCCTTTGTTTGGCCAAAGAAGCAGGGTAAGGTCTACGTGTTCTAGGGGACTAGAAGGATGAAGAAAGTCTTCTTCCTGCCATGATTATTTCTCCCCATCACCCTCTGTCAATGCTCCTGGTGAAGGGTCCGCTCACTGTGGTCCCTCAGATGATCTCACAGTGTTTACTACTGCTATTTGATAGTGTTTCCTAAGCTGATCAATGCATTATTTGAGCTTCACAGCCATAGTAACAGAGATGTCGAATCAGCAAAGCAGCGTTTTTGCTCAGAATTCTTCTTTCAATTTACAGAGAAAAAGGGAAAACACCACAGTGTAGGCTAGAAACATTTATACTATCTGTCTTTAGGATAGAGACAGATCAAGAAAGAGGACATACCAATGGCCAATAAGGGTAAGAAACAGTACTCAACTTCAACAACCATCAGGACAACACAAACTGAACCCATTTTGCGGAACCACTTCACGCCCATCATTTCAATAACTAAAATGGAAAACATAGACAATAATAAGTGTTGGTGAGGATGTGGAGCAACCGGAACTCCCATGCACTCTGATGGCAGTGCAAACCAGTACAAGCACACCCAGCAACTCATTGTTAGGTATACTTCCAACAGAATGTGTCCCTATACTCACCAAGAGGCATAGACAAGAATGATCACTAGTACTCCAGAACAGCCAAACCAGAAAACACTTAAACACCCACCAACATCTAAATGGAAGTATGGTGAAATATTCATACGGAGGAATATTGTATAATCTTACTTATGTAAAATATTGAAATGGGCAACATTAGGCTAAGTTAGAAGTTAGGATAGTGGTTACCTCTGGGGGGTAGTGACCGGGGAGGGGACACGGGAAATGTCTTGTTTCATCCCGGTGGTGGGTACATGGGTGTGAACTCTGTGAAAATTCATTAGGCCATACTCTATGATTTTTGCCTTTTTCTGCATATTCATTTTGCACGTTTCTGTATATACATTAGACTTCAACACAAGGTTTCAAAAATTAACTCAGAGTGGCGTCCAGTTTCTCAGTTGTGGTTTTATCCTCTTTCATGTTTCTTTCTTGTTGTTTTTTTCTCATCAAGTATGGGTGTATGTGTTTGTATTTCATAGTCGTTTGGCTGGGTCATGGCGAGGTGGGGATCGGTATGATTCTCACCCTACCCCACACCAAGTGGGCCCTGCCAGGGTCAACAAATCAGATAATCAGAGTCAGATGCCTCGAGATGGCAGTGGTCTGAGAAGTTATTTTACATGATTCAGGAGAGGAAACTGAGACCTAGAAAAGTTATTGAACTGATTACATGCAGCTGGCTTGTGGAGTAGTGGGGACGAAATCCGAACGTCATGATTCCCATTCACACTGGCCTTAGACACAGGCAGGTGTGGCTGTCAGTTCTTTCACATCCATCACAAAGACGGCAATTTTTAACCCAAAATTTTCATTCCCATGTGTTAAGAGAAATAACCTGACATCTAGTGATGGGAGGCGACTGAGCCGATTTCCTATCATTCACAGAGAGTGGAATCCCAAGAGACATAAACAGGAGGTGGCTAAGTTTTGCTGAAACTAGGACAGCTAGGGAGCAATTATTCCCTGCCCAGGAATTGCTTTAGCTTTGTCCCCGTAGGAAGTCACTGAATCCCCACAGCTGTGATGTAAACCCTCTTGTTATTCCCGCGTTAGAGATTAAGACACTAAGGCATAGAGAGATTAAATAACTTGTCACTCCATGGTGTGATGTGGAAGGGGACAGTTTAAGCCACCGTGGTGACGTGCCTCAACTCCTGAAGACACTAGAACACTGGACCAGGCAGGACACGGGGAAATACGGGAGAATGCCCAGAAAAGAGGAGAAGACCCATCACCATCAGGCCAAACAACAGTGACAACAAAATGCCAACATCTATTTGTGGGTGTGTGTAGCCATGTCATCAGGGAGTCATACTGGTCATTTAAACAGATCAAGCTTAGTTGGGAATTGTTAAATCTTTGCTCCACTCTGGGCTGCAAAATTATACCAAAGAAAATCAAAACTCCAGTTGTAATGAAAGGTGTTAGCGAAATTTCAGGCCACGATATGAAAAAGAAGTCAAGTGATAAAGTTTCGGCCAGCAAAGAGCATGGGAGTTCTCATTCATAGGCACCTACACCACCCTCTCTTGCTGTGTGTCCTGATACCCTGGGTACATTACCAACTACATCCTCACTTGGGCTTTCTCGCACTTCTTCCGGCCATGCCAGGGCATGGCCGTGATGTGCTTCAAGACACACACACACACACACACACACACACACACTTTTATCAGTTCAAGAGACTTCACGGCAGTGCGAACCCAGAACCGCACTGACTGCCTTGTAGATGTGACTGCATCCTGAGACAAGTATCATTTACACCAATATTCTTGGCCTGGAGCTCAGCTGTCGAGGATCACTCAGGGAGGAAATAACACTTGTCCCCAAATACTTTTTAAGTGCTCTGCCTCCCTAGATGCCACGCTCAGTCCTGCCAGCCCTCAAACATGCCACGCCACTTTCTGAAAGGATGTCTTGTGAGAGCAGGACACGAACAGCTTAGTTCAAAGCAAACAAAAGGCCTCCCTTCTACAGTGAAGGTTGGGCTTAACGGGGCTGCTGAACACAATTTTGCATTGAAATACAGTTTTCCCGTTTCAAAGCAATGTGGAGGCATGCAGCTTGTTAGATTTATATAATGCCTGGGTCTCCCAAGACTTTACAAAGCGAATGGCATCCATCAAATTAATTTCCTTGGGGAACGTCTCAAACACGGAGAATAAAGAGGCCCAGACCATTAAACATCAAAAGAATGTTCTAAATGGTAATTAAAGTTCTATTCTATTTTCTTTTGCTGGGAGCAGATTAGATTAATTGAGAATATTAGAAGTATCAAAGCTGACAGTGTGAATGTGTCGAGTTGGCTGGAAGAACACTTAATATTGCAGACATCTGTTCATTCAAGTCACACAAAACACAAGAAAGAGGGAGTCGACCCAGAGTGTGGGGTGCTTACCAATCCGGCACACGTAGACACAGCGACGGAGGAGAAGCTGTCATTTCTGATAAATCCCTGATAGAAACATCGCGGCACTGTGGGTCCCCGAGTCTCCGAAGCACCATCTTTTCCAAGTACCTGGACAATAAAGTGACTGCTCAAAATCGCCGAGGGCTTAAGTTCTAAATGTAGTTCCTGTCCAAATGCTGAAAATTGGTAATGCAGGGAGCTGCTGGCACTCCTCGCCGATCGCTTTTTCCTGCCGTTGTGCAAAATGTCGTGAGAAATATACGACCCGCCTGAGTCCACTTCTACCGGCGTGACAAAGACGTAATCTGCAATGGGAAAGTTTCAGCTGTCAGCACCCGGAACCCACAGTGCCAAAGGCTCGCTTTCCCCACCAGGCTGGGAGAGAGCAAAGGACAGCCCAAGGGTATCTTTGTTGCCACTGCCGTGCACCTCGCTTCGCAAGAACTCAGAGCAGCTCATGGAGAGGAGATCTCTGTGGCTCCCGCAGTGAGTTCTGTGACAGGGATTCCTACCCAAACGAAAAGTCAAGCACAACCCTCACGAATGCCAAGAACGTTTATGGAAAATGTCACAACTCTCTCTCTTGGTCTGGAGAGAGACAGACGGACTTCAGTAGGGGAGCCATAGAACCATCCGTACAGAAAAAGTGATCTTTTGTTGGAGACAAAATAAATAGAGAACCACAGCGGTAAAGAAATGAATAATTTTTTTCTCCAGGAGATTAATATCTTCAGGCTTAAACTGAACTGGGAGCATAGGGGGAGGCAGAGTTTAAATTTCACATGGTAACTCCCAGGGCTGAGGAACTTGAGATGCTAGCTCAGATAACGAGCAAGGACCGGCAGCTTCAGATTTCCGAGAGTAACAATATGTGATAATAAAACCCCAGCACTTGTATTGCTCTGAACGTTTTCCTCTGAGCTTTTCCAGGGACAATCCCATTTCCTTGTAAACACAAAATACAGTGGATGCACAAAAATGCCTCGAAACTGTCAGAACTTCCCTACTGAGTCTGATGTTTAAAACCGCTCAGACATTTTGGTGAGGGAGGATCAGTCAGGGGGACACCTGGAAGGCATGGTTAAAAATCTTTTCCCCACTGCTCTCTAGAGCAGCATTGATTGCCGTGGGTTCTAAAGAGGAGGAGCCAAAAAGTAAATAAATAAATGAACCAACTATTTGCTGCCGGAAAACTGAAGCCAGCACACTGTTTTCTAGCACAGAACGTTGAGGCTAAGAAGTACCATCACAAAATGATTTGGAAGGGACCGTCTGCGTGTTCAAACACGCTCTGCATTTCCACTTTCTAGGCGCAGAATGGGAACCGAATTTGGAAAGTGTTTAGAAAGGTCCCGAATAACTAAGAGGCATTTTGAGTCACTTGGGTCCCTGGTTACTGGAGGAGGAAAAGAAAGAGGAGTTTCCCTTTTCCCCAAAGAGTCAACAACCAAATAAAAAAAGGAATGAACAGAAGCCTTGTAGCTAGGAGAGGGATCAAGAGGGATATTCTAATTGAGCCTACATTTGGAAAAATGAAATCCCAATACGACAATCATTTTCAACTGTATTCTTCTGCATATGAACCACCTGTGACTCTGATGGCTTCTTCAGCAACTATCCTTCTCTCAATGTTCTTTATATCCTGCCTCTCTCATTTTCTCCTTGACTCCTTTAGCTAGAAATACTATCTCTGAGTGACATGCTTACTTAAAAATAAGTGGGAAAATAAATTTTCTCTCTTAACCTTAAAAAAAAAAAACTGAGCGGGACATACACTATTTCTCTCTTAAAAACCTGCTCCATTGCCTTACAGGTATGTGACTCTTGATTAAATGCAACTTTTTCTTATTAAAAAACCACCTCCTTCCTCCACCGTGCCAAAACCGGTGTGAAAACTATGCCCGCGCATGCACCAGTCTCTGCAGGAAGAGGTTTCTTACTTCCCTCCCCAAACCCACCTGGAACTCTGCCTGCTCTTAGCTAGGAGGCCACGGGTAGCCTTATCCAGCTAGCCCTCCGTGCCATCAGCCCGCAGGTCCCCCTGCCCCAGACACAGCTACTTGTTGGTCTCCAAGGGGAGAATGAGTAAGTTGATGGCAATATTCAGTCCTCGACAGAAAGAGAGTGAGAGCCTCCTGTAGACAGTGATATCATCAGTCAGCTGAGGGGCTGACTAAACATGAGGTCCCTACAGGTGGTGCCTAGAACAGAGGGAGCCTCCAGCTCTTTGACCTCTCAAGGAACAATGAGGGGTTGTTTTAGAAACTCCAGTTAGCCTCTCTGGTTGGACACAAAGGGCATTTCTCAAGAGTTAATTCCTGGCTCTCTGTCTCCCCTCATCTCCACGTTTTCCCAGCCCTTATTCTGCCTTTTCCCCTCTCCCCAGTATGCCTTGCTCTCTCACAGCGGAAGGAGATGACCTTGTGAGGCTAAAATTTAGGGAATCCGGGATGGACATCAGGTTTTGTGAGGTTTTGAACCACCAAAACCATCAGGTTTCGAACGCAGATCAGCTGTTCTGCAGCTGGTGGGAACAAGGGCGACCAATCAGGAAGTTAATAAATGACAGAAGTGAAGGGTGTTCTGGAGGTTTGGGGCTGGGAACCTCAGAAGAGATAAAGCCCCCAGAAACCTCCTGCTTACCTGCTCTCCTCCCTCTAAAAGCGGTCTTTGGGCATCCATGACCCAAGGACAGGAAAAAGGAGAGAAGGAAAGGAAGAGAAGCAACACAAGTGAAAAGTGAGGAGGAGAGATGGAGAAGGAGAAGTCGCCCATTTTTTCACCTCCCGCCCCCAACCACCAAGAATTAGTTTCAGGCTTTCCCAAAAGAGGAAGGAAATAAGGAAGGAGCCTTCTGATATCAACCATCCAGTCAATATCTACTTCCTAATTTCTCGCCACAGTATTTTTTTAAACAAGCCATCTGTGAACGAGGGAAAGTATTGTTTTCTCAATTATATGACTTACAGCTCGAGGCATTGATTCTTTCGATAAGTTCGGAGTCCTTGCCACACCACCCTCCACCCCCCACCCCCGCCCCAAACAGGAACCCTTTCCAGGAGGGGCACACACCTGCCAGGTTGGGGCGGCGGGGAGGGGGGGGCGGGGGACCTGGAATGCGCCTTCCGACCTTCCTCTCTTTCGGGGGTAAGAAGGGACAAGCGCCTGGAAAGGCCCTTTCTCGGGGTGGGGAGCAAATACGAACCAATGTCTAGTCCGCTGCCGCCGCCGCTGCTGTCACTGGCTAGGGCCGCGGCGACCGACGCGCAGCAGAGGCAGCACAGCTGGAGCGCCTGCAAGAGAAAAGGTGACACCGCGCGTGAGGGGCGCGGCGGGGCTGGCGCCGGGCGCCCCCTGCCACCCGCTCTCGGCGCGCCCCTCGCCGGGCACCTGCCTTGGCCACGCGCCCCAGCCCCGCCGGACCCCACGGCGGGCCCGAGCGGGCGGCGGGCAGGGCGCACGCGAGCAGGAGGGCGCACTCCATGGTCAGGTGCGGGCGCGGCGGCTGCGGGCGGCCGGACGCGGCGGGCGGAGCGCCCTGGCGGCGCGCATTCTCCCCGCCGGCCCGGAGCGCGGCGCTCCAGGTGCGGCGCCAGGTGGGAGCCGCCGCCGCTCACATCGCGGGCCGCGCGCGCCGGGGCCTCCCCTCCTCCGGCCGCCCGCGCGCCCTCCCTTCTGCCGGCGCCGGCCCGCGGAGCTGCCGCCCGCCGCTCCCGGGGGGCACGTCGGGGGAGGAGGGGGGGGCGCTCCCCGAGCCCGGGCTGGCGCGCGCCTCGGAGCGCAGACGGCCGGGGGACGCTGTCGGTGCCTGCCCGCCCGCTCGCCCGCCAGTCTGTGCGTCTGTCTGTCTGTGCGAGCGTCTGAGGCTCCCGGGGAAAGCAGCGCCAGCTGGCTCCCCCGGCGCGCCGAGCCGAGCGCCCGCCTCTCCACCGCACGGTGATTGGCGACCAGCGGCTCCCGGGCCCGTCCGAGCCCCCGGGCTGGTGCAAGGGCGTGGGATCCCCGGCTCCCGCTCCGAGGGAGGAGGCGGAGGGGGAGGAGGGGAGGGGTGGGGGAGGGGGGAGCGCCCTGGGTCAGGCTCGGAAAACGTAATTTAAGCGCACGGAGGGCCGAGGCGGGAGGGGGCAGGCCCAGGTAAGCGGCGCGAGTTCTCTCGCTGCCTGTGCAGACTTCTCTTGCACAAGTCTTCCGGCGAGACAGCCGAGGCATTTCGCGCTCTGAACGCGTCCCGAGTGCCAAGTGCTATCCCTCGCTTTGTCTCCCTTTCCCTCAAGGCCCTATCTTTGCAAGGTGGGAATTCTTAAACCCTTGATAAAGAAGAGGAAACTGGGCTCAGCTGAGCTCACGGTAGCGGAGCTCCCCCAAAACCCCGGGTGCTGGCAAGCGTGGAGCAGCCTGGAGGGCTGGGACCCTGAGCCTCGTCCCTGCCTGCGGCGCAGGGAAGGCTGGCGATGGCCCAGCCGCTGCTCATCCTTCTCAATCATTCTCATCTCTCTCTCCTCTCCCGGTGACCCTGCCTCCAGCTCCTCAGGACGGTGTCCTGGCCCCAAACGCCACGACTCCCAGAACTCGGCCATATCAAACGGTGCTGCCATCGCGGTGACCGTGGGTCTCATTGGCCACGCGCCTGTCCTCGACTCAATCCATTTGTCTGATCTTGGGATCCCTCCTGCTGGCGGTGCTGAACGAAATATATTCTCACAGGCCACTGGGAAAGACTGTGATCGGATAACTCAACAGTGCCAGAACCCAAACGGTCACAAATCCTATGATGGAACAGAACGGGCGCCTAAATGAGAAAGAATAACAGCAGAATCTAGTTTAGCCTGGGTGGGGATGAGCTGTGGGTCTCAGTGTGAGATGTCTCTTTGGAGCTGACATTTCAAATCAGACCCATCAAATCCACACGGTAAGTGGAGGTCTTCAAGCAGGAAAAGGGCCAAAGAGTCACAGGCCAGAGGGAGAGGCGGAAAGCTAATGGCCAAATCAGTAGGACCTTGTGGGGCGAGGGAAGGAAGCATGTAGGAACCTGTTAGATTTAAGATGTGACAGACAGAGCGTGGAGAGGATAATATCATAAAAAGTCTCAGGGGCGCCTGGGTGGCTCAGTTGGGTAAGCTTAAAACTCCGGCTCAGGTCGTGATCTCACAGTTCCTGAGTTCCACCTAGTGTTGGGCTCCTCACTGATGTTGCAGAGCCTGCTTAGGATCCTCTCCCTCTCCCCCCCCTCCCCACCCTCCCTCTCTCTGCCCCTCCTCTGCTCGCTCGTGCTCTCACTCTCTCATTCTCTCTCAAAATAAATAAATAAATAAATACACAAACTTAAAAAAAAAGTCTCAGATCGTGTGTGGATATAGATTGGAGGTGCTGAGGCTGGGCCAGGGGGGTAAGCAAACTTGGTAGAATTCAGGTAAATCATTAGGGCATCTTGGACGAGGATGGTAGCAGGAGAGGTGGACGTGGACCCTGCTCCGGTCCTAAGCGTGCAAGATGGTTAAGATGAGGTCCAGGTCACGGCTTAGAACCAAGTGAGAACTCGGTACGCATGGACCGTTTGGCCGGACGCAGCAGTGAGGAGTAGGTCAGGGCTGCAGGTGCAGAGCCCTTTCACTAGGGAAGGTCCTGAAGACGGGCCACAGTGAAGAAATCCAGAAGGAACAGACCAGTTGGGCTTCCGGGCACAATCTATTTAAGCTCTTGTGGCCTCATCTTATAATCAGTGGAATAGGAATACACACAGTGCATCAGAAGGGTATCTCCAGGATTGTCTATATTTTTCTAAGCACTATACGTGGGCTTTAAAAGTGAGAACAGAGGATACACTGTATTTCTGTTCCTTTGTACATGCGATGTCAAATTTGAAAGTGCCTAAAAATCACCTGGGATGCTGACTCACTATGCAGGTTCCTGGGCCATGCACCATGGACATTCTGAGTCAGAAGATTTGGTGTAGGGCTCTGTGGCAAGTGCCTGTGGGTGATTCTACCACAGGTGACTTAAGGGCTTTTGTCAGAAAAGAACTGGACGCCAAGGGAGTGGAGGTCTCCTCTTGAACCTGATGTAAGTCACTTATCTCTCTTCTCCCATACCCTAGTAAACCTTTGTACTCAGTAAATCCCAGCCCTCCACAGTTTGATACAGAAACCAAGATCCATTTCTCACATACTCATAGCTCGAGAGATCATAACGTCCAGTCCCATCCATTTGCAGATGGCTGAATCCAATTCCTTCTGCAGGACCAATATAGAAACACTGCAAAGCCAGCCATAACTTCTGAGATGATTTTATGCATTCAGTCTTCCAAGAACTAGCCCTGCAATATGTATAAATCGCCTCTAGATGGTGACAGAGAGTCAGGACTGCAAGGCCCAGCCCTTCGGCTCTAAATTGCAAAGGAGCACCCATCTCTGTTACTTGGAAATACAAATCTTGGCTGATTTTAAAAGTACAAATCTAAGACACTATAATGAATACCTAAAGTTCAGAGGCGCCTGGGTGGCTCGGTCAGTTGAGTGCTGGACTCTGGATTTCCGCTCAGGTCAGGATCTCGCAGTTTTGTGAGTTCGAGCCCTGCGTCGGGCTCAGCCGCTCACAGTGCAGAGCCTGCTTGGAATTCTCTCTCTCCCTGTCTCTCCGTCCCTCCCCCATTTGTCCTCTCTTTCTGTTTCCAAATAAATAAATTATTTATTTATTGTTTAATTATTTATTATTATTTAAAAAATAATAAAGTTCATTGTACTCTGTCTCCATCTGTTTGGGCTGCGGTAAGAGAATACTATAGCAGCAGTGACATCAACAGCAAGCATTTCTCTCTCACAGTTCTGGAGCCTGGGAAGCCCAAAAGCCAGGTGCCAGCAGATTCGGTGTCTGGCAAGAGCCTGCTTCCTGGGTGATAGAGCCCCTTCTTTTTGCCATGTCCTCACATGTTGGAAACCACCAGGGAGCCCTCTTCAATCTCTTTTTAATTTTTTATAAGGACACTGACCCATCATGGTCTAATCAGCTCTCAAAGACCCCATCTTGGGTGTCAGGTTTCAACAGATGAATGGCTGGGGATGCAAACATTCAGTTCATCAGAGAAACCCAAGGGGAAAAAAGGCAAGGACTTGTTGTGTTGTATTCTCTCAAACTTAGCTGGGAGCCTGACACACAGCAGGCATTGACAAATATTTGTAAGAAAGAGAGGGAGGGAGGAAGGACTTGGTGGGAAAGCTTGAGATGGAAAGATTACATGGTTTCACTCTTTTTTTAAAAAAAAATGTATTTATTTTGAGAGAGAGAGAGAGAGAACTTGAGCAGGGGAGGGGCAGAGAGAGAGAGGGGGACAGGGAAAGAATCCCAAGCAGGCTCCTCGAGCTATCAGCACAGAGCCCAACACGGGGCTCGAACTCACAAAATGTGAGTGAGATCATGATCTCAGCCAAAACCAAGAGTTGGTGCTTAATAGACTGAGCCACCTAAGCACCACTACATGGTTTTGCTCTTACCTATTTAAATACCCCCCCCCTTTATTCCTTCTTTAATATCAACGACACAGTTCTAGGCATTGGTTTTTCTTCTTTCTACATTGGTATAAGTTTAATATTTCTTCAAAAAAATATGCCATAAATCATGTACCTACTCCTGGCCAGCATGAGAAAAAATGGCAATCCCAGTTATTTGATCCACTTTTCCCTTGGTCTCTGCTTTAAGAAGTTGCAAGTGTCTCTCTCTTTTTTTTAAATTTTTTTTAATGTTTATTTATTTTTGAGAGAGAGGTAGAGAGAGGGTGAGCAGGAGAGGGGCAGAGAGCGAGGGAGACACTGAATCTGAAGCAGGCTCCAGGCCTGAGCGGTCAGCACAGAGCCCGATGCGGGGCTTGAACCCACTGTGAGATCATGACCTGAGCCGAAGTCCGGCCCTTAACCGACTGAGCCACCCTGGCGCCCTGCAAGTGTCTCTTTCATGGAAAGTGAGAACATTCGGGTCTTCTCCCACCACCGTTGACTTTCTGTGCCATAACTGACCGCTTATTTTCTCCTCCCCTTTGAGTGCAGAGAGCGGAAGGACACTGCCCCTCGCTGGCATTGTAAAGTTGCACTGAGTGTTTCATTCGCGTTTACTGAACAGAGTCCTGACAGCTTCCTGGAGAGAGTATTCTCACGTCCAAAGAGAAAGATATCTAAAGCCACGCATCCAAAGCCAGAACAGGGGGTAAAACAGAAACAGAAAACAAGACTTAACTTATTTCAACACGGTAGCCAAAAGGAAAAGCAAAGAGATGAAAATCGATTTATCCCCTTGAAACCCCGAGGGAAGACTTCCTTCTGGCCAAAGTTCTTGACACAGTACTCAGAAACAGACAGGGAGGAAGGAGGAGGTAGAAGATGACAGAATGGCGGGCCCAAACTTTTTCCATGTTCTTTAGAGATAACCACCCAGAAAGACAAGGTGAGCACCACACACAGAGTGAAATTCCAACAGGCGGCATGTAACCAGATGTGTTTTGTGTTTGTCAGTGACCATGCAGGAAGCGGACAGAGCCTCTTAGCTTACCAGCGAGCTTTGGAAATAGATTGTTATAAAACACCATTTAGGAATTGTCAACGTGTCCCCCACCCCCACCCCCCCCCCGCTGCCCCTTGCATTTTATTTCAGTCTCTCATTGCACTGCTTAGGACACGGACCTTGAATTCTTTGCTTTACACCCTGCGGGCGTGTCTAAACTCATCTGTGCCAGGAGGCTCCTCCTCTCCACTCGCCTCTGTTGATCCCACTCTGGAGGGTGCTGCTCCCCTGTTCTATTTCTAGTGCTTCCCCGAGACCTATTATTAAAAGTAGTTTGTCTGCCCGAAGCCAAGGAGGCTGTACTGGAACTAGCCCTACTTATTTCCACAACCGGACTCAAGGCCAAGTTCCAAGCTCTCTGCACCGTGGAAGGGTGGAATAGAGAGACTTTGCAATGGCTCTGGGAAATATCAGGCTGCCTAAGAAAGGGAAATCACTCTTGTCTAGGTGACGTATTCTCTCCTCATTCCCCGCCACCAGGATCTCAGCACACGCAGGCTCAGACATCTGTCCCTGGTGATTCCCTAGCTCACATCTGTAAGGTCAGCCAGTCTGAGCCTGGGATGGCCAGGATTGGCAAGTAAGTACTACTACTCACCAAAATCCACCCGGGGAATTGTACGACCACACTCTTGGGGATCCCCATGAATATTCCAGTGAAGTGGGTCTGGGATGAGGCCCAGACATTTGTCTCTTAACCAGCACCTGGTTGTTTCTGCTGGAAGGAAATACATCACAAACCGGTAGTTGTGACTGACCATACCTACCCCTTCACTTAAACACCAGCAATGCTTCTGAGTCTCAGGATTTAAAGGTTCTGAGATGCCTTCGTGTCACTCCTAACTCATGGAGGAATCAAAGTACAACAGAAATAGTAAAGGGACGGCATGAGATTGAACCCTTGCTGTCATGATGAGTGGTGGTATTTGTTGCTTGCTTGGTTAGAGTTTTGGATGGGAGAGGACAATTTGCCTTCTGCACATTTCCATCTCCCTCTTTCTGGTTTAATCTGTGATTTCAACCTCCCCAAACTTGTAATAGTGCCTCTTGGGGGGCCAAGAATTACTGGTGGAATCTGGACTCCGGTGTGACCTATTAGATCATCCACTGGTGTTTGTCTACACAATTTGGGAGAATGAACCCATCTTTCAGCTGAGGTTGTCACAACGTATGCTGAAACCCTGGATTTGTCGGCAGGCAAATTTGTGCCCCTGAGCAGTCGAATTTGTCCCCCGGAGCTCAAAAATGAAACTCACCAAGTAGGAGAGATGGAAATAAATAGTTGGATGCCATGATTCTCCCACCCGCTCAGTTAATCCTTGGAATCACTACCATTTAGGCTGAGAAGCCTCTTTCCAACTTTCTTTCCCCCTTTAAGTTGGTCTTCTATCACTTTCGTCAAAAGTAATCCTGGTACTTTTGCTATATGACCTTGACATAAGTCTTAATGTGCTCATGGTCGTTCACACAGAGAAAATAATCCTTCGCCTATTTCTATTCACCCATTCTATCTTCCACCCTATTTCATAAGGGTCAAATGGAGCAACGTATACAAATGGAGGCGCCTGGGTGGCTCTGTCAGTTGAGTGTCTGACTCTTGGTTTCAAGTCTGGTCACCATCTCATGGTTTGTGAGGTCAAGCCTTGCGTTGGGCTCTGTGCCGACAGTGCGGAGCCTTTTTGAGATTCTCTCCCACTCCCTCTCTCTCTGTCCTTCCCCTGCTCATGCTCTCTCTCTCTCCCAAAATAAAAAGACTATGAAAGATAAAATAAAACACTCTGATGCAGAACCCAGAATCACCAGTGCGCAATAAATAGTAGCTCTTCTCCCCTCTTCCCACCTTCCTTCGGACCCTCTTCCTGTGGCCATTCGACCAAGGCTGTGAACTCTTGATTAGCGATGGTGTCATTTAAATGTTCTCTCGTCCAAATTCCAGACTGAACCCCCACTATTTCTCATCTGATTCTAGGGCCGTAGCTCCTAGATGCAGTGCCTAGGCTGTGCATTAGAAGATGATGCTCCTTTGTACAGTCATGGTGGAAAACAGTATGGAGTTTCCCTTAAAACAACAAAACACAGAGCTGCCATAAGACCCGGCAATTCCCTGCTGGGTTACATGCTGTAGAAAACAAAAACAGTAAGTCAAAAAGATATACACCCCCCCCCCATTTTCATTGCAGCATTAATTGCAATGGTCATGATCTAGGAACAGCCAAAGTATCTATCGGTAGATGAATAGATAAAGAAGAATGGTGTCTATATGAACAGAATACCACTCAGCCACAGAAAAGAATGAGATCTTGCCATTTGCGGCCAGGATGGCCCTACAGGGTGTGATACAGGATATTATGTCTGATTATGAAATAAATCAGACAGAAAGCCAAATACTACAAAATTTCACTTATGCATGGAATCTAAAAAATTTAACAAAACAAAACCTAGACTCATAGAAACAGAGAACAGATTGGTGGTTGCCACAGGGCAGGGGGATACAGGAGCAAATTGGGTGATGAGGATGACGAGGTACAAACTTCCAGTTACAAAACCGTGATGAGGATACAATGCACAGCACGGGGCCTCTAACCAAAAATATTGTATTCACTTTGTAAGATGACAGAGGGTAGCTGGACTTACTGTTTTGATCATTTCACAATGCATACAAATGTTGAATCGCTATGTTGTACATCTGAAACTAATGTAATACTGTATGTCAGTTATACCTCAATAAATAAAAAAAATAATAATGCTCTCTTCCCCACAGCCAGATGTGTAGAAGTGGCCAAAAGTTGGAAGATATGAAAATTAGGACAAGAACAGCCCCTCTGGGCTACAGACACCTTTTGGGGCAAGGATTTAGAAGCCTAGGACCTAGTGGATTTCACTGCAATTCAGCCACAGGGAGGACGCAACCATTCACAGAGCCCAGGTTGGGGTGCGTTCTTCTCTTAGGTTTTTTCTTATTTTGGATTGGAGAATTGACTAGAAGCAAAGATTCATCCTAGCTACTGTTACACACTGCTACATAAACCTCCAATTTTATCATTTTCTGCCTTTACCCAGCATCTGTCCCGCATGTCACACTTTTTCAGGGAGTTCTTCAAAAGGCTGGGCTCTGCTGGGGTTCATGGGAGGCTCAGTTGGTTGACTGTCAGACTTCGCCTCAAGTCATGATCTCACAACTTGTGGGTTCAAGCCCCACATCCTGCTCGGTGCTGAGATCTCGGTATGGAACCCATTTTGGATTATGTGTCTCCCTCTCTCTCTGCCCCTCCCCCACTCATATTCTCTCTCTCTCTCTCTCTCTCTCTCTCTCTCCCTCTCCCCCTTCAAAAATAAACAAACATAAAAAAATATATTAAAAAGGCTCGAGTCTGCAGTTTCATGCCATTAGTCACTTACCCCTCACTTCTGCCCCAAGTCCCCTGAAACGGTCCCCACCACGGCCAGACTTCAAAGGATAATTTCCTAATTGTGAAATGAGAACAAAGCGATTTAAAAATAAGCAGATGGGGCCCCTGGGTGGCATCTGATTTCAGCTCAGGTCGTGATCTCACAGTTCGTAAGTTTCGAGCCCCATATCGGGCTCTCTGCTGTCAGCGCTAAGCCTGCTTCAGATCGTCTGTCCCCCGTCTCTCTCTGCCTCTACCCTGCTTGCACTCTCTGTCTCTCAAAAATAAATACACATTTTAAAAAATAAATAAAAACAAGTAGAAATATAAAGATCCACACCTTGCTCCTTTCACTCACAACTAGTAAAAATGTTCCAGACCTTTGGCTTTAACTTCTCTAAGCAGTTAATAGCATTTGAAACTAACGATCACAGATTACCGCTTCTTTCTCAAAAGGCGCTCACCTCCTCATCTTCCAGGTCGTTACTATGGCCTGTTGTGGGTTTTATATTCCCTTAATTTTTACTAATGAATGATCTCCCTTCCCTTTTCGTGTTCCTGAAAGAGTGGTGCTACCCAGATTTTGCAGCCTTGTCTCTTATCTTTTCTAGTAAGATCGCCTCCTCCCTCATACGCTCAGATCCCATCTGAATTTCGGATGACTCCCGGAGCTGTTCTGCCAGTCTGGTTCTCAGTCCCAAATCCCAGACATACACTTCCAGCCACTTCTCTTCGGCTGCGTCGGAGTCACCTGAAACTCAACGAGGCCCTGAGCAAAAGCCATCAGCATTTCTCCAGCTGCGGCCATCTGCCCAGAACCCCAAACTGGGAGGTTTGGGAGCCGCCCCGGATGTGGGAGGGAAGGGGGCTCTGCTGTCACCAAAACTGCTTGAGAAATGCCACAGGCTCAGTCCTTTTTGCAAAAGCCTTAATTTAGGCCCTTGGCATTCAGCGCCCTTTCAGACTAGAAAATGGGACGTCTCATCCAGGACAGACTTTCCCTGGCTGGGGGGCGGGGGGTGGCTCCTGAGCTCCATGAGACACGTGCAATAGAGGCCACGGCCCCACCCCACGGTGGGGCACTGCTGCCTCCCCAGCTGCCTAGCGAGTGCGCCCCGCCATCTCTTTCTAGTACCGGGGACAGGCTGGGACACGCAGGTTTGGAAAGACGGTGAGTGGAACCCTTCATCGCCCAGAAGGAAACAGATCCAGAACGCCAAGGCAGGCACTTTCTACCACGTCCTCAGCCAGCCCTACCCGGGGGAACTTACTTCTACCGCTTCCTGTGAGGACCGGGCTCCATAACCCAAGGGGTCCCACACCTGCCTGTGGACGAGCTCCAGCTGTTTTCTCCCCCTCCCTCCTCCTCCAGCGTGGCCCATTTTTGTTTCCTCTCTCGCTTGGAATACACGGCGGTCTCTTCCTCCTGCCCCTTCTGTGCTCGGTTGCTCAAAGAAGTCTACATGTCTTGATGCTCAGCCTGATGCTTACGGCCACTCATCGCCCCACCTCGGCTGCTGTTCTCCGCCTGGGCGCCCAGTAGTCCCGTCCCCACACTCCAATCCCAAGATTCTGCGTCAGTGGGTCCGAAAGGCATTGGGAGCATTGTCTGGGCCTCCTGACTCCAGAGGAATCTGATGTGCGGCTAGCTGAGGCCCAACCATTGTTTGGAGCCTGCATACACGGAGCGCAATCCCCTGCCCGGCAGCGTTCACGTCGCCTGGGAGCTCACTGGGCAGGCAGAGTCTCAGGCCGCGCCCCTGCCCTGAATCAAACCCTGCATTAGATCAAGATGCCCAGGTGACTGTAGGCACATGAAGTTTTAGAAGGGCTGCAGTAGAGTCAAACAGACAGGACTTAGGCACTGACTGGGTGAACTTCGTCTCCTGCCCCCTATAAGCCTCAGTTTCCCCATGTACAAGATGGCGGTAGTAACGGTGCTGTCCCGTAGGGATGGAGGGAGGGGCGGAAGGGACCATTCTGATCATCAGGTTAAGTGCTAGATGAACCACTTGATAAGTAGTAGCCTCCTTATCATTCTCTCTCTCTCTCTCTCTATCTCTCTCTCCTGGGGCTGGCTGAGCAAGAATAATCTTTATTCCCAGGACGCTGGCTGTGTTATCCTGGGAAGCGGGGCCAGTAAGAAGCCTACAGATGCCACAGTCAGATCCAAATTAAACGTTTCCAATTCTAAGCGTGCAAAGAGGTCACAGCTCCCTTGACTTATCTGCATCATCCAAAACACCAGCAGGATCTGGCCTCCTAAGACACCCTGCCTCCCCCAGTTACACAATCCCCATCCCGCTGGGAGCGCCGTATGGAGCCTGCACCCCATTACACAGGCAATTTGTTTCCAGAAGCTGCGTAGTGACTTGGCCCCACCATGCTGGAGGCTGGCGTTTCCACTAGACTGCAAGGCACAATTTCAAGAGGCAGATCATTTAAAACCAATTATTGGAACTCAACCGGCTTTTGCGATGAATTAATTTAAGGAATCCGAGGTGCCAGAGGGATTATAGGAGAAGGGATGAGAGGGGGGGTATTTCTTATTTTTAAAGCAGTCTGGGATCTATTTAGAGAGGTTCCAAACATCAGGGGTTGTGTTCAGACTGCAACCTAATACTTTATATTGCTCTCTTTCTGTAGAGTTCTTGCATCCCCCGCGATTGGATGGAGTCTCCCTGAAAAGCTAACATTAAACTGGGGCATAATAACAGCCTCGGGACATCAGAGCCCGCTCGCTCCTGCTTTGCAATACTGGACGTTTTTATGTGCATTACATTAAGAGCTTCCCTCTCTCTGGACAAAGGGGGGAAGCGCTTCCATGGTGGGTGGCCCCAATTAAACCCTGTGCCCAGTGAATTTCCGCCGAGGCTCACTGGAAGGCGTCCAGGGCTGATTAGAAAGCAAGTACCTCAAATGGCCCAGCGCTGCCATAATGAAAGGCCCTGGAAAACGGCTAAATGACACGGAGGAAAATCATTACAATTGAAACTCCCCCCACTACCCCACCCCGTGCTCCCTCATGCCTTAAAAAAAAAAAAAATCTTCAGAATTGCCTAAATATTGCTTTGTTCAATGAGTTCGCTGTACAGTAAATGAAAGATCTCTCACAAACACACAGCTTTGAACACAATGCTTTAATTATAAAACACTTTCTTGGTTTAAAAGCACATGAAGAGAATACAGACAAAAACAAAACAAAAACAGCCCCCCCCCCCTTAAAAAAGAAAACCAGATAAATTGCCACATACACTATGGAACTGGCAAAGTAGGTCTCCTTTGGAGGGACTGAAGAAATGACTTAACTTAAAAATAGTAATAAGTTACCAGGACAAGCTGTTTTTGAAAGCCTTGACAAATAAAGAAAAATGTAATGAGAGGATTGGAATAATTCATTATCCGTCCCTCAAAGATGACCACAGATAACATAGTATCTTCCTGCCGTCAGCAGCATTTTACATAATTGAGACTGTGTTGGATAGCCTTTTGTGCACAGCTCTGACTAGTATTACATATGGAATATGTTGCAGATAGGAAGAGTCCCTGCACCGCCATTGTGAATGTCTGGGACAGAGTCCATCAAAAGAATATAACATAACACCCTCAGCAAAAATTTAGAATCCCCTTTGTTGTGAGACAGCTGAGCTATAACAAATCATGGTGGCAGTGGGGACATCTGTACCATTGCCCCTATAACGGGGAAGGGAGGTGGAGACTAATAGCTCTCGAAGTTACTCTGGGCCAAACGTTATGCCAGGGACTGTCCTGTAGGGCCCCTCATTCCATCCTCCAATAGCAAGTGAGGGGGTTATTACTAATCGCCTCTAACAAATAAGAAAACTGGATTCATTGATGGGTGAGGGAACCAGCCAAGGTCACAGAGGCAGAGAGAGAGAAGCAGAATGAAGACCCAAGTCTGTTGGATTCTTTCTCCCTTTGTTGCTACTCCTCATCCATATGCAGACACAAAGCGGTGTGGTGGAAAGAGCATGAGTTTGGAGCCCAAGTGTTATTTGTCTCAAACCATGCAAAAGAAAAGTAAGTGCCCAGTGAATACATGTTACACAAATACCTTTTATTTATGGATACCATTACTCAGAAACCTAGGGATTACACCCACAAACACGAGATCCACAAGGTTGTAATTTTTCCTAAGAGCTGCAATTTAGAATTCAATTTCGCATATGAAGGATATCGTAGGATTAATTAATAATGTAGAACCAGGAAAATAGAGGCACCAGGCATCCAGAGATCTCAGAAAGTTCCACTGGAGCAGAGAGAGACCCCAGTTTGGTTGAGAAATGAATAGTCGTGACAACAACAATGATGAAAGTTGCCCCTGCTAATTGATTGCTTACTTGGTAGTCGGCCAAGCACCATGGACATGGAAAGAAAATAAGCATCAAAGTACTCTGCAAAATAGTTTCCTAAACTGGAAAATGAAAGGAAGACTGTCCGATGCACAAAGAAGTTAAGTAATTACCAGCTGACATGATTTGGATAAGTGGCAGTGGTAGAAACACATGTGAGGTCTATGTCACCATCCTTTAGTAGGGAGCATGATGCATCAGGCCGGGGGTGCAGCCCACCCCCAACCATGCCAGCAGTAGCTTCAGGTTTCCAGGGAGTCTTTGTGTGGGAAGAGAAAGCCTTGTACTCCTGGAGTCCCCCAGGAGATGTCCGTGTCGCCATCCCTGAAGGCTTGACTGGACCAGCCCTCCGCTGGGAATGGGCAGTGTTTGGAATTCATCCCTAAATTTCAGACTTAACACCAAAAAGGACCCTTGGAATTCACATGGGCTATCCCTGGGTGTCAGAATACTCACCCAGGAAAGTCCCAGGCCAGACCAATGCGGCCTTCATATCCTTAAATTATAGGGGAAAGGAATTGAGAGAAGCAAAATGGCATGGCACGATGGATGGAGGAGGAAATTTAGAAGGATAAAAACTTAGAGACGGACCAAAGACACTACTATCATACGGATGTAATATGAAAACAAGGAATCCATTTACCAGATGCAAAGGCTAAAAGCTGGCCTCAGACATCGAAAATTGGTGGGCATTAAATTTTTATGGCTATCTAACTCCTTTGACCCTTACAGCAGCCTTACGAGATCGGTGATGTAAACAGCAAGTGATACGCTCCAAACTAGAACACAGACTGCAGTCTATTTGAACCGTTTTTAAAAAAAATGTCTATTTATTTATTTTGAGCGGGGAGAGATAGAGAGAGAGAAAGGTGGGGGCAAGAGGGGCAGAGAGAGAATCCCAAGCAGGCTCTGTGCTGACAGCAGACTCACAGCTGACAGTGCGGGACTTGATCTCACAAACCGCGAGATCATGACCGGAGCCAAGATCAGGAGTCGGATGCTTAACCCACTGAGTCACCCAGAGGCCCCTCTTTTTGAGCCTTTTAAACTCTCTTCTTTATATAAGCCAGATGATGACTGAATTCACCCTGTCCCTTAAATATTTTTAATGTTTATTTATTTTTCAGAGAGGGAGACAGAGAATGAGCAGGGAAGGGGCAGAGAGAGAGAGGGAGACACAGAATCGGAAGCAGGTTCCAGGCTCCGAGCTGTCAGCACAGAAGCTGACTCGAGGCTCGAACTCACAAACCGCAAGATCGTGACCTGAGCTGAAGTCAGACACTTAACCGACTGAGCCACTCAGGCGCCCCAGACCCTGCCCCTTAAAATGTGAACACAATGGGTGTGGCCCCTAGATCCTTTGTACTATTGAACATCTAAGCAGCCTTGCCAGAATTCGAGGGACTTCTTAGGTGCTTTCTCAGTGTGTCTCCTGGCTCCCTCCAAACTCCCAATGTCACCCACTCTCGCCTCTTCCTCTTTCCTCTTTGTCCTGCATCAGACAAAGAGCACCTTGTCTTGTTTCTCCCAAACCACTCAAGAGAGGCGAACTTCAGTCTGGGGACTCAAGCGCTTTTATTTTTTGCTGTGGTGAAATACTGTCTTAGTCCAGAGAAACGGAGCCAAGAGGATCTTTGCAGAATAGAAACACAGCCCTTAGGAGGGGTTGGTTCATCCGATTACAGAGGCTGAGAAGTCCATGAGGTGTCTCTGCGAGCGGGAGGCCAGTGCTGGGGTTTCAGGCCAAGCCTGAAGACATGAGAACCACAGGACCCCACTGGTGTAGTTCTGGTCTGAATCCAAAGGCCCGAGAACCAGAACGCTGACGTCCAAGTGCAGGAGAAGGTGCTGTCCCAGCTCAAGCACAGAGAACGAAATCAGCCTCTCTCCAACTTTTGGGACTCTTTATTGTATTCAGGCCCTCAGAGGATTAGATGATGGCCACAGGCATTGAGGGTGATCTTCTTGACTCAGACTGCCCATTCAAATGCTAATCTCTTTCAAAAACACATCCCCAGAAATAATATTTTACGAGTTATCTGGGCATCCCATAGCCTGGTCAAGTTGACACATAAAATTAAACAGCACCAGTACACATAACGTAAAATTTACCATTTTAAGCATTTCACAATGTACAGTTCAGCGACGTTAAGTGCATTCCCAATGTCGCGCAACCATCACCACCATCAAATGGGTTTACGGCAGAGACTAAACTGATTTAAGGCGGTATCGGATATCCCTTTCTTAAATGTCACGTGGCCACCCACCACGCGGCTGGAGATCTGCATAAACCCAAAGCCTCTCCCTTCCTCTCTTTTCCCCTTGATTTTTATGCAGGAAAACTAGCCTTCGCCCTCTGTCCAGACGCAGGCCTGTCTTAGCATATCAAGTAACTCACTGTTGTGCTCTGCAACAGTGACAGGTTGTTCATCCCTTCCTTCCCTTGTCAGTAGAGCAGAGCAACTAACAGAAGCGCTGGTGTTTGAGACCCCTTTCTGCCCACCTCATCTCCCTCCACAAGAGAAAAGAGTGATTTCCTCAGGCTCTGGAGAGCATCATGTCCCTCAGAAGGTAGAAATATTAATCTGCAGTTCAGGCGTAATACAAAAAAGTGTCGTCGTCATTGTTGTTGTTGTTAGAAATAGAACTACTGGTTATTTTACCAGCAAAAATGGCTTTACTTGGGAATAGCTGAGAACTGCAACCCCAGAAGATTAAGCTAAGCCAAACCACAGGCAAGGCCACAGCACAAAGGAGAGCATCGCTCTTTTATAGTGGAAAGAAGGGGGCGTGGGAAAGGCTGTTGTAAACGAAAAGGCCATTGGAGTAAACTGGGAGTTGGAAGTTTCGTGGCTTTTCATTGGCTGCGTTGTAACTGACTCTCATTGGCTGGGCTGTTGCCAGGGGAGAAGGAAAGCCTTCCTTCCTCCAGCTGGGTAGTAGCCTCCTGCAAGGTCCTTCCCCTCTTCCTGTTGGGTCTGCAATTGACTTCTGGGCTGGAAATCTCCCCCTGCCGGCCTCCTAGCGCCATTCTAAATGAGCTTTCTTTCTATTAATTTTCACATTGTCGATGTCTAAAATATAAAAGCTGGAATATATACTCTCAACCATAGAAACAGGAACCAAACCAGAAATCGTCATGATTTCAGATTGAGCCAATGGGTCCATTTATAAAGGTCAACCCAATAGACCACAGTTGGCAGGAGCCTAAGCTCGGATTTCTCTATGGGAAGCGAACTATCCCCAAATCCTCCAAAATGGGCCAATGGCCACTCTCTGTGCTCTTCAAACATTCAGTATTTTATTGTCATAGGACATATAAAATGAACCCCAAGCTAAAGGGGAATAGCCTCCCTGCTGGACTTTAAGCCTCTGAGCTTGAGGGGCTTTGTTAATTCTATCTTAACTGGTGGTTCTCAACTGGGGGCAATCCCTCTACCTGAGGGACATTTATTTGGCAGCGTTTGGAGACATTTTGGTCGTCAAAACTGGGATAGGCGTTGTTACTAGCATTTAGCATGCCGAAGCCAATGGTGTTGCTAGACACCCTATACTGCACAGAAGAGAACCCCCTACAACAAAGAGTTATCCTGTCCAAATCGTCAACGGTGCCGAGGTTGAGAAGCCTTATCTTAAAGGATTTTCACTTAGCAAATACTAATTAAGCACTGTGTATGTATCACAGCTTGTGTTAAGGGTGGGAACAACCATGTTCACCTGCTTTTTCACCATAACTACTCCTGTAATACTAATAGTAAACACCCAATGAGCATTAAGGTGTGTAGGGTCCTATGCTAACTCTTCACATGTACGATATTATTTTCTAAAATCTGCACCATACCTCCACAACATCACCATCTCAAATGACAGAATGGAAGAGCAGAGAGGCTGAATAAGATTCTTAAGGCAACACAGCACCTGCATTGTTTCCTGATTCATAACAATTGCACACAATTGCCTGCTAGATAAAAAGCAATTGGGAATCATCGTATATACCTCATAGGGCTGTTAGGTTATTTTTGTTATTTCATTTTTTTTATATAAATTTTTTTAACGTTTATTTACTTTTGAGAGACACAGCGTGAGCAGGGGAAGGGCAGAGAGAGAGAGAGTCAGACGCAGAATCTGAAGCAGGCTCCAGGCTCCGAGCCATCAGCACAGAGCCCGACACGGGGCTCAAACTCACAGACCGTGAGATCATGACCTGAGCTGAAGTCGGCCACTTAACCGACTGAGCCACCCAGGCGCCCTGATTTCATTTTTTTTTTTATTTAATGACTCCACAAATAGAGTAGGCTTTTAGGCTAGAACCTTAAGAAGGAACTTCGCTTCGAAGGTTTTTAAAGATACTGGATTGTCATTTGAGATGAGAGAGAAATCTAAAAGGGGTCATGAATGTAGGGGACCTCGAATGCCAAATTATTCTCCAGGGATAACGAGTCTTTGCTGAAGATCCTCTGCGTGAGAATGAGTGTGTGCGTGTGTGTGCGCGCGCGTGTGTTGGGAAGGGGCACCTAACAGACGGCCAAAAACAGAATTCTGGTAGATTATGTGGAGAATGAGGGGCTGGACCAGGGGACAAAGGAAACCTCTCCATGTCTCAGACCCTCAATCTGCCGCTTTCAGTAAAAGTTCCTGTTTCCTCACCCAGGTGAAGGATCCCCTTGCCTTCGCCTTTTATCAGGATCCTCTGCAAAGGAGAAAGTGTGGAAGAATCTTAGGGGTAATGTTTGTGAAAAAAATGGCAGGAGCCAGGAAGTCTGAGAAATCCATCAGTCCATGATATGTGGACTTCACTTCACCCCAAGTGAAGACAGAGGGAATGACGGTTGGCTGGAAGCATCTTAGACTTCTGTGCCATATTAGGAAGGTTCTAGAAGCCCACGGAAGCAGCCTCCGCCTGGAGCGCATCAGCAGAGGAGTCCCGTGTTTCCCTGCAGGAGACCTGCCTCAGTATGTGTGCTGTACTCATTCCTCGGCTGGGAGCAGTCCCCCCGCAATGCGGCCATGGCACAAGTGTAGCCACAGAAGCCAGAGCACAGCAGGTGGGCCCTCGGTCCACAACCTGCTGGAGCTGAAGGCTTGTGAGGCATCTTCCTGACCATCACACTAGATACTTGCAAATGTTTAATAGAACAAGCACGAATTCTCTGCCTTCAACTCAACCGGACACGCATGTACTCAAAGACACGCCCTTGAGCAAACAGTGTGTCACTAGTCTGCCCTCCAGATTGCAGTTGAGCATCAGTGTGGTGCCAGTGAGCTCATCTGCTTGCAGGACATGTTACGAATGCTCTTCTCTATGTACAGTTGATCTTCTGCCACTCCCCCGCAGAAAGTCCTATTCTTTTGTTTTGTTTCTTATTAAAACCTGTATCTTAGCTTTGTCGGTCGGGCCCTCTGGTTTCTTTCTGCAGCCACTAGGCCCGGGATAATAAGCTACAATAAAGACTCTAATCATGGGTAAACAATGCCTCTCTGAGATGAGCTGCAAGCAAAGAAGGTGGCCCAATTGCCATCCCCCTCCTGATGGTCCTGCTCGTCCTGCCCATGGTGGCACCCATGATGTGACGGGCGAGCCTGAGCGGCTGGACCCGGGCCAGCCAGCTAGGAGTCCTTTGGTGGCACCTGAAACAGTACTCAAGCAGGGCAGATGGAGGTAAGGGGCTTTCAGGATCTTGCCTGAGTGCTCCGTAGGTGGCCGCAGGGCACTCGACTCAGATCCAAGAGAAGCACCTGGCTCCAAGCTGGCGCAGAGCCAGCTTCAGAGGGTAAGCTTGCTGTGAATGACGGTGTCTGGGCTCAGTTCATGCTTGATTGTTGTGTGTCTCTTTATAACTAATTCCTCAGTGAAAGATGTTTGAAACCTAAGCCTCCCCTCCCCTCCCTCCGCATCGTAGTTTCAGTTGCCGGCGCCTGTCCCTGTTGAGAATGACGAGAGTCCTGCTAGTGAGGAAAATCCCTGCTGGAAACTGAGTCCCCGATCAATGGCGGGCACGGTTGTTGAAATACGGGAGCTTCGCCCAGGGCTAGAAATAACTCAGGAGGAGCAAACCTGTCCCCGTTTCCTGTAGCATCCAAGGCTCTGCCTAGTGCAGTAAACGAAGAAGAGATGATTTCTCAAAAATGTAAAAACTGTCTCCTAAAGCGTACATGGTCTTGCACTGCGGTTCTCGAAGTCTGGCCCCCAGACCCGCAGCATCGATCTCACCCGGAAGCTCATCAGAAATGCAAAGTTTTGACGCCCCCACACCTCCTGAATCAGAAATGCTGGGAGCAGGAGCCAGCACACTTAATAAGTTCTCCGGGTGATTCTGATCATCACTAATGTTTGAGAATCCCTGCTTTAGAGATGGAGATTGTTTCTTCACCAATAACTAGAACATGAGATAGTTCATTTAATCGTGTAGTGATCCTGTCGTGCCTCCTCACGATGTACTTATTCAAATATATACTGAACTACTGCTACGTTCTAGCTCTACGCTAGGCATAGGAGGGCATAATGGTAAATACGGAGACACCGTCCTTGCTTTCCTGAGCTTATCTTCTAGTAAAAAGAATGGATATGAATCAAACGCACATGTAGGTAAGGGTATAGGCACCAATTATTTAAAGCGCTTTGAATTACATTTACAGACCTAATCCAGTATGGAAAATTGAGAAATGCTTTGCCGAGGAAGTGGTACTTGAGCTGAGAAATAAATGAAACATAGACATTATTACGGTGGTAAACTCTGGAAGAGAGATGACTTTTCAGCGCGTCAGCAATATGTCAAGGTCTTGCGTGAGGATGAAGGTGACTTGTTTAAGGACCTGATGGAGAATCAGGGTGGCCCAAGTGCAGAAATAAAATGGCAAAGAATCACGAGACAAGATGCATAAAAGAGAAGTGGAACCATGTTAGAAGGTGGGTCAGTTACCAGACCCATGGCATCCACTGAAAATTTTGAAGACAGGGGTGGAGCAAAATCTGCTCTTTTGGAGAAATGGCATTTGGAGAAATCCCTCTGGCTGATGTGTGGAGAATGGGTGGGAGAATGGACTAGGAAGTACAATTTGAAGAGCAGCACAGTTGGCCAGGCCGGCGATGAGGTAAGAGGACCAGGACGGAGGAGGTGGAGATCTAGAGCCATGGAAGGAATGGAGAGGTGTTGGCGAGAATCTATCACAAAGCCTGAGGTGAGGGAGACAAAGGTCTCAAGAATGACCTGCAGTTTCTGACTTGCGTGGCTAGAGGAAAGGAGGATACCATTCAATGAAATAGCATCTCTGAAGAGCATCAGGTTTGGGACAGGGTTGGGGGTGGGGTGAGACCAAAGAATTAAGCTTTTAAAATGTTGAGCCTTCACTGTGTCCTTGAAATTTACAGTTCTCAGCCTGAGTAGGATCTGAGAGAAAAGATTTGGGCTGGAAGTATCAACATGTGAGGTGATACCCGCATCGATGTCTCAGGGTTGAAGCATGGCAGTGAAAAAGTCTAGAATGAGAAAGAGGTGTCAGGATCCATCCCAGAGTGACCCCAGTATGTGGAACTCAATACGTGAGGCTCAGTAAAGGTTTGTACAATCACATGAAGGAGGAAGGTGGAGGAAAAAGTACAAAAATAAGAATAGCATAGACTGCTCTGGAATAAAACTCTGGTTCTGCCATCCAAACAAGTTACTCGTTCCTTCCAAGCTGGTTAAACGTGAAGAGAAGTGTGTTCCTCCATCTGTGAAATGGGGGGCAAGCGGTCTATATCTCACACATGTATTCTGAGGATTCTGTGGTGTAACATTTTGCACCAAATGCTCAACAAACTTTAGCGACTGGTGCCCCGTGCAAGGCACAGGAAAGACTCTTAATATTATTTATGGAATTATTACATGAATAAATCCTTGACTGGATAATGTTTTCAATCTCTTTTCTCATAGGATTGTTTTTTTCTTTTTTAGAGCTCCAATTTGAGAAAAGCTGGAATAGGGGTCCAAGGAAGGGAGTGTGTTTGTGTTTTCCATTCCATCCCGTAAACTTGTTGAGCCTCTATCTTTATTGGAGAAACTGGAAAAGACTGAGGCATGATTTCATTTTAACAAAAAAACAAATTTTTTTTAAAGACAGATTAGACTATCTGTGTTATATTGCTTTCTCTAAGGAAGTGTTACCTCATATCACATGTATCGGGATGGATTATGCCAATTGCTTCATCTGACCTCTCTCACCATACATACTTATCATCTTTTTATGTTTATTTCTTTTTGAAAGAGAGAGAAAGACAGACAGAGCATGAGTGGGGGAGGGGCGGAGAGAGAGGGAGACACAGAATTGGAAGCAGGCTCCAGGGGCCGAGCTGACAGCACCGAGCCCGATGCAGGGCTTGAACTCATGAACTGTGAGATCATGACCTGAGCTTGAGCCGAAGTCAGATGCTCAACCAACTGAGTCACTCAGACACCCCTACACTTATCATTTTAAAAATGTATATTACTAAAAAATGTGTATTACATTGGAAGACCTCATTTCTTTCAGAGCTATAAATTGCAATGCACTTTTACAAAAAAATTCAAAGACAATCTTCAGGAGTTATAAGAGACTCCAAAATGGCTGGAGAAATGGGTATGTTTCTCAGGTGATCTGAGACATATTTTAAAAACAAACAAACAAAAAAAAGCCAGGGCTGACACAGGAAGGCAAACTTTTTCAATGATTAATGACATTATGACATCTTCGGATAGAAATTAGTATGGTCCTGGGGCCAACTGAAGGAACTTTGCCTTTTCTTTGCTTAGCCTTCTGAAAACATGGGAACAGTATGCCATGTACTAAAGTACGACGTGAGGATTATTAACTCCAAACATGTTCCCAGCCAACAACCACAAGCTGGCCTTTACCTTGGAGGAAGTGTTGGAACCAGGACTATCTCCAGAAATGTCAATTTCAAGGAGGTAACCCTGGTGAAGATATAACCTGGCAAGGACTCCAAAAGTGATTTCCTGCACCATCCTTCTGAACGCCACTTCTCTGCACATCTGAACCCTCGTGAACTAAGGTGTCAGGGAATTCACAGCATCTTACAAACTCGACAATAATGAGAATAATGACAATAACTAGAATTTAGTGGGTACCTCCTGTGTGCTGAGAACCATGCTAATAAGCATTTGTGTGCATGGGCCATTGATTCCTCTCAGTAATCCCCCAGGGGTCGAAGAGAGAACTGTTGTTCTCCCCATATTACAGAACACGAAACTGAGACACGAAGAGATCAAATAATTTA
This sequence comes from Paguma larvata, assembly GCA_030068075.1. Lineage (NCBI taxonomy): Eukaryota > Metazoa > Chordata > Mammalia > Carnivora > Viverridae > Paguma > Paguma larvata. The sequence goes on from CM057841.1 coordinate 50,890,537, forward strand.
CCCAAGGTCCACTTGACTAGTGAATGAAGAAGCTGGGATTAAGATAAAGGTTTACCTGACTCTAGACTAAGCTCTCATGTTAACACGAACCAGGAAGCTGTATTGTATGTACGTCTCTCTCTCTCTCTCCCTCCCTCCAGCCAATAAACAATAACTTCCTCCTTGCGGAAAAAGAAAATTCAAGGAAGATCATATGATCATATAGATAGATACAAAAGTTGGGTGAATTTGGGGCGAATGGGTGGCTCAGTCGGTTAGGTGTCTGACTTCAGCTCAGGTCATAATCTCACAGTTTGTGGGTTCGAGCCCCATGTTGGGCTCTGTGCTGACAGCTCAGAGCCTGGAGCCTGCTTCGGATTCTGTGTCTCCCTCTCTCTCTGCCCCTCCCCTGCCATGCTCAGTCTCTCTCTCTCCCTCAAAAATAAAGAAACATTTAAAAAAAATTTTTTTAAGTTGGGTGAATTTGAAGGAAAACAGAGCTTTAGGTATCATGATCACTGTTGTTAAGGAGTAAGAAAATGACATAAACAGAAAAACTAAAAATGGTAGGAATTTTGGAAACTGAGTCCAGCAGTTTCTTTGCTGCCTCATATTTGTTTTTCTTTTTTGTTTTCTTTTTCTTTTTCTCCAAATCTGTATACAACCACCTGAACTATTTACTGATGTTTATGTAACTTGATTCACTTCACAAACTTTACAACGGTTTTATCAAGTGTGACTATAATTATAATTATTTAAAATATCAAGCTGTAAAAACAAAATTAAATGCTCTGTGCCCCCCCCCACTGCTGCCCTCAAAGCTTCTGGAGTGCCAACAAAGGAATGCATTCCCCACGTTGGAGACTCCTGTTAGAATCATGGGGAAGGCAGGAGAGCAGACAAAAGAAAGCAAAACAATGGCCTGAGACGTGGTGGCTCCAGAGCTCTCATCTCCAAATTCTTTTTTCAACTTCCCCGAGGAATCCCATAGGGCATGACTTGGTTGCCTGGGAAACTCTGGTCTACAGAACCTGACCACACACATGTCATCCCGTGACATATGGAAGGGCCCGCTAGCCACACCAAGGACCTGTCACAGACACATTACCCGAAGCCTGAATATTTTGTGTACAGTGAGCTCCGAATCTCAACATCCAGCAGGAAGAGACAGTATCATGGCGCGAAATGCCAAATGTTCTAAATTCTAAAGTGGGTTGAAGAATATATAACACTGCGGTCTCATGTATACAGGCAAAAAAAAAAAAAATGCAGCAAAGCCTAAATATTTAGTTACAACAAAAGGAAACATCTCGTCAGTTCTGCTCCAGGGTCTTCTCTGTGGTCCAATTAATCAAATAAGAATGGATTCAAAACTGGTAGCCACTTGCCAAGCCTGCAAAAAAAAAAAAAAAAAAAGTCTGATTCTGATTATTATATAAACAACTCCCAAAAAAGGAAGCGTTATGAGGAAAGACAAACATTTTCTTCCCCTGAAATGCAGCGTTTTGAATTCCTCCCACAAGTTGGTGGTAGGAAAAGACTGAACGAGCTAGAAAGTGAGGTTGTATCAAATCATATTTTATTCCAAATAAGATATCAAAATGTCTAAATGGCCTCTTAAAAATTTAACCGTTATTGCTTTGTGTTTTGCTTTAAAGAAAAGAATTATGACACATTCTTGGGTGAGACGGGTTGGGTTATATTATTTCTTTACAGGATCCTATAAATTAGTTTTCTCTTAAATGTGAAAGCTTCAAAGCAAAGACTAATGAATTCAATTTTGATTTCATAATCTTGTTCAGGAGTCTTTGTGCCATAAGCCAGAAGTCTGGTTTAAGCAACCTCAAGGCAGTCTTTGTTGTGATAAGAATCAATAGATGTACAGCAGAGCTCTAACCCTAATGGCAACTTACTACGTGTAGGAGAGTGTTCCACTGCTCCTCTCTGATCTTTACAGTCAACACATGTAGCGGGGCGATACCCTCCATGACTGTTGAGCATATAAAGGAAATCAAAAAGTGGGGCCTCTTTGTGATTGGGAAGAAATAGAAAACCTAGAAGGATAACCCATCAAGTTCCCCAACGAGCTCTCCTTTATGGAATGCGTATGTGTGGAGGTGTGTGCTGGGATGAGGGTTGATACATGGTGTGATGGAGGATTCTGACCGTGAATTTTACATACTTCCAAACCATCTGAATGTGTTAAAATGGACATGCCTCATGTATACAAGTCAATAATTAAGCAGACATTTAAGAATTAAAATAGCGAAAAGACCAATGGTGCCCATGGTTCTTGGTCCTTGATTTGTGTCCTGAAGCAAATGACACCGACTGGAATTCAACATCTATGTCCTTCCCCAGAACTGCTGGCACTCTTCCAGGGGCTGACTTGATCCTGAGGTAAGAGTGCAGAGGAGTCAGGAAAGACAGCACCTCAGATATTCTGGCCCATCCCAGTCTCAAGTTGCCAGAATTTAAGAATGGAAAAGAGAAAGAAAAGATAAGTCACTCTCTTTATCATAACTACAATCAGGGCTATTACTATCAATCATTAACATTTATTAAGAATTTGCTGTCATCTAGGAATGGTGCTTAGGTTTCTTTTTTATTTTTTCAAAGTTTACTTATTTATTTAGAGAGAGAGAACAAGCATGAGTTGGGGGAGGGAGAGAGAGAATCCTAAGCAGGCTCTGCAACGTCAGTGTGGAGCCTAACACAGGGTTCAAACTCAAAAACCTCAAGATCATGACCTGAGCCGAAATCAAGAGTTGAACACTTAACTGACTGAGCCACCCAGGTGCCCCAAGGATTTTTAAAAAATGAATGTCATTCGTTGTTCACACAAGTGTTTGAAGAAGGCATTGTTATTACCTCTGTTGGCAGGTGGGAAAAATGATAGTGGAAAGGTTAGGTCTATGGTCACAGGGCTGGTAAATTGCAGAGATGGAAACTAAATCCCAGCAATCTGGAAAGCTGCATGGGATTAAAAACAGGAACTCAAAAGTACTGAAGCGGAGAAGCTGGCAAATTCGTCCTTTCTCAGGACCAAGTTGAAGTTCTCGTGGGCTTGACTCATAGACTCATAGAATTTTTAGTGTTGGAAGGCAAGGTACAGGTCTTTGAGCTCAACCGCTTTCTCAGAAAGAGATTAAGGAATCCTTCACACATATAATGATAGATGGCCTTCTATTCTTTGCTTAAATAGCTCTAGTAAAAGGAAATTTAAGATTCATATGGACAGATCTTCGCATTATTGGATAAAACTACTCATTAAGCTCATTAAAACTTCATTAAATTAAGCAGAAGTTGGTTGCTCTAAGAAATTACACCAAATGCCTTCATTCTTGTATCTGGAAACCCATGTAATTAAGTCTGTTTCCTCTTCTATATGCAAATTCTTGAAATATATGAAGCCAGTGCATGTGTTCTCAATAAAATTGAATGGTTTCCCTGGAGAAGAAAGTAGTATAGGTTTAGGCAACTTACAGTTCTGGACACAAATCTCACTTTGGCCCTCTGATAGTTATTAATCTTTGGGCAACTTCCTTGAATTCTGAGTCTTAATCTCCTCATCAATTGATGAACACAGTGTCCAAGCCATAGGGCTTTTGAGGAGTAAAATAGAGAGTTCCCAGCATAGCACGGTGCCAAGAACAGAGTAAGAATCTAGGACCTGTTGGCTTTCTTTCCCCTTTCATTTTTTTGTTGACCTTCCTCTGATTTCTCTAAATCTTTTTGAATAAACCTCTTGAAATGTGAGGCAGCCAGCTAGACACAATACTGTAGATGTACCTGCTACAAAGGAAGATAGATGTGCCAGACCCCATGGCATAAACGCTGACTTTTTATTGAAATGTCCTTATCATTCCAAAGATCCTTATTGTCCTTAGAAATGGATGAAACCAAAAAATTCACACCTCTTTTCCCTGATCCTCTAACCAAGTCTCATGTCTCCCATGGTAAGCTTACTGATTTTACTATTAGTCCAAAAAGTAAGACTTCCTTTTCTCCCTATTGCATTCCATTGGTGAGCACCATTCCTCCTGTTGATTTCCTTGTGTACTTGGTTCTGTCGTCTACACCATTAGCAATCCCTTCCCACGTTGTGGAAGCTGAAGATAGGGTAAGCACACTTTCAACCCAAGTGGCTGATAAAGAATGACAAACAGGACAGACCCAGGGGGTGATCCCCATGTTGCTCGGCGGCAGACCTCCCACCAAGTTGACAAGAAGTCATTAATCAACCTTCCTCAGTCACGTATGGTTGTGTTCAGAAGTCCTATAATCTAGTTCCCATGTCATAATCCTGCACTCGTGACTATCAGGGAAACGTTATCAAATCCTTCTCTAAAAGCAGATGGAACTGTTCCCTGCTCCTCCAGCCTCAAGGTAAAGTCATCGACGTAGTACGTGGAGTTACTCAGGCACAAAAATACAAACCGCATTAGTTTCAACACATGTTTGTAAATGTTCATCAATTTAATAACCGGCATCAGGCTGCTTAGACAAGATTATTCCTCTTTAAAAAGATCAAGTCACTTCTTTGGTTTTCAGAAGTGACTTAAACTGTCTCCAGTTTAGAACACTTGGGTATTTCTAATCGAGTGGCCCCTTTCCTATTCTCTAATAAAATTCAAAATTTATAGGAAACGACGCTAATGAAACTTCAGACCCCAGAACTGTGTTCACAAGCCCCAAAGGAAGATACCTGCTTTTATGCGTGTGGTCACTATCTCCTTTCATATCTAGGAAGTTTCCGCTTTTCAAAAATTTATTTGATCTTTTCTTTGTTCTTAGAAGACAGAGTGGTGGAGCTTCATTTTGGACCGGCAAGAGACGAATGGACATCACACGAACAATACCTTCTTTATTTATTTTTTTATCAAACAATCCTTAGTGCTGCTTTCTTATGTCAATTCTAGTTTATTTACCTTTCGAATTGAGAAAATTCGTTTACAAAGCCTTAGGAAAAAATCTTTACATATCTACAAGCTTCTTGCATAAGGCACTTCAGCTCAATAACTAAAAGAAATCAGTTTGTGTCATATTATACCTATTTGCAATCATCGATAGGCTTTTACACTCCCATTTTAAAACTAGTATCAAAATGTACCCTGGTTTCTGCTATGCCAGTGGTAACATTTAAGCAAAGGGTGATTTATCAGCTGCATAGACAATCACGTAGATCTCAAAACACTGAGATTCCTACTGTATAATTTTTAAATTTAATTTTTGTGTACATATGAAAAAAAAATCATGTCTAGACAGATGGGTCCCTGACTTCCAATGAGTCAGCTTATAAGTTTTTGACTTTATGGTGGAGTGAAAGTGATATGCATTCAGGAGAAAGCGTATTTGAATTTTGAACTTGGATCATGTTCCCGGGTGAGCAACATGTGGTCTGATGCTGCTCAGGACCCCGGGCTGCGGCGATCTCCATTCCCCATCAGCCAGGCAATCGTGAGTGTGAACAACCAACACACCGACAACCATCTGTGCCCATACGGCCATTCCGGTTTTCCCTACACTACAGTATTTGATCAGTTACATGAGATATTCAACACTTTATTATAAAACAGGTTTCGTGTGAGATGATTTTGTCCAACTGCCGGGTAATGCCAGTGTCCTGAGCCCATTCAAGACAGGCTAGGCTAAGCCATGGTGTTCAGTGGGTTAGATGTATTAAACACACTTCCAACTCACGATATTTCCAGTGCTGGTTTTACCAGGATGTAACCTCATTGCATATGGAGAAAGATTTCCACTAGTAAAGAACTGCTGTTTATCTATTGAAATTATTTCTTTGATATTAACTCCCATGAGACAGAGAATTGAGTCATAGCGAGTATTTTTGTTCCTCTTAATGGATATTACCCTTTATGCTTCAAATAATTTATAGTGCCACCGCTCGTGCACAGATATGTTGTTTAAAAGTACAACTGCATTATATGTACTGTTAATTTTTCAAGTGTTCTGTTCTATTAGAGAGACTTCTCTTTTGTGTTGTCCCAGCAAGCCTTCCATTTGGGGCTGTGGGTATTTGGACAGTCTACAATTTGTGATATTTGTTCTATCAATTTCCCCAGTGGTAAATTAAAAAGGAATGTGTTTGATTTGGTTTTATCCCTCTTCTTATGAAATAGTGCAATTAGATTTTTGTTATGTGACAACGTTGCATCATCTATTTTTTTCTAGAATATCCATCAGAGCTGGCTCCTCTAATGCTAACGCTGTCACAGCTATGCAGAAACCAACCATGGAAGCTCTCAACTTTGTAGAAGTACGTGCAAAACATAACACAGTTTTCAAAATTCAGTGAATTGGTCTTCCCTCACAAAATTTCTTCCAAGCATGGTAGGTGCCGTGATATAGGCAAAGAGGAGTAAAACATGACGCTTATATTCAGACACATGTAACTAAAGAAGCATAATAAAGAAAGAAAATGAAGCACAGATATTGGGGGCAGAATATGGAAAGTGTCCTGCGTGTACAAGATGCAAACAGCAAAGGTTGGAGAAATGAATTTAGGATTTAAAATTCCCTTGCTTGGGGCAGGAAGGGGAGGTGGAGTTCCTGGTGACAAACACGTATCGGAACCCAAAAGAGATGTTTTCTCTGCTGCTCAAGTTAGAAAAGAGGGCCAAATAAGGCTACTTCCTAGGGAATCAGACATAAACTCTTTTCCCTAGAGAAGGGTCTTCTCCTGTAGTGTGTTTTCTAAAGCAGAGATTGTGCTGAGCGACAGGACTCTGGGGGAGCTGTGTTGTGGGAGAATGCAGGGCGTTTGGGGCATGTTTGCTTTTGGGTGGTGCTTTCCCAAGGCGGAGAGTTTGGTCTGGGGTCCAAAAGGACTCTGAGAATGGGGCTAGGGCTTTTCACAAGTAGAATGTGACTTGTACACTGAGCCACCACCGTGTTGTGTCAGCCGGCACTAGGGACCGTGAAAGACAGTTTGTCATCTCGATGTTCATCAGGAGAGTCCACCCAAGACCAAGCATCCGCAACTTCTTGTTCTCCCTGGCAGCCCAGGAATCCCACTGTGGCCAGCTCTAGGTCTGGAGAACGGAATGTCAGCACCGCAGTCTTGCCCAGGATAGCCGATTGGCTACCTGCAAGAAAGGTTGTTGATTGATCTCCCATAATTCTGGGAACCTGCATTCCAGGGGAGCATGCAAATATACTGGTCAGATTAATATGTCCTCTGATTGCCCCCTCATGGCTGCCAAAGAATCCATAAATTTGGAAAATAAATAAATAAATAAATAAATCACACCCCCCCACCCTTACCTTTTCTCCCACTAGTGATAAGATAATGAATCATTCAATTTGGCTAGTTAACCTTGACATGCATAATACAATTTGTTTCAAAAGGAAGTTGAGAGACCTGGGTGCGAGTCTTGGCTCTGCCAAGTGCACTGGCTTCAAGTGTGTGGTTTCCCACTTGAAGCTTCTCCCAGATTCTTTAAATAATGGGTCCTTTCTAATCAGTCAGGGGCCAGCTGAAATATCAAGTCCTCAGGGAAGACTTCTGTGATCGCTGAATTGATCTCTCCCCTACTCGCTGTTCTATCGATTCTATTCTGGTGTTTCATTTTCTAACTTTTAAGTTTATCCCATTTTTCATCATAGAACTTGATCTTATCAAATAGTATCTCATTTATTTGTTTGTTTTCTGTCTCCTTTAAGAAGAAAGTAAGCTTCTTGTGGGCAGGAGTATTTTCTGGTGCTGGCACAAGTTTGGCCATAGGGTAAGTGGTCGGTGAATCTTTGTGGGAAACGAAATGAAATCTGGCAATGGATTATTGGATATGGCACTGATACGGGATGGACTGTGTCTCCCCCAAGTTGTATGTTGATGCCCTAACCCTAGTAGCTCAAAATGTGACTATATTTGGAGAGAGCATCTTTAAAAAGATAATTAAAGCTAAACAAGGTCATACAAGTAAGCCCCAATTCAGTACAGCTGGTGTCCTTATAGGAAGAAGAAATCTGGACACATGAAGGGACACCAGAGATGAGAAGAGACCATGGGAAGAGGCAGCAAGATTGAAGTCATCTGGAAGCCAAAGAGAGAGATCTCAGAGGAAACCAAAGGTAATTGTGATATGGTGAAAGAAAAAAACCAGAGTATTTTGTGATGGCGGCCCTCACAAACTGGACTTCAGCAAAACCAAACACTTGTTGCAACCAAAGACATTATCAAGAAAGTAAAAAAGATAACCTTACAAAATGGGGAGAAACATTTGCAAATAACGTGATAAAGGTTTAATATCCAGAAGAGATTTTTTAAAACTCTTACAGCTTGACACCAAAAAAGACTAACAACCCAAGTTTTAAAATGGGCAAGACATGAACAGAACAGACATTTCTCTAACTAAGACATACAGATGGCCAGTGAGAACATAGGTTGATGGTCAATGTAGTTGTTAGGAAAACATAGATCCAAACCACAATAAGATACCACTTCATATCCATGACGAGGGCTAAAACCAAAAAACTGGAATATGACAAGTGTTGGCAAGGGTGTAGAGAAATCGAAACCCACATACCTTGTGGATAGGAATGGGAAATGGTGCAGCCACTGTGGGAAGGAGTGTGGATGTTCCTCAAAAAGCTAAACATATAACTGAGGTCCAGCAATTCCACTACTAGGGATATACTCAGAATGCTTGAAAACAGATGCAGGTGCGTGTACACACAATGTTCACTGTGGCATTGTGCACCGTAGCCAAAGGTGTACAATACAAGATCCGTGAATAGACTCATGGGTAAATGGAAGTGGTCTATCCACGCAATGGAATACCGTGTGGCCATAAAAAGAAGCGGAGTATGGACGCATGCTACGCTGTGGGTAACTCTGGAAACATCACACCAAGCGAAATAAGGCAGACACAAAATGACATCTATTGTACGATCCACTTATACAAAGTATCTAGGACAGACAATTTCAAAAAGACAGAAAGTAGACCTAGAGATCACCAGAGGTTAGGCTAAGGGAAAGTGGGGAGTCATTGCTTAAGAGTCTTGGAGTTCCCATTTGGGATGACAAAAAGTTTGAGAAATGGATTGTGGTCCTGGAGGCTCAGCACTGTGAATGTGGTTAATGCCACTGGATTGCACACTTGAAAATGGGCAAAATGGCAAATGTTGTTATATTTACCAAAGAGAGGAAAAGAACGAATAAACAATTTACAACACCACTGTTTATCTTCTTCCAGATTAGATTTCTACTGTCAACAGACGATATAACTGATGCTCTATTTAAGAAGTTAGGTGGGGGAGAGCGGGGCAGGGTTGCACCTGACTGGCTCAGTCGGTAGAACATGCAACTCTTGATCTCAGGTTTGCAAGTTCGAGCCCCATGTGTGGTGTGGAGATTACTTAAAAATTAAAGCTTTCAGAAAAGCTTTGCAGGGGGTGCACCTGGGTGGCTCAGTCGATTAAACATCCGACTTCGGCTCATGATCTCAGGGTTCGTGAGTCTGAGCCCTCCATCAAGCTCTGTGCTGACAGATCAGAGCCTGGAGCCTGTTTCCGATTTTGCGTTTCCGTCTCTCTCTGCCCCTCCCCTGCTCACGCTCTGTCTCTGTCAAAAATAAATTTTAAAAAAGACACATTAAAAAAATTTTTTTAAAAAACTAAGTTCCTTTAAGGAACCCTAGTGAACCCTTTTCCTGCATTATATCAAGTCTTAGGAGTGTGTGTGGGTATGGGTGTGTGCGTGCGCACACACGCACGTGTATTTAAGGAGGATATAAATGTCTTGGAAACATACCATTTCTGTATAGAAAATGCTCCAGGTGGAGCTTCCACAGAGCCAAAGTGCACGTGGAAGGGGACAAAGGGCTTTCAGAGGGAGGGAGAAGGCAGACTCATCCTGAGAGCAAACTGGCGCTCAGGATTCCAGGGAACATGACGGAGCAAGCCTGATTTGGAAGACTGGGCTCCCTAACTGCCTTTACCGCTGTAGGCACCTTGACCCCTTTGCACTTCAGAGTCTTTGTTGTAAAGCGAAACCATGAGAACTATATAATTCGATCATAGTAGGGGTTAAATGAGACGCTAGCTCCCAATTCAGGTGGTTAATTAAACTCTCTTCTCCACCACCACCACCACTGCCTCGCTGCTAAAGTAAAGGCGACACAGTCCCCATAACCAAGACCCTCCTGTCTCATCCGGCAACCCAAGCTCATTGTTCTGCTGGTCGGCCTCTGATCCGGGAGCAGCCATGATCCTGAAGACGCTGGTCCCAGAGTCACTGTTTATACGAAGTTCATTAACCATCAACAGCACTTCCTGCGATATCAATATAGTGAGAGATGTCATCCTTTTCAAGTGTCTACCAACACACTCTGATACAAAGTTTCTTCTACCAAGCCTCTCTATCTTTAGATTTTACTGCTGTGCTAGTATTTAGACTCACAGGGAACTTGCTTGCCGATGGTTTGTGTGGACAGGAACAGCCTGACTTCAGGAGCCTCGTCTGAAAGCAAACTTCACCAGTTCTCAAGAAGCTTGACTTTTCAACGGGGTTGGAGGGGTGGGGGCTAGACAATGCCTGGTGCTTTTTACTCACGCTTCTGTTCTGTCACTCTCCAGTAAGTACTGGACAGGGCCCGTGTGGTTTAAAAATAGTTTATTTTTATGGAAGGCTCATATAAAACTTGTACCAAAGCAAGCAGTGATAAAAGCACAGGGCCCTGCCCCATTTCAAGGAAATTTCTTGAATAGCCGGGACTGATTTCAGCCTCCCAAGGATTAGACAGTTTCGTTGGACTTCTGGCTAGGCATGAGAGAACCCACCTTCCCCATTTCTGCGTGGAGAATATGTGAAGCAGGCACCAATGGCGGTTCTGGAAATGGTTTTTCAGAAGCATGTGAACAAAACAGCAATGAAATCTCGGGGGCTGAACCTCATGGAAAAGGGACTCACTTTCTCACTTGCTGATGACATCAGGAGGAAGTGTTCTGGCTCAGAAGGAGGAGATCTTTACTACTGCTCTATTAAAAAAGAGAGATTAGCAAGTATTAAGGAGAGAAGAAGCCTGGGGGCGAGGATCTTTGGCAGGCAACAGTATCTAATTAGAAGGTAATTGGGGAAAAAATAGAATGAAAATAAGACAATGTTTGAAAATTCTTATAATGGCAAGTGATGGAAGGATTCCTTTTTAACTATTTCTATTTGGAAAAAAATTGAGTTGGCTTAAAGACAAATATTAAGGAAATATCAGGACACAGGGTCCTCTGAAGACGTGCTGAGGGATTCTTGTGTTTCTCTATAATCTACTTTTTGCCCCTTCACTTGGAACCTGACAGTAGAGAAGAACCATGAGGAATTTTTGATCTCCTGAAAATTCTACATGCGATAGAACGATGGTCTCTCTCATCATCAGGGAAATACAAATCAAAACCACACTGCGATACCACCTCACACCAGTCAGAGTCGCTAAAATAAACAAATCAGGAAACTATAGATGCTGGCGAGGATGTGGAGAAGTAGGCACCCTCCTACACTGTTGGTGGGAATGCAAACTGGTGCAGCCACTCTGGAAAACGGTGTGGAGGTTCCTCAAAAAAATGAAAATAGAGCTACCCTATGATCCAGCAATAGCCCTGCTAGGAATCTACCCAAGAGACACAGGATTGCTGATGCATAGGAGCACGTGTACCCCAATGTTCATAGCAGCACTTTCGACAATAGCCAAAACATGGAAAGAAACTAAGTGCCCATCAACTGACGAGTGGATAAAGAAGATGTGGTACATATATACAATGGACTACTATGTGGCAATGACAAAAAATGAAATCTGGCCATGTGTAGCCAGATGGATGGAACTGGAGGGAATTATGTTAAGTGAAATAAGTCAGTCAGAAAAAGACAGATACCATATGTTTCCACGAATAGGTGGACTTGGTGAGACTAAGCAAAAACCAGGGGGAGGGGAAGAGGGGAAAGAAAAAAAAGACACAGAGAGAGAGGGAGATAAAACATAAGAGACTCTCAAAGACTAAGAACAAACTGAGGGTGAGGGAGATGGGGGGGGAGAGGGGGTGATGGGCATTAAAAAAGGGCACATGTTGGGATGAACACTGGGTGTTTTATGTAAACCAATTTGAAAATAAACTATTTTAAATTAAAAAAAAAAAAAAAAAGAACGATGGTCTCTTGGATCGTCCCCTCATTTTGAGAGTCATGGCTTGTTTTAATTAGATAACCTCTAAGGTTTCTTCAGGCTGTAACTGTTTACTTTTTAGATCAGACTCCCGAGGCGCAGAGAGGTAATGGAATTCACCCAGATTCACAGGGCTAGTAAGTGGCAGTGCCAACATGAGGACTCATGGCGCCCTGTTTGCCATCTGCCGAGTAAAGCTGCCCAAATGGGTTTGGGGGCAATATTCCAGTCTTCTCACTTCCAAATGGACTTGCTTCCTGCAAACTCTAGCCTCGAGGTATTGGCCAAATGGGACAAGAGGAGCCGCAGCTTGCCCACTCCAAGGCAGAGACCATCTGGCATGTGAGAAAGAAGAACGTCTGACGGTGACCTCAGGGATGGGATGACACCAGCCCCCAAGCCACTGGAGACCCTGCAGTTCCGTTCTTCCAAAGAGCTTAATGATGTCTCTTCCTTCCTATGACATGGGAGTCTACTCTGTGTTTATTGTTCCCACAGCCCAGACCCAGGGTGGGCCTTTCTGTGATTGGCTTCCCAGCCCCACCCTGTCTAAATATGCAGCCCCTACCACTTCTCTTCTGTCAGCCCAGGGAAACATCTCCCACCCTTACTGGCGATAAAAGCCCAAAGCCATTGTAGAAAATGCCAGAGGTCTACGTGTTATGTCGTGTATTCGATTTGGTCCCACCGATGGTTGAAAGCCCCCTTACTTTTTAACTAAAAAAAAAAAAAAAAAAAAGTTTCAAAGGAAAATCACTTCCCAGCCTCACTTGTCCAAACAGGCTTCTGTCCCCACTGAGTGACATACATCCCCTCGACTTCGCAGATGGTGTAAACATTGAGAAACTGAAAATTGCAAAGTTTGTGCTGGCCCCAATGGTTTCCCCCGGGGACTTTTCTTTTTCTCATTTATTTCGTCATCAGGGCAACTGGGAATTCTACAAAATCACGTGCTTTGGCATCGTGGAAGGATAAGCTCTCCGATTTCTTGGTTGAGCAGGAACTGTACGTGAATTATGCTAGGATCACACCTAAGACGGGATAGCGCATCTTTCTGGGATAAGAATATTCATCCCCTTATGCACCAGAGTTCACTCTCAGCTACCTTGACCACCATTCACTGAAATGGAGGCAACATCAAATGAGGAGTCACTTGGGTAAAGAAGTGTGAGAACACAGCTTTACCAGATGGGAGCAATCCTGACCCTCTAAAACACAGCTTCTACCAGCCCCTTCATCCTGCAGGGAGAAACCTAGACGAAAATGCCTGATACAGAACGAAAATTCATAGTGTGTTGTCAGAGACCAGTCAAAGGTCATTTCCCGGCATCACTCAGTCAGAAGGCTGCTGGTGCACAAACACAAGGGTGAGACAGCGCAGTGGTCAAGAACACAGCTGGAAAGGCAGGCTCTCTCCACTTGAGAATCCTGCCTCCAACACTAACCAGTTCCAAACTTGAGGAACTTAAACTCTTCGAGCCTCTGTTCTCTCATCTTCCAAAGGGAGACTATAGAAAGATCTTCCTCATCAGTTGTGGAAGAATGACATCAAGCCCACAATGTGCCCAGTATTAAGTTTTATGGCTTCAACATGCATATGCCAAAGATGATAAAAAGTTGTTGGTAGCAGTTGTCCATGGGGCCACCTTTGCTCACCCCAAGGTAAAGAAACAGGTCCCAATCTCTCTCTCCTGCCTGGTATATTTGAAATGGAAAGGGTAGAATTTTCATTCCTGCCTCCCTATAATTCAGGATCATGTATTGGGTACATTGCTTCTTCTCTATGTTTACCAGGACTCATCAAGTGGTAAATAATAGAAACTCGACTCAAACTAATTTAAGTATAAAATAGGATTTATCACATCATGAACCTGGGAGATCCAACCACTGGCTTCGAACCCAATGGGATCTGAAGATTATGAATGACTAAACTCTGATGACCTCCTTTTTTCTGACGTATTAGTCTCTCCCCACCCCTCCACCTAGACCCACTGTGCTCCATTGTTGCCTGTGTTTCTCCTATGTGATGTCTTATTCTCTCCTACTGAACACGAGTTCTTTGCATGGTTTGGTAGATGGCTCCCAGATAGTTCTGACTCATGCCTTCCAATTCTGTACACCACAAACAAAACTCCTTTTTCTTTCAGTCCTAGATGGACAAAGTCCTGGGGAAGAACTTGGAGTAACCCAGCCCGGGGCATGGAAGTAAAGACCAGGCCAGTTACCATGGCTGGAGACACTGTGGTTCTCACGATTGGCTGGGTCTGTGTTACATGCCCAGCCACGTCTCTGCTGACCCATGCAGAATCCAGTGTAGCATGTCCATGGAAGAAAGGGGATGTTGAAAGAAAACAGTAACTGCACACTTCCACTCAGAGTATGAAATTCTCTGTGTTGGAGAATTTATTCTCTCTAATTCTCACTGGGGGCACATGCCAGAATCGCAGGAAAAAAAACTAAGTATACTAATTTTTAACTTTTATTTTCTCAATTTTATTGTTGTTCATAACCCAAGATGTATATTCTCCCCAACCAATGGTTCGTTTGTTTGTTTTCAGCGTGGAAACCTGCTGAGCTAGAAGATCCTTTGCTATGAGTAAGAGGAAGGTGGCTGATACCTGATATGGTCCCTGTATCTGTCCTATATGTTCCCATTTTCACCTCGACTTAATTCACACCTGAAAGAAGCAGGGAACTGGTCTGCAGTGCTCTGAGTATACTGTGGTCCTATTTTCAAGCCTTCTCTTCCCACTCTCCTCTCCCACCCGAGAGCATTTCAAGTGAAGGGAATGCAAAGCACAGAAAAGAATATAAGCCACTGCTTTCAAGAGACAAACTTGGGGGCGCCTGGGTGGCTCAGCTGTTAAGCATCTGACTTTGGCTCATGTCATGATCTCACGGTTCGAGAGCTCGAGTACCGCGTCAGATGAACTCGAGCCCTGCTTTGAGTGGGCCCTGCTTCTCTCTTTCTCTCTCTCTCTCTCTCTCTGCCCCTCACTCACTTTCTCCATCTCTCTCTAAAAAGAGACAGACAGAGAGAGAGAGAAACTTGGGATGAAATCTGGGCTCTTCCACTTACAAGCTGTGTTTCAAAAAGTTATGGTACCTGCCTGAACTTCACCTTCCTCCCCTGCAAATGAGGATAGGTTAGCTATTTCAAAGTCTCGTTGATAAGATTAAGTAGGATATTGGGAAGCCCATCTTTTGCTTCCACACAAGATAAATTAACAAAACTTACCCTCCCACCTAAAATAAACCAACAGACAAAAAGGGACAAAATACAGTGAAAACAATTGTTTTCAAGACACATTACCTCATGCAGCAAAAGACCGTGATCCCTGAGAGATGGAGAAAAACACAGCTGGTGCTAGGATTGCCCCAGCTCACTCCCTTGAAAAGGCCTGCAGCCTGCGGCATGCCTGGTGGACTCCATGAGTTGAATGGCTGAGCTGAGTCTCCAGGGATACAGAGGCAGACCAAGGCATCTATGACTTGAGTACGCAGGGCAGACTTTTGGAGAGGAAACAGCTGTACATGGAGAGAACCCCGAAGATCAGCAAGACGGTCCTCCTGGGATATGCCGCAGAGCAGTGATCAGCCCACACATGTGAGGAAACTACTCAAAATGATGGAAAGAAGCACCTGAAAGGACGTTCCTGAAATGGAACGTTGTCGGGTACTCTTACAGGACCAGGGATAATGCCATGTACCCCAGAGGGACCTCTTGTTTCGTGGGCACTGGGGAGGGAACTCAGGAAGGTCTCACTTCAGTCATAGGGAATAATTAGCTCTCAGGTGCCGCTGCCCCAGACCTGCCTAGCAAATCATACGTGCGAAGACCCAAAACGATCAAGTTGTTGCCAAGAAACTTCACCGAAGATCAGAAAAATCTTAAAACATGTTTATGGGCATACAAAAATATCCATCACCCAGCAAGGTGAAATTCACAATGGCTAGCATACAAACTTCGCCAGGCATGGAGTGAAACCAGAAAATACGACCCAAATTGAGAAAAAGGAATAAGCTGAAATCCACCCAGAACTGACACAGATGTTAAAATTAACAGAAAGGACATTAGAACAATTATAACTGTATTCCAGATGTCCAAATGTTGAGCTTTAACTGAAGATGGCTTTGACTTAAAAAGACATAAAACATATTAAAAAGAAAAAAAAGAGATCCACAATGAATTTCTAGAGATGACATATATGGTGTGTAAAATGAAAAATACCCTAAATGAGATTGATTGCAGATTAGACGTTGCAGAAGAAAAGATTAGTGAACTTGGAGCTATAGCAATAGGAACTATTCAAAATAAAACTCAGAGAGAAAAATAAAGAAAAAAATAAAAGAGTGTCAGTGAACCAAAGGACAATTTCAAGCAGCCTAATATATGAGTAAGTGAATTCTGTAAAGAAGAGACTAGGGGCGGAATAGGTGTGGGCAGAAAGAACATTTGGAGAACTAGTGGCCAATCCTCCTCAAATTTAATAAAAGCTATACACCTATAGATCCAAGAGACTCAATGTCTTCCTAACACAAGAGACACGAAGAAGTATACCATAACCAAAACCTACTCTAAATCATCAAAAACATAATTGAAATATGTTTAGAATCAGTGCTTAACAGCAAATCTTAAAAGCATCCAGAGAAAGAGACATGTTATATACAGAAAAGCTAAGATAAAGGTGAAAGCAGCTTTCTTACTGGAAACAACACAAGGAAGAAGACCTCTGTCTTCTAGGCAGTCTAGAGCAATCCGTAGGCCATGCCTTCAGTCTTCCTGTGTACCATCTGAAAAGGACTGACCCCATTCACAAAGGTGAATGCTGGTTTCCCAGTCCGTGGGGATAGTAGAAAAGGAAACAGAGTTTGTTCTAAAGAAAAAAAAACTACCTGACATGGAAAATGTACACATTCCCTCTATTTATACCCCACTAGTCAAGGACCTAATCCCAGAGCCATATCCAGCTGCAGGGGTGTGTGTAGGCACAGCCTCTGACGTCAGGCAGAAGAAAAACAGAAGAACATGTATCCATATTCCTATGTGGTCGCCGGTAGCGGCCGCACCAACCTATTCCCACTTATTCCTTATCCAGTGGCCTCTTTATTTGGCCAATTAGCAAATGTGTGGCTACCTTACAAGACTTCAGGCTCTGTGAGGATAGAAACCAAGTCAATTTGGTTTATTCCTGCCTGAGAACTGGTTTTGTTGATTTGTTTTTTTTAATTACTTTTATTTTTTCTTTTTTAAATACGGTTTCTCTACATTTTTAATAGGCTTACTGAGATATAATTCACACACCATACAATTCACCCATTTAAAATGTACAAGTCAATGCACTTAAGTATATTTGCAGGACTTTGCAACCATTACCATAACCTAATTTTAGAATTTCTGGCCACTCAAATGAAATCTCATACCCATTAGCAGTCACTCATTTTTCTTTCCACAGTTTTAACCCTAAATAATCTACTTTCTATGGTTTAACGCATGAAACAGCAATTAATCTCCATTCCTAGTGCCTTACATGTAGTGGGCTCTCCATAAATGCACACTGGACAGAGTTAAAATCTTTCTGCTGTCGGCATACATAACCAAGTTAAAGACTCGCTCCAAGGAACGTTCAAAATACATACTGTTACTTGGTGAATTTTATCACTCTCTCTTGGTACCCAGAGTAAGTGAATAAAATCACACCATCTGGCAGTTGGTAATTGTCTCATTTTGCCTCCACCATAGACATCTGGGAAGGGAACAATTATAGTTCCCATTTTACAGATGAGAACACCCAAGACTGGCTCCCCCTATGCCAGCTGGCTGATTTTGAGACTCATTAACCCATTTGCTCAACACGGATCTGAATCCTCAGCTTTAGCCACACCAAAAGGACGCAAAATCCCCAAGCTTGAGAAAATGTTGATTTGAGCAGGACCCACTTCGGCCTGGGTGTGCGACCTATTATATAAACAATATTTGTTTTCAAACTGAACCATTAATTACAACCCGCTGTCTGATCTGCCTGCCAACCACCTTCCTACCAGGCAACCAGATGCTAGTGCCATCATTTTCCCCAAAGTGACATAAATATCCACACCAACACTCAGGAAAACTGGACATCTCCGCAGACAAGAATTTTTCTGTTCCTTAAACTGTTTCCCAGCTTGCTCACAAGCTGGCAAGATGCCTCTGTTTGATCACTTGATATTCTGAATCTTCTTACGGTAAACTCCACAAACAACCAGCACAGGCGCCCTCTCTCACTGTGTGGGTTCTGGACACACGGAAATGTGAGGGCTCATAGGGCCCCAGTTTCTCCCAGAAGGCCCTCACACACTTTGGATCTATTCGCTTTCTTTTAATACAGCCACTTAAGGTGCCAAAATGAACACAAAAATTGTTTGAAGTATCTATTTCATAGCTCCTGGTCCTCGCCCCCGGCCACCAAGTTGCCAAAGGCTGCTGTCTGCGCCGTCTCTCCTCTCCTTTCCAACTGGTCCCCCTTAAAGGAAACAGTGGTCTTTCTTTCCAGACACCTTGTGGAAAGGATGGATGAAACAGAGGAGGCTGGTGAGGGCGGGAGCTGCCTCAGACTCGGGCTGAGTGGCAGGATGGTGAGAGCGTCTGGGAGGTGGGCCCCGCACACCCGCTCCTGTAGACTTTGATGTTTTGAAGGCCTGTGGAAGGCAGCCAGGGAAATCGAGATACACTCACCCAGTAATTGATTATTCAGCTGCATCTCAGAAAGACACAGCCTGGCAGGGGCTGACAGCTATTGTTTCCTTTTGCGGCTTTTGGGGGTGGGAGCCAAGGAAATGTGGGGCAAAGATGTAGCCTTGGGGGATGTAGGTAGGAAGTCATCCAGCTCTGGAAGCCCATTGTTTAGGTGTTCACAAGCCTCCTTTTCTCTAATGCAGTCTGAGATAGGCAGTGGTGTGAGGCGGAACCTGATAAGAAGGGAAAGACAGAGCCATGGATGCATGGGTGGAGGAGAAGGAAAACGGAGTGCAGACATTATAGACAAACGGAATTTTTGTGGGCTTAATGATTTTTCAATTCTGCGTGGGGTGGATAATATGAATGTACCGCAGTTCAGTGTGTGCACGAGTTTCAGATATTAATCCCGATCTACCATGTTTTCATTTCATTACATGTTGACTTTCACTTATTTTAAAATATACTACTGAAAGAGCTTATGAAATATTATACCACTGTTCCCCACGATGCAATTTTCTAGCAATTTTTCGACAGATGAACAAATGTCTATGATAATTTTTCGGTAATAACTTCCACTGGTTATTTTTCATGAGCATAATGGGCAAACATTTCTAGGCTGGAAGAGAAAAGTTAGAGGACGGTGATTTTAACGTGGAGTGGATGAGTCTTGGGAGGACGGGGAAAAAATGAGAAGGAAGACATCAGATTTTTTCCAGGAGAAAATTCATGCATACCCTTAAAAATATTTTAAAATCACCTCGGTGCTTAGATTTAATGTTGTTCAAACAATTTCATCAGTTTGGGGATTCCAAGGGAATGAGCTGTTGGTACACATTAAAAGGGGAGCAATGTCGACCTAGTATCGACCTCTCATTTACAGACAGGTAAACTGATCCCCGAGTGACTTGCGGAAGGCAATACAGGTGGCTGATGTGGCAGAACCAAGACTTGGAACCCATTACTGTGAGTCCAAACTCAACCCCTTCTTGCGATATTCTTGGATTTGGTGGTTAGAAATACCAGTTTTGGTGTCTGTCCCAGTGATCTCTCTGCTAAAGAGAGGAAAATGAGGGTACTCTGAATGGCAGTTAACATGCTACTAGATAGAGTAAGTGTTCAATAAATGTTATTAGTCTGAGCTAATCACAATGCTAAGCATTTTTTATGTATCATCTCCTTTATTTTTAATTTTTTAATGTTTATTGTTTATTTTTTGAGAGAGAGAGAGACAGAGGGCAAGTGGTGGAGGGGCAGAGAAAGAGAGGGAGATACAGAATCTCAACCAGGCTCCAGGTTCCGAGCTGTCAGCACAGAGCGTGCCGAGGGGCTCGAATTCATCAACCATGAGCTCATGACCTGAGCCAAAATATGACGCTCAACTGACTGAGCCACCTCCTTTAAACCTCCTAACAATACTTTAAGTTGGGTAATGCAATTACCCCCATCTTGCAGGTGAGAAAACTGGGGGAGAGTGAAGTTCAGTATTTTGCACAAGGTCACACCTGTTAGCACATGGCTGACTCTTTGTTAGTACTCACGACAACTGAACGCAGAGCCCATACTCCTAATCCTGGAATATATGAACATCGAACGTCATGTTATGGTTGTTTGGGTTCTCGGGTAATGTGGGCTCCAGCTTGAGCAGCGTTTGAGTAGAATTTGACTGTTATTCCATCTCGGTACGTGATAATACCATGGATTGCCTCAGAATATAATGAGCTGCACATCACAGAGGGGAATCGAGGAAGTATAGAATGTCCACTGAGAAAAGATGCTTCTGATCTAGGTGAAGCCATTGACCTTAGGTCTTTTCCAATATTGAGTGTCTGGATGCTCATGACTTGCCTCTTAACTTTTGAACCCCCAGTCTTGGTTTTCCCACTTGTATCTCTCAGACTGTGGAGTGTGTCAGGCATCGTGGCCACAAGCATTTTTGCTGCGTTAACTAATTGGCCAGAAGACCATTTTGTTGTGAAATATAGAATCATGAGGGGCACCTGGGTGGCTCAGTTGGTTAAGCGTCTGACTTCAGCTCAGGGCATGATCTCACAGTTCATGAATTCGAGCCCGCATCCGGCTCTGTGCTGACAGCTCAGAGCCTGGAGCCTGTTTCAGATTCTGTGTCTCCATCTCTTTCACTCTCTCTGCCCCTCCCCTGCTTGTGCTGTCTCTCTCTCTCTCAAAACTAAATAAACATTTAAAAAAATTCTTTGAAAAGATAGAATATGAAAAGAAAAAGAGGGACATTCATTAAAAAGGACATAATGCAGGGCCCCTGGGTGGCTCTGTCGGTCAAGCATCCGACTTTGGCTCAGGTCATGATCTCACGGTTTGTGGGTTCGATCCCTGTGTCAGGCTCTCTGCTAACAGCTCAGAGCCTGGAGCCTGCTTCGATTCTGTGTCTCCCTCTCTCTCAAAAATAAATATACATTAAAAAAAAGACATAATGCAACATGAAAAATACAATTAAAGACTATTGCAAATACAAAATATTTGAATACATGCAAAGTGTATAGTGTATATCCATAGTAATATTGTGCAAATGACTGATTTTATTTTGTGGACTGTACCTAAGCATTTATCTTCAAAGTCTTCCATTCTTGGTGAACTATTTTTTTTCTCATGGATTCATCTTCTCATTTGGCCTTCCACTTTTTCTGTTTTGCTCAAATTTCTCCATTAAGAGAGGCATTGGTTTACAAATACTAAGCTGCGCATTTGTAACTGAGCTTTGTACTGTGTTGTAGAAGCCTCTACACTGTTGTTCGTTCTTGGCATATTGTCATGTCTGTCGAAAGATGTTCCAAAGTTCCACAAGAAGTGTGGCTTCAACACTGCACCCCTGTGAGGACTACTGTGAGGGCAGAGATTTATATAGTATAAAATTTAAAGTACTGTGAAAATGGAGAAATTAAACCAAACTGGGGTGCCTGTGTGTCCGACTCTTGGTTTCAGCTCAGGTCATGATCTCACGGTTTGTGAGTTTGACCCCTGCATTGGGCTCTGTGCCGTTAGCACAGAGCCTGCTTGGGATTCTCTCTCTCTCACTCTCTCTCTCTCTCTGCCTATCCTCTGATTGTTCTCTTCCCTTTCAAAATAAAAATAAACTTAAATATTTCTTAAAAATCTCAAAAAAAAGAAATTAAACCGAACTGTCAACAGGTTATTTTTAAAAAATCTTTTAAAGCAAAATTGCCTTACAGCCAATTAGTTATGATGCAAAGACGTTGTGGCAAAACTGCCTAGGACCATTGTGGTGTCTACTGGTGTCACCAAGATATATATGGTCCTGACCGAACTGCTAAGTTGTCTTCACAGTATATGTGAATTCTGAAGGGAAGGATTTCTGAGAGTGCAATGATGCCTTTTCTCAGCCCAGTGAATCAGGCAGTTAACAGCACTGAAAGAACAAGACTTTTGCTTGAATCCTAGCTGATATGACAACATGACCCAGGCTTGCTGGAGGATAACGAAGCCATACAAAAGCAATGAATCTTTGCTTGGGAGCTAGTTGCCACACAGAAAACTAGCAGCATGGGGGAGGCACAGATTATCTGAACAGGAAAGGACTTGGTTATCAAGTAAAAGGCACCTTCATTTTGACACATGAGAAAACCAGAGAGAGAAAACAAACTGCTGTATGTCACACAGCAAGTTGGTGGTAAAGTCAGCACTAGAACTTTGACCAGGACACCTCTGAGATCTCACTGAAGGTTCCTTCCATCCATCCATCCATCCACCCATCCAACACACTTCTATTAAAGGCCTCCTTTGCTGTTGTCTATACATGATGGAGATTGAAAGATAAAGACTCCCCATTCCCTGTTTTGGGGGCTTATAATGTAGCAGGGAGAGAAACACGTATCTAATAGTTACAGTAATTTCGTAAGAGCTGTAATAAAGATATAAAGATTTTATGGAAACAGAAGAAGGTGGTTGACTTTCCAGGAAAGGCATCCTGGAAAGGGGTTATATTTGAACTAAACTTTGTGGCACGAGTAAGAGTGTATCAGGTCAGAGAGCGGGTAATCTAAAACAAAATAGCACAGATATGTGAGCAGCTATGGGGAGATGAACACCTCACATCGACGCTGAAAACAGAGGTGGAAAAAGTTTTAGGAAGTAGAAACAATGGCTACCTCAGAAAAATATTTGGGATGTGAGAAATATTTGGGATGTGAGAAATCTCCTACGAGAGGAAGATATGGTCAATGAGTCTGGAATAACTATCCTAAAACAACCTAAGCTATCTGAGGACCTATCTACCTGGACCTATCTTGGTTCATGTCAGTGTGATCTTCCAAGATGATGGTTGGCCCCAAGAAGAAAGTGGAGGAAGACCGGGAAGTATAGCATTTTCCCAATCATATTCTTCTGTGGAGGAAGGCTTACAGGTTATGGCCAAAGCCATCTCTAATTTAGTGACACCGTAATCTGAGAGAGACAAGTGGGGAAGCCAAGACTAATGTCTCGAAAGGCAAGAGGCAAGCTATAGGAAGCAAGTCTCGGTGATCCATAGTTGCTGC
The DNA here is from genome assembly GCA_030068075.1 of Paguma larvata. NCBI lineage: Eukaryota > Metazoa > Chordata > Mammalia > Carnivora > Viverridae > Paguma > Paguma larvata. The sequence continues at coordinate 50,913,933 of CM057841.1, forward strand.
TTCCATAGGTGTGTAATATTAGTTACTCCACCTGACGATCCAACAGTCCTTTTGGCCGGGCCCACCCTTCTCTATATAAAAGGCTCATTTCAAGGGGGTCCAAGGATTGCCATGAGTGAAAAATACATTCCATGTGGTTAGGGTGGTAACAGAATAGATGTCTCATTGCCCACTCTGAGAAGGCCCATATCCCTCAAGGAACTGACAAAGCCAAATGGTCTCTCCATCAAAGCTGTGGCATGGTGCCAAGAAAGCCAAAATGAGGAGTTTACAGTTCCAGAAGGGGTCACATGTCTCTTTGAGGGAAGAGTGACTGGATTTTCTTTCTCTTTAGCATGTCTCTGCCTAGACATGCTTCATTTTTTTTTTTTTTTCCAAAAGATTTGCTTCAGGTCAGCCGGAGAGAGGAGTTTTGCTTAACTCAAGATTTGGCACAGACAGCTGGAGTGGAATAAAATTGGAAAGTTCCAAAATGTGGGGCCTGGAATGACCAGTTGTAGTTATTCAACTTTTTTTTTTTTTCCACATAAAGTCAGTGACTACTCAAAAGGTATTAGGAAGTCTACACTGTCTATAATTATTTGACACGTATAAGGAGTTACACAGCTCCCATTTTAAATATATATACACTGTGAGGGTTAACTTTATGTGTCGACTTGGCTGGGCCATGGTGCCTAGATATTTAGTCCAATATTATTCTGGATGTTTCTTTTGAAGATGTTTATTGGATGAGATTGACATTTATACTGGTGGACTTGGAGTAAAGTAGATTACTCCCGTCATGTGGGTGGGCCTCATCCAATCAGTGGAAGGCCTTAATAGAACAAAGACTAACCTCTCCCAGGCAAGAAGGGATTCTGTCTGCTGGCTGCCTTTGAACTGGAGGTGTGACTCTTCTTGGGTCTTCAGCCTGCTGGTCTGTTCTAGATTTTGGATGTACCAAGTCTTCACAATTGCATGAGCCAATTCCTTAAAATAAATCTCTCTTCAATCAATTGAGCAATAGATAGATAGATAGATAGATAGATAGATAGATAGATAGATAGATAGACAGACAGTCAGACACAGACACACACATACCCACACACATCCTGGTGGTTCTGTTTCTCTGGAGAACACTGACTAATATATACACATGCATAGTTATACCGAGGACCTAGTATATATCAGGCATTATGCCAGGTTATTTATATCCATTTAATGCTCATAAGTACTTGACACTGTAGCTATCACTATCTTCATTTTGTAGATGAGAGAACTGAGGCTCAGAAAGATTAGATAACTTGATTCAAGTCTCACGGCTTATAAGAGACAGGGCTGAAACTTGAACTCAAGTCCACAAGACCACGAGATTGGACTCCGTTCCGAAGTGATGACAAGTAACCAGGCAAAATGAAACAAACTAAGTGGCAGAACATGTGAAGGGGAGAAGACCCACAAGTGTGGAATCACCTCCCAATAACCATCACCAGCGAGATCATCTGCAATTGGAAGAGACAGGGCTGCCCTGGCACAGGGACTGCCCTTGGCAAAGGTAAGCACAATCCAGATCGCTCTCGCTCTGTGTCTCTGCCCATTCCCTGTACTGTTGTGATGAGTTTGGGCTGTTTCTGGACGTGCCCTGGAAATTCATGGCAGCCCAAAAGGATGACAATTAGGTTTCCCATTAGCCTCTCTCACAACGTCATCATTGACTATTTTTCTCTGTTGAAATATTTTATAAAATTAGCCCAGACAGATTTCTGGAAGGCATAGGACTTGGACATTTTTTAAATGAAGGACATTCCACTGAGAGCAAGCCTAAATATTGACTCATCCGAGGAAGTATGTTCTTGGGGTAATACTGATGGGGACTGGAAGCTAAATCCCAGCTCCGTGATTTTAATCTGGGTGGACATGGATATGGGGCAGTTGCCCAAGCTTCTCTTCATGTCCCCAGTGTCTGGCTAGTTAAGGATGGAAGAGGACAATGAGTCAGCCCCCACTTCCTCTATTCTTACTCTCCCCAGCCATACTTTTAAATTCCCCTCAGCACACTGTGCTACCAACATGACTGAGAAACCTTTACCCAACTTTGATTGGGAGCTATTCTTGACCATTCCTCTGCTTTGAAATAATCAACTCAGAGCGCCCCAAGAGGAAACCAATGGGCACCTTTGTACCTAGAGACAAAAATTCAATTATTTCAGCATTTGCATGACCCTCCCCCATTCTCCATTAGCTTAGGTAATCAATCCAGTGTTGACCAAATGATGGTCCCTCTTGCTCTCCATAGTGTGAACATTTATTTCCAGCATCCCCCAGATTTCCCACCGATGTGTTTGCATCCCATATGTGTCTCAGTGTTCTCCAGCTTTGATTCTGTTTTGTTTTTATTTCTCCCTTCCTATAGTCTTTAAGTAGTCCCTTATGGTGTGTGTATGTGATTTCATATCACGAGAATGGTGTGGCCATAGCAAAAAGGCATTAGGGTGTTTCATAAATCAACCACAGTTTGGAGAAATGATGACAAGTGTGATTTATAGGCTCTTTCAGCTCTGATTTCCATATAGCTTTTCTCTGATTCACAACTATTCCTTGGAGGAGTAAAAGTAAAAGAAAGTACAGTGTGGGTGGTAGGTTCCCTCCCCAGAAACGCACAATAGTCATCATCTCCATAAAGGAAAGCAGATCTTTATGCTTTCCAATGGGTGAATGTTATCCATGGCAACCGGGAAACTATCAGAGTTGGAAGAAGTGAGTCAACTAAAATTCATTTTCTCTCGACCTGGGTAAAGCAAGACTAATTTTACATATTGGTCAAGAGAATGAGAAAATTGCCAATAATTCATGTTATTGGAAACCCCTAGCATGTAACTTAACTATCAATATAGAATTGCATATATAAATGTTGATGATCAGCTTTTGTTTACATTAAGTGGCAGCATGAAATGTTATTGATTTTACCAAAAGGTACTTTTTTTTTTTTATCACACATATGACTTTTGGCCTATTGGCCTAAGCTAGAGCGGACTATATAACTTATCTTCCAAATTAGGACCTTTTAAAAGTGAAGAGGGGCGTTACTAATTATTCCAGTCAACAGAGGCAGTCTCCGGCAAACTGGAAAGGCTGTGAGCCTTATCACAGGTCATATGGTCATTGTGTCCACTGCCTCATTACCAGTTCCTTGAAGAGCAGGAATCAAGATGTCGTGGTTGTCTTTATTAAGAGCATGTTTTATTCCCTGCTACGGACTAAGACTGTTTGCACTGAATGAATGATGCATTGATGTTGGAAATAAATTCACCCAGGCACCTGGCCTAGGTAAGAACTCACTCAACAGATTATACTAATAAACATATTTTAAATATAAATAGGAATATAATCTACCATGGCTTAGATGAACAGAATCTTTTGCAGATGCTCAAAATCAGTGGTTTTGGGGGACACTTTAAGATTTTTTTATTATTTTTAGGGCCCCTGGGTAGGTTAGTTGGTTAAACATCAGACTCTTGGTTTCATCTCAGGTCATAATCTCACAGTTCATGACTTTGAGCCCCACATCGGGCAGGGCAGAGCCTGCTTAGGATTCTCCCTCCCTCTCTCTCTGCCCCTCCCTTTCTCACTCTATCTCTCTCCCAAAATAAATAAATAAGCTTAAAAAAAATTTTTTTTTAGTTTTTTTCTCACAATATCCCTTCTCGTGTTTTTTCAAATGCAATCTTATGGAGAACTCCAATATATAAAAGAGATAGAAGCAGGTATGTATGATTTGGATAAATGCCCCTCAGCATTTACAGTTCTCCTAAAGCTTAGCTTCAGATCCAAATACTTCACTTGAGCAAAATTCAAGATGAACAAGTCCAGATAAACCCTGATTAAAATGTGAACATATCAACTAAACACGATTTGGAGGAAGAATCCCAATATTTTAGGCAAGTTCAGAAAGGCATTATAGGAGAATCAAGAAGAAATATTTGGCATTCATTGGGTTTTTAGTTTTCTTTAAAGTTCAATGCATACGGCACCGCAAGTTGAGTCCTGAGTGATTCCTTCAGCTGAACTTCAGGAAAAGAACAGAATGTAAAAAAAAAGAAAAGAAAAGAAAAAAAAAGACCACAGCCACGTGCAGCATTTATCTTCCGATTCTTTTAGACCCAAGAAAACATTCAGTGGGAAACAGCTTTTCTGAATGAGCTCTATGATATTTCTTAGACTTATCCTTCTGTCTGGTCAACTCCTTGCTTTGTCAAAGTTGGAGCCAAAATGTGGACTCACAGACTCATTCTAGGAGAAGCCTCTTGCCCAAGTCTCACAAAGTCAGAGTCGTCTGGAGTGAGGCAACGCTAACATCACAACAGGGCTGCAACCAGGAACTTGCCAGGTCCAAGGTTCCAGGAAGCAGTTGGCCGATGGCTTCTTATTTCCTGTATTTTTTAAGTTGTATTTATTTATTTTGAGAGAGACACAGTGTGACTGGGGGAGGGGTAGAGAGAGAGGGAGACAGAGAATCCCAAGCAGACTCCACACCATCAGCACAGAGCCCAACGTGGAGATGAAACCATGAGATCATGACCTGAGCTGAAACTGAGAGTCAGATGCTTAACTGACTGAGCCACCCAGGCATCCCAGCCAATGGCTTCTTATCCATCTTACATACTCCTTTCTGTATCAGTGGATCGTCACTCAGGAAACATCACAATTGCTACATAACAAACTACCACAAACTTAGAGACTTAAAGCAGCATGCATTTACAATCTCACAGTTTCTATGAATCAGGAATCCAGACACAGCTTAGCTGGACCCTCTACTTCAAGGTCTCTCACAAGGCTGTAATCAAGATGCCAATAAGGGCTGAGGGCTCATCTAAAAAGTTCAACTGGGGAAGAATGGCTTTCAAGTTCATGTGGTTGTTGGCAGAACTTAGTTTTGCAAGATTGTTGGACTGATGACGCTAGTTCTTATCTGGCTGTTGGCAAGAGATCATCCTCAGGACCTTGCCCTATGGCCTCATGATTAGGGCAACTCCCAACATGGCAGGTTGCTTCACCAGAGCAGGAAAGTAAGTCTGAGAAAGAAAATGCAGGACCGAAATCACAATCTTTTATACCAGAACCTGAACTTGGAAGTGAATATTACCACCTTTGCCATATTGTGTGGGTTCGAAGAAAGTCACAGATCCCGCCCAAATTCAATAGGAGAGTATTACGCAAGAAAAAGAATGTGAGTACCAGGAGGTAGGGATTGTTGGGGATCATCTATGAGTCCACCTGCGACAGTCAGAGTTTGCTGTGAGGGATGTACTGGACGCAGAGGAAAAACTAGACATCAACATCAATGAATTCTCCAATAAGGCACTCAATCCTGTATCTCTCAACTGCTCTCTAGCCTCCTCATATATCATTTTTCTTACATAAGCCTTTTCTGTCTTCTGCAAAGACACCAAGTCTACCAGGCCTCAGGCCCTTGGTGCCTGCCCTTCTCACTACCTAGAACGCCTTCTCAACTTTACTTAGGCCCCTTGTTGAAATGTCACCTCTTCTCAAAGGCTTAATCTCAATACCTTTGAATACTTACTTTTTGAGCTCCTACTATGTGTTACGCATATAATGAGAGTACCCCCACAAAAAAGAAAAGAAAAAGAAAAGAAAACCAGAATCTTTGACCTCAAGGAATTCTCTATTTAGTGAAAGGGACACATGCAAAAAATAACTAGCACTCAGCACAAATAAAAATAACTGTTGCAATTTGCTGTGGAGAAGTAAGGGCAGGTTTCAGAAATAGTAAACTAGGAGGTGTGGCTTGGTTGGGAGAAACCCACCAAGTTGCTCATCATCTGAAGCCAAACTTAGCATGGCACAATAACCTTTCACAACTGGTAACTTCCCATGCCTCTTTCTTCTCAACATATAATGCAGTCACAGAGAGGGAAAAAAAGATAGATGTGGTGTCCACTCTGTGCTTGTCCATACTCCCTTTCATATGTTGTTCCCTCTGCTGAAAACACTCCTTCTTGCCTGTTGAACTTCTTTGCATCTTTAAAAGAATCAAGTCAAATACTACCCACGTCCTAGTCTGCTTGGGCTACTAAAGCAAAACACCAGAGACTGGGTGGCCTACCCAACAAACATTTAGTCCTACAGTTCTAGAGGTTGGAAGTCTTGGAAGTCCAAGGTCAAGGTGGTTCTTGATGAAGGTCCTCTTCCTGGCTCGCAGGTGGCCACCTTCTCATTGTGTCCTCATATGGTGGTGAGAGAAAGCCCTGATGTCTCTTCCTCTTCTTAGAAGGGCATCCTCTCTTCCTGAGGGCCTCAGCCTCATAACCTCATCTACATCTAATTACCTCCAAAGGCCCCATCTCCTAATACCATCCCACTGGGGTTGGGCTTCAACATAGAAATGTTGGGGAGACACAGACATTCAGTCTATAACAATGTCTTTTGAGAATCTTTCCTCAAATGCCTAGAAGCTTAAGCAGATACATGCAGTATGCTTCTGGAACCTTTTCTTACTTAACTAGATAGCAAGCACAGCATATATTATCATTGTGAATGAGACTCTCTTTTAAGTCATGAGCACCTTGATGGCAGACTGTATGTCATCAATGCTGTCTCCTCAGTGGGTACGGGGCAAGGTGGTCACCCAGCTGTGGTCAAGAAATACTTGAGAAGAGGATAGAAGGGAGCAGAGAGGCTCTTGATTAATACTCAGGCTATTTATTTCTAACTCACCTCAATCTTTGCTTTCAGCTCATGTTGAATGCCAAGTCAACTTAGGGCTGCCTGAATCTCAGCAGGAATGTTTGCAGTACCCGGACATCCCATAGTTTGTGAGAAGTTCCAACATGTCCGCCCAGAAATTAGAAACCTGAACACCCCTGACTCTTCACAGTGTTTAGTATGTTATGGTTTTTGAACCACAGTCTGAATTGGATACATCTGTCTTCAAAAGAACTTCAATTCCAACATGAAAGTCAGTAAGGAAAACAGTGTCCTCACATTTAGAAGGCGGGTTCCCAAAGTGTGAATTTTTCTGTCTGGTTAGGATTGCTTCCTTAAGGTTGGGACACCTAAGGCTGATGCTTTTTTACTCCGTCATCAGTGTTCTTAAAGGAACTGCTTCATTGCAAGGTTCTTTGTGATCTTTAAAGTGCAAACTTACATTACGGTCATTTTTAGATACAATGTCTAATATATTTCTGCATAGGGAAGGTATGCCTTCCCTAAAGCTTTAAAATAAAATTTCATATGTTTCAAAAGACTCTCCAAATGATTATTTCTGTGCTTTTAATCTAGCCTCTAGTATGGATAGAGAGACTAAAAATAGGGATAACAATAATTACCATGTTGGGCATTGACCTTGTGCCAAGAACTCTAGCTCGTGCTTTCTGTACAGAGGTTTGTGGGGTCTTTTTGCAATTTTACTTGCTAAAACCATGTGAGGTTGATATAACATACTTTACAAATGAGAAAATTTAGGCTCAAAGAAGTACCTAGAGGCATACAGAAAAGATGTAAATTTTAGGGAGATCCAGGAAGAGGCCCCCGTAGCTAACTGGTGGTTGGAAATCACCTTCTATTTTTCTACCCCATTCTGACTCCTGACATAATCCTTGGACATCAATTCTTTTGCTTCCAATGAGAAATGAAATAAGCACACCTGAGACTGTAGAAGCAGTGTCTTACAATCACACTAAGATACAGGTGACCAATAATTATGTCTTTTTTGAGGAGAAATTGCAATAGAAAGAGGTGGGGGGAAGGAGACTATGAGAGAGACATTGAATGAGGACCCTGGATGACTTGAAGAGGAAGAGAGAAATCATCTCTTGCCCCATGAGCAAATGACCCAGATAATTAACGTGTTTTGCACTGAAGATAAGAGTGGATGGGCAATTGTGACATTGTCCTATACTCTGGTCCTGTTACTTATTCCTTCACTCCTTTACCATGTATTGTTGTGTCTGACCATTGTATAGGATTAGATAAAATGCCTTCACCAAATACCCCTCAACACCTCAGAGAGAAGTTTTTAAGAAATGCTTCAATAAGTCACCGACAACCCATTCTATTTCTACACATGGGTTTAAAAATCTGTTGAATACGGGCACTTGGGTGGCTCAGTCGGTTCAGTGTCTGACTTCAGCTCAGGTCATGCTCTCACGGCTCATGAGTTCAAGCCCCTTTTTGGGCTCTGTGCTGACAGCCCAGAGCTTGAAGCCTGCTTCAAATTCTGTGTCTCCCTCTCTCTCTGCCCCTCCCCTGCTCACGCTCTGTCTCCACGTCTCTCAAAAATAAGTAAACATTAAAAAAAAAAATCTGTTCAATAAAGAAAGAAGTTGTAAATGGTTGTTTCACAATATTGCATGGCCTTGGGGTAAATGCCTGTACGTATCTCCAGCCCTCACACCCCTTCTTTTTATGTAACTGAGGTCACATGAGCCCACCCCAGGCTCCTGGACCACCCTAAATTCATTGATAAAAGAATTTAAAGAGGCTTCAACTTAATACATGATGATCTGACTCTACTCGAAGACTGAGCTCAGAAAGTGAGGTTTCTGTGCGGCCCTCTCCCAGCACCCACTGCCCAGTACTGTTCTGATAAAGGCATGAGCCCCCATCCCCAGGACTGTTGTCATGCGCTTCGTATTTCCCATTCTCCATTTTTGCAGTGGTTCCACCGCTTGTCACACCTCTGGAAGGCTCAGTGCCTGCTGGTGTTTGTCGATATTGCCTCTTCTTGTGAGAACATATGGTGACGTGGGATCTATCATTACATCCCCTGTTTTCATTTAATATATATATAGTTAAGAAGTACGCTGGGCTCAGAACTGCTTTGCATTGTTTCCTTTGAACAAAAATTAAACTTTCTTCTGCTTTTTTTTTTAAGTAGGCTTCATGCCCAGTGCAGAGCCCAATGTGGGGCTTCAACTCAGGACCCTAAAATGAAGACCTGAGTTGAGATCAAGAGCTCGATGCCTAACTGACCTAAACTTTCTTCTTGAAGGGGTAAAGAAAAGCTTCAAGCTAAATCGAAGGTTCTGAATGAGACTTCTAACACTAAAATCTTTTTTTTCTTTTTTTTTTTTAACATTTATTTATTTTTGAGAGACATAGACACAGAGCACAAGCAGGGGAAGGGCAGAGAGAGATGGAGACACAGAATCCGAAACAGGCTCTAGGCTCTGATGAGTCATCAGCACAGAGCCGGACGCGGGGCTCGAACTCACAGACGTGAGATCATGACCTGAGCTGAAGTTGGCCGCTTAACCAACTGAGCCACCCAGGTGCTCCTCTAACACTAAAATCTTAATGGTCAATGAATATTTGTTAGTACCGATCTGAAGCGCACAGAACAAATATTCCATGTATGGCAGAATAGTGAATACCATGAGTTGCCAGCATTTTCTTCTAGAAGATGGAAACTAATTAATGTCCATAAAACTATCAACCATACATATTTTCCTCATCAGGAAAGAAAACTAAACAACAATAACAACACCCAGAATATACAGATATATTCATTCTCAATGCCATAGTATCAATCGGTAACAGTTAGGTTGTTGAAATAGAATGTTCAATATACAGATAGATAGATAGATAGATAGAGGGATGGTGGATGGATGTATCAATAAATTGATGGATGGGGGGGTGGATGGATGGATGGGTTAATGGATGGATGAATGGATGGTGGATGGATAGGTTGATGGATGGATGGGTAGATGGATGGATGGATGGATGGGTAGATGGATGTATGGATGGATGGATGGATGGATAGTTAAGTAATGATTAGTTTTGTTTGAACTGATGTTTTCCTTCTCCATCACTAGTCATCTTCAAAGGGGATCTGACATGACTAGATATCAGAAGAGAGATTTCAGTATGAGGAGCTGTGTCATTCTCCCCATGTGCAGTGACCAACCAGTAGGGTAATATGGAAACTGGTAGAAAGATGCTATTCCCATGAGACAGGTACACTCCTCACTAGGATGTGGGTGGAATCAGGACCCTGGTCATCAGGAACCCTCCCATTCCTCTGGACTCTGGACCCTTCAAGGAGTCGAGGGTCTAGTTTGCTTTCTCTGCCTAAGAAATTGAAAGCAATAGAAACTCGTAGAGCAGAAGTGAGGTCACTAGGAGGAATTCAGCTACGTATGTCCTAAGGGCTGAACCTGGAGGAGTATGTCTGACTGCCTCCGGCCCGGCCCACCCCACCCCCCCTCCAGAGGCTAGCCAAGGCCCATTTGACATGAAGAGAGACAGTCACCGGGAAGGGAGGAGGAGGAGGTGTCGGCAGTGAGTTATAGCTTGCCTACACACTCAAAGTAGCAGCTAAGGAAAAAAATCTGAGAGGCAATCCTCAGGGAGGTGAAGACGATACAGAAAGTAGGCCAGGGAGGGCAGGGTGGGAATGTAGAGGGTGTTTTGCATTAGATTAATAGTGGTGAAATGGAAAACATAAAAGGATACACACAAGTCATGGGATATGAGCGCCATATAAAAGTAAAAACATAGCCTTACTCTGGGTTGTGCAGCTGGCCTGCTCACGAGCCTCCCACCACGATGATACATGAGCTTTGTTTTTAAGGAACCTGGAGGAAAGCTTGGGGGCAGGCAAGCTCCTGTTCATGCAACTTTGCTCCAAATAGGTCACACACGCTTAGGCCAGCCTCCCCTGAACCACTCTTTGCAGACACAAACACGATCACATGCCAATTCAAATTATACACAAAGGAAGGCTTCTTTAAGCACCTGTCATGTGCCAAAATTTTTCACCCTGCAAGGTAGGCACTCTTACCCCTATTTCCCAGGTGGGAAGATTAAGGCTCAAGGACGAATCACTTGCTCAAGGTTTCATAACGAATCAGAAGCTCATCAAGATTTTAATGCCAGCGAGCCCAGCCATACCAAGTTCCAGAGACTCTGTTCTTTCCATCATAGTCTCTCCCTAAATTAAAAGCAGGGGATGGCTGAGAACAAGGGAGGAGGGCAGAGTGGCAAGTTTCTAAACAACTACGAGTGCTTCATAATTTTAATGCAAAATGGCAATAGGTAGTACCATTAGAAGATGATTTCAGGGGCGCCTGGGTGGCTCGGTTGGTTAAGCGGCCAACTTCGGCTCGGGTCATGATCTCATGGTCTGTGAGTTCGAGCCCCGCATCGGGCTCTGTGCCGACAGCTCAGAGCCTAGAGCCTGCTTCAGATTCTGTGTCTCCCTCTCTCTCTGCCCTTCCCCTGCTCACACTCTGTCTCTATGTCTCTCAAAAATAAATAAATGTTAAAAAAATTATTAAAAAAAAAAAAGATGATTTCACATGAGTCAGTCCTACACATTCCTGAACCTCTTGTGAGCACAGATATTGACTGCTTTTGTTAGATACCATCTTTTTGAAGTGTTTATTTGTTTTTGAGAGAGAGAGAGAGAGAGAGAGAGAGCAGGAGAGGGGCAGAGAGAGATGGGGGACGAAGGATCCAAAGTGGGCTCTGTGCCGACAGCCTGGAGCCCAATGCAGGGCTCAAACTCATGAACTGTGAGATCATGACGTGAGCTGAAGTTGAACACTTAACTGACAGAGTCACCCAGGTGCCCCCAAGTACCACTTTTTTAAGGGTATGTAACAAACGGCCTTGGGAAATAGCGGTAGTGTCTTCCTCTGGAGCAGCGGGCAGGCCTGCTTACCACCAGCATAAAGACTCAGGTTCCCTAAGCTTACAGTTCCTCTTCTGTGACATACCCTACAACTTGTGACGTGGCCCTTTTTGCATTGCCCTATGGGAGCCAGAGGAAGGGAAGCTGACCCAAACACGAAGTTTTATGCCGGTTTCCGTGCCAGGAGTAATAAAGTTCTTTATCGTTGACCCGTGAGTCTCACGTTTCTAGCCAACATCCACGAATCCTTGGCAAGCTAACTTGTTAGCCTGAAAGTAGGGTAGCATCTCAGACACCACAACACTGGACGCTTCCAGGGGAAACGGGGAATGGACAGAGAAATCTAGATGGATATCCTCCTGTCTACTGTCCCCAAAACGAGGTGCAGAGGCCCTCATGTGGCACGTGAGAAAGTGTTTGGGTACCTTGTGCAACCTCAGGCCAGGCAACCTAGGAAGTAGCTTGGATATGAACGAGCCACCGTACCAGGCTCCAGTTCCTGAATGAACACCATCTGTCTAAGATACAATGAGGGGTGCCTGAGGAAGTGCTTAAGAATAGCCAGAACTCCTCAGAGCTTGACACACATTATTTCATTGAATCTCAGCCATAATTCTACAAACTAGGAATTACAGCTCTCAGAAAGGTAACTACCTCCCACGGATACAAGCTGGTGCCCCAGTGTATCTGCACCCATGCCTGCCCATCATTAGCATCCTAGAAGACTCTTCCTCTGCCACCGGTGAATTCATCACTATTCCTGAAATACATTGTGTTTCAATTCCTTAAAAAAAATTCTTTAGACAAAGAACTATGTGCTAGTAATAAGAGGCAATTACCATTCGGGGAGGAAAAAAAAAGAACACCTCTGTTTAGTTAATGAGGAACACTTGTTCAAGCAAAGCAGCTCTCTGGGGCAAACGAAAGTATTTTTTTCCCTTAATTATTTGAAGTCCATGGTAGGGTAATCCAAACCTCCCCACAGAGAGGACGCAGTCCACATAACCTTATTCCATGTTTTCCCCTTCTTCCAACTCCAGGATGCATGAGGACCGGTGAGTGACCCTTTAGGAACAGAAGACTGACACCAATAAGTGTGGACAGTGAGAGTGCCTTTTGCTGGGCCGAGAGATAGACCCGACCCCTCAGTTCCTGCTGCAGTCAGCCCAGAGGCCAAGGTGCAAGTGTGGGCCTGCCCACTGCTTACAGGACCTCCGGGAGAGCGGGCCAATCATCCTGGAGGTGTCCTGCCTTCGGACAAAGCCCACTGTGAGAGGCAGCCCTCTACAGCCCTTCTGGAAGAGGTGGGAAGCTTACTGGCTCTGCGACTGGAAAGGGGGGACCCCTGGTGTGTCGGTGACCAGCGGAGGGACCCAGGAGAAGCCCCTGGCCACTGCATAGTTGCTCATTTCACAAGGAGGAGCTCGCAGCTTCTACAGACTGTGATCAGTTGAGAGAATCATGGCAAATAATGGGTTACTGTCTTGGTTTCCTACAGCTGCCCTGACAAATTACAATGAAGCGTGAGGCTTAAAAAACAGGAGACGTTTTTTTGTTCAGAGTTTTAGGAGGCCGAAAGTACAAAATCAAGTCACTGGCAGAACTTGGCTCTCTCTCCCAGGTTTGGGTGATGGCTGGCAATCCTGAGCATTCCTTCACCTGCAGCTACAGAAGCCCTATCACTGATTCTGTCATCACAAGCTTGTCTTCTGTGTCCATGTCTTCCCTTGACCTTGTCTTCTGTGTCCATGTCTTCCTTGACCTTCTCCTCTCCATGTCCTATCTCCTCTTCTTTATTTATTTTTGAGACCGAGAGAGGTAGAGAGTATAAGCAGGAGAGGAGCAGAGAGAGAGGGAGACACAGAATCTAAAGCAGGCTCCAGGCACCAAGCTGTCAGCACAGAGCCCAACTCAGGGCTCGAACCCACAACAGTGAGATCATCACCTGAGCTGGAGTCAGATGCTTAACCAACTGAGCCACCCAGGCACCCTTCTCCTCTTCTTAATTTACATCTTAATTGTACCTGCAAAGACCCTATTTCCAAATCCGATTACATTTGCAGGTACCAAGGGTTAGGGCTTGCATAGATACCTTACGGGGACACAGTTCAATGCACAACAGTTATTAATGGTATAGTGGCCATTTGTGAGCAATACCATTATCCTGCATCTTATACAGTAGAACACAATTAGACTAAGGTCAGCTTCATGCATTTGAACTCTCTCCTTGTCTGCTATACTATAGGCATGCCCACCTATTCATCTCCTTAGGAACACTCATCATTTGTACATTATATTTATTTTGTTCAAGGACCATTGCCTCCCACGCACTGACATGTAAAGAGTATGTGGGTAGGAGTTTTAGTCTATTTTCCTTACCTCATGTACACCAGCGCAATACCTGGAATGTAGTAGAAATTTAATAAATGCCTGTTGAATAAGTGAATATATGAAGGAGATGAGTCAGAGCATGGGGAGCACGCTCACAGCCAGCACTGGGGATGACCCCTCCCACCAGCAGGCCCTGGCTGGTGTGCCCCATCTCTTGCACGTTACCCATGAGTATTTGGTCCTAGTTACCAAAGTGGGCTTGAGGCTCAGACCACTGGAGTCCTAGCGGTGGTCTTTCCCCACAGCTCCTGTGTGAATCCTCTCCATGTTACTCAGCCTCTCTGTGACTCTGTATAATACACATGTGCAGTCTGACTTCATAGGATTGTGATATAAATTATCCCTCTAACCAACATTTATTGAATATCTTGTTGGGTGCCGTGGTGAAATCGGATAAGGCATAAGAAGTGCTTAGCAAAGCTCTTGGCATGTTGGAGGTATTGGGTAAGTGGTATTTGGCTCAACCGAATATCTTACATGCAAAGGCAGAGCCAATGAGGGGATCGGCCAGGTAAAGTATGAAGATGAGAAGAGAGACCAAATGACCACAGCACCCTTCATTACGAGACTAAAGGTACCCCAGTGTGCTGCTGTGTAACCAGAGAAGTCTCCACTCAGCAGCTGCAAGAGGTTGAGAGTGGTAAGGGGGAAAAGGAATGTGAGGGAAAATTACCCAAGGAAAGCACTATTGGTCATCATTATATTGGAAGGCAGAGGGGGTAAGAGTGTTGGCACTGTTAATTCCAGAGATACCAATCCTATCAGGCAAAGGTCAGTGTTGGGAAGGTGACAAGGACACGTGGAACAGCACAGACTTCAGAAACAACACTGGGCACAAACCTAGTGTCTCCCACTTAACTGCAGAGGATAGGGGTACCTGGGTGGCTCAGTCAGTTAAGCTTCTGACTTCAGCTCAGGTCATGATCTCATGGTCCATGAGTTTGAGCACCATGTCAGGCTCTGTGCTGATAGCTCAGAGCCTGGAGCCTGCTTCAGAATCTGTGTCCTTCTTTCTCTGCCCCTCCCCTGCTTATGTTCTGCTCTCTCTCTCTCTCTCTCAAAAATAAATAAGCATTAAAAAAATGCAGAGGATGGAGCAAATAACCATATTCTAAGTGCAGGTTCATGGCGGAGGTGTGGGGTGATACGGAACACCCACTATGTGCCAGATCTACTACACTGAACACTGTAGCACATTATTCCACATAATCCTCACGTCAACTCTTTGTGAGTCAGCCATCAACATCCCCATTTTGCAGATGTAGAGAATGATTCCTGGGAGAGGAGTTAAACTTCCCGAGGACAACCAGCTGCTAAGTATACTCAGCATTCCTCTGCCTGCATTCCTTCCACTCCTGACACTCCATACCCCTCCTTTATCCAAGATTCCTGGGTGTGGAATTTTTGAACCTTAAATAGGCCAAAGTTCTAATTGGGCTTTCCGTGTGTGAATGTCTACTTGGCCATTTTTATTTCATCACTTTTTGTAGGGCAGAGTCATTTGAGTTTATTGGCACAGAGGACTTTCTGAAATGACCCTGTCTTCTGATAGGACTCCATTCCATCAAAACTGCATTAATGAAATATCATTTTATTAAGGAAAGGAGGGAAACTTTGACACAGTGAAACTGGACCAGGGTTTCTCAAGCTCAGCACTATTGACGTTTGGGGCTGGAGAATTCTTTCTGGTGGAAGCTGTCCTGTGAATTGCAGGATATTTAGCCGCATCCCCCAGCCCCTGCCCACATACCAGCAGCGCCTCCTCCCCCAGTTTGTGACAATGAAAAATGTCTGCAGATATTGCCACAGGTCCCCTGGGAAGGGGCTGGTAAAAATCACCCGATTGTGAAACAGCAAACGAGACAAATATGAGTTCAAATGCTTCGTCTACAACTTTTGTGGCTTTGGGAAAGTTACACATTCTTCTTGAGACTCTGCCTTCTCATGTATAGAATGGAGACATTAATTCCTATCTTGCAGGCTCATTGTCAGAGTTGACAAGATAATGGACTAAAAGTACACGGCACGTGGGCCCTCAGTAGATGCCTAGCAAAGATTATAAAAATAAGTACTTATTTTTGCAAGACTTTTGATTAGCTTTCATAATGCCCCCATTTGAGAATCTTGTTTCCTTCATCCCAGGCGAGTTATACTCTTTCAAATTGTTGCTGCCCATCCCATGCAACTCACTTTAATATTTATAAATAATATCCATCAAGTACGTTGTGCTCATGATCTTTTCACCATTTTTAAAACCGCAATATCGAGGTGTGATTGCCCTACAAAAAGCTGTACATGTTTAATGCAGACAACTTTATGAGTTTGGAGATGAGTATATACTCATGAAACCATTACCCCAATCTACGCCAGAAATATGTCCGCCATGTTTCCCTTTGATCTTTACGGCAGTCCTACAAGGAAGGTCGAGCCGCCAACATTTTAAAAACAAGGAATCAGACTTAGAGACATTAAGAAACTTAGCCAGGATCACACAGCCAGAAAGTAGGGTTCAGACTCTCACTCTGCATCCCAAGACACTTCCTAGTATCTTACCTTCCTTCTGCATACATCCAAGAGGCACTTTCTGAGTTCTGTGCTGAGGACAGAGTCTCTTTCATGAAGAGTGTGCAAGGAGAAAAAAGCAAGTGCCTTAAGCGGAATGAATAAATTTTACATAGGGGGAAGAACAAAGGGTTACGAGAGCACAGAGCAGGCATATTTATCTCATCTGGAAAGTTCTAGAGAGCTGGCTAACAGAAAAGATACAAAGAGAATTATGAAGAACAAGTTGGAGTTAGCCAAACTGGAAGAGGAAAACAGTCTAGATAAAGCAAACATGGGTACAATCTCCTAGTGTTGATAAGAACATGATGGATGTAGTTCAAAATGAATGAAGCTTGGAGAGCAAGGGAAGGAGAAGGAAAGGATGAGAGAGGAGGTAGGCAGGGGCCAGATGACAAGGCATGTGCCTGGCATTCAGAGCTCTTCCTTTGGGTCAGGAGGCTTCTTGGGTGTTTCAAGTCTCTCCTATATCCTACTTCTCACATTGGTCCCCTAAAATCTCTCTCCCGTGGTTCAGCAGAATAAAAAACATTCCATGTCCTTGTGAAGGCTGCATCTGTGAGGTGGACATTCTGCACTTGGGGAAGTGGAAATGCTGTCATGGTTAAGTCTATCCATGTGCTACCCTTCTTTCAGCCAAAACACCTAAAGAAGAAAAATGAACAAGACTGTTGCATTTTATTTTTATGGTATTGTATTTATTTATTTAGAGAGTGAAAGTAGGGAGAGATAGAGAGAGAAAGGGAGAGAGAGAATCTTAAGCAGGTCCCAACACGGGACTCGATCCCACCATCTTGAGAGCATGACATGAGCTGAAATCAAGAGTCGGACACTCAACCAGCTGGGCCACCCAAGTGCCCCTAGACTGCTACACTTTATATGGGACTATGACAAGCCACACACCAGTAGGCTCTTCCTAGAAGCCCACCTGGAAATGCATGTCAGGTCCGCAAACAACGCTGAGGCAGGGCTCCTGACAGGCTGATGGGGAGGAACGTGGACATGCCCGTTTGAAAGGCTGGGCAACCCCACTAGAGGGACTCTCAGCACCGTTTTCTGAGCCTCCATCTCTGCTGATCTTGGGGGCCATCGCTTCCTGAGGAGGAAGTTTCCTCAAGGGTACCTCCAGCTCTTAACAATTTTTTTATATGACCAGCAACCCTTTTTAAACATTCAAATAAGATACATCAACATTTCAGACTTGAGAAACCCAAACGATCCAATCTGGCTGTCGTACAATGTGTATCTATATAAAATGGTCACTGCGTTGAAGTCATATCCTGTGCCTCCTGCCCCAGACCCTGAGCATAGTGGGTGCCTGGTGAATGGTGGGGGATAGGAAAAGGAATTGTGATCCCTATGGTAGCATGAAAATGTCCAGCCCACCCTTATTTTTTGCAGCTCCCATCACCACTGATAAAAATGCGCAGTATCCAAAATACCCAGGGAATATTTATCCCCACGGTATATAATGTCGTGTTTTTTCTCACCGTGAAAAGGGCAGGGCAGGTTGGGAAGAGACTGCGCTAGGGAAGGAGACAGTGACAGATCTGGACGCTGGAGAGAGTGCCACAAGTTAAACTCACACGCATGCACCTGCACACACACTGAAGACATACATTGTTCGAGTGTAAGGTTTTAAAGTCATGACCTAAAAACGAGTCTTGTGTAGTACAAAATTACCCTTGAAAAACTCCCTAAAAAGGGAAGAAAGGATAAAGGTGTGAGAGAAATAATCTTTTGATATCAGGGAAGCCAAGGGCTTGGGGTTGGTATGTTGCTGACTACTGGGGACAAGGGTGCCGGGGCGAAAGTGATGGGAGGGGGGTGGGAGAAGGTCAGGAGATTCTTCTAGATTTTTCTATGCTGCCCAACCAAGCTTTGGGAGAGGAGATGGGTTATTTGAGTCTCCACTGTTGAACACATATAATAAAGTGGGTGTAACCCCATCTTACTGAAAAAACAAACAAACAAACAAACAAAACCTAGAGCTTTCTCCAATTAAAAATGAAAGACAGTCAAAAAATGACTCCTTTTGTTATTAGGTAGAATAGGCTTTGAAAGGAGGCTGTGTTTGGTTGACTCCGAGGGTTCTAAAATCTACCTACTCCTCAGGAAACACACAAGTAGTTTTACATTTAATTTTAGGGATTCCTGGTTCCTTTTAAGACTACTCACGGGCCTTCCTCTAGAGAGAAAAGGTTTGCTAAGTAAGTGGAAACTGCTCTTTGAAATAAGTAAAAGTCCTGTCTCTAAACTTCTTCTAAATGGTTTTGTTTCTTATGGATAAGTTCGCATGTTGATAAAGTCACCGAAAATGCTTATTGGATGATGCCAAGGGGTCAACTCTGGGACTGTCCCCCTTCATCAGGGTGTCATAATGAGTAAGTCTATGGGAGAAGCTTCAGGGGACCTGAGAGGTTACGCTGGTTTCTCTCTGGATGAGTCTGAACAAGACATTTCCGCATCTCGAGCCACAGTGTCTTCATCTGCAAAGTGAGGTATTGGGCCCTATCATCTTTCTAAAGCTCCTTCCAGCACACGAGAGAGTGAACGCTTCTCTCCCAGCCCCTCCAGAAGTTCTAATAAGCCTTCCCTGGAGAGAAATCAATAGTTCACCACCGATGCGTGTGTGAACGGGAGAGCAAGATCTTTCTGTAGACAAAGCAAGAATGAACAGAGGCCATGTTTCGATCAAGAGTGGAAAACAAACTGGTCATCTCATTATCTCTTCAGCCTCTGCTTTGGGAACGAAAAATCTATTCTTAAAGTTTCAAAAATTCGTCAGAAGTATCAACAGTGGCAGAAAATGAACTGTAATGAACTGCAAAGATCTCTCACAAAGCGCCCAAAGAGAAGACAGCCCAAACAGACAGCATGTTTCTGTTTTCCTTGCGGTTCCTCCGTTGATTTCACCACCGATTCTATTGACTATTACTTTCCTTGTAAGATGAAAATGGCCAAAACTGTGTAGGAAGGGAAGAGGAAAAGGCGAATCATCATTTGTTGGTAATTATTACAGGCTGGGAACTCTTGCTTATGTCATTCCATTTATCATAGGAATTTATTCGAATGATGAGGACACAGAGACTCAGTGGCCATCAGAAATGAGGCCAAAATGATCCAAACAGAGAATATCAAAATGGAGATGTAAGCTTGGTTCTCTCTATTCCTAAACCCCACAAGTGCTTTTCAGTAAGCCATGCTGCCTCCAGGAGAGTCGGCTATGTGACCTCCACAAAGATCCTTCTGAATTGGAAGGCAAAGATGACTTAACGTCTAAGCCATGACTCAGATCCGTAAATGTTCAACACTCCCCAAAGGGCCATCAAGGGTGACTACAAGCACTGCAACAAAGAATGACACTAAAGGCTGCATTTCAGGAGGCACAGGCTGCAACCCTTGATGACACAACACCATAGAGAAGATAAGGACTCTGGAACAGTCTTTTCCACTAACCAGCTATGAATCTTGAACAGTCACTTAACAGATCCAGACTCCTGGGGTGGGGGTGGGCGAGAAGCACCTGGGGGGCTTAGTCCGTTAAGCATCCAACTTCGGCTCAGGTCATGATCTCATGGCTGGTGAGTTCGAGCCCCACATTGGGCTCTGTGCTGCCATCTCAGAGCCTGAATCCTGCTCTCTCTCTCTCTCTCTCTCTCTCTCTTTCTCTTTCTCTCTCCCTCTCCCTCGGACCCTCTCCTGCTTGCACTCTCTCTCTCTCAAAAATAAATAAACATTAAAATAAATAAACAAAAGTTAAACAAAACACAATACAGATGGATGGTACCTTGAGATCTCTCCCTCCCTGGGCCTTTGTGATCAACAAACAGAACAATATATGTAAAGACACCTTTACAAGAACAAAGTAGTAGCTTTATGAATGCAACATTAGGGAATTGTTCACATATATTCTGCATCTTTAGTTTCAGCCACCGGTTCAGGTAACTGGAGCCCAAAGCAACTAACCAGGTAGTTACTTAACCTATCTGTAATTCACTCTTGGTTGTCTGCATTACCATACCCACTGAAGAACATAAGAATAAAAACAGATACAGGTACTGTTCAATCACTATAGCCACATGGCCCCTGACTAGCTAAGGCCCTAAGCACAAGCTTACAGTTTCACCCAAGAGACTGAACCTTCTCTGTTTATTTCGATGTGAACCTCTTTGAGCCGGAGGGGCTCATTTCTTTCCTCAATGCCTCGTTTCCAAACATCAAACTATAGTAAGAATTTAAAGTTAGGAGTTCCCTGTCACAGTGCTAACAAGTGGTGTTATTATTCAAACTGGGGTCTGCTTGACTTAAAAGGTGATGCTCTTTCCATAAAAGCTACTCTGCCTCCTAGAGCAACAAAGACTACACATGAGAAATAGAGCTTGAAATTCCACTTGTCTGATTAATACAGAGTGCCTATCTGGAGATTTATGTTTGTTTTTCTACTAAATAAATGGTTACATTTCCCCAGCCAAGAATACATTGAGCTAATTAATAACAGCTTTCTTTCAAAGTCTGCTACATTGAAAAAATTCTATCCCCAGGGACCAATCCCTCAAAAGGCCATAGACGGACTATCTCAAGAGTTGCTCATTAAGAGACCCCTGAGAGCAACCATGCACTGACAATCTATTGGCCATTCACACCTTAGCAAAGATTAGCACCGGTGAATTGTCAAGCAGAAAATAATGTGGAATGAATGGGGGGAAGAAAGGAAGGGAGGAGGAGAGGGAGGAAGGCAGGCAGGAATAAGAAAGAAAGAAAGGAATGTTGAGAGCCTGGTGTTTTCCAGGGTCTTGCTACATTCGTTTCACATGGTCCGGTATTAAGTTCTTGTGTTCATTATTTGCTATGTATTCAGTTTAAACCTTACGAGCCATAATATACATATGATAACATGCAGCATTTGATGAGTTTATCCATCAAACGCTGCACTTTATTCATGTAGGAAGCCATCACTATAATCATGATAGAACATTTCCATTGCCCTAAAATCTTCCCTCTTTTCTCTTTACAGTCAACTCGTGATCTCAGATTCTAGCCATCACTTATTTGATTTCTCTCTACAAATCTTCCTTTTCTGGACACGTCACGTAAATGAAACAATATGATATGTAGCCATTTGCATTAAGCTTCTTTCACTTAGTGTACTGTTTTTGAGCTTCTCTCCTGCTGTAGCGTGTCTCAGTATTTCCTTCCTTCCCGTCTTCTCTGAACGGTTTTCCATTATATGTGTACTCGACCTGTTCTTGACCCATTCAGCTCCTGATGTACTGTTTCCAGTTTTTAACTATTATTCACAAGTTGCTACGAACAGTTGTGTACAAGTCTTTGGATGAAGCTAGGCTTGTATCTCTCTTGGGTGAAAAAGAACAGATGCTGGACTGTATGGTAAGTGCGTGGTTAACTTTTCAAGAAACTGTCGAAGGTGTTCTCAGAAGTGGCTGCGTTATCTTATCCTCCCATGAGCAATGTATGGAAATCCCAGTAACACTTGTTGTCCTCAGTCTTTTTAAACCCAGACATTCAGTGGGAAGTGATGTCCCCTCATCACTTCTTTAGTCACTGGGTAGGTAGCTAGGTCTCATTTTAGTTTTTAATCTGCATATTCCTGGGGCGCCTGGGTGGCTCAGTGGGTTTAAGTCAGTGAAGTCTGACTTCATGATCAGGTCATGGGTGGCTCAGTGGGTTAAGTCAGTGGGTCTGACTTCAGCTCAGGTCATGATCTCATAGTTCATGAGTTCTAGCCCCGCATCAGGCTCTGTGCTGACAGTTCAGAGTCTCCCTCTCTCTCTCTCTGCCCCTCCCCTGCTCACACTCTGTCTCCCTTTCTCTAAAATAAACATTAAAAAATTAATTTGCATTTTCCTGATCATTAGTTATGCTGAGTGTCTACCCATATGCTAATTAACTATTCGCATCTTCTTTCATAAGTGTCAGTTCAAATACTTCGCCCATTTTTTATTAGTTTATTCATCTTATTATTAAGTGAAGAGTTCCTATCCTAAATATTCTAAATATTTAGGTGACTGGATTTTTGTCCAATATATGTATTACATTCTCTTCAAGTCTGCAGCTTACGATTTTTTTCTTATTTGAATGATGCCTTTCAAAGAGGAAATATTTTTAATTTCATTAAAGGGCAGTTGAGCTTTTTAAAATTTATGGTTATGATTTTTATTCATTATTTAATAAAACTTTGCTTAGCCACAGGTTACAAAGATTTTCTTTGAGGTATTATTTTCTAGCCTTTGGTTTTGCAGTTTAGTGTATGATTCTAATAAATTTTTGTATGTGGTGGGAGGTAAGGTCTTCTCCCCGCATCAACGTCTTTTTCTCCCCATTTGGATATGCAACAAATGACATCCCCTCATCACTTCTTTACAAAGTTATCTCCTAGGAGTGCCTGGGTGCTTCTGACAGCTCAGAGCCTGGAGCCTGCTTCGGGTTCTGTCTCTCGCTCTCTTTCTGCCCCTCCCCTGCTCACACTCTGTTTCTCTCTCAAAAATAAATTAAAAATTTTTTTAAATAAATCTTTTTTTATTAAAAATAAAAATATCTTTTTTCCTATTAAATTACTCTGTGCTTTTGATTGCATGGATCTATTTCTGGGGTTAGTACTATATTTGATTGATCTATGTTTATCCTTACACTAATATCACATGATCTTGATCGCTGTAGCTTTTTAGTAGTTGCCAAAACAATGTAAGCCATTCAACTTTGTTCTTTTCTTTTTTTTCCCCAAAACTGCTTTGGCGATTATGGATACTTTATAATTATTTCCATGCCATAAAGTGATAAAGTTGGCTTGTCAATTTCTCAAAAATAGAAACAAAATAATCCTGATGAGACTTTAATTTGCATTGCATTGAACCTATAGATCAGGTTGGAAGCTATAAATTGAAGACATCCTAAAACATGGAAATTTCCAATTCTGAACTTATTTTATCTTTCCTTACATGAATATAGATTCTATTCAACTTAGATTTGTCTTAAAGGTATCTAAGCAATCAGTGAACCCAAAGACTTCATTTTGTATGTAATAAACCATCATTTTTATTTTTTAAGTAGGCTTCACACGCAGCGCAGAGCCCAGCACAGGGCTTGAACTCACAGCCTTGAGATCAAGACCTGAGCTGAGATCAAGAGTCGAACACTTAACTGACTGAACCACCCAGGCGCCCCATGAATTGTTTTTTTATATGATGCCCAGTCTTCCTTTTTCTCCCAAAGAAAATATTTTGATTATCAGTCCAGTAGCCTCTCCTCTTCTTTCTTGCTCATCAGAGGCTAATTTGAGTCAAATGATAAAGGAAAAAGAATGCTGAGTATACTTGGGGTAGAAGAGAACTCTTTCCACAAAGTGCATGCATTCAAGCGTGTGCACACACATGCACAACACGTACACAGACCTCAAGCAGGAGAGTTAAGAGAAAGATGCCAACACGTACAAGGAAAATGACTGCAGAGGATTAGCAAGCATAACTGTGTGTGTGTTGGGGTCTCCTTCAGTGTCCTTCAATCAATGCCAGTAATGCCCGGGGGGCAGTATGGTTCCTGAAGCTGGTGCTGCCACAAGACTGAACCATACGGGCTTCTGGATCTGCAAGGGCTCCACACAGATGGGGGAACTAGAGCCATCTGACTTTACTTGACAGGAAAGTGAGACACAGCAATGTCAGATCCCAGTCCCAAGCTGATGTCATTATGAGCAGAGTGGAACTCAGTCCCTGCCTTTCCCAACTCATGCCCCCACCCCCAACCCTTGCAGAGACCTATGCTTTCACAACTGCAACATGGCATGGGTCACACGATCCTCAGAGCACCTGGGTAGCAGCAGTCTCATGACTGGTTTCTCTATGGACATGGCTAAAAGTCAGTAGGCATTGGTATGTCTGTCTTGGTTACGTATGTACTGAAATATTTCTATAGGTGCTAGAAACTAAGTGACTAGATAAACAGCCATTTCCTCCAAGGCTTTTCCCTACCCTATAGAGCCTCCAGCTGCCCCGGTGGTCCCAAACATCTCCACATGGTCCAGCCACCAAAGGGTTAAAGCATGGCAAGATGGCCCCCATTCCCAACCTCAGGGATGTGACCTTCCTCCATTATGATTGGTGCCCACATCACAGCAGTCATTCAATATTTTAAATGTCACCACTTTCTACAGAAATGTTTTAGAAGACATTTAATTTCACAATACCCATTTCCTTAATATTTCTGGTCTATGTATTCCTTCCTATTCTCAGACACGAAAATACAAGTGAGCTCCTCAATAGCTATAAAAACCACAATAGCCACTATCATTTATTAAGTACCTATTATATTCTGACTCTTTATGGGGATCATCTAATTTAATTCCCAAATGAACCTACAGAGTAAGCGTTTTTGTCCTTATTTTATAAGCGCCTGAGGCTCAGGGTGATTAAATAACTTCCTCAAAGCCAACATCTGGGCCTCTTCCAATATGAGACTTTCCTGACTTGAGTAATGAAAGTTTTTTAAAAATAAATTCTCAGTTCAAGATATGAGGTCCATTCTCAACTGTTCCAATGCACCTCAAAACGCTAACCCCATGTCTTCTTAAGATGTCATCATGAATGTGTTTACCAACTCAGGATGAACGCACAAAAGTAACCCGTGGCCTGACCACTTTTCATGGCGGGGACTGGTGCGCACGCGCAGCGAATGCAAAGTTACCTCCTCCGGACACTGTCCTCAGAACGCCATCCGCGTCTGCACTCTAGCTCCTACCTTTGTGCTTTTTATTTATATCCTCAGCCATCACTTTTCCACGCTTTCCCACTCTCTCACTATAAAATAATACATAGACTTAACAGAGATGGGCTTTGTCACAGTGAGAGGGCTGGATTTAGCGGTTTCTAGGCGGGGAATTATTTGGGATAACTGATTGAAACCAAAGTGCATTGCCATTCCTTGCCTGCAACAATAAACACTCGGTCTTCAAAGGCTGACCAAGTTTCCAGTGATCTCCAACAATAGCAGTTGTCATTTTCAAATGATGGTCCTTTTGAAACGCCAAGTGGAGTGAAGAAAAAGTGTGTGCTATTGCTGATTAGACAGGAATATGACTTGCACAGCCTATGTCACTCTCTTGTCTGCAAATTTTCTGCCCTGATTAATTACAAAGAGTGCCAGAGTGTGTTGACGTTAGTTAAAAGCATTTGCTCTTTCCAGCCTGTCCTTATACCCGAATTAAGGATTTCTGTGTCGAGGTGAGGTCAGGAGGGTTCAGATCTGTTTTCCACTGATAAATCTTTCTGTCCCATAAGGATTAAAGGAACTAATACATGATCGCCTCTGTGTATATGTCCCCATGATCAAAGAACTCTTGGCCAAATGGGAATGGCTCAAAGAGATAATAAGTAATTTGTTCACTACAAACATTACAATTATCTATCCCTCTACAAAGTACTGAGAATAAATTCTCTAATCAGAGTTAATTAGCATCCTTGTTGCTTTGGGTTTAGCTGGCTCATTCTCTTAAAGGCACATGAATGTGAAAAATTACATGCTTTTCCTGAGCCAACTTCTTAAACCCTTTCAAAGTTAGTCGGAGTATCTGCCCACCAATTAGCTTCAACCCATTTACTTCAATCCCCTGAAATCAACTGCACAAAATGCACTGAGCTCCTTCTCTACATTCATTTACTCTTCCAAACTTCTACTTGGTGACTCCCCACTCAGTGCCAACTGCCTTTTTAAAGGCTTAACGCCCTCAAATTCACAAAACAGCATGGGATGCCATAAAAGAGGAACTAGTGTAGGTGCTCTAGGAGCAAAAAAAAAAAAATAGAAGAGAGGGGATGGAAATAAATGGCCTTGTTCAGGAGGTGACATCCAAGATTGGTCTGGAAGAATGAGTATGACTTTGGTAAACTGATATAAGAAAGCAGGGCATTTCAGGAAACACGAACATGAATGGCATGTGAAATGAGAATCATAATCATAAGAACAACAACACGTATTTATTAAGAACTACATGCTTTGCAGGTTCGAATTCACTCAATCTTCACCCAAAATACAATGAAGCACATCCTGTCATCATTCCTTTGCACAGATGTGGAAGTAGAAGGGAGAGGACGTGCAGTAACTAAACAAGACACAGAGCTGGTACAAAGTCAAGTCAAGATTTGAACCCAGGCCACCTGACTTCAGGGTCTGTATGTGATACCAACGAAGCACCACACACGTACATACACGCTTGAAAAATACTGAAGCCTTTTCTTCCAGGGAGACATGGTGTGTTGGGGTAGATGAGGCACAGACACATTCTGCACTTAATATATTCTCTGCAACAAAGAGTTCTGCCAAGAAAATACAACAAACCACTGAGAGGATGAAGAGATTGGTTCCAGGGGAAAGGTAGGGGAGGTTCTTTATGGCGACAGCTCTGTTGTGAAGAATGTCAGCTCACCACGCAATGCTTCACCGTGTTTCATAAACAAGAAACAACGTAAGGATGAAATGGTTCACGCAGCGCCCACACATGGAAGGTATGTGACTGACATGTCTCCCCTCGCCCCTCCATTCCAGCCTCCTCCATCAGATCTTCCAAAGCCCTCCCTTTGGAGATGATCCTTCCTAGGTGCTACCATGGGATGTGAAGGAAAAACAGGAGAAGCCATAATTACTCTCATATAATTGCACTAACAACAATGAACTAACAGAACTAACAGTGTGGTCGCTCTGCTCCACTCTCTCACTCATAGGAAGAAACTCTCAGATTAAAAAAAAAGTTTACACAGATTTGCCTTTACAATAGTGTCTAGTTTGGAATCAGGTTCTCACAGCACTGGTCCAGTACCTGAGGAGTAGCTGTTATTGTATTAGTCATCTGTTTTTCGTGGTATTTTCTCCCTCATCCTTCCAACAACCCTTCAAAATATGCATTATCATCTTCACTTAGTGGATGAGGCAACCGATAACTACAGAGTTTATGTAACTTGTTTATACCCATATACTCCTAGCACTGGAAGAAATCAGATTTGAGCCCAGACTTTTTTTCCGTCTGTAGATTCGATGTTACCATTCCCTCTCAGTAAGTTCTCCATCAATTTTAAATGAATTGAGGAATGGCAAAACCCAGGCCATTTCCCCTTTATTTTAGGAGAATAGGAGCAGAGATTAAGTCTGGACCAAGAAGTCGCGATATCAAGCCCCACTTGTGCATGCCAAATTCAAGTTGCATGATATTTGGCTTCTCTAAGCATCGTTTTCTCTGCCTGGAAAAATGAAAGTAAGATCTTGCTCACGAATAGAGATGAAAATTAAGGGAGATGGTGTATATAACTGTTCTTTTAAAATCACCCAGGTGGGGTGCCTGGGTGGCTCAGTCGGTTGAGCATTTGACTTCAGCTTTGGTCATGATCTCACAGTTCATGAGTTCAAGCCCCACATCAGGCTCTGTGCTGACAATTCGGAGCCTGGAGCCTGCTTCGGATTCTGCGTCTCCCTCTCTCTCTGCCCTTTCCCTTGCTTGCACTCTGCCCACCCCCCCCCTCAAAAATGAATAAGACATTTAAAAAAAATTTTTTTAATTTTAAAACACCCAAGTGGTTTTATTATCCTTGTAGAGAAAAGAGACAGACATCAAGAATTCTGGAGCCTGCTTGAGAGGAAGTAGCCACATATGTTCCTTGGGTTCCTCACCTGCAAGGTTAGTAGTTTGGGTTAAGTGGTTTTTGAACTTCTTACCCTGTAGGGGAAGTCCTTTTGCAAGTAAAAGTCCCAACATGTGGCATAGATCAATCCATGTATCTATGCTTGGCCATGAAGCTGCTCTGATACCCATGACTCTAAGGACCAGGGTTGGAAAACCTTTGAACTCAACAATCAGTGACATTCGAGGCTCTAGGGATCCTATGTTTTAGCCCATTCATGTAGACCAACACCAGCTGATCCAGAAAGGATACCATGCTCTTGACACCTGAACTCTCTCATAGTTTTACAAAAGCTGGTCATTGTGATGAAAAATAACCCAGATCACGTCATCAATGACCATGTTCTATAAGTAATTCACAGGTGCCACTCCTTCTGACCTTAGAAGCCCAATGATATTTTCAAGTTGTCGATCCACCAGCCTTCCTGTATGGCCATCCTTGACTCCCGCATTTCTCTTGCCCTCTAGTTTAATCATCACAAATCTTACAGCTTTAAATCTCCAACAGATGTCTAGAATCCTTCTACATCTTTCCATCTCTATTGTCATTTTCCAAAGCCAAGGCAGCTTTGTCCAGGCAAGAGAGACTAATAATTGGCTTTCTCTCATCTACTCTCCATATAGCATTGAACGAATAAGTTCTTGATCTACAAACGGCTCTTAGATAAAAATTGAAATTCCTAACCATAGCCTCCGAGGTCCGCCTAGGTGGACATCACGCCCTCTTCACCTCTGGGTCCAGCCACACTGACTGCCCCGACTCACAGGCCAAGCTCCTTTCTCTTTCCAGCATTCGCATTCGTCTTTCCCTCTATTTGGAGTGCTTTCCCCTCCCCTTTTTCACTGGCCGGCTCATCTCCTTCAGCCCCAAGTCAAATAAGTGTTCTTCCTCAATAGAAAACTTGCCTGCACATCATCTCAGTTCTTCCCATCTATGGTGGGGCCTGCATATTCCCCCCATAAGCTTAATCACACTCTCTACTGATTGGTTTGCTTGTCTGGTCTTAACCCACTTGAATATAAGCCCCAGGCAAGTAGAAGGACCTTATTTTTTTTTCCACAATTATAATCTCAGTACTTAGGACAGTACCCAGGACACAGTGGATGCTTACTAATTCCATGCTGAAAGAATAAACAAATGAGTGCTCATTAGCATTTGAACTGATGAGATTCTGAATGTACCCCTAAAGAATCTCTGTCTTCAAATAGCTCCTTCAGCCTTTCCTTTTCTCCTGACTTTTGGCAGTAATCTCAGCACTTTTCGTGATCTAACATGGGTGCACAAGGCACTTACTCAGGACTCCTGTGTCACATTGCAGGTGTGCTTTCTGATATTGAGAGCCCATTCTGGCGTAGACCCTCCCAGTGTTGCTAGGAATGGTCAAATTTGGGCTTTACCAATTTTTTCCCCAATTTTCTCAACAGTCATCCAAGTTATATATTCATCAGGTTACATCCAATCACACGTACATGTTTGTTTCTGAGCTACAGCAAATAGTGTACAATTAGGGCATGTGAATGGTTTCTACAAAGCTTTGCCAGAATAGATGAGACAGTGTTCAGCCTGAAGAATATATTGCTGCTATCTCTTTTCCTTTAGCAACCTAACATTATATTACTGAACCCATTCACTCCTGCAACCCTTTAGAGTTTGTAAAGGTCTTTCTTTAATGTGTTTCTTTTCTTTCATATTCACAGTGGACCATGAGCCAGGCATATCGATGCAGTGATTATTACCTCCTGGTTACAGAAAGGGAAACTCAGTCTCTGAAAGGTCAGGAAAACCACTAAAGACTTTGCAATTAAAAGACGGTGGTACCCACTCTAAAGACAGTATTGTTTCCACTGTACTGCCTTGCCTTCTTCAATCAACCGTTGCCCAAAAGAAATAAGCGAGAACAAATTCTAACCATGACAGTGTAGCTTACCAGCTATCCCAGGAGCTTGTAACTCTGCTCCTATTAATTCAAAATGGTAGAGGATATAAGAGCTTAGACCAATGGTTCTCAACCAAAGATGGTTTTGCACCCCAGGGAACATTTGGCAATGTCTGAGGATGTTTTTCATTGTCACGACTATTGGGTAGATTCCAGGGATGCTGCTAACTATCCTACAATACACAGGACAGCCCCCTACAACAGAGAATTATCTGGTCTAAAATGTTAACAGTATGGAGGCTGAAAAACTCTGGCTTAGAATAGTTGCTATTAGAATGATAAGAAAAAGGAAGGACTATGACCTGTTCTTCCTCCTGGCATAAGATATTTTAGTATTATGTGGGGTGAGCTCTTTCCAACCTCATAAATGTTCTGCCTACAAGGACTGGTCATCGGGAGGTGGAGAAGCATCTCCTCATGTTTGGCCAGGAGATATTCCCTGTTTCATGCATGGAATAAAACAGAAAAAATAAACTTCGACATACAGAAATTCACCTTGCAGCTGACTTTTTTTTTCAAACCATACTTTTATTATTTTTTGAAGGTCAAATGATAAAAGTATCCACTAAGTGTAGGCACCATGGTGCACTTGTGAACATATGAGCTGTTCTCCTGATCTCAAGAAGAATACTGGGGAATAAACATAAATCAACTAATGACAGGAAACATCAAAGGGGAAAAATCATCTAAGAGATTGTCCACACTAGATGTTTAAGCTTTGAGATCAAAGTACATTCTCAGGATTTTTTTTTATTACCATGTCCTAGGAAAAGGGAATTTCCAGTAGACTCGCCACGTGTGAATGGTCTCTTTTTAACATAGTAAGAGTTATCAAAATATTGAAAATTTTAACAGTTCGTTAATACCATATTGTAATTACAATATAAACAATTTGCAATTCATGAAACTCAAAGTTGGCCTAAATAGAAGCTTACAATAATTTTAAATGCATGTCTTTTTCCCAAAGTGCGGCCGCCAAACAAATGGTAGCTGGGATGAGGGCTCCATTTCACCACAAAACTGTAAATCCATCATCTGTGAGAGGACTGTAAATTATTCATTCAGGGGAAATTCCTCTCGTTTAGCCTACTGAGGGAATCCAAGAAAAGCAGTAAGAAAATGACTTACTGCCTCTGAACGCTGACCTGAAACCCGTACAGATACTTCATTGCTAGAGAGAGAAACTGGCAGGTTGGAGGTGATTCAGCAGCAAAGTCCAGAATGAAGTTCTAGGGTGATGAGGACGAGCCGGAGGTAAACAGATTCCACTGCTTCCTTTCTTCCCCTAACCAAAAGCACATCTAGAACCCCAATTTGCCCTCTTCCAAATACCACCATTTGGCACATCAGAATCTCAACAAATCACAGCATAGAAAGCAATCAATCAACTATCGCCTGTGCCTTCCACATACAGTTCTTGGCAAAGTCTTATGCATGCATACTAAGTGCCAAAAGAATAATATGTAAAGTGCATGAAAAAAATTAATCAATCCTGAGATGATTAGCCAATGGCTATGCCGTCCAGACAATAAATAAAATGCTTAACAAATGAGAATATATGAATGGATGGGCACTGAGGAGAGCACTTGTTGGGATGAGCACTGGGTGTTGTATTGAAACCAATTTGACAATAAATTATATTTTTAAAAAATGGATGTTTTCTAACGTGCCAAGGATATTCCTTCCCTTAGATTAACTAAAGCTTGGGTCAAAAGGGCTGTGGGTCATCTCTGAACAGAGCCAAGTTCATGGGAAGTATTGGAAGTTATTCTCCAACAACATAAAAGTATTAACACCTATCTTGTAGGACCCACGTATCAGTTAAACTAGACACTTGTATGCAAAGGGGCTGTTCTAGACATGTCCTAGATATGTTTTTAGAATGAATACAAATAGGAAAAGAGGCAGAGTTGCTTGCTCTGGGTGACCTGAAAGCAGAGACACAGATGGGATGCAACAGTATGATAAGGAGGGGAGGGTTGGCCTGGATTAGAAGAATGAGTAGGAATTTGTGCAGCATGTGCAACAGTTTAGAGACTAGGCTCAGAAATCTAACCTCGTATGACCATGCGTAAATGACTTGACATTTGAGAGCTTCAGTTGCCCTGTCTGTAAACTGCAAATAACATTAGTCCCTTGCTCAGTGTATAAATAGCTTAATCAAAGCAAAATGCTTGGGATAGGCATAACACATAAAAAGGCACACAATAAATGCTATCGTGGCATTATCACTATAATTAATATTAGCAAGGAGTAGCCAATATTATGCTCATTCAGGGTGTTTGGGGAGACGGAGCTCTCATCCGTGTTCGTATTTAACCAGAGCCTGGAAAGTCACCATTTAAGAAAGCCATGCTTTGGCTAAAAGATGCTAAGACCCCAAGCATCTCTGGATGCTAGTTATAACCGGAAGCCAAATTCTCACCTGCTGAAAACTTTCAAAAGGCCTTCCACTTTAAATTCTCAGCAGAGCTGAGTCATAAAATTGTACTCATTTCTCTGGTCCAGCTCTTGAGAGCAGACCTTTTAGCATCCTGCCACCTGACCCAAAGCCTCAGCAACACCTGAGAGCATTTCCTGTCACGGTGCCTCTAATCAAGCACAAGACAAATGGGTGGCCAGGGGAGAGAAGTGCCTTGTGTTAACATTTTGTGTTCCTTTAACAGATCCATCTGATATTTACAGCTCATCAGAGGGTCAGGGTTATAATTAGAGTGAGGAAGCCGAGAGGGTATAGCTTTGAGAATGAAACTAGAAGCATCGCAGAGTGGCTGTGCACACTGGAGACACTGTGTGCACTGTTTTGTTTGCCAAAAGCAGAAGCTAAGAAAACAAAGGGGGAGCAATAGAGGAGATAATCTGAATATGTGATGGGACATATATAAAAGAACCGAGAAAAAATGGCTGAAGAGTACAATCAGTTTTGCCTGTTAGCCCTAAAATCATGCTGGAGACTGTGTGGACACCCAGGAAAACCGAGTTTGTTACCTATAGAACTCGTTCTGATGAAAAAACAGACAAACCCTTGATAGGTGTTTTTGTAGGTTTTATGCTTTTATATATCTTATACATGCTCAGATATCAAGTTTATATATATATTTTTTCAAGGCTGGAATCTCCTAGATCTCAAAATGTGGGAATAAAGTAGCAATTTTAATGCTTTCAAGAAACATTTTGTTAGGTATTTCACTCATTCCTTATTATTCTGAGCGTGCTCATGTGTCTTCTTAGCTCTCTATAAAAAGATTTAACTCTTTTAACCAGAAGACCTAAAGACATACTTGTATGTTAGCTGAGAGGTGATATATTTTGAGATTAAGCCATAAATGGTTTATCCAAATAGATGGAAGTAAAAACATGCTTTCCTTAATATTATCTGATTTTTCCTAATTGTAGTGAGACATATTATATTCTGGTTAAAATAATTAGAGGTCCAACAATAAAATGT
This sequence comes from Paguma larvata, assembly GCA_030068075.1. Taxonomy (NCBI): domain Eukaryota; kingdom Metazoa; phylum Chordata; class Mammalia; order Carnivora; family Viverridae; genus Paguma; species Paguma larvata. The sequence goes on from CM057841.1 coordinate 50,947,586, forward strand.
GTAATTTTAGTTTTATTATTTTATATCTGCTTGATTGAACACACATGCAGCAGAACTTAACGGAGAAAAATCTGAGCCTACGTTCCTACAACAAAGGAGCATTTGAGAGGGATCCGGAGTGAGGAATCACAGACATTTTGGTCCACCAGGTCATTGTCAATTGTCAGTTGTCATTGTTAATCAGGTCATTGTCAATTTACTCTGGGAGGTACAGGTTCAGCCTCTGAACTCTATAAAATACACTTCAATGGTGGCCAACCTCCACCCAGGGATAAGTTACTTTCTTTGGATAAAATCAGGAAACTGAATTGAAATCTCTAAATATGCTCTATGCCCCTACATCATCCATGTCTACCAGCAATCACACCTGTCCTGGAAAGAATGATGTGTTCGATCATGTTAAGAAAGTTTAAATCACCTCTTCATTTTGTTCATTCATGACTTGAATTCAACAAAATAGGAAACCACTCAAGTATTATTTTTTTTTGAGAGACATAGAGACAGAGCATGAGTTGGGGAGGGGCAGAGAGAGAGGGAGACACAGAATCTGAAGCAGGCTCCAGGCTCTGAGCCATCAGCACAGAGCCCAACGCGGGGCTCGAACTCACAGACTGTGAGGTCACGACCTGAGCTGAAATCAGCCGCTTAACCAACTGAGCCACCCAGGCGCCCCCAAATATTATTAAAATAACAGGCCAATAAAGAAATACCTTCACAGAGGATAGATGCACAGGACGCAAAGCCTCTTTCTCTTTATGGAAATAAATGAATTTCCTGAGCCTCCACTATTCATATTTTATCTACACTGTTATTTCTTTATCAAGCAAATAATTTTCTCATGCTTATTATGCACTCGTCCCTAAACTCCAAGCTTCAATATACATCTTTCATTAGATGAAATCTAGATTCCAGGAGTAGTGGAGGAGAAGTGAATGCAAGTAAGTATGATAAGCAAATAAATGATTCTTTTAGCCCAAAAAGGAATAAGAAGCATGTTGAATGGAGGTCAGCCTGAGCAATCTGATTGGATCCTACATATGATGAGGAAAATCCATAGGCCTCATTTCTACCCAAACCAAGCTCTATCCAAACTGGAACAAAATGATGGACAATTCACCTAGAAGTGGGACTCTGGGAAGAGGTAAACAAAAAAAGGGGGGGAGATGCTAAAGGATCTAAGTGGCCATGGAGGGAAAGGGGAGAGAGAAGTTGGAACTTTCCAGAAAAAAAGGGCTCACCTACTGACCATTGGAAAAGAATGCCCAGGTAAGGAACCTTGAGAATCCATGTCATATAACTCATGCCCATTAAAGTGTGCAGTTGGACTGGGACAAGCTGAAGCCATTCTTTTCATAGACTCTTTGTAGATTGGAAGTTGGGATCTGAACTTGAAACAAATTATTATATATTCTTCAGATGCCACATATGTATTTAATTGGCTCAAGTAGGATGCTTAATAATGCAAGGGAGAGTAATTAAATCCTTTCTTAAAGGAAAAACCCAAGGGCCATTCATTCATTCATTCATTTAACAAATAAGGATTAATTTGTGAAAAGTGCCAGAAACACTAGGAGCTATGACTCTTACTCCTCCCTCATCTTTCTTGAGCTCTAAAATTCTTCAACACTGTAGGTCTGGAGCAGGAAAGAATCAGAAGCCCTGCCCCTGAGCCTCCTCCCCACCACAGGGCAGGAAGAAGCCAGCAGGCAGTGTTGGATGACACCAGGCAACCTCATCCCTCAGGCATCGCTGTGGGTGAGATGAGGGACAGCAGAAGCCAGGAATTAGAGAGGAAGATGGGGCACTTTTTCTACCCCATTTAGCCATCCTCACACTGCACGTGACCACTGGAAACATCGAATGACAGTTTCCCTACATATTTTTCATGTGACGATTGCCCTTTGTACAATAAGCAAAGTAGAAAAATAAAGCAATTTGTTTTAAACTACTGCTTAATTGCCTTTATTTATGAGCTCTGCTGAACATTTTTTGTCTAATCATCACGCAGCCTCAAAATTTATTAGAGTAAGTGCTTATGGTTGAATATGTTTATAATTTGCAAAAGGCTTTCACAGAGAGATCATCCTTTTGGTCCTCAGAGCTACTGTGGGAGTGAGGTGGTAGTGTTCGTTCAGCACGAAAGATCTGGAAAGCTGAGGTTCAGAGAGGCTAAGAGATTTGTTCAAGAGAATCCAGAGTATTGTATGGTCACCATACTTTTAAGTTGTGTGGTTTTCCCATCCCCATGTCTCTTCATTTTTCTGAGAGAGAGACAGAGACAGAGATGGTGGGAAAGGCCAGAGAGAGAGAGAGAGAGACTCTTAAACAGGCTCCATACTCAGGTGGAGCCCAACGTGGGACTTGATCCCATGACCCTGGATCACGACCTGAGCCGAAATTAAGAGTCTGACACTCGACCAACTGAGCCACCCACACACCCCCCCTCCCATGTTCCTTTATTAAATGGGTGTTAAATTGCGTAGAATGACACCACCAGCATCTATCTAAGCACACCCAGGAGTCCTGTCTTGCACTCATGCACCATGTTCAAAGGCTGAGAGCAAAGCACGGGTGGTGGGCAGATCTAAAATCACATTCTGATGATTCTGGCACTGATCCACTCTTGCTGGTGAGCAAGTTAGTCACCTTTCCTCGGTCTTCAAATCTTCATCATAAAATGGGGCAAAAACAGTACCCGCTTCATGATGTCATTAACGAAGATAAACATCTCAAGCATGGAAACAACATGTAAATATTATGTAGTGTCTATACCTCTGCCAGGCACTGTGCTGACAACATGGAAGGAAGGACAACAGCAACCAGAAGTGGCTCAGAGGCAGCAGCGCCAGTAGTGCTCACGGTAGCAACATTAGCAGTACTACCAGGAGAACAATAGTATGGTAGTAGCAGTGGTAGGAAAAGTAGTAATAATCACTGTCATGCCAGTCACAGTCACACTGGTGGTGGTGGTGGCAGTGGTCACAGAGAGTGTCTGTGGCTTGGGCACCTGGGTGCTCAGTCAGTTGAGTGTCTAACTCTTGATATTGGCTCAGATCATGATCCTGGGGTCGTGAGATCAAGTTCCAAGTTGGTGGGCATGGAGCTTGCTTAAGATTCTCTCCCTTTCTTTCTCTCTCTCTCTCTCTCTCTCTCTCTCTCTCTCTCTCTCTCCCCGCCCCTTCCTCTGTTCTTCTTCCCCACTCACATGCTCTCTCTCTCAAAAAAAAATTAAGAAATAAAAAAAAAAGAGAAAGTGTCTGTGGGTAAGACTTAATGCTCTCTCAACTGAGTCACAGGGAAAGAAAAAGAAGGTGAGTGTCCATCAAAAAACATGTGCAAAGACCAAGAGAGGTCAAGGTTTTTCTAGGTTTGATGTGTTCGAAATGACTGAGGCCACCTGATCAGAACAGATTTCAGTGGCTGAAAAAATATCTCTTATTTCAATAATCAGAAACCTTGAATGAGCATGGAAAGTCCTATGCAATTACTGGATTCTACCCATGGCCGTTGGAAACAGGGATCCCAAAAAACAACAGTCAGACACGGCACCCCCCGGGACTCAGATGTCTTCTCTGTATCATCTGGGAGAACAGCGATACTGAACAATGACAATCAATGAAGGTGAAAATCATTGTTTCAAACTCCTTTTCCTCTTTCCGTTTTGTCTCGACCCATTTTTGGAAGCACGTGGGATCAAATAAACTTGCCTTACTGAGAAGAGAAGGAAAAATAAATTACAGTTCCTCAAATGCCTACCAAGTATCTTACTCCATGCTGGGTGTGGAGGTACCTGCACTTGACCCTGGCTATCACCTCAGAAGGTATAAGAGAACCAGAACCCCAAAGAAGTCAAGCAGTGCAACCTCACTGGAAAGCTGCAAACAAGCCCAACTGACTCCAGATCCTAAGTCTTGCCTACTAACCTCATTAAGCTTTCTCACTTTGAAAAGGTGCCTTAAAAAGCTATTTGCCTTTAAAAATAAGACATTTTTGCTAAGTCGTATCTAAGTCAAATTTAAATTTGCATTCAGCATTGTAGCAGTGAGTACCCTGCCCTATGTCCTCTGTCTTACCACTTCACTACTTGCTGGCTTCTGCCCGAGTGCTTTCCCCAGCTGCTGAAGCACCCTGCACCTGTCCACCTGTAAGGAACACCCCTCAACCAATGACTGGAGGAAGCCAGTGAATGAATGTCCCAGCTTCCTGTGTCTCGGGGAGCCACATGAAGGTATGTGTTCTCCGCTGGCTCCCAGTAAGATTAAGAGTCAGTGGTCAGAGGAGTTACTGGCTGGATAAGATGTGCATTATTAGCAGTCTTCACTTTCCTACAACTGTCCACTCCCCTGTTGGTATTTCTTTCTCTTCCACGCAAACTGCCTTACACTCAAATCCTTGCCCAGGGTCCATTTCTAGGGCAGCCTTGAAAAGCATCAGAGCAAATTCGGGTGTATGCGTGAACTCTGTTCGTAAATTCCATCACACAACTGTAGGATCACACCCATTTTTCTAAACTCTTCTGTATTTCTTTCATTACCTAAAATTATGCCCTAGAAGTTCGTGCTAAAAGTTAAATAGAACACATTATGGTCACGAGTACATTATTTTGAGAGAACACTTCAGATTGTGTTTGGGGTTTAGAAACGTCTACCAATTTTTCCATTGTTGCAAGTACAGCAGGATTAATTATTACCAGCTTTCTAAAGAAAAGGGTGGGGGGAAAGATCCAAAACATTTCATATGTAATACAAATCTGAGTTAGGAGAAAAAACAAGATCTCAGCTTTCCAACTATGTGTCAGAGTGAAAACTAGCCACATGAGCAAGGCTGAGAGGAAGAGGAGGAAAAGTGGTGGAGGAGGTGGACAGGAGTGCATATTTGAAGTGTTTTGTTTCATTTTGTTTTGTTTTTTGAGAGGGATGTGTTCACAGCCTTTCAGGTGCAAGGAGATCCTTTAAGGATCTCAAAACAATGCTTTTACCAAAACTGGAAAAGGAAAGGAAGGAAAGAGAACTTCACTATATATGTGCATACTCAGGATCAACCGGTATCCCAGGAACTTATTCTATTATAGCAATTACTTCTTTGCACAAAATTTCTCTGAGAATCATCATCACCACGCACATATGATAGAACAGACTAAGAGAGCACAACATACTTAAGGAAATATATTAGCAAGTGGCAAAGCTGGAGTTTGAAACCTGTTAATATCAATAACATACAGAGACCCCACCAAACTTGCCTGGAAATTACTTAACATTGTAGTTTACAAAGAAGTTTCATGAAGGCTGAGAAATAGAAAGGCAGCTTCTGACAGCTGGGGATGCGGCTAGCACTATCAAGCACGCGTTGGCGTCGGTTAGAACCTCCTAGTACCTGAAGGCAGATCGTCATATATCCCTGCTGAGCACAAATAATGTCACAGAACATGAATACTGGGGAAAATACCATGATGGAGCAAGACAAAGACAAGTCCACTCAATAACCAGGGCTAAGCAAATACCGAAAAAATAAAAGTACACTGTTCTAACAAAAAATGATAATATTCATTCATGAATTAAAAAGACCAACATCATCCTTCCCTGGAAACTACAGGCAACTGCTACTTCTTTACCAATTACAGCTTGAGCTTTGCTTTATTCCACCTGCCTTCTAGATAGAAATTATTATTATATCTAACCACAGAACTACCTTGACATCCTGAGAGCATCCAGTCTAGAGCAAAGCCCTATGACTTCTTAGAGCCCTCCCTACAATCACTTAACACAAGCCTATAATGAGTCCTTCCAAGCATCCTTTTCTTGAGAGAACTCACAATTTCCAATGGTATGCATTCTCCCTCCTTATAAATTCTATTTTTTTCAACAGCAGGTGGAATCTCTGGTAGTCTCTGTCTAAAAGGAATTGTGAGTATATTCATTTATTCAACAAACTCTGAATCGGGCATGACAAATCATATAACTTTGTTTTCTCTGGCATAAATTCTACCCTCAAAAGGTATATAGCAATGTATCCTCTAAACTCGAGAGTAACTTTAAAATACAGAAAGAAAGGTCAATAGATTTAATAACATATTCAAAACTCCTTACTGAACTCACATCAGAATGGTAGTGAAAATCATCTCTAAATGTAATCCCACAATTCTGAAAAGAATGGGAGATGGTTTCTCAAAACAAAACAAAACAACAAACAAACAAACAAAAAACAACAACAAAAAAAACATAGAAACCCAAAGAAAGAAAAGATAAGGGCAACTACTGAGGAATCTTGGGTTTCTTGAAAGTCAAGCTGAATCAAGGACTTGATATAGATTAAAGTCCAGGGAGCAGTAATGAGGACCAAAGAGAGGGAAAGAGGACAAGCCAACAGAAGAGTTGTGTTATTGAGGTTACCGAGGCCACCACTATGGGCAGCTGAAACTCAATCTCACCCAGATCTTCTGAGGTTCATACAGAATGAGCTCTCCACCCAAGGACCAATGAGAGAAGTACCGATCCATTCATTCCCATCACCCCACTGGCTGACACAATCCTTGGAGACATTAACTCCTGTAAACTCACAGGCTTCTCACACTTGCTTCATGAGGGGTACCTTTTGATGTCTGCCAAGAATGAAAAACTCTATAGCACACTTGAAGGCAAAATGTGAAATTCAGGTTTCATAGGCTTGAGGCAAGTCACTGTCAGTGTGAAGCAAGTCCAAAGCCACTTGAACTGTATGCTGCAGGTATAGCAGACACCAGTGGTGAGGCTGAAAGTCTGGGAGTCCATGCTTCAGGAACATTTGCCATGCAGAGCAAGAGATGCCACACCCCAGAAGTGTGAATGAAGCTTCTGTGTAGGAGGGAGTTTATTAGCCAAACAGAGCTCTACAGAGTCTGAGGACTTGTGAATATGGGTGCCACTGAGAATTGGGATGAAAATGGAGGAGTGGACGGTAGGAAGAGAAGTTTTTTTTAATTCTGTATGTAGATGTCATCCACCTCACCTTATCTTTGTTCACTTCATAGCATATTGTACTCCCCAGTGTGATGGCCACTCGCTGTCTTCCGGTCCCCCAAAAGCAAAGACTACCTTTCCACAATCCCCATCCTGATACACAGAACCTTACTTCAATATTAAATATCAATCATTACACAGTTGAGTAAAATGTCCAACATAAAAACTAGAGAAGACATGACAAATAGAAAAAGAAATGTCCCTGGAGGAAAAAGAGATAATGCAGGGTACAGGAGATCATTTCATTTATTTATTTACTTTTGAGAGACAGAGAGACACAGTGCGTGAGCAGAGGAGGGGTAGAGAGAGAGAGAGAGAGAGAGAGGGAGACATAGCATCCGAAGCAGACTCCCAGCTCTGATCTGTCAGCACAGAGCCTGATGCAGGGCTCAAATCCATGAACCATGAGATCATGTCCTGAGGTAAAGTCAGACACTTAACTGACTGAGTCACCCAGACACCCCACCATTTTAAAGGCAAATGTTTATTAATGTTTTAAGTAAATTTGAAAACTTATAATATCTAAAAAATGGGGAAAATAGGAGCACCTACAGAAAGGCTAAGGAAATCTTCAAGAAAACCAACTACAAAGACAAAGAGACACTAGGAGATATATTAATTTCCTGAGACATGTGGGAGTATCAGCACAGAAGTTACAAAACCCAACTTAAATAATAGGATTTTCAAAAAAGCATCAAAGAAATGATCTCTTCCTAAATTTCACCAAGATGTGCCTAGGTATAAGTAGTTTTGAATTCATTATGAGACACCTTTGGCAGACCTTCCCATCAGGAAACATGTGTTAACAATTAATAAATAACATTTAAAAATAAGTAAATGAAATATATTCCAAAATATTTATAAGAAAAACCTCAAAAATCCCAACTGGAAAAAAAAATTCCCAATGGAAACATTTGATAAAAAATGTGGATCTTTCACGTAAGACATACAAGTGTCCAGTAACAACAACAACAACAAAACGTTAAATAACACCTAAAAATAAAAATAAAAAGTGACAAATGATATGAAAAAAATGTCTAGGCTCACCAGGAATATTTAGAAAATGAAAATTGAAATGAGATTTTCTTTTTTCCTTATCAAAAAAACTAAGCTTTTAAAAGTCAAACATTTTTGGCAAAAGAGTGCTGGAACAGATACTCTCATTCTCTTCTCACGGGAGTGCAAATTGGTACAAATTATCTGGAAAATAATTTTATAATACACAGACAACCCATCAAAAAAAAAACAACACCAAAGACATATTCCCTTGCTTTCCCTAGTGATTTTTCCCAAATCTAGCCTAAGAAAATCAAACTTACATCTCTCTCTGTACTTTGTAACAAAAATATTCACACAGACAAAGAAAAGGGAAAAAACTCAGACAGAGACATATATAGAAAAATGTTTATTATTTTGGCATAAACATTGGAAATAAGCTAGACATCGAACAAGTAGAGCAACAGTTTAAAACCTGTGGCTTATTCATTCAGGTAGCCATCTGAGAGGGTGTTTTAAGAGACTATTTAATGAAATAGGAAAGTGCTATTGATTAAAAGTTGGATACAAATAAGCAGGATTCAAACCAAGTTATACAATGGGATACCAATTAAACTGTGTAAATACAAGATACACATGTATGAGGACAAAGAGAGGGATGAAGGGAAGGAGGGAGTGAGGGAGAGGGAGAGAGAGGTCAAACCTGGGGAGAAAAAGACTCCCAAATGTTAACAGAGAATATTTCTGATTGGTTGAATTATAATTAATTTTTATTTTTTTCTTTGGACTCTTTGATTTTTTCCAACCACTTAAAATGAGTATGTATCTCTTAAAGTTAAAAAAAATTATAATTTCATTTTAAAATATATAACCATTTAATTACTATAGAATGTATTTTGGAGTTACTTTGAGATTTTATTAAATGGCCAATCAATGAAATCAAGAGACAAAACTCATAGATCTGTCTTTCCAGGACTGCAGGTAGACGGAGAAGAAAGAGTAGAGATATAAAGGAGGTGAGTGGGAATTGTTTCTTAATGTGTATGTTTTGGGGAGGTATGGGTTTTGGACCAGGGTCCCCGGCTTCCATTCCAAGCCCGATGAAAAGGGAAACAACTAAATGAGTCTATCAGTAGGAACCACCTTAGTTTCCTCCCCTAGACACATGGAGCTAAAGGGACCTTCAAGGGTGACTTTGTAAATTCTCATTGCTTCCCTGGTAGAAGTTCTCAAAGCTGGCTCAAACACATCGAGAAGTACACTTTTTTAAGAAACAGAATACTACAGTCAGTTCTCAATTTCATGCGATTTTATTCTTTTTATTAAGCAGTGAAATCACATTTTACATCTGGTAATGAACTATGGATTTTATACTGATAGAAGACTTTTCATGGAGCTTTCTTCACAAGGATCGAACACGCACAATGGTTACTTTCATGAACTTAGGTGTCACTTCCTACCTGTGTGGCTTCAGACAAGTTATTTTACTTCTCATGTCTGTTTCCTCATCTACATAATGGAGATCCCAAAAAGAACCTACCTCCTTGCCTTTCTTATGAGAATTATATGAATTAAAATGTGTCAGGTGCTCAGGACAGTGCCCAAAGAATATGCCCTATGCAAGAGTTTTCTGTATTAAATAAAAGTAAGTTGCAAGCATTTCTTGGTCATATCATACCTACAACATGTCTGCATTAGGAGACATAATTTCTTCTCTGTTCTCTGCAGTTACTATCATAAAACACATAAAAAGGAAGGTCTGTTCATTCAAATATATATAAATAAAAGAAAAAAGAAATAAGCAATGGTCAGCATTTCTTTTGCCTACCTCAAGTCCCAAGAAGGACAAAAACAATATGGTGGCTATTGGAGCCCACCAAGCAGAGTGGATGAGGCTGTTACAGACAAGAAGCAAAGGGAAGGAGAGAGCTTGGAGAAGCAGTGGCTGAGTAGGGCTGACCTGGAGTGAGCGGGTGTCCCCCAGACTGGGAAAGGGACAAAGCTTGGGAGGTCCAGTGAATTGTGAGAAAAGATCCTGCTTCATGGAAGCATCCCCATGAATGGGCAGGACCTCAGAGAGTGCTAATGCAGGGAGGAAGGGATGTGTCACCTCCGCCCTTCAGGGCCATGATCCAGACACAGGTGTGGACAAGTAGGCGGAGAAACCTACGTGAGACATGATAACAAGAACGAGGTAGAGCAGGAGACAGGAACCATTTATGTACCATTTCATTTGCCCTAGATACTCTCCCAGCCTGTGACCTGGGATCATCTTCCCCATGTCAAAGATTAGAAGACCAAGAGATAACTTGTCCGGGGTCATACAGACTTGGATGTGAATGCCAAAGATCATCAAATCACCTTTGATTTGCTATTCGCCCCTGCACTTTCCCTGGCTGCGCATTTATCAGTACCAACACCAATTTATTATCAGTAAGTCATGGAGCTGAAGTATATACAATCAGTCAAGATGAGACAAGTCTTGACCTACCTGTTTGGTCATTGGCAGGCCTCTGGTGATTGAGCCAAACTCCCTGCCTGGCCCTCTTGGCCAGCATCTACAGAGGAATCTATTCATGGATCTAAGGCTCTCCATGGTATTAATATTCAAGGAAAGGAATGATATGAGCAGGCTGGATAAATTCCTAACACACCATCCCCATCCCCGTGGAGGTCCTGTTGATTGCCACAAAGGATACAGGCTGTGGTGGCAGAGAGCCTGGGCTTGAATCCCAGCTGGGATTAAAGACTGTGAGATACAAGATCAGGGTGTCTCTACCTGAGCCTCATTCACTTCCTCTACAGTGCGATTACTATCATTCCTATTTCACGTAATGCCTTTGTGAGAGTTGAATAAGGCAATGGAGATGTTTAGATGCGTGAATCCTCCCCAAATGTATATCCACCAAAAGGAACATTCAGGAAGCGGCACTCTGAAGGGCACACAGCACTCCCCCAGGGGCTAGACCATACCCCATACCCACACAGACATGGCCTAAACTAGGTGACTTCTTTAAGACCCCCCTAAACCCTCACTGAAATTCCCATGATTATTGTAAATGACAGAAAGAGAAGAGCAGCAGGACGTGAGGACAAAGAATGTTAGTTTTTCTAACAGCTGGAAAAGAAAACAAAACGAAGAAAAATATTGCCCATGAAATTTTTAGAGTAAAAAAGTATAAACCAGGCTGTCTTTAACTGGGGTCACAGAGTAAGTTCAAACTGTACCCAGGACAGGGGTACCTTCGCGATTGTTCGACAGCTTCAGGACAGACAGACAGTGTTAATCATTCTCTGAAGGTTGCTCTGAGCTGTGGCTTTGGCAAGTGAGAAAAGACAAATTCCCAGAGCCGAGAGCTGAAAAAGAAACACGGTACAATTATGGGAATTCAGAGGGGAAAAGACAGTCTTGGGCCGAGTTATATATTCCTGGTGAAGTCCTGTGAGGACTTCTCAGCTGTGCGCTGCCAGCTGTGCCAAGACTCTCACAGGGGAGGCCCCCTGTGCTGCTGCAGTGGCAGAAACACAGGCAGTGGCTGGACTAAGGTGGGGCTTGTTCCTCTCAAGAACACTCAAGCAATGTCTGGAGATGTTTTTGATTGTCGAGAACTGGGAGGGAGGCACCACTGACGTCTAATGGGTAGAGGCCAGTGATGCTGCTAAACGTCCTACACGGTATGGGAGAGCCGCCACCCCTACGTCCACCTCCCGTAAAGGAATTTATCCAGCCCCAAATACCAACAGTGCTGAGGTCGAGAGACCCTGAGCAAAACATATGGAGAAGTGCAAGTTCATTGCTGCGGGCGACAGGCAGGACTTGTCACCCAGACCCAGTATGTGACCCTGACTCCTGTATTTGTTACGATGATGCTTCCTTCCTCAGGGCCACGTGTACCCTCGGCCCCCACCTGCGTGTCTTTCCTCTCTCTCCCTTGACAATGAATACCTATCACTTATCAAGTCCTAAACACACTGGACACTTTCACAGCGCTGCCTGGTAACTCTAGTTTAAACCTCGGGCTAGCTCTGTGTGGGATATTTGGTTACGATCCCTACTTTACATACCAGGAAACTGAGGCTCTGTGCTGTTATCTAAATTGCCCAGCTATGAAATGGGAGAGCCAGGATTCAAACCGAGATCTGTCTAATTCTGAAGCATCAGCTCCCGGCTGCTCACATCTCCTTGCAAAACTTTACCATACTGCCTGGGCACACCCAGCAGGTGACTGAACACCACTGAGCTCTGTCTTCCTAGGAGATGGAGAGAATCACAGCTTTATAAGGTTGCCTGAGGTGAGGATAATAGAAGGCAAGAAAGACTGCCTTGGGAGATCAAACACGTAGTCCCTGGGGCAATGGTGCCCAGGAATTTCCTACAGTTAAGTAGAAGAAACTGGAGTTCCCACATTTTCTTCTAGTTCTAAAGATTCTAGATTCTGGACAACCCTTAGCAATTTTTCAGGGCCTGACTCCAATCCCCTCTCCTCCCTTGGTTCCTTTATACCTTCATTGCCCTCTAAACCACAGGTGAGCTCTCTCTAGGAAACCCTACAGTGCTCTTCTGTGGACCAAGCCATGGAATCTTTTTTTCCTGTCCGACTCTAGAATTCAACCTGACTGCATTTCACGCTAAGTTTCCTGAAAGAGGAGTTCTGGTGTCAGATGTTAGGGTCACTCAGAACACATTAGACAACAGTTGTAAATGCTTAATAAACATACATTGGATGAGCTTACTCCAGATAAGCGACAGAGGTAATAAAGTTTGATTACGTGCTAAGTGATTCCATATGCGGATTTCATTTGATGCTCCTGGAAACCTATGAGGTGTCAGGACGTTATCTGACCCTCCTGTATCTCTCCTCCCACCCCTCTGCATTATTTGGAGGCTGCTTCAGTGACTTTGTATTCCCCTCCTCCACTGTGTGAATGGGGATTAATCTTCCTGGGCTTCATCTTTTGCCTCTGATAAATGCCAAGGTTAAGCTCCATCAATGATTGAACTCAGTCATAGTGGAAGGGTAGCAGGGTCCCAAGAGGCCAAATATGGGGCCTGATTTTGATCCATCACAGAGGTTTCCATTATTGCCACTGCTGCTTTGGCTGGGCCATCCATGTCACCATTGGGTACGGCACAGCAGAGCCCAACAGCAAAAGACATTCTTCTCAGCAGACTCCTCCACTGACCTCGTATGAGAGTATTGGAAACCCTCACCTCTATTAAGGTTCAAAACTTCCTGTTCAACGCCTGTCAGTATCACTTAGTCGCCTGTACCATCCAAGGTCTCTCCTCTTCTAGAGAGCAGCCTTGAGGGAGACACAAGTCGATCTCACTTATTTATCTGCTCTTCCCTCTGCCTCATTCTACTGTTCTCTTTCCTCAATGCCATCCCTATCACCTTCTTGAGGAACCCTCACAGTCCTTCTTGTAGATAGCCATTCCCCTGTTCCTCAACCCTTGGATAACCTCACTCTCTTGGAAAATCCGACTCTGTAACATTTATAAGCGCAGACTTACAAAAGAAAAGTCCTGTTAAGACTCCCCATCAACTTTTCAAGATAGGGAGGTAAGGTTCATGATATGAGTGGAAACATTCTTCCCTTCTCACCTTCCCTGAGTGTAGGCAGGAAAAAAAAACAATAACCAAGCATCTCTTCATTCCACCATTGCTTCAGTGATTAACCAGAAAAGGTCCAATTTTCTCGAAACACTCATTTTTTTTACTTACTTTTTTCCATCAGTCTCCCCCACGCTGCATTTCCAAGCTATCCACCAAAAAACAAGGACAAAACACATAGCATACACAAAGGCAACTGCCTCCTATCCATTCTCCCCAAAGTGCATGACCAGGTCACGTGTAGGGAGATTAATGTGATCCTGAGCTTGGAAATGTGCTCCTTTATGATTATTAACGAGGGTGGCTTGGAAGGAAAGGACTTTGCAAACACAGCAGTTTAAAAAATGTATTTTCTTCCTTGTTTATGAGACGCAAACATATATAATTCAGTTCAAGGGTTGAGATTTTCTGTTATGATGTGCCAGGAATTATTTATCACAATTGCAAATAATTTCCCAGTACAAATTATCCCCATCTTATCATCCAGATATACTTCCCTTCCACATCGCTCATGTCATGTTGAAATCTAAGGCCATAAAGCTGAGACCAGGAAATAAGTCTGCCTTTGGATGGCAGCATATGGTGTGTGTTGGTTGGGGTTTTTAAAAGCACAATCAAATTTACCACTGTCAAAGGCTTGCCCTCCCAACTTTTTTCTCAGCTGGTGACTCTGGTGTCTGAAGCTGATAGGAAATTATGCACTCAATAAAATATGATCGTATGTAAGACAAAGCCAAAATAAGCAGCAGTCTACCAGAGGAGAGCCCACTTTCAACAGCCAGTGCTCCGTGTCTATCACGCTGATTGAAGCCATCCAGAGGTAAAAACATAACCTTTAAGATATGTGGGACTTAGGACGACAGCTAAGGGGTCCTACTCAAAATATAAGATGAATGTCCACAAATGGTGCTCGACCACTCTATGTTGAAAACCTGGCCGGTTGGAATATTTGTGTGAAAGGGATATGAACTCTGATTAGTGAACTTCTGCGAGAGGCCTAAGCACATTTTTCTTTATTATATAGGGAACTTTCTATGAATAGTCATGAAGAAGCAAACGATATATAAGAAGAGAAAATCGAAGTATGGAGTTTTGTGCTTTTCCTGGGAAAATAAAACCAGATTTCAGGAAACCTCAGTTTTCAAAAAAAATATTGCTCTTCAACAAAGCCAACACGAAATAGGTCCAAGTTGAGTCCCATGACACAATGCAACTTTAGAAAATAGTAAGAAAATCAAACAATACAAAAGCAAATAAAAATCATCTCGATTCCTAAAACAAGAGAGTCAAAAGCATGCCCTGCATTTATCTTTCATAAAGATTCTGTTTAGATGTGATCTGTCAAATATTTCGAGGTATGTGTCCGTTGTTTTTGCAAAAGAAAGTGTGGAATGTTCATTTTTCCTTCAATGGAACATATTTTTATGATCCCTCAAGTTTGTTTTTTGTTCCTCCTCCACAAACAGGCTTTGGTTGCTAGGACGCATTGTCGAACTCCACCGGGGGCATAACCACAAGCTCTAATATCAAGTACCACATTACAGCTCAGAGAGGTGGAATGACTTGCTTAAGGTCACACAGCAGATGATTAAAACAGAAGTCGCTGGTCCGGAAGGTAAGAGCCTTGTGTTCTGGCCCTGGAACTGATGGGCTCAGGCTCCACACCTTAAAATAAAATCTCATGAGATTCACACATTTTGTTTCTTTTGAAGCAAACTTCTCAGATCCCTCCCTGTCTCTTCATGTGTCCTCTGCACGGCACCCATAAAATTCTGTGGTGGATATTCCCATAACTTGGACAACTCCTGCGGTGTCCTTACATCTGGAACCCTTTTCCTCCCAGCAACCACCAAGCCCTTTGGGTCTCCAAAGCCCCCTGCAAAATCTCTTTTCTTCCATTAAGCCCTCCGTGATGACGTGTGAGCCAGAATTCTGTCTTTCCATTGTGAGGATTAGCACATGGGGCGCTGAACAGAAGAACACAGAGACTCAGTTCATCTGGGACCTGATTGGATATGCTAGAGAGAGTTCCAGCTGCTTACCATCTGCTCAGTCATGTCGTATTCTGCATTGGTCCTCAACGCCATTGCCTCAGTCTTTGGAACTCATTTGGATCTCCCAATGTAGCCATCGGCAGCTGATGTGGGAAAGGGTGCAAGAAGGGGAGTCCTCCATTATGAACATCTCTCTGCTGTCATTCAACTGGAAATGGACAACAGTCAAGCAGGCAGCCACCAACATGGAGGAGAAGGAGGCCTTTGGGGTATATCAGAAAGCTTCCATAATCCGAGATAAGACCCTCAGCAATTCCCTCACGTTTCATGCCACTCCTTACGGGCCACTGGGAGATGTGCACATTTAAACAGTACTTTGTTACCTGGTGAGGATAAGGTAGTGTAAAGAGAGCGTTCTAGAATAAGAACACTCTGGCTTTCAATCTCTGCCATAACACACGGAACAGGCGCAAGTTTCGTGAAAGCATCTACTCTTTGGGTGCCATATTCCTCTTCTCCAAAATGGAATTAAAAATACTTGCCCTGTCAGGCTCCCCGAGTTGAGGCAGAAATAGGATTAAATCATGTAGGGCACAGGAATTCGAACACTTTTTTTCTAGGTAAAATAAACACACAGAAGAGCTTCTGTCTTACAGAAGCACGCTTTTGTGCGTTTCCCCACAGTGAGTACGGCTCCGTGGCCGGCGCTCGGCTGAAGAGACAGAGCATGGCCCAGAAGTTCCTTTTGCCCCCTTTCAATATCCTGATTCTAATACCAGAAATTAATTGTATCTTTATATGGATGGGATCACGCAGTATGTACCCTTTTGTGTCCTCTCTTTCACTCAACATTGTGTTGCTTAGATTCAGCCACGTTCGTGAGTAGCCTGAATGACTTGTTCTCTTTATCGTATGATATTCTGTTATGTGAACACACTGTTTTTTCAAATCCACTGCTATTCAAAGGAACGTATCAACAGGGCCACCAAGCAATTCTTAAACTTTTAAGAAATATGCAAATATAAGATACTACCATCATTACCGTTACGGCCGTTCCTAGCAGACATGGAGACCCTGAGAGAAAATACCAAGTGGCAATATTAAAGTGGGAAAAGGGAAAGAAGGACCCAGGATAAGTTATTTCCTGGGCGACGAGAAAATACAACATGTAAGCTACATCACGAAATGTGAGACGCTGCCAAGGGTTTCCAAACACAGCCATTTATTTCAGCAAATATTTGAGTTCCTACAACATGCCGAAGGCTTTGCACTACTTCATATTTTTCTAATAAAAATCCTTAAGGTAGGAAGTAGAGGTATTTTTATTCGGATGGTTATGGGACAAAACGGAAACCCAGAGAGGTAAGCATCGATCCATTGAGGACAGCGAGGGAAGAAATTCATTCATTTGTACGTTGGTTCACTCGACAGAGGTTTACTGAGCTTTCAGAAAATGCTAACCACTATACACCATGTTAGAGATAAAATGTGCACAAACACAAACAGAAGCTCTCACGTCAATTACAGTGTAGTTGATGTGATGGTCACTGATCAGTGATCACCCAGGTGAATGAAAAACTGCAACTAGGGGCTTTAAAAGGAGAGACGCATAGTGTTCCTAAAGCAGTGTGTGTGGATATAATTGGGAGGCGAGAGGCCCCCATTTGGAACTGATAGCCGCGAGGAGGTCTAAGGAATGTATCAGAGTTGACCAGACGAGGAGGAAATGGCATCCCAGGTGGGAGAAGCCACATGGGCGGAAAGGAGCAGGGTGGGTGTGAGAGGTTCAAAGATGCTCCAAAGGGACCCAGAAGCTGTAGGAAGGAGTATTGCCTCTATCCTGGGAGTAGTAGAAAGTTGTTCTCCAGAGGTGTCTGCACGGCTTAGTCAGTTAAGCATCCGACTTCGGCTCAGGTCATGATCTCACAATATGTGAGTTCAAGCCCAGCATCCAGCTCAGAGCCTAGAGCCTCCTTCACATTCAGTCTCCCTCTCTCTCTGCCCCTCCCCTCTCTCTCTCTCTCTCTCTCTCAAAAATGAATAAACATTAAAAAATTTTTTAAAAAAAGAAAGTTCTCCGGATAGCCCAGGATTATTCTCCAAATGCCATGAAATTCAACAAGGAAATGAGATGCAATGCACACCTGCTGTGTATATGAAGGACACCGAAATCTGCACGGCTGGACTTTTAAAAGAAAATATACTTCCAACATGCTTAATGAATCTCACTTAGGATAAACAAGAGGAACCATGCTCACTTGGCAAAACCGCTTGTCACCCTGCAAAAGGAAAGGGCAGGTGGATTCTCCGTCTGCAGGGTTTTCTCCAAAGGTCTCCCTGTAAGGGGTCACTGGTTTGGTTGTGTGTTGGCAGGGGCCACAGGTGAGGAGGTGGGGGGCACCAGACAGGGAAGGTGAAGAAGAGGTTCTTACTCAAAGGCCTCTCCGGTCGTTCTGACCGCTCTTCTGAGGCCACCTGCATGACCACAGCCTCACCTTGGGGACTGCCATGTGAGGTTTTGGGGTTTTCGGCAAGATTTGAGGTTTCTCTGGCTGCCAAAGGCTACTAAACTTGAGAGGCACAGACTTGCATGGAGCTCCCCAGAGGGAAGGGCAATGCCTGGGTTACACCTAGCTCATGGCCACGGGGTGAAGGGTCTTCTCATTTGATATCAATGAGATTTTTAAAGTTATTGCTAAGTATTGCAAGGGCCCTTCTCCAAGAGTATTAAACAACCCTTATGTTTCCTATCAAAAGAAGAACAAAAATAAGGCTCTACAATTTCTCACATTAGAGCTGGTGTCATATACTTCTCTTTTGCAGTGTTTGGCAACTTGGGTGTATTTGCCTTTTTAATAGTTCCATTCTCAAGCCCAGCAAAGGTTTGGCTTCTCAGTATGTTTTGAATTAGATTCATGAAAGCTATAAAAAAAAATAATAACTGGCCAGAATTAAGCTAATAAAGTCCTAAAAGACCAAGTTGAGAGAGTCAGGTGTTTTTTTTTTTTCCTGAGAATTTTGGTACCTGAATTAAACATATATATTTTATAGTATCATAGACCCTTAGGAATGGAGGGAAGATTTAGAAGACCACCTGGTCCAATATACCATTTGATGTTTCCTTCTCTTCTATGATACTTCCAACAGGGTGCTTTTCCTCTCTGCCGACCAGCTACCTCCAGTCACCTGTGGCCTATCAACCTCATTTTGGATATCAACACCGGCGATCAATGTATAATATTCGAGTCATATTTTTTTGGATTTTCTCAGGGACTATCATACGTCTTGCTGAAAACCAGAGATCTTACAGCCTTAGCACTTCTCTCTAATGGCCCTATTCTGAAACACAGCAGAGTTAATTTAACACAACTGATTCTGTTGACCCTTGGTTATCATCACTTCATTTTCCAAATAGCTTTTAAGCAATTTATTTATAAATCTCTATGCATTAAGACATCAGTTGAATTTCAACTGCTCCATAAATGAAGGGTTCAAGTTTTTTAACCTCCATCATTTAGTCTACAAATATTGGCTGAGCCCTGCCGCATGTGGGGAGCCATGTTGGACGCTAGGAATCCAGCAATAAAGGAACCTTTCAGCCCTTCGAGAACTCACAGCCCAATAGGTCATGAACAAGTACTGATAAAGACAGTGGGGCACGGATTAGTGCCACGGGAGAGATGAGCTCAGAGGGTACTGCGAAGTTTGGGGACAAAAGTGAGTGCACAGAACTCAGCCTGGGTGGTTGGGATGCACGGACAAAGTGAGGAGAGTCTTCTGAAGAATCTCAGGTAAGAAGAAGAGTTTATCACAGAAGGTGAGAGAACAAGAGAGAGGAAATTCCCTCTTAGGGAAACAGTTGTCACAAGGCATAGTCCCACAAAAACCACGGTTTGTTCAGGAAATCGCAGGTAGACCTATGGTCTTTAGAGGTCCTTATTTTTTAGCTTTTAAAAAACAGAATTATATTTTTAGAGCAGTTTTAGGTTCACAGAAGTACTGAGCGGGAAGTACAGAGTTCCCACATTACCCTCCACACACGCACAGCCTCCCCCACATTCCCATCCCCCACCGGATCAGCATAGAGTGGGGATCGATGGCCCTAAACTGACACATCAGGACCACCTCAAGTCCACAGTTTCCCCTGGGGCTCACCCTTGGGGTCATAGATTCTTTGGGTGTGGACAAATGCATGACACGTGTCCACCATGATGGTATCACACAGAGTAACTGCACTGTTCTGAAAGTCCTCTGTGCTCTGCCTGTGTTCTCGCCCCCCAATCCCTGGAAACCACTGATCTTTCACTGTCTCCACAATTCGCCCTTTTCCAGAACGTCAGTCATAGAGTTGGAATCATATACTATGTGGTCTTTTCAGATAGGCTTCTCTCCCTTTGTAATATTCATTTAAGTCTTATTATGGCCAGATAGTTCCTTTCTTTTTAGCACTGAATCAAATTTCACTGTCTGGGTGTACCATATTTTACTTCTCCACTCTCTGAAGGACATCTTCGTTGATTCTTAATTTTTGTGATAACGAACACAGCTGCTAAAAACATCCCTGTTCAAGTTTTATGTGAACGGAAGATTTCAATAAATTGAGGTAACTACCAAGGAGCGTGACTGCAGGATCCAATGGTAAGGTTAAGTTTACCTTGGTAACAAACTGCCAAACCACTCTTCAAAGTGGCTGTACCATTTTACATTCCCACCAGGGCTAATATTTTATTCACTTATTTATTCATTTATTCCAAAAATAGTCACCAAGCATCTATGACAGGACCGGCACGGAGAATCCTGGGATGAACAAAAGAGAAGTGGCCCTTCCCTCTAAAGGTCTGCACTCATGCACAAAACTTGCAAGAAGTTATCTAAGAGGTCTTCCTGAAAGAGGAGCCTCTTCCTGGCACTGTCTCAGGAAATGGCTGATGAGGAGACCAAACAACTCCGTCCGTTATCCTCTCAGGGAGGACATCCTGGAAGAGCAGAAGGTTCTCCCCACACCCCGAAGGGTTGGTTGATTGGAGAAGAGAGGATCCCAAAACACAACGGACTTGACGATGGAGAAGGCTGTGACAAATGGGTTGACCGTTGAAGAACTCAGTGTGAGTCCACCTGTAGACTTCAAGAGTTCAGGTTCTTTGTCCCTAGAGTTGTCCTTTGATACCAAGGAGTGAGTCACAATGGTTTCAAGCTGAAATGAAGTCAGGGTCCAGTTGTCCCATGACTCACACACATTTTCACCGAGGAGACCCATCCTCAGATAAAACCCTAGGTGAAATCCCAGTGTGTAACTAAGTACAGGTGGGTGTATTTGTTTCCTATTGCTTCAGCAATAAATAACGCAAACGTAGTGGCTGATTACAGCACAGATCTGCTATCTAGTGAGCAGAAGTCTTAAAGCCAAGGAGTCAGCAGGGTTGGCACCTCTCTAAAGGCTCTAGGACACAATCTATTGCTTTACTCTTTTCTAGATTCTGGCGGCCACCTGACTCCTTCTCATGGCCCCTTCCTCCATCTTCAAAGCCAGCAGCATATGATCTTTCCCCCACCCACCTCTCTCCCCAGGTCTCCTTGTCTCACACTGACTCCCCAGCCTTCTTAGAGGGGGCCTTGTGATTTTACTGAATGCACCAGGATAATCTAGAATAGTCCTCTTATCTCAAGACCCTTCACTTAATCACACCTGCAAAGCCCCTTTTGCCAAGTAAGGAAACACATTCCCGGGTCCCAGGGGTAGGATGTGGACATCCTTGGAGGCCATTACTGATCCTACCACAGTGAGGTTGCTCTGGTCAGAGCACAGGCGGAAGGTGGAAGGCCTAGAAAACTCCCGATGCTGCAGAGACCACAGTTTGAAAGCTACCGACCTGAAGCCTTCTTTAGATCATAAGGGTCCCAAGGCAGGAAGGGACCTCTTTTAGAGCCCATAAAAGTTTTACGGAAGATCAAGGCCGAGGATCAACTCCTGGGCCCGGCTCTTTCCCTTAATCTCATTACTTCCGAAGGACTTCCTGTGAACAATACCAACAACAATAAAAAGGAGCAGAGTTTTGGTATAGTACAAGTCATGGTCAAGACTGCCATGTAGCTTTGCAAAATGAAGACCAATGAGGGTTTGTTGGGCCACAGAAAGCTGACATCGTGTTATGAATTGGAAGCCCTTTCACTCTGAAAACATCTCAGTAAAACAAATTCCTGTTGCTCAGAGCTAACTGCTCATCACAAAGCAGAAGCCCAGCCCAACCTAATTGGAACTTAAGACCTCTGGCAAAGCCCACAGAGACCAGAAGGCCTGTGCACAGCCTGGCTGCATGGTGAGATCGGCCCTAACCACTTGTCCTCACATTCCTGGCCTGGTGAGTAACCTATCTGCTCCCACAGCCCCCCTCCCTCATGTCATTTACCACTTTTTTCCTGAGTCTCGAATAAGAGCCACAAGTTTAAGTCTCTGCATAAGACTAGACTCTCTGACATTTGGGAGATCTGGTGTTTATTAAATTGGGAGATTTAAACTGACTGTGATTTGTTCTCAATTTAGGTCGGTGACAGACAAATGCCTGAAGTGGTGTGTGTGTGTTGTGTGTGTGTGAGTGTGCGCACGTGCGCGCGCGCACGCGTGCGGGTTGCGTTTGTATGGCATCTAGGATCCAGGCACATTTGGGGGAATAAACAGTTTAAAAATCCAGACAGCCACAAGTTGGAGAGAAAAGAAAGTAAGTGCACATTTGAAATCAATTACACTATAAATTAAGCGGGATGGTGAGCCAGAGCGCAGGGCCCCACTGTATGATGCTACCACATCTGGCGATGCTGGCGGTACTAAAATGGCTTTTAAAGATAACAAAACAGGTCCTCTCAGTCCGTTAACCTCTGAAAAATGGACCAGCTACACCCTTAACCCTGGATGCTCCTGACCATGACTGGTAAGAATCACCTGGCCTTCTCCTGTGCAACATCGAATCACATTTACCAAACACCTACTGTGTGCGAGGCACTGCTAAGCACTTTAGAAAAAATCGTTGTGACCTTAACAATGTGTGAGCCAAGTACTATCCTAGAGTCAAACTTATCTTACCAACGGAAGCAAGAGCAGCAACTATAGCTCAGAAATGTTATTGCCTAAGACCCTGGCAGGTGGGAAAGGTGGGATTTTTACCATAGATAGGTTCGTCTGTCTCCTACATCTGTAAGCTTCCAGCCACACTATAGTTTAGCACCCAGGCTAATGCTAGGGGTGAGATAAGATGATAGACATAAACTCTGTCCCCAGGAGATCTCCTTTACTTCACTTATTCATCTTTGGATTCAGCTCATATTCAAGGAGAACATGAGAGGACCCAAATATGCACTAGATCAGAAAGTTTCCACACCTCGTAGAGCCTACATCTATTGGGAGCAGGGATTCAGACGGTCAACGAATGAACAGATAAATGTATTACTAGCTGTCGATGTTGACGAGTGTTAGGAAGGGCATGACCAGACTGCTACTGTGGAGAACAGCAGCTGACTATGTCCCCCCACAAGGGAACACATCATTTTATCAGGTATTGAGTTTCACATCTCTGGAAGTATTCAATCAAAGGGTGAGTGACCCACAGATGTTCCTGCCCCTATGGGAATCCAGGAGAGTTGAGGGAAGTAGATCTCCATCATCTTGAGTCCCTGTGACCTCCATTCCACCTGTCACAGGATGTGAGTTTCCCTGAAGCTACAGGAGGGGCTCCAGAAGAAAGGACTTGGGTTATTGGTTAGGAGTCATGTAAACTGGGTCCAGGCCAGCCGCATCTGAAGCTATGTATTGTGGTTATTGTTGAGAGAGAAGCAACAGAAGAGAAGATATTGAAAGGATGGAGGCGGGCTAGTAAGGGGCACACCGAAGTCATGGGCAGCGATGGTGGGAAAGGTGGAAAGCTCGGGTTCAAACTGAGTTCAGGCTCCACCAAGATTACTTGCGGGAGCCTAATCACTCAGCTCTGCAGAGCCAGGCCCCCAGGAGAACCGAGTCCGGTTATCTGCTCACACATCGGGTTCCAGCGCCCCTTTAGAGCAGACAGCGGAGGAGAAGTGTCCAGTCTGGGCTGGAAACTGTACAGGCACTCAAGGAGCACTTCATCTTAAAAGGGGAACTGTTTTGCTTTCGTCAAACCGGTTAATTTGTCCCAAATGTTAAAAACCTCTTGTCCTCTTGAAAGATCAGCCGTCTACAGATTCAGTGTGCAAACAGCCAGACCAGGGCAGAGCTAAACCAAACACCTCCTCGGTCTCAACCCCGCCCGTGTGTCCAACCGGCAGCTTCACATTGAGAAGAGACAAATGATTTTCACTCACAGCCTGAGGATGAGTGTTCTGGGGGGAGCTGTCTCTGAAACGGCAGTGCTCTGTAGAGCGTGGGGTGTCAGTGGCGACAGTGATCTGATTCCAGGGGTAAAATAATGTCTCTGATTTGGCTCAGACAATTTCGGTGCTCCTGTGCCAGTGATAATATCCTTGGTCCATGATTTTGAAACTGAAGTTCAGGATTCTCAGATTTTTGAAAACCCCTTTTTGCACAAAGAAGGAAAAGGACAAGTATGTATTTCAAATTTTTCAGGTCTGGCAAAAGTCCAAGATTTATTAAAACACACACACACACACACACACACACACACACACACACATAGCCAAGGGGCTTGCTACAGTCTTTTTTAATGTTTTCTTTTTTAATATTTTATTTTGATTCCAGTTAGTTAACATACAGTGCTACCATCTTGATATACATTTTCTCACGCAATTCTTACAACAATCCAGCAGAGGAGAGACCTAGTGTATTATTCCTTCCTCCTGCATTTTGTTGATAAGAAAACTGGGGCTCCAGGAGATTCGACGCGCTGCCCGAGATCACACAGATGGTAAGTGGTAGAACCAGGATTTGAACCGGTTCCATCTCCCTCCGGAGACGCCGTGCTCGAGCAGAACCCGAGTCCCCAAGGGACACTTGGCAATGCCTGCAGACAAGTTTGGTGGTCACAACCAGGGGATGGATGCTGCTGGCATCTAGTGGGTAGAAGCCAAGGATGCTTCTAAAGCCTCTAACATGCTCACAGCAGCTCCCTGACCCAGAACATCCAGCCCCAAATATCTATAGTTCTGAGGCTGAGAAACCCCGATCCAGAGGCTGTGCTGTAACGATCACCTTTGGCCTGGCTTTTCGGGTTTCCTAGCAATGCTCTCCAGCAGCACAAAGTCCCCCGAGGGTTTAGTTCAATCCCATCGTACGATACGTGGGTGTGTAAAGCACCTCAGAGCCTTCTCGCCGTCAGATGAGAAACATGACATCACACTATCGTGTCCTCACCTGGACTTCTCTCTCCCACACGTGTATCTGTGAGGTGCTTGCTTTCTAAGAGACAAGTTCACATTCACATTTTCTTTTTATTTATTTATTATTTTTGAGGCTGGGGTGGGGGGCGCAGAGAGAGAGAATCCCTAGCAGGCTTTGCACGGTCAGTACAGCTCAACGCAGGGCTTGAACTCACAAACCTTGAGATCATGACCTGAGTCGAAACCAAGCATCGGACACTTAACCAACTGAGCCACCCAGGCATCCCCACGTTTTCACTTATAATCCTGATGGCAACTGTACAAAATGAGAATCTGCCAATTTCACATTGGAGGTGGTGGTTTGTTCAAGGGTAGCCGGGTAAAAAGTTACACAACCGGGGCGCCTGGGTGGCTCAGTCGGTTAAGTGTCCAACTCTTGGTGTAGGCTCCGGTCATGGTCTCATAGTTCGTGAGTTCGAGCTTGGGGTTCTCTCTCTCTTCTTCTCTCCCTGCCCCTCCCCTGCTTGTGTTCTCCCTCCCTCTCTCTCTCACAATAAATAAACTTTAAAAACAAACCAAAAAGTCACAGAACTAAAGCTACATATGGAAGCCCCAGTTCCCAGCCCTGCACACCTCTCTCTGGTGGAGCTTTGCAAACTTCAGTAAGAATTTGCATCAACTGTGGGACTTGTTCTGAGCAGGTCAGCCCCAGCCCAGTGCTCTGATTCCTGAGGTCTGGACTGGGGTCCAGGAAAAGGCCTCTCTGGGATGCTCCCATGTGACTTTGACACAGCTGCCTCACAGAATCAAATTTCGAAAGACAATCTACTATATAATGCTGGATATCAAGTGTATTGCACTGCAAAAATATAGCAAAGATATTTTGTTCCTTTCGTAGTAAAAGTAACAAGAGGTGACGCATGTGTGCGTACACGCCTGGAAAAAAAAGGCAGGTGGCTTTTGGGGTCTCTGAATCAGAAAACGGGGACAAAGGGGTTACTTGCATGCCATAGAGATTTGCGTTCCACTGTCGGCTTTACCACGTAGGGCTTCCTGGTCTAGAGCATTCTCCTTGGCTTCTCAAGGCTTTATTTCGCCACCATTTGCTACTTACTGGTAAAAGGGAGCTAAAATTATCTGCTTTTTAGAAAGCTCTCGGCATTAGACATTTACGTCTGGAACATACTTAATAGAGTATGAAGATCCACTCAGCTCTACTTGATCGGTGCTTCTGTTGTTGTTTTTCGTGTTTGCACTGAGTCTGGTCAGCTGAACGCTGCGACACGGCAGCCCAAGCGTGGTGGGGGCCCCCCTTTGGCAGCGTGCAGCGCACCCGTAATCCGACAGCAGCTGGGCGAGATGAAGGACCGTCCCCCTCGCGCATTCCCCCTGCCCACTGAACCAGAATCAGCAGCAGCGCAAAGGCATCTGAAGTATTTTGAAATTTATAAACATGCCCAGAGCAAAGAGCCTGTCTTCCTGGCTCTGATGAGAGAGAGCGGCAGAGTCCCTTTTTCTTCCTTACTATTATCCATTTTGGGGCTGCAAGCGACACCTTGGTGAATAAACTCAGAAATGCCAAAGCACAGTCAGGTGATCGTCATTAGAGCTTTCCTTTGTAATTACGTGATTATTTCTGTCTGAAACCCAACCGGAGTCAAACACATTCGGCTCTGTTGGGTGGTGGGAGCTTCTCTGAGTCCTGTCACAAGATGGACAGCGCTCAGATCGCAGGGACAGGCATGCCTGGCGTCCGATGCAGGTGGTGCAGGGCAGTGACAGGCTGCAGTGTTCATGACATCAGTCATCATCACTGAGCTCTTGCCTTGCGCCAGGCACCCACACAGGGCGTGCAAGCCCTGACGGTGACCGTGCCGGCATGCGCCCTGTCTGTAAGACGCTCAGAATCTGTCGTGGGGTCCAAATCACCGGGAGACATAGGGGACCCTGAACCAGATATTCAGTCAGTGCAACTCAATACTGCCAAGGTCATGAACAACAAGGAAGGACAGGGAAACGGTCACAGGCCAAAGGAGACTAGGGAGACGTAGCAACAAAGTAAAATAGGTACCCTGGATGGGATCCCAGGCCAGAAAGGAAACACGACTGGGAAAACCATTGAAGTCCAAGTCTAGAATCAAGTTAACAGTAACGTGCCAAAATTAGTTTCTTAGTTTTGATAAATGAACCACAGCGGGTGCTGTAAGTCGCAAGAACTAAGAAAATGTAAACAGCAAGGGAGACGGTGTGGGGAAGCCTTCACACCTTTTCTGTACATCAAAACTACCCCACAATGATAAGTAAGTAATAAAAAAAAATCCTGGAAGCTCTGGGGAAAAATGTGTATCTTTTGGCTCTTATGCCCAATGTGCTGGTTCAAGAGTTCTACATTTTAGTGCGTACGTTGGAATCCACAAAACCAGCCCCTGGTAGCTGTGCTTTCTGAGGTCCGCATGTTCCGCTTTTCTTCTGTTAGATGAGATACTAGAGGTCCTCCTGACGTCAGGTCCCAGATTCCCCCCATACGTTCCTTCTTCAGTTTAATTTAGCCAGGAAAGCAGTGGGTGTTCTAGACTGGGGAAAGTGGTGAACAAATCTTCAGGGAACTGTTTTCTGTCCTTTTGTGGCTCCAAATTCAGAACGTGGGAAACAAGAGAATGTGTCGCCTGCTTGTCCCTTACTGAGAGCGAAGCACCTTCTATAATGAGCCCGTCGAGGCTGAATATTAACTGTGGGGTGCAGGGAGAAATCCCCCACCGGGGAGTGAGGATGCTTTTCTGGAAACAACCAGAATAAACGGTGGGCGGCACAAGGAACAGGTGTCCGTTCCTGGAGTGGGCCTGAGGAATACGCATTTTAGCAGAAGCCCTCACCCGCTGGTTTTCTTTGTCATGGGATGGAAGGATCCCACTTGAGAATCACCAGCCTAGTGTGGCAGACAGACAACAGCCGTGAGACAACGGAGATGCTTTTGGTCTTCTAAGGAAAGCAGAACGTGTAACAGGAGCCCAAGGAGAGACAGACTGACTGCGACCACAGAGAGGAGGGAAGGCGCTGCGGAAAAAATGGCAGGGAGCTGGGTCCTGAAACATGGGTAAGATTTCAGAGGCTGGGGAAAGGCAGTATGAGAAATTCCTTATTCATATTTTCCCTTTGAAATAAAAAAAAATATCAGAGCAAAAGGACAAGAGGAACTATGGCGGCCCAGTGTGGCTAGACTGTGGGGTGCAGGGAGGTAAGAGAGAAGAACAGTTCACTCCAGCAAGAGAAGGGTCTCTGAATGTCCTATCAGGCCCCACCCTGCACCTAGGGACCTTTTATAACCAGAGCAAAAATCATGAGGGATCTTCTGGTAAAAGGGACCTTCTGCACCCAGAGGAATTAACATGATGCTTCCTGGTCAAGAAAACTCCCAGCCCCCTTGTGCCTGGGCAGACTGCAAACTCCCTGAGAACCTGAAAGGGTGAGCCTGGGCACAGGAAGGCGAGGAAGGTGGAAGGTGGAATAGATCTGATGACGGGTAATGGATACCTGAAGCACAGTTGTCCTGGAAATGGAAAGACGGTGAGATTGGATAGAATAAAGATGGCAGTACTTGGGACTTGAGCGACTGTGAGGGGGAAATTTCTGACTTCTACGTGGGGGACCAGTGAATGGGGTGCACTTGTGATGTGGACCTGTGTGTGGCTTCGGGGGTGCTGGAAGCCTGTTGAGCGAGGAAGGGCACTTGCCTTCCCGTTCTGGGTGATGTCACCAGTGCCAGAGGCCAGAATGGCTGTCCCGATGAGCCAAGAGAGCCAGGGTCCCTGCTGGGATGACGGTGCTGTTTTAAGTCTGAAGAGTTACAGAATTCAAAGTCTAATCAGCGAGGTCTATTGCCAGTACCCTCGCACTGTGCTAGAAGGAAAGGGTTAAGGAAAGAGGGCCAGATATTGGACTGTGGGTTAGTGTGTCCCGTTGGCTCCATTTTAGGCAATCGATGATTCCCTTGGGTTGCCAAAGGCATGGGCATTTGGCTTAAAGACCAGATAGAAACTCACAGAAATACCTGGGAGATTTCAGTTTGACTAAGTGGGAGTATGGAGGATGAATTACTTGAAACAGAGAAGTAGGAGGGAGAGCCTGGCTTGGGAATGGACTTTGAATAAGTTACTACACAAGGGGAGAAGTTAAATTCATTACCTGGTCCACCTCTGCCAGCTTCATTCATTCCTTGAAGAATTATTTATCAAGTGCCTATCAGAAACTGTGGATGCAACACTTCTGCTCTTGTAGGACACAGATTCAAAGAGGGAATCAGACACTATTGAAATAAATGAAGACATAATATGATGCCAGGCTGCTTCTAGAAAGAAAGGGATTAAATGCCGGACCCAGCAAAGGGAAGAAATTGGTAGGGAGGCAGAGAGATTTGCTGTCACACTGAGTTTTTCCCTTCCGATTCAGGACATCAAACTTGGCAAAATAAAAGATTAAGTGTAAATCAGATTATTCAGAATACAAACTGGGGATAAAGCAAACACAGACTGAACCTGAGGTAGTCATTTTCTGGTGAGGACCATGGAGAGCAGCTCAGATTGTCTTGGAATCAGAAAGACCCAGGTTTCAGTCTCAGCAACTGTACTGTGTGACCCCATGCAAGCTACTTAACCTCTCTGAACCTCGGAGACTGTAGAAAATATACATGGCTGTGTCTTTGAAAGTCTGTGCTAAGGATTAGGAATAATTTACATAAAGTGTTAGCACAGATCCTCTTGTAGATGGTCACACGAGTTGTCCAAAGAGACAGAAATTTGTGGTACCTCTCCCAGGCAACCGCTCTGAAATCCCAGCCCGCACTGTCTACTTTCCATCTTGACCACTAGAATTGAATGCATGGAGATGATTCATGTTAAGAATGTTATCCCAAAGAAGCTGTTGACTACTTCCTACTACCTCATCCCATAAAAAGCCCCATGGCTCCCATGCTGGCAGATTTCTGACTGCCCGATTCTCCCTTCCATTCTACAAGCTAGCCCACATATGTTTGCTGATCACCCAGAGAAGTCTCAGTGACTTGCTTCTGAAATGCCTTACTGAGTCAGTGAATATTAGTAGTAGTATTTGCATTCCTAATATGGAATATTATAATTATTACATATTATTAGCATCAGTGTTAACATCTTTTTTTTTTAATGTTTATTTATATTTGAAGGAGAGAGAGAGCATGAGCAGGAGAGGGGCAGAGAGAGAGAGAGGGAGACACAAAACGGAAGCAGGCTCCAGGCTCTGAGCTGTTAGCACAGAGCCTGACGCGGGGCTCGAACTCACAGGCCGTGAGACCATAACTTGAGCCAAAGTCAGACGCTTAACCAACAGAGCCACCCCGGTGCCACAACATAGTTCTTACAAGTCAACATCTTCCCTGGGCCCTAGATTTGAGGATGATGGAAAGAGGTTTGGAACTGTACATGGTAATAGATACTAGATTTTCCACCGCCCACCATGTCCTTGACAGTTAGGGAAACACCACGTGCTTTGTCTAAAACGCATGGGAAGTTTTACCAACATCCTGGCCTAGAGAAGCTGTTTGCCTGCTCGCTACAAAGGCTGCTAAAAAAAATCTTGGATTGGGATGCCGTCTCCGAAGTGTGGGGCTCAGAGGGGTGTGTAAGTGGGAATTCAAACCCCAGAGGTGGAAGGGTATGAAGACTGGAAGGGCCCTTGTAGATCAATGTTAATATCCTGTGTTTCTTAGACAGGAGCAGACACGTGTCTGTCTATCCCAGGCCAAAATGTGATGAAATTGCCTCCTACTGCTGTGCAGATTTCACTCGGAGGTTGTTATGTTAGATCAGGATAAACACAAACATACATGGCGTTTTGTGGTCTCGTGTTCATCCTTTAGAAATTTCGCTGTTAAGTTCAGCTGGCTTGAGCTCCACATCTGCCTATTGAGAGTTTACTCCAACACACTTTACAGATGGGCAAAGTGAGGAGACCCCGTACCTGGGTCACACAGCGAGCAAATGGCAGGGCCAACCCTGGCCCTAGGTATCATGCTTTCCCAACCCAACTAAGGAGGAAAGACATTACATAGAAGGAAATGTGGTGGTGGCTTTTGTTTCTTTTCATTTTAAATCAAGTGCAGAGGCGCCTGGGTGGCTCAGTTGGTTAGGTAACCGACTTTGGCTCAGGTCTGATCTCGTGGTTGGCGAGTTCGAGCCCCGTGTCAGGCTTTGTGCAGACAGCTCAGAGCCTAGAGCCTGCTTGAGATTCTGTGTGTGTGTCTCTCTCTGCCACTCCCTGGCTCTGGCTCAGTCTCTATGTCTCCCAAAAATAAATAAACATTAAAAAAAGTTAAAATGAATAAATAAACATTAAAAAAATAATAAATCAAGTGCAATTTTTTTTCTACATATATTCTTGGGTTTTTGAGCTATAATTCTGAGGAGGCAAACTCCTCCTGTGAGTTGTCTCTTTCTTCACAACTTGACTTTTTCCATTCAAATCCTTATTCATGGCCCAGGAAGGGCGGGACAGGGCAGGGCTTGCTTTCATGCAATTAAAACCACCATTTATTTAACAAGGCCCACCGATTTGCTGGGCACAGTTGAAGCTCTGGTCACTTTTACCATAAAAATTCTTGAAACGAGCTTTGGTGGTTGAAATCTGAGTCAAAAATAATTCTAAGTAGGGGCGCCCGGGTGGCTCCGTCGGTTAAGTGGCCAACATCACCTCAGGTCACTATGTCACAGTTCGTGGGTTTGAGCCTCACATTGGGCTCCGCACTGACAATGTAGAACCTGCTTGGGATTCTCTCTCTTTTTCCTTCGCTCTCTTCCCCTCCCCCACTCACACTTTCTCTTTCTCAAAAATAAACAAACTTTAAAAGTAATAATTCTAGAGGTGCCTGGGTGGCTTAGTCAGTTAACCATCTGACTTTGGCTCAGGTCATGATCTCATGGCTTCTGAGTTCGAGCCCCGTGTTGGGCTCTGTGCTGACAGCCCAGAGCCTGGAGCCTGCTTTGAATTCTGTGTCTCCCTCTCTCTGCCCCTCCCCTGCTTGGGCTCTCTCTCTCTCTCTCTCTCTGTCTCTCTCTCTGTCTCTCTCTCTGTAAAATAAATAAACATTAAAATATTTAAATAATAATAATAACTGTAAATAAGATCTGTATCTACTGAGAGACCCAAGAGCTCCTTGAATTTCCTTTCACACAGCTCCCTGCCCCCGAATCACCATCCAGTGAAAATTCCCATCACCCCGTGTCATTATTAAATATTGAGGATAACCTGTGGATACATGTTGGTGCATTTCTTTTATGCTTTATTATATGCATCTTTGCATAATAATTTTGATTATATGTACATATAAACATTTTTTCCTCTATTGCCCACATAGTACTTCTAAGAACTTTGCCATGTTATTAGGCAGTCTTCATAGGTGTCATTTAAGAAAGCTATACAGTCATCCAGCTGTATAGCTTTCTTAAAAGTCATACAGCTACTTACTCATCATCTGGTTGTTAAGTAATTTAGGTCGTTTTCCATTTTGCTGCTATTTAATAATTTAATTAATATGGGCATCTTTTTTTCTTCCTAACCCTTCAAATGGATTACTGAAAATGGAATAGCTGACATAGAAATAATTTACATAAAGTGTTAGCATGTCTGAGTGAGACCATTTTATGTTATCCTTGCCGGCCTCAGGGAATTTAACTGAAGAAAAAAAAGACTCTTTGCCAATTGATACACAAAATATAACCCGTTTACGTCTATCACCTTCTGTTTGCCCCTGCAGTTGAACTTTTGTCCGTTCAACTAGTTACAGTCTCTTCTTTGGTGAATTACCTTTGTACTTCTTGCGTCTTTCTGTTCCGTAAGGCCCATCCTAAACGCTACTTCTCCCATCAGGGGACTTTGGGTCCGTTCAGCATAACATAATCCCACTACCTTTCTGCAGGACTGGATTCCAAACAGCCCACAATCAAATCGCAATAATTACATGTGGCCGTAAGAGAAGCACTTGGGTACATGTGTCCTCTCTCCACCGAGAGACTGGGCACCAAGCTTTGCTCCCCAGATGCAGGACATATTCAGTCGATGTCAAAGGGAGGGAGGGGCTAGGAGGTAAGAAGGCCAAGATCAGCTCCAGAGGTCATGTCACCATCAGGTGGGTAGAGATCACAGCCGGAGTCAGTAATCAGGAGACCCTGGTCTGTAACCTGAGGAAATACCTCCACTTAACCCAATGGCACAGGCCTTCATGGCATCGACACTGCCTGTCTACGAACACAGAGAGGACACAGCCAGCCTCTGTGTAGCACATTGAAGGATTTCAATCCTCTTCAGGCAGGGCTGAGTCATTGATAAAAACTAGAAGGTGCTCTTTAAGTTAGCCAACATTTAAATAATGCCAGATTTCCAACATAAAGGCGAAAACCATGGAAATTCACAATTAGGAAAACATCCCACTTGAAACAACACTGGAAGCTTGGAAACAGATTCATCTAACTGATGATTATTTCCAAAGACCCATGTTCCCAGGGATGGAAGAAATCCATGACCCTCAAGTTCTCCTCCACCTCCTTTATGGTACCTCGTCGATAAGGAGAAGATGATCGTGCTTCCAAATTAGGTGAATGAACACGAACCGAAGACTGATGTGCCCAGCTGCTCCCAGAACTAGATGTGGGAAGAGAAATTACTCCAGCCTGTTGCTTTTAATTAATCTCTTGTGCTCTGGGCTTATCTAGTCCCAGAAAATGAAAACCATATATTCGACAACACATGTGCCAAATTGTATGTGTAATTTAGTGGAAAACCCCTAGCAATCAAGGAAGAAGTGCTAAAATTATCAGCAGTTCCCTGGGTCCCAGGAAAGCTTGGACAGCATTTTGAAAACATCGGGAATGCCTTATACCTCTTGAATCTCAAACCGCAGAATGTATTTTATGGCCCCCTGAAATTACCCAGGGTGGTTGATTTTCAGAGCATCAGGGACAAAGGCCATGATGAGCCTCCATGTGCTCTCAGAACAGTGATGCATATTAAGGAATCTGAACCATTACTCCAAACACCAATGGATCAAGAAGTCTGATAAAGTATGTGTAGGGGTGGCCCAGGCATGTGTGTCTTTATGCACTGCAGGTGAGGGAATCCGAGGCCAAGGTTTTGACTTAGTTGGTCTCATTTCAAACACAGCAGTAGAGACAATCACTATTCCACCACCTGCTGTAACATGAAAGACATAATTTACCCCTAATTTACCCAGTCCCATGCTACCTATTCTCTGTTTTGTTTTCTAAGACGCAGATACGTGTTTTGTCCATACACGAGGAAAGTAATTTGGAGTATCTATTTGTGCGTGCGTGTGTGTGCATGGAGAGGTTAACAGTAACCCCACTCTGTGTCCTAAAAATCATAGGCTGTGAACATTTCTTCATTAGAACCTTCTGTATTAGGTGGGACCCTGATCCGTGAAATGGAAATAATGATACCAGCATCTGAGACTTAAGCAACTTTCCCCAGTAGTGGGGATGCTAGGATGTGAACTCAGCTTTTTCCAACACAGCAAAATGCATGAGGCCACACCTTGCATCCCAAATTAATAATTATTCCTGCGTAGGCAGCTGTAAGGGTCTGTGATTCACTTTCCCACACACTATTTCCTATAGTTTTCTCAGCAAAATTGTGAACTTACGACCCTATTTCACAGAGGCAGAGATTAAGATTCTGAGAGGAGCTGTTTTAGGTGGGGAGATAACTATGGGTAACACAGAAGCAGATGTAACAAAACAGCACGGGAGTCTAATCACGACATTCTGCTCACCATCTAAGGACCTCAGGATAACATCTCAGCTTCTGCCTATTCTTCTTCTCAGCCTCGAGACTCTGTATTTCAGCACTATGACACCTTTTTGGCACCTCTATACTGCCATGACACCTACAAGCACCGGGTAGGTGCTCATGCCCGTTCCTCTCTAGATCTAGAACAATCCAGATCCTACCACACCTCTTCCATTTCCATCTGAATAACAGCCTCCATTTGTATGGCACTTCCTCAGAATGCCTTCCCTAAAATCCACAGGTGTGTGGACGAGATGCCCCTCCTTGGCACTTCCCACTGGAACACTTTTTGCACCGTATCGTGACGGAATCTTGGCTTAGCCACATTCCAGCCATGAATGCAAAATCTTCGGGAAGGCAGGAGATGCAGTGTCCCTGTGCCCAATACGGCTGGCCCATAGTGAACACACCTGGACAACTTGACCACCCTTAGAGCTTCTGTTCCTTTCTCATGTAGGGAGAGGTCAGAAGGTCCGAGAAAGTGAGGGGAGTCTTTCCGGGGGTAAGACTACACTCTGATCCTAAATGTGGGGTGAATCTGCAGAGGGGAGGGGAAGAAGAGGACATCCTCAATTTGGAAACTGGTGTCAGGTCCTACTAAGCGTGACATTTCTGTGAACTAAGGAAGAACTTGGGTGGGTTCAAGAGGAGGCTGCACATTGGTGAGGAAAGAGAACACTAACAAACCTGACATTTACTGAGTGCTTACTGTGTACCTGTGCTCTGTACTGTGTCCTTACAGCTGTGCGTTCGTTAACACTATGATCCCACAGCACCCCGATGGGAAGTAAATTTTCCCAAGGTCACCTAGCTGGAAGGTGGTAGAGCTTGGATTCAAACAGTTCCTCCTTGTGTTAGAGCCCAAGCTCTTTCCATATGGGGTCCGGCATAATATGGGCACTGGGTACGTCCAGTGGGAAGAGCGGAGCATGAGATGGAAAATCCTACTTCTGAGAAGCCAAGGGCACACCATCGTCACAGATGCCACGAACCGACTGTGAGCAGGAACCTCTCCACGGATAAAATCAGTGCTTTTGGAATGTTCCGACACCTGAGTGAGACAAGAAATGGAGAGGAAGATAGTGGCAGTCTGGAAAAAAATAAGCTATTGCAGAGGCTTGGGACACAGAATGAAAGGGAAGAGATGGTTAAAGAGGCATTTAGAAAGTGTTGGGGGTGGGGCGCCTGGGTGGTTTAGTCCATTAAGTGTTCGACTTCTGCTCAGGTTATGATCCCCCAGTTTGTGGGTTCAAGCCCCATGTCAGGCTCTGTGCTGACAGCCCAGAGCCTGGAGCCTGCTTTCGATTCTGTGTCTCCCTCTCTCTCTGCTTCTCCCCAGGTCACACTGTCTCTCTCTTGCTCAAAAATAAACATTAAAAAATTAAAAAAAAAAAAAAGTGTCGGGGATGGGGGTAGCAAAGCAGACTAGTAACTTGGATTATTATATGAAGACACAGCCCTGGGAAGACATTTTTTTTTGAGAGAGAGAGAGAGAGAGAGAAAGTGTGTGTGTGTGTTTGTGTGTGTGAGAGAGAGAGAGAGAGAGGGAGGGAGGGAGGGAGGGCAAGTGGGGGAGGGGCAGAGAGACACGGAGACACAGAATCCAAACCAGGGACCGCAGCTCTCAGCCCAGAGCCTGATGCAGGGCTCGAACTCATGAACGAAAGAAGTGGGACGCTTAACTGACTAAGCCACCAGGTGCCCCAGTGCTGGTAAATCTCTAGCAAGCCGGCTGTAGGGGGAGGAGCTCTGCCTTGTAGGGCGCTGGCGTACACGCTGGCACCCTGGCTGATGTCGAACTATCGGCACGACCTCTCTGACCCAGCGCTGGGATGCCCCAGCACAATCAGCTCTCATAAGCCAGTGGAGCCAGTGCCAGCACAGCCCTGGCCGGGAGGCACAGAAGGCCCAGGTGAGAGCAAAGTAAAAATGCCCGAAGAGCCCAGGGGAGCCCTGCTCTGCCTGACACACAGCAGTTGTTATCAGGGCCAAAGGAAGTGACTGAGGAAGCTGGTAACGGGGACAGAGACTAAATCCAGGGGCCTGCACTCATCAAGCACCGTCCATAACCGCATCCTGCTGGGCGGTGCTAACTGGGCAGAATCCCATTCAATCCTCCAAACACGCCGGGAAGGAGGCCTTAATTTTTCACAGATGAGAGAACAGAAGCTTAGAGAGGTTGGCCTACTTGCTCAAGATCACACAGCAATTACGTACAAGGATTTAAACGCAGATGTGCCTAACACCAAAGCCCTGTGTTCTACTTCTCAGCAACGCTCCCTGTCGAATCAGAAAGAGGGGGCTGGAAGGGATGGACCTTGAGGGGAGGCAGGGGAGGAGATTCAGGACAGATGTCACAGGATCAAGCAGACCCACACATACTGCATGTGCCAAAAATTCATAATTCACACAAACTGCAATACTAGAGACCCTGTCTCCACCTCTACAGATTTCTAATAGGATTTTCTTACAACCTTTTCCCTACATTCCTGAAGGGAAGAAAATGATAAGGCGATATGACAATGAGTTATATCTGCTTCACAATGAATTAACAGCATTCCTCTGTATCTGTGCATTGGCTGCATATCTAAAACAGAAATACAGCTCCTGGCCCAAGCTTTCTGCTCCTGAGTCCTGTGTGACCTATCTCTCATCCACTTAATATTGCCTAAACTGAATGTTCCTGAACGTAGCAGCCTGAGGGGGAAATAAGGTTTCACAGTTAATGTGGGCAGCACTGTCATCTTCAATCAGCATATAAGCCAGGATCAGAGGGCGTTTAGGGTAACGATGTCTTTGCAGAAGCATTAAACACAATGTCTTGTCTGTGCTGCTGCTTCTTTTAGTAGTCATGGAGACATCAGCTCAGCTCACTGGTTAAGACCACCAGTTTCAGAGTTCCCCAGACTAGAATTTAAGACGACCATTTTGTAGGGAGGGCGGTGGGCGGGGTAAAAAGCTTACTGTTGGAAAATACATAGGAAGCCAGAAAAAGGGACACACAGTTCAAGATGATGGGATTCTTCATCACAATTTAGAGCCAGATTCCAAGATGGCTTCCAAAGAGCCTCACTGGGAGGTTGGTATTGACACCCTTCATCAGGAATAGGGCTGACTTGCATAATTGATCGGACAGTACAGAAACGACGGTGTATGTCTTCCGAGGTGAGGTCATAACAAACATGGCAGCTTCTCCCTTGGAGCTCTCAGATCACTCCTTCTGGAGCAAGCCAACCGCCATCTTGCGGGGGACGCATAGGCAGCCCATGGAGAAGTCTATGCAGGGCAAGGAGCTGAAACCTTGAGTCAGTGGCCAGCATGGACCAGCTAGTCACGAGGGAACAATCTTGGAAACAGCCTTCCAGCCCCCCACCTACTTTCAGATCCCTCCCACCCTGGCCAAATTCTCAAATGCAACCTCACGAGAGATTCTGAGTTGCTCCCAAGTTCCTGACTCACAAAAACTATGTAAGATAGTCAATATCTATTGTCGTTTTCTCCTGCCGTTTCGTGGTAATTTATTACATAGCCATGTAGCTGATACAGATGATGACTTAGGTTGAGTCCCTGATAAGCAGATCCTGACACTGAGATGCAAGGGCATGTCATTCATTGAGGGGTTTCTCTTCGGGAGAAACCTAGAGGGATAGAGTGAGGCAGGAACGGAAGGAAAGAACTGAACAAGGGCATGGTCTCAGGTAAGTTTCAGCCACAGCTTAGCCCTAGGAGCCTCTGGGGCATCAATTACACCATTGGGCTGTCATCCTTGAAGCAAGCGGATCAAGGCTCTGGTCCTCCTCTATCGACCAGCCATCAGCTGAGGGCTGTTCTCGTTTGAGCATAACTTCCCGGATGAGGCAGATCTTACCAGTGGAAGGAAATTCTCCAGAGAAGGAGGCTGATGAGGGCCATGAGCTGGGGGGGACAGCCTACTCATCTGATAAAGGGACTCTGGGTGGAGCTCACAGCACTACTGAGAATGGGATATCTCAGCGACAGCTGTTTTGTGGAGCTCCCCGGCTTCTACTTCTACACAGTCTGGCACTGCAGGATGTGGCCTCCCTGGCAACGGCCCCTCTACAAGGCTTATTCTGCTCCAGCACATTCTTTTACCCCTTGGAACTGGAGACAAGTTAGGATTACAATGGGCCCAGGAGGGGCGAGTCTATGTTCACGTCCCAGGAAGAAGACACAGGAGTAGAAAAAAATGGTGATGTTAATCTGTACAGAAGTTTTAACACTTGTAAATACGGGCAGCCCTGATGTCCTGCAAGTCAAGAAACTTCCCAAATGAACTCAGACACACATGCACTGCGGCTCCTTCAAATTCACATCGCTATTCAGCTTTTACTGTTTATACTTATTGGTACTTTGTAACTCCCTTACTGTACATGCCCTTACCCCTGTTAGCAGGAGGAGATGATACAGTTCATTAAGAGGAGAAAGGAAAACAGACTAAGTCACAGGGTTGGCTGATCCAGCTCAAACAGGGAGCCCAGAAGGAGCTGCAGGAAGTTCAGCTGCTAGCGGTGGGTCATAATCCACAAGGAGCCCCTGGCTTTGGTGGAAAACTGCATTTGGGGTCTTGATTCCACGTAACTCAGCCAACAAACCAACACAGCCTGAGAGTCTGCTTAGGAGTTTCGTGCTGGATGTAGCCCTAACCTGCCTCAAACCTCTATCAAAACGTCAGATGTTTCTTGCACGGGGATCTCTCGGCATAACGCTAAGCCCAACGAAGCTTGAGGTATCTACTTCTGAGTCCTGCTTTGGGTTGCACTACAAAAGTTCCTCTTCTGTTCCCTACTTGTGTCTTCGCCAGCTGCTGGAGGCCAAGAAGATGACTGGGTTTGGGGGTGGAGAGGCCGCCAACTGAAACACCCTGCCATCTTTTATTTATGGGTTCCTGGCTCACGCCGCCGGGTTAGATCCGTGCGTGTCCCAGTGGCCCTGATGTTGCCATAGCTTCTTTAAGAATAGGGAAGCTGGGAAGTTAGATAAGTCAGTCAGAGAAAGAGAGAGATCACATATTGTCACTCATATGTGGAACTTGAGAAACTTAACAGAAGACCATGGAAGAAGGGAAGGGGGAAAAATAGTTTCCAACAGAGAGGGAGGCAAACCATTAGAGACTCTTAAATACAGAGAACAAAGTGAGGGTTGCTGGGTGGGGGGCAGCAGGGAAGGGGGAAATGGGTGATGGGCACATGGAGGAGGGCACTTGTTGAGATGAGCAGTGGGTGTCGTATGCAAGCGACGAATCACAGGAATCTACTCACGAAACCAAGAATACACTGTATATACTGTAGGTTAGCTAACTTGACAATAAATTTTATTAAAAAAAAAGAATAGGGCAGC
The DNA here is from genome assembly GCA_030068075.1 of Paguma larvata. Taxonomy (NCBI): domain Eukaryota; kingdom Metazoa; phylum Chordata; class Mammalia; order Carnivora; family Viverridae; genus Paguma; species Paguma larvata. Next base: position 50,987,675 of record CM057841.1, read on the forward strand.
TGGGGTATTGTTTCTTCTCTGTCTTTGTCCCAAGAAATCTGTTTCAGGTGCCTGAAGGTTCACCACTGATTTGTATCACCGATACCTGCATTTCCAGATACAGCATCTACTGGGGCCGTTCCCAGGATCCACTGATCAAATCATTCATAATCCCTCCGGTCTAATATTTTTCCCCAGTTGTACTGGGACACGGAAGATTCTCAACATTCTCCTTCCCCAACATCAAGGATGGTAGACATGTTTAAAATCTTTTCTGAGTGAACGGACAACATGCCAAGAGTTTTTGAGACGTGGCATTTTAGGAAGGAGACGTGACTTGGGCTCCCTGGCCTCTCCACCCCAGGTGTGTTCGTGCCTCAGGCTTTGTGCATACCGGCTCTCTCGACCAGATATGCCCTTCCCCTGGATAGCTACCCTCTGCTCAGCTACCCCAAAGCTCTACGTTCCACTCAGAGAGGCCGCCGTGTCTAAAATTCCAACTCCCTCTCTGTGCTAGTGTTTTTTACTGACGACTTAAGGACACCAAATGTCTGAAATACTTTATTTATCTTGTGTGTTCTTTTATTTTTGTCTCCCCACTAAGGACCATGAAGGCGGGATTTTTTTCTTTTTTGTTCACTGTTCTATCCCTTGTCCCTAAAACAGGTCAGCACGCAGTACATGCTCACTAAATACTTACTGAATTAACAAATGAGTAAAGGGGCGCCTGGGTGGCTAAGTTGGTTAAGCGGCCGACTTCAGCTCAGGTCACGGTCTCACGGTCTGTGGGTTCGAGACCCGCGTCGGGCTCTGAGCTGACAGCTCAGAGCCTGGAGCCTGCTTCAGATTCTGTGTCTCCCTCTCTCTCTGCCCTTCCCCTGCTCATGTGCCATCTCTCTATCAACAATAAATAAACTTAAAAAAAAATGAGTTAATAATGGATTCACATTTGCATCCAAATACAGGTTCTGCTACCCACTGGCAGTCTGAGTCCCAAATCCAAGACACTTTCTATCATGGGATTTGGATGCCGTTTGACCCTCGCGAGCCTTCAAGAACTCCAGCGTTAACAGGCTACCTTTCCCTTTGTTTTCTTTAGTTGTTGCTCTTCAGAAACAACATCCCATCCTTTCCTGAGAAAGGAAAGCCATCTCTGTTCAAAAGAGGACTTTCAATCAGGGAGCCTGAACAAACAGCCTTGCTGAGTCTTTCTGTGGGAACGAAGTGCAAGTTGAAATGCCCCCGGTTGCCTCAGCTGTCCCGAGCAAGTCTGTGCAAGCACTAATGAATCATTTCCATCTTTACCATAAACCGGGGTCACGAGTGAGAGTATTGTTCTTGGACGAGAACACACGTCCTCGAGAAACTCACACTTGAGGTGACCTCACCAGTAGGTCAGACTGTCTGTGTCTCTCCTGGGCAGACAGCATGAGCGTTTGAATTACAGCATCAGGAAGTTCCCTCCTCTGCAAGCTTGGATGTAGACTTCCTAAGCCCCAGAAGGAAAAGAGGGCGGCTGAAGGTGTCAGTGGAGTAACTCAGGTACAGAAAAAGCTACAGGACTCAACATCTCGCAGGGCTTAAATTTTAAAGGTTGCGTGCGTGTGTGTGCGTGTATGAGTGTGTGTGTGTGTGTGTTTTAGGAGGGAAAGTGGCAGAAACTGGGGAAAGAGGAGCAAAATTCCTTGAATAAGACCTGGACTTCTACATTAAAAGGTCTTTTGACAGGGACTCGGGTGGTTCAGTCTGTTAAGGGTCCGACTCTTGATTTTGGCTCAGGTCATGATCTCATGGCTTGTAGGATCAAGCCCTGCGTTGGGCTCCATGCTGACAGCACAGAGCCTGCTTGGGATATTCACTCTCCCTCCCCCTCTCAGTCCCACCCCTACTTGTGTACTTGTTTTTTCTCTCTCTCTCTCTCTCAAAAATAATAAAGTTTAAAAAAATTAAAAACTGAGGGGCACCTGGGTGGCTCAGTCAGTTGCGTGTCCGACTTAGGCTCAGGTCACAATCTGGCACTTTGTGGGTTTGGGCCCCTTGTCAGGCTCTGTGCTGACGGCTCAGACCCTGGAGCCTGCTTTGGATTCTGTGTCTCCCTCTTTCTCTCTGCCCCTCCCCCACTCGGGCTCGTTCTCTCTCTCTCAAAAATAAATCCTAAAAAAATTAAAAAATAAATGAATGAATGAATGAATGTCTTTTGAGCTTTTCTGTAGAAGAAGAGAATGGGCCTCATCATTACTGCCATCTGCTGCGACATGACACATTGCGACACATCCAGTCTCCATGCAGACCCTGTGGTTGAATACCAGTTTTACCAGATTTTTTAAAAAAATGCAACAAAAATAGTTTCTAGCTGCTAAGAGCCCATTTTGTGTTAGGAATGCAGCTTTTCCGTTTACACCTTTCTCATCTGGACAGCAATGCCGTGATGGAGGCCACATTCCTCCCCCTTTATTTGAGATGAAACCATCAGTCTCAGAGGGCTCAGGTGCCATCCACAGAATGGCAAGGCTGAGATTCAAATTCAAGTCGGCCAACTCCAAACTGCAGCGTCTGTGTCTGTTCCGCTCAGGGATGACAGGAAAGCTTAGCTCTTCTTGTGTCCTTGGTTATTTGCCTCTGAGCGGTAGGAAAGCTGCTGCCGACCCCATTTCTTAGCCCCTCCATTAGCTGAGCCATGGAACCAGTTCCCTACACTCTACCACCTCTGTTTGAAAGACCTGGACTATCTCTGTCTTCCTGTTTACATTCTGGTTGAAACACACATCTTCTTTCAGGAAACAATCAAGTAAACAGTGTTCAGGGCAGGTCAACAACTGATATCACAACTCTAGACACAACCACAGCACAGAATAAAGGGGCAACTGGGTGGTCGCTGACACGATTTAAATAATCTCAATTTGGGGGGTGCCTGGGTGGCTCAGTCAGCTAAGCATGCACCTCTCAGTTTTGGCTCCTGTCATGATCTCACGGTTCATGAGTTGGAGCCCTGTGCTGGGCTCTGTGCTGACAGTGCAGAGCTTGCTTGAGATTCTCTCTCTCTCTCTCTCTCTCTCTCAAAATAAATACATAAACTATAAAAAATATGTAAGCTGTAATAAATTGCACTTCTAGGTATTTACCTAAAGGATCCAAAAATATTATTTCGAAGGAATACGTGCAGCCCAATGTTTATAACAGCACTATCAACAACAGCCAAACTATGGAAGGAGCCCAAATGTCCATTGACTGATGAATGGACAAAGAAGATATAGTATACATATACACAATGGAATATTACTCAGCCATTAAAAAATAATGAAATCTTGCCATTTACAATGCCATGGATGGAGCTAGCAATTATTATGTTAAGTGAAATATGTCAGAGAAAGACAAATATCATATGATTTGACTCATGTGGAATTTAAGAAACAAATGAACATGGGGAGGAGAGAGATAAAGAATAAAGTAGACTTTTTTTTAATATTTATTTACCTTTGAGAGAGAGAGAGAGAGAGAGAGAGAGAGAGGGAGAGAGCATGAATGGGGGAGGGGTAAAGAGATAGGGAGACACAGAATCTGAAGCAGGCTCCGAGCTGTCAGCACAGAGCTCGCGCAGGGCTTGACCCATGAACCGTGAGACCACGACCTGAGCCGAAGTCGGCCGCTTAAGTGACTGAGCCACCCAGGCGTCCTAGCAAACCCTTAACTATACAGAGAAGAAACTGATGGTTGCTGGAGGGGAGGTTGGTGGGGGGATGGGTTAAATAGGTGGCAGCAATTAAGGGGGGCACTTGTGATGAGCACCAGATGTTGTACGTAAGTGTCGAAACACTAAATTCTACACCTGAAACTAATATGACACTGTATGTGCACTAACTAGAATTTAAATGAAAACTTGGGGAAAAAGGGAATGCAAGCTGGAATAAACATTGGCTTTTACACTTAACAGAAATTCCCGGTGAGTGGAGACTGAGAGATGCCAACAGAGCTTTATTATGTCACTTTAAAGTTGACATAGATGATATTATCTATTTTTATGTGTTTTATGTATTTATATCATTTAACATAATTTATTGTCAAACTGGCTTCCATACAACACCAGGTGCTCATCCCAACAAGTGCCCTCCTCAGTGCTCATCACCCTCTTTCCCCTCTCCCCCACCCCCATCCACCCTCAGTCTGTTCTCTGCACTTAAGAGTCTCCTATGGTTTGCCTCTCTCTCTATTTATAACCTATTTTTCCTTGCTTTCCCCTAGAGTCTTCTGCTAAGTTTCTCAAGATCCACATATAAGTGAAAAAACAGATTTTTAAAAAATGTTTATTAGGACTTGCTTATTGGCTCAGTCAGTTAAGCATCCGACTTCGATTCAGGTCATGATCTTCTGGGTTCGGGAGTTTAAGCCCCAAACTGGGCTCCACACTGATAGCATGGAGCCCGCTTGGGATTCTCTCTCTCTCTCTCTCTCTCTCTCTCTCTCTCTCTCTCTGTCCCCTCCCCCACACGCACTCTCTCTATCTCTAATAAATGAACTTAAAAAAAAATCTGAATTTGGTATTACCCAGAGAACCAGCGTGGGGCAACCAATAGGCTTTGTCGTCTGACCTACAGCCTGTCACTCGCAAATAACTCGGGGGAGCTATTTTGGCCCGAGTGTCTCGTTCTCATCAGGACAAAAGATTTGTGCTGTGGGGCCATTCCTCGGATCTGAAATGGTGCATGTAAAGTATCAGAGCACAATTCCTGACACGCGGCAGGCAGCCAATAAATGTTCCTTATCTTTCTTGCATTTTTAAATCAGCCTCAGGAAGCTGCAAGATTTCACAAAGACTGCAAATAAACATTTTTCCAGAGAGGCGAGAGAAATGCACTGCTTTCGGTTCAGGAGAAAATGGGAAAATTACGGTTGAGATGATGAGTGACTTAATAACATTACCTGAAAGAATGCTAACACGCATAAGATCCAGGGTCGGCGTGGGCCAGAAGAAAATTAGGACCAAAATGTTTTTGTGTAAGCGTAGGGGAGAGACCAGAATCAAGAGGCCTCGCGCTGAGTATTGAGATCTGGACCAGCCATCAGGAGACCTGGGTGCTGGTCTCAGTTCATTTCCCCTCTCTGGGCCTCAGTTTCCCTTTCTGCTAACAGATTATTAGGTGAGTGGCAGGTGTGCTCTTTAATGCATGCCCTTACCACCACTTACTAGGGTCTGACTCTGTGTATTCCTGGGAGAGGCCCCAAGATAACTGATTCTCCAGAGCTCCGGATTCTGACAGGAGCTTGTGCAAAATCTCTTGGCCTCGGACTTCAAGGTCCCCTCTGGATTTCGGGCTCTCTCAGTCGCTGCATAGACACCTACTGGAGAGGAAGAGAGGAAAGAGTGGCCGGTGAAGGTCACAGGAGATAGAGAAGGCTCCTGGAGAACGGGCTTCAACTCGGAAGGGTGGTTAAGGCCAGCGTAGAAATGAGAAGACGTCCTTCCAGGTTGGAAATTTCAATCTGTTGATAGAACCCAGAAGAGGCAGGGGAGGGGTGGGGCAGGGAGAGGCCAAACCACAAAGGCAAGTGACTCAACGCGGGTCCAAACCCAGATCCACAACACTGTGACCATGAACAAGGATTTACTTTCGCTGAGTTCTATTTTCCTCATCTATAAAAGGGAGACCCTAACAGTACCTCTGCCAGAGATTTCAAGGGTTAACTAGAACAATATACTGTGCACTCATCAATGTTCCCAATAAAAGAGAAGGAATACCATGACTGTTTCCATTATTTCTATTACATTCTACACATCCCCTTGGATGGTTCTCTGTCTCTGTAAACTCAACATGCCCATGCTTTGAGCCATCGTGCAAAACGCCATCACACGGTGGGAACGTGTAAATGGGGTCTGGAAGAAAAGCTAGGTATTTGATATCTGGGGCCAGATAATTTTTTGCGGGGGATCAGGGGCTGTCTTGCGCGTTGTAGGAAGTCTAGCAGCATCCCTGTCCCTCACCCACTAGGTGCCAATAGCACCTCCCAGTTGTGACAACCCAGAACGAATCCAGAAGTGGTCAGATGTCCCCTGGAAGGGTACACTTGCCCCAGTAGTTCATAGCTACTGATTTAGAGTAATGAAAACAGATTTCTCAGGAGAAAGAGGTAGAATCAGAGAACTAGAGGATTTAATTGGGGGGGGGGCTATTTTAAAGAGATAGGCAAAAACATAACCAAAAAATATCTGCTATTTCAAAGTCTCAGACTAGTCTACCACAAGGTTCTCCATAAATGAGTTGAAGAACCAGTGGTTTCTTTACAGTAATCCATTCCTGCCCCCGTCCCCAGCTGGAAAGAGTGTCTAAGTCCCAATTATTAACCACATGCACAGATCTTGGCTGAGCACCAGAGGGCCTTTTTTTCTCTTCCTTCAGTTACACAGTTGCCACGGAGATCCCAGAGATTCCCACCCAGCCCACGCCTGACCTCTCATCTCCCCACGATGCTCAGATGGCCCAGGGAAATCCTGGAGAGGACCTGCCAAGAGCTGTGGCCAAGGTAACAGATCTGCCTCCTTATCTATAAGCCGGTCAACTTCCCCCAATTCTTTCCAAGAGGAAAAGCGAACCAGGCAGCCTGGGCTCATCAGAACCGCCTGACAAAGGCCACCTCTTCGCTAACTCAGCCGCAAGGGCTCGAGGCCAGGCCCAGAGAGAGGCAAGGAAATCTGAGGTACTCTTTTTTCCTCGGCGGCAGCCTGCCATTGCAGCGCCACGCCAGCTAAGTCACTCCTCCTGCCTCCCCGCTCAGACTCTGAAGTGCCCTCTGTCTTCTCCTGCTCTGTTCTGACCTTCAAAGTCAGGTGGGCAAAACTGAGAGGGTCTCCTTGAGCTGAACATGAATTCAAGTACTCCAGGGGAGCACTTCAAACAGCTGATACAGTCAAGGGCTGTTCTTAACTTCTAGAATGTTCTTTGTCATCCCTACTTCATCCTCAACCACTTTGTTCTTCCGCTGAGGCTTTTCCCCTGGCGTTTCCTGTGTGGAAGATGTCGCCTATTTACACTCCAAACAACCTCTTTAAGACATCAAACAGATGGCAGGCTTAACTTTTCTTCTATTAAAGATTTTTTTAATGTTTATTTATGAGAGAGAGGGAGAGTGTGAGCAGGGGAGGGGCAAAGAGAAGGAAAGACAGAGAATCCCAAGCAGACTCTGTGCTGTCAGCATGGAGCCTGATACGGGGCTCGACCGCACAGACATGAGATCATGACCTGAGCTGAAGTCGGACACTCCACTGGACTGAGCCACCCAAGTGGCCCTAACTCTTTTTTTAATGCCCAATACCTACTCTGTGTCTGACACCTAGCAGGTGCTTGGCATGGACTGTTAAATTACTCAACAGGATCTGAGAACTAAAACCGCTTCTCAGCTCAGACTTGATTCTGAAGTTCACTCAGCTCATTCCTGTACTCAGTCATGAATTTATTCACACTGCAGTTGTTTCTAGAAGGCCTAAATTGTGTCAGGCACTGTACTGGACACCAGAGCTATATGCTGGAAGAAACAGACATTGTCCCCAAACTCATGTCTTGCTTTGAAATTCCAAAAGCCAGACTTCCCCCTCCAAGTTGAGTTTCATAGTGTGTAAAAAGTCAGGGAACTCAGGCGCCTGGGTGACTCAGTGGCTTAAGCGTCTGACTTTGGCCGAGGTCATGATCACATGGTTCATGAGTTCGAGCCTCTCATCAGGCTCTGTGCTGACAGCTCGGAGATCGGAGCCTGCTTTGGATTCTGTGGATCCCCCCCCTCTCTCTGCCCCTACCCTGCTCACCCTCTGTGTCTCTCTCTCAAAAATGAATAAACTTGAAAGAAAAAATTAAAAAAAAAAAAAAGTCTGGGAACTCGAAGCTTCTGCCCCTGAGATAGGAAATTTAAAGGTCTATGTTCAATAAGACTGTTCACTTGAGCCCACTCTCCTCTTTGGTCCATGCAGAGCCTCTGTCCTTTTTGTTTTCTTCCTTTTCTCCCCATTTCCACTCCCATCCTCTCTCCCATGAACCAAACTGTATTTCACATGCATCCTTTAATATGCTCCTGATCTTGTAAGTTATGCTTTATGAATGCATATGTGCATGTGTGCTTAATTCCCATTGAAGGTTTTGCGTTCAAAATCATATCCTGTTTCTTTTCTCAATTAGAATTTTTTGTATAAAACCTGTGCATTATACGTCTAAGGAGTTCATTTACAATGCTGCACAGTATTTGGATTAATTTACTGTGGTGACTGCAGCAAATTGTCATGAACTTTGGGACTTAAAGAATACAAGTTCATTACCTTCCAGTTCTGCAGGTCAGAAGTTGGGAATGGGTCACGTGAGGCAGAAGTCAAGGTATCAGCAGAACTACGTTCCTCTCCAGGAGTGACTGTTCTCTAGACACCTCGGCTCTAGGGGAGAATAGTTTCCTTGCTATTCTAGCTCTAGAGGCCACTTCGTTCCTTACGTTGTGGCCCATCTTCAAGGCAATGGCAGGTCAAGTCTTTCTCAAATCCCATCACTCTGACACTGATTCTTCCATCTCCCCCTTTCACACGTAAGGCCTTTTGTGATTACCCTGGGCCCTCCTGGATAATCCAAAGTTACCTATTTTAATATCAGCTGATTAGCAACCTTACCTAAATGTACAACCTATGACCCCCTTTGCCATGTTATGTATTCACGGCTTCCAGGGATTACAACATGGACCTTTTCGGGGGGTGAAAGGGGGGGAGCATTTTTCTGCCTACCATATCTTAATTAATTCAGTTTTCTATCTCCAGAGAAATGAAAGACTCCCCCCCCACACACACACTCCAACTCCTTAATCAAAGAGTGCCTTGGTGTTCATCCTAGCAGATTTGGAAAGAGTTTCTTGGGGATATATAGATCTAGGAATGGTATCACTGAGTCTTAATTAATATTTATAGTTAGGATACTATTTGACTTGAGAAAAACACAGAAAAATTCACTTTCTGACTCCCAAGCAGGTTAGTAGTATTTCTACAGAAATATCTAAAAAAGACATTAGAGCCTTTCCCAAATGCCTGGTCTCTCACCACCTTCCAGGCACGTGGTGGGATCGCCCTCCCCTGACTCCTTGGAAGTTCGGCATGGTCACGTGACTTGCTTTGGCCAACAAAGGAAGTATGAGAAGTGAGAATGTGTTCTACAGACCAAAGTTTTTTTTTTCTTTTTTTTTTTTGAACATTTATTTCTGAAAGACAGAGAGAGACAGAGCATGAGTGGCAGAGAAACAGAGAGAGCGGGAGACACAGAATTTGGGTTGGTAGCACAGAGCCCGATGGAGAGCTCAAACCCACAAACTGTGAGATCACGACCTGAGTTGAAGTCGATGCTTAACTGACTGAGCCACCCAGGCGCCCCTCTACAGACCAAAGTTTTGAGAGCCAGTGCACAGCTGTGCAGGGAGAGCACGGACTTACACGGTGACACAGAGCTTCCATCAAGCTGGGTCTCTACGTGACCCCAATGGACCTCTGACCTCTGTCACCCTCACCCTTGCCAACTAATTGGATAGGACTGTCAGAAAAAAATTAAACAAACTTTTATTACTTAAAACCAATGAATTGTATGGTTTTTGTTTATTCTACCATAAAGTTGCCTATTCTGACCAACAAGTCTTTAAAACCAGGAAGTTGCCTACTCAACTCTATTTAAATATTGAGAATCTTTATAAAGTAATTTTTAACACTTTTTTCCTCCTTCAGCCCTCAGACAAATGAGCCGCCTTTCCCTTCCCCGCCATGCACGCCATTGAGGCGTACTGAAATCATCTCTTTACTTGAGGTTCTTGCTCAGTGACTTGCTCAAGGACTTCTGTGTATCACCAATGTGTTCCTGAAGTCAAGGACATCTTTGCATCATGCGGAAGTACAAAAGGCCATTATCTGGCACGTTGGGAGTGGTCAAGTATCAATTCAAGAGACTGTTTTCCTAATCTTACATGGACTAACCAAGGCTCAGAGAAGATAGGAGACTGGCCAAGGTCACACAGCCAGAAAAAAGAGGTGTTAGGATGAGAATCCAGTTCCATGCAATGTACTTCCCCCCTTGGCCAGCTCAGAGAACAGCATCCCGTGATACTACCCAGGACCTAACCCTTCTCTGCCATGCCCACCTCACACAGACACAGACACAAATACAAGAGAGACCGCATGGATTCCCTTCCCTATGTTCGAAGAATGCAGAAACGACGGTCTGCTGTCTATTTCCAATGAAATTAGCATTTGGGCTCATTGCTTCTCATCATCTGTGTTACACATTTGCTAATACTTCCTCTTTGGTCAATTGCAAATGAAGCCCCACGAGCCTTCCCCATCTGATGGGATATCCTACGCCATGATGTAAGTCCAGCATCTCAGGAGACATAAACAACTGCCATCGGCAAATGCTCCTGGAAGTAAATATAAACTGGAAGGTAAGGGGACATACAAGGAGACTCCGGGCAAAAAAAAATGGGGGTCCATGTTTGGTTTAAAATATAAATGAGAGCTTGAATGGGGAAGAAACCAAAATGACCCATTTCCTCTCATGTTATCCTAACTGTGGTTAACGTAGTAACTGTGGTTAACGTAGACGTACTCAGAGGCTTGACTGTCGGCAGATGGTGTGACTTCCCTTATCAGTCCATCAGCTGGGCTAACATGACCCTGTGGAAATGTTTTTCTCCTCCACATCTGTGCAAATAAACACTGGTAATTTCTAATATCAAGCTGCTTGCCTGTAAAGTGATCTAAGTGATGGAAACTTAATTCACAAATTATGGCTCACTTCCAGTAGGACCTAAGACATCGATCGGCTAATTCCTCTGATTTTCCCTTTTCTCCTCGCTCCTGACCCTGACAGATTATCACCCTGAAAGTGAGTAAATGGTCCTACGCCAAAGGGTCCCATGTGTTTCTAGGACTCAAACTTCTATTTCTCTGAAAGGGAATGTGGGTGGTGACCCCAGACGGCTTGACGTGATTGTTAACACACTCCCCCCATGGCGCTCGGAATCCAGAGATCCAGGACAAGGAGGCTAATGATTTGACCGATGTGAAGCTAGTAATGGTCCTGGGTGATGCTAAATGTTTGTGCATGATGTAAGAAGGCTCGAGCCATGGCATGGATCTCTAGAGGAGATGATACGACAGAGCGGTCAAGGATCTCGACCTGGGTTCAAAAGCTGCTCTCCCATGAAGTGGCCCCTTCTCCTGGAGGGATTGACTCAGACTTCCCCAGCCTGTTTCAGAGCTCACTTGGAAAAAGAGAATAACAGATGGAGGCAGTGTGAGCATTCAGTGAAATAATTCATGTAAATGCTTAACTGTATGAACTACTACAAGAAGAAGAAAGAGTCACGGATTTTCACTGGGGAATGGTTCTATATTCCTGCTGGAAGGACACCCAGCCTGGGATAAGACTTTAAGAACTAGGGGCGCCTGGGTGGCTTAGTCGGTTAAGCGGCCGACTTCGGCTCAGGTCATGATCTTGCAGTCGGTCTGTGAGTTCAAGCCCCGCGTCGGGCTCTGTGCTGACAGCTCACAGCCTGAAGCCTGTTTCAGATTCTGTGTCTCCCTCTCTCTCTGCCCTTCTCCTGCTCACGCTCTGTCTCTATGTCTCAAAAATAATTAACTTAAAAAAAAAAAGACTTTAAGAACTAAAAGGTAGCTGGGCACACAGATTCTCAGGTCTGGGGGTGTGGGCAAGCCTAGAGGAGAGGAAAGGGTCCTCCAGATGGACCAGAGGCACCATCTTGGGATGTGGTGACAATGGTGGGCTCCAAATTATCAAGGGCAATAGAGCTGCTCACTCCAGGAGGAGATGCTAGGAGGAAAGCTCCCTCCTTTGGAACAGGTGAGTCAAGAGCCAGTCAGCTGTTGCCACTGGGAAGGCACTAGTCTCAAAGTAGACTCCCAAGGTGTGGTCAGAGAGGGGCTTCTGCCCGCTGGTGACAACAGCGCCCAAGACGCAGGAAGGGATGTTATTCTCTTGCTTGAAACTCCTCAAAGGCTTCCCGTGACCACAGGGGGAAAATAAAACTTTTGATGAACAACAGGGCAGCCCCACCTCCCCACTTGCCCCTCTAAGCATCTTCCTCCAGCCACACTGGCCCCCTCTCTGCTCACCCAACAGGCTGTTTCTGGGCTCATTGTGTTCATAATGTCCATCTCCCAGGAGACTTGCCCACCTTCCCTGTAACCAGCTAGCACCTAGTTCTCAATGCATCTGGGCTTCAGCATCACTTCTTCGAGGAGCCTTTCCAGGGTGCTCCTAGAGAATATCCTCGCTGTTCTGGCCCCATCCCCCACTGTCCCGCAGGTCTAGAAGCTTTCCCCGTGACTGGTCCCCAACAGTCTCAAATCCCTTATTAACGTCCTTTACCTATGTTAGTGCCGCCTCCTTTGAAGACTTCAAAATCCCCAAGTGTGCTAGACTGTTGACTGACACCCCCTTCCCAAATCAGGAAATATCAATGTCAGGGACCCCAAGTTTACACACCATGCTTGATTCTCTTACCACTCTACGAAGCCTCTGGGCGCCTCCTGTTAGTGCCGCATCTGCTGATAAACTGAAGGCAATCAGCACTTGTCTTCAAGACAGCAGAGTGGAAACTGCAGCCAGTCAAGGGCAATAGGGTGGGAAACGCAGCCCGCGAGCCTCCGGTCCGCAGTGCTCCCCAGACTGTCCAAACCTGGACGGAGCTGTCATCATGCAGTGGGCGGCTGCAGCTAGAAGCAATTGGGGCTGAACGGAAGCCTTGGCTGATGGAAACGCCGAAACGAGAAGAGGGAGTTGTCATGACCTTCCCTGAAGTGATTATCCTGAGGATATCAGCACCTTTGTGGTAACCCACAGGGGTGACCTTGAGAATGCAGGATGGACCGGGAAATCTGGAAGGCTGGCTCTGGCTCGGTGTGTGAAAATGCTCAAGTGTGTTCTCCCTGGATGCTGTGGAACCCCAGCATGATTGGCAGCAGCTGCCTTAGGAAGTTTCACTTGGAAAGTTCCTCAAGAACTAATTTACAGCTTCCCCCAACCCAGCCCAATATGGCGTTACCTAGGATTTCCTGAATGGCAGAGGCTCACGGTTTTCACCAGGATTCTGGTCTAGCCCCCCAGACACATGCTACCCAACCTCGCCTGTGGCCAAGTCTGAAAGCACCCAAAGGAGTGTCTGCGATGCAGAGATCTGAAGCTTCGAATCCTAGAGGCCACTAGCCACCTGTTAGGCTGACATCTGACTGCAGCATTTCACACCCAAACCCCTGCCCGCGGACTACCCCGAAAAGGGCCTGCCTTGGCCCAAAGCGGGACAGAGATTCTCATCTACCTCGTACCTATGACTTCAGTGGGTGTTTCTCATTACTGGCGGTTTGCCAACCATCCCCACCACTCCTGTCGGGAGCAACGGCTCTCTCACTGTGGCAGGCTTGGTCTGGGGGCAAACCAGATGACTCCCGTCATAGGAAGGCAGTGAGGAACGCCCGCTCTCGCCCTCCAGAGACAGTCAGAGAGGCAGAAAGTGTGCTAACATCTGCCGATTGAATAGTATGTTGCAGGGTTTTGAATCTTTAGCAAACTGACAGCGGTCAGAAAACAAATGGGTTAGAATTCATTAACTTCAGGTGTGAGCGAGTGTCGCTAAATTACCACACTAGGGTCTAGAGGCTGGCTGGAAAACATGACAACAAAATCACAGGCCTCCATGGAAATCGGAAACCATCAACCTAACAACTGCAGTGCTAAGAGCCTACTAGGCACAGCGGATAAGGCTGATACCCCAATGGGGCCCTTTGATGTCTTCCAGCTCCGTGGGTACAAACTGGCTTCTGCGTACTCACAACAGCAGCCACGGGAGACCCTGATGCTGCCCTTGGCTTCCGACGGAGCTGGCTTTGCTCAGAGGCATGGAAAGCCACAGGCTGCCTGGATTTTATGTCCACCCCCCACCCTCCTCCTGGGGGTGGCACCTAAAAAATAGCTGACAAGTGCAACCATTCTAAGGCATGGCTTGCTTTCCAGTTTCCCTGATGAGATCAGGCTGAAGCTCCCCTCTGTTGGGCTTTTCTGGACCTTGGGGTCTTCTTTGGCATCTTCCACTGCCCTGTCCTGCCCACACATGACCTCCCTGAGAGCCCGGCCTTGACCTGGAGTCCTCATCCCAGGGTCTGCTCTGGGGTCATCTCAGCTTCACCGGCTCTGATAGTCTATTCCCTCGGCAGTATTTTCAGACTTTGAAGAAATAGTAGACTTATTCTCGAGACTACCCCGATCAGATATATGCTTTGCAAATATTTTCTCCTATCCCATAGGTTGCCCTTTCACTCTGTTGACGATTTTTTAATGTTTATTTATTTTGAGAAAGAGAGAGAGTGGGGGAAAGGCAGAGAGAGAAGGAGAAAGAGAGAATCCGAAGGAGGCTCTGCACTGTCAGCACAGAACCTGACATGGGACTCAGTCCTACGAACCATGAGATCATGACCTGAGCCAAAATCAAGAGTTGGGCGCTCAACCGAGCCACCAGGTGCTCCTCTGTTGACTATCCCTTTGGTGTGCAGAAGCTTTTTCATTTAATGTAATCCCTCTTGTCTATTTTCCTTCTTAAACCTGTGCTTTTGGTGTCCTAGCCAATGAAATCATTGCCAAGGGTCTTTTCCTTGTATGAGTTTCGCCTAGCATCAACAGTAACAGGACATACACTTAAAATTTGTTAAGGGGATCTACCTCATGTTAAGCATGCTTACCACAGTAAAATTTTTAAAAAGAAATAAAAAAGGGAAGATATATTTGCATAAGAAACAATTCAAAGAATTACCATTGGCATATAAATGCCCAAATAGACTGTGTAGTGGATTAAGCCCAATAAGACCCCACCCTTGGTGAGTGCGCAGTCCAGTGGGGTTGATATCCAAATCTATGTTCACATACATCACATTATCTTTAGACTACCTTATATGTGCACGCACACATGAAAAAGTAGTACAAAGACAGAGTTAACCAGGAAGGATGAAACACCTAAACACTAAACTTGAAGCCAATCTATTGAAGAAGCATAAAAGGTTATCTTAGGATTCCTTCTCTCCAAGAAAGTTTGTGGGAACAGTCTGGTTCCCTCGGCATCACCCTTAAAGAGTCGGGGCGAGCTTCCAGAAATTCAGTCTTCCTTCATACACCCCTCCCCCCAGGCCGTGACATCCATGAAAGTACCTAAAGTCATCTGTGGCCCTTTCTATTTGGGGACCACTTCTCGAGAGTAATGCGTTCCATGAGTTTCCCTCAGTGACACAGGGTGAGGCAAAGAGAGACTGTAGCAACAGATAAATATAGGTTTGGATGCTTCCTCTACTAACTAGTTCTGTGGCACTGAAGTTCCCAATACCCAAATGTGTGTCCATCCTCCCTTTCTGTCTGGCGAGGCAGCCACCATTATCCTCACAGACTTGTGGTGAGGATTCTATGTGTAAAGCACCCAGCTAGGTACCTGGCATGTAGTAGGACTCAATGAAGTCGATTTTCTGTCTGTCCTAACCACGCTTTCTTGCAAGGATTCAGAGCTAAGAGATACAAAGACTGACTTGAATGGAGAGACTAAGAAATGGTCTAATTGAAGGGACTTTTGAGGACAAATATTTGGTAAGCTCCTTGAAGGCAGAGGCTAAATCTTTTAAGTGTTCACTAGAGTGCCAAGCCTGTGGGTACCGCCCAATAAACATTTAAATAATAATAGTTGCTTACAAACTGGATTTTGGTGTCAGTTCCCTTGGAGAGGTCGCCACCTGGTGGACAACGATCAAAACAGCACACCTCTGGGACGTGTGTGCTCGTAGGGCCCTTTAAACCCTGACAGTCAGCTACCATTTACAGCCCCCGGGAGCCTGCATGAGTAACAAGGAGTTTCCGAAGAAGTAAAAACGGCGAGTTAGAAGGAAAATAGAAACTTCTTGGGGTTCTAAAAAGATCAATGCATTTTCTTGCCTCTTTCTTGCATTTCTATGCTTTAGAGACTCCATCTTGTCCCTTTTCCTGGCTTTAAGAATTACAAGTAAAAATCAGTGCTGAAATCCTCAAACTTTGAAGCATGTTAGCCATCAATAAAAGTAACCTTAAACTAAGCCAATTGACAGGGAAAAAGTCAAAGGCCATATCGAGTCGCTCTAGTCTATATGTAGCAGCAGGAAACCAACGTAGAAATATCTGGTTTCAGCTACTCTGAAACGTTAACACACCTTGGGCACTCTGAGATCTAAGATACAAAGTCACCTTTCGTGGAAACATACATGCAACAGACAGCCGACTTCTGAAAGGCGGATATAATGATAAAACAGAGCAGAAAGGAAATTCTAAATGGGATGGGGGTGGAAGCAGAAATCCTGGGCTCCCATTCAGTAAATCTGATAAAACGGAAAGAACACGGGGGCACCTGTGTGGCTCAGTTGGTCGCATGTCCGACTTGCGCTCAGATCATGAGCTCACAGTTTGAGAGTGTAAGGCCCGCATCGGGTTCTCTGCTGTCAGTGCGGAACCTGCTTGGGACCCTCTGTCCACCCCCCCTTCTTTGCCCGTCCCGAGGTGATGCTCTTTTCTCTCTCTCTCAGAAATAAACATCTTTAAAAATGGAAAGAACATGACTTTAAAGTTCAGATGACTGGCTGCAGATCCCAACTGTGCAATCTCGGGCAAAGTATTCAGCCTCTCTAAAAACCATAAAATGAGTTGATAAACTCTCCATCACATGGGCACTTCTAGTTACGGTCCCCAAGTCCACACCCCCACGCCCCGGTCTGGGATAGAGTCTTCACCAGTCCTGAAGTTTGGAGGTAAGCCGCGCCATGCATTTGGGCAAGTGCTTGGGTCTTATTTATGGTCACGTGCCACGTTGCTCTGCACCACTCAGATAATCACCCCACTTCACCAGTCGAGTGTTTTCACAACGAGCGCATGGAAGTCTGGGGTCAAAGAAACACTTGTTAAATAATGCCCACACGTTTCCTGAGCAGACTGTTCAAGCAAAGCCAGTAACGTAAGGAAAGCGCTGCCCACTTCCATCAATTCATTTCTGCCTCTGCTTCCTGAAACATCCCAGTTAGCGACTGGGATCAGCTCCGCCTGGGGGAACCTGCGAACCCTTGCAGCTAATTGGCCCAGGAAGAAAAGAGGTACTTGAGTGGAGGTCACATGACACGGGCTGGCCTTGGCCTTTGCCCTCCCTAGCAGTGATTTCCTGCCTTCAGAGGCATCAAAAGGATATTTACACTGGTGGCAAAAGCCCCCATCTTGGTGTCGGCCAAAAGTAAGGGACATCAAGATAGTGAGATGGAGATTAGGGGTATCAAGATAGCTCTTACACGGCCGCACTGTACCCCCATCCCCAGAACACAACCGGAGACCCCTTCGCTTACCGCTCGTTTTAAGTGTCTTCCCTTGTTTCTAGAGGTGCCAAAAGAATCCAGCAGACTCATTTCCTGCCTGCCGTGATGGAAAGTTGGCACCGATTTCTCAGTTGAGATCCTCATGCTGAAATCTGATTAGGATCTTCTCTGTGTTATCCATGAACAGAATCCTGGACATTCATACTGAAGGAGGGGCCGGCAGTAGGAATGAGGCACGGCAGCTTACTGGGGAAGATCCGGGGTGAAAATTCACAGCCATGTCCCCGACAGGAGCCTGAGAGCCAGCAGCTAGGAGTCTGCGTCACCCTTGAAGAAAGGACATCCTGAGCCTCCAATTTCTCGATCTACAAAATGGGCGTGATATTCCTCACTGCAGAACCCTGTGGTGAGAAGTGAAATGACTGCCTCCTTTGCAAGTCTGTAGAAATGTACATTCGAAATCACCGATGAGACATGCTTCTACCGAAGTGCCGGACACTTAGTGGGTACTCCAGAGAAGGCTGTCCTTCTTCTGTCCTGAGGATTCCCCAGGGAGGCCAGTATTATTGAACCTGTTTTATGGAGGAGCACAGGATAATTTTGTCCACATCACACGTCTAGCAAGGGTTGGGGCTGAGGTCGGATGGGGCCAAAACCCCGTCCTAAAGCCAACGTGTATGCCCACTCCGGTGGGGCCCAGGTCCTAAAGCTTTGGGGGGCGGGGGCAGCCGAACCTCTACAGAGGTGAATATTCCAATCCAGTAGTTCTAGAGGGGGGCCCAGGTCCTTAGGCACCACCTGAGAATATTCAGTGTAAAGCACTATTACATACTAAGTAGTATTTTACTATTATTACTACAAGTAGTGGTATCCATATTACTATTAGTTTTTACTTTTATAACTACAGTGAAAGTTCACAGCTTGTGCAGAGATTAAGAAAAAAGAAACAATCACATACAGGCATGCACACACGCATATGTATAAATGTAAAAAAAACAAACACAGGGGTGCCTGGCTGGCTCAGTCGGTTAAGTGGCCACCTTTGGCTCAGGTCATGATCTCACGGTCTGTGAGTTCGAGCCCCACGTCGGGCTCTGTGCTGACGGCTCAGAGCCTGGAGCCTGCTTCGGATTCTGTATCTCCCTCTCTCTCTGCCCTTCCCCTGCTCACGCTCTGTCTCTGTGTCTCTCGAAAATAAATAAATGTTAAAAAAAATTTTTTTTTAAAAACAAACACAAAAAAAACCCAGGTATGATTCTACTCACTCCGAATAGTGACAGAGACTGGCCTTACTGGACCTCCCCAGACCAAGTAGGTCTATGTTTTAATAAATGCGGTAAACTGAAACATGTTTCATGAGCCTATAATTTTGACCATAAAAATGGCTAGATCTCTCAAAGTCTCTAGGCTTTGGGAGGCTTTTCTTAAAGTTTTTTTTCTTTCAGTTGATTTACTTGAGAAAGAACGTTCGTGTGCGTGCATAAGCAGGGAAGGGGCAGAGAGAGAGGGAGAGAGAGAGAGAGAGAGAGAGAGAGAGACTCCCAAGCAGGCTCGGCACTGTGAGCATGCAGCCCAACGTAGGGCTCAAACCTATGAACCGAACTGGGAGATCGTGACCTGGGCTGAAAACACGAGTTGGCCACTCAACCGACTGAGCCACCCAGGAGCCCTTTTCAGGAGGTTAGGGAAAGGAAACCCCTTAATCATCCGGCAAATGTGTGGCTTAGCTACTTTGTGTTAAGCACTGGGATAAATGTGAGGGGTTCAGAAATCAAGGAGACTGGAAGTTTCATGAAGCCCCAGAACTTGTCTGTCCTGTTAAGGACACAGAAACTTAAGTATATCAAGTAATTGCAGTATATGTAAGTGCTACAGTGTGAGGCCTATTGGGGATCGGGGAGTTTGGGGTAGAATGTTCTTCCTGAAGAAGAGTCATTTAAGCAGAGCACTAAAGGCAGAAAGGGCTCATGTGTGTAAAAAGCCAGAGAGAGGGGATAGCAGGTGCAAAGGCCCTGTGGCAGGAAGCAGCTTGGTGGCTCACAGGAGAGAAAGAAGCTCTAGGAGCTGGCTGTGGAAACCCAGAGCAGAGCAGAGCAGGAGGCAAGGTTGGAGAAGGGGCAGAGATCACACAAGACTTCATGGGCCCAGGTCAAGAGTTTGAATTTTATTCCAAGTACACTGGGTTAGCCATTGGAACCTTGGCAGGTGATCATACCTGCCTCCTAAAATACTCACTCTGGCCACTGTGTGGAGAATGGAGTGGTGGGGACGAAGGCACAAGCAGGACACTGGTGGGGTGTACCACAGGGAGGGAGGACACAGGGCAGAGGACAGTAATGGTTATATAGGGAGTGACCGCCTTCAAAAGGGACCTGAAAGAAAGCACCTGTTGGCTGCTGACCTCCAGTTTGACCTCTCTCTGTCCTTGCCCCGCTTCAGCATTTGGACCCTACAGGGGACACTTCCCTTGAGAAAGAGCAAGGAGTTCCCTTCCCATTCCAGGCTCCTCTGGCCCCTACACCAGGCTAGGGACAAGGGGCTCATTAGTTCATTAGTTCTCAGGGGAGACAGCTGTAACCTCCCTGGCAATGATCGCACAAACTTTTTGGAGTCCCACGTCAGGGGTGGTCCCTCCAGCCATCTACTGGGTCGGGCCAGGGATGCTGCTAAAAATCCTTCAACATCGCGAAGGCAGCCCCCACAGCAAGCAATGACCTGGCCCCCATGTCAACAGTGCCACAGTTGAGAAACCCTGGACTTCTATTTCTTCTCCTTTAAAGCCAGGGTCTCCCAAAGCAGCTCCCCAAGGGGCAGGAGAGGGAAGAATTCTAACCCTAGTATACAAGGCAGAGCAAAGGAAAATGGTATGCATTCATTGATCTCCTAATGTATACAGGCCACTGCATCTTACACGTGTTAGTTGCTATTTGTGTGGTTTTTTGGTTGGTTGGTTGGTGTTTTTTTGGTTGTTGTTGTTTTATTTTTTTAACAACAAACCTGTATAAGACAGGTATTTTTATTACCCCCCTGCCACAGAAGGGGAAGCTGAGATCCCAGTCACTGATAAGCCTTTCAAAAGCACAGAGCCGGGACGCAAGCCCCAGGCTCACGGATTCCTAGCGTGGTGGCCTTTTCTGAATTCCATAAGACCTCTTAGGTCAGCTGGAGGGAAAACAGAGCAGCCAAGTCTGATTGTAGGAGTCTGGTGTCCTGCCTGGGAAGCTGGCAAATGTAAATAATTTAGAGTACCGAGGCGGGAGGGATAATCACCCTGTCTGGTTTCATGGGCCACCCAGACAGGACTCGGGACCCCTCGCCACCATCCAGGCCCTCAGCGCACCCCTCCCCCCAGAGTCTCAACCAGAAGTCCAGCCATTGCACCAGGATCGAGGTGAAAGGTAAAGATAGCATGTGGCCACCAGATTCCTCAAGCAAAGAATCACCACTCCAGGCTGAATAAATGCTATGGAAGCAGAACGCCACCGACACGTGTTCATTTGATGCCTACTGTATGCAAACCTCCAAGGCACAAACAGTAAGGACTGGAAAGTCGACTAAGAAACAGTATTCGGAAACCTGCCACTCATTATAAAATGCTTTATTAAGCATATGTTTTATGCCAAGCCAAATGCAAGGCACTGGGGTACCAGGATGGATCCTGACCTCAAAGGGCAGGAAACAAACCACAAGAAACTCTTAACGATGGAGAACAAACTGAGGGATGACGGAGGGAGGTGGGGGGGGAGACTAGGCTAGATGAATGATGGGTACTAAGGCGGGCACTTGTTGGGATGAGCACTGGGTGCTGTATGCAAGTGGTGAATCACTGAAATCTATTCCTGAAACCAATACTGCATTATAGGTTAACAACCTAAAATTTCAATTAAAAAGTAAAAATTTTTTAAATTAAAAAATAATGCAAGTGCTAATTAAGATACATGCTGAACTCTCCTTGAGCTGGGGGGCCGGGAGGAACGGTCAGCGCCCCGTGTCCAAGGGCTGAACGAATCACTATGAGCAATGAACAAGGACCATTCAGAAATGCACTTCTAGTGATGGGGACTGGACGGCATGGACGCCGAGGGAACTACGATCTGCAGGAGACAAATCAGGAGAAGCCTTGTGACGGACTGGCCCTGAGTCTCAGGAAGACTCACATGTGTAGGTATGAGAAGACTTGCATCGTGGGAGGGGAGAATTAGTCAAAGTTCTAGAGGGTGGAAAAAGTAACTTACCCAGAGCCATCCGGAAAGACAGAGATGGGATAAAGCCCGGACCGTTCAGGTACCAATCACAGGGACTCTGTATTTGGAACCCTTGGTACATGGCCGCATGGAGACTGGTAAGAACTCCAGGTGAGTGCATTTATAGACCCCGCTGAATAGGTAAGAAAGCTGAAACACCCACCTACTAGCCCAGCAGGAAGCCCAGATGGGACCTCAGGCCCTCCGGCTCAGAGTGGGTGACCGCCACCTGGCACACAGGCCCAGTCTGGTGCATCACCTGTTTTTTATAAACAAAGTTTCAGTGGAACAAAACACACCCGTCCACTTGCCTACCGTCTGCGCCTGCTTCCATGCTGGACAGCAGAGCTCAGGGTGACAGCGACCAGAGGCTCGGCAAAACCTAAAGCATTTCCTATCCGGCCCTTTAACAGAACAAGGCTGCGGACTGCCGCTCCACGGCTCACTCTGTGGCCTGGCCCAGACCCCTGAGTTCTGGGCTGGCAGCACCGGACGGAGCCCTCCCCCTGGGAGACATTCCCTGCCCCTGGGACACTGCTGACCACTCCCCGGGCCGCGGGGCCAGCGATGGTGGTGACGCGGGACTCAAGGGTCTTCTCGGGACGTCCAAAGCCCTGTAAGAAAGCACATCCCTTGAGTGCTGGAATTCCTGTGGCATCTCCACTATTTATATTGAAAACACCGCAAGCACTCATTTTTCATGCTATTTCAGCTGAAAACAGCCATGGCAGGACCACAGTCTGGAGATGGGGGCGGCGGGGGAGGGGGTGTTTGCGCAGCCGGGCTCAGCCGCGAGGTGCCCCAGGTTGCCTCGTCCCAGGTGCACTGGGCCCCGGCCAGGCTTTCTTCTGGGATAGTGGGCTTGAGGAATGAGGGGAGGCGAGAGGGCGAAAGGTGCCTCGCTGGAAACGTTGCCGCCTGTAATCTGGAAAAGCAGGAAGACGCGAGCTGGCACTCACGCCTCTACCTTGTTCGACAACCTCACATGGGTCATTAATTGAAATAAAATGAAACGAAATGGAATCCAGATGTTCGCATATGTTCGCTCGCGCAAAAGGCAGAGACAAATCACCAAATGGAAACGCACCAGAGAACGAGCTGCAGTTATTGGAGGGGCGTGGAAGCTAGGGCCGTGGTCGATCTCAGCCCCCCCCCCCCCCCCCCCCCCCCCGTCTCTGTTCTGTTTTTCTCTCATGGCACTGAGGCTAAGAGAAGGTGGAGAAAAGATAAAATTAGTACTTAGAATTATTTTGCGTTTCTTTCCATAAGAACGTAAACTCGACGAGAGATGATGTTTATGTTTAGTGTTAGATCCCTGGTGCCCAGCACACAGCCTGGAACATAGTCGGTGTTCAATTAATAGTTACTGATTAATAGTTCAATTAATAGTTACTGAATAAGTGATTCTATTTGTATATATCCCAGAATGTCCACAAGGCACATCCACTGTGGCTATAGCTTTTATAAAGTACATTATTTAAAAATGTCTATCGGGAACCTGAGTCGTTCTGTCAGTTAAGCGTCTGACTCTTGATTTCCGCTCAGGTCACGATCTCACGATTTGTGAGATACGTTAGGCTCTGCACTGAAAGCACGGAGCCTGCTTGGGATTCTCTCATCCTCTCTCTTTCTCTGCCCCTCCCTCACTTGTGCGTGTGCCTGCTCTCTCTCTCCCTCAAAATAAATACTCAAAAAAAATAAAAATATAAAAATATCTATCCATCAAGTCAAAGAACAGAAATGAAAGACTTATTAAACAAATGTTTATTGACTACCTACTACGAGTCCACATCACATTTTCCCCTACCTTCGGGACGCCTTGCATGGTACAAAATTCATAGCCAACACTCAACTAATGCCTCTGAAGTATCCCTGACCACAAAAATTGCACGAACCACCATCACCATAATCACCACCTACTTTGCGAATGATAGAGAAAACAAAACAAAACAAAAACAAAAAACTAACCAAAAAAAAAAAAAAACAAACCCAAAAACTACTCATCTTTAAGAGAATAAATGCTCCAGTGAGCCCGTCATCCCAATCCCTGAGAGTCTGGAATACATTTTCCTGGGAGATAATAAAACTGAATTACAAGCAGAGCTCAGAGAAGAACCCAACGTTGTTTTGGATAAGTTATCACGAGCCATTGCAAGCCAGGAACTAACTTGTTTGAATAAACAAGTCGGCATTTACGAACGCTCCCAACACGAAGCCTGGCACCCGACCTGCCTCATCCCACTGGCCTCCATCAGGCCTCAAACTCCGAAGATCAAAGTCAAAGCACGCAATGAACTTAAGAGAGTTGGAAAGGTTAACAGCAAGCATCTGAGAGTTACCGAGGTTAATACATGCTTAGGAGGAGGAGAAGACACGGAGGCAGATCTTGACTCATTCTCCTCCCTTTCATAAACATGGTAATGAAATCTTTGCTTCAAAGACCACTTACTCATGTCAAGTACAAAAAGATGCCCCAAGAATAGCCAACGTTGCAAAGTAATGGCTGACCTAACCGTGTTGCTGAAGTTTGGCCCGCCAGTACTAAATAAGACTGGTGCTTGGACTTAATAAGAAACCCATGACTCTATGGGTAACCTGCCTCTTTGGCTTTCAGTCGTCAAGATGTCTCTAACAGCTACCACGTTATCGAGAGCACAACTGCTGGCTGAGAAGTGACTCCTGTGGTGTGGGGGGATGGGAAAGGCAGTTGGGAACATGAAAAGGCCCTTCACAAAGTGAAATAAACATTCTTAAAAATATAACACCCTCCACAAACCATCTCTCAGAACTATAAAAAATAAAAGAGAATAGACCTAGGCCACATGGGCCATTGAAACAATCCTTCTATCCCAGGGAGAAAAAAGGAGTCAAACCAAAATGGCAGCCTGATGGAGACTTTTTTTCTTAAGATTGTCGAAGGACAGATTTCTCGGCATTATCTATTCATCCCACAAATGAGTATTAATCACTGGCTGTGTGTGGCAGGCCTAGGTGCTAGGAAGAGAAAGGCCAGTCTTTGCCCTTAACAGCAAGTATGATTAATTCCTTTGGAACAGGTTAAAATTCGCTAATGGCCTTCTCTGAGCCAACCTTGGAGCTAGGTGCTTTGTAAATGGAATTCGTCCATTCAGTAAGTGTTTGGGAAGCCCCGGGTAGGTACAATAAATACACCGTCGGGGCACTGAGGTTGCACGGAACCGACACAAATCTGTCCTCACGTAGCTCACTGCAGGTCAATATGGCACCCCTCTGCAGACATTCGTCCAGTTTCATGGAGAGGAAGAGTGGGATTAGACACAACCCACCCGAGGTCACACCCCGGTCACCTGGCCAGGCCAGGAGCTGGGCCCAACCCACTCTCAGGCCCTTCCTCCTCCCCCAGAAAAGCTTGCCAGGGCCAGCAGGCAAAGAGTGGAGTGGAAGTAGCTTTATTCCCAGATGGCAACTTGGGTTTGTTTTGTTTTTTTCCTCATCAACGCCCTTTGTCTATTAAACCCACAGTTCTATTTCCCACTGCTGCCAAAACAATAATGACGGTAATAAAAATGATGATGATGATGATGATGATGATGATGATGAAGCTCTCTCGCCATTTTTATTCAAACCCATGGCCCTTTTGGGCTATTTTTTTTTTCCTTTAAGACAGAGTCAGTGTTAACAAGAAATCTTCACCTTCATTTTAACACTGTAAAAAAATCATCAGGATGACTAGATGGTACATGGCAAACTCACTCTTGTCAACTTCTGAACCCAGGAGGTGGCGGATGGGCCATGGTGGGGGCCGTGGGGGAGTGGGGAATAGACAACCCACGAGGGAGGGGCACTTGCTTCTCAACCTCAGCTGATTGTCCTGATGCAAAACTGAAGCCAAGTGGTGTCAGAACTGCTGAGTTTTCCAGTGAAGCCAGAGGTCCGACTTGCTAGGTCAAATCTCCCAATATTTAATATTGGCAATTGACGTTTTAAAACATTTGAATGTGTACAGCAACATTCTATTGGCTCAACAATACAGATTTTGGTGTTAAATCTGCCACAGGTCTCTGCATTATTCCAAGGGTTCTTTCCAGCCAATACTGTATGTGTCGAACAAGATTCTAATGTATTTATTTAGAGTAACTATCAGTGATCTTTTCCTTTCCCCATTTATACATATGCCATGAAACCAACTACACCGACAAGGGGAAGACTGTTTGAATCAAATAGCCTTATCCTCCAAGAACCAAAGAGAAGATGGCGGCAAGACAGGCAAGAACGTGTAGAGGAGGAAGAAGCCATCCAGTTCTCCAGGAGCTGCCTCGGAGGAGAGGAGACTGCACCTTGGATTTGAAGAAATAGAAAACAGTTTCAGGAGAGATGGAGCATCAGCCAAAGCTTGGGGATGAAAAAGAGCAAGTAACATTTAAGGACACATAAGCATGAGAACCTTGATGGAGAAAAGAGGACGCGGAAGTTCTGGAAGGCTGGACCAAAACGTTACTCTGGGGCAAATAATCATGTATACGATGGCGACAGTGCCTGTCTACTGGGTAAAATCAAGTCAGGGGAGGGAAGTCTTGATATCCCCTGGGGTGCCTTTGGCTCAGGTCACGATATCACGACTCATAAGTTTGAGTCCCACATCGGGCTCTATGTGGACAGCTCAGAGCCTGGATCCTGCTTCGGATTCTGTGTCTCCCTCTCTCTCTGCCCCTCTCCAACTTGAGTGTGCTCACAAGCTCTCTCTCTCTCAAAAATAAACATTAAAAATTGTTTTTCAAAAAAGTCTTAATATCCTCTACACTTAACACAGGGCTTAACGTGCAGACAGCTTCCCATAAAAATTTCAGGGTGAAATTAGCTCATATACATGAAGGCATTTTGACCAACACAAGCACGGCAACGAGGGATTATTAATATTGGTGAGGAGACACTTTTCAAAGGAAACCTCTATAGGACTCCTGAGAGAGGAATAATAAATTGAGGGTCTCTGGCAACCGTTAATACTGTTGTCAAAGTTCAGCAAGGCATTTCCTTTTCAAAAACAATGAAGGGAAACTCATTCCATTGATTTCTGATCCAACTGGGGATACTAAGCCAAAAGTGGAAAGGAAACAGAGGTTACTATGTGGCCCTTTTTGGATTTCAGAGTCAAGGGACATAACCTAACACCCGTAGTCTCCCCCAAAAAGGGGGGGAGGCGATGCTCTTAGATGAGAAAGCAATAAGCTTTATATTCATCTAAAGTAGGACTCCCTTTCAAGTGCATGCCAACACAAGCTTTGAAATCAGAGAGACTTGGGTTCAAGTCCCAGCTCAATCACTCACCAGCCCTGCCACCTTGGACAAATTACTAAGCATCTCTGAGCCTCTCAGTAAAGGGATGAGGCGGCAAAAGTAGTGCCCATCTCCTAGGACTTACGAAGAGGACAGGAATAATGTGCGGTGAGACCTAATTACCCTCACGTAAGTATCAAGTCAGACACAAAACGATCTCCCTTCGGGCAGACATCAAAGGGTGTCTGAGCTGAAGCTGATTACATCAAGTTGAAAATCCCACAAAGATTTCATGCAGGATGTAAACTGGGTCTTGGTATTTATCTCTTCGCGAACCCCCCCTAAGTACTCTGCGCTGCCTGCACACGTAGATGTTTCCCTTGGTGGGGTAATCCGTGAGCACAGACTGTCCACAGCTGTCCCGACCACATGAAAGACCCGGGCGCTCCCCAGTGACCTTCTGGCACGAGGTAGTCATTCATCAAATGCTGGGACCTCAGCACCAGACACACCATGAAAGGTTAGCCCTTGGTTTTTACTGCGTTGGTATTAGCTTTCCCTGTCTGTGGCCATTTGTTCAGTACAAAGCTTTATACTGTTTACAAATGGCTGAGAGTCCTGGCCTTTTCTTCTTATTGACTTTTAGACACTTGCATCATTAATCTTTAATTTCCACTGGAAACTCCGGTCAGCGATGAAAATGGAGCGCTGCCTTCTGCCAGGGGGTTCATGTCCTGCTGGAATGTGCACTTCTGAAAGAGGCCTAGGTGTGACGGGGGTGTGTTGGGCAAAGAACCACCATCATCCATTCTGCGCAAAATTGGAACCTGTTATTTTCCTGAAACCAGCCATACCTGCCAAAGGCATTTGGCACCGTGTTTAGAATACTGGAACCATTCAGTAAAGAGCAGTGGTACCTTTTTATTATAATTATGATTATTATAAATTTTCTTTAGTTATGGCACTTTCCATAGCATATATGCTTGAGACAAAGGAAAATGTGTCAAAGAGAGGAAGTTCTAAAGTAAATAACACTTTTATTGGTCACTGTTACACAAATAGCAGAGCCATCAAAGAAATAGCCGGCATCACAATCTAGTCCAAGTTTCAGAAGGTTGAACGTGGGCATGGGGCAAATTTGTTGTTGCTTTCCTTACTGATGTCATGTAGGTGCGGGGGGAAAAAGTAAATAGCATACTTTTTGTGAAAACAGAATTCTATCCTTCCAGTTTCTTTTTAAATAATTCCCTAGATCAGCACCATCAAACACAACATTCTGTGATGGCGGGAAAGCTGAATAACCGAGCAAAGGAGCTGACAGATACATCCAGGTTCTCAAAAATTCAACAGGAGTTACCAGTTTTAATTAAGATGTAATAATATCACAGCCTATGAGGTGCACATACCATACTCTACATAACTACTCCCTTACCTTTTTTCTTCTTATTATAGTTTATTTCCATTTAGTATGAATAATGCAAAGGATACTTTGCAGATACTTCCCAACAACATACACTGAAATTTGGGAAACTTAGCAGTCTTCTTAATGATCCTAAACTCTTCGAGCTCTGTATATCATCGAAGACTCAACGGTCTATTGTCAAGAGTCAACGTTGTGCTGATCCATTCAAAAGGAGGCCACTTGGATACAATTATTACATCCTCGTTATATTATATCCTTCCGCATCTCGGATTACTGATCTATTAGCTTCTGAGCACCATCACCAACGATGCTGTTTATGCTGCCCAGGAATCTGGATGAGAACAGGAGTTCAAGACCTGGGGATGATGTTACCGAGT
The DNA here is from genome assembly GCA_030068075.1 of Paguma larvata. Taxonomy (NCBI): domain Eukaryota; kingdom Metazoa; phylum Chordata; class Mammalia; order Carnivora; family Viverridae; genus Paguma; species Paguma larvata. Next base: position 51,016,325 of record CM057841.1, read on the forward strand.
GCGCACAGGTGAAGGAGAGGGTCCTCGGGAGCCAGGTGAACAGCACAGACCTGTTACTGGACCCTCCATCCCTGTAGGAGTGCCCGCTGCTGCCGTGGCCCAGGAACACTGCCCTCCTCACTTCCTGTGGGTCACAGGAGAAGACTCCACCCTCTCTGATAACAACAGATACTACACTTGATCTTAGCCACAAGACCGAGAAGCGGTAAGACTCCATCCTCTCTGTACACCCACTCTGTGCTTTCAACCATTATGACATCCATTATCTGATTTGATCATCACAATGACTCTTGGCGGGGGGCAAGTTGGGCAGAGAACAGTACAATGTTCACTGTTTACACGTGATCCCGAGATATTAACTTGCCTTGGATTGACATGGCCATCCCACATCAGCTCTAGGATTAGGACTTGGGTGTCACAGTTTCGAAGTACAGAGGTCTTTAGGTATACTCCATCTCCTCCTGTCCCCAAGAACAAAACAGGGCAGCCATTTTGATTGACAAATACCAACACCACCAGAAGGTTATGTATTCTGCTTAAATGAAAAATCAAGGATTGGTGGTTCCAGCTAACATGGAAGAAACATACCTCACCCTGCCTCCCCCACTGCATATAGCTGTAAAACACCGACACAACTCATACAGCTGCAGTTTGACAATTCTAAGAAGTAAAGAGTGACCCCAGATTCAGGAAGAACATCAGAATTTGAAATACCACTGAACCAGTGGTGGGTTTTCCATGTTTCTTCCCTCCAGTATACCTTGGCTTGAACTCAACATTCTAGACCTGGCAGTGGACACCAGCCCAGAGCAGAGAAAGCTGCAAGGGAAGCCACCTCATTCTACCCAGAGGGCCTGAAGAGGGAACATCTAACTCCAAAAGGGAGTATGGAAATTTCTCATTTTTTTTCCTCCTTCATTTCTCCGTTTTTTCACACCCCCAATCAATTTCATAAGGGTGGTGGAAGTGACCAGTAACAGAAGCCCACGGGAGGCAAGACTCTGAGGGAGAGGCATGTTTCAATTTGGTGGAGACACAATCCCAAGGGGGTAGGGGGAACCTTCGCTTTTCTCTCTCTGCCCTCCTACCATTGGCCCAACACACCCGACCAAAGCAACTAAACCCATTTTCTAGTCAGAGGACCAAAAGGAGGTGCCCTGGGGAACCCAAAAATATTGAAGAGATGACAAGGATGGAGGAGCTCAAGCAAACAGAGCCATAAATGTGTTTTTGAACACTTGGGCTCACTCCTCCCGCCCTCACAGTGTACACTTGGATGTGACCCTATTCAGTAGAGCAAACACATCCGTCGGTGAACAAACCACCTTCCAGGGCCCATATGCGCCACTAGGTGGAGCACGTGCAGGACAGATCCGCGTTAACACTGAGAAGGTTTGAACACTAAAGAATATTAGAATCACAGCCCACAGAACTCAGAGCTTGACCACAAGCAGGTCAACTGACAGGTAAGAAACATAATAAAACATCAACAATCTCCACAGGTTTTGCGAAGACCCAGAATCTTCCATAACGTTAAAAAGATTCAGGATACAATGCCAAATTACTCAGCCTCTGGAAATGAGGGGGGAAATGAACTCCAAGGAGCAAAGACAATGGACAGACCCCAACATAGTGGCAATACCAATGTTGAGATTATCTTACAAAGACTTTTAAAAAGCTAGTATAAAAATGCTGGAGCAAATGTCTATAAGTACTTTAAAACCAAAGGAAATACAGAAAGTCTAAGCAAACAAATAGAAGAGGTAAAGAAGAATCAAGTAACTTTAGAACTGAAAAACACAACCAAAGTAAAAACTGACCGGGTGAACTTAATGGCAGAATGAAGATGACAGAAGAGAGCCCAGGAATTTGAAGATGGCGCGATGGAAATTATCCCATCTGAACGTGGAGAAAAAGACTGGGGGGAAAATAAGATGGAAATGAGCCTCGAGGGACCTATGTGATAATGACAAATTTTTAACGTTTATGTGACCAGAATCCCAGAAAGAAGAGAAGGAGTATTTAGTACTGAAAAACATCGAAAGAAGAATCGTTGAAAACTTCCCAATTTGGTGACAGGCATACCTGAGGAAACTCCCAAAAGTTATGAACTAGAGACAAAGAATAAACTCACACCTATAAAGCGACAACAACTGAAAGGACTACAGATTTCTCATTAGAGACCAGATGGCCAGAAGGAAGTGGCACAGTATTTTTAAGGTTTTGAAATAAATCAACTGTTGGCGTAAATTCTCTATCTGGCAAGAAAATCCTTCAGAAATAAAAGGGACATAAAGACATTCTTAGACAAAGCAAAGTAAAACAAAATGAAAAAGAAATCATTTAGAACAAACCTCTCGCACCAAATGGCTAAAAGGAATTCTTCAGCAAGAAAGGATTCCAGAGAGAAATTTGGAGGAACAATAATGAAGAACAAGCAAAGGAAAGAAAAACTGTCATGGGCCACTTTTTTTTTTTCTTGAAACCCTTAAAATACATTGGAAGGTTGAAGGAAAATTAAAACATTATCTAATGGGGTTTTCAATATAGAGACATGTTCTATAGGAGGTGAGGGGGGCTGTATATGATGTAAGGTAGAGACATATTCGACACATATGGTGGGAAGCTGCTGATTTTCAGAAGACAGTGGAGAGCTATGGATGGATAGATGGATGGATGGATGGATGCATGCATGGATGCATGGATGCATGGACGGATGGGTGGATGGATAGGTGGGTAGGTAGGTAGACAGGTAGATGGGTAGACGGGTAGATGGATAGATGGCCCCTGAAGCAACTACTTATAAACCTGACAAAGATAAAACAGATCAAAGATTTAAAAAGAGAATTTTTTTAAAAAGATAATTTTGGGGCGCCTGGGTGGCTCAGTCGGTTAAGCGGCCGACTTCGGCTCAGGTCATGATCTCACGGTCTGTGAGTTCGAGCCCCGTGTCGGGCTCTGTGCTGATGGCTCAGAGCCTGGAGCCTGCTTCGGATTCTGTGTCTCCCTCTCTCTCTCTGCCCTTCCCCTGCTCATACTCTGTCTCTATGTCTCTCAAAAATAAAAAAAAATTTTTTTTAATAATAAAATAAAAAAAATAAAAAAAGATAATTTTGTAACTGTTCAAATAACCCGAAAGCAAGCAGGAAAGGGGTAACAGAGGATCGGAACAAGACAGACACCGTCTTTAACTTTCATGACGTCCACTAAAGAAGCAGATGAATATTTGCCCTTGGATTAAAACTCCTCAAGGAAAAGATAAAGCAGGGCACGGATGACCAGTGGGGTCAGGAAAGGCCCTCTGTCAGGAGATGAGCTATCACACAAGAACGAGAGCATGAGGCAGCAGGTGCAAAGAGCCCGCACGGGAGACCGGCTGGATGTCGGCGGAATGAGGACCGCTGTGGCTGGAGTAGAGAACAGAAGAATGCGCGATGAAATGGGGAGGGGAGACAAGGTAGGAGCTCGGTATAAGCCACAGTTAGCGGTCTGCATTGCGTTCCAAGAAACCGCTCAAATGTTGCAATTGAAAAGGAAAGGCTTCTTTTTGAAACTTTTTGAAGAACCTCCCCTGTTTTCCAGGGCAGCTGCGCCAGTTTACATTCCCCTCAACAGCACGCAAGGGCTCGGACATCTCCACGTCCTCGCCAACGCTGGTCTCTTATTTTTGAGAATAGCATGAGTCGTCTTGTATGAAGTATCGAAACTAGTCGAACTCACAGAGGCGAAGAGCACAATGCTGTCTAAAGCTTCAGTAAGGTAAGATGAACAAGTTCTAGAGACATACGGCACAACACCATGTCTGCAGTTAGTAATACTGTATTGTATAGTCCGTAATATTGTACTGTACACTTAAAAATCTGTCCAGGGGGCGCCTGGGGGGCTCAGCTGGTTAAGTGGCCAAGTTCGGCTCACGTCATGATCTCACGGTTCACAAGTAAGAGCCCCGCATCGGGCTCTGTGCTGACAGCTCAGAGCCTACAGCCCACTTCAAATTCTGTGTCTCCCTCTCTCTCTGCTCCTCCCCGGCTCATGCTCTGTCTCTCTCTCTCAAATAAATAAAGAAACAATTAAAACAATTTTTAAAAAATTGGTCTGGATCTCATGTGTGTTCTTATTACAACACAATGATTTTTTTCTCATTACAAAAAAATGATCAGAATTCATCTGAAAATGGAAAGGCAAGGAAAGGGTTACTCAGGAGAACCCTACCTAGCCCCACCCAAGGTGGGAGACTCCTGGACAGAACCTACTGAGGATAACCCAGCAAAATAAACAAGGAGGTCCCAAGCAAGAGCCAACTTTCTCATTCCTCTGACAGCTGAATGGTTAGGTTCCCTGGGCAGAAATGTGTACAAATCTGGATTACATCGAACAGTTAGATGCCTTATCTAACAGACGACAGCCAAAGCTTGATCTTTGGCCTGAGGGGAGAATTAAAAGGTGTTTATGTTTCAGAAATAATCAGAGTCAGACATCTCAAAATTAAAATTCTTTGTCAGCCTATCAATATTTATGAATGTGTAAAATTTCCGACAGCCCCATTCCACAATTTCCATGCGTGGCGGGTTGAGAGATGTTTGACCCCGGAGAGAGATAGCATCTCCGTGCCACACATTTCTCGTTCAACTCGGCAGAGCAAAGTCTATTTAAAACTACGACCCACCTTCGGGTTAAGTTATCCGAATTCGCCTTCCTCACTGAAATCAATCAGGAGGAGACTGCTTACAACAGACCGCGCAGGATTGAAAAAAGTCAATTACAGGTTCCTCCGTGTCTCATCAACTCCAAAAAAAAAAAAAAAAAAATCCATGAATTAATGAAGGATCATTCTATGCCACCGCCAATCTAGCTTGGAACAAAAGCCAGATTCGCGTTCAAAATCAATGGTTTCTAGTTCCAGTTTTGACATTGAATGCATCATGTGAACTTGGCCAAGACTTTTTTCCCCCCACCTTGGGCAGCCTCAATGTTACTGTCAACAAAATCAAGAGTCATCGTATGCACTATGCACGTAGGGGAACGTGGATGTAGGCAGGTTTGGATCTATGTGTGGATGTAAAGGTCACATTTTCTGGGAGCAGAGCCTGAGGCAGGGATTCAGAGGCTTGTGACTGAAGAAGTGCTTTCTGCCACAAACCTCGAAGGCAGGTGAAGCAACACAGAAAGGGGACAAGTGTTGAAGGAGGATATGATCTCAGATAAAGTCCAACTTTAGCCTGACTCGTGCGAGAAGGATAAACAGACCAGGAGCATAAAATTTCTATCTCAGAGTCATCTCTATCTTGAGGTAAGAACATCGGTCTTCCCTCATCCTCCCCAAGCCTCACCCCTAGCCTTGTATTAGGCACCGGGATGTCTCCAGGGTGGGAGGGAATGCTTTCTCCTGGGTGAAGAGGCCGCTGCCTGATGAGGAAAATTTTCTGGGAAGGAGGTGAGCCTCAAACACTTAGCAGCCAACATTTACGGCAGGTGGGGGATGTATCAAGTGGTCCCAGAAAGGAGAGCTGGACAAGGCACCAAGATATACGCTGTATACGTAAAGAAGAGTATATTGCATATATGTGAATAAAGATCAGGCAGACACAGGCACAGATGCAATGGAAGGGACAGTGGTGGAGGACAGAAAAAGAGGGAGAGTAACTTCTATTTCCTCTATTGGCGTGCGAGATGAATATGAGAACATGGTGAGATACAACTTGAGGAAATACTGTCAAAGCCATTGCAGCTCGCTGGACTCCATTTTGCTCTTCCCCCTGACTTGGACTGCCCTCTGCTACAACCAAGCTTATCTGTGATTTCAAAGTGGCTATTTGCTGCCTCCTCTTTGGAAGGTTGCCACATCTACCTCCTCCTCTGACCACTCCACCTCCTGGACTCAGTCATAATGTCAGACACCATTATAAGGACCCAAGAAGAAAGCCCCCGTGTGAAGTACCCTTCTTAGGAACCTTTAACTAGTGGGCTCAAGCCCCAACTCCCCAAGCAATACGAATTATGTGTGGCCTTTAGCAAAATCAAAACCTCTCTTCCCCTCTTCTCTGGAGGTGAGGGATTCCACCAACCTCAAAATATTTAGCATACAAGCGACGGCTAGGTGTTATCTGAGGGGTATTGTCTCTGCATGAAGGAGCATCTTGTTACCGTCTCCCAGTTAGACAGACAGCGTAACACCCCTGAAACTTCAGGAGTCCTTCAAAAAAAGAATAGTTCTACATGGATTTCAAAGCAACAAAAAGAATGCATAGCTCTTGCACTGAAGGAATAGAACGTCGAAGAGAGGAAAAGCATGAAAATGAGGTCGGCGGGGGGAGTCCAAGGCTACAAGCCAAATGCCCTGGTAGCAGCTGGGCTCAGCAAAGAATGCACCACTATTTTTAGCCTCTATTTGGGTATACTGATTTCCGGAACAATATCCTCTAATTATGGTGTCTAGGATTGTATCCTGCCCTCCCACCCGTATCCCACCAGAAGCAATAATTTTGCACTGCCCGCTAACTCTTGCCAGGTGCTCCTCAAAGCAGATGGGGACCCTCCACCTTCTAGATACGCCGTCCTGGAACTGGCTTTCATTTCAACATCCATCAAAGCATTGTGCTTGCAGCGAAGGGCAGTCCTTGGCTCCTCCTGTCGACAGGCTGCTCGACGGTTTCCCGGCGCCAGCTGGCATCCAGCACAAAGCACTGGCACCATTTTTGTTGTTGTTTTCAGAACAATGCTGCAAAAAAACCTAATTCCATCTTCGCAGCTCATGGAGTGGAAAAATGAAGTTTATGGCCTCTTCTGGTTACCTACTGCTGCATGTGTGACAAGTCAGTCCAAAACTTGGTGGCTTAACACAGCCATCGAATTCTTTCTTGTGAGTCTGTGGGTTGGCTTGGCTGGCTGGAGAGTTCTGATGCTCTTTCTTGGGGGCTAGCGGCATCTAGAAGCTCAACTAGGGTGCTGGCTTAAGTCTTGGAATATCGCCTGAGTATTAATGTGCACACGAGAAGGAAGACACTCAGGATAAGGAGACAAGAGGAAGAAGCAAGATACGAATACCCATATCTCTTTTTTTAATTTTTACTTTTTTAAGTTTTTTTTCATGTTTATTTGTTTTTGAGAGAGAGAGACAGTGTGGGTGGGGGAGGGACACATAGAGAGGCAGACACAGAATCCGAAGCAGGCTCCAGGCTCCGAGCTGTCAGCACAGAGCCTGACGCAGGGCTTGAACCCATGAACCGTGAGATCATGACCTGAGCCGAAGTCAGACGCCTAACTGACTGAGCCACCCAGGTGCCCCTGCATCTCATTTTTTTTTTTAATCCAAAAACAAAAGGACAAAATCCCAGGCGAGTGTCAGGCACCTACATGGCTGCCTTTGCCTCCCTCTTTTCCAAGACTTCTCGTTCCGTGACCTCAGAGGCCAAGGTTGTAGGGTGAAAAAGGAGCCAGAAATGACACGAAACAGCGAGTCAACATTCAGGCACAACCTTCAAGATGCACTTAACACCCACATGCACGCGTACCCACACACCACCATGGGGACTGAAGGAACGCTTTGCAACGACACTTCCGTGAGAATCGTAACTTTCTATCCGAAAGCCTGAGCTCTCTGAGGTTTATAACGTTTCTGATAAAAATCTCTACTGTCCTGCACTATGTCTCCTGTCGTAGGCTTTCAGCCCTGAAAAGGGTCTTGGAATTCTCAACGTCCAATTACCTTTCCCAGAGGGAGTACTAAAAGGAATAAAGTAATGAAAAACGATTATGCATTTCTGAATCTTCATTGCTAAGGAGGCAGGAAAGTGATAAGAGGGCCATGGATTTTCTTTCTGAAAATGGCGTTTCTAGATACAATGCCTTTCCTGCCTGCCTTAAGCAAACGAGCAAGTCAATCACCCTTCACTCATGGTTATTCTTTTCTGTGCATTTCTAACTGCCTGATATTACATTAGTTTATTGTTGGTCTCCCTATAAAATACAGGCTCTCTGAAGGCAAAGACTTGACCTAACTTGTTCACTATACATGTCCTTCATTTGCACCTGGTACTCAGTAGATATTCACCATCTGTTGAATGAATGAACATTCATTGGATTCCAATTAAGCATAAGACACTGTAGTACTTGCTTTGTGAGGCTGTGCTACGCAAGAGGGGCAGTCATCATCAAGAAAACTGCAACGTACATTAATAACCATAAAGCTCAAGGAAACTACAAGGGCATTTGGAGGTATAAACCAAGGACAATTAACCACAGGGGGGAAAGTCGTCAAGAATTGAACACTCTCCATTGAAGTTAACAGATGGGCTCACACAGAACTCTAGCACACAGTGGGCTGGCTGTTAGTTGGGATATTGTCTGGAATGCCCATTGTCTGACAATCAGACCTTCCGACTCCATGACCTTGGATCATTAAAACCTGCACTCAGTTCCCTCCCCTAGAAAAATAAACATTTTTGCCTGGATCATCACTAAAGGCCCCCTTAGTGACAGCACAGGTGCGAGCTATGCAAGAAGGGGCAGGGTTTGGGCACGAGCTCTCAGCAGGTGTGAGTAAGGAAAGGCTATTACACTGATAAAGAAAAAGACCCATCACCGAAGCATCTGCTGTCAAGAACTACCTATGAGGATGTTCTCGTGGAGTTAATTATACTAAAGAGAACATCACAAGCCAAACTGGAAACTTTTCGGAATTATTTATTTTGAATGAATTGTGGCCTTCAAGAAAAATTGCAAACATCACCGAGTTTCCGCAGACCTCTCCCAGATTCTCAGAGCCCCTTTCTCCTCAGTGTCCGAAAAATGACTCTTGCTTCTTTCATCCTGCTTTTTTGGTCTAGTGTCTTTGCTCAACACTGGCAAGTGGTCTTCTATTTCTTTGATAGCTTCCCCATTGCCATGGTCTCTATTCTCTTCCTGGGGAAGTTCTAGTCATTGGGAATTGCGCCCCTCATATACTGACCATCTAGGTCAACCATTCTTCCACGTTTTCTCTGTATCTTTTGCTTTATATTCTGAGACATTCTTTCGAATGTTTCTTTCGGGTGTTGAATGACATTTCTTTCTAAATTAAGACTGTTAGAGCGTTGATAGTTTTAGAGCAAGGGTGGATAGTTCGTTGTGGAGAACCATCTTATGCACCGAAGTACTTCTGCAGCATCCTGGCCTCTACCTGCTCGATAGCCCAGAACCTCCAGCCATCACAACCAGAAAGGTCTCCAGACATTACCAGTTGCCTGAGGCTGAGACCATGGATTTAAAAGAATCCTAATGATACACTCTAGCTCCATTCATGTTGTTACAAATGGGAAGATTCTGTTCTTTTTGATGGCTGAGCAATATTCCATTGTATGCATATACCACATCTTTTTCTTTCTAATGTTTATTTATTTTTGAGAGAGAGAGACAGAGTGCGAGCAGGAGAGGGGCAGAGAGAGAAACACACAGATCTAAAGTGGGCTCCAGGCTCTGCCAGCACAGAGCCCGACATGGGGCTCGAACCCATGAACTGTGAGATCGTGACCTGAGCTGAAGTCAGAGGCTTAAACGACTGAGCCACCCAGGCGCCCTGATACCACATCTTCTTTATTCACTCATCAGCTAGAGTGTTTTATGCTAAGCAAGATAAGTCAGTCAGAGAAAGACAAACACCCTATGATTTCACTCTTATGTGGAATTTAAGAAACAAAACAGAAGAACATAGGGGAAAGGGAAAAGAAATAGAGACAGGGAAGCAAACCATAAGAGACTCTTAATAATAGAGAACCAACTGAGGGTTGATGGAGGGACGTGGGTGGGGGGATGGGCTAAGTGGGCGATGGGGATTAACTGGGACATTTGTGAGGAATACTGGGTGTTTTAGGTAAGTGATGAATCAGTAAATTCTTCTCCCAAAACCATTATACTACATGCTAACTATTTAGAATTTAAATAAAAATTTCAAAGAGAATAAATAAAAGAACCCTCATTTCTCCATTTCTTCTCTTTTATAGTAGCCTTTTTGATGGCCACAATCACTGACACAGTCAAGGCTTGTTCAATTTCTCTTCTGTTCTTTGAATTATTTCTGTCTTCCAGAGTCAAGCGATCTATTTGTTCATCTTGGCCTTGTCTCTCCTGAGATTTCCCTCCAACGTCTCGTGGTCTTGACCATCTCACCAGAGCAGGGCTTCATCAGTTGATAGGAGCTGCCAAAGTGAGTCTCTAGTTTTTTGAGTTTTTTTTTCCCCCAATAGACCTCTTTCTTGAATAAGGGGATAGACCAGGAACTCAGGGTGGGGTCTGTGAACCAGCAGGCCTGCCTGCAGGATGGACCAGTCAAAGCAGGCAGGCAGATGGACAGACCTCCCCCACCTCCCCCCGGGCCAAAATGCCAAAGCAGAGTGTGCTTTACTCTGGGGCACTAACACTCACACCAAAGCTCAAGAGAGAGACTTTCAACACTCACCCAGATGTCTGCCTCTCCTCCAACCCTCCCCCTCCCCGCCCAACCTACTGAACCGAAGCCAGGAATGCCTCTGACACTCCAGCCAGGAATAATCCCCAATTTCACTCAACTATTACTGCCTTGCCCTGGGTATAGGTGTACTCTGGGCCCCTTCCCACCAAAGTCCTTCCACGGATAAATGACTAAACAAAGTCTTGCGTCCATCCACACAATGGAATATGACACAGCAGTAAAAAAAGAATAAACGACTGATGCCTGCAACGATGTGGAAACATCGCAGAGGAGTTACACAGCGTGTGAAAGCCAATCTCAGAAGGTTCTATATTGTGTGTTTTCCAACAAACTAGATGTAGGGAGATTAGTGGTTGCCAGCACTCAGGGGCAGAGGTGGTGGCACAGCATGGGTGTGACCAGAAGGGGTAGCTGATGGATGATCTTTGAGGTGGCAGAATACTTCTCTATTTTTACCGCGGTGGTGGCCACACAAATAAACCCATGCCATGAAACTACGCACACCCACATGTGGACTCGGAGTGCATGGAAAACTGGTGAAATCTGAATAAACTCTGGATTGTACCAGTGTCGGTCTCCTGGCAAGATGCTACCACTGGATGGGGTGCCTGGAGGGCTCAGTTGGTTAAGCGTCCGACTTCAGCTTAGGTTATGATCTCGGGGCTCATGGGTTCGAGCCCCAGGGTCAGGCTCTGTGCTGACAGCTCAGAGCCTGGAGCCTGCTTCAGATTCTGTGTCTCCCTCTCTCTCTCTGCCCCTCCCCTGCTCACGATCTGTCTCTCTCTCTCTCTCAAAAATAAATAAACATTTAAAAAAAATTTAAGATGTTACCATTGGAGAACACTGGATGAAGGGTAACTCTCTTCACTGAACCTGTATGAAATCTCTCTGCCCTTTCTTTTTTTTGGAACTTCCCAGGAACCTAATTATTCCAAAATAAAAGTATTTTCACTGGGGGTCCCTGTGAACCCATTTTCATTACCACCTCCAGCTATTCAAGACCTTCACTGACACACTGACAGCTCTCTCTCCCATTCTTAGGCAAATCGGGTTTCATTCCTTCTATAATCATTTCATGAGATTTCTAGAGGTAGAAGCAGCAAAATCTTCAATTCCTGTGTATACAGACAACTCCTGAATTGGAAACCATGCAGAGATTTCTTTTCAGTTAAGAGAAATATGAGGACTCAAAAAGCGGATCTCAGTCCAAGCCCAGCTTAAAATAAAGAAGATTGAGGGAAAGTCATCTATATTTAGAAATATATTATTCACTTATTTCCTTAGGAACTCTAAACTCCGTCCTCGAAACGACAGACAACAAACGGATGTTGTCGGACCGTGTTAACAGAGCACACTGTAAAATTCCCCCGCTAACGTAGCTCTATCAGTGTGCTTGAACGAAGTGGTTCTCAACGTGTGTTCCCCAGTCCAGTAGTATCGGCATCACCTGGAAACTTGTTAGAAACGCAAATTCCCCCGCCATGAGGACTCAGAAATTCTGGGTGTGGGACGCAGTTATCTGTTTTAAAAGGCAATCCCAGGGGCTTCTGAGGCCAGTTGGAGTTTGAGAGCTACCACCTTGGAACACAGTGATGGGTTCTTTCCTATTATAACAGAGAAAGTGGTTGCATTTTGGATTTAAAACTTAAAAAAAATACATGTAGTGATGAATGATAGAGGAAATTCCTTATAAAATTGTTTTTATTCTAAATTTCTGCTACTGGCTTCGTATATATTTAAATTCTTTTTTTTTCCCCATATAGCTCTTGCTGCTAGGAAACTCAGGGCCAAATTGGAAGGTCAATCATAGTCAATATATTAAACCACAGAGTCATCATATGGATCCCTTCCTCAATACCCCTTCCTTTCCCTGCCCAGTTTCTTATTTTTATTTTATTGGATTTTGTTCCTTTGGAGAGAAAAGCTAGAAACACTGTCAATAAATAAAAGACCCCTTAACAACAGAGGTAATGAGCTCTCCTATGCTGCCACGTGTTCTATTCCGAGTATGAAACACAGATCATGCAGACCGAGCAGATGTTACCAAATATTACATTATTTTGAAAATAGATGACAGGGCAGGAAAATTCAAATACTGCCTAGGAAAAAAACATTTTCATATGTAACTCCCAGGGATGTTCTTAGGAAACAGAATTATTATTGCTCTTTTGTTTAAACGTAGGAGAAAGGATTTAGGCTTAGATTTATTATATTAGTATATTAACCACTATTGTTCTTTTGGCTGCTTGCCCTTGGGTGCTGTTTTCTTGGTAAGAATTATTCTGTTTCCATCATCTTGAAACAAACAATGTGCATTTCAATTGTCTTTTTATTTTCCCTGAGCCAACAGACCAATACAATTCCCGTTTGAAAGAGTTCTTCTAAAATTTTACATGTAGCTACCAAAACACCAGGACTACCGGTAAATTTAACAATTCCCAGGAAGGTATTATATTTGGGGTTTTATCTGCAACACATCTGAACATGCCATTGAAAAAGGTAAGGTTAAGGGGCACCTGGCTGGCTCAGTTGGGTTAAGCATCCGACTTTGGCTCAGGTCATGATCTCACAGTTCGTGGGTTTGAGCCCCGCAACGGGCTCTGTGGTGACAGCTCAGAGCCTGGAGCCTGCTTCGGATTCTGTGTCTCCCTCTCTCTGCCCCTCCCCAGCTCACACTCTGTCTCTCTCAAAAATAAACATTAAAATAAAACTTTAATTAAATTAAAAGAAAAAGGTATGGTTAAATAAATGCTCAATTAAAAAGGAGATTAAACCATCACAACAATAGCCAATAAATGTTTCTTGAGCAACCCTTGAATTGTTTCTTTAAAGTCACAACTTTGGAGGAGAGAGAAAAAATGAAAAACATTTCTGAAAACTGAAAACCCGCTTGCAGAGACTAATTACGTTTCCATTAGACAGCCCAGCTCTAGACCCCAGCATCCAAGACCCCACTGTCCCATGTCCCTTCAATCTGCCAGACTCATTCTTGAAGACGCTACCTAATCATTTGCAAGGGGCTGGTCCCAACTGGGCCCCCGACAACAGGCTGGGTCTTGTTCAAAATCAAGCAATTAAACAGCACCTTGAAGCCGCCGCCCGCCCTCTCCAAGCACCAGCACCTGTTCGACTCCCCTGCTGGCCCATCCCCCAACAATACAGAGCCCCCTGGGCATCAACACGGGAACATTCCAGACTTCTAGCAACTCTCAGAGAACACCCTCTGCATGAGATTCCTACAGCTGCTGCAGAAATCACAGTAAACATAGTGGCCTAAAAATAACACAAACTTATTATCTTACCATTCTGGAGGTCAGAAGTCTGAAGACGGAGTCACGGAGCAAAAGTCAAGACGTCAGCGAAGCTGTCTTTCTTCCTGGAGGCTCTAGGGGAAAATGTTTCCTCACCTTTTCCAGTTTCTAGAGGCTCACCGTGTCCCTTGGCTCTTGAGTCCTTATATCTACCAGGCTCACAATACCTGGCTGGGTCCCTCCATCACATTTTTCTTCTCCTCCCTCTTTTAAAGTTAATTTATTTTTGAGGGGGGGGTGAACAGAGGACCCGCAGCAGGCTCCGTGTTGACAGCAGAGAACCCCATGAGAGGCTTGAACTCACAAACCTATGACCTGAGGGGAAGTCAAACCACCCAGGCATCCCCTCCTGCTTCCACTTTTAAAGACTGTTGTGATTCGATCTGGCCCACCTGGGTAACCGCGGCCATTGCCTGTATTAACTGCTGCTGGTTAGACACCTTATGCCACTGGCAACCTTGACTTCCCTTTGCCACATAACGAATTTCTGGATCTCTGAGGATTAAGACACAGACATCTTTGGTGGGGAGGGAACATTATTCTGTCTACCATGACCAGTGAGCCAACAAGTGAAGAAACGGGTGACCAACAGACAAGGCTGCTGGCCTGACCAAGGCGGGGCTCCGTCCCACAAATAGTGAGATCATGACCTGAGCAAAAATCAAGAGTCAAACGCTCAAGCAACTGAGCCACCCAGGTGCTCCTGGGCAACTTACTCTTGATTTCAACTCAGATCACGACCTCTTGGTCACAAGACTGAGCCCCGCATCAGGCTCTGCGCCGAGCATGGAGCCTACTCGGAATCCTCTCTCTGTTCCTCTCTCTCTGGCCCTCCCCTTCTCATGCCCTTTCTCTCTCTCTAAATAATACATATGATTAAAATGATAATGATAATAATGATAATAATAAAATATATGCTCCAAGGTACCAAGGTACTAAGTCCAGAGCTACACCATCCTAGATCTTAGAGTATCTTGGCAATCATCAAGAGCTGAGGTTCAGAGAAGGGAAACAGTGTCGTTTAATTTATGGAAGAAATAAGATTAGAAATCAGCACTGGATTGGAAGCCCTGAGATTCTCTCTTCAGTACCACTCAAACATTTATCAGGATTGTCATGTGAAGCCAGGATGTTCTGCATCTAACAGACGATGCCGTTCTGCCCAATCCACTGAGATCATTTCCTTCTAGCTCGTTGTGGGCAAGGCATCCCGCCTTTCTGATGGATGGGAGCCACTCTCCTTAACTAACTTCCAATTGTGTCTTTAAAATCATTATTTCAGGGGCACCTGGAGGCTCAGTCGGTTAAGCGCCTGATTCTTGACTTCCGCTTAGGTCATGATCTCAGGGGTGCATGAACTCAAGCCCACCATCGGGCTCTGCGCTGGCAGCATGGAGCCTGCTTGGCATTCTCTCTCCCTCACTCTCTGCCCCTCCCCTGCTCATGCTCGCTCTCTCTCTCTCTCTCTCTCTCTCAAAATTAAATAAATAAATAAAAACATTAAAAAATAAAATTATTATTTCAGCAAAGTTCCTACACTAGGGGGAAACTTTGTACATTCAGGATAGCGGCCATTATCTAGAGATAAACGCTTTTATTTGACTTGAAATGACTGCGAGGAAAGTATTAATGTTTCTCTCGATGTGGCAAATGTGCTTTTCATTTTCTTTTATCTCTTCTATGTCTTCCAGAAATTCTGAGTCAGCTTGATTTTCACAAGGGAAAGCAGCGGGACTTGTTGTTTTAAAAAAAAAATTACAGTGACGAGAAATATTACATTTTTGGTCATTGGTTTTGTTCCCTTGTGATCCCAGATTTTCAAGATCCTGGATATTGAAAATAAACATTGCCTTTGTATTCTCAGAGATATTTCTCCTAGCTTTTTTTTTTTTTCCTTATTTCTACAGGATCTCTGCTTGATCCCCCACTGCTACAAAATACAATACACGAGCTTTGCTACTGACTATACCTCAGTAAGCAAGACCACGGACCCTATAAAACTGAAATGTCCCCATTGGCGAAAAGGAGAAAACAAAACATGTAGCCTATGCACACATCCTATGCACACCACCATCAGCCTCACTTAACCAAAGTTCTCTGGCTTCAAGATGTTTCCCCTCTTTCCCTCACTGCATTTATTATTCAGGCAAACTCCTTTCTACTACAATTTTATATCGAATAAAGAAATGTGTTCAGAGACTGTAACTCTAAGTAGGAACACAAGTCCGGCCTCTCGTAGCCCACATTCCCTGGGATACAATTAGTTTAATCTCTTTTCGGAACATGTTCTTAATACAGGCTTTTAGCATGGACCATTTTTCATGTGTCTTGGTTTGTCATCACTCAATTCTTGAGCAAGACCACAGACATTAAAATGATAACATACCACGTTGAAGTCATGGGCGAGTTCAAGGGGGGAAATAACATGCTCCGTCTGCAGTTAGAGTGAGGGAAAGTGACTACAGATCATGACAGCATCATTTTCCTAATATCTGGGACTTGGTTCTTACTGTCGCATTTAGGTTAATGGAGTTACATTTTGAAAGTTGGTCTAAGGCATTCAGAGGTCATTGTGTGCCCGGTTTGGGCGGGGGGGAAGGTATGTTTTCTGAGAGCCATGGCTTTAACAATTAGATGGCAATCATATCCCTATGACAAAAGGATCCCAAAGCCCCCAAATAAAAATGGAAAGAAACAGTAAGAAAGGATCTTACTCAAAAGGGACTCTGAATTTAAAAAGCTATCAGAGAGATGGAATTCAAGCCCAACCTGATATCCAAATGTTCAAGGTTTATGATACTGATTATTCATAATATAAGGCTCAAGGAGTCCCATGATCAATTGGCCTGCCCTTCTCCACCAAGACTCAGAAGCTCCCCAATATGGCCTCCTGTCAGCCAGCTTGGTTTTCTTGCATTCTACATGCTTGGCTCTCCCTCCATTTTATCCTATTGACTACTATTTCCTTCTGTACTTTCGGCCCCCGAAAACACTCTGACACATGGGAAGGTCATTAACTGTCAGAACTAGACTTTGCCGGATCTCACTCGCCTGCTTGTGTCTTTTAAAATCTTCTACCGCCACGCTGATAATAATTATTATCATAATCATATGAACGGCTAACACACTGAATGCTCTCCGCGTGCCAAGGATTTGTGCTTGAATTATCTCGTTTCACTCCTGTGACCATGGTATGAGGTAGGTATCTGTTATTAAATTCTCTGAACCTCGGCGTTCTCATCTGTAAATTGGGGGCATGCAAAATGACGATCAAACAGTGGGGAAATACAAGGTCTGGGAATCACACCCAGGAATTCTTAACCCCAGGGTCCATGCTCTTTAACCCTATACTAGGCTTGCCTCCTTGCTATCAGAATTCCCAAGGTCACCCTCTTCCATTCAATCCATAAAACTTCTAGAGTTCATCTTATTCCAAAGGATACACATATATTCTTTGATATATATCATATTATATGTGAGATATGAGAAAAGTTGCAAAATTAGCACAAGTTGGTTTCCAAACATTCTTTATCCAGCTTCCCTCAAACCATGCTTTTTTTCACACTGTCTTCTGTCTTCAGGTCATCATTGTCAAACTCCCGTCAGCTGACCCACAGCATGAGAGGGACACGGCCACAAAAACCGTCTAATAATTTAATACTGCCTCGCGTGAACGACATGACTTTCCCCTCGGTGGAGGCTCCCAGCTGACCATCTCGTGCTTTGTCTGTTATTATTAATGATTTCCTCTGCACACAGCACAGGCACCAACCCCACAGAGCGCACATGTTTACATAACAAACGGATCAAGGATTCTTAACTTTGTTGGGTCTTGGATTAATTTAAAGAATTGTCCCTCTCCCTAGAAAATGCAGAGATAAACAATCCTCTATCTTCCAGGTAGTGTGCAGACTCAGGGTACTTCTCTTTGAGTTCAGTCTGATCTGTGGTATTTTTTGAAAGCTAACAGTCGCAGTCTGACCTGCTAACCCCGCTCAACTATCTTTTCCTCAATCTCCACAGAGCTTCTCCACATCACTCACCCCGGGGAGGCTGCCAGAGAATTGGAGAACCCCTCCCACTAAGACATGGCTTTCAACCACTGAACTGTTGTTGGTTTGGGGCTGCGGAAATGGCCGCTTGCCAAAGAATACATGTAACTGCCACCAAGACCGTCTCGTCAGGCAGTGAGGACAGCGGAACCACTTCTCCCACCGCGTCAAATCCATTACTTCAGGGATTTCCTGACAAGAGCGCAGCCCAGTCGTCTCCTCGGCTACGCACTTGCTAAAGGTCAATCCACTTATCCGTGCAGACCCCAGTGACTTCTCAAAAATTAGTATTTATGAGTCTAATATTCTGTCCAAGCCAAACACTCTAAGTTAAACGTAACTGGCTTTTCGTCATGATAAAATGAAAAGTCTGAAATTTTCAGGCTGATAGTCTACCAGAGGATCAGGCAGTTATTCATGAAATCGCAACACCTAAGAAAGGTCTTAAAAGAGAATTGGGAGACAGTTGGTCCTTGAGTTACTTGAAGCAAGGGAGTGAGCCTTCCTCAGATAACATGAGACCAGAAGGCTGATTGCATTTTCAAGTATTAATGGGTTAAAAAAAAATAACAGGTTTTTTTTTTTTCCAACAATACCCACATTTTAAAAACATAACTTTGGGACACCTGGGTGGCTCAGTCGGTTAAGCATCCGACTTCAATGCAAGTTATGATCTCAGAGTTTGTGAGTTCGAGCCCTGCATCAGGCTCCCTGCTGCCCATATGGGGCCTGCTTCAGATAATCCTCTGTCCCCCTCTCCCTCTGTTCCTCCCCAGCTTGAAATTTTTTTCTCTCTCTTTCTCTCAGAAAGAAATAAACATTAAAAACATAAAATAAACACTGGGTGTTATATGTAAACCAATTTGAAAATAAACTATTATTAAAAAAATAAAATAATTAAAAAAACATAAAATAAAAAATAAAAACACAAATGTAGTTTATCCTCAGCAAGGTAGGATGGTAGGATGAAAAGAACTTAGGTCCGAATAAGACAAATAAACCTGAGTTTGGATGTGCCACTTAACTCTGTGGCTTTGCGTAGCCAAGTTTTCCTCTTCTCTTAAATGAGGAAATAATGTCTATGAAAAAGGACACTGATGAAGATGGAATATGACGTTGCCCCAAAGACTAATTCAATAAAGCTTAGCTCTCATTAACTTAGAATTCTTTCCAGAACTTGCAGGTGACCAGACCAGCAAGAAGGTAGAAAATTCTACAACTTGAGACATAGCAAAATTTGAAACTCATCAAAATTTAGGAAATTTGAGTGATTGAGGGTGCAAACCTCTCTATGCTTGTCAAGTGGTCAGAAGTCAACAAAGAACATTTAAAATTCACTGGGATCAATTCTGGGCACAATGGGGTAAGCACGCTCCGCGCCATCTCTCTACTAACTGCAAATACAAGCCCTGGGCAGAACGCAAGGGGCAATTATCTCAAGAGTAAATGGGAGGCAGCAGATAGGGCAACCCAGAATGGGAAGTATAACAAAAAGAGTAGAATGATTCTTACTTTTTCCGTTCTGGTATTACCCAGTCTAGACACACATGCAACCCCAAGCCCAGAAGGATACATTGGTGTGGACAGCAAGAGCCTCCAAGAAAAGAGCTGGCTTTCTGGATCAAGATCTCAGAAAGGGGGCTGGAAGGAGCGGACATAGTAAGATAAGTCCCTATTTTTTGTAAAGTTTCTTTCCCAGTCACCAGGCAATCCTCCCTCACCGCAGCAGCAGTAGAGACTAGGCAGAAATCTAAACCTGAGGAAAGGGAATCTCTCTCTGACCAGAGTGCTTGTTTCCAACACTCTTCAACAGCAGAAGGCAAATAGCCATTACATTTTTTTTTCCCTCTCTGTCCTCAGCAAACTAAACATTGGAACTTTTTGAAAAATCATGCCCAGACACATCATCACAACATGACTTGAAAACTGAAGACAAAGACAAAACTGTCGAAATCTGCCAGATGGAAAAATACCTGTGACATATAGGGGAGCAACAACCCTGATCACTACAGATTTCTCATCACAAACCATGGATGCCCGGGAGGGAGAACATCCTTAAATTTCTGCAAGTACAGAACTGGCAACCAGAATGCTATATCCAGTAAAAACGTCCTTCATGAATGGAGGTGGAATAAAGACATTGTAAGAAGAGTCCTTGCCATGAGACCTTCTCTGAAAGAAACGCTAAAGGAAGTTCTTTAGACAGAAGGGAATGATACGGGGAGGAAGCTTAGAGCATCAAGAATGAAGGAAAAGGAGTGCCTGGGTGGCTCGGTCGGTTAAGCGTCTAACTTTGGCTCAGGTCATGATCTCACAGTTCGTGAGTTCGAGCCCCGCATCGGGCTCTATGCTGACAGTTTGGAGCCTGGAGCCTGCTTCGGATTCTGTGTCTCCCTCTCTCTCTGTCCTTCCCCTGCTTGAGCTGTCTTTCAAAAATAAAAAAATTAAAAAAAAAGAAAGAATGAAGAAAGAGCACAAGAAATGGGGGCTATCTGGGTAAGTTTAACAAACTACTCTTTTGTTTTCTAGTTGGCTAAATAAAATAAGTATTATGGTGAACATAAAAATTATAACGCTGTTGCAGTTTTCCAAATACACTGATATAGTTACACATTTGGTATAATTATACATATAATAATTACAATATAAAGAAGGGAAAGGTAAAAAATACCTGTTTTGCAGTTAGGCTTCTACACTTGAAGTAGACAATATGAATTCTGAGAGAAAAGTGAAAAAAAAGCCAAGTATGTATATTGAAATCCCTAGAGCAACAACTAAAATTTTAAAAAACTACATAAAACGATGCAGTAAAAATCAACGGAAAAACTAAAATGAAATACTAAAACCTCCAGTGATCCAGAATAAAGCAGAAAAGAGGAAACCGAGAAATGAAAACAGAAGAAACAGAGAGAGAAGAAGGAAATGGTATACTTAAGACCAAACATATCATCACATACACATGAAATTAGTATCTGATCACACTATTTAAGAGATGGAGTGCAGACTAGAGTGACCCGATGACTATCAGACAGAGTAGGACTTCTGAGCAGAGACAACCACCTGAATTAAAGAGGGACATTATGTAATGACAAGAAAGTCAATTG
The DNA here is from genome assembly GCA_030068075.1 of Paguma larvata. Lineage (NCBI taxonomy): Eukaryota > Metazoa > Chordata > Mammalia > Carnivora > Viverridae > Paguma > Paguma larvata. The sequence continues at coordinate 51,037,236 of CM057841.1, forward strand.
ACCAAGAGGTGTTAACAATCTAAAGTGTGGATTCACCTAAAAACAGAGCTTTGAAATACATGAAGCAAAAACATTTTTAGAAGGATTCCACACCATCAACCACCTTGATTTCATTGACTGTTGTCAATGGTCCCATTGCCACGGTGAGAAACATGCTGTATCAAAAGAACACTGGTGGCAGAGGAATTGGATTAGACAAAATCCTGGACACGTGGTAAACATACCACGAATGTTAGTCATCATTAAAACTATTACTCTTTCTAAAATTACGGAGATAGAGCAGTGTTTCTCAACCTTTCTATTACCGCCTCCTTCCGAAGCTTCGGACATCTTTTTCCTGATCATTCCCCCTGCTCCCTGAAATTTTAATACCACAGATATATCGTACATCTGTATGTCGTGAATGTGTGGTGGGCCTTTGGAGAGCCACGAACTACTGTAGTATTTAAGAACGAATTTTCACCCTCTTGGGAGAAATATTACCCCTACTGAAAATGCACGTGATAAATAAATCTCTGACATTCTATAATTCTCAATCTGTATAGATCCTAAGGCTTTTTAAATTGCTTACTTATGTTACATAAAATATGAACTAAAGCTACCAGTGAAATTGCTTCTTTATTGTTAAATTATGTGATGTAGCATTTGGGAGAGTAACAGGTTAAATCTAAGGTTTGGGGAAAGACTCTCTAACTAGCACAGGCAGGCAGCTGGCCAGAGACTCAGTCCCATTACATAAATATCATTACGTCCTAGAAATATATTTATGAGCAAGTTACTAGTATACACTCTAAGGTTCAAGATTTATGAGATTATTAAAAAAATTTTTAGTCCTGAAGAATATGAAAAAATGAAATATTTTTCTTCTAGTCATGTAACAAGGCAGATTGAAATGTTCTCCTAATTTCTCATGACATGCAGCCCATCTCTCATTAGCTTATAAGAGCGTGTGTAACTGCGGTACCTGTCAAATACTTATCCCCAATGATCGATGATCACATTAAAAAGACAGCCCAACCTCATCTTGTCTTTGAAAGTAGAGAAAGAAGCCTAATACTAAATGTCTATTCTGGAGCCAAGAAGGCATGTATTTTTCTCAGCCCCTAAATCACACACTGACGGTTAAATAAGACCCGAGCAGCTCTTTGGAATAATCTAGTCTTCTATTCTTTACTGATCTTAGAGATATTTAGCCCAGCCTTGCCTAATCATCCTTCACATCAAAATATAAAGCTTCTATTTTCCGTCTTGAACTTCTTCTCATCTGTTTCTTCTTCTGCTCTGTTCATAAGGAGTTATTTCACACTGGTGCCATCCATGATGCCACCCGGTTGACATTTATTGAAGTCAAAAAGAAGGAATAACAGTGATGTCAGAGAAGAAAGGGTTTTCCAATTTCCCGAACAGAGAGTGCCTTCTGGGAAGATCACACTCAAGTTCAGATTTCCACGTTAAGGAATTTACGTTACCAGTTGATCATGGGACTGATTCGATTTAATCGAAATCCTAAAGACTTGGTATAAATCATGATGTCGAGCTTCTGGTTTTAGTTTTTTGGATTTGTTTTTGTTTTGTTTTTAATTTACACCTATCTAGTGACTGAAAAATGAACATCTATCATTCAGAGCACACCTACGCAAATATCAGGGAACACATGGAAACAAATTAGTAAGCGGGTTGAAAGATCATAATGTAGTCTCTCCAAACTGGGGAGATGGATGGGGAGTGATGATGTGGATTAGCAAATACAAGCGGTTGGCGTGTGTTGCACTGTTACCCTTCCTGCACCAACGACAGACATAGTTAATCAATCACCGTACCAGTTTGATGGTGAGTTCTGATGGATGCAGCCTCTACATCCATCCCATATGGTACTCTAGGCAGCTCCTTCCAATCGACTAGAGTTACTACATGAAATGAAATCGTACATGCCATATCTGGCCTGGAGAGATGATTAGGCCAAGCCATGGATCTCCCTTTTCTGCCACAAAACAGAGAACGCTTCACCAGTTATAAGAATTTATGTTTATTGCAAGTTTACTATCTTTCTCTCACTCCTGGGACTAGAAAATTACTGCCAAATTTTCCTTTTGTTTTAGCAGACCATTTCTGACAGATAAAATTAGAAAAAAGACAGAGAATAATGTTGAGCTTTAGGAAAAAGACTCTTGAGATGGGCCCCGAGCATCTGAGTTTCTGGAAATCTCCATGGACGTTTGGTGCTTCTTAAAAGCACTAACACTGCGTAGTCCTGGCCATCCAGGTAAAGAAACCACCCAGCTCGTACGATTCGACTTTCCTGTCCCGAGAATTACAGATAACGCTGACCAGTCTTTTTTTTTTTTTTTTAATGAAGTAGAGTTGACATACAATGTTAACACGGATCACAGTCTTGCTTGATAAGTGAGGACAGGTACTTAAGACCTCCCAGTAGGGTGCTCTAGACAGCTCTTCCCAAGCGATTAGATGTGCTGTGTTGAGTAATCATTAGTTGTTCAATTCTCCCTTCTTCTGAGCCTGACAGAAAGACACTGAACCGACATTTACCCCTCAGGTAAATATGGCTGGGTGACTTGATTGGCCAATGCTATTAGAGCTGAATATACTTGCAAAGTTCTAAGAGATATTTCATGACTCACATTCTCCTTCCCTCTGTCAAGCGGCCTGCATCATTGTACGTGGTTGGTGCAGCATCAACTTTGGGCTTACGGCGATGTGAGACAGGTCTCCCAACCCACCCGGGACAGGCATTGTGATGGTTAAGCTTACACATCAATTTGATGGGCCACAGGATTCCCAGATCAAACCCGATTTCTGGGTGTGTTTGTACAGGTGTTTCTGGATGAGACTAGCGTTTGAGTTGGTGGACGCAGCCAAGAAGAGCACCTGAATAGAACAAAAGATGGAGAAAGGAGGTATTTTTCTTGCCTTTTTTATTTTTATCCCTGCCTCACTGTATAAGCTGGGACATTTCATTTCATCTTCTCCTGCCCTCAGAGACTAGGATTTACACTGTAGGCTCCCCTGGTTCTCAGGCCTTCAGATACAGGCTGAATTACACCTCCAGCTCTCCTGGGTCTCTAGCTTGCAGACAGTAGGTCATGAGACTTCTCATTCTACATAATATAACCATAATATGTTAGTGGTTCTATTTCTCTGGAGAACCTGACTAGGGCAGGCATGTAAATTGAGCAAGAAATAAATCTTTGTTCTTCAAGCCATTGAGATATAGGAGTTGTTTGTCTCTTCAGCACAACCCAGCCTATTCTAACTGATAAGTCATCCAAGGAAACTTTTTGCAATGTTTGCGAAATCATTTTGGGAACTCTCAGTAAGAAAATGTTGGTCTCATCAAGGTCCCTTCAATTTTGGCAAACTTTAAACTTATAAGCAGATAAAAATAAGCTCTCTGAATATTGTGGGATCCTTTTTAGATGAGATGTCTCAAAAGGACCAAAGAACATGTTTGAACACAAAAGAGAAGGGAAAGGGGGGAAGGAAAGGAGGGAGAAATGCACGTGGGAACAATCCTTCAGGCCTTGTGCAAACTTATGCTGATTCCTGATTTTTGATTTCTCCAGAACGACTGGGCAGGGGCCCAAGCCAATCTGTGTTGGAATAAGAAACACTGAACCACAGGGAGCGTATTGGGCCCAGGACTACCACTGAAGACAAAATGGGGACAGGAATGGTTAAATGTGACCCATCATTTTCCAGGCAAACATTTAATTTTTTTTTGCTGTTTATATGACTCACCCAAGAAAGGAAAAACATTTTAAATAACTAATTTAAAGAGGGCTTGGTGCTAGAAAAGGCAGTATTTCTTCTGTCTCACTTTCACAACATATAATACTTTTAGACTGTAAAATATTTTTCAACAATACAGTTACAAATCTTAAGAGGGGCCATCCAAAAACTGTAAACTACAAATCCAGCTTCTAAAAGTTCACACAGTGTCAAATAATAAAATATTTTTATATAACAAAAACATGTTTTCTTCAGTAAAGAAGCTGCTGCTATTTTAAATAATGTTATAGAGGTTCATTGCCAATCAAATACACAGTAGGTACATTTTTAATAGCCTCTAACTATTGTTTTCTTTTCGAGGGTTTGTTTTAGAAGATTTGAAAGTGATAATGTCAACTCACATAAAAATATTGTTCTTTCACAGTAAAATTCCATCAAAACTACATATTTGGTTCTGGTTTTATAAAATTATAAGGTCCTTGGAATATATTTCAGAACTATGTGCCACTTAAAGATCTACTTTTATAGAACATTCCAAAGGAGAAATTCAATTATTGGACAGAGATTATGAACAGGATTTTTCCCCTTAAACTCAGACACTTAGTATTTTTACAAATTGAGTAGATGAATTCATCTGTTTATTTCATCACAAAAATATTGTAACCACTTATTCCTCACCAGGCTCAGTACTAGATGTCGAAGCTACCACTGTGAATAACAACAACGGACAACAACCACGGACTCATAGAGCTTATGCTAACAAATAATAGATAGATAGATAGATAGATAGGTGATAGATATAGATAGAAAAATGGATAGATAAATAGAGAGATAGAATTAATGATTTATGACTATACTATGTATAAATTCTATAGTCAGGGGCTAGGGAATGATGGTCAGAGGTACCATTTCAATGGGAGAGTCAAGGAAGATACCTTTGGGAAGAATCCTAAATGAACTACACAAGAACTCTCCAGGGGAGAGTAAGTGAAAAGGCCCTGTGGTAGGAACAAACTTGGAAGATTTAAGAAAGAGATTTTGAAAATGGCAAGATGTGAGGTGGCACAATGAGAAAAGATAATAGATGTTATTGGAGACAAGGACAGAGAAGTCAAAGCGCTGGATGGTTCATTTATGTGGATGGTCCCCCATCCTTGGGTTGAACATTTTTGCATCAATTTTGAATCTTTCTCACCCATTAATGGAAAGTTCAAAATCTCACTCTCAACGCTATATCAGCCCATCCCTGAACATCCTGATGTATAGTCTGAATATTGTTATTTGGTTCGAAATATCTTCTAACTACCATTATGATTTTTTTAGTTGAGCAATGCCCTGTTTTGAAGTAAATTATAAAAATTATCAAACATACGGTCTTTCAGGATTTTTAGTACTGGTTTCTAAGCTTATTGCATTGTGTACAAAGACTGTAGTATGTGTAATATTGATTCTTCAATGCGTGTTGAGAAAGACTATACAGCCTAGTATAGGCTCACGTTTTGCAGGTGTTCAATGTGTGCTTGAAAACACAGGGGATCCCCCCACAAAACAAGGAGGACACCCAGATGGCTCAGTTGGTTGAGCATCCAACTCTTGATTTTGGCTCAGGTCATGATCCCAGGGTCATACAATGGAGCCCCACATTGGGCTCTGCACCGAGCATGGAGCCTGCTTGAAATTCTCTCCCTTTCTCTCTCTCTCTCTGCTTTCTTTCTCCCTCTTTCTCTCTCTCTCTCTCTCTCTCTCTCTCCCTCTCTCTAAAATAAAAAATAAAAAAGGAAAGAAAACACAACGTGTGCCCCAAAGTGCCGTGGAGGAAGGAGGCTGAGCAAAGTCATGGAATTATAAGAATGTCCTTGTGGCTAGAAACACAGAGAGCGAGCTAGAAGGTGGTTCCAGGTGATCCTGGAGGCTGGCCAGAATGCATAATGAAAATCTCTCTAGGGATTTCTATCAAAGGGTGTTACCAGGTATAACCCCTCCATAGTCTTGTCAATCATAATTCCTTCCTTGTAAGGCTCTAAGTGATGATTTTATGGAAAAAAACAAACCATGGAAAGTGTCTGGGTCATGATCACACTCAGCTGTCAGTCCTTCCTTCAGTTTTCCTCAACTGTATTTATTTTAAGGAATGTCTAGTCAACAGTCCTATCCACTGGGGTTTTATTCCTCCCTTAAATTGATTTCCACACAAAACGTAAGGCATCCACATCTCAGTATGCAGCATGGCTCTTCAACCTCTAATTTGCATGAAAATTACCAGATCAAATAATGTTGTCCTGCATGAAAACCACAATTGTGAAATCAAGTCAGCCCCTCGAAAGTAGCCAAACCGGAGGATTTGCCAAATGCCACCACTACCAATTAGGAACCATGGTGATTTAGGGCAGTATCTTTCAGAAAGAATAAGCAGTCTTCCCTCCAAAGCGGACCACTAACACTCCCCTTTTCCAAAAGGAGAGCGCAGGGGAACAGTGCTGAATGGGACTCTGTCCCGACATTCACTACAACCGAGTGCTGAGTCCTCACATGAGAAGAAAGTGCTACATCTTATGGCTTCGTGGTCTTCTTTAAGGCCTATATATTCCGACTTTTCTCAAACATAACGTAAGAAACTCCTTCTTTCTCTTCCTTAGAGAGATTTAGAACCATCAAGTTCACCGCCGCAAGGAGACTTTTTGGTTGAGAAGTCTAGCTGGAATGTGTGGCTCTGACTGTCTCTACGATTTCCATTTCTTACAGGGCTCCTGCTGCTGTCACACCACCGGCCTTGTGTAGTGTCGGAGCAGGAGAAATTACTCACACTTTAGTCTAAACGTGGACAAAAGATCCTTCTCTTCAGACCCCATAACTTAACTAAGGCAGTGTTAGAATGGTCACACCCAGCTCTGCCAAAAGCGAAATGAACATCAGAAGAAAGAGTGCCACGAATTTCACAAGGGATGACCTACTAACTGTCAGCTTGCACTCCGTACAGCTGAAGGCAATTCCAAACTTTTCATCTGCCTTTCTCTCTCAACACCTAGGGGTTCTCTCCTGATCTCAGATCGTACATGCCCTAATTAAGACCCTGAAACCAGCAGAGAGAGATCCACGTCCCCTTGGTGGCTTACCTAGACTCAGCTCCTTCCTTGGTTGACTAACAGTAGGAATAAAATTCCCACCGATCCTCACCTCCTATTCCTCCATAAACCAGGGTTGGGCTTTGAGAGCCCCAAGCATCCACTGGGTCTCAAAACAAATCAAGAAGATTTGCAGAGAACGTAGCAATTGGTGGCCATCCTCGCACGTGGCAAGATCAACACATAAACAGCAGGCGGTCTTCTTACCAATATCTCCTTCTCCACACTCCAGCTGTCTCAAAACCTTAAAAAGTTTGTGCCACATAAGATGACATTTATAAGGTCTAACACCTACTAGCCATGTTCTTGTGTTAGAATTTTTTAAATACAGGTATTATTTCCATACAATTATGTCTACTACATTGCTTTTCGTAACTTTATAATAACTGTCAAGCTTCTACCTCTCTCTCTCTCTCTCTCTCTCTCTCTCTCTTCTAGCCTCCAGATATCTGTATTTACTTAACTGTGCAAGAATAGCCGTAAGGCAAGGCAGAGCGTGCTGTGACCCATCTCTGCTAATGGACTACACGCTCTGAGAGAGCCAGCCTGTGTCTGAATCATCTCTCATGCAGCTGTGACTGTGCACATGCTGGCCACTTGGCCTTGAATTGCTTGTGGGAGACACTTGTCACCTTTGATGGCTTCCCAACATCGAAATGTTCTTCTCTGTTTGGAGAATTCTATCTTTGTTCCACTATAGATGCTGAATACATCAGATACATGTTTTCCCAGACTCCTTTGCAGCTAGGGCCTGAGTGGGCACACAACCCAGGCTCTGTCAATCAGAATCACCCACGATGGCCTTTGAAACAGGACCTAGCAGTGTCCAAAAGTGGAACCAGAGTTCCCAGGGCACAACTACAGGGCTCTACGTCCAAAAGCATTTCAGGGCTTTCTCTTGAGAATTTTTACCAGACTAGATCTGGGGTATGATTTTGATCTTCATCTCTAGTTTTGTAAATCTGAGCCTGCCTGGGTATCAGCCTCCAGTAATACCCTTTTGCTAAAACTCCTCTTCTGTTTAAATCAGCTGGAATCCGTGCACAAAGCTTCCAGCTAGGATTCCTCACTACGCTTTCCCTACATGGGGAACCAGCTCAGAGCTCCCACCAACTGGCTGTTGACTGAAAATATGATGCAATCACTTGACCATTGTTGATCTAATTCCTGCAGATAAACAGAAAAAAAGGATTTTTAAAAAAGACAGAGCAATCTCCTATTTTGAAACCCACGGACACAGTTCAGAATGCTATTCTTCTTTCTCTGGGAGTGAAGATTATCTTCCTGAATAACTCCCCATCAATCTGAAAAATAATATTGTATATTTGCAGTGACGCACAAAAACTTATTGTCAAGAATGATGAAGGGGAAATGCATTTCTTTAATGCTCTCTACTTTTAGGAGTTAGAATCCTCACAGTTTTGGGGTTTTTTTTTTTTTAATATTTTAGACCATAGGTTTCTGCACACTTACACTGAAAGCTGTTTTTATAAGGATTTTTTTTTTAATTTTGAGAGACAGAGCATGAGCAGGGGAGGAGCAGAGAGAGAGGGAGACAGAATCCGAAGAAGGCTCCAGGCTCTGAGCTGTCAACACACAGCCCAATGCAGGGCTCGAACCCACGAACTGTGAGATCGTGACCTGAGCTGAAGTCGGACGTTTAACTGACTGAGCCACCCAGGTGCCCATGAAAGCTGTTTTTAAAGCTTACTTATTTATTTTTTGAGAGAGAGAGAATGATCAGGGAATGGAGAGAGACAGAGAGAGAGAGAGAGAGAGAGAGAGAAAATCCCAAGCAGGCCCCGCACTGTCAGCCCCAATGTGGGGCTCAAACTCACAAACCATGAGATCATGACCTGAGTCAAAATCAAGAGTCAGACCCTTAGCTGACTGAGCCACCCAGGCACACCTTTATTGAAGGTTTTTGAAAGTAAATGACATTTTCAGAGCAGAAATAGCCATTTCCAAATAAATCTGCATAATCCAATCCTTTGTTTTGCCATGCACTCAAGACGAAGCGAATCGTGTTTAATGGCAAAAGTCCTTTCTCAAGTGCTGAGGAGTAAGACTTTTCCTGAACAGGGAATAAGGCCCTGTCACCCTCCAGGGTTTGTCTCCCCTCACACCCTCTATTCTTCACCATAGAGCTTCTGTCTGAGGAACCCTTTCCTCAGCGGGCTGTGGATGAGAACACATGAGGTGTCCTCTGGGCAAACTTGGACACACACCTCATCATATTGTCACCAAGATTTTAGGACATAGCAGTGAGCAATGATGTGCCAACAGATTCACAAGTGGGCTATTGTTTCAGACTGTGGTTACTCATATGTCAGTGTGCTTTCAAGTACATGCCTCTTACCAGCAGGGTCAAAAACAGACCCTTAAATTACATAGTTGCGGGTGTAGACAGAGCCTTCCCAACCTTGGCTCTCAATCAGAACAAAATTTGTGCTTAGACATAAGGAAAGCTCTGTGCTGCTGGGAATGTTCATCCAGGGAAATCTAAAAATAGTGAGCTGCTTTACTGTAGAGCCCAGGGGGACCTTAAGATAATACTTTGCTATAAGTGAATTGCAAGCAAAGTTTACTTGCTGAATTACCAGTAAAGAAATCCTACCTAGAACCCAAGAGAATACATTGGATTCAAGCTGCTTGTCAATTTTAAACAATGGGTAACTGGGTCCTAATCACTGGCTTAAGGAAAAAAGTACAAGATTGATTAGTTATGTCTGCCTTGGGATTGGCAGTGGGGAGTAGCAGCATGAGTTCCATGAACTTACAAACTGTGTCATCCAGTGTCACAGTGTCAGTTAAGCGTTGCCTGATTTCCCCAACCCAGTGCTGACTTCTCCATATTTGGAAACTTCAAAACTGTCTCCTTCTGCTTTTTCTTGTGACACCTACTACGTTTCATTCCATTATTTACAGGTTTCTATTTCCCCCTACCAAATCTTCAATGCCCCAAGTCATGACATTTCATTTGTTAGTGCATTCTCCTCACATCCCAGGGACCTTCTATTCATCCTCACACCTATTCCTCGATTCAGCAACAAGTACAGAATGTTGGAACTGGCTAGGATCTGGGATAGAAACATAAATAAGACCCAGTCCATACTTTCAATAAGCTCATGGCCTAGTAGAGTGCTGACTGAAGGAGGCAAAAATTGTAATGTGGTTCCCCCGCTGGAGTGACCTCTGCCAACAATCATCTCTTAGAGGGGTTTGGTGTTCTACGACTTATTTATTTATTTATTTATTTATTATTTATTTATTTAGGTTTTCATGTATATTGTGCTTGGCATCAGCCCAGGGAGATGGACAGAACAGTGAACTGATGTTACCTCAGAAAGGCTAAAAGACCTGCCCAGAGTGTCAACATAATGGTTTTGACAATAAACTGAGAATGTTTTTGGAAGCCACCATGAAGCAAACGGGGAAACCCTCTTCCATAGTGCTATGACCTGATCTCTGACAATCGTCACAGCTTCCAACGTGGAGCATGAGCCTCAGTGTCTGTAGTTGGCTAGATAATGGCCCCCCCATGACGTCCGCTTACCAATGCCCATAACCTGAGATTCATGCAAGGCTACATGGCAAAAGGGAATTAAGATGGCCAATCAGCTGACCGTAAGATAGGGAGACTGTCTCGGATTTTCCAGGTTGGCCCAATATAATCACAAGAGTCCTCAAGTGGGGACAAAGGACAGAAGAGAACAAATGACAGCATGAGAAGACTCAGCCGGACATGGCTGGGCTTTGAAGATACAGGATATGACCACAGCCAAGGAAGGTACACAGCTCCTGTAGGGGCTGGAAAAGGCAAGGAGACAGGTTCTCCTAGAGCTCCCAGAAGGACCTTCCTTGACCTTAGCCCCATAAGATCGATTTTGGACTTCTGACCTTCAGAACTGTAAAATAGTAAATTTGTGTTGTTCAAAGCCATGAAGGTTGTGGTAATTTGTTACAGCAGCTATAGGAATCTACAAAGAATCTTTGTGAGTAAATCAGTTTCAAAATACTCTACTTTATGGGACTGTGCGAATGTGTGTGCGTGTGTATGTGTGTGTGTGTGTTAAGAGAGTAGACACACAAGGCCTTCTACATGCATGTTAACGCCCTTCTCCCTTCTGACACATCTTGGGAGTCTTTTTTTAATCAACATTTAAATAATTTCTGGCCTAAAATATTCTCTGACAACATTCAGAAACACTAAAGAAAAAACAACCAAACTCCTTTTCAAAGAAGGTGGGTCTCTACTCTCACTACCCATGAGACAATCTGGAGAGCTTTTTAAAAATACAGGTGCCTGGGCTGGATCTTAGACCTGCTGGATTGCTCTCTCGGGGAGGAAGTCATGAGCAGGGGCCACACTGCACAAACTCTTCAGGTAATTCTAAGATGTGACAAGAGTTGAGAACACCTGTGCCAAAGCCACAAAGGAGCCCTGCCCAGCACCCTCTGTCCTTCCTGGAGGACAGTGTCCACAATATGGCTTCCCAGCAACTTCTCCCAAACACACTGATGTTCCCTTTGTGTTCTTAGTTCCAGAAGGTTCTTACCAAAAGAAAACTGACTCAGAGCTTTTTATCCAATAGATAAAAGTGATGAAAACAGGAAAGGAGAGCCTCGAACCCTCCGGATTCCAGCCTTCCACATCTCCTCGGAAGGTCCAGAGTTGGAATTACCGTTTACTCAGCCACAGAGCTGAGTTGTACTAGAGCAAGCGCCTGGTGCAGCACATCCCAAACCATATGGGAGAGGCCATTCTATCTTCAAGACATTAACAGATGACACCTGAAAAAAAAATAATGGAGGGGGGAAGGGTGTCGATGATCAACCACCTTAGAAACACACCACCCGTGCTCGCCCACTCTTTGATACTAAAGGCCCTAGATGCCCTACAGTTGAAAAAAAAATACATATTGTTTAACCTCATACTTGGATTTATTGGGCCAAGGAGCTGTTTTTGTAAGGAACATCTGTCAGCCAGGGCACCCAGTATGGAAATTCCTATTGCTTCCTGTGAAGGATGAGAAGATAGGGCCTCAGGAGATGATGTAATTTGCCTTCGGGTCATGAACCACGGTCTGCCAGTGCCTCCCCGACTCCCCCTGACACACCCGGGCTCCCCTGACCTGGGCTATTCCAGCATGTGGACAGCTTCTCACCCTCAGGGTGTCTATGGTCCCGTAACATCTAAGAACTTCCTCTGGCCCCATGGCCACTTGTTCTGGGTGCAGCCCAGGTGCGGGGAACAGTGAGACTTGGTACATAAATGCTCCAGTTTCCCAGCCCCCAACGTGGGTGGACTTCAGAAGGATTCTCAGAGGGTCCCCGGTGGGAGTGCACCCTGGGGACCCAACTCGAATATCTGCTTATGGGCAACCCTCCCTTACTGGCTTTCCCTCTTCCCTGCACCTAACGCTGCCACCTCACTTGTGCTTCCCAGGATCCCCTTCCTAATGAGTTCCTTTCTCAAGGCCTCCTTTTCGGAAATGCAAACAAAGAATTGTTCATGAAGCAAATTAGGAATAATGATCTAGATTTAAGGTCTAGTTCAAACTCAAGAGATGATTTTTTAAGACTTAATTTTTTACCGCAGTTTCAGGTTCACAGAAAAATTGAGGGGAAGGTACCAAGGTTTCCACACATCTCCTGCCCCACTACAGGCATAGCCTCCCCCTTAAAGAATATCCCCCCCAACAAGGGTTCATTCGTTAAAATCAGCGAACCTATACAAACATGCCATTATCACCCAAAGTCCATAGTTTATGCTTAGGGTTCACTCCTGGTGTTGGTTCACTTTCTATTGTGTTTAGACAAATATATAATGACATGCATCCATCGTCGTAATATCATAGGGAGTATTTTTCAACTGCCTTACAATGCTCTGTGCTAATGATTTGGTTTTGATAAATGAAATCAGATTCAAGCTCAAGATGCCAAGTTTGAAGCAGACATAAACATTTCCTCCTGAGACAAGCGGCTAAATTCTACTGTCAAAATCAAAAAAGTTTAAGATTTTTCTTCCTTCTGACCTTAAAAATTTTTTTTTATTTGGACAAATAAGGCTGTGTTAGAGATAAAACATTTTTCCTTATCTTCAGAAAGTAAGCAGGCTTCTCCATCTTTGTGCCCTCTGGTGAAAGGTCACAGACAAATAATATGTCACGTTGCTAGAATGTTCTTTGAGTGCTCAGAAGGAAACAGAAATGCCTAAGAAAGTTGAACTCAGGAATTTCTGAACAGGCTGCACATCTGAGGTGGCTTGAGGCTGCCAATTTTTTTTTTTTTTCAAAAACAGTGAATAAATTTGCTCAAGAAATTAGCTGTCGATAGCTGGGGTATGAAAACCGAGCCAGAGCTCTGACTTTGGCCAAGGAACTCAAACTGTTTTCCAGATATTTGGGGCTCAGTAAAACCTAACACATTTTCTTCGGCAACTTCTTTTCCTCTTTAATTTCCAAACACTGAAATTAGAAAGAAATTTTAATATGTGTGTTTTTTAAAATACTAGTTGATACAAAGTGGGCAGAAATGCATTTTCTGATCATTCTTTGAAAGAAAGGATTTTTGAGAAACTACACTTGATCTTGGTGGCCACAGTGTTCCTCATGTTTGAATTCTGCAACTGCTGCATGCTGGGATGGGTGGGGGCAGAGGGGACACTGAAGCTTGAAATCTCACAGGAGAAGCTTATACTTCCCCCAAACAAGGGGGTCTGTGGGGATTTTAGGCAACCTGGCCTTCCAGAGTGAGGAGGGGGAGAAATACCAACTAAGGTAGAGAAAGTGCTCTTCTCTTTTCCCTTAAAGGAGACCAACGATGTCAAAGGCCAGTTGGCCAACTGTCCCGAAAGGCATTACAAATAGATTAATAACTTGTTAGAATTCATCTGCTCGGCTCTGGGTATTTTAAGAACTGGCTGGATCTGGGATTGTGTGCTTCAAAACACAACTGCATCTCACTGCTCCTCATCAAAAGTCACGTTTGCCTGAAAATCCATTCCCAGAAGTATGGCTCATGTGCCCTATGAGGGCGTGACCTGTCACTCCTCCTTAATTGCCTTCTTGATCCTCAGCCCTTGTCATGCCGGTTGCCAGAAACTTCCCACTGGCCTGTGGCCTGACCTCAATCCTAGACAAATGACCAGACCATCTGACTCTCTCCTTGCTTAAGACCCGAAACCAGATCTAGCTCGGAAGGGGGGAGGGTCTGTCTGAAGATGTTGCTCTCCATCTTCCTTGACCTCACACTAGTGGAAGACATTAACTCTTCTGGACATTTCCACCTCTGAGGCCTCTGGCCAAGCTCTTTCTCCATAAACACCCTGACTATCCCATACCTGCTCCTGTGCCTTCAAAGTACCCTCTGGAGGTTACGAAGGAGGTCTCCTACAGACAATGCTTTAAGAGGGTGATGGAAAGTTCCCCTTTGACCAACAATGACTCCATCAAAAGCCTGTCATAGGACCAAAAAAAAAAAATCACTCAACTCTTTTCTCTGGTTTAAAACATGGAGGAAGTTTGTTTAAAGAGATAGGGAACACATGACATAGCGTGCTGGCTAAAATGGGCTTATCAAATCTGTTCTGGCCACCAACAGGGCTAATACAGGTACCACAGAAACAAGATATTTGTTTAGAGATCTCACAGAGAAAGATGCCTGGGGCCCAAGGAGTTGAGCAATCAAATATTTTTCCTTAGTTACGGGAATAATTGGAAGTGGGGGAGACATGGGGAGACAAGACTAACATACCATACGCCCAGAAAAAGAACGTGACTCCAAGAAGAAGACATGGGTAAGAAAAGATGATGACGATGACGGTCTCTCTTTCAGTGAGAAGACAGTGATGGATGTTGGCACACAGGATCTTACTTGATTTTCATGGTCCCTATACGAGACAGGTATTCCCAGTTCCCTTTAACAGATAAGGATATTGAGGCTTACCTGAGTCATATAACTCATAAGTGGCAGGTCACAGCTTCAAGCCCAGATTTCCCTCTAAAAGTCGTAATCATTCCACTTGGCCGTACCCTCTTCCTAATAATGTGTTAGTTGTATTAGAGCTGGGGGCGGGGGGCATGTGTGGTTTCTCAGGCTAAAAGAAAAGAGAGAGGGGGGAAAATCCCACTAGATTTCCCAGATCAGAGCCTTGGCCTGCGACGTCAGAAATGAAGAAGTTCAGTATGTGAACTAAATCGATGATTGCTCCTTGGCCTCGCATGCCACCATTCACCTAAATCTGTGGCTCCTGATTGCAGACTCAGAGGTATTGCAAGGGATCTGCGTATCCGTGTGCACATCGAAACCTCGTCTGCAGACAAAACACATCACACACATACCAAGATATTTCTGTGATTGATGATACACCGATAGATTCACAAATGTTATTGAATTCACAGTAGATATTTGCCATTATGTATTTCCCAACCTAGGAATATTAAAAGCATAATTAGAATCATATGCGATGAATATTTTTGTTGTTAAAAGGCGATTTTCAGTCCTACAGTTCTGTTCGTAGATACATACCCAAAAGAAATACAGCAATGTGTTCACCAGCAGACAGTACACAGGAATGCTCACAGAAGCAGGGTCATCCTTCCCCCAAAGTGGCAGCCAACCTAAACCCCAACAAGAGCGCAATGCATAACACACTGCGGTGTAGTCACAGTAGAATACCGGAGAACAATAAACATGAACAGACCCCTGCACGCAACAGGATGCATCTCATGAATGTGAAACAAAGCAAGGAAGCCAAGCTTCCTTGTAATTGTGGAAAGTAACCCCACTTCTACAATATTCAAAAACAAGCAGAACTAACCGACGCCATTAGAAGTCAAGAGTGGGGCGCCTGGGTAGCTCAGTCGGTTAAGCGTCCGACTTCAATTCAGGTCATGATCTCGCGGTTCGTGAGTTCGAGCCCCGCATCAGGCTCTGTGCTGACAGCTCAGAGCCTGGAGCCTGCTTCGGATTCTGTGACTCCCTCTCTTTCTGCTCCTCCCCCACTGATGCTTGTCTCTCTCTCTCTCTCTCTCAAAAATAAGTAAACATTTAAAAAAATTAGAAGCTAAGAGAAAGCTTACCTTGAGGGTTGTGAGTGGAAGTTTAGTGAGGAAGTCTTCTGGAGAGGCTTCAAATGTTTGGTTTCTCAATCTGGATGTTGATTACATGGGTGCATTCAATGAGTATTCCTTGAATACTGTATATATGATCTGTATGTTTTTATATTTATGTTATATTTTAATAAAGCATTCAAAAATCACGGGGCAGGAGTCCATACCTAGAACACACACGACCCGCTGCTCTAGGTAAAGGTTCATCCTAGCCACAGCAGATGTTTATCCGTTGCCAAATGAGAATTTTCCTGCCTCCTCCTCCTTCCTCAGCCCATCTCTCCAGCTTCGAATCACCCACCCCATCCGTATCTATAAAACCCTTTTCCATTCTTCGAGACTCAGCTCAATAGTACCACCTCCAAGGAATCTCTCCACTCCTCTCACCAGGAGTGAATTCTTACCCACTCAAGCCCCAGAGTACTTTAATACCATTTCTCTGCTCACAACTCTGAGGTTCTCAGAACCAAGCGTAGCACGGTACTTGCCAACGATGGGTCATCAATAAAGGTGTTCTGCTGTTACAATAACGCCCACACCTCAAGCTCATGTTGCCAGGGCTTCACGTTTGTCTCACCTCCTTACTTCGGGAAGCTCACAGTCTTGGGAGAAAGACATGTCTACTCATCCTTGCTGCTAGAACAGCAGCTGCTCAGGTAATATTTTTGAATGAAGACAAAAATCATCTATAAAAAGAACTCGCAGTGACAGGGCAACCTTGAAGATGTCAGTCGTTCTATCTCACACCTCTATGACAGAAAGTAGCATCTTTCTTCCCCAGTGGCTGGTATTTTAATGGGTTAGGCTAGACCGAAAATCCCCTTGGGGGCCCAGTTTATCTATACAGGCAAAAAATGTGAGTTTTACCATAAAAAAACTGAAGGCAACTGAGATGTTTGGATCATGGCGATGAAAATCTCAGCCTAATTCCAAGTCCCTTGCATCAACCTTGGCATCGGCTCCTACATACCAGGAAAAGGATCCAACAATCAAAGCAACATGGCGACACGCAATGAAAAATGACAGAAGGGGCACCAACAGATACGCCTTCAAGCCCATTTCAGCCTTGTGTCCCAGGAAGAACAATGACATTTCAGAATCGTCTCCACCGTGTCCTCCGTCTATAGTTCTGCCTCCTCCCTTCCTTCTTCCTTCCCTATTTTCAACAACCTGCGTGCTGTCTGGGACAAATTCACAGTGAAATGACCTTAAAAAAAATCATTAGGGCAAAATGAGCAGCACTTGAGTGCTAAGATTCCTGAATTAATAATATCGCTGCCATCCATGATTTTAACTTTCTCTTCTCGGTTGGCAGAAGCCAAAACATTAGGAGATATTTTCCAGAATTACAGTCAAACTGTGCATTTTTAGATTTGTGGGCAGGCTGAGTGATCTCCAGCCAGCGTCTGAGCCCTCAACTCTGCATTCCAGTGTCATTCTCTGACCGCAGCATCATTGCTGGCCTCCCCCAAGTCATCGCTCTGGAGAAAATGAAGCACATTTTCAGAATTTAATTTAAGACTAACGCAGACAACCTAAGGCCAACAAGGCAGTTGGTGAAGTCAGCAGAAGGAAGGGCCGATATTGGCAAGATGCACGCGGTCAACACCTCCCACCAGGAAGATATCTTTTATACCTGCACCAAGAATTCCATCGAAAATCAGAGCTTACGGGTCCAAGCAGCCTAAAGCGTCCACGTATCTTTCTGCTTTTATTACAATTACAAGGCAACAGAGCATTTGGATGATAATCAGCATGCCAGGACTAACCTGCTTATCATACAGGCATCAACTTGAGTTTCGTTTCTCACAGTAGCCTGGTCTAGGGCCAGTTCAGATTAACGGTCTTCCTTCGAGGTGCTCACCACGATCGTCAATTAGCTAATAACATTTGCAATCGGACATGTGATGTCTGTCTGTCCATGGAAATGTGAGTCCCAGGAGGGCAAGGACTGCACGGGTCTCATTCATGGCTGTGCCTAGGCATCACAGACTGAGTAGGCGCGTTCAATAAACACCTGTTCTACTTAACACTACCTAGTGGACCACACAGATTGCTAGCACCCAGCAACCCAGCAACTCGCACCCACGATGGGAAAGAAAGAACCATGTTTTTCATGAGCCCATATAGAGGGTGAACAGATGATCAAATTTTCATTCTTGTCTCTTTCTGGGCTCCAGATTCCAGGTGAGTCAGTTTCAAAGTCCAAACGACATCATTGGCGCTGTCCTCTCTGTCAGCTCCCCTACTTCTGACTAATGGATTCTACCTCTAAAAATATTCTCCCAGCTGCCTGCCGCCCTCCTTCCTTTCCTGGCCCCCCAGTGCAGGATCTTGCTACCATTCTCCCGGCCGTCTCACTGGCCTCTGACCTTCGCTCTTTCTCTTAACCAAGCCCCTTCATTTCTCATTAGCAGATAATTCTTGATCCTTTCCAGATCACCTCCTTCTAGAAAAAGCTCTAGGGAATTCCTCACGTGCTGGTGTAAACCATAAATGTTCCAGGTTAGTATACTCCTTGGGCCTCCAATTTCTTCCCCCATGCTCCTTCGACGCTCAGTTGAAATGCTACTTTATGGGGGAAGCCTTTCGTAAATCCATTTCCACCTAGAAAATGCAACCAAATCCTGCCACCACATTTGGGGGGAGCTCTGTAAATGTTCCACTTTATAAATTACAAAGCATCTGTTTAAACTGTTAATGTTAGTCTGGAACGATCTCCCAGACATAATCTAGATCATATTGGTCTTTGTTTACCCGAAAATGCCAAACACTATGCCTAGCACATAGTGACTTTTGGAAAACATTTCTTGAACTTAATCAAATTCATTCCTTCATTCACTCTTTCAAATGTGCTGTCTCTGTTTACCAACCCCTGCCCCACCCCAAGGATAATGAAGCAGAATAATTGGGTGAATTCTGGCCTGAGACTTTAATCCTTCCTTGATTTTGTTTCTTCATCTCTAAAAAAAAAAGCTATGCTGTAACTCAAAGAAGATAATGCATGTAAACTACTTACTGTAGCACATAGTATGTGCTCAGGAAACATTAACATCATGTGATCAGTGCTATTGTCTCCCTGTTCTATCGTGGGCCAGGTATGATTACTAAAACATTCTTCCCAACTCTGAGTTCAACGATATCTTCTAACTCCTACCACTGACCATAGTTTCTTTGCCTGCGGGCAACAGGAATGAAATGACTCGAAGCAGGCTCGGATACACTTTTAAAAACCTAGTTCTCAACCCCAGGCCTGGAATTAAAAAAAATAAAAAAAATAAAAAAAGGAAAAACTAGGGTCAACTGGGGAGAGAGAGCTGGATTTCATTAATTCCATGGGTTTCTGAAAAGGGCTAAGGTTTTGTAAGTTGGTGTTCATTTTCTACCTTAGGACTTTCGCTCTGGGAGTCCATTATTCTGCTTAAATTTCACTTATTTCCTTTAGTTGTAGGATTTGGGTCAGCAAGGAAAATTCTGCAAAATGACTTCACCACTGGCAGTAATTTGCCCTTGGCCAAATTGACTCGCAATTACTCTAGGAGTGTCAGAAGTTTCCAAATTAGCGAAGGCCCTGTCTGATGCTGAGGAGGCTCCTTGGGGTGGGTCACGTCCATTACTCGAGTCTAGCACATGAAGGATCCAGCTCCCCTGAAGAAGTGTGTGTCCTCGCCTCCCCCGGCACCTGGTCCAGGGCCTTCTGGGAACTATGGCACTGAAGAACTTTTCCTCCAGGTTCCCACACCCACTTCGACTTTATTCTTCTACCTCTGGGTTAATTATTTTTTAAGCAATGGCTTCCACTGACAGAAGTTTCCTTTCTTTAAGAGACCAGGCTCTCATTTTCTACAACGATCTCTAGAACTGTCCTATTGCACTCTAAGGTTGCAAAGACCAAGCTGTGGAGAAGCTTCCACCACCCCATGTAGGCATCAGAGCTGATGACACTGTAAGCTTATCTTTAGAATTCTGCAACTGGGGCACCTGGATGGCTCAGTCAGTTAAGCGTCTGACTCTTGATTTTGGCTCAGGTCATGATCTTTATGGTTCGTGGGACCAAGACCCGCATCAGGCTCTGCCCTGTCAGCGCAGAGCCTGCTTGAGACTCTCTCTTTCCCTCTCTCTCTCTCTCTCTCTCTCTGCCGCTTCTCTCCCCACTCTCTCAACATAAATAAACATTAAGAAAAAAAAAAAAGAATTCTGCAACCGTGTCCAGAAATGCCAAGAAGAGTCTTTAACTCTCCAGTAGTTGCAATGACTTATTTTCAACTACTAAATTCAGAACATTACATAATTTTCTCCGACTCAGCACCCAAGGGGAAACGAATTACATATAATTTTTTAAAAATTCACTGAGGATCTACTCCATCCCACTGCGTGACAGCAATGGCCCCCGTCCTGATTTTGTGCCTCTACTTTTGTCCTCTATAATCTCTTCACCACCAGATTCCAGAGATAGTTTTTAATGTAAGTTATAATATCTTCCAACCCTGCTTTAAAATATTCCATAGCTTCGGGGTGCCTGGGGGGCTCAGTCGGTTGGGCATCTGACTTTGGTCAAGTCATGATCTCGCGGTCCATGTGTTCGAGCCCCGCGTCGGGCTCTGTGCTGACGGCTCAGAGCCTGCAGCCTGCTTCGGATTCTGTGTCTCCCCTTCTCTTTGTCCCTCCTCCATCCACACTCTGTCTCTCTCTCAAATATAAATAAATATTAAAAACAAAAAAAATGACAATGTTCCATCCCTTCAATTGTATTCAAATTAAATCCTGGCCTTCACAGGCCTATGTACTCTGGCTTCTGAGATTTCTCCCCTCGCTCAAACCATCCTGTCCTTTGCTCACCACACACAAGCAAACAGTTGTTTTGCAAAACCCCTTCCAGTTCCTCAAACGTGTCGAGTGCTCAGAGTTTTTGTACTCATTTTTTTCTCCAACTGGACGATTCTTCCCTGAGTTCTAAATAAATGCCCAGTCTCCTATTTTTCTCCCTCCTTACATTAAGCTTTCGTTGAGAACCCTAAAGCAGCACCACCTTCCTCACCCTGTAAATCCACTTTTTAAATAACTTAGCTCATTTTCTTTATGTCAGCCTTCCTAGAATGGCCATGATTTCTACAGTCAATGGTCCCCGTTCTAAATAAATGCAAAGGTTGGAACGCCTGGGGGGCTCAGTCGGCTAAGCATCCAACTTTTGATCTCAGCTCAAGTCTTGACCTCAGGATCATGAGTTCAAGCTCCTCACTGGACTCCACACTGGCCATGGAACCTACTTAAAAAAAAAAAATGAATGGATGAAAGAATGAAAAGGCTAAGGAGAAGAGAGTCTGTGCATATGGACTTGCGGCATGGCCCAGGATGAGGCAGGGGGTAGGTGTATCAGTCCTATAGTCGTTGAACTAACGTGAATTATATACACAATTACCTCCATAACAACCAAGAAGCCCTCTCCAGGAAGAAGAATTAAGAAGAGAAAATACTCCCTCTCCATAGCAACGTTTTGCTCGCTTTATAACAAGGAAATCCTATCCGTGACGACCTTCTTGTTCCCATTGGAAGAGCCAAGGTTGAGGAGATGGCAACATAGCCAATGTTCTTCTAGGACTGAACTGCCAGCCTCCTTCATTCTCCTTAGATGCTGCAAAGGAATAAAATTAATCAGAAGATGAACTTCTCTTTGATCACTGTCCATCGTCGTTTCCCTCAAAACACTTGATACAGGAACTCTTCTCAGAGGTGACCGATTAAGCCTGCGGCTGGTAAAGTGAGCAAGTCTGAGTGTCATAAGACCTAGGAATTGAAAACAATAAAAAGAAAAGAAAAATAACAAAAATAGTAGCAATATTAGCAAGTCCTGACATTTAGGGAGTCTTTACTTTGCGCCAGAAGGGGTTCAACACCTATGACATGTCTTACTCCACTGAAACCCCATATCAATTGTTTGAAGATGCTGATGTTAGCTGTCCGTCTTCCAGGTGAGAAAACTGAGACCCAAAGAGATTAAATCCCAGCCCGCGGTCATTCAGGTCATTCAGGCAGGCAGTGGTGTGGCAGGGTGCGAACCCAGGAAGTCTGTCTTCAGCATCTTCACTATTAACCACGTACTGCCCCGCTGTGGACCAGAGAGACTTGGGAGTCGGTTCCTCACAAACAGTAGGGACAACATCCAAGTACTCAGAGTCCCAAAGGGAAAGGGTTCACGGAAGTGGCTGCTCGAGGCCTCGGCCACCTTGTGGAAACCATGAGAGGCTGAGAATTGAGAATCATCAGGCCGAATCCAGTCCTCAACACAGTGACCCCTCTCCCCAGTACCTACTGGGTTCGAATCCCAGCGTGGCCAGTCACTCTGTGGGAAACATGAACACATCACTCGCACTCAGCTTAGCTTAACTGCCTTCATCCTAAATGAGGCTAAAATAACTTTCCCTTCACGTTCTTTCGAAGATCTAGTTCACGGTGACTGATCAGAAAATGGTAGCTATAAAAAAAAAAAAAAAAAAGGTAGCTACGTGGAAAACCAAAGCACTTAGCAGGTAAGACTGTCCAAGTGCATGGCCCCTCCCAACATTTCCAAGTTCACCCCCCGCGGATGCCCTCAGCGAATATCCCTTCCTCCGAGACTGCCTTCTCTCCTGAAGACCAGCATCCCTCCCAGGGTGGCCCTGGACCCTCTGCATCAGAGTTATCTGATGTGCCCTTAGAATTCAGATTTCCAGGCCCCGCCTTTGGCCTTGTTGATCAGAATCTCTCAGGACTTCTAGGTTCATTTTTAACCAGTTGCATTTTTAACAGGCTCCCCAGCAGTGAGAACACCAACCATGAGTCCCACTGTCCTGTCTATGACGATGTTCCCTCCGAGTCTCCTTTCTGCCGCATTCTCGTCTCCCCGATTCCACCGAGAATGCAGAGCCTGACTTAAATTTCTCCTCCTTTGTAAAACCATTCCCGGTTCCTCCCTCCAGAAATAATCTGTCCCTGTTTTGAATTATCACGGCAGTTATTTATATACTGGGGACTCTTTGTAACATTTTCAGGCTCCTCGAGGTGACAGTCAAGACATAATTCATATAATATCTATCACATCAAAGATAGCTATCACGGGGCTTTGCACAGAACAGGTGCTCGGTGAATCTTACGGGCAGGATGAAGTCCAATCCCAATATTTTTATTTTTTTAAAATTTTTTTTAATGTTTATTTATTTTTGAGAGACATAGAGGTACAGCGTGAACAGGGGAAGGGCAGAGAGAGGGAGACACAGAATCCGAAGCAGGCTCCAGGCTCTGAGCCATCAGCACAGAGCCCGACGCGGGGCTCGAACTCACAGACCGCGAGATCATGACCTGAGCTGAAGTCGGCCACCCAACCGACTGAGCCACCCAGGCGCCCCGCAATCCCAATATTTTTAGATCATCTTAATAAATCGCATGTATTAATAACCAACTCATTTGAAGAAGCAGAAGAGAAAATTTGACCCAGTAGACTTTTCTCTCCCTCTCCTCTCTGCCCTCCTCTTCTCTCTGATTCCTGCTGCGATTGTCGTCAGGATCACATCTGTATTCCTTAGCCCACGACTTGTGAGGGGAAGTAAGTGGAACCCTTTATTTTTATTGATTTTAACTTCTCTTTAGTTCATTTGGGGCTGGATGACAAAGTTAGGTAATTTCTCTTTCTATTTAAAAGTAAGCAGGGGCGCCTGGGTGGCTCAGTCAGTTTAGCATCTGACTTCGGCTAAAGGTGTGATCTCGTGGTTTGTGAGTTCAAATTCCGCACCGGGCTCTGTGCTGACAGCTCAGAGCCTGGAGCCTGCTTCGGATTGTGTCTCCCTCTCTCTCTGCTCCTCGCCCACTCATGCTCTCTCTCTCTCTCTCAAAAATAAGTAAACGTTAAAAATTTTAAAAAAATAAAAGCAAGCAAAAAAGGCCACCAATATAACAATAATAAACCATGTAAAACCAGCAAGTTTCCCTGATACAGGTTCTCGTTTAGCGCAAAGTTGTTCCTGGAACAGTTTCCCTAGCAGCTTGGCCAGCTCCTGGCTCCATGCGCTCGGCAGGGTGGTGGCCGTTCTCATTCCCTCTAAGCAGAAACTAATGGGTGCATTCATTCTTTCCCTTCTTAAAGTGCTCCAGTGCTTTTGACTCCCATGCCTCGGCTCGGGCTGCACAGATTGGGGGCTAACACAACAGGCATTTATTTATTTCACACCATTCTGAAGGCTGAAGTCTGAGATCAGGGTGCCAGTGCGGCCAGGTTCCGGGGGAGGGCGCTTTTCCTGGTTAATACAATGCCCAGCACCTCGCAGTACCCTCACATGAGAGAGAGAGAGGGAGAGAGACACAGAGATCATCTCTCTCTTGGCTCTTATAAGGGCACTAACCCCATGCATGGGGACTCTATTCCCATGACCTAATTACCTCCCAAAGCCCCTCCCCCAAATACTATCATAGTGCACATTTGGGCTCCAAGACATGAAGACATAAACATTCAGTCCATAACGCCACACCCACCCAGGGTCTCTGTACGGCCCACCCAGATTTTGTTGAAAGGGGCACACCTTATCCCCAGGCAGTGGCAAGCAAGATGGCAAGGACCTTGCCAATGTAATTTCAGAATAAACGACAGAAGTGCTCATGTCTAGTAAGACAAAAGCAACAATCATTGCCATCCGCGCTCACCTCACTCACTGAGTCCCAGCCTTGTCACTCACCCAGCAGTTCAGGAAACACACCTGGCTGTTTCCCATCCCTCCACCTGTCACACTTCAGCCTTCTTCGTGTGAAAGTACAAACTTGATTTAAGAATCCTTTTTCTTTCAGGGCACCCGGGTGGCTCACTTGGTTAAGCATCTGACTCTTGATTTCAACTCAGGGCATGATCTCCTGGTTCGGGAGTTCAAGCCCCGCACTGGCATCCAGCTTGGCTTCTTCACCGGCCTCCACTCCATCAGTGCAGTCTCTGCCTCTCCCTGCTTCCTCTCTTCACAGAGGCGGCTTCTAGGACTTTTTTTTAAACTAAAGTAATTCCTTTCCATTTTAGCCCCTCATTTATTTTCTTCCTAGTATGTACCATAATCTCTAAATCTTCTATTCATATCTAAAATTTTTTATGACCATTTATTTATTGTTGAGGGAGAGAGAGCACGAGCAGGGAATGGGCAGAGAGAGAAGGAGACACAGAATCTGAAGCAGGCTCCAGGCTCTGAGCCGTCAGCACAGAGCCCGACGGGGGCCTCGAACCCACAAACTGCGAGATCATGACCTGAGCCGAAGTTGGACGCTTAACCGACTGAGCCACCCAGGCGCCCCTCTTCTGTTCATTTCTAATGCTTGCTCCTTGCCTGTCTTTCCCAAAATGTATAAACTGAACAAGGCCAAGAATTGCGTCCCTCCTGTTCCCACTCCTGACACATAGTAGCAGCTCGATAAATATTTGTTGAATGGTTGGATAAAATAATTATGCAATATATAATCACAGGAAAAGAGAAGAAAGTCATACAATCAATTACATCAAATCCTTCGTTCCTATACAATGTTCCAGCCAGGAAATAATCTCTAATGATTTAATTTCACAACAATATAAGATTTCAACATCAGCTCTATGATTTAAGTTATTATTTTGCTGCTAAAAGAAATAGGTCCTCCTTACCCTCGATCATGATTTACCACAATACTTAGTCTACAGACCCTGAACAATAAATCTTACTTCTCCCAGAGGAACTCAGCTCCTGCAGACTAAAAATGGACATCCTTATGAGACATCAACAAAGAACAGACAATGTGAAGAAGCAGATGTGGCTATTTTAAAAGAAAAAAGTCGACATTCTGTTTCAACTTTTCAAGTCTCAAAGAATTCTTTCATGACAATACGCTGAGAACTCGTTCGTGAAAATAAATAGCCACAGAGGAATATGGATTTAATTGTTTGAACTGCTGCATTAGCTAAAATAAAACAGCTGTGATCACATTCTGGGGCAAAAACCATTGTTCAACAAAGAGTTCTATTAAAGATCGCCCCAGTGATGAGTCTGGCTTTCTAAAATCAGGCACACCACTTCCTGGACCACCCATTGTTCTCAGGGTGACAGCGACTCCAATTTGGGGGGCATCTGGGTTGGAGAAATGTTGTCTGTGCCATAGGGCACAGGACTGCTCGAAAGATTTTTCTCTTTCCCTCACATACACAGCTCAAGTTACTCCAAATTACTCAGCAAAACAAATTCCTTTCATATTTCTATATTCCCAACACACAGGAAAGGTGCTGGGCTGGCGGCTGGGGCTTTCTGAGTTCCAATCTGCTAACAGATGAAACAAGAAAAAGCTTGGTCCAAATTCTTCCTAAGGAGACTTTCTGAACAGAGCGTGGTCCCTGGGAAAAGGAGTCTCCAAGGTGATGGGTTTTTTTTTAATATTTCTTAGGATCAGAAGCCACCTTGAGATAATGATCAAGCCACAGCATTCGGCGCAGAAATTCACGGCTAAGTGTGAATACCAAGTTTGAAGCCTGGCCTCCAGGAACTCTGCCAACACCCCACAGACCACAAACTCAGAACTCTTATTCCAAAATGCAGAAGCAGGGCTCCAGATGGGCGAAGCCAACAATTCAAAGGATTGTTGTTGCTTACCAACCGCCACGTGTGTCTACTCCAGTGCTGCCAAACACCTGGCTCACCTCTGACCCTTCCACCGGCCCGTGTGCAGGCTTTGAACCATGCAATCAAGGTCAAAGCCAGAAGTTAGAAAGAAGGGAAAGTTTGAAGGAAAGAGAGCAAAGGGGCTAGTAAGCAGAAGCTCGAATTCCTCCATTCCTAAGATTCTGTTCCATTGGCGCCACAAGCCAGCCGTTATCGTAGGTAAGTGCGCCTCAACGCCAACCCACAAGTTACCTTAAAGTGCTGATTTCCAAGTTTTACCAGCTCCGGCTTCAGAGGGATTCTGCGATTTTTTTATTAAACACTCTGGGTGATTCTGAACCTGGTGGTCACTTAACACACAATTTGGGGGGGCGCCTGGGTGGCTCGGTCGGTTGAGCATCCACTTCGGCTCAAGTCATGATTTCAAGGTTCATGAGTTGCAGCGCCATGTTGGGCTCTGTGATGACGGCTCAGAGCCTGAAGCCTGCTTCAGATTTTGTGTCTCTCCCTCTCTGCCCTTCCACCCTCAAGCTCTGTGTCTTTCTCTCTCAAGAATAAATAAACATTTAAAAAAAGTTTTTAACTGACAATTTTGATTTCCAGGTTTTTTTCTCTATGTCTAAGACATCCCAGTATTTCAGGATCCACACTACACGTCCCTTCCCCTGGTCTCCAGAAACGGCGGGAACACCTTTCCCCATCACGGGTTCCAGATGTGCTGCCATTTCATCGTCACCTACACCCTTTCTCCATGGGCCTGAAATCCAGGGAAGAGACATAGTGAGAGGTTTCTGGATGCTTCCAGAAATTTTTATTTCATCTGCAACGTTCCCTTTGCATGTAATGAAACATACTAAGGGTGTGACGTCAAGGGAAAAGGTTGAGGGGGGGGGCAATACCGTTCCCATGGCAGTGCCTCACCATCCGCCCACCCTCTCCAGGGGGTCCCCGGAAGGATTTTCCCCCCACACCCCACAAACGATCCTCCCCTTTTGAATCCCTATTACACTTAGTTGAACTGCTCTGTGTGAACCAGGAAGTATAAATAATGCTCCCCCTTGTTCTCCTATCGCTCCTGCCTCCCGATCACTAGTTGTTTGAGAGTGAGCACGAGCTTTAAGGGCCTCAACCTACAGCCAGTCATAAGCAGCAGCACCCCCTCGCTTTGGCCTGCCCAGCAAATATGCCCTGCGCCCTGCTCCCCAAACTTTTCTCATAACCGGACCTCAACTTCCCTTCCGAGAACTTCCCCCCTCCCGTCTATCCCCACTTGTTTCAGAGAAGCTAACTCCACCCCCCGGAATCCAGAAATGGGCACGCGATCTAGGTTGGGCTCCTTAGCATAGCGCATTCCCCTGGAACAACCATTGGTTCATGATTGTCACATGACCGACGCTGGGCCAATGAGATTCAGTCCTGGAACTTTGCAAGTATAACAAAGAAGCCAAAGGCTTTCTTCTTTGAGGTTGACGGTGCAACGGGACGTCGACAGCCTCCTTGTCTCCACCAGGGGGAGAGCGGCTCCAGAACGGAGCACCACAGCGGGAGGCAGGGGTGAAGGGGGCGGGGGGGCCGGTAACTAAGCTAGACTCCTAACCCCGCCTCCTAAACTTTTCAGTTCTCCCGAGTGTATAGCTAATAATATCATATAATATCTGACCCCATTTGAGCGAGTTTCTATCAGTTCAACCAAAGAGATGCATGTTTATTTCATGCTTCATGGAAACTGGTTCCATTAACAGCCGTTTTAGACTTGGGAAATGTTGGATATATTGGATTCTTAAAGTCTACAAAATATCTTTCTTCTTCTTTTCTTTTCTTCCCCCCTCCCCCAACAAAGCCGGTTGCTTAGATTCTATCTTTGGCAAAGAACACTGATAAGGTCCTAAAACTATGGCCTTCGGAACCAGACCAGTGAATTTGGATCCCAGCCCTGCCACTTACAAACTGGTGGACCTTGGGCAAATTACTTACGAATCACTGAACAGGAGGAAATCACAGTGAAAAAGAAAAATATGCATTGTTATTGGAAGATCATTTTTTTTAATGTTCATTTTTGAAAGAGAGAGAGAGAGAGAGAGAGAGAGAGCATAAGCTGGGGGAGGGGCAGAGAGAGAGGGAGATACAGAATCTGAGGCAGGCTCCAGGCTCAGGGCTCCAGCCCCCGAACCTTGAGATCATGACCTGAGAAGTCAGATGCTTCAACCGACTGCGCCACCCCGCCACCCCCGGAAGATCGTTTTTTATGTAGATGATGGACCAAAAGGTGGAAAGACATGGGCAGGAAAGCAGTATCAAGATCCGACTAGAGCAGATAAGGATGTCAACTCAGGCAGCAACATTTGGGATACAGAGCAAAGGACAGATGGCAAAACCTGCAGTAAGATTTAGTGGCAAAGTCAAGTGTAGGCTGTGGGGGGAAAGGGAGAGTCAAAGTTCCTGGAAACCAGCTCAATTATTTGTTTTTTGAAACCCTGAAACAGAAATGCGGGGCTCGCTGCTGAAGATGCCCTCAAATTCGAGTTTATCCATGGAGTTCTTTTGAACAGCACGGCTTTGAGGGACACCTGTAGCTTCCTCTTTCTTGAAAAACTTGACCAGCTCCTCCCTTCGGGGCAACCGAGGGAGATCTTTCCAGTAGGTGAGGCTTTCAACGCTTTGATTTAAAGCTGTTCCCAGAGTGTTAAAGGGGTCCAACTCATGTGACAGTAGGTGGTTTTAGGTGGATTACAGAACGACTCGCTGCACGCGGACGAGACGTCAAATAACCGAATCACACTGGGAGGAAGCAGTTTCCTGTCAGGCCTCTTGATTATTTTGTCAAGGAAAAACGATCCCGTGCGCGGCCTAAGACATCTTTAGCGCCTCTTTCTAGTACTTGGTAATCGCCTTGCTTAACAAGGAGCACATCTCGGGGCTTAAAACCTTCCAGAGGCCACAGTACCCACTAAGAGTTGAGGAATACTGTTGTGTCTTTGTTGGATTTATTTTTACACGTGCTTTCTTTTAGTGGCAAGTGGAACTTATTTTCCACTTATAATTTATATCTACACAGCTCTTTGTAAGATAAATTTACTTTAAAGAAAAAAGATTACAAGGCACCTAGGTGGTTGAGTCGGTTAAGCGTGGGACTCTTGACTTCACGTCTGGTCATGGCCTCACCATGGGTGGGTTCAAGTCACACATCGGGCTTTACACGGACAGTGCAGAAGCTGCTTGTGATTCTTTCTCTCTGTCCCTCTCTCTCTCTCTCTGCCCCTACCTAGGACATCTGCTCTCGGTCTCTCTCTCTCTCTCTCTCAAAAGAAATAAACTTAAAAAAAAAAAAAAAAGAACTATTTAAAGGTAACTAAGGACACGTGGCCCAGAGCCATGGCAGGAATTGGGAAAAGGGTCTACAAAAGATGGCTGTCTTGGGCCAGGGGTTCTAACACGTCGTCAGCGGTGGACCTTCTGGGACGGTGGCAACCGGCTGCTTAGGAGGTACTCAGAGCATCATTAAAAGCCTACCGTGCAGCTAAAAGCTTGCAGCGAGTCAATACGCCTGCGCTTTGGGCTGGTGCCAGGCCAGAAGCACAGGGCACACCTGTCCTGTCGGGGAAGAACTTCTCGGTACCTGCAGAAACCAGTGCTCTCGTTTCACTTGTGCGTGTGTGCGTGTGCGCACGCGCAGCATCCTGGAACCCCCTGGGAGCCCAGCACAATCTCCTAAACAACCCCTTGCTTTAAACAATTCAGGAGTTTAGTTCACTCGTTATGAATAAACACACGCTCAGCCCCGATGCTTGGAAGCGCTTGGGCTCCCGTTCCCAGACGCGCTCCGCTCGGCTGCGAATCCCACCGCTGCCGCAGCCTTCCCGGCCGCCCTGCCACGCTCCTGCGGAGCGCTCCTCCACGCGGGCAGCACGAAAATCCCCGCCGCTCGCACAGCAAACCATCTGGCACGGGGATGTTTAATTCCGCCAGCCGTCTTTTGTTTACTGGGTCTACTTTTCAAGCGGGGAGAAAACCACTTCTGCCTGACCCGGCGCGGTCCAGCGCTACCCAACGGCTCCCCCTAGTGGCCCTTCGCGGCGACGCGTAAATTCCTTTGGAGCCCGAAGCACAAAGCCCATCCGTCCAGGCCCGCAGCTTTGGAAGTTCACTGCCAAAAAGGGCACTAAAAAAGCAACAGTAAAATAGTAAATGACCAACCGTGTGCGGTACCTGCCTCATATATTCCTTTATTTTGCCAGTGAAGAGCATTAGAAAATAAATATCACCTGCCATCCCTGGAAACTCATAAAAGCAAGGAAGATGTCCTTCAGGAGGTGAATGGATAAACCAACCATGGTCCACGCAGACGATGAAATATATTGGGCACTAAAAGGAAATGAAAGAAATGAGCTATCAAGCCATGAAAAGACATGGCGGAGACTTAAATGGTTATTACTAAGTGAAAGAAGTCAATGTGAAAAGTGATTCCAATTATACCACGTTCTAGAAAAGGCCAGACAAAAGATCGGTGGTTGCCAAGGGCTAGTAGGAGGGAGGGGAGAACAGGCAGAGCACAGGGGGACTTTATGGCAGTGAAACGATTCTGTGTGATGCTGTGAGGATGGATACATGTCACCACCCCTTTGTCCAGGCCCTGGGAATGCATCACGCCAACACTGACCCCTAAGGTAAGTCAGACTTTGCGTGACACTGTGGCAGTGTAGCTTCATGGGCTGTAACAGATGTATCATTCTGGCAGACAATGCTGATACGGGGGAGGCTAGGCAAGTAGGGGCCAGGGGGTGTGGGAGGGACTTTTATGCACCTTCTGCTCAATTTTGCTCTGCACCTAAACTGGCTCTGAAAAATAAAATCTACTTAAAA
Organism: Paguma larvata; assembly: GCA_030068075.1. Taxonomy (NCBI): domain Eukaryota; kingdom Metazoa; phylum Chordata; class Mammalia; order Carnivora; family Viverridae; genus Paguma; species Paguma larvata. The sequence goes on from CM057841.1 coordinate 51,068,706, forward strand.
AAAAAAACAAAACAGGGGCACCGGGTGACTCAGTCAGTTAAGCGACCGACTCTTGGTTTTGGGTCAGGTCATGATCCCACGGTTTGTGAGTTCAAGCCCCACATCATGCTCCGTGCTGACAGCGCCAAGCCTGCTTGGGAGTCTCTCTTTCTCTCTCTCTCTCTCTCTTTCTGCCCCTCCCCTGCTCACTCTCTACGTCTCTCTCAAAAATAAATAAAGAAACTTAAAAAAATAAAATAAAATAGAACGTATGCACAGAAATTATAAATAAATAAAATACAGGGCGAGTCTTATTTTGGACAGGATCACCTAGTTAGAAACTCTTCCTCCTCCAAGTGTGGCCTGGGACCACCACCCTCAGCACCACCTGGGAGTTTGCTAGAAATTCAGACTCTCAGTTCCCATCCAGAACTGCTAAATCAGAACGTGCATTTCAACAGGATCTTTGAGTGATTTATACTAAAGTGTAAAAGACACCTCCCTTCCTGTGATGTGCGTTCAGCCCTATGAAAACACTTAGGGGGGAAAATATCTTTGGTGTAGTTTGGGATGGAAGGAAAACAACGTGGATAATGGTCATGAACTTCGTACTTTTGATTTCACTCCTTAGTTCCTTTATCCCCAAGTTTTTCCCACCCAAGAGGTCATTATCTCTTCACCATTTGTACGCTTCTGCTGAATATGATGCAGTAAGAGCCAGTGGGAACTTACCCTGTGCCAGACCCAGTGAGAGACACAAGACCTAGTCCCTTTTCTTAAAAAGCCTCCAGAAAAGCTAGAGGCACCTGGGTGGCTCAGCCAGGTGAGCCTCTGACTTTGACTCAGGTCATGACCTCACGGTCCGTGGATCTGAGCCCCGCATGGAGCTCTCAGTTGCCAGGGCGGAGCCTGCTTCAGATCCTCCATCCCCCTTCTCTCTGCCCTTCCCTTGTCCACGCTCTCTCGCTCTCTCAAAAATAAAAACCATGGGGCGCCTGGGTGGCTCAGTTGGTTGAGCGCCGACTTCGGCTCAGGTCATGAACTTGTGGTCTGTGAGTTCGAGTCCCGCGTCGGGCTCTGTGCTGATGGCTCGGAGCCTGGAGCCTGCTTCGGATTCTGTGTCTCCCACTCTCTCTGACTTTCCCCTGCTCACGCTCTGTCTCTATATCTCTCAAAAATAAATAAATGTTTAAAAAAAATAAATAAATAAATAAAAATAAAAAAAATAAAAACCAAACATCATTTTTTAAAAAAGCAGGCAGAAAAGTCAACAGGAAATGACTGTTTTGTCTCGTTCCCCTGGTAGATCACATACGGTAACAGGAGGGAGCCCAGGAGCAGCCCTCCAAGAGGGTAAGAGGAAGTAGAAACCACGTTTCTTCAGCAGCCACCAGGTGTCACCCACTACGTGCTACCTCACTGACTTCTCACGACAGTTTCACAAGCTGAGAGTTATTTTCCTCTTTCACCTGAGGGAGAAACCGGGTCACTACGTTGCTCAGCGATTCGCCCAAGATCTCAGGGCTGCCAGCAGCCAGGTATCACAAAGAGGGGACCCCGGTCTAAATAAGGACAGGCCCTCGAAACTGGAACCAGTTATGTATTTATTTATCAACTATTTTATGCTCGGTGCCTAACAGAATATCCAGCAAAGAGACATCGAATAAATATGTCTTTGACGTTTGAATAAATGAATGACGAGCCGCATCTGTCGAGGTTGACAGAGAAGATGGCACATTTGTCGCAGGTGTCCCAACTCTGTGCTCATTTTTTTCTTTGCCTCGCGTCAGGCCTTGAAAACAGTGATGACTACAACTGTCCTTTTCAGTGGCTTTCGACGCACAAAGCACCTTTTATCTCCTGGAAATTTGTTGTAAAAATGAGAGGTGATGTGCACGAAGGGACTTGTCCAAGGTCACGTGATTAACGGCAGCATTTGCTAATGCGTGCTCCTGAATAACTGAACGGATGAGTACACACAGTTGCAAAGCCCGGAAAGAGCCAGAATGAAATCTCGCTAGGCCCTCTAGAGAGGCCTCGCCTTGAACGTGAATACAAATCCTTCAGTTTTATGATTCCAGATTGTTTGCCCCAGCTTAGAAAGGCTCGTAAGAGATTTTTCAATGTGAAATCCTGAAAGAGAAGCAAGATAAAGACTCTATTGACAAGAAAGGAAGTTGCTCCGTGACCACTATCAATTAGATGTGGAAACACCAAAGACACACCCGCCTTCAGGTCAGGGTCATGCTCCCTGCTCATCTGTAACTTGGCCAAAGATCTTCCGAAGGCCCACAAAACCCGAATAATTTGAAATAGATGAACCTCTGTGTTCCTGGGCCATACAACATTTCAGACCAATTACTCAACCTTCCAAGTTCAAGAAAACACACTGTGACTTTGGCCACGCGCTTGGCTCTCAACTTTTAAACCCCTATGTATATTTTAATGGCAATTTAATCCATATGGTTCAGATTATTTGCATTAGATTCATCAGAAGCACTTTGGAAAGAAGCTATACTCTAATAACTTCCTCAGTGTGCTGTACGACACTTGAACTTCTCCGTGGGTTCCTCCAGTAGAGTCGGCTGGGTGGAACCTGTACTAATAAAGGCAACGTGGAGATGAAGAGCGGGGACCCCAGAGCCAGACCGCCTGGGTGCAAATCCCCATCTCACCCCTTCGGATGTGTGTGACTTCCGATTTGCTTTCCTGGTCGGAAAATGGGTAAAATAATAACCCCCAAGGTTATTAAAGATTAGCCAAGGGGCACCTGGGTGGCATTAGGGGCGCCTGGGTGGCTCAGTCCATTGAGAATCCCAACTTCGGCTCAGGTCATGATCTCACAGTTCCGGAGTTCGAGCCCCACGTCGGGTTCTGTGCTGACAGCTCAGAGCCTGGAGCCTGCTTCAGATTCCGTGTTTCCCTCTCTCTCTGCCCCTCCCCTTCTTGCACTATGTCTCTGTCTCTCTTGGTCTCTCTCTCAAAAATAAATAAACAATAAACATTTTTTTTAAAAAGAAAGGTTAGCCAAGTCCATGTGAAGTGCCAGGCACTATTTCAACCATTGGCGATTATGATTACTACATTTATGCGGCAAGTAACAGAAAATTGACATCGGAATGGTTTCTACGTGATGATTTATTTCTGTCTCACACAAACGCGGGCAGTCCGCGGCTGGGGTGATGACCTCAACCCACCAAGAACCCAGTCAACGCTCCACCGGCTCCACACCTAATTCTCACTTTCCAATCCAAGATGGCGATCTCCATGCCCGCCAACTTGTCCATATTCCAGCCAAAAGTAAGGAGGACAGAGGAGAAAGGCTACACACCCTCCGTTTAAGAGCACTTGCTACAAGTTGTGCATACCACTTCTGCTTCTATCCCACTGAGCAGAACTTTGTCTCCTGGGCATGTGTCATCTTAAAGGCGATTGGGAATTGTAGTTCTTTATTTTGTTATTATTTAGTCTATTATTACTCCTGGAGGGGAAAGAAGCAAGGTCAGAGACTGGGAGATAATTTGTTGTCTCTGCCAAAGATTCAGAGTGAAAGATCAAAAATGCCATCTGGGGGCAGGGAGGGGGGGTGCTTGGGCCATGTTAAGGATTTGTTTAGTTTTCCCAGGAACCTTCCATGTACACAGGAGGTAAACTTCTGTTCGTTTTTCTCCTGTCTAAAAAAAAAATTTAAAACCCACCATCTGGATCTCGGGTGCATACCAAACGGAGATCTTCGGATAATGAAATGCGGTCTGAGAAGACTACATCTTTAATGTTGTGCTCAGCTGTCTCCACATTCTGTTTGCTTACAAATCCCACAAATATATGCTGCATAAAACACTAAATAAATGTTTATTCTAATTATTGTACAACAGTGACCACAAATCCCTTTTCTCCAGTCTCCCCAGAATTGTACCCATGGAAGCCTTCAGACAACTGTGGATTTAGAAAGAAAAGGCGACTCTGAACGTTGCTTCAATTAAAAAGGGAGGCTCTTCAAACACTCGAGGACAGCCACTTTCCTGTCCATCATGACTGAAAAAGGGATGGCACGCCTGCAAACTCAGGGTGCTCTTCCAGAAACTCGTGTGAGACAAGACACCTTCCCAGCCTGTCTGAGCCTTTACAAATAAAAGATGTTGACAACGCATCTATAGATAATAGGAAACATATTTTTGGCCAGTGAGTTAGCTTTCTGGTCAGGCTTGAAGACTGTAACAGATATTCTGGAAGCTTCCCCAGCATCCTACCCGATTCCCTCCTTCTGAACAGAACTGTATTTCCCAGTCTTGCGGTTTGGTTTGGGATTGGCTTGAGTCAATCGAAGAATGCAACCCAATGTCCACAATAATTATTTCGGAGTGGGGCATGTGATGAAATAAAATGTGAAGGAAAATTGTGGGCCGTTCTTTTGGGGTCATAAAGAATATTCAGTCTTAGAATTAAGGTGGGGGATTAACAGCTTAGAATGACTATAAACTAGAGTGGCAAGATGAAGAGAAATTGGTCCATAATGGCATTGTTGAGTCAGTAGATGGAACCTTGCCTAAATCCTATGGACTGAAATTCACAAGCCAGTCAGATCTCCTACTGTTTAAGCCTCTTGAGTTAATGTTTCTGTTTAGTATTCAGTTGACACGGAGCCATTAAATGAAGACCAGGAAATATTTAACGAGGCAAATTCATCAGGAAGCCCTAACTGCGCATCTGTCCTATCAGTCCTCCCAGGGCTGAAATGCCGCTGTCCCATTTTGCCACAACTGTGAGCACACCCAGGTCATCTGAAGAAAATGGGAGACTCCGTTTCTTAATCGGGAAATCAGAGATAACTATAATGTTGTCTCGGGATTGTTGTGTCTATAAGGCCACACAACAGAAATGCCATGACCCAGGACCAAGCCTGCTTCCTAGACAGAGAAATCCATGAAGACTCAGGAAGGTCCCAGGGAAAGGGAAAGGGAAGACTTATATTTACTGAGAAATAAATTGTGTATGAGGAGTCTCTGTAACAGACACTCAAGGAGGAAGACGGACAGATGGATGGACAGCTGTGGACCCCAGACTTCGCAAGACAAAGATGAGAGACCCCAGACATTCACTGAATAAAATTTACACATAGTTTTAAAAAGAACATTTTATGGCCTCGTTCTGTCAGTTTGGACAAATGCATACAGTTGTATAACCAACATCGCCCTCCAGGTATGGAATGGCTCTCCCATCCCCCCAAATTCCCTCCTGCTCCTTTGAAACCCACTCGTCCCTCCACCCCTAACTCACACTCCCCAAAGATCGACACACCACTGACCTGTTCTCTGTCCCTACAGTGCCACCTTTTCCAGAACGTCATCTGAATGGAATCACACGTAACGAGTCTTTGGGTCTGACTTCATTCACTGGGTATGGCGCATTTGCGATTCTTCCGTGTCCGGGTGGAACTTGGTCCTTTGTTTTTACTCTTACCTGCCCCCCACCAGCCTTTGATTAAAGCTCATCTTCTCAACCTTGGCACCACAAAGGATGCCGCCCTTTGGGCACAGAGCGTGTTTCCAATGATCATTTTTCGTGCCCCCCTCCCCTTTCATATCTATCTATTTGGAACTGTTGAAGAGAGAGAAACATGTTAGAGTGTGCTATGGACAGAACAGAGCCCCCCGCCGCCCGCAGGTTCACATATGGTAGGCGTAACCCCAATATGACTGTCCATGGAGATTAGGTCTCTAGGAGGTGATTAAGGCTAAATGAGTTCATAAGGGTGGAGTCCTAATCCACAGCATCCTTGTAAGCAGAGGAAGAGAGACCCAAGATGACTCAATCTCTCTCTCTCTCCCCATCTCTGTCTCTCAGAAGGCAGACCTGGAGCTGGTCTTCAGTGAGGTGGGTTTGGTCCTCCTCAACATCTGTTTCCTTTTTTCCTGCGGGATGGGGGTGGAAATAATGGAAATAACCTTTCCCGCCTGCTGCTCCTGAAGGCTAAGCCCCAGGGCTAATGTATGCGGTGTTCAGCACAGCCACCAGGACCTGGAGAGCTGGGTTTACGGCACTTCGTACCAGCTGGCTGCGTGTCCCTCCCTGCACGCATTATGAACCCTGACACATCCAGGCATACGCGGGAATTGTTGGAAGATACTGACATGTACTTTGCACACCAGGGCCCTCCTCTGCACGTTAACTATTTAATTTGTAAGACGAAAGCACTGACGCCAAAGGATGTTTCCGACATCTGACGCCATCGATTTTCTGTTCACCAAGATCCAAACAGGGAAGAATCTTCCAGTAGTCTTTTTCACTTTAGTGTAAGCAGATTTCAGTCATCATTACTGTAATTAAGTGTGAAGCCATTTACCAGTAATCATGAAAAGAAAACAGGTGTATCTCCCTGAAGCAAAAACTCTCTACAACAAGATGGAAAATATTGGGGGAGTGGGGTGGGAATGTGGTGGGAACAGGCTGTGAGGACCTTTCTTTTGCACCGGAAATCGAAATTGGTTCTTCTCAAGGACATTAAGGCAGACTGAAAACAAAGAGGGATGAAGGGAGTGTCCTGTCTCTTGACCTTGGTGGCTCCCTTGGGGAAGGAAGGGGGAATAGCGGGCTGTATGGAGGGTCACTGACACCCAGGGTGGTGTGCTCGAAGCCGGCTCATTCCCGCTCTAAAGAGCTGACTGTGCACTCCAGGCAGCTTTGTGATCAGTGGTACCGAGCTGGTGGCTTGAAATCGGCCTTGGCGGCACTGTTTACACCACAGAAATTGGCAAATGCTGTAAAGCGGGGCTTCCCTCACCCTCCGGAGAGCTTGTTGTTAAACATTCACCAGCACACCACTGGGTCCATGGCCCAGGCTTGCTACTGCTTCCCAGGAGAGGAGCCGGAAACAGCTGAAACCACCACCCTTCACAAACCCGGAAGGAGAGGGGAGAACAGACGGCAGCAGGCAATTGAACTGACCGAAGGAAGATTCAGGCAAGTGAAGGGAGCCCAGAATTTGGAGTCTGGATGCAAGCGCTTTCTTTATCTTTCACCACTTTTGAAATGTGGTGGAGGTTTGTGACTTGGTTCTGAGAAGTAAACCATGTATAGGACTGGAGCAAATTATCCTCACAGAGGCTAACCCTACGTGTCCATCTAGCAACTTCGCTGCCACAATAGAACGTGTGCAAAGCTTTAGTCACCGGGAAGATGGACACAACGTGTACTGTCATGCAGTATGGTTTGGAACTACCCAATGCCCCTCAACAGGGAACTCTCTTTAACTCTGTTATGGGGAGTCCGTAGAAGTAGAAGCTTTAGCTTTTAAACGGTCCCCTAAAACTTAATTTCTGCAGTTAGGAGAGACGAGTCATGATAAAACGTAAGAACAACATGTGACAAAGCAGAGTGATTTTAAGGATCGAAGTTTTATAAAATGTAAATGCCTCGAAGGTTACAGAGGAATTCACTCTGGCGGGGTTCATGGTAACTGTGTTCTTTTGGTGCTTTTCTATATTTTCTGATTTCTCCATAGTGAGAAGATAGCATTTCTTTTTTTCTTATTTCAAGACCTTTCTTTTTTTTTTTTAATTAAGTAAACTCTACCCCCAACACAGGGCTCGAACTCATGACCTGGAGGTCAAGAGTCGCATGCTCTACTGACTGAGCCGGCCAGGCAACCCAAGAAATGCTATTTTTAAAAATGATTTTTCTGGGGCGCCTGCGTGGCTCAGTCGGTTAAGCGTCCCTCTTCAGCTCAGGTCATGATATCACAGTTTGTGAGTTCGAGCCCCGCATCGGGCTCTGTGCTGACAGCTCGGAGTCTGGAGCCTGCTTCGGATTCTGTGTCTCCCTCTCTCTCTGCTCATGCTCTGTCTCTCTCAGAAATAAATAAACATTAAAAAATATTTAAAGTGGTTTTTCCAACTAGATAATGAGAGAGAAGTTAAAACTTAAAATGTAGTTATTAATCAATTAATTAAGGAAGGAAATGTAATACCCGATGTAACAACATCGATTGTACCTGAAGAAACAGCCATAACCAGTTCTTTCTCCTTCTCCTCTTCTTTCTTCTTCTGCCAATAGAATATTTACTCATATTTACTAAGCATCTACCATATAGCAACCATGGTACCAGGTAAATAAAATAGGTAACTCATTTATTCTTTGGGGGGGGGGGGAATCCATGAAATAGTTACTATTTATATCTCCCCTGAACAGATGCAACAAACAGAAACTTACAATGTAGATAACTTGCCCAACCCCACAGCCTGTAAATAGCTTGCCCAATCCCAGTTTCAAACCCCTGGAAACAAAAGCACACATTTTGTGCAGATAACAAACACTTGAGTTAATCTTTACTACTCATGCGGTCCTGGCTTTAAGGAAATGGTAGGCTTAACCTTGGAAGTTAAGAGCACTTCACAATTTTGGTGCCCTCAGATCCCTCGGGCTGTGATACTAAACACACACCTGACACAGCAATTATAATACAATGACCCACTCCGCAGGCACTTAATCTAAAACATAAAAGAACTTGTCAACGGTACACAACCAGCGAGCTTCAGAGGCAGCCAACAGGGTCGGTCAATAATTATCGAGCACCTCAAGACAAACATAGGCTCTGTCCTCATGGAGTTTCCAAGGAAGAGTAAGGAAGCTCAGTAGGCAAGAGGGTTCACGGGGAGGCGGCCACTCTCTCCTTTGGTCCACCAATGGGCACGCTGAGCTGGGCTCAGTCACAGCTAACCTGACCATCATTTTATGAAACCTTACATGAAGCAATTTTTTAAAATCCCTTCTTTAGTCTTCGCGTCCGCCCTTCCAGACTTACAACTAGAAGAGACCAGGATTCCTGCAAAAATGCCTGTGGGCAGGATTCCAGGAGTTCTAGAACTAGGAAGGGGTGAGGTGTGGTGCCTGCCGTGGTGGCCTTTCCAATATTCTGCTTGAAAGAAACACTGATAATACTCCCCCTGCTGAGCCCCTGCTCCTTTAATAAAAGCAATCTGTTTCCCTCTTAGAGTCCCAGGAACCACCCTACACACACACCTACGGGGGACCCAAGGATCGCTGTTCCCCTTAGGCAATGGCTGTGTGGTGTCTGGCTGGCTTTCTGGGACCACTTCCCGAGCAGGGGCCTCTGCGTCAGTACGTGCGTCGCCCAGCAGAGGGCAGCAGTGCACAACGCAGCTCGGTCCCTATAGCGTTAGGAACAAGCAAGGGAGACCAGACGGTACAGATTGACCGGCATCAAGGCAGATTAAAGTACAAAATAAATCATCGCCTGTGAGCTATGTGCTGTGTGCCTGACAGCATAAGAAATATTCCGGCCTGGAAGCCCACATGCCTACGTCCGAGCGTCGGTCCCGGAGTCAGTCACTTCACCTGCGGGCTCATCCGTAACCAGCTGTGACTGGACCAACACTGGTGGTTCTCGATATTTGATGGCAAGACGCCTTCAGCCATAACCATCAAGAAACTTAGGACAAAAGATTACTTACGCGTCCTGGAAATGACACGGCACACCTGGCCCATAGAGCAAGGTCACAGGTAGACAGAGAGCAGGCCTGGGGTTCTGCTTTTATTGGGGTGGAGGGTGGGTGCCCAGGGTGTCTTGGGCTCACTCTTCACCAGTGTATTTAAAATAGAAGAGCGGGAATTTAAAATGCAAGAAGAGGAAAAACAGGTGGCCCCAATGGTCAGTTACCCACCGCTGAAATTAACCAAGATCTCTAGAACAAAGGAGGGAGCCTCAGGGATGGTGGGTGGGGCGCCTGGTTTTTCTCCAGCCAGGGTGGCCGGCAATGTGTTTATTTGAGATAACTGTGTTTGAAATGGGTGCCTCTTTGAAGAGGACGCCCAGGCAATCAAAGCTTAAATCAGGCGCTTGCGAGACAAAGAGAAAAACCGACTGTCCGAGTTTACACTGTAGGGTTTCAGTTCCCCCAGGTTCACAGTGAGGGCATTATCCTGGCTAACCCCCAGATTTGATTTCTCCTGGAAATTTCTGTGACATAGACTCTCGCCCGTCCTGAAGGAACCCTTGCAGTCCTGATCTTGCTAAAATGCACATTGGAGTCTGTGTCTCCCCCGTTTATAATCTGGCAGCGGGAGTGAGAATGTAAAAACATTCCCCCCCTGGCGGTTCCAAGTCTCCCCTTCGATTCCATGGGGCAGGGCCTTCTTCCTCGGCTTGAGCGTCAGAGGGTGGGGTGGTTGTAGTTGTAGCACAAATAAGAGGCTAATATTGATAGATGTGCCAATGAATGCGCAAAGCACTTTACAGGAATTAATCCATTAGCTCCTCCCACCAAATCCATTATCCAGATGAAGTCACAAAAGGCACAGAGAGATTAAGTACACTGTCTGAGAGTGGGCTGATGGCGATGGTGGCACGCTGGGTTGGAGTGACGCCCAGCTGTTCTGCTACTGCGCTCAAGGACTTTGGGCGTGGGAGAGGAACTGACCGGAGACAACTATGCTTCTTATCTGAACCCAGATTGGCTCATTTGTGCCCTCACGCCCTCTCTCAATAAAGATGTATTAAGTGTCCACTACGTCCTGGGAGCTTCCTTAAGCCCTAGAATCTGTATATTCGCAGTGATGACATCCTATCCGTCATGTGGGTTTTCTACCACAAAGCTCAGAAGTCCGGGGCAAGACAAATTCAACACTGACCTGGGTTGTGGTGTTGCTGGGTAGGCACAGTGAAAAGTAGGTAGGCTTTGGGGAGGGGGCGAAAAATGCTAGGGAGACCATGGTTCAGACATTCAACCACGAGGTTCAGCTAAAAACACAAGTCCCCTCCCCCCCCACCCCGAGCTGCAGTTGGTCAGGATATTATGATTCTGCCCCCCACCCCAGCTCTTTTCCAGAACAGCCTTTAGTTTGTGAGGCTAAATGGGCCAGTTGCACCAGAGGAAGGGCCAGGACTACAAGGTCCCATCCTAGCTCTGCCACGGACCTTCTAGGCAACCTGGAAAAACCATCCCCTATACTTGAGCTTGTTTCCCTCGTCTACAAAATGAGACACGATTTGGCTCAATTACTAAAGAAGTATTTTTGAACCAAGTTAGAACGTGCCCCGCACTGTGTTGGACCCCCAAGAGTTCAAATTCTAACACATTCCAGATATTTTTAATCTATCATTAGAAAGTGGTCCCACCTCTGAGAGAAGTTTCTACGGGACACCACAACTACTGTACTAATAGTCTATGCTTCAGGACACCTGATTTGGGCTAAAGTCTATGTGTGAATTATTTTTGTGATCCTTCGCTATCATCCTCTGGAGCAGATACAATGATTAGTTCCCTTTTTCTGATGGAAAAACTGAGGATCGAAATGATTCAGTTACGTAGCACAAGTCACACTGATAGTAAGAGGTAGTAGAAGCAGACCTCAAACACAGGCCATTTGCTCTTAACATGGAAACACAGAACAAGGGACCCAGCTCTCCTAGGGCGTGAAAATTCAAGCCAACGGTTTCAGATGATGCCCGATTGCCTCCGTTCTTGAGAATGAGTTGTGCTAATCTTACCGATTCCTCTCCTAGAATTAAATTTCTCTCCTGACTCCTCAAGCCTTAACTAAAAAAAGTTGGCTTAATATGCAGACCTGGAATTGAAGAAGACACGATTTCTTCAAACGCTTCCCATAAATTTTGGTCCGGAGCTCATCAAAAGAGATGCGAAAAGATGGGAAATGTTAATTTGATACATTCCCCCCCCAAAAATAACAGAGTCTTGTCTTAGCTAATTCATAGCTGGGGGTTGAGCAATGCCATTTATTTCCAGGGCCTGTTTGGATACGGCACATTTATGGAAAGGGGCTGTCAGCACTAATTGCTCTGTCATATTCCCGAAAAGTCCTACAGAGTCTGAAATGCTGACAAGTTTAGATTTAGTGGAAAACATCTGTAAATCACGGATCTTTTAATATTGACTAACAGGGAAAAAATTTCAGCTTCAATGGCTTACTAACTCCCTGAGCCATCTTTAAAATCTGTGTTCGTTTCTTCCCTAAGCCAAAGAATAAAACAGCTTTCAAAGCTATGTTCAAAAGAGAGTACAGCCCAGCACAGGGAATATACTCAAAGGTTTGTAACAGTGTTGAAGGGTCACACGTGGTAGCCGCTTTTGTGGCGAGTAATAGCCTAAGACTCCAGTCACTGTTACACACCCGAAACTCACGTGGCCTTGTGTTATACACAATTGTACATACTGTGTGTGGGTACAGTATGTATGTACCGCTACCACAACGTAGCACAAGTCACACTGATAGTAAGAGGTCGTAGAAGCAGACCTCAGTACACACTGTACTTCAATTAAAAAAATAATTAATTAGGGGCGCCTGGGTAGCTCAGTTGGCTAAGCGTCTGACTTTGGCTCAGGTCATGATTGCTTGGTCCGTGAGTTTGAGCCCCGTGTCGGGCTCTGTGCTGACGGCTCAGAGTCTGGAGCCTGCTTGGGATTCTGTGTGCCTCCCCCCGCCCCTCCCCCACTTGTGCTCTGTCTCACTCTGTCTCGCTCTGTCTCTCAACAATAAATAAATGTTAAAAAATAATTTTAAATAAAAAAAATAATCCACTAAAAGAGGCTACAGCCAAGATGGCAGTTATATAATGTTTAAAATGACACTTCAGCTACTCCAGCTTAATCTAAACAGAAATTTTAGTAGGCTATGGGTTCTTTTTTAAAAAGTTTTTTAAAGGTATAATGTATATACCACTAAATTCATTTAAGTGTACAGTTCGGTGATTTTTTTTTTAAGGAAATTTTCAGAATTGTGCAGCCATCATCCCAATTCAGTTGTAGTTCATCCCATCACCCCTAGGGGCCACCCTGCATGCCAGCTTGGACTTTCTCTCCATTCCCCCTGCCAGACCCTGGAAATCCCTAGTGGTCTCCTGTCTGTCTCGACGTGTCTGCCTTCCCTGGACATTTCATCTACATGGGATCATACGAAATGCATTTGCGTCTGGCTTCTTTCACTTGGCTTATGATTTTGGGGGTCACCCACGTTGTAGCACTGAAGAGAACCTGTTCCTTTTTATCTGCCAGGAGAGTTCCATTGTACAGATGTCGTGTGTTCATTCACCAGCTGAAGGCATGTGGGTTGTCTACATTTTTCTTTTTTTTCGGTGAGAGAGCGCAAGCTGGGGAGAGGGGCAGAGGGAGAGAGAAAGAGAATCTCAAGCAGGCTCCCCTCTGAGCACAGAGTCCAAGACAGGGCTTACGCCCATGACCCTGGGATCATGAGCCAAGCTGAAATCAAGAGTCAGACGTTCAGCCAACTCAACCACTCAGGCACCCCTCCACTTTCTGACAGTTGTGGGTCCAGCTACTGTGAACATTCGTGGACAGGTCTTTGCATGGACATCTGTTTTCACTTCTCTCCAAGGATGCCGGGTAAGGGACTAGCCAGGTCATGCACTTAATGTATGTTTCACTTCTTTGTCCACTTTGTTTCACTTTCCTTTTACTTGTAACGTTTTCAGAAACTGTCAGACCTTTGAAGTGGCTCTACCATTTTGCATTCCCATGCTGGTCATTTTTAATGAGACCCATTAACCGGAGCATGAGTTTCCCACTTGTGGCCTTAACTCCGCAAGGTTGAGAATTTCAACTCTCTTTCATCTGTTGGAGGCTTTCTGGGTTTTAGCTGCTTCAGATTTTGCTGTTGCTGCACGGAGGGGAGAGTTTGCAAAGAGAATATTAGACTTCTTGGTCAAGAAGCCACTAATTACATTTTATCGGAGAGGGAGGGAAGTAAACCATAAGAGACTCTTCAATACAGAGAACAAAATGAGGGTTGGGGCGGGGGCCGGGGGCGAGGGGAAAATGGGTGATGGGGACTGAGGAGGGCACTCGTTGGGACTGGCACTGGGTGTTGTATGTAATCCATGAATCACAAGAATCTACCCCCAACACCAAGAGCACCCTGTATACACTGTACGTTAGCCAACTGGACAATAAATTATATTTTTTTAAAAAATCCAGTAATTATATATTTAAGTTGTCACCCCCCACCCCTGCAACACTCCCTTACTGTTTTATAGCAGCTTTCTGGCTTCTCTTACTGGCTCTGTGCTGCTATCGCGAACTCCAGCCTCACCTCTAAACGTGCGTCAAGCACCCTTTTTCATGGAGACTGGAAGCCAGTGTGTATCTTTTGCTACTATATAATTCCCCGGCCTCTCTCAGGAAACTATTTTGCTAACCCTTTGTCTGCTCAGTACTCAGCGTGGACTTTGCTTCATTGTATGTACTCGGGAATAGTCCATGAATGAATCTATGAACACAGAACACGCCTCTCTGTTACATGTATCATCATAACCTTCCTCGCAAAGGACTGAAACCTGTTACAAATGGCAGATAACGAAAGACCCAAACCTCTGTCTAGGCCATTTTTTTTTTCTTCAAAAATAACTAGGAACTGAAGCAAGCATCAACTTAATCCCAAGGGCCCAAAGGAGGCCGCGAGCCCTAGAGAAAGGCTTCCTGTTCCCTCTCTCATCAGCTTTGTGGCCTTGGTCTACTTGCTTAATTTCACTAAGCGTCAGTTTCTTTATCTAAACGCATTGCCGTGAGGATTAAATGAAATAATCCACATAAATCCCTAAGTTATTTTAGTATGTTGCCATTCTAACATTTATTGCATATTTACGGAAGTCACTATGAACATGAGCCTGGAGGTTGAGGTGTCTTGCTTATCAAGGCAATAGCCCATGGACCCTGCCAATGCGTGTCCCACCCCCGAAGAGTTTGGGATCACATCTGCATAACAACCTCGGGCCATCCAACAAACCTCGGAATTACAGCCATTTATGGAGAGATGGTATAAAATGCACGATCATGAAAGCCAAAGATAACAAATGGCAATGAATATATCTGTTCTGCATACACACACACACACACACACACACACACAGGCCTCTGCTTTCATCAAATCTTGGTGGGCCCCTATAATTTCAAAACTGGCATCCAGGGACATTCTTGTCTCAGGGAGGCTGGTCGTGGCACAGCACGCGTTGTCAAGAGCTCCGGCTGGCCTGGAGTGGTTTTACTGAACCCTACCCACCTCTTCAGTCTCCCTCAGGGGAATGAACAAAAGTCCCCGGAAGGCCCTCGGAATCCTCAGAGAAAGAGCAAACCATCGCTACGGAAGCAGCATGTCATCACACACGATCCAATCTGGGAACGAAGGGGCTTGCTGGGCTGCGCTGCAGCCTCAGCGACGCGTTGGCCAGTGTCTCCATCATGGAGCCGCGTGCGACTAGAGGCAGGAGGCGTGCTACAGGTGCGCATTACTAACACGTGTGCGTTACCAACACCGGCACGTTTAGAGAAAACCACCGTCTTTGGAGGCCAAACGTGATGAGGATTCTCACCGACCCCTTGCTCCTCTTGGTCAAATCACTTAGTTCTTCGGAAACAGTTTCCCCGTATGGAACAGGAGATCAAATACTCTGCTGAGTCATTAGGATAATTACACACAATAAACGCAAAACAGTCCAGCAAAGTGTATGGCGAGTCATAGTCCCTGAATAAGGAATGGGCGTTGCCATTCTACAAAGGATCCACGAATATACTTACGCACAAATATTATTGGGCAATACGTTTACGAATAGGCAGCCTGCGGCATAAATCTCCCAGAGGGATGGGAAAGGAAAGGAAAGTGCTTTTCCAAAGCTCTCTTCTCCACCAGTTAATACACTTTCTTTTACATTCGTCCTCCTGCTTACACCGACTGGTGGTCACTGAGCTAATCTTTTTTTCACTTGCATAGTCTGATTACCTATAATGGATAGTGGTATCACTGAGTCAGCCAAGCAAATGAGCTTGGTGAGATCAGGAGGCTCCCTGGCCCACACGTGCCTAGCTGCTCCACGGGAAGACCAAGCAACGGGGAAGAAAGATGGTCCATCAGTGACGGCTGAGACGCCCCCACCCAGCCTCAAGCATCTGAGACAAGGTCATAGCCCCAAACTCTAGGACAACTTGCCATGAACACACCTCCTCAGAAAACTGGTACTTCCTCAACCCCACCCGCCCCCTCCCAAGACCCCTAAACTCCAGAAACCACTTCTCAAAACCAAGGAAAGTTGCCCAAAGTGGTTCGGAGTGACTTTTCATTTCCACGAAGGATAAACACGCGTTCGTCACTGAGAGAATGCGGTTTGGCACCGTGGCTAGTAAAACCTGGCAGAATTTATTACACTGCATTTTGCTAATTGCTTCTAGAATTTAGTCTACAGGGCTGTGTAAATCATGTCAGGACTCGCCGTCACAAAGCGTGTGCACCAGACGTCAGCTGTCTTCCACTTAAGCGACTTAGACACAACCGAAGACAAGTTAGGATTATCGAACGCCGATGTAGAAAGATGAGATATTAAATCTTTAATGCCGTGAACACGATGATATAGTTGATTTTGTGTTCTTGTTAGTTGCGGCTTTATCATTTTGTATCAGCGATACTGTGAATGCGTGCATTTTTCTGCAAGGCTCATCGGGTGTTGCTATGGCGACGAGGAGCTCTGACATACTCCTGTAGGCCCTGTTTGCTGGCTTTTTCGGTAAACACTTAATTATGCGTTGCATTCTGCAATCAGTGTGGTTGGAAGAGAGTTTGCTTAGCTGATGTCAGGCTAAAGATGAGTCCCCCCTCATAAGCAGATGCTTTCGTAAGTCTGTTGAGTGTGATTTTAATAAATGGAGCAAAATCAAGAAACCTAAGAGAAAAGCAAACAAACAAGAAAGCGAAGATTCGGTCTAATTATTTCTGATAACCCACCTGTATAAAAGCTTCTCAAAGTCTTATCAACAACGTTAATTCATACTAAAAACCCTGGTGGTTTGGGGGGTGGGGGGAGGGAATTCTTCTACACCATATAACCTAAGCAGGCAAATGAAACAACAGAAAAAAATGTTTGAGAACTATTGTGACTAGGAAGAAGATATTGTCGAAATACGAGATCCTTCAAAATATAAGGTCAGGGATTCTCAACTCAGAAATGGGCTTCTGGGGTCTGTGACCTCCCCCACTTTCCAAAAGCGTAAGCAGACTACTAACTCTGTGTGTACATGTGTACCTTTCCAGAAAGGGGGCCATAACTGATCTCAGAAACTCCTCAGACAGAACGAGATAAAGGTCCACTAATGATTGTATTCTAGGGAAAAATACCCCATCTCCTTCGGAGAAAGCCCGTTAACTCTCATCACGTGTGAATACCGAAACGCAGAAAAGACTCTTTTTACAACAGGGACCCCACCCCATCCCCATGGTTCTTCCCTCGGCTTTCATCTTGACACAGAAGTGCCTGGATGTGGTGAACTTCTTCCTCATGTAAAGAAACAAGCGCTGGGGTAGATGCCGCCCAAATAAAGAAAAAAGTGGACCCACACGCTCTGAGTTACAACAAATGTTGGGCCGCAAGGAATGACTCAGTTTTACTAAAATTATTTAATATAACGAGGCCATTTTTTTGACAGAGTCTTGTAGGAATCATATCTATGTGATTCATTTTTTTTTACTAGTTACTGACTAGTGTATACTCTCTATGTCCTTGTGACATCAATGTTATTATTGACGCTGAAGCTAGAAATGAAAGGGTTAGAGTCAGACAAAGCTCAGACAGAAGCAGAAAGGGAAGATCCTTCTGTAGGTCAGGGATTCTCAGCCTCACCTTCACTAAATGCCAAAGACATGTGTTGAGTTTTTTTTTTAATTTTTTTTATGTTTATTTATTTTTTGAGAAAGGCAGAGACAGAGTATGAGCAGGGGAGGAGCAGAGAGAGGGAGACACAGAATTCGAAGCAGGCTCCAGGCTCTGAGCTGTCAGTACAGAGCCCGATGCGGGGCCCTGAACTTACCAGCTGTGAGATCATGACCTGAGCCGAAGTCGGACACTTAACCGACTGAGCCACCCAGGTGCCCCATGTGTTGAGTTTTTATGCAGCTACACAGGGTATGTAACGTACAACCCCAAGACTTAGGGGCTTAAAATCACATCTCTTCCTTATCATCTGTCTTGGTTCTCTGGGGGACAGAGAGGGGACAGCTTGTTTCTACCTTACAACGTCTGGGGCTTCCGGTGATTTGACCTAGTGGCTGAGGACTGGACCATTGGGACCACCTGATAGCTTTCTCTATACAGCTTGGGGCCTCTCGGTGTGGCCTCACTCATGTGGTCTCCCCAGCATGACACTCGCAGGGCAGTCAAACTTCTTACATGGTGGCTCAGTGCTCTAAATCAAGTTTTCCAAAAGACCAGGGCAGAGGCTGCCAGGCTCCTTGGGACTTGGCCCTGTCAGCCCCAAAGCATCCCTCCATTTGTCAAGAAGACACCAGAGCCTGCCCACTTTGAGGACAAGGGGGACCTGACATTACCTCTCAACAGAAGGAGCAGCAAAGAATGTTTATCTGTGTTCGGCAGCTCCAAAGGCAGGATGGACGCGTTAGGTAACACTCTTAAGTAACTGCCCTAACTTCTGCACATACCCGTTTTCTCGATTACCTGCAAAGCAGTCCCGTCATCCCATTTTACAGATGTGAAAACTGAGGCTCGGAGACATTAAAGGACTTGTCCGGGTGGCGGCAGAGCACCTGGCTGTCGGTGAATTCTGTGCCATCCACTACTACCCTTCCCGGTTCCACCACGCTCGACTCCAGTTACCATCACTACGGCCCGTGATTCTTCTCCCTTCCTCCTAACACGCTAACACGCTTCCTATTTGGATCCTGCAATATAGTGGCATTACTCATCTTTCTTTATTTTTTATTTATTATTTTTATTTTCTTTTGGCAGAGAGGCGTCTCCCCAGAGATCACAGCGTCACACAGCGGGAGAGCTCTGGCTTCTGAGATGGGAACCGGGGGTATGGGTGTGGCCAGCATCTTGCCTAGGAACGCACCGATGATTGGCAGAGAGACCTGTGTTTGGGGAAAGCACTTCCGGTCCTACCCCTCAGCTCTGGCTTCCGGTCCATGGTTTTCGGCATGTAAGACCCTCTGGAAAAAACGTGCGCTGTAACCAGTGATTTCTGCTGACAGCTTCTTCCTCTCCGATCTGTCTAGAGCTGCACCTTGTCCAAGGGGAGATCATTTACTCTCTAATGAGAGTACTTGAAGTGCATTTCTTAACTGGCCTTGAGATTTCTGTCAATTTTTCCATCTAGTCCTAATCGAATAGAGCCGAAAGCCATTTTCAGCTAATTACAGGAAATGCTTCTAATGGGTAAATTAAGTCTGCAGCTACCCTGGGAAGCTCACCAACCAGTAGCTTTTCCTCCCTTCCTCAAGGTTCGCTTCGCCTTCTTCTTAAAGGGTTATCACTCCCCAGTCTCCTCCCCCCACCGCCCTGAACACCCAGTCGCGTTAGAAGCTTCCAGAGGTCAGTCTGCCCCAGAGGGAGTGGCAGTCCACCAACCATCCGTCCAAGAGCCCCGGATTTACCGACCTCAAGTTGCTAACCGTTGTAGTGCGACAGAATGTTCCTTCTGTCTTTAGGAAAACAAAAGATGGTTTGCCACTTCCTCGGAGGCTGCGGCGCCTGCCAGAAGCAAGGTGGTGGGAGTTGGAAGTGCCCGAAAAGATTTAAAAAAATTTTTAAAAATATTTAAACAGCTTTGAAAACGTGAGAATGCCTGTCTCCCCACAGCGCTACGTTGCTTCCCGTCGGAAAGGAGCCGAAGGAAACTCGGGGTCACACAGCTCTGGAGCTTGTGTTGACGAAGGGACTGGAGCAGCCCCAGGTGACAGAGGAAAAAAAGCACTTGGCTGGGAGAGAGCCCAGCAGAGAGCCCCATTGCGGATAGAACGGGGCCTCAGTTTCCAGCTACTTGCTGTTCGCCGGGTTTATCCATCACGTGGCCCACGAGGTTAAAAAGAAAAGGAAAGAAAACCCAGAGAAGGGTGGACCCTCACACATTTCTCAGGCACCCAACTGGGTAGCTCCGAATCAATGTTAATCATCTGTTCCCATTAGTCCTTAAAACAGTTAACGATGTGCCTGCAAAATAAATGAAACCAAGCAGAGAGTGTGTGTCTCCGCTGGATCAAGGCTACTCATTGAGTCTATCTGCATCCAACAGCCTTGCAATCCGCAATCCGGAGGCTGCCCCAAATGCCCCTCCCTCCTCCTGGCTTCCTGGTGTCTTCACCTCTGCTTAAAGGTGCCACTGCTCCTTGAGATCAACACGGGATCCCATTTTGCCTTCTTGTTAGTCTCCAGGATGGATCAAATGTTTGCGACAGATACTCAAATAATCGATCTCACCGTATTTGCGAGAGAAAATCAGTGCCCAGGGAATGAAATATTCCATCTAAAGTTTATCCACCATTTAATGGCAGGATTGGAACCCAGGCCTCTAGATTCCAGAGCTTATGCTCTTTGCTGTCGCCAGCTGCCAAACGTTGTCGCTCCGACCTGCTCACACGCCCAACTGTGATTCCTTCCTGCCAGGGCCCTGAGTTAGCCTTGCTCTTAGAGCACTCGGGTCACCCCCTCCTGAGGCGTTATCATTTCCGCCTTGTCCCCTCGCCTATCCATCCCTCCGGTTGTTCATGGGATGGTCTTCTCAGGCATGGGCCAACGGGGGATGTAGGGAGCTTGGAAGTTTGATGGTGTTAAGATGAAATTGAGACAAGCGGGCTGAACCTTGCGTTTGCCAACCACTTAGTCCTCCAAGGAATGCGTGACTTGGATACGGTGGGCACTCTGGCACTCGAAGAATGAGGTTCCACTTTGCAGATAGACGGTGCTCATTGCCATTCAGGCAGGGTTCCAGAAAAATGAACTGGGATTCCTTTTCCCCTTCCCCTCCCCAGAGACCCGATTCTGCCACCAACCAGCTCCAGAGCATGAGGTCTTGAGATCCATGTGGGAGGCAGAGGAGCAGGCACAAGAGAAAGGAGAGGAAGGGAAAGGGGAGGAGAGAGACAGGGACAGGGAGAGACAGAGATAACGAGGAGGAGGATAGTGGGTTGGGGAGGGTTTCTGAGTTGGGTTCTAACTGGGGACTAGGACAGCACACAAGTTTGTCCCTCTACCTGAAGCAGGACACAAAGGCTACCGGAAGCGGGAAACAACCATCGAGTTCAGGCGTCAAGGGAGACAGTCCAAAATGTAAGTTGTCTCTGAGACAACCGATAGCATTCACAGGAATAGAACTTTCAGTGCTTGGATTTAGAGGATTCAGATGGCAGCTGGGCACCTACCGGTTAAGGGACATGGAGGTACTGGAGGGACAACCTTTTATCTGGTAGGTTTGTGAGTTAAAAGCACAGAATTTGAGAACAAAATACCTTGGGTTCAAATATTGGCTCTGTAACTAACCTGGAAATCTCAGGTATCTGTACCTTAATATCCTCATTAGTTAAATGGAGAGAAGAATACTACATAGACAGTGTCTTAGGGATGGGGAATAAAATAAGACTGCACAGATACAGAGTCTAGCACAACTCTTGGTGCGTACTCCTCACTAATCGTTAGTTATTATTAAATTCCATTCACCTGGAAGGTCCCGGGATCCACTCAAAGTCGGCCGTGGCCACCATACTGCCAGGTGAGGTCATTCCAAGGTCTCAGTCTAACAGGCACGCCCTGCCTTGCCCCTACGAGAAATATCACCTCCACACTTTGTGACCTTGTGTGTGTGGAGGGAGGATGGCCTGGAGGGCACGTTGGCCACAGTGTCGGAATCACAGCAGCCCGCTGTAATGTTACAATTGAACTGAGCCCTTCGGTCCCAGCAGGTTCTGCATTGTGGGCACGAAAAGCTGGAATGAATAAAGCAGCTGCTGAATAGGAGGACATTACAGCTGGGTATCACAGGGCCGCCATTGAGATACTCACTGATGAAGGAGCATGGGGCAAGCTGGGGGCAAAATACAGGCTAACAGCACCCCCCCACCCCCACCCAGGTGGAATGTGTGTGATATTCCTCAGACACTCCTGGCCACCCAAGAACAAAGGAAAGGCAGTTTAAGTGCTTGCCATGGAGATGTGGGAAACTAAGGCCAATGAAAAATTAAACTCCCTTACCACCTAAAGCCCATCGACAAGTTCTTGAAACCGGCAGAGTGACCTGCCTCTAGGAGCTCAGGCACTTCGATGATGACACATTGCTGGGGGCAAAAGAGAATCTTAGCTTAACATTATCCTGACCTGTAAATACTACCTTTATCTCAGCTGCCCCGAAGATACATGCTGGCAATCATACTCCAAGCTTATGGCCCCCCGATACACATCTGAAGGGTCTCATGACTGAAGTTTTATTAATAAATGGCATTTCCTTAGCAACAGCTAGCCCTTCAAGGTCCTGGAAACTTTGATTCCAGAGTTCCTTAGAGACTAACTCTCTCCCCGACCCCCCCCCACCACCACCCACAACCTGAGGGTATAAAATGAGTTATCCATCACAACCTCACTGCAGTCCCTCTACCCACAGGTCCTGTTCCCCATGCTTCAATAAAATCACCTTTTTACACCAAAGACATCTTAAAGAATTCTTTCTTGGCCGTCAGCTCCAGACCACCCCACCACCACCCCAAAACTTCTTCACTCACTTCGGCCTCTTAAGAACCTAATTCTTCCTTGAAGAGGCTCCTACCTCAGTAACTTTTACCCTACCAGGATGGTTTCTGAGGAGGCTGAGGGGAGTGCCCCTAAGACCCAAAGCTCTATTCCACCACACTTCCCATTAAACTGTCAACGGGGGCTCTCAGAATTAGAACTCCCACCACCCCCTACCCCCAAACAAACCTGGTGCCTAAAAAGACCCTCCTGAAGTGTGTTGCTCTTGCAAACATAATTTTGCTAGATTTCAAAAACAGTCTATAAAATTTAGAACATCAAAGAGCAGAGCCCAGAGAGGGTCGAAACAGAGGGAGTGTGTAAGCAAGACCTCGATGTTGGGAAGGTAGAGGGTGAATTCAGGAGGTCAGCCATTCTGAAAAACAGTGGATTGCTCCCAAGGTGTGTGCCATGGTGCAGGGGGCAAGGAGAGGCCTGAAATCCAGGATAAGAGATTTGGGCTTTTGTTCATAAGGGTTTTCTGTCGAACACAGTGTCTAAGAGTCCAGTGGGCTAACGTGTAAGGTAGTGAGCCCTCTGGCTCTGGAAGTGATCAAGCAGAGGCCAATATTCTCTGTCAGAAACGCTGCAAAATCAGATGAGAAGTAAACCAGTTCAGAGTTTGCTTTTTTTAAGGGCCACAGGGGTTAGAGGAGGAAGGCAATCAGTGACAAAAAATTCGTTAAGATGACACCAAAAGTATGGAGATTTTTCTTGAAAATAGAGGTCTAAAGATACTTGGCCCATTCCCTTGGGCCACATTTGATAACTGGCAGGTAGTGCGAGTATCTGTTGATTCCTTTCAAGGGCAAAGTCTTGATTCAAAACAGGCCACCGCTGCTGTTACAAAACAAAATTGGGCAGAGTAAATTTGAAAATCTAATTGGCTTTATTTCGCCGCTCATGAACCAGGCAGCTCCCCATCTAGCAAGGAGGCCATTCCCGGGAGGACAAAACGGAAGGTTTTTATAGGAAGGAGGGTGGGGCAAGAAGTGATTAGCAGAAGAAAAGAAAGGATTGTTCCTAGCAAGATGGCCAGACCTCACAGGGAAGGGCATGCGGTTTTATTACGCAGATTACTTCATCTTCTCTTGGGGGGTAGATGGGGCCTTTGTGAAAAATTACCGCATTAATGCTGATCAGAAAATGTCTGAGTGACCAGAAGAGGTTGAAACTGTGATCTGGTTGGGTATTAAATTCAGATTTGGTAACTTGGCTTAAGAGCCGCCATTTTGGGTCTGTGGCTTTCTTTTCAACAAGGCTCACTGTGTTTCCTAAAGGGCAGGACACGGGGCTGCTGATCTGTATTTTCACAATAACGTTCTCCTCCCATGAAAAGATGTCACTTGTCTCTCATAAGCCTCCTAAATCTTGAACTCATCCCCAGTCACCTGTGAGATGAAGCAGACTCGAAGGCTCTGGAGTTTCAAGAGGAGGAAAGGACTGGGGATGTTCTCTACCATGAAATCGGAGGCTTCTGATACTGTCCTTCCCACCTGTAAGGGCAAATCGGGACTGATTCCATTTTGCTTAAGGGCAAACTGAGACTGACTCCATTGTGTTCCGCGTCCTCCACCCTGAGTCCCCAGCACCGGCGCAGAAGCTTGACCTATGGAACAGGACCCTTGACCCTTCCTCAGCCAATCGGCTAGGGTCACGACCATCACCCCTCCCACTGCCCCTAGACCCCTTTAAAACTATTGTGTTTTTGGAACGCACTGTCTCTCTCTCTCTCTCTCTCTCTCTCTCTCTCTCTCTCTCTCTCGACCCACCGCTGCATCGGTGCAGGTAGGAGATTGAGCTCAAGCTAGCTCTGAATAAAGGCTCTTTGTTCTTGCATCGGACTCAGCTCCCTGGTGGTTTTTGGGGTCCCCGAATTCTGGGCATAACACCAACCTCTTCCCTTCCGGGTGCTACTACATCTCCACAGACACAGTGGAGGAACCTCGTTTGTATGATTATTTGAACTCTGCAGAAAATGAATGGGAAACATTTTGAAACCAAACACCCTTTCCAGTCTACGATCCACACGGCCACTTCCGTGGCGCTTCCAAAGCACAGACGTGATTGTCGCGGAGCCAAACTTCCACCCGAAAATGGGACTCGTTGGCGGAAGGATGGTTTTAGGCTGATTATTTTTAAGAAAAAGAGACTGGACACATTGGTCTTTTTGCCTCCCCTCAGCTGCCTAAAAGAAATTAGATGGAGGATCTAGTCCAGGAAGAGAGCTATTCCCGTAGATAACTATGTATTTCTTTATAGCTGAAGTCCTCTGCTCCCTTTTCCACCTGGTGAACCACCACCCAACCTCATCCACCCAGCCCACATCTTACCTTCGGCAGCCTCCCCAGCCTTGCCAGGCAGAATCAACTCCCCACTCTGTCCCCTATAAGTTTTTGGTTACGCCCTCTATTCAAACACGCAATCGTCTGACATTATTTATTTATGTGTCGGGCTTTACCACTAGGCGGAGACTCGAGGGGAAAAAACTGCCTTGCTCATCCTTGTTACTCAGAGGCACTTAATAAACGCTTAGTAAATGAACGGACAGTTTTTCCAATGAGCTTCAAACCAAAGCGGTTTTTCATTGCAGTGCCTTCCCCCCTACTCTCACCTTGGTTCCCATTTACTCTTCAAAAGAGGCTATGGAAGCAACGCGATGCTCAGTTAAGAATATGAAAGCGGAAGGTGATATTTTAACAAGCCTCCGTCTCTCCCAGACAAATGACGAGACGGCAATACACACCGGTGTCTTATTTGTAGCCCAGACCACTAGGCGGAGGATTTAAAGGGACCTATTCCCCAAAGACGCATTCAGGAAAAGAGATAACATACCATCATGAGTCATTAAAAATTTTTAAATGCTAATAGCAAGGGTAGTCACCCAGAGACGGGGGAGAGGAAAACCTGAACCAAACTTGTCCCTCCTCTCCCCGGCCACACCCTGGGTCTGGGCACCCTCCGGGCTTCCCGGAACAGGTGATACTCACAACTGTCCCACCCACCTCAGCTCTGCCCTCTCCCTTTGCACCCAGGACCACCTCAAAGGCCTCCTGTGGTCTTCATGTGTCGCTAGCGGTCCCCCACAGCTCCTCACGGAACCCCGCGGCACCGTGAACGCAAGGCAGGCCAGGTTCCCCTGCATGGACGTGCCTCCTGGAGTTTTCTCCCGGAGCTCTCCTCTGGCTCATTGTTCAGATCTTGGCTTCGATGTTGGGTCCCCCGGGGGTCCTTTCTGGATCTCTCCGGAGAAAGTGAGTACCTCTTCATTTCCTCATCAACACGTCCCGGTTATTTTCTTTACCATTTTCATAAGCACCTGGGCGTGTGCCCTCGTGCACATAGGAGCGTGTGTGTATTTAAGACATTGGTTCTTTTTTAAATTTAATTTTATTTTAATTCCAGTATAGTTAACGTAGTGTTAAATTCGTTCCAGGGGTACAACAGAGTGAGTCGGCAGCTCGATACAGGACTCAGTGCTCGTGATTGGCTCTTATTTTTAAAAAGGAAGGACGTTGAGGTCAGAAGGCCCCCCTCCCTCATTCTCTTCTGTATCCTGGCACCGAACTGGATGCCCGGAGCACACTGAGGATGTAATGTGTATCTGAAGGGAGGAAGAGAGGGGGAGAGGGCAAGGGAAGGAGAGAGGGAGAGGGAGGGAGGAAGACACAATTTCCAGGAATCCTGTTCTTCCACGCAGTGCGTTCATTCTGCTACAGCAGAATCACACTTTGGAAATCGAGAATTAGCAGAAAGCCGGTTAGGTCAACCGGGGCGGAGGAGGAGGAGGAAACATCCGGAAAACTGCTCTTTGTCTGGAGTATCAGTACCAAACACGTCGAACTGGAGAGACAAAACAATTTGGCTGATAAACACAGTGATGCTTCTAAATTGTTTTTCACCCAGGTAACCGTGAGCCTATGCCTTCTCTCTTCCTGCGCCTTGTTCAGTGGGAAGGAGTGATCAGAGTTGGGGACTATGTCTACACACAGTTTGTTGCTTCCTCCAGGCTCAACTTTGACCCATGTTTTCTTTGTCTCCACTAGATATGTAACACTGTTCTATTTTATTTAATTTTTTTAATGTTTATTTATTTTTGAGAGAGAGAGACAGACAGAGAGGGAGACACAGAATCTGAAACAGGCTCCAGGCTCTGAACTGTCAGCACAGAGCCCGACGCGGGGCTAGAACTCAGGAACAGTGAGATCATGACCTGAGCCGAAGTCGGACGCTCAACCAACTGAGCCACCCAGGCGCCCCTGTTCTATTTTATTTAAGAAAAAATTTTTTAATCTTTATTTGTTTATTTATTTTTGAGAGAGAAAGAGAGAGACCACCAGCAGGGGAGGGACAAAGAGAAAGAAAGAGGGAGACACCAAATCTGAAGCAGGCTCCAGGATTTGAGCCCCGTGTGGGGCTCGAACCCACGAACCACGAGCTTATTACCTGAGCCAAAGTTGGATGATTAATTCACTGGGCCACCCAGGCGCCCCTATAACATTGCTTTAAAATGATCACCAGTCTGAGAGAAAGAAGTCTTTACCAAATGTCATAAGTGCAGTCTGAGGGCCACCTAAGAGCTCGATAAAACGATGATTCCGATACGCTAATAAATTTAACAAAGGCGTTCATTTTGGAGTACTTCCTCTCAATAAAATAGAGTGAGTCGATTTCTCCCTTCGCCCCTGTGACATCACACTCACGCCCTTTCCTCCGATGCGCCAAACACTCCTTTTCCTATTTTCTGTCTCCCTCTATTTCCATTTCATCTTAAATGTCGGAGTTTTTCAAGTCTTCTCGATCCCACGTGCTCCTCAGTAAGGTAAACACCAGGAATATAACAACACACACTTCCTGTGAGCCACGCTGCTGTGCGATTTTCTCAAGCTTTTTCTTAAAGGATTTTTTTTAATGTTTTTTTAAATTTATTTTTGAGAGCAGGAGAGACAAAGCATGAGTGGGGGAGGGGTAGAGAGAGAGGGAGATACAGAATCCGAAGCAGGCTCCAGGCTCCGAGCTGTCAGCACAGAGCCCGACGCGGGGCTCAAACCCATAGACTGTGAGATCATGACCTGAGCCGAAGTCAGAAGCCTAACCGACTGAGCCACCCAGGTGCCCCTTAGGTCAGACTCTTAACCGACTGAGCCACCCAGGCGCCCTTCGAGCTTTTTCTCTTACTTCTTCAAAGCTAGTAAGGGACCATCCCCTCTTGTCGTCTCTATGCCGGACACAGAGAGGTTCAGGGAGTTACCCTGCCTGGTATCGTGTCTGGTCATGGAGAGATCCAGGCAACCAAACGCCACAACCACAGTTCATAGTCATAACTCTCGGCCCGTGGTTCTCAACCAGAAGCTCTACCCTGGAAATAGCTGGTTATCACAACTGAGGGGGGGGGGGGCTCCTGGCATCAGGGAATCAGAGGTCAGGAAGGCTGTCAGACATCCCAGATTGCACGGGGCAGGTCCCCCAAACAAAGAACTATACAGCCCGGGATGCTAATGGTGCTAAGTTGAGTAACCGTGCTCTGTGCCTCATTTGTAATCTTTCACCAAGGGAGCTTGTCTGTGCCTCAAAGTCCAACCTGTACACAGCATATACTAGAATTTATGTTCTTTGCCCTGATATCTCCTTCGACGTTTACAATTTTCCTATATTCGGATATACACCCTGACATCTCCATCAGATATCACAGATTGGTTGTATCCAACACTGAGCCCATGGGCCTCCCTTCTCCACGGCTCCCTGTCTCCACCAACGGCACCATCACCCAGTCATCCACACAAGCTGGAGCCCTGGGAGACCCCTTGGGACCTCCTTCTTCTCCCTCGGCTCCAACTCTATCCCACACAAGTACAACAGACTCGACCTCCCAAGGGTCTCCGGAGCCCACCCCTTCCTCTCCGTCACCGCCGACACCACTCTCTCGGTCCCAGTTTCCCCGCAGGCATCTCTAGCCTGGGCGCGTGCAGTCACCTCCCGAGCTTGGCCTCCCCGCTTCGCATCAACCAGGGCACCCTTCGTATATTATGATCGCCCAGAAGACAAGACTTAAGAATGGCTATGCCTGATTTAAAAAAAAATTTTTTTTGAAAGCCATTAAGTAGCTATTTTACCCAGCTCAGAAAGCATCCTTCTCAGAGCCGATTTCCCAGTTCGTTCATTGTTTATCCGTGGGTTTCCAAACAGATGGTGTGTTTGAAACAGGATGGTTAGGACCAAGATGGCAGAGCAGGAGACCCAGATTCTGTCCCCCAACAAAGACCAGTAATTCAACATATCCGTGAGTGAAGATAGCGCCGGGAGAGCTCAGGAGCCCACGGAAGGAGCTGCTGCCACGCAGGAGAGCAGAAACCCTGAGACTCACGGGAAGACGGACATGTGTCTTTTTTCTCCGTCTTAACACCATGCCTGACACATAGTAACACTTAGTAAGTTAAAAATAAATAGACCTGCATATATTTTTTTCCTTTTTTTAAGGTTAATTAGTTATTTTGAGAGAGACAGAGAGCGAGACAGCACGAGTGTGGGAAGGTCAGGAAGAGAGAGAGAGAGAGAGAGAGAGAGAATCCCAAGCAGGCTCTGCGCCCACACTGAGCCCCACGCGGCTTGATCTCACGACCACGAGATCATGACCTGAACTGAACTTAAATTAAGAGCTGGACACTTAACCGACTGAGCCACCCACGCACCCCAAAAGACCCTGGATATATACTGAGCACTTAGTAAGCACCAGTTTCTACACTGAATGATGGCATTACATTGGTGGAAAAGGTTGCTCTGATTCCAAAGACCTTACCGTCAAGGCCTGTTTTGACCATGAACGAAACGTTTTCACAATGAAATATTCCAATAGGGAAGCCGCTCCACTTACTTCTAATAGCCAGAGTCCCACCGGCCCCATTCTCCCGAGAACGGTGGCTTTGGGTCCTCTCCCACTTACCTGAATGCTCGCATGAATTTCTCTCACCCCCCTCGGCCGTTTGAAAGCAATACTTTTTTTTTCCAATCTTCCCTTTCTTACGTCTCCCCTCGAGGACTAAATGCCTGGCCAGACTCATCGTGCAGATTATGAAAAATCGATGCCCAGTTGCTCTGAGCGTCCTCAACGAGGTTATATTCCCTCTATTGATTCGCTGGAACACATTAAAGCCCTAAACTGAAATTCCGACGAATCCTTGCCTATTTCCATGGATTTTTTTTTTTTAATCAGGCTAAAAAGATATCTTGTAAGTTTTCTACCGTAATAAAATTTCTGCAGCCTGCAAGAGCTCCCGGTTTCAGACCACCGAAACGATTTTGTTCGAATCTAGTATAAAACTCTCTGGACGATGATTGATTGATGGCTTAATGATTCGCCAAACGCAGTATGTCCTAGGGACAAACTCTGTGCAGGGAACAGCATGTTGTGGCTGAGTGTAGAGAAAAGCCATGTTAAGATTCTTAGTACCTGTTCTGTTGCCAGAAATCGTGTGATTGCCCTGCTCTTAAATATCGCCCAGGAGGTCCTTGAACCCTTGGCGCTTGATTGAAGCATGTCTCCAGTCCTCACACTTCTAGGCATACGGCTTAAAGTTGAGGGCGTTGCTTGCCGTCATTGCAAAGTAAAAATGGCCTCACGATGAAATTAGTGGAAGAGCATGGTAGAACAGGAGTAAAAATCAATTGGAAACCAGCAGGCCCTGGCTTCAATCCCCTAACACTTTCACTCACTAAGCACACGCACGCGTGTCACTTTTCCCCTTAGCATCCTGGCCTGTGAAAGGAAGTACCTGCACTAGATCAGAAATCACTAACCGGCAGCCAGCTGGCAGGATTTGGCTGGCAGGCATGTTCTTCTTTGGGTCACACGGTATAAACTAAAAGCCAACAAGCCAACATGAAAACCCAACATGGCCCAAGCTGTTTCCAGTAAAGAGATGTCCGCTCACATTCCACGGATCAAGGCTATCCTGAAAAATCAGAAGGCTGGGCCGCCTCCGTCTGCGTTCCTTGTGGACACAGCTGTCAGAAGTGTGTGGCCGCCGGCCACTTTACCTGGGGACCCTGGCAATCCAGTTGGTCACCGTCCCCACGCTCCCTTTAGCAGGGAGGAGGAGGGAGGTACTGCTACTGGCGGGGGGGGGGGTGGAAGTGATTTTTCATTAATGTTCACATTATTCTATTGTTCTCGTATTTGCTTTTTTTTATTGTTCTGTCCTTTATTTTTTTTAATTTTATAAGTTTATTTTCAAATTGGTTTACATATAACACCCAGTGTTCATCCCAACACGTGCCCTCTTTAATGCCTATCACCCCCTCTCCCCCCTCCCTCACCCTCCTCACCCTCAGTTTGTTCTTAGTCTTTGAGAGTCTCTTATGTTTTATCTCCCTCCCTCTCTGTGTCTTTTTTTGTTCTCGTATTTTCTAACCAGTGACAGGAAAAACTAAATTTGCACAGGGGCAGGCAGACAATGAAAGCCGCCTGCTGCAACAAAAGTGGCAAAGAACACACGTTTTCGTGGAACTGAAGACTATTTCTAAGAGTGTCAGATGCAGACAGGGTGTGTCCTTATCAAATCGATGCAATGGACGGATTTCGCGCTTAGATGCTACCTACCCGGAAGTAGGCGTTAGTGTTTATACCTCCCAGAAAAGATGATCTCAGGGGTCCCTTCTAGTTCTAGAAACTGTGTCTACGAAAAATGTGTGTTCTGTTATTAGAAAAGCCACTTATTGGGGCGCCTGGGTGGCTCAGTCAGTTAAGCGTCTGACTGCGCTCAGGTCATGATCTCGCAGTTTGTGAGTTCGGGTCCTGCGTGGGGCTCTGTGCTGACAGCTCAGAGCCTGGAGGCTGTTTGGGATTCTTTGTCTCCCTCTCTCTCTGCCCCTTCCCTGCTCATGCTCTGCCTCTCTCTCAAAAATAAATACTAAAAAAAAAAAAAAAAAAAAAAGCCATTTATTCACCTTTTAGGACTCTCTCTCTCTCTCTTTATGCTTGTAAGAGTAACTTAAGGGATTACACGGAACCCGAAGCAGGCTCCGGTCTCTGAGCTGTCAGCACAGAGCCACGCAGGGCTTGAACCCACAAACCATGAGATCACGACCTGAGCCAAAGTCGGACACCTAAGCGACCAAGCCACCCAGGCGCCCACAGTCACTTTAGAAATAAGACCGTTAGGTTGTGATGGGAGCAGGGGAAATGAGGTTGGCAGGAGGCAGGGGTCACGGTCATCCCAAACAAGTCAGACAAGCAGTGGCCCTGAAGACCACAGGGTTACTGGCAAAACCGGCACCGGATTCAGGATCTTTTATCATCTTTTTCTGTAGCGTGTTCCACGACCCCCCCTCTGACATTTATTTCAGATCAGTCTCTCTCCCCGCCCCCACCCCCAGCCTGTCCATTCTAGTTCTATTTCCCCAGAGAAAGCCTAGCCAACCGCTTCCTCCCGTTGTGGCCTCCTGTCTCTGGCTTTTCTTCCAGGCCAGAACCCACGTCTCAGGGATTGACAGATCCTGTATTTTTTCCCCTTTCTTTTCTCATATTTTTTTCCTCTCCTTCTCCTTCTCTCTCTCTCTAGCAGCTGTGATTTCAAAGACCCTTTTCTGAGGTCAGACTTCATTTTAAATCTCACGACCCAAATTTCGATCACTCAGAGAATCCGTATCAGAGTAACAAACAGAAAAAATGGAAAGGAACCGAAAACCTCTCAGACAATACGGTCTTGCACTGAACTAAAACCTCGCTCTTGTGAGCGTGGTCCCAGAACCAGCGGGGTCGGCATCGCCCGGGAACAGGCTAGAAATGCAGAGGCGCAGGCTCTTCCTCTTGCTCCACAGGCTTAGAGAATGAGAAGCTGCATTTAGCAGGTTCCCAGGAAGATGCGGACACAGACTGCACTTGGGAAAACGGCGTTCAAGGCACGCGTCCGGCTGTTGGTTAGAGCGCCCCACCTGGCCAAGGGCTGTTATTACAGCCGTCTTCGAGAAACCAGGGAAGACTCAAATGTGCAGTGCGAGCTAGCTACACACACAGATCATAGGGGTGTCCCTTCTCCCTCCATGAAAAGTCGAAAATGGTCCCTCTTCAGGACGTGAACGCAGCATGATGAGTGGAACAGCAGAAGGACCGCTGTTCTAAATGTCCAAAACCTGGGGCTCCTGGATGGCTCAGTGGGTTAGGCATCCAACTCTTGATTTCTGCTAAGGTCATGATCTCACGGTTTGTGAGTTCAAAGCCCTGCGCTGGGCTCTCTGTGCTGACAGCATGCAGCCTGCTTGGGATTGAAACCTCCCCCTCCCCCCCGCATCTGCCCCTCCCCTGCTCGTATTCATTCTCTCTAAATAAATAAATAAATTTTTTGATGCCTAAAATCAGTCTTCTAACTATGGCCCTGTCCTTTACTTTCAGGTCACTGGACTTCCCTAAGACCTTGTTTCATCTGCGTCAAAACAAAGCGAACATTACCTTTCCTGTCCAAGGGGCAGCATTTCTGGGAATGCCACAAGGAAGAGAGTACAAGGTCTGGTTAAGGATGAATCTGGGTCTCTAGATTTGGACAGTCCCCAATACAAAATATTTGTCCACCCCTTCTTAGCTCAGTAGCTTGAGGTAAGTAGCTCACCCTCTCTGTTACAAAGGTATCTGCCACGTAAGGTTGTTGTGAAGAGTAAATGTTGTAACATTTTAAAAACCAAAGGCACTCTGCCGGCAGCTAGAGGGCAGTCGGTAAGGGTTATCACCTGTGTGAAAGCAGTTTTGTAAAGAGCTTTATTCTCAGCGTTGGGTGGGCGTGCAAGGCGATTCCCAGATGGGAATTAAAGATGTCACCTGTGGCTCACCAAGGACTATCCCAGACCTCTGTCCAGGAGCCCTACGGTACCCAGAGAGGCACCGGGGCTTTGAGAGTAACTCAGGCTTCTCCACTGTGTGCCGCTAGCGAAGCCATGAAGTCACAGGGCTCTTTGTAAAAACCGATAAAACAGCGTCCAGCTAGGAGCGTTTGCTCATAAATGCTCAGAAATGTTAACTGCTGGCATTGCTGCTATTTTATTTTTAGTTTCCTAGAAAATTGTCTTGAGATCGATTCTAACAACCCCGAGAGGTAGACAAGCACCAAAGGGTGAGTCAGCAGGACTTCCTCAATTTTCCAGACATGACTGTAGGAAGGCCTGTGTACGTGAAACTTAACACAGGCCCCTGCCTTGGGAAGTGACCGTGTTGCAAGGGCTGCACACGGAGAATCCCATTCGAGCCTCGCCATAACCTTCTGGGTTAGGGAGGAGTCATGTGCCCATTTCCCACACGGTGGAACTAAGACCTGGGGGATGAAACAGATTGGCCTCTGGCCACGCACCTGCGAGCAGCTGAAGCCAGACCCGGGTCTGCGGGAGCCAACGGCTGTTGCCCTTTCTGGGCATGAGCCAGGCTCACTGTCTTGTCTGGCTCCGGCCAAGGTCCAGTTCACTGAATATCCGGGAGAGAAAGAGAGTGAGGACCACCAGGGAGACGGACGGTCGCCTAGCAACCCTGTGCTTGAGCCTGGTGAGGGGAGAAAGGCTCCTCAAGTTTTTAAAGCACCGTCCCTAAAAATAGCCTGGGAGATGACAGCTAACCATGAGGTCTCCTCCGACAAGAAACACCTGTCTTGCAGCCGAATGTCTCTGCTGGGGCGTCCTTGGGAGGAGCATGTGAAATGATGGGAGGCGGAAGCCCTGAGGCCTTTAGCCCGCAAACACCGCACCTCACTGCCCTCGTTCACCTCCCGGGTGAGGGTGCCAGCGTGTGTCTGATACTCCTGAAGTCTCTATCTCCGTGTTCCTCTCCCCTCCAAAGCCGGGATTCGATCCGGGTCGGGGCAAGCCCGGCCTGCTTGATTGCAAACCACGGCCCTCAGCTTCCCTGTATTAATCTCCCCGAAATTAATCACCTTGGCTGGAATCACCTGCAGGGGCAAACGTTTCTAACGCCTACATTTGTCACTCTGGGAGAAACCGTGCCAATTACCATGGCACCGACTATAAATCTCACGGCTTCTAAAGAATATTAGATATTTAATTAGATCTTGAAAACCCTCTTCACCTAGTACCTTAAGGGTCTCCGGGTCCTCTTCTGAGACTGATAATTAAAGAAAGAACTCCTCCCTTACTCTGCATTTTCCTCTGGGAATCGGAAAACGCCCATCAGAATCGTTGCTAAGCCTCGATATTGGTCTGACTTGGGTAGGCACATGGAGCAACCAAAGAAATTTAAATGCAGCCATTTGCCCACAAAGAACTTCCAAGCGAGTTGGCCATTTATTTATCACTCAAGTGTTCCATGCAGATTTATTAAGGTGGAAATAACGGTCTCCCTAGATGTCCACCTCCTAATGCCCAGACCCTGTGAATGTGTTAAACTGCATCACCAAGGAGAAGGAAGGTTACAGACGGAATGAAAAGTGCGAATCCATTGACTTTACAATAGTGAAATTAGCCTGAATAAAAGGAAATAAAGTCAAATAAAATAAAATAAAATAAAATAAATAGTGAGATTAGCGTGGATTATCTGGGTGGGCCAAGGTAATCACCAGGGTCCTTAAAAGTGGAAGAGGGTGGGGCACCTGGGTGACTCTGTTGGTTGAGTGTCCGGTTCAGCTCAGGTCATGATCTCACAGTTCACAGGTTCAAGCCCCGGGTTGGGCTGTGTGCTGACAGCTCAGAGCTTGGAACCTGCCTTAGATTCGGGGTCTCCCTCTCTCTCTGCCCCTTCCCCACTTGTGCTCTCCTCTCTCTCTCTCTCAAAAAGAAATAAACATTAAGAAAAAGTTTTAAAAAGTGGCAGAGGGAAGCAGAAGAGAGACAGACGAATCTATATGAAAAGAAAGGGGCAGAGACAGGTGATGCTGTTGGCTTTGAGGATGGAGAAAGGGGGCCCTTAGCCAGGAAGTGAGGACAGCCTCCATGAGATGAAAAGAGCGAGAAGGCCGCAGAGCTTCTGGAACCTGCCAACATCTTGATTCTGGCCCAGTGAGACCCCTTTGGTACTTCTGACCCCCAGAACTATGAGACGATACATCTTCACTGTTTCAAGCCACCAGTTTGTAACAATTTGTTACAGCAGCCACAGGACACTAGTACAAGCTTAATTAACAGCTCAGGAGGAGGAACACCAGGAGAGTGAGGAAGCCAGCCACTGCCTTTACCCTCTGGAAGTGTATACTCTGGTGGCGTAGACAAGAGGGAAAAACAAAGAACCACAGGCTGTAAGATGGGCAATAAAGAAAAACCAAAGAGGGGTTGACAAAGAGACAAGCAGAAGGTGGGTGGGGGCATTTAGATGGGAATGATGGAGGAATCGCCACAGACGTGCCATCTCAGCCTAAAGGAAGAGAAGGAGTTGAGGGGGAGAGAATTCCAGGTCGTGAAGACAGCAGGTGCAAAGGCCCCGGGGCGGAAAAAGAGCCCGGCACACTCCAGGCAATGATGGAAAGCCAATGTGGTTGGAGCGCAGTAGGCCAGAGAAAGGAAGTGCGAGGTGACAGCGACCAGCAAAGAAGGGGCCAAGGTCACGCTGGGCCTCTATGTTCTCGGTGCCAGTTTGGATTATCTGTTAAGCGTTCTGGGTTTGAAGGACTTTAAGGAGAAGGCTGGCATGATGCCATTCGAATGGAAGAAGATCCCTCCCGTTGCTGTGCAGAGGAATGGCCTGAAATGGTTGGACACGGAGACACTGACCTTGGCCATTCACCACGGCGGGGTGGGGACGACAGCGGCTTACACATGGGCAGTAACTATGGAGACGGAATGTCAGGGTCAAGACGTATTTTGAAGACAGAACTCACAGACTAGCTGACGGGCTGCTTGCGAGGACTCAAGAATGAGGAATGCATAGCACCTGTCCTTGGGTTAGTATTTGTGGCCGCCGCTACTATTTCCTGAAGCAAGAGGGAGACCAGAGTTAGGGTGCCGTCTTTATCTGATCCACCAGCTAGTTCTTACACGTCCAGCTCTTCAGTCAGCAACCATGTATTAAGTACTGACCGCCCACCAGGTGCTGTCTTAGGTGCTGGGAAGTCTGCAAGAAACTCAATACAAGCCCCCTCCCAGGCCGCTTCGCTTCTAGCGGGTTAGACGGATAATGAACAAATACATGGAAACACGTTGAATGAAACCTCCGGCAGTCGTAGGCTATGAAAAAGAAGGCTACAGCGGGGCATTCGTACTTGAGGTGGGGGTGGCAACCCTGGCCACTCCTGGAGGCGACCAGCTCATTATTTAGCCTAACCAGGGAATGGGAAATAGAGATGTTAATTGTGCGGATAAGATAACTAGGAATAACTGCAAACGGGCGCTGTCACGAGCCCTGAGGCAGCTACCCCTTTTTCTGTCCAACAGTGTTCCGTGGTGGATCTCGGATGGGGCCACGGAGAGTGCTTCTATCTCTGACAGATGTTAGGGAGGAGAAGACCGGAATCACGAAAGGCCGGGGCCGGCCCGCAGCGAGCCCTGCATTGTCCAACCTAATCGCTGGTAACTGGCCGACATCACGCTCGCTCGATGACACACTGGTACCCGGTTTCCTTGGTTCCCACCAGAGGCAGGAATAAGTGAGCAGCGAGTCCAGGCGGGCTGACGGAGGTACCGTAACAGACGTGCCCAAGTGGTACGATTGGGGTAGAACACTGAAATTCAGAATTTCCCCCCCAAAACAAAATCGCCCTTGTATACAGGTATTTCCGGGGCTGGTAAGACCAGGAAAGCACTGTGGCACCTGGGCGGCTCAGTTGGTTAAGCGTCCAACTTCATCTCTGGTCATGATCTCGTGGTTTGTGGGTTCGAGCCTTGCGTCCGGCTCCATGCCGACAGGGCGAGCCTTCTTGGGATTCTTTCTTTCCTCTGCCTCTCTGCCCCCACTCCAACTCGTGCTTTCTCTCTCTCTCTCTCAAATAAACTTAAAAATTGTAAAAAAGACTGGGAAATCACTGCTCCCCAAAGCAGAGGGGTACAGCCACAGACAGTAAGTAACGGTAGTCAGGTAAGTAAACACTTCTGAAATTTCCCTGTGCTGAGAGCAGAAGGCTAACAAAATGCTGAGCACACCACAAACACAGAAGATAAGTTAGATTTTGTACTTCTCAGAGGCCAGGGCTGACTTGACAGCATTCGGTAAGGCCAAGTACATAAGAGGCGCACGCGTTGATGTTATAAAATAGATTAGTGGGTGTATAGATTAATATGTATAAATTAGTAAAATAATAAAGTCTTACTGTATAACTGTTGCATACTAAAGTCTGCTCTGTTTTTATTTTTTATTTTTTAACGTTTATTTATCTTTGAGAGACATAGAGATAGAGTGTGAGCAGGGGAAGAGCAGAGAGAGAGGGAGACGCAGAATTCGAAGCACGCTCAGGCTCTGATGAGCCATCAGCACAGAGCCCGATGTGGGGCTCGAACTCACAGACGGTGAGATCATGACCCGAGCTGAAGTCGGCCGCTTAACCAACTGAGTCACCCAGGCGCCCCTGCTCTGTTTTTTGACACGATGCCTGGGACATCGTCTTCAGAGTAAAAATGTTTACCATTTAATATTAGATCAGGGAAAAGACTTAAGAAATAATAGGCTCATGTGGGTGGCTCAGGTGGTTAAGTGTCCAACTCTTGATTTCAGCTCTGGTCATGATCTCAAGGTGTGCGGGTTTGAGCCCCACGTCGGGCTCTGTGCTGACAGTGTGGAGCCTGCTTGGGATTCTCTCTCTCCCTCTCTCTCTTTCTCTGCCCACCCCCTCAAAATAAAAAAATAAACTTAAAAAAAGAAATAATAAACATTTATCAAGTAACTACGCTAAGTAGGGACACTACGCTAGATAAGACAGGACATATACCCCAGGAGTATTCTTGCTGTTGGAAAGGTTTCCACACTGGAGAGAAAAAAGATAAAAATAAAACCTGAAAATTGTTTTGGTGCTTGATGTGAAGAAGGAGGAGGAGGAGAATATTCACTACGTATCGAAGTCTCAGTATGTGGTTAGAATTCATTTAAATTGCTTTGTGTTCTTCTTCACAGTTAATCCACACAAGAGCCCTATGAGGAAATCGCTGGTTTTGTCTGCATTTTGCAGATGAGAAAAGTAAGGAACAGAGAAGGTAACTAACTTGCCTAAAGTCACACAGCCTGCAAATAGTAGCTGCGATGCAAACCCCTATAGCCCACGGTCGAAACGCTTGGTTCGTGCTGCCTCCCTGCTGGGGAGCTAATGACAGGGCACTTGATCTACAGAGAAAATATCAGCGAGTGTAAATTTCAGCCTCATATTTCATATGAAACACAGGAAAAGTCAGCATCTATTCACTCTACCAAATTGTGTAGGAAGACTCTTACTCCCGGGCAGAAGGGAGAAGAAAAAGGACTCCTTTGGACGTTGTGATTAGCATCTTGACATTGTCATCGTGCCGAGAGACAAGAACTTTACTGACCTCATAGTCCCAGCCTCCTCGGATCAAACAAGATGCAACTCAAACTTTAATCCACCAAAAATGAAGACTGTATTATACAAATCCTAATATACTTTTGAAAAAATTATCTGGAGAAAAGTCCATGATGACATTGTAAATGTTCAGGGGTCAAAGCAGGATATAAAACTGTGGGTATGTGTTATAGCACACTCTAATTTGCACACAGGAGAAACCCTTATAAAGCATGTAGGAGTTGAATATGTAGGAAATAAAAGCTGTAGAAAATATGAATATTGTAGTGATTTCCATGTGATGGTATTTGGGGTTATTTCTATTTTCTCCTAGTCTTGTCTCTTATTTTCTGAGTTTTCTAAACAGGTTTCCTTTATTTCAGTCTACACACACACACACACACACACACACACACCTACACACATATTATGGAAAAACAAATGGAAATTACACTGATCTTATTCCCAGATTATTTTTAAATTTATAGAAGTCCACTTGACATACTGCAGAAGAATCCAGTAATAGCAAGGATATTTCTTCTTGAGTCATTAAGTCTAATCTATAACTTTATTAACATGATGAGAGAGTATTTTCCAAGTTCCAGGAGGCTGTGAAATAGACTTTTCTCCTCCAGATGAACAACTTTTACCCGGAGTCGGAGGCTCAAACACAGTGGGGAAAAATGTGAAAACATCTTAAGGCTTCCTCTCATTTTTCTGGAAATCCAGGGGGGAAGAGAAGAGGGGGTCTCAGCAGAGGTGGGGAAACAGGAGTTACAATTTCTCGGCGCTCAGACAGAATCACCGGCGCACGGGCCCCCATGGGCAGCGGGGCTGGGCGGATCACCCCCACTTTTGTCCTAACGAAGCTGGGACGGGTTATATCCGTGTGATTCATGCACGTTGCCAAGCAAACACTTAGAGAGTATATTCCACATTTCAAGAAACATGGGAAAGGGTATTCGTGGAAGTGAAGATGATTCCTGTTTTTTCCCAAAGTTTGAGATGTAGGTAAGAACATACTTTACTCTCCTGTTCCTCTCGCTTGCGCTGCTGTTTGTCTTGTGGCAAATGGCGAGGGCCGTCCGCCCTCTGTCTGGAGGACAAGACGGGAATGGCGCGGACTTCGCCGAACATAAAGGGGTGGCCACCGCTGGTCTCCAGCAAATCGGCATCATGTTCTGATCTCAAAATGTCGTCTGCAACAGAATTCCCTGGGAATCTTTAAAACCATTTTTTTAACGTGTATTTATTTTTGAGACAGAGACAGAGCATGAACGGGGGAGAAGCAGAGAGAGAGGGAGACACAGAATCCGAAGCAGGCTCCAGGCTCTGAGCCGTCAGCACAGAGCCCGACGCGGGGCTCGAACTAATGGACGGTAAGATCATGACCTGAGCTGAAGTCGGACACTTAACTGACCGAGCCACCCAGGCGCCCCTCCCTGGGATTCTTTTTAAAAATAAGACTCCTGAATGAGAAATTCAAAGATTCCAGTCAAGTGGGCTAGGGCCAGGTTTTGGAATCTACACTTGATAATCACCTCACGTCAGCAGGAACCAATGAAAACAATGTGTTTACAATTACAAGGCCCAAATGTAACTTTATATTTTCCAGTCACTACATTTTTAAAAAGTTAAAAGCAACACAAGAAATTCAGTTTATTTTTAATTAATTTTTTTGTTTTATTTTAAAGAGAGAGGCATGAGCAGGGGAGAGGTGCAGAGAGAGAGAGAGAGAGAGAGAGAATCCTAAGCGGGCTCGATCCCCTGACCCTGGGATCATGACCTGAGCCGAAATCAAGGGTTGGATGTTCAACAGACTGAGCCACCCGGGCGCCCCAAGAAATTCCTTTTAAAAATGTATTTCAGGGGCGCCCGGGTGGCTCAGTCGGTTGAGCACCGACTTCGGCTCAGGTCATGATCTCGCGGTCTGTGAGTTCGAGCCCCGCGTTGGGCTCTGTGCTGAAGGCTCAGAGCCTGGAGCCTGCTTCGCATTCTGTATCTCCCTCTCTCTCTGCCCTTCTCCTTCATCTTACTTCAGATCTATCATTTCAACACGTAATCCTTGTTAACAAAATTCTTGATTTTTTCCAGGTCTCCAAGACTTGGTTGTAGTCCATACTCCCCCACAAACTTCAATTCATAGTAGCTACACTCAAGTGTTCACGTGGTATTATCACAAGAGATCTATCGTTCTCATTCGGCTTTGCAAGTATCATCCTCATGTCACTTCCCATTACTTAAATAAAAGCTGCCTTAGTCTGCTAGAGTTTTAGAACAAAATATCATAGGTGGCTTGTATACAATAGCGAGTTATTTCTCACAGCCGTGGAGGCTGGAGTCCAAGATCAAGGTGCCAGCATGGTTGGAAAAGGGTGTCTTCTCCATAGACTTCTCACTGTATTGTTGAGGGGCAGAAGGAGGAGGGAGCTCTGTGGGGGGGGCGGGGTCTCTTGTATAAGCGCACTGATGCTACTCATGAGGGCACCACCCTTATGACCTAATCACCTCCCCAAGACCTCGAGTTCTAATACTAACACGTTGGACTTTAGGATTTCAGCGTGTGAATTTTAGGAGGACACAGACATTCAAACCAAAGCAGCACTCAAAGCCAGACAATGTATCGGGCCACTATCGTTGGCTCCAACATCCCCCTCCAGACTTGGGACAGGAGACTGAGTTCCCGAACCCAGGTCTGTCTCAAGATACGTCCCTGGGGGCGCCTGGGTGGCTCAGTCGGTTGAGCGTCCGACTTTGGCTCAGGTCATGATCTTGAGTCATGAGTTTGAACCCCGCATCGGGCTCTGTGCTGACAGCTCAGAGCCTGGAGCCTGCTTCAGATTCTGTGTCTCCCTCTCTCTCTGCCCTTCTCCTGCTCATGCTCTGTCTCTGTCTCTCTCTCTCTCTCTTTCTCAAAATAAATAAATGCCAAAAAAGAAATTAAAAAAAAAAAAAAAAGATACGTCCCTGACCTTGCATGAGTGACCGCTTCACCTGTCAAGATCCCGCTTCCCTCGCCCGGAGGGAAATCCGGAATGGGAAGACCTCTGGAGACACCTTCTTGAAACTCAGTAGTGCTAACAAATGGATTATCGGCCTTTTGGTTCCAGGAAAAGAGCATTTTTTCTTTTCTTCCCATCTGTGTTTTGCGATTCTTCTCAGAGAGTTAAAGGTGACGCAGGAGGACCCGCCCAGTCCTTCACGAAGCCAACTGGCAGCACCAGTTCCGTGGCCGAATGACAGGGAATCACCACCAACCTAGGAGGCAGTCATGCCTGGGGGAGCCCACCTCTCAGAAGAAAAGCAGCTCTCAACTTCAGGCCCCTCTATGGGCAAGCTGATGATTTGATGTGTGCACGTAATTTTAACTTCCGGTGTTAATTAGGACAAGGGAGACAATGCTGATGTAACAAACAACTCCCAAATCTCAGCCGTTTAAAACAAAAGTTTACTTTTTCCTCGCACGACACATCCAGTGTGGGTCAATGCTGTCTACTATGGGTTGAATTCATTCACATATTGAAGTCCTAACCCCCACTATCTCAGAAGGAGATCTTATTTGGAAGTAAGGTCATTATAACTGTAAATAGTTCAGATGAGGTCACCCGGAGTAGGTCAGGCCCCAATCCAATATGGCTGCTGTCTGTATCACAAAGAGGAAGTTTAGAGACTGACGTGCACACAGAGAAAAGGCCACATGAAGAGATGGCAGTGATGTTTCTAGAAGCCACCGAACGCCGAGGATTGCCAGGAAGACAATAGAAGCTAAGGAGAGGCTAGAAGAGATTTTTCCCTCCCAGCCCTCAGAAGGAACCGACACTGACGATGCCTTGATCTTGGACTCAGAGCCTCCAGAACTGTGAGACAAGACACACCTCTTGTTTGAGCCGCTTAGTTGGTGAAACCCTTTAACTTCAGCTCCAGCAAACCAATGCACTGTCCCTCAGGAGCCTGAGATGCTATCTCGTAGTTGCGCCATGAGTGACTCATGGCCTTCTGAGTAGTAAGACCCAGGGGAGAGCTTCCAGAAGGATCCCCTATGCTTCGGGCCCTGAAGTGACGCCGGCCACTTCCCTCGAAGGGCTGTTGGCCAGCAATTCTCCTACAGGCCCTGAGGCAGAGCTGAGAACCTGGGGCAAAGTCTGGGGAGCCTCAGCATCTCCAGACCCCTCCCAGCAGGGACCCTCCCCAGAGTCGAAAATACTAATGTCGGCCAAAGAAGGCTTTGCTAGGGTGGTCACTACAGAGTCATTCCGGTCTTGCCCCTGGTGACTTTCGGGGGGCGTTATCAGAGGTCAGGTCCACGCAGCTTTCACTGCATTTCAGACGTCTGCTGACCCGTCCTGATTAGGACTGGCTGTTGGGAGGGTGGTGTGCACACAGGCTCAGCTCGGAATGAGTTCC
Source organism: Paguma larvata (assembly GCA_030068075.1). Taxonomy (NCBI): domain Eukaryota; kingdom Metazoa; phylum Chordata; class Mammalia; order Carnivora; family Viverridae; genus Paguma; species Paguma larvata. Next base: position 51,112,053 of record CM057841.1, read on the forward strand.
GGGATGGAAGAGGATCAGTCGTGACGGGTGAATAATGAGGGGAAACGAGACCACGTACACCAAGTGCCCTCCCCTCTGGCTCTCGAGGTGGGGGCAATGCTCGTCTCCGCCTCAGCACAGCAAATAGACCAGAGGGGCGCCTGGGCGGCTCAGTCAGGTGGAGCGTCCAGCTCTCCCTCAGGTCATGATCTCCCGGTTCATGAGTTCGAGCCCCACATCGGGCTCACTGCTGTCACTGCAGATCCTGCTTTGGCTCCTCTGTCCCCCCCCCCCGCCCCGCCCCTTCCCCTGGCTTGCGCTCTCCCTCAAAAATAAATAAAACATGAAAAAACAAACCAAAAAACCAGGATTAAAACCTACTTTGCTCAGAGGCTCCTAGCAGGGGCCCTCACCATAGCGCCTGGCCCAGAGGCGTGGCTCTCATTAGTCATTGGCAGTCCCCCCCCCCACCCCCTCACCCATGGCTCTGTTCTAGAAAGAAGTTTGAAACAGGAAAAGCAAGACTGTGCTGAGCAGCCATCAGTAAGATACATTCCTCCATCAGGCACGTAGGAAGGACCCAAACAAGGAGTCGGTCACCATTCTCTCTTCTGACCTTCAGGACTCACCAAGGTATGGCTGGTTCTAAAGGATGCAAGGGTGAAAACACTTTTATCCAAACACGTCCTAGGGAGCCGCACCGCTCCACAATTTAACAAATAGCCCAGTGCAGAAACACGCATGCAAGCAGCAAGCTTTTAGGTGTCCCGGGAACGTGGTCGAGTAACATCTCCGTCCGAAACATGGGCTGCAGAAGCTTCTCAAACGTGCAGCAGGAGAAAGATTATTAAAGTGTTTCTTTTAAGATGACTTTTTAATTGCACAATAATAATCTCCCAGCATCTCTGCCTCAAGGAGCTCAGGGAAATATTTAGCGAGCATTTGTGCGTCCTAAGAGAAAGGCTGATACATAATTGCAAATTATTGCCACTTCTGCAGGTCCCGCTGCCGAGACGATCTCCCCGCAGGCTGACAATCAGAAATCTGCTTCTAATCTGGTGGTTTTTCCCAGCTGGTAACCTTTTCCTTTATTCCTGGGTAGAATGGAAAGGAGTGTTGTATGCCTCCGCCTTTTGCTTGCATGGACCGTTTATCATATCCCAGGCCCGTTTGTCTGTGTACCAGCCTAACCACATTAGGTAAACAGAGTTCCAGGAGGGACCGACAGCTGTTAGCCAGACGAGTCATCGCAAAACACAAAGCTTCAGTGCACAGCTGCCACAGAAACATAATTTTCAAAAATACGGCAGCCAGGAGGCGGTTTGAGGAGAGAATCTTCAGGGGACTGTTTATTAGTGCTTAGTTTGAAATGGAGGCTTCAGTTCCCAACCCCTTACTCGAGCCCCAAAGCCCCGCATTTCTGGCTCTGCTCACCTCTCTGAGCTCCCTTCTCCGCTCTGCACCTCCCTTGCCGGGAGGTATTCTGAGCCTTGCTTCACTTACTCCTCACAGCATCCCTTTGAGGCAGATAGAAGGAGGACTGCCATTTTCCAGAGGAAATTGCAGTTCAGAGAGGTTGAGTAATCTGCCTGGGGTCACACAGCGACAAGGGGGAAGAGCTCCTCGTATCGTTCTGATATTTGTTAAAACAGTGAGGAAGACTTTACTTAGGACTTACGCAATGGGTGTCAAGGCTATCCCCATGGAGGAGAGAGATAAACTCGACTCTGAACCCCCTCTGAACCCTCTAGGGGTTTCTGTCCAATAAGCAGAGTGTAGAGGGTCAGTGGATGGAAAATTCCTAGGAGGGGACGTCAGGGGTAGTGACATTCTTGCTGAAGTGACTTAACGGGATTCTTGCCAAATGCCTTATACCTCAAGGTAGAGGTCGAGGTCGAGGTCTTTTAAGTCAAGGATCAGGACAGACATCAAAGCAGAGGGTGGGGGAACTCGACCAGATGGCAAGCGTGGGGTGTCCCCAAGAGGCTGACTTAGCAGGATTTTTGGTAAAACTGGGCAAGGCAACCCAAAACAGGATAGGCAGAGGCTTACAGCTGATGCTTCGTAGAAAGAGGGCTCTGGGGAACCTGCCTAAAATCTGGGCAGAGAGGGTCTTTGTCAGGGTGCTGATGTGAACCAGGTAGGCAGTTCCTACCCTCACGGAGCGTGGAGTCTGGAGTCCAGCAGTGACTGTATTATTGTCTGTGAGGTCACAGCCATCCACAGCGGGCCAGGACCCTCCCTTGGGTTTCCTTTCCTTTCAACAGTATCTGACCAGGGGGTAGAGGGTGGAGGGAGTCTTAGGGGAGAGGGGAAGTAATGAGAGGAGATGGAGCAGCCTGTGTGGGTCGGTGAGTTTCAGAACCTGCCAGTAATCTCAGCCCCGGGCTGGGTGTTGGTCTCAGCTCTGTACCCCTTGGTTCCTGGCCCGTTTCTCCCTGGCTGTCTTGTCTGGGCTGTGTCGTCTAACCCTGACGGACCGCTGAGATTTGGACAGCGTCTTGACTTGCCAGGCTCTGACGGAGAGTTAGCCTCGAGGACAGGCCAACTGGGGGAGACCATTTCCTGCTTGATTATACTGGATTCTTCTCAGTCCTGCATTTTGTTAAACAGGGGGGCGCCGGTCCTCCAGAAGAGCCTATTGCCTCTGGACATACTACAAGGACATTGTAAGCTGGAAATATGTAGCAGGATGTAGATGTGGGATGATAAAGAGAGAGAGCCTTCGTGTTTTCTCCCCTCGGCTACCTGGAAGCTCACGGACAAACCCGAATGCGGGTGACATCTTGCCACCTTGCCCTCAGCTTCTGACACAATCTCCTCTTTCCCACTTTCACGACTCGCGTCTCCAGCCTTCTTTCGCTTTGCCCTCAGGCAAACCACCGGAAACAGTTTTCTTACAACTAGATGCGGGGCTTGAACCCACAACCCTGGGATCAAGACCTGAGCGGACAGCAAGAGTCGGACCAACTGAGACCCAGGCGCCCCTAAGCCATTTGCTAGTAGGCACGGTATACACTACGGATAAGAGACATCGGAGGGCATCTATTTATGTATATGTACATAAATACACGTACATGTTAAGTAGCTGTCAGCCACAACAACACAGAAAAAGTATAAAAAGTATCCATGTTTGATAAGGAGCCAAATGCCGTACGTGGACTTGGCTTCCACGCAAATCCCAGCTCCATCTGTAGCTGCCTTACTCTCCTCACGTGTTTACCTGCTCTCTGTCTCAGGACGCTCATAGCAAAGAAAGAGAAGAAAGAAAGAGAGTATAAAGCTCACAGTGTGAATTAAGGAAAGGAAAACGTGTGAGGATGCCATCAGGAATTCATTTCCACCTCTGCTAAACCGACACACCTTTGAATCTCGGCGCAAGGTCAGAGTTACATTCCTGCAGAGGCTACACGGTAACATCCCACTTCCCAAGAGGCTATGCGAATTAGCCTCCTTAGCCGCCCAGCACTTCTTCGGGGGAACAAAATGTTACTTTGGACCGTGAAGAAAGACAAACAATGTTAAAAGAAATGTGTTCTGCTTTGTATCCCTGCCTCTGAAGCGCGTCTGTATTCTGAATGACAATGCAGAAAGGAAAGACAGTCCTAAGGCGGGCGGATGCCTCTTCCCAGAAAGATGACTCACCTCCTCTGTGACTGTCCCGCTGAGACTTGTTTATGAGGGGGGCATCCTTTGAGAGCAGCTGGTTGTGCACGTGTGATGCTCTGCATCTTGCTTCCGTGTAGACAAATCGAAGCAAGTTCATTAGCAATGCACGATCTCGTAAAAACTGATAAAAGCTAATTCCATGCAAACCTCGTGTGCGTATATGTACATTGCAGGCTGGTCACCTGGCCAGAATGCCAGAGAACAGGAGTGGCTCCCTGTCCCCACTGCCTCTTCCCCAGTAGAGAACCCAGCACCGTCTGGAGACAGGAGGGTGTCCCCCACATCTCATCCACCCTTAGGAGCTGCCCCTGTACAGCAAGCCAGCCTCTCTCTCTCTCTCCCCTACCCCACCCCCACCAGCTGGCCTCCATGTACCCCGGCAGTTGTCAGACACAAAAACACAGAAAGAGCCTCCCACTTTTGGCCTCTCAACCTTTCTTCGGGCAAAGCCAGCTTCTCCATAACCCTCCAAGTGCTTTAGTCTCTCTGTTTCTCTTTCTTCCTAGAGCGACTGGCACCTTCACCGAAGCCCGTCGAGATCCTCCCTGTCCTGCAAAGCCCATGTGAAATGTTTCCTTCATTTCAAAACTTATGTATCGATACGCAGGTGCTGATGGGTGCCGAGGCGACCGACCGTGGTGGGGAAAAGCTCCTAGAGCTTAGGTGTTCGAGGCGAGAGGTGGAGAATTCCGGAAAACAAAACACATAGGCTATCACGTAGCGATGAGTGCTTCGAAGAGAAATAAAGTGAGTTGCGGGAAGAAGGAGGGGTGGTGTCGCAGGTACTCTTTGGGGCAGGAGATTGTAAGGGCAAATCGGGACTGATTCCATTTTGCTTAAGGGCAAACTGGGACTGACTCCATTGTGTTTCTGTGTCCTCCACCTTGAGTCCGCAGCGCCTGCGCAGAAGCTTGACCTATGGAACAGGACCCTTGACCCTTCCTCGGCCAATCGGCTAGGGTCACAACCATCACCCCTCCCACTGCCCCTAGACCCCTTTAAAACTATTGTGTTTCTAGAATGCGCTCTCTGTCTCTCTCTGTCTCTCTGTCTCTCTGTCTCTCTGTCTCTCTCTCTCTCTCTCTCTCTCTCTCTCTCTCGACCCACCGCTGCGTCGGTGAGGAGGAGATTGAGCTCGAGCTAGCTCAAATAAAGGCTCTTTGTTTTTGCATCGGACTCGGCTCCCTGGTGGTTTTTGGGGTCCCCGAATTCTGGGCATAACAAGCTCAGGCTCCCCCAGGAAGGCTTCCTTTTTCCCCGGGGAGGAAACTGCATCCCTCCCCTGAACCCCTACTTGTCGCTCTCACAGGGCACCGCCCTAAAGCGCTTTCCACAAAACATGAGGTCAGATCACTGCTGGTGGGTCTCACCGGGGCAAAAAGATCTCCATGGCCAAGTACATCAGAGAAAAGCTGGGGTGCACGAAATAAAGGAGACTCCCTTACCTTCGCCATGTTAATACAGACCAGAGACCTGCAAGGGGAGACCTCGAATGCCCCTTCCCCCAAATGTTATTGGACTGCAGTGCTCTCCCGCGGGGCACTTCACAGGGTGAAAACTTCCAAGTTTGCTTGAAGACTTTTCTAGAATATTAGCTCTTTAATGATAAGTACGACACTCAATCTCTGTGCATGATAACACAGCTCACGCCATGCAGTTGGCATCCACAAATAAACACTTTCCGGGGCGCCTGGCTGCGTGTGCGACAGCGTGTGTGACTCTTGATCTCATAGTCAGGAGCTTGAGCCCCGCTGGGTGTAGAGATGACTTAAATAAATAAACTTTAAAAAACAAAAAACAAATAAACACTTTCATTGCTAGAGGTCCGTTTCTTTTTTTTTTTTTTATGAGTAACATTCTTCTTCTTTTTTAAATATTTATTTATTTTGAGAGACAGAACATGCACACGCAAGGAGGGGGCAGAGAGACAGGAAGAGAGAGAGAGTCCCAAGCAGGCCCTGAGCTGTGGGTGCAGAGCCCCATATGGGTCTTGAACTCACAAACCATAAGATCATGCCCTGAGCTGAAATCAAGAGTGGGATGCTTAACCGACGGGAACACCCAGGCGCCCCTAAAACTCAAAATTTTTAGTTCTGCAGTCACACCAAGTCCTCAAGGGCACAACTGGCTAGCGGCTGTTGCCTTAGAGAACACAGGTAGAGAACACAGGTTTCTCATTGTAGAAAATTCTCTTGGACAATGCTGCCAGAAGCATATCCCTCCACCACCAGCTCCCTGATATTGCTCCCAAACAGCCTGTGTCCTTTTCCGACTTTTCCTCTGAAGACCTTGAGCGGAAACCAGCAGGCTCTGTCCCTGACAACACCATTATGCGGCCATTTTAAGACAGCCAACCATGGGACAACCATGAGACCAGAGGCCAGCAGCAAACTGGCGGCATCGTCTCAGAGGGTCTGTCCGTCTCTCGGTCTCTGCCCACCCTCTGGTGTTCGTTACACCAGTGACGCCATACTCTGCATGCCAGAGTGTCGTTCCTGTGAACAGAGCTCAGAGAGCACGGTTCCTGCTGAGGAGTCAAGAAGGCGTTAGATAAGGCACAGAGATAGGTGATTTGAGTCCCTGCCTCCCCTCACTCCCCTGTGCGGGCAAGACTGTTTAACCAGGGTTAAGCTGTGAGTTCCTGGAGGGCAGACCCAAGGCCAAGGTGCGAACACAAAGGGTGAATTTCCTGTGGAGTGGAGTCTGTGGTTCTTCAACAGACATTGGCCTTCCCACATGCACTGGAAAATCTTAAGCCAATTTCACGACGAATTCACAAGCTAACTAGGACCAGACTACTCGTCACCGTGCAGCACAGTCACGCCGTGGCGTGTATCCTAGGCCGAGCCTTCATTTAGATTACAAATTTTCCCAGCACAGTTGTTACTGGTAATTAAACCTACTTTGATTGTTCCATTACACAGAGATGACATGACAGTAAAGGAATCGAACATAACTAATCTTTATCTCATTTCTAAAGGGGCACAGAAATGAGAGCCAACGATGGTATAAAATACACGAATGATGCATGCCCATCGGTTTTTGTGGGTTTTGCCAGCCTGGCTCATGGAAACACAGAGATTTAAGCCATCTTAATATGCAAGCGTATATCTGTTTTATTGTCGCACAATGAAAATTAAACATGGATGAAAACACCATGAATAGCTTTGAAAAATCACATTGGCAGAGCCTGGAAATAAATTCTCAGCAATTTACATTTTCGTAATCTAGTTCTAAAAGCATTTCGCTATAATCCCTCCCTAACCTTTAATTCCTAGTCTATACCTGCTGCCAGAAATAGGGGCTGTCTCAAGTCACTGACTTTTTGGCTCAAGTGACTACCTAGACTTCCCGGGCCTGGCTGGTTTCCATTAGTTTTTCATTTAATTGTATTGTATTGTATTGTATGATTTTATTTTCAGATTCAAGTTCCATTTCTCCTCCTTTCAAAGGGTACACTCTATCAGAATTACCCAAAGGTCTGGATACAAACGCAGATACCACCTGAGGCAGTATCCCTGAGGCCACAGTCCAAGAACCTCCAGCTCGCAGGAGATTCTAGGGCGGCCTAAAACTACTGACCACTGTATCTGACACCAAACCATCAAGAGCAAGGACCAACTGTTACGTGTCTTTATATCTCTAACATCCAACTCTGTGCCTAGCCGAAGAGTGGGCGCCTGACCAGAGAATGTACTGAACCAAACTCATAAACTTTTTCGTTTCTAATGGGACTTAAAACAAAAAAAAAAAAAAAAAAAAAGGGAAGGACCACATTATGTAGGAATCAGTCCACTCCAGCCCACTTTCTACAAAACAATCCACTCAGCTTCCTCCTGGGGCCTCCCCTGAGACTCATCTGCCCAAATTGCCAACTCCCAAGACCAGAAAACAATGTCTCTCCAGAAGTACCGGGAATGGTAGCTCCTGGCACTGGTGGCCACCGCCCGTCCTCTCCTCTGAGGCCGCCATATTGGCAAGTGCTAGAAGGGGGCGCTTTATCTTGTCCAACAACAAACGTCTCCCTTTGGGGCCCTTCCGCCAATGTCTTCAACCTTTCCAGCAGAATCACCCAGAAGCATGTTCAGAAATGTATGTTCCGGGGGCACCTGGGTGGCTCAGTCAATTTTGGCTCAGGTCATGACCTCACGGTTTGTGAGTTTGAGTCCCGCATTGGGTTCAGTGCAGACCCTGCCTAGGATTCTCTCTCTCTTCCTCTCTCTGCCCTTGCCCTGCTCATGCTCTCTCTCTTTCTCTCTCTCTCAAAATAAATAAAAATTAAAAAAAAAAAACCTTAATGAAAAAGTAATTCACGTTCCTGGGTGGGTTTTACCCTGAAGTAAGTGACTATGGGGCGGGATGTGGCACATGAGGTGACCATGCAGCATCCTGGTCCCCGGAGGACTCTGATGCTGAGGACCCCTGTCCCATCTGTATGAAAATCCCTATTTAAACCTGGTCCTCAAGGAACTCCTGCAACTTCCTCTCCTTAAAAGGGGGAAGACTCTGGCTCCTCAACTCTGATTTGGGGGTGGGGGATAGTTGATGGAGGATAGGGGTGCGAGTTGGCAGGGTGAGAGGGGGAAGCGTCTGCTTTGCAAATACCCAACACAGCAGTTGTAGCTAGTATAGTAAGATGCGGGGGCAAGGGGAGACCCTCTCCTATGACTTCCTTGCAAGAGTTTAGAGACCCTCCCACACTGAAGGAACGGAGGAAACTCCGATGTCCTAGGAAAATAATGCTCAGTGCACGTTCCCTAGGAGTTTTCCCTTCTCTCCACAGCCTACCTGGCCCCCACCGCCCAAGCCCAGGCTGAATTCATTGTTCGCTAAGCCCCTCACCCCCCAGGGCATTTAGCCCTTTTCCTGGATTAAAGCATTTATCTGGCATTAAAGTTAATTGTTTGTTGTAGGTCTTTTCCCCAGACAGCCTTTGCTCCTGAAGGCTGATTGGGATTTTCTTATCTCTGTGCCACGCAGGCCTGGCCATGGGGTGCTGCTCAAATAAAGGTTCCAGATGGGTGGGCTGCAGATAAGGTCCACCCTGCGGCCTAGGATGTGCTTTTTTGGGAGAAACACCAGCGAGGTGTTGGCTTTGCGGGCTGGCCCGGACCTTGTTACAACTTTGCTTCTCTCTAACACATCTTCTAGAATTATGTCACTACCAACAAATCTGTGTGCAGAAACTACAGAGACAAGTCATTTCCTCTAACAGACATTGCCCGTTAACCTTGAAGCCTGTGTGGTTTTGCAGGTGTGGAGATATACACACGCCCATACATATATAATCTTATTATGATGCACTTCACCTTGTGATGTGCCTTGTGCTATGGCTTCCAGCCTTACGAACGCCATAAAAATGAAATGTTTTTATAGCAGTATTTCTGATCTTGAAAGGAGATGCTGTGGAGAGGGCCTTGGTACCCAGCAAAGCATGTCGGGATGCGGCATTTTACGTTAAAGCGACCCGGACCCCTGCCACGCTCTGACTTTCTCGTGTTGGGAGTATGTGAATTTTTCTGAACGTTTAAAGCAACTTTTTCTGTCCCTTGGGTCCAGACTTTTGCAAGAGCCCCTCGCTCGCCTCCGGTCGCTCCCCACTCTCGATTCATTCCCACCCTGCTTCCACAGAGATCTCCCGGGAAACCCTTATTCCTCTCCCTTCTGGAAGAAGTTCAACCTCCATTTTGCTTTCATTTCCAAAGCCTTTTCATCTGTTCCCAGAGCTCCGTTCTGAAAAACGTCCCTTCGTGTTCCAGGGCCCTACGCCGCCTACCCCCTGAGCAAGACCCCTCACCCATACCTGGCTTCTGCTGTTCCCTGGGCCCAGAGGGTCAACTTCCCCACCTTGGCCTCTTGAAAGCCCACCTACCTCTCAAATCCCACTGGAGTGCCAGATGCAGTTCAGTGGATGGGATCGTAACCGGGCTCCACCATTTACCTGCTATGAGACCAGGAGCGAGGCACTCGAGCACTCCGAGCCACACTGTGCTCCTCTTCAAAATGAGGTTTCAGACAAAGGATATCTGAAAGAAAGAGCAATAAAATCCTCAATGATTTTCAGCCCTCGACTTCATTCTCCGAACCCGTCTCCCAGCCCTTCACATACAGAGCTGAGAGCGTCCTGTGCGTTGCTGGCGCTGAGAATCATGTTTTGTTATCCAGCCCAATAGACCAGGAGGCTTTAGAGGCCAAGGGGCCCCATCTTAGGCAAGCCTAGCACACAGTTGCTACACCGTGGATATGGGATATTTATCTCTTGATTCACAATCAGATCCATATAATTCATAGGTCACTTGCCTCTGAGCAATAGGTCACTTGCCTCTGAGCAGTGGTGTTGAAATAAATGAACACAGAGGTCAGAGCTATCTAACCCTGAACTCTAGCTGTGTGGCCTTACCAAGACGTTTTTAAAATTTCCTAATCGGGAAAGTGAGGCTAGTAAACTCCTCTGAGTGGCTGCTCAAAGGATTAAGTTCGCTAATGTGGGTGAAGGTGCCATTAACATTATTATCTGGATGCCAAGAAGCTTTCAGTTTGGGCTCTTGCAGCCTCGGCAAGGACTGGCAAGGGGAACACCTTGAGTTCAGTGCTTTTTTTTCAATTTTATTTTTAATAGCTTAGTGTTTACTTATTTTTGAAGGAGAAGGAGATAGAGCGTGAACGGGGGAAGGACAGAGAGAGAGAGGCAGAATCAGAAGCAGGCTCCAGGTTCTGAGCTGTCAGCACAGAGCCCGACAGGGGGTTCGAACCCACACACCGTGAGATCATGACCTGAGCTGAAGTCGGAAGCCCAACCGACTGAGCCACTCAGGCGCCCTACAGTTCAGTGGTTTTAAAGGCCTTAGGAACTGTGGCTCAACTGCCCCACGATCGAGGGCCCCACGGTGATAGTTCGTGGGCTCCCCTAAGCCCCGCCCCCATCCCCGCCCCATCCCCGCCCCTCAAGGCCTTAGGTCCCGCCTCTCCCCGCCCAGGTCGCGGCTGCTCTGCGCATGCGCACTCGGTCAAGCGCCACCGAGGAGTTTCGGTCCGAAGAGAAACTTTGCTCAGATGTCCCGACCTCGTCCGTCCCCGGAGGCTGCCAGGTAAAGTCTCCCCGGCCCCTGGCACTCCGAGCAGGGCCCGGCCCGGCCTCGAGCGCGGCGCCGCGGCCTTCCGCCGGGACTCTTCTCGCCGAGCCCACCTACCCGCCTGCGGAGCCCGCGCTCGGGGCGCTCGCCTCCTGGCCGCCCGCGGGGCCCCGGGGCCCTTGCCCCCGTGGGCGCACACCCAGCATCGTGGGCCCGCACCCCTTCCCCCTGCGCAGCCGCCTTTCCTCTTCAGCTTAGGGCTTCTCGGGAGTTCCATCCCAGAAACCCGGAGCCAGCCCCAGGCAGCTCCGGGTTCAAGGCCCCGGGGGCCACTTCCAGCCGTGACCCTGTGTCTCCCAGTTACCTAACCTCTCTGGGCCTGGGCGGGATCAAGTCCTGACCTCGCCGGGCAGTTGTGAGGATAGGGAAAAGCGTGGGCTGTGTAGGATGAGCCCTTGCCCAGAACAGGGCGGCTGCTACTGTGGTGTTTTTATGGAGGGGATTCCACGACCAGCCCCTCCCTGGGACAGACGTTTTTGCCGAGTTTTGCTTCTGCTGGTTCCTCTGGTCAGTCCTGGGGCCTCTTAAAAACCCACACTCGGTGGGTCCAGTGCGCACCCTGGCGGGCCAGTTTTCTGGACGCGGGCCTGTGTGCATGGGGTACACTCCGGGGTCCCCTCTAGTGCCTGCATGCTGTGGCTTTTCAGCCGTGTGGTCGTTTTTGATATCCACTGCTGTCACCCAACCCCGTTGAGTGACAATCGCGCCATGAAGAAAGAGGCAAAAAAAAGAAAAACAAACCAAAAAAACAAAAGCAAATTCCTCCCGCAAACACCTGCCCATCTAAATGCCGGAGACATTCACGAGGGCAGTCACCATTCACCGGGCACTCCCGGAATGCCAGTCCCAGTGTGTGAACAATGCCATTGGTGTTGTTCACAGATACCTTCGAGCATGTCCACGCTGAGGAACGCAAGGCCCGGAGAGGTCATTCCTAACTATTTTGCAAGCAGTTCAGCCTGACCTAAATAACTGATTTTGCCCACTCTGCAGACTTGCCTTTCCCAGAGAGAAATTAAAACCAAACTGTTACTTTCTAGGGCTGCCGTAACAAAGTGTCACAAACTTGATGGCTTCAAACAACAGAAATTCATTCCGCTTCCGCCATAGTCCTGAAGCCCGGAAGTCTGGATCTCCTGCCTGTTGCGGCTTCTAATATATCTTGATGTTCCTTGGCTTGTGGCCACATCGCTCTAATCTCCGCCCCTGTCTTCACGTTGGCTTCTTCCGTGTGTGTGTGTCTGTCTGTCTGTCCTCTTCTCTCATAAGGACACCAATCCCTGAATGTAGGGCCCACCCTAAATCCCGGATGATGTCATCTCAAAGGTGAATACACCTGCAAAGATACCACTTCCAAATAACGTCACATTCTGAGCCTTCTGGGTGGCATGAATTTGGGGGGACCCTATTTAAACTACGACACAATCCAGCAACAAAATACACCAGTCAAAAGGAGCCACACATTCAAAGTCATGAATTCAGGGCACCACATGTGGTTACAAATCCAAATACTTGGTGTGATCAAGTAAACGGTTCTCAAAGTGGGTTCCTCTGCACCCCCCCCCCCCCCCCCCGCATCAGCGTCATCCTTGCTTGGGAGTCTGATGCTAAATTCCAGGCCCTTCCCCACAATTATCCAGTCACAGTTTTTTGGGGGCGGGCAGCAATCTCTGTTCTAACAGGGTGAATCTGTTACCACTAGAGTTTGGGAACTTTAAGGCCATTGAAGACATAGGGTTTTTAACTCTTAAAAAAAAAACAAACTTGATAAGGCAATTGAAGACGTAAGGGTTTGATAACCTGAGGGCCAGGCTGAGACACGTCTAACTTAACAATGACCCGTTTGCCAAACCTGTTTTACTGAAATATGGTCAAGGATTTCGACATGCAACTGTTGCATTTTTGAAAGAATATTCTACCATAATTTGTACTTAATCTTCGAAGCGAACGCATGGCACTACACTGTATCCTTAGCAGCTGTTTTTGCTCATTTTATCTTGCCAACAGTCATGCAGTTGGGGCGATACTATCACTCCTGCCATGTTAGTGACAAATACCATGAAAGTCAGTCCTGGGAAGCTGCGAGCTGCCCGACACCACAGAAGCAAAGGCAGGACTAGGAGCTTTTCGTCATAATTCTGGTTACTCAGGAGTTTGGTGTGTTTCCATTTCAGAAACAGTTTGAGAGATGAGGCTAAGGCCCGCTTAAAACAGCACGACGCTGGGACCAGATACTGTCACTTGCCCTACGACAAATACTCCGTCCTTTTACCGTTGGTGGCCAGAGAAGGACAACTCCATCTGTTGTTCACCCAGCGGTCGGAGAAGGTAGGTGACAGAAAGGCCCCTGCGATTAAAGTCCCAGGACATTTGAAAAGCCCACCAAAATCTGTCACTTGCATGCATCTTGAGGCCATGGATTCTCAAATGGACTTTGAAGATTGTGATGTTCAGGGGGACAGGAAGCTACAGGGTAGGACAGCAGTTGTTGGAGAAGTTTTAGAAAGAAAAAGAAGTAATTCGCAAGCAATTTGAAACACTTCTAGGTCAGGGTTTCTTAACCTGGGTGATATTGGCATTTGGGCTGGATAATTCTTTGTTGTGGGAGCTATTCTGTGCATTGTGAGATGTTTAGCATCGCCTTGGGTTTTACCCGCTAGGTGCTAGTAATGCAGACACACATGCACACAAACACACACACACAGGCGCGCGCACACACACGCACACACCCCCCCCCCCCCTTTGTGACAACCACAGGTGTCTCCAGACATCCCTGCCCTGGCAGGGACGGCGGCCACAACTGCCACTGCCCACAGCTGCTGTTTTAGACTCTAGAATAAATTCTCGAACACAGAAATGAGCAGCCTGGGCCCTGAAGCTGGCCGCCCACATGTGAACGCAGGCTCTCTCCTGGCCAGCTGTGTGACTTGGTGCTAGTTACTTACCCTCTCTGTGCTACAGTCTTTTTCCTTCCAAATGAGGACAAACTACTAGTCCTTGCTTGGTGGGGCTACTGCGAGGATTTCCCAGAGCACCTGAGCCAGCCGCCGGACCTGGCAAGGGTTTGCTAAGTTTCAGCTGCCGTCACTGGTGCTGTTAGCAGACAGGCCTGGGATTTTAGGATAAACTGTTGCACTCTAAAGAGATGTTGGGCTGAGGATGGAGTTTCCCTGGATACAGTCATTCTCCCTTGCTGTTGCGGTACTTCTGAGGTAAAGTCGGGCAAGCAGCAACTTCAGAATTACCCAAGCACCAAAATGAAAACGGGCCATCGGGACAGTGACCAGTATCCCCTCAGGGGGACAAAGAAAGCTGAGGAATCAGCTAATTTGGGCTTAGGCTTGTACGGATTCTTTTTTTTTTTTTTTTTTTAGGTTTTATTTCTTTAAGTCATCTCTACACCCAGCGTGGGGCTTGAACTCATGACCCCGAGATCATGAGTCGTGTGCTCCTCCCGACCGAGCCAGCGGGGCGCCCCTAGTTAGGCTCGTGGGGATTGTTTTTGGGTCTGGGTCAGGCAACGGTCCCATCAACACAGGAGGTTATGAAGATCCAGGTTCCAACAGGAGAAACCTCGCTGGAAACCAGGGGACCGGGTTCGATTCTCAGCTCTGCCAGAGAGCAGAGGAGAAGGACTTCAGCCTATGTTCTGAACAGTGAGACAAAACCACAGTGTAGAAAATCGAGGCCAGACCGAAATGGGTCTCCAGTTTCTGTGTCAGCCAGGTAGTGCTGTTCGTTGATTGTTATAGGAGAATCATCTTAGACCGTAAACTCTGGTGTGCAACGGTCACGTAAAAAAAAAAAAAAAAAAAAATATTTAGGAGCGCCTAGGTGGCTCAGTTGTTTGGGCATCCAACTGCGGCTCAGGTCATGATCTCATAGGTGGTGGGTTCGAGCCCCATGTTGGGCTCTGTGCTGACAGCTCAGAGCCTGGAGCCTGCTTCAGATTCTGTGTCTCCTTCTCTCTCTGCCCCTGCCCCACTCATTCCCTCTCTCTCTCTCAAAATTAAATAAATATTTAAAAATTAAAAAAAAAATAAAAAATAAAAGAATCTTTAATCTAATTAGATCCGGCTATATCCTCTCTGGCTCCGGAGGGCAAGAAATCCCCTCCCAGGCATTACTGGAGCTACACCTCTCCCCGGAGTCGCGCAAGCAGGGCTCGTGGGTTTCCCAGCAGTCGGTGGGGAAGGGGTGCCTGTCCTCAATCCCTCCTGCTTCAGGGCGGGCCCCCCACCGGCTTTGGAGCCCGCAGCCAAGTTCCTCTCCCCAAACAGGCCTGAAAACAGCGCGTAATGTTTGGAGGGCGAAGCTCTCCCTCTCCCTCTTTCCCCGCGGTTCTGTCCCCCTCTTTCCTTTCCTCCCTCCGCCCCCAGCTCTCCAGGGCTTGAAACAGGCCAGAGGAAATGCAAGAACAGAATGCAGACTGAAGTTTGAGGAAAGCAGCCTGCCTCCTTATTTGGCTTCCAAATAGAATCTCACAAGGTTTTACTTAACAAAAATGTTATGCTATTAAAAAGAAAGGTGGGGGGCGCCTGGGTGGCTCAGTCAGTTGAGTGTCCGGCTTTGGCTCGGTCGTGGTCTCGCAGTTCGTGGGTTCGAGCCCCGCATTGGGCTTTGTGCTGACAGTTCAGAGCCTGGAGCCCGATTCAGATTCTGTGTCTCCCTCTCTGCCCCTCTGTCTCTCTCTCTCTCTCTCTTTCTCCCTCTCTCTCTCTCTCTCTCTCAAAAATAAATAAACATTTAAAAAATTTTTTAAGAAAGAAAACTTGCCTACTTTGATGGGGGGCCTTTTTGGTGCTGACAGTTTGTGAATCATCAGTTTTGTGAACGTGTCTCTTCCTTCAAAACAGCGTCTTCTTAAGAGTATTCACAATAGCCACTCCTTCAGGTCAGTCTTTCTGTCAAGGCCCATGATTCCCTGTCAGTGCCTTCTGCCACTAATGCTTTGACGCTAAGGAGCTGACAGGATGGAGTCCTTCTCTGAGGGGTGATCGTACAGGTGTCTCTTTCCGGAGCACTTGGGTGGCCGTAGTCAGGACAGTAGAAACGTGTCCCTCAACCCTGTTTTCGCCAGCTCGTAACCCTTATTGATAGGAAGGTGTGTGCGATTTCTGTGGATTATGGCAGGTCCTGCAGTGTTACTGATTTATTAGCGGAGAGGAACTTGGAAGTGTTTTCTTTTGGTTTTTAAAAAGCTGGCTCGAATGGGACTTTAAATTCTGGAATGCTGCAGAATTTATAACGGCATCTGGATTGTTCTTACACAGATATATGGGGCCTGGTGCTAAAAATGCCAGCAAGGCCCCCTTGATTTAGCTTCCAAACATCAAGAACTACCCTTACAAGTTCACATGAATAAATATTTCACAAGGGCCAGGCCCTGTGCCATGAACTTCAGCCCCTAGCTCCTGTGGCTGGCTCTGTGACCTTGGGAGGTACTTGACCTTGGGAGGTATGAGCAGGGTGTTACCGTCCCCCCCATGGTGCCCTGTTGAGAAGAGGCCTATCCCGGACTCCCGCTGAGGGACGACTCCCTGACGGTTCAGTAGAGAGAGGATGGTGGGCACTGGCCAGGAGTGAGTGTCAAGGACGTTGAGGTCACATTCGCTGAGGAGATTGGTCCTGCACGAGGGGATATGCTTCTCCACCGCTGGCCCAGATCAGAGCGAGATCCTGACCAATCAGAGACAAGAGAAAGAAGGAGACTGACGATGCTCCACTGGAGCCACCGTTCTGAAGCCGGGAAGGCCTGGAACCGAGGACGGAGGTGGAAGGGGCAGTGCAGGGAGAAGAGACTCCTGTTCCTTCTCGTGCATGTGCAAAGAGACTGAAGGTAACGTGCGGGCCACGTACAGACAAAAAGGAGAAATGTCTCCTGAGACTTTGGCAAAGAGAAGTACACGCATGTACGACGAAACGACCGCTGGGGTGGGGCTTGGAGGGCCACAGCCTGCATGGGGGGGCTCAGGTCATGGGCTCAGGTGACCACGTTTCCGGTGTCTTTCTAAGGCCTTAATCAATGCAGGGCTTGAACTCAGGAGCCCCGAGATCATGACCTGAGCCGAAGTCAGGTGCTCAACCAACTGAGCCACCCAGGCGCCCCTAAGTATACTCATTTTTACACATTTTAAATGCTGGTGTACCTTCTGGCTCCAGCGCGTACCCCTCGTGTGCCCCTGGTTGTGTCATTTACCCTTGCTGAGCTTTCGTTCCCTTGTCAGACAGTGGAAGTGAGAATAGTATAATGGTAGCTTCCGTATCCACACATGGATGGAGAGGGGACAAAGTGTGGGGGCACCTGGGTGGCCCAGTGAGTCGAGCGTCGGACTCTCGATTTTGGCTCAGGTCATGACCCCAGGGTCATGGGATGGAGCCCCATGTCAGGCTCCATGCTGAGTGTGGAGGCTGCTTGGGATTTTTTCTCTATCTTTCTCTCTCTCCCTCCCTCTGCCCCTCTTCCCCACGTGTGCTCTCTCTCTCTCTCTCTCTCAAAAAAAAAATTGTTTTTGACAAGATGACAAATGGTGACGTATACATACAGTGGAATACTGTTCCGTCATAAAAAGGAAAAAGTACTGATACGTCGTGGTACCCCAGGGAAGAGCTTGAAAACCTCGCTCTAACAGAATGTATATCATTGTTGCATCACAGTATTATACACCTGAAACTAATGTAATATTGTACGTCAACTATTCTTTAGTTAAAAATTTAAAAATTCAAAAGATTTGGAGCACATGGGTGGCTCAGTTGGTTAAGATCCGAATTCGGCTCAGGTCATGACCTCACAGTTCGTGAGTTTGAGCCCCGCATGGGGCTCTGTGCTGACACAGCAGAGCCTGGAGCCTGCTTCAAATTCTGTGTCTCCCTCTCTCTCTGCTCCTACCCTGCTCGTGCTCTGTCTCTCTGTCTCTCTCTGAAAAATAAACATCAAAAAAAAATTTTAATAAAAATTAAAAACATTTAAAAACATTATGGTAAGTCTAGGAAACCAGACACAAAAGGTCACATGTCCTATGATTGCATTTATATGAAATAAGTGGGGGTAGGTAAAGCCATAGAGACAGAAAGTGGGGGTGGGGCAGGAAAGGGGAGCAGCTGCTTAGTGAGTATGGGGTCTCCCTCTGGGATGAAAATATTCCGGAACCAGATAGCGACAGTGCTCGCAGCACACTGTGAGTGTACGAGATGTCACTGAATGGTTCACTTTAAAATAGTTCATTTCATGTTATGTAAATTTCACTTCAATTAAAAAAAAAATGGCTTTAAAAAAAGAACCGCACGTGGAACCGCTCTGAGGGCTCGTGTGAGGCGGCACGCCCAGAACACGGTGGGGCTCTGGAAAGGTTATCTGTTGGTCACACTGCCCTTTCCCCTACCTCTCCAGCTTTTCTCCCCCGCCGGTGTAAATCTGTATCTTCTGGGGGGCACGTAGAGGAAAATTACAAGTAAAGGGAGTTCTCAAAGCTCATTTTTTAAAAGGATTCAAGTAAAAAGTTTTTTGTTTTTGTGTTTTGGTGGGGCGGTCTTATTTCCACTTATCCCCACCAGTGCGGTGGCGATGGGCTCTGACACCAAGCGGAAGCCGCGTCAGCCCTGGTGGAGTGAGTGGGAACCCGCACTGCAGCTCTGCTCTTTCACTACGCAGCTGAGAAGGTCCCCTGGAGAAGTGTGCTTTCCTGGAGGCAAGTGTGAGCCCGCCGACGCCGATGACGCCGCCACGGCTCTCCGGGAAGCCCAGGAGGAGGTGGGGCTGCGCCCCCATCAGGTGGAGGTCGTGTGCCGCCTGGTGCCGTACCTGCTGGAGGTGAGCCCCGGAGCGGGTGTGGGTGGCTCGGGCTCGCGGGAGCTCCCCGGCAGATCCATCGTCTTCCACGTTCCACGCTTGGCCAATCATGACCCTCGACAGCGCCGTACACGGCCAACGGACTGGTTCTCACGTGGACCTCGCCCCTCGTGAGCCCGGTGGCCTTGGGCAAAGCCCCTTTCCCCATCTGGGCCCCTCTTTGACCATTCTGAAATGAAAGGATCGAACTCCATCAGTGGTTCTCAAATGGAGTTCTGTGGAACCCTGTAGATGCTTCGAAATTCTTTCATGAACATTCAGTGTCCACGTACTTTCCACCAGGTGGCATTTCTTTTGAGCATTCAAGGTGAAAAAACATCCACCCTCGAGCATGCTGTGTACCAAATTCCAGCCCCTCGGAGGCCACCAGTGCATCACCTTTGTCCTAAATATACTCTTTCTCTTTCCTTCCTTCCTTCCTTCCTTCCTCCCTCCCTCCCTCCCTCCCTTCCTTCCTTCCTTCCTATTAAGTTTATTTATTTTGAGAAATCGAGCATGAGCAGGGGAGGGGCAGAGAGAGAGGGAGACACAGAATCCAAAGCAGGCTCCAGGCTCTGAGCTGTCAACACAGAGCCTGCTGCGGGGCTTGAACTCAGGAGCCCTGAGATCATGACCTGAGCCGCAGTCAGGTGCTCAACCAACTGAGCCACCCAGGCGCCCCTAAGTATACTCATTTTTACACATACCGTGGAGTCAGGCTTCTCCATATATTCATTGAGCAGCACTCTGGGATCACCAGGCAAGCTGTTTAAAAACTGTTACTATTTGCAACTACATTTCGGTATGAGTCAGGATTTCTTAGCTAGTAGTATACGCTCAAAACGCATAAACGCAGCAGAATGAATTCTGGAGCTGATCTAGCCCGGTCTTATTTCATAGGAACGTCAGAAGGAGTAAATGTAAATTTGTATTTGGATAACAGCATTATTTTATTGCTTTAAAATTTTCACCATAATCACCATAAACTTGTAATGTCAGAATAGTTACAGATTTACAGAAAAGTTGCAAAGATTCTATGAAGAGTTCTCATAACCCCGCCCCCAGTTCAGCCCCTTGTTAACGTCGTGGTGTCTGTCTGTCACAACTAAGAAACCAGCGTTAGTACATCGCTGTTACCTAAACTCCACATTTTATTTGCCTTCTGCTAATGTTTCTACTAACGGCCTCCTTTTCTGCCCTGGATCCCCGCAGGGACACCATATTGTATTTGCTTGTCATGTCTCCTTAGTCTCTGCTCGGTGACAGGTTCTCAGACGCTCCTTATTCTCGTGACCTTGACAGTTTTGTTTTTTTTTTAATATTTACTTTTGAGAGAGAGAAAGAGACACAGAGCGTGAGCAGAGGAGGGTCAGAGAGAGAGAGGGAAACACAGAATCCGAAGCAGGCTCCAGGCCCCGAGCTGTCAGCGCAGAGCCCAACACAGGGCTGGAAGTCACAGACCATGAAATCGTGACCTGAGCTGAAGTCAGACACTTAATCGACTGAGCCACCCAGGCGCCCGATCTTGACCCTTTTGGGGGGCACTGGTCAGGTATGTTGTAGAATGCCTCTCCATTTGGACTTATCTGATACTTTCCTCATGGTCAGGCTGGGGTTGCAGAGTGCTCTAATCAGGCATCGGAGGTAGGTATCAACTGTATGTTGTACACATGGGCGTTCAGGTAAATTTTTATTTCACGAGGAGAGTCCCACTGACGCATAGCAGCTGGAACACCAACGGGTTAGACCATTCTCTGTGTTCCATTTGGTCTCAAGTCTTGGCGGTACAGTGTTGTCACAATCAATGATGCTGAGACATCCGTCTTAATCGGGCCCCTTTGGAAAACAGAAAGGTCACCACTCAGGGGAGATTTAGTTGAGAAGAAGCTAATGGCCTTTCAAATAAATGCTTCCTAACTAAGAGGGGAAAATGTGGGATTAGGACAAGAAATGTGTCAATTACTTTCTAGGCAGCTATGTTCTCTCGCGGGAGCCCTTTCCGCTTGGCGTCTGGAAAATCCCCTAGTACGTTTTGGGGATTTATTTTAAAACTCTGTTGCCAGATTGAACCGTAATGGTTAAAAGTTCCCACAGGGAGGGGAGCCCCATTTTCAAGGTGCCTGGGAGCGGTGGAATACGACAGTCTTCACACGGAATGTCAGGTCTTCAGGAGATTTCGGGGGGCCAGGCGCTCCTAGAGCCGGATGTTTCTCTAACGACCTACTCTTGATATAATAATGCCAGTCACATCATCAAGAAATTAGAAGGAACACAGGGCTTTCAGGAAAGGTGTATTGTGTCTGGAAGTGCTAGCAAGGATTGCTTTGTTCTTTGAACCTTGCAGTTCTTTTAGATGTAGTACAAAATGCCACGTATTAAACACTTACAAGCATAATCTCATTCAGTGCTTTTGAACTAGGGGCGATTTGGTCCCCCAGGGAACGCGGCAGTGTCCGAAGATGTTCTGGGTGTGGGAGCTAGAGCAGGTGCCGTAGGCTTTTTCTGCCCCTGCACTCACCACCGCCCCCCATGCAGGCTGTGGCCCTCCAAGCCCACCCCAGTGGTCTTTTCGTCGTACATGCGTGTACTTCTCCTTGCCAGAGTCTCAGGAGACATTTCTCCTTTTCCTCTGTACATGGCCCGCACGTTACCTTCAGTCTGCCGTCTCTGAAGCTTCAACTCCTGTAAACACATCAGTGCATTCCAGTGGCATGTCCTTTCCTGGGCATGCTTCTAAGAGCCTGTGGCTTGGGGCGCCTGGGGGGCTCAGTTGGTTAGGTGTCCAACTTCGGCTCAAGTCATGATCTTGTGGTTCGTGAGTTCAAGCCCCACATCGGGCTCTGGGCTGACAGCTCAGAGCCTGGAGCCTGCTTCGGATTCTGTCTCCCTCTCTCTCTGTCCCTCCCTCACGCACACTCTGTCTCTCTCTCAAAAAAAAAAAAAAAAGCATGTGCCTCCTCCATGGACCCAGAAGCATGCCTTGTCCCCATTTCCATAGCTAAGCCAGTCTCCGTGGGGTTCCAGCTTAGCCGGTGGCCGAAATTAGGTCTTTTCTTGGTCCTAGAATGTCTGCCGTGCACCCGCCATCTCTCTTCCTTCCAAGATGGACACCCGTGTCTAGGAGCTGGGTGTCCAAAGATGCTGCTTCATGCACTCATTTCCGAAGTCTCTCACTTTGCGGAGCTTGAACCACACCGAACGTGCCTGACTTCCTGTCTGAAACCTTCAGTCTCAAACCATCATCTCCCTGCCTTGCTTTGATACTTTTTCCCACCAATTTCCTCAGACTCTGACACGCTGCTCCAAGGGCCAGCACTGGCCTCCCTAAGTTGCTTGTCCACACTCGTGCCTATAACAGTTTGGCCCTCACAGTAAGGATATGTTTGTGTCCCTAGTTCAGCCCTCAGCAAGAGCTTAAGTCCGAGCTGCAGCTGAGAACTCTCCAGAGCGTGTATAAGCCGTGTGCAAGGCTGGTGTACCATCTCTGAGATACGGTGCCATTTGTGTCTCCACAGAACCTAAGCGCTGTGCTCTCGAGTGTGGGCAGCAGGCCAGGCGAGTCCTGGTTCCTGCCAAGAATTAGCCGGCCTTGACCTTGAGCAGGTTTCCTCGGGTCTCTGATTTGCATTGCTAAAGCTTCCTCAAGGTCAGGATGTTGTGAAGAAGCAGGGAGAGGGTGCTGGGGACTAGACCAGGGCCCCCGAGGCTGCGGTCACGGCACGGTGACAGCAGCACAAATGTGCCCTGGACGAACACTCCGGGTTCTGGCAGACCCTTTGTTACTCCTCTTCCTGTGTTTCGTCTGAAACACACCTGCAGCTCGCACCTGCAGCTTTGCACCTTGCCTAGCTCACAGAGAGCCTGGAGGGCCCGAGAATTCACTCGGCCTGGCGCACCTTCGCCCGTGACCGTGCCGAGGGTCGTCAGAGTCCAGCCCCGAGGTGAACGGCCGCAGCCGCCCCTGCCTGGCTTCCTCCCTGCCTCGTGCCCTTCCTGGGAGCACCTCCTTCAGAGATCACTTGTATCTGAGTGCCGCTTCTCTCCGAGTCCCCTTCTGGCGAGCCCTGTGACCCAAGGGGCTGAGCATCCACCCGGGGCCAGGTGGCGGTCTCCGCTTCTGCCCTGGGGCCACTTACGACCCCAGATTTCCCACCCGAGGGACTGCTGAAGCCTACGCCGCCACCTTCCCCTCCTGGTCCACGCAGTTGACTGTCCCCATTAATTCCGTTAATGGTCTGAGTCGTCACTGTTTTTAAACGTGCGTCAGCTGTCGCTCCCCTGAGGAATGTTCCACAGGCCCGTTTTTCCTGGAATACTGTGTCGGTCTCCCAACGTACCCCTGGCTTCTCCCAGCCACTCTCCCGGGATGCCCCCCAAGAGCACCATCTGTTCCTCACTTGCCGTGTCAAGCCTGTGTAGCTCGTACCTTCTACCGGAACGCCAGGCCGCACCCTGGGGTCTTTCCCTTAACAATACCTTGCCTTCATTACCAAGCAGCTGTGGTTATAGATAGAAATCCCCCCCCATACATAAACATCTATGTTATGTAAAATAGTTCATATATAATAAGTGTAATTTCCCGTAATTGGGTATGTGCCACAGTTAATATGTCACCGTGCTTTTCTGCTGATCAGATGACACGTCCCACGTCCCTGTCTGTCCTGACGGGGACAGGTGGTGTCTATCACATTCATTTTAAGGGCTGAGAGTATCCCCTTATACGGATACACTCCTAACTGACCTACGCTGAACGCGCCTCAGGGGCGGAGTGATCGCGTCAGAGTTTGGGGCTAGTGAAAATAATGCTTCAGTCTTGTGTCTTTCGTCACCGGCAGGAATTTATCGTACAGGGTGTATTTGCACAAATGTGACTGCTAGGTCAACGGGACCACATTTTTATAATATGCCAGGCTGCCCTTCCCAAAGCTGACACCAGTACGTTCGCAAAAGATAACATCTTCCGAGTCCTCTCACAGAGGCTGCCTCCTGTATGTCGCTCACCGGGAGCGTCAAGTTCATGTCTGGAGCCAGTTCCTCCTTCCCTACCCACCACCAGAGACTGACGGCTTCGGACCGTTTTCTTGTTTTCCTAGACGTGGCATGATGCTAGCATCTGAAACAATCATCTCTTCACTTCTTAATTCGTGTCTTTTGTTTTCTGCTGTTAGAGAGACATGCTGATAACCCCCGTTGTGGGGTTTATAGACCACACCTTCCAGGCCCAGCCTAACCCCGATGAGGTTAAGAAGGTGTTCCTGGTGCCTCTGGACTATTTCCTGCATCCCCGTGTCTACCACCAGAGTCACGTGACACTTTCTGGCCATCATATTGTGGTTCATTGCTTCGAGTACAGACATCCCGAAGACGGGGTCACCTACCACATCAAGGGAATAACGGCGAAATTTGCCCTGTTCGTTGCCTTGATCATCTTGGGGAAAAAACCCAGCTTTGAAGTGGAATTTAATCTCAACGATCTGACTTCATCCTCTGAAGAAATCTTTCTGAAGCGTCACAGACGCGCTACGAGCAAGTTATGATTTATGAGACTGACATCCAAGTCACTAAGAGGAGTTGGTGTGGGCTTATCCGTGAGAGCGACGGTAATGCCGGCTGTCGGGAGCTGACAGGTGCGAATGCTGTCTCCACACTGTGAAGGTGAACCATACCTTGCCTTTTCCCCACTTGTCCTCTACTACCCGGAAGAGCAAAAAGTCTTTCCAAAGTGGAAAAATGTGAGGGGCGCCTGGGGGGCTCAGTCGATTAAGTGTCTGACTTTGCCTCAGGTCATGATCTCGTGGTCTGTGAGTTCAAACCCCGCATTGGGCTCTGTGCTGACAGCTCAGAGCCTGGAGGCTGCTTGGGATTCTGTGTCTCCCTCTCTGTCTGCTCGTCCCCTGCTCACACACACACACACACACACTCTCTCTCTCTCCCTTTCTCAAAAATAAACATTAAAAAATTTTTTTAAAGTGGAAAATGTGTTTATAGTGTTGTGTAATTTCACACACAGTCTGTTAACGATATATTTTTTAAGACTTGTAAGAAAAAGCATCTGGCATATCGTAGGTACTTAACAAATATTTGTTGACTATATGACCCTGTGGTACTGATTTTATTCGTAAGAGGTAACATCCCTTTCTGTCTGTTGTTCCTTGTGACTAGAAACTTCCAACCACCCAGCAGTCTCTAGTCACCTTTTCCTCGCTGGCAGCAGAGTTGAGCTGAGCTCCGAGCTCCCCAGGAAGAAACAGTTACCCAGGATCCCTTGCAGTTCAGTGTGGCTCTGGCACCTAATCGGGGCCGATGGGATGTGCGTGAAGGCTGACCCGCAGGTCATGTCCAATTAAAACATTTTCCAACGTTGATTTATTTTTGCGGACAGGGAGCTCTAGAGTTTGAGCGGAGAAGGGGCAGAGAGAGAGAGGGAGACTCAGGATCCGAAGCAGGCTCCAGGCTCCGAGCTGTCAGCACAGAGCCCCACGTGGGGCTCGAACTCATGCACCGTGACATCATGACCTGAGCCGAAGTCGGACGCTTACTCTATTAAACCACCCAGGCGCCCCTAAGGTCCTCTTCAATTTAAAAGATAAGCCAGCTTCCTCGGACTCTCTTTCCCCTTTCTGCGAGCCGCAACAGGAATCTATCTGCAACCCAGCCTTGACCGTACAAACGAGGACAATTCTTGGGGACGGGGGCGGGCTGGCGGTGGCGGCAGAACCCAGAAGTGGTAGGAGTTCGGATCTCTAAATGACTCTCTGGAGCAAAGCAAAGCAACCTGTCACCCTGCACTGTGACATGAGAGAAGAATAAAATTCTGTCATTTTTCTGCCACTGTTATTCGGGGTCGTTTTGTTAGAGCAGAGCTATTCCCCTCAGTAATATACTGTAACACTTGGAAATGGCTGGATGGATAGTCACCCAAACTGGAAGGACTGCCAGCAGTTAGAATTTGCGACGATCTGACCTTTAACGTATGGGTTCTGCGACACACACAGGATGCCCGGGGGGACTGTCTGGCTTAGCGGTCATTATCCAGAGCAACTGAAAAGAAGGAAGTTGAGGCCCCTATGCCCGCCAATCGGGAGAGACAATGTTCTCTTGTTTTAGGATGATGAAAGCAGAAAAACACCGGTTTTGAGCACAAGCCTCAAATCGAAAGTCAAAAAGTCAAAAGGTTCTGAGTCACATGCCTGGAGATGACCGCTTCTCACAGGGGTGTCTCCAGACATTGTGCTCAGGTGTCAGCAGGAATCACTTTGTTTAATTTCCATCGTTACCATCCGGCACGAGGGGAGGGACACCAGTGTGCCAAGCCACAGGACCTCAGGTCCGTGCTGGCAATGTCTTACCTTACTGCAGTTACCAGGGGCTGAGGAAGCCAAAGCAGGTGTAGGAAGCCTCTGGTGTAGCTGGAGATGGGATGCCCACACCAAACGCATCAGTCAGCCGTGCAGCTGCCCAGTGCCTCAGAGCACTTCTTCTCCGAGAGCTGGCAGAGGAAAACCACCCGGCCTGCCGCTTCGGCCCCAGAAGCGCTGAAACGGCCCAGATCTGGCTCCAACCTCGAAAGCAGATGTTGGGTAAACCTCCCCATTAACATTCAGTAGCTGGCCCCGCATGAGCAGGCCTGAACTGTTTCCGAACAATTATACAGGCATTTGCAAACGTGTATTTACAATCTGACAGCAGCATAATTGCCTGGTAGATTGTGGAGCCCTCTGGCCGTGCAGAAAGCCGCCTCTTCGAGCTGTTTTGTTTTTGTGAACTCTGCAGACCTGGCTGGTTTCTAAGAGGACTTGGCCCGGCCAAAGTCTACAATCTGAAGGACGCTCATGGCCACCCAATGTAAGGGCCTAAATATTTAGCAATGGAGGTATTAGCCTCACTCCCCACCCTTTTTAACGGTGTATTTTATGATATCTATGTTCAGGGTTCCACTGAAACATCCTTTGGTTAAAAGGGACAGAAATCTAGCAAATCTGGCTCAAATGAAAGAAGGTTTTGGCTGGGTACAGATCTCAGGGAATCTGCAAAACCACCGAATGAATCAGTCTCAGGAAGCGCAGCGGTGGGGAGGGAGCAAGCCCAGCTAGCTACCTCGAAAGCAAGAAGTTGTAAACCTTCCTTTTTGCATCCTGTTATTTTTTTTAATGTCTGGTTCTTTTTGAGAGCAAGAGGGAGTGCAAGTGGGGCAGGGGCAGAGAGAGAGAGGGAGACAGAATCGGAAGCAGGCTCCAGCCTCTGAGCTGTCAGCCCAGAGCCTGATGCGGGGCTCGAACCCAGGAACCACGAGATCATGACCTGAGCCGAAGTCAGACGCCCAAACGACTGAGCCACCCACGTGCCCCGCATTCTGTCATTATTGTGACAACAGCCATCTGTTTGAATTGATAGACACAGATACAGAACAGCGAGAGAACCTCGCTGTGTCGGTCTCGGGGTTTTTGGAGGACGCTTCATTTAGTCAAGCTTGGGTCACCTGGCAGGTTTCCAGTAACCTGTGGCTATGTTCAAGGGCAGGGATCGGGGTCGGGACCACAGATGCACACATCTCCCTAAGTCCCTTGAGTCAGCAGGCAGTGGGCGGGAGCGTTTCTGAAGAGAGTGGGTAGGTGGACGTCCCGAAACATCTACTGTCTCCAGTCGCTAAAATCTGTTCCTGAATTCTGTGGATTGTGCCGTGCAGACAGCTCAGCTCTGTCTCTCCCTCTTTATCCCTGTATCCTTGGTAGGCAAGTGGTTAAGAGCCTCGAGTCTGAGAGTCAGGATGCCTAGATTTGAGTCCCAGCTCCAGCATCAGCCCATTCAGTGACCTTTAGCAAGTTACTCGTACTCTAGAGGTCTCCGTTTCCTCTTCTGTAAGTGGGAGAAATAAACTTTTTGCTTTGGACCTTTTGAAGGGCTTAAAGGAGTGAATATACTTACAGTACACCCGGATGCTCAGAACAGTGGCTGGGAAGTAGTAAGGGCTCAGTTACCAGTTGGCTAGTAATTACGGCATTATTATAACTGCAAGGTTATATTGTAACAACAATGTCAGGTATTGTCCTTTCTCTGGTTCAGAACATCGTCATTTTCCTGTACCGGGGTGCCTGAACTTTCTTGGTTCACCGTGAGTACCCCTGGCATCTCAGTAATTTTTTCATAGCACAATATAGGCCAAAAGAAACCCCTAATAATTTCATTTGTTATGTCATTCTAGCCAAAGAATTTAGTAAGTGTTTATGTCCTACGAACTTGGTAGCTATTTGAACATAAACCATATACTAGAAAAATGCTACTTTTTTATTTTGGTTTATTTTTTTGAGAGAGAGAGAGAAAGAGAGAGACAGAGCATGAGCAGAGGAGGGGCAGAGAGAAGGGGAGACACAGAATCCAAAGGAGGCTCCAGGTTCCGAGCTGACAACACAGAGTCCAATTCCAGGCTCGAACTTAGGCACTGTGAGATCATGACCTGAACTGAAATTGCTGAGCAAAGACGCTTAACCAACTGAACCACCCAGGCACCTCTAGAAAATACTATTTTTTTAAGTTTATTTATTTATTTTGAGGGGGGAGGGGCAGAAAGAGAGGGAGAGAGAGGATGAGAATCTCAAGCAGGATCTGTGCTGTCAGCGTGGAGCCTGATGGGGGCTCGATCTCACAGATCATATGATGACCTGAGGTGAAATCAAGAGTCAGACGCTTAACCAACTGAGCCACCCAGACACCCTGAAAAATACTATTTTTATTTGAATCTTATAAGATAACCACAGTTGCTTACTAATGGGGTGTGTGCACACCAGTTGGGCATACAAGTAGATGGAAGATTTGAATACCGTCATTTGGTAGGAATAAACACACAGACACAGAGAGGAGGGATGCTTGACTCAGATTTGGGACTCAGGGAGGCCATCTCCGAAGAGGTGAGCTTTCATGGCCAAGTGAATGGGGTTGTGGTGGTGATGACAGGGACTAACATTGATTAAGCACCTGTTATATACTTGGTCCTTTATCCTGATTACTCATTTAACCCCCATACCAAATGTCTGTAGTGAGTATTACTCCTAATTCCCATTTTTAGATATGAAAAGATGAGGACCACAGAAGTTAACTATTTGCCCATGGTCACACGGTTCATAAATGGAAGAGCCAACATTCAAACCCACATGTATGAATTTCCAAGCCTATGCTCTTTCTCCTGTTACCACTGACTCCAAGATGAGGCTCACTTCACAAGGACAGAGGCAAGAAGAGAAGGTTAAATTTGCGTTCCCTTGATTCACTATGTGTGAAAGGGAAGACAATACAAACTTAATAAATTGGAGGGAGAGCTGTGTTTACTCTTGCCGTCATCATGTCCTCCAGCTTATTCAGCTGGCAGTGCACACAGTGAGATGACTAATTAGCTAGGATGATTTTAATTAAAATGGAACCTACCAATTAATAAATGAAAGTGCTGGCATACTTGCTCATTTAACAACTGTGTCGGTGATGCCAGCTTTTCAGTTGGAGAACCGAGATGGGGAAACATTCCTTCACGCCTGAGACAAGATGATTAAGTAGAACTCAAGTCTTGTTCTTGTTTCCAGTTGGTTTCTTATCTGAGAATAGCACACAGGGTTGATAAAATCATTGGAGAGATCATTGCTCAGTCCGGTTGTCTTGGCTGTGGCGTGCTTGGGTCGCTGATGGGGTCTGTGTGTACACTGCGTTCAGAGTCCTTGATTGCCTTCCCAACACCACTCAGCGCTTCCCTTGTGGCTTCCCACTGTTGAACGGCACCCGGCATTCCTGGGTGCCCGCTGCTTCAACCACCCGTGCTACGTCATAGCATGGACACATGGACGATGTGCTGTTTTGCGTATCTGTTTAATATGTGTGTATCTTTGTGCTTATTCTAGCCATGACCCTGAAAGGGACAGAACAGCATTGCATGACACTTCTCAGTCTGACCTCCCCTGGTCCTAAAGGAAGCAGGGATGCGGGCTCCTGGGTGGCTCCGTCAGTTGAGCGCCCGACTTTGGCGGAGTTGGTGAGTTTAAGCCCCACATCGGGCTCTGTGCTGCCAGCTTGGACCTGCTTTGGATTCTGGGTCTCCTTCTGTCTCTCTGCCCCTCCCCTGCTTGTGTGTGCACGCTCTCGCTCTCTCTCTCTGCCTCACAAAAATAAATAAACAAACATTAAAAAAAAATAGCAAAGAGAAAAAAGAAGGGTTGGATGGCCAACCCAAAGGGAATATTCAGTTTGAAGGCAAGTAATCTATGACTTGTGTGGTCTACTTAAAGAACGAAGCCAAGTCTATTAGATTTTCCAAAGAATTTGAACTGTGCCAGAACATATACATCCTCAGGAACTACTTTGGGCCATGTGCATAATGACGAGTAAGCCCAAAACGTCAGAGTTTAAAGGTTAGTGAGCCGGTAATAGGTGGAAATGTTTCTTTAATCTAGGCAGTGGCTGTCCTGTCAGAATCCACCAGACACAACTGGAAAAAGAAGAAATATTTCCTGACGCAATTTAAAGATCTTTTTTAAAGGGCTCATATTCAAGTCCATAAATTTTTATTTTATAGGTATAGCCTTGGTTTGAGATTTCCTTGACTATAACTTCCACATTTTTCATTTTATATCGTCGAGCCTTTATTCGTTACTTCATCATGGCTGTCAATGGGACTTCTATTTCTTTTTCTTTTTTTTTTCTTTTCTTTTTTTTCCCCCTCTCTCTTTCATTTTTTTCCCATGTGAACCTGAAGTTTTCTGGGCATTTTGTTCTGCATTCTTAATTCCTTTGTGTTTCTTTATCCATTTGTGAACTGATTCCTCTCTGGGCTTGTTTCCTTCCTTTTCTTTCACCAGCCTGGGTTTTTCTTCTAAGTCTGCTATATCCTGTGGATCCCGTAAAGCATTCTGAGAAGTTGCCTACTTTTTTTTTTTTTCTGACTACAAATCTGTATGGCCTAATCTTGAAGAAGATGATAAAGATAGTTTTGGTAGAGTTTCTAACCTCTTAGGAACATGTATCAGGTCTATCTTAGCCCCCGTGGTGAATTGAAGAGTGGCCCCAAAAAGATACCGGCTCCTAATCCACAGTACCTGTGGACGGTGACTTTAGTTGGAAATAGGGTCTTTGCAGATGTGATTAAGGATCTTGAGATGAAATCATCCTGGATCTAGGACGGAGAGGGAGATCTGAGACACACAGAGACACAGGGAGGAAGGCTTATGAAGACGAAAACAGGGGTTGGAGTGATGTAGCCACAAGACAGGGAACACCAGGAGCCACCAGAACCTGGAAGAGACGAGGAAGGTGCCTTCCCTACTGATTGTAGGGACAAGCGTCAACCCTGTCAACACCTTGATTTTGAACTCTGGCCTCAAGAACTGTGAGAAAATGAATTTCTGTTGTTTAATCCCACCAAGTTCATGGTAATTTGTTACACCAGTCCTAGGGAACTAATATCCCCGGCTCTGAACCCCTCCCCCCAAGTTCTGAGGAATAAGTCTCCCCTCTGCCTTGGGATTCACACGGAAACAGTCCACTGTTGGCTGTCCAGGGATTGGTACACAGCCCACACTGTTAAGCAGATTTACTTGCCCAGTAATTCCCCCGGGATTGGGACCAAGCAGCACCAGCGCCTGTCTGCCTGCTCTCCGGAGAACATCCTTGGATGTTCTTATGAACTAGCCTAGCTGCTAGACTAGACGTTCCGTGAAGGCAGTGACTTTACCTCGTCGGCATTTCCAGGGCATGCCAGTGCCTGGTCTGCCACACTTTCCAGTGTTTCTTATCTCAGTCGCTCAGAAATCTGCATCGTCCTTGACACTATGCCTACCCCTTACCCCCTAAGACACGGTCAGTATCCCACTCACACCCCCAGGTCCCCATCAATGCAGTGAGCTCCAGACCACTTCTGACAGCCAAGTCTTACCTCTCTGTTCCTGAAGATTTTTCTAGATCCATGGCAGGCAGTTGGAAGTACCAGAAAATTAATGGCCCCCATATTAGTCCTCAATTAGTAACTGGAAGAATTTGGTATATCAGTAGCCCAGCTCTTCCCCCCTTGGGTGGGATAATTCTGAGGCATAATTCTTCACTGACTCTGAGAATGAACTGAGTTCCAGTCATCCACTCTGGTAGCTGACTTACTTTTACCTCACTTTTTACTAGCTGTCTTATTTGTCTTGTCCCCTTTCGTCACTCCCCTACCAATGTGTTGTGTATATTCCAATATTACTTGAGTCTTTGTCTCAGATTTTCTACGTAAACTCAAACTAAGATACTCCTATATCCAAACTGTCACCAAATTCTGCTGAATTTACCTTCTGAATATCTGCCAAAACGGTCTTCTCTCGTCTCTGCTGACATCAACTTAGTTTAAAGCATCATAGACTTCCACAAATATCTATCTGATAACCACTGCTCTGTACCGTTTTCCTTACTAGCCAGAGTTTTTTTTTCAGCAGTTAAATGTGATCATATTTTCTTTGAGACACCTGGATAACTTCTCATTGTTTTTATGAGAAGGACTAACGGAGCTTATAAGCCCTGTATTCTGGCTCCTGCCTACCCCTCTAGCTGGGTGTGGTACCAGCCGCCCCCTCCCTGCTCATCCCACTCCTAGATCCTTGACTTTGGTTCAATCCATGGATGCCACAGGACTCTTGCACAAGCTGATCCCTCAGTCTGCAACAATTAACTCGCATTGGCCTTTGCTAACTCTTACTCATCGTTCAGATCTCAGCTTCTCAGGGAAGCCTCCTTTGGCACCATCGATGGGTCAGCTCCCCTGGT
This sequence comes from Paguma larvata, assembly GCA_030068075.1. Taxonomy (NCBI): domain Eukaryota; kingdom Metazoa; phylum Chordata; class Mammalia; order Carnivora; family Viverridae; genus Paguma; species Paguma larvata. Next base: position 51,144,435 of record CM057841.1, read on the forward strand.
GATAAGTTCTCTCGGTATCATGTACATCTCTGCCATAACTTTATCATAGCCACATTATCACACCCCTTTATCTGATTCCTCGATTGATGCCCCCTTCCTCCTCTAGACTCTGAGCTCCATAATAGCATGATCATGTCTCAGTTTTGGTCCATCACTGTACCCTACCGTTTAGTGCAGCACTTGCCAAAGAGTGGCCGTTCAGCCCGTATTTACTAAGGGAAAGGATGAAACTAAATGGGCAAACAGGCATCTCTTTCTAATCAAATAGCCAGTTTGGTGGGCTAAGGACAAATCCAGTCTCTTCCAAATAGTGTACTTGACAAAGAGAACCTAAGATGGCCCGATGTTGTTCGTCAACCCCATTTACTGCCTCAAGGGTGTAAAGTGTCCTACCAAGAGTGAAATCAGGGAGCCGCTCCTATCTTCAATCAGTCGCTTGGTTGCTTCCCTACGTAACTGTCTTGATGTCCTTTCCTATGAGCACTAGAGGGCAAGTTAGATCCTCGTCATCCTACCTCCAATGCCTGGCACACGTTTGGGCCAATGCCCCTTCAGATCTAGACAAACGTGACTCGAATCCCCACGGAGATCCCAGGGCACACTCAATGTCCTCCTGAGAGTTATTCCAACCCTTAAGGGCTTACGTTTCCTCGAATCACTTCTGCTTCAGTCTCCAGCTTCCTCGAATCACTTCTGCTTCAATCTCCAGCTTCAGCGAATCTTAGTTCTGTGTTCTGTATCTTGACGTCTTTCCTTCCTCCTCTCTCTACCCCCGTGTCAACCCAAATCTGGTCACAGACCGTCTCTCCTTGGTTTTCGCAAGATACCTTTTATATAAACCTCTGAGTGCCTTTATTTAGTTGGAGACGGGGCGCATCAGCCAGATAAGTAGACAGGTAACGCGAGAGAGCAGAACTTCTGTTTGAGTGTTGTGTTTTCTTGTTGAAAAGGGTCCCGTCCATTTCTGACAAATCAGGCTCCAGGGTTGACGCTGCAGTCCTCAGCGCTCTGGCCCTTAGCTTCTCTGTATTCACTCGCACTACTTAAGCGGCACTCATTTCTGTTGTGGAAGGTTGTACTGAACTTACTTTCTCCTTGTCTCTCACGACCACCGGGACTCCCCTTCCACTTCCAAAAAGCTTAGCAGTGAATTTTCCTAAATAAGAAGAGTTCATCTACATATGGTACATAGATTCCAACCACATTTTTTTTTCTCATTCCACTGGATTTTTATTTTTATTTTTTGTAATGAAATGACAGGGTCAAGTGAGGACAGCCTTATAGCAAAACCCATGGGTGCTGGATGGAAAAAACCCACATTTATGCAAAACATATTTGGTGTCTAAATGCATCGATCGTGTAAAGAGATAGACGAACCGAGAGATGGTGGAGGTGAGAGTGATAAGATCAGAGGTTGGATGTGGAGTAAGAAGGAGGAGGCGGGGTGGGGGGTGGGGGGGGAGGAGCAACGGGATTGCAGCAGAGTACAAAACATGGAGGTGGAAGAGAGCAGGAAGGGAAGGATTTATACGGAAGGGGCGTTAGTTTGACTTCCGGGGGAGGGGTTTGAGAGGAACAGTCTAGACACACATAGAGACAATGTTGCATCACCAGCCAGGGAAGTGGGCATTGGCCCTGGCACTGTCTGTGAATATGCCGTGTGACCTTGGAGACATGAGCCAACCTTTCTGAACCTCAAGTTTCTTATGTACGAAGCAGATTTGAACTAGTTGCTCTCTGAACAACCTCTGCTTCTGAAATCTCCAATTCTGGATCTTCTCCAGCCATATTTAAGCGTATACAGGTAACTAAGCAGTTCGGCTTACTGTTTTACAAAGGAAAAAATCTGACCCAGGAAAAGAAAAGAATCGCTTTTTGTCTACTGTTTGAAGCTAGCAGCATGCAGAGAGCTCATTATGCGAAAATACCATGTGGGGGAGATTAATTAAAAACTCTGACATTCGGAGCAGGGATTTGGGGGCAGGAATGTACAAGTCCAGAACTCTGGGTAGAATTAGGCATCAAAATGGCGAACCTTATTAGGTATCTAGTTAGGCAGTAGGAGGGGGGCATTTGGAAGCCAATATTCCAAACCCGAATGCTGGTTTGTACATTTTGTTTGAATTATTGCACATTTAATAGGATTTGGCTTCGGTGACTGTGCTTAACAGTCTGTTTCCTTGACAATGCAATCCCCAGAGGGGCAAAGGCCATATGGAACACACGGGCCATTTGGTAACTTAGCAAGTGAGATGAACGTGGATTCCCCCCCTACTCACACGGCAAGGAAAAGAATGACCAGCACATAGTAAGTACTCAGTAATGGAAGGTACTATTAGTAATACCAGGAAAAAATCCACACTATTCTTCATATTTTAATAGATGCCAAACAAGCTATTTTTTTTTCCAAAAATGCTTACCAGACAAAATAACTATTCTTTCCAGTGGCTCTATTGGCGTTATCTTTGATTCTGGGTGATTTTGTTCCCACTACATCCCTCACTTGCTTTCCACCGGCAAGTCTTGCTCATTCAGGGGGCCAAGTCATATCCCAAATCCATCCAGTTCTCCCCATTTCCCCCGTGACACCTGGATTTAGCCACCATCGTCTCCTACCTGGACCCACAACAGCCTCCTAACTGGTTCCCTCCTTATGCCTTTTCTTGCCCCTGCACTCGCTCCGTCCTTCACGCAACACCCACAGAGCTGTTTTGAAAACACGAGCAAAATCATATCACTTCTTGGCTTAAAACCTTCTCGTACCTTCCACCTGTGCCTACAGTAAAGTTCAAGCTTGTTTCCTGGCTGACGAATAGGCACATTCTGGATCCTGCCTACCTTGGACCCCCCTCACCCTCAGCCACTTTGCTTCCTTCGATCCAGTCTTCCTTCTCTGCCCGAAACATGCCAGGGTCATCCCTATGACAGAGGATTTGCACCAGCTGTCCCCTCGCCTTAGGATGTTCTTGTCCTGGTCTTTGCATGCCTGGTGCCAGATTTATCATCAATTCTCAGTACTCTTGTCCTTTCCTGGGAGAGCCTTACCCTTTCATACCCATATTTCAGTTTCCTTCACACCACTTCCATATCTGATATTTTCATATATTTCGTGACTTATGTTTCTTCCTCTCTCTCCCAGTAGCATATAAGCTCTGTGAGTGTGGGAACATTTTATTAAATTTCATTTTCTGCCAGGACTCACTAAATGTATCTGGAATGGATGATGGATTAATTTTGTAGAAAATGAGGTGGCCGAGTCATTTTGCCACAAAGAAGTAGGTCGGCTCTGTAATGAGATCATATCTAAGATTAGGTAAAAAAATTCCCAGGTATTCCAATTTTGATGTTTATTATATTTTAATATTGGTGATTTGTTTCACCAGGGGACAATTTTGTCACCATTAGTGCATCTTTAATTATGTTTTAGAATTGTTAATTTTTTTTCCTTCTTAGAAAATATCTAATTTACTCCAGCTAATTAGCCCAGCTCTATATTTGTATACGTTAGGAAAAAATTCGGATGGCCTAGACTAGACACCCGACAGCTTGTGAACTGTTTGAATAAATTATCGTAAATTGTGGAAAAGTATATATGATTCCACTTTTTTTTTTAATTTTTTTAACATTTTTTTTTATTTTTGAGAGACATAGAGACAGAGTGTGAGCAGGGGAAGGACAGAGAGAGGGAGACGCAGAATCTGAAGCAGGCTCCAGGCTCTGAGCCATCAGCACAGAGCCTGATGCGGGGCTCGAACTCACAGAGCGTGAGATCATGACCTGAGCTGAAGTCGGCCACTTAACCAACTGAGCCACCCAGGCGCCCCTATGATTCCACTTTTGTCTAGTAATCTTACCCGTATGTTTCTGCTTAGATAGATAGTCACCAAGGTGTTTGAAATGGTCTTCTCAGGAAGGGGGTTGGGATCGCACTACCCTTTAAAATAAACTTTGAAAGGCTATAAAATAGAAGGATTTGGGATGTTTGAGTAGAGGAGAGAACTTAAAAAAAAACAAAAAACAACTGAATACCTACGAGAGAAAAAGGAAGTAAAAATCCAAATACTGAAATCAAGATTTGCAACGACAGCATTCAGTTGGGGTGGTCGGAGAAGGGCAATTCTGGCTGCATCGGTAAGCTGGCAAGCACTGGCTCAGCCAACCAGGCAACACCATGACAGACTGTGGATGGCTTTGAGACCGTCTTCTCTGATGTTCCCTCTCCTACTCCATTCCCTGCACATCCCCGGATGAGCCCACGTCATCCCTGTACGCAGGGACGCATCACATTTGTAGGGCATGCAACGCTGTTAAAGGGTGCACGTGGATCGCATTCGTGTACCTGTGTTACAAACTGGTCACATGTAAAGCACTCCGAGAAGCTTTGAGAAGGTTTCCTTTTTTTTTTTTTTCTTAGTTTATTTATTTATTTTGAGAAAGAGAGAGAAAGCACAAGTCAGGGAGGGGCAGAGAGAGAAGGAGAGAGAAAAAGAATCCCAAGCAGGCTCTGCACTGTCAGCATGGAGCCTGATGTAGGTCTCGAACTTACCCTCCATGAGATCATAACCTGAGCTGAAGTCAGGATGCTCAACCGACTGAGTTACCCAGGCGCCCCACCACTCACCCTGTATTAAATAATGTCGATATATGTCTATCTCAAGACCATCCCCTAAGACTAGTTCACCAAGATGGGAAAAAAATCATTTTATAATCTTACAAAATTTCAAGGCCACTCAATAATCAGAAACGCTCTGAACTGATGATACAGGTTTCAATTATGGCCAGATACGGGTAATTATTTGAGAAAAAAAATATTGTACCAAAAAAAAAAAAAAAAAAAGAGTCTGAGCATACAGAAGACACTTGCTTCTCATTCCGCAGATTTTTTTTTTTTTAAGTAGGCGCCACACCTTGCATGGAGCCCAACGCGGGGCTTGAACTCATGACCCTGAGATCAAGACCTGAGCTGAGATCAGGAGTCAGACCCTTAACCGACTGAGCCACCCAGGCACCCCTCCACAGATTTAAAATACAAAACTGTGAGCGGGTCCTTTCATGGGGTTCACAGATTTTGAAAACCTTCTTTATCAGGCAACTTTTCCCCCATGGCCTCCTCTTCTACCCATTGCTACTGGCAATGGTTGAGTCTAAAAGACCCAAGCAACAAACGGAATGAACAATAACCTGTGTTTATGGAGGGCTTTCCCGCTCCGCTCCTTGTTTAGTTGTCCTTATGATCCTATGTGCAAGACTGGAAAGTCCGCCCTGCTGTACAGCATGAGTAAAGAGATTTGTGGTGTCCGATGATTGCCTGGGAACACAAGGCTCTGCAAGTGAGGATCGCTACCGAGGGACCTATACGGTTCCACCGGAGTCACATTTCCCAGGAAAGACAAAGAGAAGAAGCTCTGTGATAGCTGTGGTTTTGACTGCCTTAGCATGTTTTTAGGTCTCTGCTAGCCATCGGTCATTGGTGACTTGCCTCAATCACTCCTTCTGAATTTCCCGTCATAGGATCCCAGGGCGGTCTTTCCTCTCTGGGCAGAGGACGTTATGGGGGTACGAGGAGAAATACAGTGCTATTCAGTCTTGTGCCCTGAGAGTTCTGGGCAACACTAAGTTCGGATGACCCCCAGGAGAAACATTAAACAACAACAACACTGAGCAGATGACAGAGTGGAAGTTGTCTGTCAAAGAGTTCTATCTTTTTCTCTCTCTCCTCCAGGCAACCTGACAAAATTTATTAATTTTGACCTCCAGCTAATAACACATTGGGAGATAAACTTGCTGATGAATGTTTTCATTTGGAACATAAGGCCATTGATGTTTGTAGGGCATGCAACGCTGTTAAATTAATGCTTACTCTAAATAGAGTAAATACAGAGGAAATAGAGTTGTGTTTCTGGAACTGAACTCATCAGATACATTCTTTTAGCTCTAAGCACGCAGACAGCAGGGCTAAGCTGAAAGTAAACCGTTGGATTATCTTGGTCTACTCACATTTTTGCAGTTAATTGTTCCATATAAAATTTCCCTTCTCCAGCTCTGCCATTGAATCTTGACTATGTTAATGAGAAATGAGCCAGGCTATCCTATTATTTATTTCTCAAATTATCCTCACTTACTACAAGATTTGATCAATAAAATTAAATCATTAAGGGGCCAACATAGCAAAAAAATAATACTCAAGAGGCAAACATATTTAAAAAGGGATATGCCAAAACACAGGGATTGTAGGATTTTGTTGTCAGATTTAAAGCACAAAGGAAAAAATCCACTCCTCTCCCCACTAGCACTTCCAAACACAAAAACACTACTCCAAAGAGGATGAAGATGAATGAATGGTACCAGCTCCAAGTTTTGAGAAGCTGGCACCTGAAAAAATAAGGGTTAGGTCAATATGAGATACTTCTAGTAACAAGAGCATAGAGTCATAATTACTACCACCATTTTAAAGGCTTAATGGTGTTATTCTAAATTTTTTTTAATGTTCATTTATTTTTGAGAGAGAGAAAGAGAGACAGAGTGTGAATAGGGGAGGGGCAGAGAGAGAGGGAGACACAAAATTCGAAGCAGGCTCCAGGCTCTGAACTGTCAGCACAGAACCCGATGAGGGGCTCGAACCCACAAACCATGAGATCATGACCTGAGTCGAAGTTAGATGCTTAAATGACTGAGGCACCCAGGTGGCCCTAGTATTATTCTAACTGTGCTAACTATGGCCTGTTTTTTAATATTTTTAATAATCTTTTTTAATGTTTATTTTTTGAGAGAGAGAGGGAGACAGAGAATGAGCAGGGAAGGGGCAGAGAGAGAGGGAGACACAGAATCCGAAGCAGGCTCCAGGCTCTGAGCTGTCAGCACAGAGCTCAATGCAGGGCTGGAACCCACAAACCACAAGACCATGACCTGAGCCCTAGTCAGATACTTAACCCACTGAGCCCCCCAGGAGCCCCAAACTGTGGCCTGATTTTAGAAAGTTTCATTTGAACAGAGCCATACCCACTCATTTACATGTTGCCTGTGGCTGCCATTTCTCTACATTGACAGTGTTGAGTATTGCCACAGAGACCTATCGCCTACAAAGCCAGGTGATATTAATATTAATATTAATTCTCTGACCTTTGACAGAAAAAGTTTGCTCAACCCTGGTCTCAATGGTCTTCCAGCATTTTCCTTTTTAACTCTTACAAAGACTATGAGGGAGGTTGATACTATTTCCATTCCCACTTTCCAGATGAAGAAACTGAGGCCCAGAGGGTATCAAGTAACTTCTCCAGGTCAAGCCAGGGCTCAATCCACTTCCAATTGTAAAACTTACCTTTTTAATGAACCCACAATGCTGCCTCCCTATTGCTTACATGCTATTGTCCTTCTTTATACCAGTGCCCTCTAAAACCTGGTGCCTAGGCAAGAAAAACAGCTTTGGGAGCTAGGGTAGGAGCCTCTAAGGGGCGGATTGTGGGGGTGGGTGCAGGAGAACTTACAAGGAAGCCCCTTCGGCATCATGCATAAGATAAATATCGGCCAGCAATCAAAGATGTCACCAGAAAATTAAAACTTCCCTGCCCAAACATACTCTCTCCTCTCTCCTCCTGACCTCTGATGATCTTTAATAATTTAGGAAAAACTCAAGAATTTCCCTACATGCCCTAAGCCATAGAACAACAGGACACAAAGCAACACCAATACAGAACTTACAAGAACTCTGTGGCAAACTCCTATCTGAGATCATCTTGTTTCATCTCAGATGATAAAACCAATAATGCATGAAGACCAAAAGACAGCATGGCTGCTTGAAGGAATCTGTCATTTTCATGACAGCTTGAGGATGACAGGTGCTTTACGTACATTCGTTCTGACCGTCACCACCAACTATGGCATCAGTGTGACGGTTGCCATGTTACCAACATGGAGAGCCACCATAACCACTGACCTGGTGAGGGGCAAAGGATGTGATCTTTCTCTGTTTGGCTCCAGATACCATTGCTCTTCCATTCTCTTTTGGGATCTGCACATTCTCTGCCCATCTTAGCCCTGCCTTTGTTTCCTGGGCTTGCCAAATGCCCTTGGCTTCTCGGATTTGACCTTGTGAGAGCTCTTTAAGGGCAGCTCATGCTCTCTTGCTTAGTCCTCCCTTTTCCCCTCTACCCACTGGTGGGAGGGGGATGCCATTTATCTCTTGCCCCATGCTCTGCAGGGACTCTGTGCCCCACAGCTCTTAGACAGTCACTTCACCTAACAGAAAGCCCTGGCAAAAATTCTGGCTCCCTCTCCATCTCGGTCTTGGCAAATCCAGTTTCAATCCTTGGTACCATGTGCATATTTCACTGGGAAGACCTCCACTGAGGTGGGCTCCAGACATTGCAGGAAATCTGAAAGTCACTGCTCCCTCTGCAAAGCCCCATCGTGCATGCATATATTCCTTATCAAGAAAAGGTGGTGGATGGAAGGAGGGGGAAAAAACACTTATTTTGAACCCATTAGGTCTGAACCTGTGCAGGTATGGCTGGTCCTTTACTACTGTTGGCTTTCGTGTTCTCATCCATCAAAGAAGCATTAAGGTGCCTAGACCGCAGGGCTATTGGAAGTAATAGAGACAGTAAGTTGAGTGACCTCTGGACTCTGGACCAAGAGGGTGCTGAATAATCACTGGTACCATCATAGACACTACAGAGACTCCTGCCCAGCGGATTTTGTCTCTAAAACCATGTGCCCAGAGCTACCTCTCTAAACCTCTCCCTTTGCTCTAGTCCGTTGCTTCTCAAAGTGTGGCCCTTGGCCAAGCACCACTGGTCTTCACGCAGGAGCTTGTATGAAATGCAGAATCTCAGGCCCTTCTTCGGACCTCATGAACCAGAATCTGCAGTGAAATAAGATCCCTGGGGATTCTTGCCAAGATTGAGAAGCACTGCTCTCTTTTATTCTTTCCCAGTAAATATCACCTGTAATTTTGGTCCCATCACGCATGTTATCTGGTGTATTAGATTCCTCTTGCTGCTGTGACAGATTGCAGTGACCAATGGAGTGGCTTAAAACCCCCCAAATTTATTCTCTTGAACTTCTGGAGGCCGGGAGTCTAAAAGCAGTTCTTCCCGGATGGATCTGTTCTACTGCTTTTTCCAGCTTCTAGAATCACATTCCTTGGCTCCTTCTCCATCTTCAAAACCAGCAGATAGCATCTTACTTCAGCCTTCCTGTGGCTTCTCTCTCTCCCTCTGCTTCCTCTTTTAAGGATGTTTGTGGTTACATTTAGGACCCAACTGGATAATCTCTATATATGAAGACCCTTGCCTTAATCTCATCTACAAAGCTCCTTTTGTTATCTTAAGTAACATTCAAGGTTCTCAGAATTAGCACATGGGTATTTGGGAAGACCATTACACAGCTAACCATGCCTCGGTCTCCATCTGGCACTCGGTAGGTCTTTAATAGAAGTTAGTTGACATTGCTGTTCATTTAGTAGATGTCACAATTCGTACGTGCCCACGTGGAGATGCCTTCATGGAGACAGGCAACTAAATAAATGGACTACAATTTATCTTAATCGAACATTAATGAACATATCCCTCAGGTTCATATGTTTTCAATGGAAGAAGTAATTAACCTTCAAGACTTCACGAAAGAGGCAAACTAAGTCCTGAGAAGTGAACAGAAACTCTGCAGGTGACTGAGACAGGGAGAGACGCTTCGAGCCGAGGGGAGAACGTGTGAACAAGCATGGAGACGTAAAATAGCAAAGCCCATTCAAGGAACTGTAAGGATTTGGTGAAATAAAGCATCAGTATGAAGCCAGGAAGATCAGAAGAGGAGGCAAAGGCAGTCAGGAGACATCACATGACGAAGGGCTTGAAATGCCCGACCGAGGACATCGGTGTTTATCCTGTAGATAACAGGCAAGCATTAAAGGGTTAAACTCAGGGTATTGACAAGCCCAGATATGGTTGAAGAAAGGTCATTCTGGTGACAGCGTGGAGGCTCTTTTGCAAAAGCTCAGCACAATTAAATTAACGTTCAGGGCATGGTAGGTGTTAGAGTAAATATCTGCTCAGTGTTTCTCATGCACCATCACACTTGAACTGCCGTGGAAAAAGGGACCTGGAATAACAAGATGTTCTGTTCCAAGCAGATGCCACTCTGATCGGAGTTGGGGGGTACAGCTGTTCCGTGGTAATCAGCATGCTGGCTGCTGCTTCAATCCTTTTTAAACAAAGACGGGACGCCAGGTATTAAATGGCAAGAGCGCTCTTGGCACAGCACGCCTGGAAGGCACCTTCATTCCTTCAAGGCAAGCTCAGTCTGTTCTCTGTTCGGTGCTTCTCGGCCTCAGAAGATTTGTGCCAGTCACAGTCAGCTGCCTTCTGAACAGGCACCCACAGGCCGTTCCGATGGTCAGCAGGATTAAGGAGCACTGGCTTGGCCACTGGAGTTGTCCTTGGATAGCCTGAGATCCGTGAATCATCTGGTTCAATGTAGGTTGACAACCATGAATGTTCCTGGCTTGTCCCGAGATGGAGGTGACCATGACGAAGCTGATGGTGACCATGATTATTCAATCACTTCCTCTGTGCCTAGCACTTGCTTTCCCTACATTGCCTCGAATCTCTACAACAGCGCTCCTAAAACTTTTGAATGTCGCCCACAATAAGAAATTCATTTTATAATGCAATGCATTATACACATATATGCGTGTAAACATTCCATGGAACTACACACTCTGGGTCATCCATTTTCCGTTCCATTCTATTTCATTTCATTTTTTAAAAATTTCTTTTAATGTGTATTTATTTTTGAGAGAGAGAGAGACAGAGACAGGGCGTGAGTGGGGGAAGAGCAGAGAGAGAGGGAGACACAGAATCCAAAGCAGGCTCCAGGCTCTGGGCTGTCTGCACAGAGCCCGACGAAGGGCTCAAACCAACAAACCACAAGATCATGACCTGAGCTGAAGTCGAACGCTCAACCCACTGAGCCCCCCAGGCGCCCCTATTTCATCTCATTTTTTAAATGTTGGTCTTTGTGTCCTAAATTGATTTAGTGATCTGTAGTTCAAGAGTCAAAGGGTACTATGGTATGGTTGTCTCCACTCTCCTACCCAAGCAATCAAGGGTGACATGCATTCGGTGCCGTGCCTAGGGCCACAAAGATCCCAGTCCACAGCAAACTCCATGTTCCTCCCACCTTATCCCCGGAGGCCCCAAGGCACAGAGCCTCTGCTATTGGGAGAAATGTCTCACTACAACAGAGAAGGGAAAATACGACCACAGCAGTGATATCATAAATACTAATAGCCAACGCCATTTAAGCTCCGTTGACGTAATAGCCGCTGTGCTAAGGAGAAGTGTAACGTGTTTCCTGATTCAAGTGATGGTGAAAGAGCACCGGAGACACAACACAGCACATGGAACGTGGACTGAATTGAGCATCGGAAGCTTGGCCGTTTGCTCCACGCTCATCCCTGACCCCCCTGCCCCCGCCAAGTCAGGTGACCCAACTGGATATGGAGACCAATTATTAGCTCGACGCCGGCAAAAACATCTACTAGTCATAATAAGGAGAAGACACGCGGAATCCCTTTGTAAACTGTACAAATGTCAGTTCTTTACTTGTTTACCATTCTTGAAAGGACCCCTTTGTAAAGAAGACGGAAAAATGCAAAGCTCTCAGCTTTGTTCTTTCATCGAAGAAGGCAAATAGGAGTCTTGGTGTTCCTTGCTTCAGGAAGAAAAAAAAAAAAGAAGTCGTGACACAACAGGGGATTTTGCATAAAAACAAACAAAACAGAAAACAAAATCTGGGTTCCTTCCAAGAAAGGTAATCCAGCTGCCATCCACCCCTCGCTGACGCTTCGACTGGGGATCTGTCCCTTCCAGAGCCTCTTGGGCTGTCGGTCTGGAGGCCCAAGCTCACCGCCACGCCCCCAGGAAAGGCAGGAGGCAGAAATGTTAGATACCAAGTGCTCTTGGGCTTGAAAGTGTGTCTCTGTCCATGCGACTTATGCCGGTTCTTAGCTCTTCCGGCAAGGGCTTTGCTCACAAAAACTGGAGGACAAAAGGGGCAGAAGACGCATGAGAAATCCAGGGCCCAGTATCAGGAGGAAGGCTCTACGGATTGGACAGACAGACCATCCATCTGCAGATGGACAGACACCAGAAACCCCGCTAACGGAGCCAGCCGAAATCAGCACGCATAGGAAGCATGAGTGGGAGAGGGAGACAGAATCCGAAGCAGTCCCTACCCTGTCCTCTGACCTCCGCCCTCGGTCCGCACTATAACTTCCTCTGTATGTCTGCTCTGTGCCCCCATCGCATCCGGATTTTGGCTGTCCTTTGACGCTGCCTCAACTTTACTACACCAGCCTCGGGGCTTTCTCTTACCCCTTTCTCCTTCCCTGTCCCTGTCTCTGTCTCTCGGCCTGTCTCTTGGTCCTTAGCACTTTTCTAGTACTTTAACTCAATTCATTGGAAATATAGGTTCCAAGATTGCAACACACTACATCTCCTAAGAAACAGAATTGTAGAAAGAGAAGAGTGTGGATTCAAATCACACTCTGCCTCTTACCAGCTGTGTAAGCAAATGCTTTGTACCATTCTGCACAAGCGCTGATGGGATAAAACCTGGGATTTGGGCCACAGAGCAGGGTTTTAATCCTGGTTCTAGCATGTAGCACTTAGCACATAGCACATTTGGGCGAGACACTACTAACGTCTGTAAGTCTTAGCATCCGCATCGGCAAAGTGAGGAAATGATAGTACCTTCTTCCCGGAGCAGCTCTGAGGATCGGCGAGGTGACAGCACATGCGTGATGACCCCACGGCTGTCTGAGGCTCAGTTTCGGCGTCTCCGGACTGCTTCGAGGATGGCGTGTGGGTGAGGTCTCTAGCACGGTCCACGGCAGTGTGAGTGACTCAACAGCTGTGATCCCTGAGCCTGGCTAGGGAAAAAGAGACACCCTCACTCCTTGCTCATTCTTGGGGGTCCTCTCTGTGCCTAGCGATGTGCTTTGCCCATAGCATGCTCTTGGTTAGTATTTATGAAGAGCGGAATGCCGCTTCAGGAGCAAGTTAATCAAGATCGGGGCAGTCCACTTCTCGGCAGGTGGGCTCCAGGAGTGGGGAAGATGCTAGAGGAAATTAACTTGCCGCTGATGAGAAGTGTTCAAGAGACGTAAGGGCTGGACGCTACAACCAGAGTTTGGCAGGTTAACAGCTCACATGTCCTTGCAGGCATGCATGCATTCATTCATTCATTCACAAATGAGGCCACTCCTCTCCTTCTCTGAATTTACTAAACCCAAGGAAAACGTTGGTCTCCCACCATCTCCCTCTGAAACATCAGCTTGGCCAGGCTCAAAGGCCTTCCTCTCAGCATTCCAAAAAACCAGAGTCACGAGGACTGGCCACTCTTGCCAGACAGACTGCAGAGCAGGAAGGAGAGCTGGAGCTGACGCAGCACTTCCCCTGCCTACAGCACAACCAGCCCACGGCCTCGTGGAAAAACACGGGGCATGAGGCCAGGTTCCCACACCGAAGCACCAAACGTTCTCCGCTTGCTGTGTGCCCGTGGGTAGGTCATTTTACCTCTCTGAGCGGGCAGCACCATGCCTGCCTGTGTTAGATGTGACGCCGCCATCAACAGAGTCCCCGCACTCGGCTGGGTACTCTGTCTTCGTTATCTCCTTTAATCTCTACAACAGCCCTGTGTTGGGATTTGAACCAGAGTTGATCAGACTCCAGATGCCATGGATTTCAATTTTTCAGAAGCCAGTTGGCTTGCGTATCATCTCCATGATTTCGGCCATAAAAGTATGCCATCCTACAGCCCTACTGTTATTTTCAAACTTACACACACTTATCTGAAAGGGCAAATAGATTTCGCTGCCACGAAAGGGACACCAATATCACCGGCCACAAGGAGAAGAGAAACTCAAAAGGAAGAAGGAAACAATGCTATAAAATTCTAGCTGGATATTAGCGATTACTAATATGAATCCAGAGCTCACAGAAAATAGAGGATGCTCTCAAAAGGGGAAACTGAGGAGCAGTTAATGGAGACATTACTAACCAAGATGTAGGCCAAGGTTGAGGGCAACGAACATGGCAGATGTTGGGAGGAACTGCCCACCAGGGTAGGCTTGACGGATTTAGCAAATAAAAACACAAGATGTCTAGTTAAACTTGAGTTTCAGAAGATGACAGATAATTTTTTTAGTATAATTTTAGTATAATTACGCCCCGTGCGATATTTGGTAAATTCTTGTACTAAGAGTATTTGTTGTTTATCAGAGACACAAATCTAACTGGACTCTGCTATTTTTCTGGCAAAGCTGCCCTAAGAGGGATAGAGCAGGAGAAGTTACTAGAACACACATGGAGTGCAGTATCTGGAGGAGAACCAATGGGGGCAGGGTAGGAACTCGAGGAATGAAGATCCGAGCTCTCGCTCTTCCTCCAGTGGCCCGCTGGTATTTCCCATTTCTAGAACAATCCAGAAACTGGTGTACAAGTGAGCCTGTGACAGTCTTCCAAAGGTTTCCATGGAGATCGGCTCTCACGGCACAGAGCAGGGTAGAAAAAGGAGGAGGGTGGACCTGGGGGGGGCAAATAGAAGAGGCCCAAGCACACCTCCAGGGTATTTGACCCCGAAGTCTACTTTCTTACAGTTAAAAATTTAGCAAGAGTTAGAGAGTCGTCGATTATGTGCTGGCACCCGACCTGATACTTTCTCCTTAACTTAGCCAGAAAGTACGGAAAAAGGAAAAATAGCCTCCTCGTGAAGCGAGTGGTGTTTTGTTTTTTTTTTTAACGTTTATTTATTTTTGAGAGACATAGAGACAGAGCATGAGCAGGGGTAGGGCAGAGAGAGAGAGAGAGGGAAACACAGAATTCGAAGCAGGCTCCAGGCTCTGAGCCGTCAGCACAGAGCCCGACTGCGGGGCTCGAACTCACAGACCGCAAGATCATGACCTGGGCTGAAGTCAGAGGCTTAACGGACTGAGCCCCCAGGTGCCCCTGGGTGCACATTTTAAAGTGACGTCAACAAAGGAATCACGGTCAACATTAGTCTGATGTATGATTTCTAGAAACCAGAATCATGCAAATATCCATGATTACCGAAACATTTGATAAAGACAGGATCCGCCCCTGTGTCCGCGGAACTCATTCTTAGGTGCATCCCCCTAATCTAGTGGCTGTAGGTAGTGTCTGCACTTGATGGGTGTGGGAGTTCCAGTACTTTTCACATCTAGGGAGTACTTTCTAGTTCCTCAAATTATTAGCACTTTATTTGAAGTTCCCAACAATCCCTGAGGGACCCAAGAAAAGTCATGGTAGCTGTATAGTCATGGATGAGTGGTTTTAATCAGGGACCTGGTCTCAAAGCCTTTATCTGCCTCTTAGAAGTGTGGGACCAGGGACAATTTGCAGATTTACCTTCCCCAGAGCCTGGGGACCTTCATCTGCCCTGATGCACCCTGCACTCTCCCTCCACTAGAGAGCCCACTCAGCACCACTGTAAGGTCACTTCTAGAACTGGCAGGGAGAGGCCCTCTCCACTGAAGACCCTTCATTTCCTACCAAACTCATTTGCTCTCATTCACTTGAAAAGGCTTTCACTGGCTGACTTATTTCAGGTCTTATCCATGAAAGGGGAGGAGGGACGGGGGGGGGGGGGGGGCATGGGGTGGAAGGTATGCGGAGGGACTAAAAGATCATTTTCCATCATAGGCACAGAGAAGCAAATGTGGGTTGGAAAAAAAAAAAAAACAAGGAAATTTACAGGCGGAAGCAAAGAGAAAGCACCATACTCCCCCCCAGAGACAGAGATAAAGGCAGAATGGGTTCCAGACTTCCCTGTTCTGAGTCCCATCCGTGTCCCTGGTGTCGCTCCAAACACGGGCTCTCTCTTTAAGCCCATTGTTAAAGCCTTTCTTTTGCTTTTAACAATGACAGTAATGAAAAGGCAAAAACCACTTTTCATGGCAACGTAATTAATTCACCTGTAGCTCTTGGAGTTTCCATTGCTTCTCCTGTTTGGAATGAATTTTCCCCTCTCCAAACAAGAGGTAAAATTAAACTAGGAGACTCATAAAATACGCCACATAACTATTCATCACTGCCTCATCTGCTTATGCAAAATCGCTCCTGGATATTTTCAGATGTTCTTGTACAGATTCTAAAGCGTAGAATACTTCGGACGGCTCTGTACTTCCTGAGCTTTGAACAGAGCAACACGTCACGCCAAAATGCAGTTTTCAACGCCCTGAAAGATTCCGGTTGCTGCGACCATGAACTTACTGTGAGTTCGGTTATTTTGAGAAGCGTTACTCTTTGAAGGAGACGGCCTGGGGGTTTGTGAGTCAGACACAGCGTACGAATTCTAGTTTTGCCACTTATTTGCTGTATGGTCTTGGGCAAAATCACTTAGTCTCTCTGGATCCTATACATTTGAAATTTATTAGGTGGGAATACTATCCTTCTGGCAGGGGTTCTAGAAATATCAAATAAGATAGTATATATGAAGGGGGAATGAAATTAGCTCCAACATACAAGGTATAAGAATGTCGCATTTGTTTCTCTGAATAAAATTTAGCCTACTCACAGCCTTGTGCGTCTCAGTAAAACAAATAAATACATGGAGGAAAACTCTGTGCTGATTACCCATCCCAGTAGGTCATCAGATAAAACAATAACGAATTCCTTCCAACTTGTGCAGGCCGTAGAGTTCTTTCACATTCGGGCCTCCTTGACATGCTCCTATTTCTTCCATGCAAAGCAAGAAGGCAGGGGCTTTGCCGAGGCTGAGGGTCCTGGTATCTGGGACTCCGCCCCCTTGTGAGTTTCCTCCCTACAGTCACTGTCCCCCGGGGTCTACCATCTCTCCGGTGTGCTGTGAGGGAGCGGAGTGGGGGTCCCCATCACTCACGGAACCCACGGCCCTCCCCCAGTCTTAGGAAAAGTTCCCAACACTCACTGTGACCCGGCTGCTTCTGCCTCCCCAGTCACCCAACCCCAGAATCTTCTCCTTCCCTTGGAGACATTCCCACTCTATGCAAAAGTGCAGGCCAGAGATGACAGATTCACTGCCACGGATGCGTTTGATTCTATTTTAAAAATCGAATTAGTTGTTAAGGTTTAAAAGCCAGGTAATAATAAACTTTGGTACACACACACAACAGATCACAAAGGAGCTGTAAACACAAATACGCAAGATCTCCATGAATTGATTATAGAGTGATTTCCAGGAGAGACTGTTAAGTGAAAAGAGCAAAATACAAAAAGGCATATACAGAATGTGTTCGAAGAGAAAAAAGAAAATGTACATATATCCACTCATCTTTTCAAAAACTAAACACCAAAGATAAGCCAGGAAACAATGAATTGGTTACTGACAAGGGTTAGGTCGGAGGAACAGGGAGGGAGAGATACGGAAGCCGGCAAGCTTCTCTGAGTACACCTTTTTGTAGAGGTTTGACTGTTGGAAGTGAAGGGAAATCCACAAGAACGACCGGGAGGAGCGATGCAATCCAATGTTAAGCAACCTAGCGTCAGTCGGCCGCTTACACACTCAGTAAGCGCGTTTGAGTTAGACCGTCCAGCCCATACCAAGCCTAGGGCCGGTGGTTTCCCTGTTTCATCACTTTGGCATCAGCTCTCCCAGCAGCTGAAGAGAGATGAGACCTTCTACCTAAGCGTCTGAGGTCATGCCTTAGCACTACCTACTTCGCAGTTAGAAGGTTAGAAATAGTTTCTTCCTTCAGAAATTCTCTCTATCCCTTCCACCCACTGCTCTTGTATCTCTAATCCTTTGTCTCTCCCCACCTTGGGGTGAAGGGGGTCCCGCTTCTCTCTCGTTCGTTCATTCATTCATTCATTCATTCATTATTTTCTGGGTGGGCTCACTGGGAATGGAGACACAGGTTCCCCTTGGACCTTGCAGGTAAAGTATCTTCAAGGCAGCTGGGCTCTCTGCTACCATGCTTAACCTGCCCTCTGTGCTGTCCCAGAAGACTTGGCCCCTTGCCCTGCCTTGTGTCCTATTACGAAATACCATCTACTTGCCTGGACTTGGTATACTTCCGTCCCAGGAGAGGCAAGGGATCCCACCCCAAGGGTAAATATTTGGGGAGGTTTAAATCTGATAGAATAAACTCCGGCCTTACCCCCAACCCTGGAAAAGGAACTTAAAGTCAATTTGAAGACAGAACTCTGGGAAATGAAAAGCATGGGTAAAAGAGTCCCTGAGAAGATCCTTTGGGACCTGGGTGACAGCTGGTGTGATGAGCATATATGGGCTTTGGAACCAGTCAACCTGGGTTGAACCCAGATTTTCCACTGTCTAATGGTATTTCCCGTAAACAGCATAAAATTAAGATCAATGTACTTGCTACTCCACGAGATACTGTGTCAGCTAATGAGATGATATATTTAAAAACATCATACACCATGTAGCTATTCACTTACTTATTAAAAATTACTTCTTTCTCCCATCCATAGGGCTGGAAGGGAAGATGTATGCCAGAATTTTTTTTTTCCTTAAAACAAGGTCATTTAAAAGTATTCGGTGTGAAAGCAATATATGTCAACTGTAGAAGCATTATCAAGTACCGATAAGAGTAGAGAATAAAAATTTCAGGATATTCATAAAATCATCAAGCACGGATAATCACCACGAAGACCTTCCGTGATGTTTTCGGATCGTCTTAACCTTAAAGTATATAATCATAGACACAAGTATCATTTTTTCTGGGTGCTTTTTCAATCTGCTTCATATATTCTTCCATTGATGATATTTTCAAAGATCCCATGATTTTGAACTTTATGGATGGGAAAAACAAACCTCTTATCCTAACTTCTGTTGGAGAAGTTAAGATTTCCAGGTTTGGAGTATTATAATCAATGCCACAGTGAAAAATGCTTGGAGCAGACATATTTGCATACATATTTAATAATTTCCTTAATATATCTTTCTGAAAAGGAACTGCTGAGTCAAACATTTACATCTTCCAGAGGCTTTTGTCTCACACGCACAAATTCCTTTCTCTGGTGTTTGTACCACGTTTTGCCTCTCAAAACACTCCACGTGTTTCCCTTTCCCCCTATACCTACGGTCACACCGGACTGTAGCATTCAACGACATACAAAGACACCTTGTCACACAGTTTTCAAATTTACTGGCAAGAGAAGGAAGTCAGGATTCATATTTGTATTTATTTGAGCTTATTTCTTCAGGTGCTTCTTGCTTACCAACTGGAATATTCTTTTCTCTTTTTTTTTTTAATTTTTTTTTAATGTTTATTTTTGAGAGACATAGAGGCACAGCATGAGCAGGGGAAGGGCAGAGAGAGAGGGAGACACAGAATCGGAAGCAGGCTCCAGGCTCCGAGCCGTCAGCACAGAGCCCGACGCGGGGCTCGAACTCACAGACCGCGAGATCATGACCCGAGCTGAAGTCGGCCGCCCAACCGACTGAGCCACCCAGGCGCCCCTTTTTTCTTTTTTTTTTTGTTTGTTCATTTATTTTGGTAGAGAGAGGGAGAGTGTGCATGTGTGTGAGTGTGAGGTGGGGAGAGGGATGGAGAAAGAGAGAGAGAGGGAGAGAGAGAGAGAGAGAGAGGGAGAGAGAATCCCAAGCAGGCTCTGCACTGTCAGCACAGGGCCCAATTTGGGGTTCAATCCCATGAACTGTGAGATCATGATCTAAGCCGAAATCAACAGTTGGACACCTCATTGACTGAGCCGCCCAGGCACTCCCACAACTGGAACATTCTTAAATAAATCACTGTCCTGTCCTGATTGTGTCTTGGGCCTTTTCCATGAATATGGATAGTTTCTCACTTGAACTGTGTCTCTCTGAAAATGACTTTCACTTCTGAGCATATGCCTTTCCATGAAATCCCAAATTAATGCCCCAAAATACAGATGGAAAATTCTTGAATAGATTATACAGCCCATCTGTTTCCAATACTCTTCTTATGGGAATAATTTTATTTTTTTACATAATTACAGAGAAGTTGGCAAAGTAAATTTACCTGGAAACCTAGGGTTGGTTTTTTTTTTAATTAAAAATAATAAAACCTTCATTTCCCCCAAAGAAGCTCGGGTGTATTAACTGACATCAGCAAGAACCGCCCCTCGAGGGGTCTTGATTAGTAGATTTCCTTTGTATTTTTCTCCCTGGGAAATATTTTATTTTCCAGACTGGGATATCAACTCACCTTTGAACGTTCCCCTAGTACTTTTTTGTGTAAAACATTTGGTTCTCTTATAAACAGTGTGACCTTTGGGCTGTCAGTGAAGAGCCCAACCTGGGTCTTGAACTCATGAACTGTGAGATCATGACCTGAGATAAAATCAAGAGTCGGGCACTCACTGACCAAGCCACTCAGGTGCCCCAAACATTTGGTTTTCCTGTAAACACTTTGGTCTTTCTTAGTTTTATACCATGTGTTCTTTCTTCAAACCACAACTGAGGTTTCCTACCCGTCAAAATACCTTTTCCTATACTAAGCCGAATTCCCTTCTGCACTGTTCCTGGCTCCTGACCAAAGATTCATTGCCCCAATCTACTTGGTTTTTTTTTTTTTATGTTTTATTATTTATTTTTGAAAGCGAGAGAGAGCACAAGCTGGGGAGGGGCTGAGAGAGAGGGAGACACAGCATCTGAAGCAGGCTCCTGGCTCTGAGCTGTCAGCACAGAGCCCGACGCGGGGCTCGAACTCACAAACCGCGACATCATGACCTGAGCTGAAGTCGACTGCTTAACCAACTGAGCCTCCCAGGCGCCCCGCCTCGATCTATTTGTATTCAAGACATGAAGACTTACTAGAAACTGTTTCCTTCTCTCCGTTGCCACCTTCTTCCCTTCTTTAAGCACGCATCCAGTGCCTACTCTTGTCCACAAAGAAATAAATAAGATTGAACCCTTGCCTTGCTTCCAGAATAAGATGTAGTAACAGGCATGCAGTGATAACACTAAGTGGCACTCATGAACTGAGAGCACTTACCATTTCCCTATCTGGGGAACTTAAAAGCTTTTTTTTTTTATTTGACCACTTTAATATTCTTTTGGTACACTTTCAGTAGAGTGTCACCAGCCCACCAAGCTTTTCCTTGGCATCTTTACCTGTGACATACTAAAGAGAAAAGAAAAAGGAAGGCTCGTAGCAAACATGAGTCAACTTTCATGACTGGCCAGCATCTGAGCCTCCTTCCTATGCCTGGGGACTACCCCGCCTTGAACCCTGGAGGTAGACAAAACCTGAATCCCACTCTAGAACCTGACGATACCACGTGTATGCTTTGCCGACCTCCCCCTCGTGGGAGGCTTGTGGTCCAAGCGCCGCTGACCAGTGTCACACCCAACCTGGGCTTTGAAGCAAGGGAGCGGAGAACGGATTCTGAGGATGGCGGCTGGTACAGAGGCAACAATGTCAAGGCTTTCAGTAGCAACAGAGGGATGGATCAGCAGTGGTACCCAGTGTCTGCCGTCGGTGGCGGCGGCACAGAGGAGTCCCACGTTTATCAGAAATGGTGAGAGCAGTGCCGCCACCAGACAGCTTCTGCGGCATCATTTCAGCCGGGGTCCTGTCTGCCTCCCAACCTCCTGTTCTTCCGGCAGGTTTCCAGAGCCTAATTCTGCAGTCCCCACTAGATTGTGCGGGTGACCCAACATCCCTCCAATTAATTCCCTTCTTTTGTATGTTAGATCAGCCAGTGTCAGGTAAGATCCTTGACTGATAAAAGATTTGACGCCAAGTGATGGACCGTGTCACGTGACGACCAAATGACCTCATAGCTGCGGGCTTGACTTTCGGCAGCAGCCGGAATACAGAGAAGTAGAGGGAAATCTAGTTATCGCAGCATATTACTGGAACCCCCGGGTCAGGAGAACCTGCCCCTTAGTAATTAGCGCCATGTTCACATTGCAAAACTTGATTTTGGTGGACCAAACAATACCAATCCATTGCATCAAGTTACTGTGGTAATTTTGACTTATATTCCTTTTTACTGCTTAAAAGGATAATACGCAAGCATGTTTTGCTTTTTTCAGTTGTTTGTAAGGGCTGTAAGCATAAGGATATTACAGTTGGCTTGCGTTCATGGAAGTAGTATGATGGTAATAATAGCTTGAATCAATATGCTACCGCGGCTGACTGCACTGCCCAACCCGGGTGCCCTTAACACTCACCTCTGCGCTCCTAAAGCTGCCGGCTATGAACACCTGCTACTCTCTGCCTGAGGACTTTTGCAATGGGAGCCAGCTTAGCCTGAAAAGCAGGGCAAGCCAGAAGTTCTGAAAAGTTAATGCTCCTGCAAGCAGCCCTCAGCAAATCACAGAAGGGAAGTTATTAGTGTATACAGACCCCAGCTTCATCCGCGCCCATGTGGAAAAACTCAGAGGCAGGTGTCACACTGTCTCCCATAATTCCCCAGTGGGGATGCGCCCCGGGTGCAACTTGAAAATGCATCCTTTTCCTGTTTCCTTTCAAACGCCATCAAGCTCCTCACTCCATCACTGGTGCTCCCGAGAAGCCTCTCCCAAGTAAACTGTTTGAATGCACCTCCTAGCCTCTGGGTCTGCTTGAGGGGGAGCTGGAGCCAAGACACCTGCACAGCATCAGCATTGTACCTTTACCTGAATTCCGAATGCATGAGGGACCGGCAAGGATTCCACAGGTTCACTCACACGCCTACCAGGCAATTAGACTGATTTCCCAGCCCAGCAAGCTAAAGAAGTTCCTGGAAGAGTGACAGCTGCCCAGAGAAGGGGCAAAGACAGCACCCTTGGCACAGTTTCTCTGGGCCTCAGGCCCCCTGAGATAGGGGCACAGCCACTGAGGACACTGCACCCAGCACGGGGCTTAGCGTTGCTACTGCTGTTGTATCTCCAAATTTGTATCACCGCTCTAGAAGATGCTGCCCTACCAATCGACACGCCGCTGGTTAAGCAAATGTTGTAATCACCCACTTTCCTTAATACTTCTGGGTGGAACTCAGCATTGCTGAAGGTCACAACCTCCTCTTGCAGGGTTGGGGGATGGGGGGAATAGGGCCAGTGCCCAGGATCCCTAAACAGCATCCCTGCCTGGACCTCTCCAGGCTCCCAGAAAGCTCTTTCTTCCTAGTGATTTATCCCATTTGGGAAGCCCCGCAGCACATGGAGGAGGGCAGCCTGAGGAGTGGGGATGGGGTCAGAGTTCACATTAGCATAACACGCGGGGTGTATTATCACATGACCTCCATTTACTCTGTGTCCCTTGCCCCTCCATCGCTGCTTATCCTGGCCAAAGCATCGAGCCCCCCTCTCCATGCATCTCATCCTGCATGTGCCTCCGTTCCACTGTGGGCATGACTGAATGAATTCCTTAAGATAAAACAAGACACAACAAAACACACACACACACACACACACACACACACACACACACACAAGCACACATAAGCTTGGTTCCTGATAACCAACCGGATGGGCAGGTTCGTGCAATGTCAAAACTCAAACTCGATATCGGAGAGACCGTCCTATTTGGAAAGGCAGCGGGGTATTAAATGAAAGCATGTCCTTTGACTTTCCCCTCTACAAAACACGAACTATCTCTGAAACAAAACTGCCCAGAATGGTTCAGCAGCCTTCTAAAATCAGCTTCAAATTTATTCAGTTGTCTGGCGTGAGACGTCCAGACACGAAACAGGCTTCTGAGCTCTTCCAAAGGACAAACAGTGTCCCAGCTTGGAGACATTCCCCGGGTGTGTGTTGTCATTTCTGTAGCGATCATTTCTAATCAAAGTCGTTTCTGCAGAGACGGCCCTTGTGCCAGGCCACTGCCAACGCTGACGACGGCTGTGACCTCAGCCCCTGGGCTGGAAAGTCCCTTGAGTATCAATTAGTCCAAGTATCTCCTTTTACCAACTGGAACAAGGACATTTCCAAAGTCACACAGGCAGCAAGTCAAAACCACAGGCCTCCTCGCTCACAGGACCTAAGGATCCGCGGCTTCTGGCAAGATCTCTCGACTTTGACACTATGACATACATTTGGGGCTGGATAATTCTTTGTTGTGGGGCTTGTTCTTGTTGTTTAGCAACATCCCTTCCCTCTACCCGTTAGACGTCTACAGCGCCAGTTGCGATGACCAGCTTTGTCTGTAGGCATGGCCAAATATCCCCGGAGGGGCAAAGTCACCCCAGGCTGAGAACTACCGGCTTAGCACAAAAATTGCAAATTGGTGCCACCTGGGCTAAAGTTGGCTCAGTTGTGTTTCGTTCGTCCTAGGTAATATTTGTTGGAATTTTAAAATCTGGGACATTTCACAGAAACATCCAGCCTTCTGGCTTCTCTTGAACATTTGGAAGAGGTGGCCTACGTTCTGTGAACACACGTCTCACACGGCCATGACGGATTGAGGTGGAGTTGAAGCCGGTCCCTGTAGAATGGCCATCTGCTCTCCTGTTACACTCCCCACCACTCTCTGCTGTGCCCCACCCCAGTCACCAGATCCGTTTCGTCATCTTCTTGGGCCCTACTTTAGTGTTTACGTCTTCTCAAAACTGTTTGTACTCTTATTTTCACTTGAGCGAGCCTCTGAGCTCATTGAGCAGAGGTCATGCCATTTTCTCCTTTTGTTCCCTCTTTAGGGCCTAGCCCTGAGCACACAGTGAGAAATAGTTATCCATTGATTTCTAGAGCAGTGTTTCCCAAAAGATATCCTGCAGCATGCTAGCTGTGCACTGCAAGGGAAAGGGGCTACAAGTTGTGCAGGGTTGGATGAAGCTGCTGTCTATACCCGCATTTAGGGACTCAAAAGTCCCAATTGTACAAGGCTTTAAATGGGCCTGCAGTAAAGAGAGCTGCTTGACTGTGCTTGACCTAGAGTGTCTCAAGCAGGTTTGACCACAGATCTCCTTAGTAGCCTAACCTTAATCACAGTCCTAAGAAACTACTGTTTTATGGAATGTACTTTGCAAATTGTTAGACTAGAACTCTAAACTTTTTGGATTAAACGTAATTGTTGAAACACTATGTGCCATGGCAAAGGCAGTTACAGAGTGCCAGCGCATAAAGAGTGATTCTTCTCAGCATAGATGTTCATTTGCGTTACCTCTTTTAAATTTCCCAGAGTCGATGTGATCAATATCCACATAAGGCATCAGAAAGATTAAGGAATTAGCCCATGGTTACACAGCTAGGGAGAGGTCAAGCCAGGATTGGGACAGAGCCTGTCCCCACCCCAGTTTCTATGCTCTTATCCTCTGTTGATTATCCTGCCTCCCTGGGACATCGTGCCATGTTGTTGACATGTTTGTCTGCCTCTCAGGACAGGCACCAGGCTTTAGTCATGCAGGAAGCAGAAAGGGAATTACTGTCCATTCACCTACTGCCATGTGTGGGAAACAGCGCTTGGAAGAGTCTGTTGTGGTGTCTCATGTAGGCCTGAAGATTAGGTCTTCTGGTTCTTATTTAATTTGGGCAACTCTATTAACCACTTGGAGCCTAACAGCCACATAACTAGTAAATGGGAAACTGACATCTGAACAAGTTCTGTAAACACGTTTTTGTGCTCCTTGCACTTTGCTTATTTCATAGTGGGAATATAGGAACTGGATGAATAGATGGGTAGACGGATGATGGATGGACGGATGGATGGATGGAGGGACAGAGAGATGAATGGGTAGTTGGAGGGATGGATGTATGGATGTATGGATGAATGGGTAGATGGATGGATGATTGTATGGATAGATGGAGGGATAGTTAGATGAGTAGAGAGATAATGGGGAGTTGTATGGATGAAGGATGGACAGATGGATGGATGATGGAGGAATGGATGATGGAGGAATGGATGGATAAATGGATGGATGGATGGATGGATATTTAGCTGAACGGGTAGATGGATGGATGGATGATGAATGGACATTATTCCTTGCTCACTTACTTTGGGTAAAGCAGCCCATTAAACTTTGTGAAGAGGAAGGGTATACTAAGAGAAAGAGAGTACGATGCCTGCCTCTGAAAAGCTTTTCCCCTGGTGCTTGAGTCTTCACATCTCAGAACAGGAAAGGCAAAATGAGCCTTTCTCATACTGAGCACTTTCAATTTACATTGAGATCTTGTAGCTTCACACCCGTAATTACTCTGAAAAAGCCGCAACCAACTGGATATGGGCCAATAAAATAACAAAGGAAACAAAACTCTCCTGGAAATCCACTCTTAGCCCCAAAACATCAGGGAAATAAGAGACTGAGTTAGCTGGAGGGTTCTTTCATCCTGATTTATAGTATGGTTCTCTCAGCTTATAAGAAAAATGGTAATGATGGGGTGGGGGGAGCGAATGCTCCTCCTTTCTGGTTTCTCTTAGACTCCATCTGAGGAGTAAATGCTTTGTTTACTTCTCAACCTGAATTCTACCTCCCCACCCCGTTACCATTATTCACGATGGTCTATTGCAAAGTACTTTGGGGAAAACACAGCTCTCTGCAACATTTGAAAGAGGCAGACAGCATCATTGTAGCGATGATTCATGCAAGAAATCAAACAGCTTCACACTAGGGGAAAAGCCCTGGATAATATTCAGGGGAAGGGGTAAAAAAAATCACTCGGAAATTATCTTTTAGCATGAACACGTTTTCAAAATCATAAACTACCTGACTTAAATTCCTTCCTCGGTCCTGTGTGATAGATGCTTCCTACTTGGCCAACCACATTTACCAACCGATACTAAATAATTGATAAGATCATCTCTCTATGAATAACAGCTACTTATGGATAAAAGAGGTGAAATGTTTCTAATTCTATTCATACATGATCATGTTCAGAAAGAGGTAAAATGGTTTTCAGTATCTTATGACTAGTATCTTTTGGTTATGGAAAGAGCATTGGGTTTTCTTGTTAACCTCCATTAAAAACTTACAGTTGAATTACTATGAAGAGAAAATTCCAAGAGGGTGAAAAACGGTCTTCAAGGAGTCGATGAGAGAGCAGTGCTGAGTCACAGGGTTGGGATCCCCGGATGGTGCTGTGCTTTCCGGAGGCGTGGGAAGGACCGGCCTCCATCCTCCATTCTCCATCCTCCATTCTCCTCCAGGGGCATCTCGGTAGCACTGCTATACCTCCCAGGGCTCTCTCTCCTCTTTCCCATCAGCTGTAGAACCCTGACTTTACCCGGGACGGTATCACTTAAGTAAGAAAAAACTGTATTTCCTAATTTCCTTTTCCACTGGATGTGGCCATGTGACTAGGCTCTGGCCAATAAGAGGGAAGTAGATGGATGTAGAGGACTCTTGAAGTCTCTTTAAAAAAAAGGATGAGGGCCTTTCTCCCCCTTCCCCCCATCTCCACCTTGTGACCTGGAACATGGACGTGAGGGCTGTAACTTGAGCCATGAGAACGGGGGCCAATCCTTCCTCCGGGTGAAGGACAGAGCTGGAAGGAACATCAATCAATCCTTGGTGACTCTGTAGAGATTCCCTATCATCCTTATGTATGCTGTCTTCTTTAAGCCACTCTTACTTGGTGGTCGTTATCCGTAGCTGAAACTATTACTTTACCATCACTTTCCCTGGGAAGCCTTCTCTGACCCTCTAGACAGCACTTGATATTTCTTCTTCACAAGTGCTTAACAGTCTGGTAAATGATTTCATGACTTATTTCATATTTTTTGTTTAATATTTGTAGCAGAGACCAACAATGCCCCCCCCCCACCACTCCTTCTTGGAACTCAGTGCCATGCACATGCACAGTTGCACGGAAGCACCTGCAACATTTTCAGGATAGCCTGGTCTAGCCACTGACTCCAAGCAGCCCCCACACAGCGCAGACCAGAGGGGCAGGTGCTTAGCACACCCTCACCAACAGCCCTAGACCAAGGACTGAGAGGAGTTGGCGGACACTCCATTGACCTTGCCTCCTGATGAAGATAACTTTTTATTTTATTTTATAATAGTTTATTTTCAAATTGGTTTACATATAACACCCAGTGTTCATCCCAACACATGCCCTCTTTAATGCCCGTCACCCCCTCTCCCCCCTCCGTCACCCCCTCACCCTCAGTTTGTTCTTAGTCTTTGAGAGTCTCTTATGTTTTATCTCCCTCCCTCTCTGTGTCTTTTTTTCCTTTCCCCTCTTCCCCTCCCCCATGGTTTTTGTTAAGTCTCTCAAAATCCACTTATGCGTGGAAACATATGGTATCTGTCTTTTTCTGACTGACTTATTTCACTTAACATAATGCCCTCCAGTTCCATCCATGTTGCCACACATGGCCAGATTTCATTTATTCTCATTGCCACGTAGTATTCCATTGTATATATGTACCACATCTTCTTTATCCATTCATCAGTTGATAGACACTTGGTCTCTTTCCATGATTTGGCTCTTGTCGAAAGTGCTGCTGTGAACATTGGAGTACACGTGCCTCTATGCATCAGCACTCCTCTGTCTCTTAGGTAGATTGATGAGGATAACTTTGAGGTATGTTCTCCACTGTCATCTAGGCTTCTCCAGCTCGATTCCACCTGAGCCAACGACAGTGATAACCGGCTGGGTCATGTAGCTTGCATCAACTTTTTCCCTTTTTGGTCTCATTTCCACAGACCCCTATTTCCTGCAATCACCACACGAACAAGCCATTTGCATTCAGATATTTGAATGTAGAAAGATTTGCTTCTGGGGAGCCCAACCTCAACTTAATATCTGCCTCCCTGGGAGGAATTCTACCCTTTTAGGACAGGGAATATGTTTGTCTTATTCAGCGTTTTATCTGCAGTATTAGAACAGCCCAAGGCCAGCACTCAAAAGGGGATGAAGACACGTCAGTTCACTTTTCTCTCCCTTGGACCCATTTAGAGTTAGCCGCCTATGACTGGTCCTACGAGATATAATTAGGAAGCTTACTCTACCACATTCAGGAGGGGCTGCACACCTAGCTTGTACTTGTCCGAAAATAACACTGAGCCCGTGGCAATCATGCTCCATTAGCTTTTAAATGACCTCAACACAAACTAGAGGAAATCAAGGCACGCATCCTTTACTGTGAGCCCTTGGACTTGACCAAGAGTTTTCAATGGCATGAATCTCCTCCTTTCTTCACTATTGACCTTGTAAATTTGTCTTCTTGCTCTTGACCCGTTCTATAGCATTTTGAAACATCTAACGGCATGTAACACGGGACATTACAGCCTAGTGTTTATGGCTTGGCTATGTGTTACAGCTAGCCACATTTCAGACTCAAACGGCTCCCCCTTTATATGCCATCAGTGCCACAGACCAAGTTGGTGACCTTGGGAAAGTTATTCAGTTTCTATCAAATCCCCTCCCATGGAGGATGGGGATCATAGCAACTATGGCACAGGACTACTTTGTAGAAGAAATAATATGATGCGTGTATAACAAATGATCTAATTATATTGAAGAAACTACAAGAGAAAAAATATTATTAAAGGATGTAACTAGGAGTGTCTGGGTGGCTCAGTGAGTTAAGTGAGTGACAGCTGCTTAGGTCATGATCTCACAGTTTGTGAGTTTGAGCTCTGCGCTGGGCTCTGCGCTGACAGCAGAGAGCCCACTTCGGATCCTCTGTCCCTCTCTCTCTTTGTCCCTCCCCTCTCTCTTTCAAAAATAAATAAACATTAAAAAAAATAAAAGATATGCTAAAGACATTGACTATTTGTCCTAGGTCACATATTTCTCTAGAAAGTTATTAAACCATGCCCTGTTATTTAGAAAACCATCTCCAAATTGTACTAAGATTGTGTCCCATATATTCTTACTCAAAGACCTCATTTCTGTTGACCCCTCCCTCAGATGGCCAGTACCTTGAGGGGTTCCTAAACCTGACCTTGTATACTCTGCTCAAATGTGCACACAGCTGTCCCCAGGCCACAGAGCAGTAGCTAGAGCTGAGCTGTAATACTGCATTCCACCAGAAGTGGCCGCTGTTTGACATTGCCCTACAACGTATGCTAGTTCGCAACTTAAAACTCCGAGTGAGCGAACGCCCAAGAAATCCATTTTACAAATTGAAAATAGATTTAGTGTGTTGATTTGGAGAGGTGCCTTGCAGCAAGGCTCTTGCCACATTCCCCCGGAGAGGAGCAGGTCTGGGAATACTTAACAATCCAAATAGTGGTATATAGGACTCTGAGGAAGGTTTTCCTCCCCGAGCAGCACAGACTGGAGCGTGTTTCCTCTCTGTGGTTGTGACAATGAGCTGCATACCAATTATAATCTGGGCTTTGTAAACAGCCAGAAGATTCCCTTGGAGGGAGTAATTATATTTCCTTTAACGTATAAGGCAAACAATTTTTCTTACGCACGCTATGTGCTGACTGCAAAGTAGATTTACTTAACTAATGCTAAAGGAAAACCCTCAGGATGAAGGCGAGGAATTTGGTGGGATGGAGATGTTTAGAGGCCTATAAATGAGCAGAGAACATTAAAAATGCCACGGAGATTATTATTCAGGAGTCAAACTGGCTTGGCCCATTCAAAGAAACATGCATGATGAGATGGTAAGGGCACTGATGTTAAAACTCAGTTTCCTCTTTATAGGAGAGGAATAATAATGCTTACCTAACAAAGCCATTCTGAGAATCAAATTATAAAATGTACCTAAAGTGTCCAGAACAGTAGATACCCCAAAATAATATCATATACTGTGGATGTCAACAGGCTCAAACCCATACTCCTTTCTAAGTCTCCATTCCCTATACAAGACCATGGCTTCCTACCGAGAGCATCCAAAGTCCTCTGCCTGAGCATTCTCTCCACCCAGGTGCATGGGGCAGGTGGGAAGGGCCAGGGAGTTTACATGTCCAGGCGTAGCCCTTAGCCACGCGGACAATTTAGTGATAAATACCCATTTCCTTTTTCTTGGGTGGAGCAACTCTGAGGCTTGTTCCTCAAGGGTCTCCAGTAGGTGTGGGTCCCCTGCTTTCCTACTTCCTGCTGGGAACTTCCTGGGATTACCTCCCAAATAAACCACTGGCACTCAAAGTCTCGTTTCAGGATAGAATCCAGCCTAAACACTCTTTCACGATAGAAACAGGCTTCTTAATTTGGTTTCATAATTGGGTTTCCAATGACATGTTCAATTCACTAATTGGCCTTGTCTATTCGGCTTCCTAGCCATCCTCTCTTCCACCCCCCAGCCTCTGCCTTAGTTGAGGCTCTCATTATTTATTTATTTATGTCTGCACCATAGTCTCTGACTGACCGCCACGCTTCCTGCAAGTTCTGTCATCTAATCTACCACCCACTTACCGCCAAAGTTATGATCCTAAAACACAGTAATGCCATTCCCCGAGTTTTGTTTTTTTTAAGGCTTCGGGGCAACCTTTGCCTCCATGATGATGTCTTAAATTTTATAACATGATACATAAAACACTTGAAGAGCTGGTTTGAAGCAATCTTTCCTCGTAGTCTCCCGCGATTGCTAACCCCGGCTAAGGCTCAGCCCCCACAGATCAAGATAGAATCTTCTTTCCATGTGCTTGAATGTGCTTGGGATCTTCCCTGTCTGAGGAACCTGGCTTATCCTTCAAGGTCTGGTTCAAATGTCTGCACCTCGGTGAGGAGCTCTCCGGCTCCAAGGCCGAGTTCCCTCCTCTGGGCTACCACAGTAGCGTCTGCATTCTCTGACTCATTCATTCACTCAACAAGGGTTTTTTTTTTTTTTTTTTTTTCTTCTGAGCATTTTCTACTAGGCACCAATCATGTGCTAAGCCCCAGGGGAGCCATGCCGGATAAAAGCAGAAATCACTCCTGCCCACAAATGGAAAAAGGAAACAGACCGTCATTATCAGGTGATCATATAAAGAAAGAGTCATTACAAACAGCCGTGAGAGTTTGCCACAAGGGATGCGAACCCAACCTGCAGAAGCAAGGAGTGGGTGCTTAAGTTGAAAGTGAAGTGGACGATAACACCAGAGGAAGGACCTGCAACACACATTCGGGGCCAAGGGACGGCAGGTGGTAGGAGGGGACGCAGTACCAGTTTTGAGGAAGAGAAGGCCATGACGTTTAGAGCACAGAGTCACAGAGAGAACGGAAGGAGGAGAGGCACTCAGATCATTCACTGTGTCATTTCCATTTTTTGGCTGTGTCCTCCCTGCCTCACGCTTGAGAATAAGCTCCTTAAAGGGAAGGATCATGTGTCACTGAATGTCCTACCCATCCCCGCACTTAGCGCGATGCAAATAAACAAAATTAATGGACCCATTTTACGGATGAAGTTGTTGAGGATCAGAAAGGTTGAAAGAGACGCCCAAGGTTCGAAAGGTGGCGGTGTCGGCGTGGTAATAGAATTTACATCCGTCACCCCTCCACTACAAGGTTTCTCAAAACAGCTGCCAGGCAATCTCCCCGCCCCCCATTCCCCCACCAACACCCCTCCTGCCCTTCGTTTTTCTAAAAAGTCCAAGTTTCTCTATAAGCTCCTATTCAAAGACAGACAAAAAACCCCAAAATCCAGTTACTGGGGCGTACGTGTGTGCGTGCGTGCGCGCGTGTGTGTGTGTGTGTGTGTGTGCGCGCGCGTGTGTGTGTGTGTGTGTGTGCGCGCGCGTGTGTGTCTGTGTGTTGGGGACGGGTACACAGTGATCTTCTCGTGGTTGAAACAAACAAACAAACAAGACCGTTTTCTGCTACAGGATTCTTTTCTGACGCCTCTTTGGTGGCTGGAAATGGTGCGGGTGGTGAGAATTAGCCTTCGAAAGAAGCTGCTGGTGATGCCCCATAAAAAGCATCCGCGCGCTGACCCGGGGAGTCTGGAGTGAAAAAGACCCTGGTTTAGACTCTTCAGGGGAGTGAGTGGGATTTCTCGTTTCCCGCTTCCCGAACCTTTCTGCCCTTCCAGCCTGTACCTGCGCTTTGGGAACCGGCCCCATTTCCCGTCCATCCCGCCTGCCCGCTCAGATCCGTGCGAGAGGGGGCAACCTGGCCTCCGGGAGGCATCCTCCAGGCCCAGACGTTCGTCTCTGTCCATTTCCAGGCGCCGAGCCCGCGCCGTAAATAACGAAGTACTGCGCGGGCCGCGGAGGACACGGCGTCCTCTCTGCGTGTTATATTCACGCGTCTTGGGCAGGTCTGGGCTCCGGGGCTGCGCTCAGGAGCCTGATTTGAGACTGGCTCTGGAACTGGAGTCGAGGCTTCGCTTGGGCAGGGAAGAGGGGCGGGGAGTTGGGGCGGGGAGAAGGGGGGAAAGGGGTGGGGCGGGCGGGGGCGCGGCTCTTGCGAGGATTACGGCGGAGGCTGTGGCCCTCCGCGCGGCTCGCCGAGGCTGCAGCCATTGCACAGCCGAGCATCCCACATTCAACAGGAGGAACCCGCGGGAGACGAGCCCGAGCCCCCCGCGCCGCAGCCGCCGCAGCCCGTGCGCCCCGCGCCCCCGCGCGCCATGGCCAAGGAAGGCGTGGAGAAGGCGGAGGAGACGGAGCAAATGATCGAGAAAGAGGCCGGCAAGGAGCCCGCCGAGGGCGGCGGCGGCTGCTCTCACCGCCTCGGGGACGCCCAGGAGATGCGCGCCGTGGTGCTGGCCGGCTTCGGGGGGCTCAACAAGCTGCGGGTCACCAGGAGGGCCATGCCCGAGCCGCAGGACGGCGAGCTCAAGATCCGCGTCAAAGCCTGGTCCAGTATCCGCGGTTTTCTCGCTTTCTCTCTTTGAGCGCTCGGCGCTCCCGGGGCGGGGGTGGCGGAGCCTCGGGGCGGCCGCGGCGCGGGCCAGAGCGGCGGTGAGCGCCCCCTCTGCGCCCTCCCGCGGGTCCCAGAGCCTCCCGGCGGCCGGCGGCCGGCCGACGCTGGGGAGGATGCCGCGAGGTGGCCCTCGCCCTCTCTAAGCCGGATCTAGGGGTGACCGGAGCGGACTGTGAGCTCTGGGCGGGGAGGCACGGGGTGGGTGGTGGCGCCCAGCACCCGGGGTCTGCAAGATTGCGCGGCGGGGCTCTCCGTCGGGTAGGACAGCTCAGCTGCGGGAGGAGGGAGTTTGAGAACACGGTTAAAGAATAACGATAACCGTGGGATGACTGTGTACCAGCCGTCGCTTTTAGAGTTTTAGGTGTGCGATCGTATTTAATACTCCCTGGGACCCAATGAGTTAGGTACCGTCATTGTCCAGCGTTGCAAGTGAGGCAGCCAGGGTGCAGAAAGAGTGATTTGCCCAAGGGCTCCCTGCCGCCACTAACTAACTGACCTGGCTAGGGTTTGATACCCACTCTTTTTAAATATCTATGCTGTGGTCCTTCTGGGTCTGGCGACCCAGAGAGGGCTGGGGAAGTGCGTTCTCCTTCCCCACTCCTGCACTCCCCTTCTCTGGCTCCCGGGTATGGGGAAAGGAACTGGGAAGCGGGAGGGGGTGGGGGTGACGTCCTGGGGCATCTGAGCCTGGTCAGATGCTCCCTCTTCCCCGCCAGGGTCTTCTCTTCTTTCGTGCTTTTCCGAAGAGGAAAAACAAACAACTGGTAATCTTCTCTCCCCGCGCCTCCCCGCCCCCGCCCCATCTCAAAAGGAGCTCACCAATCTGAGTACCCTTCTAGTCCCCACTCCTCCTGGGGGAACTTCAGAGTTAGGCCCGGCTGGGATTCCCCCTGGAGTTCCTAAGCCTCTCTGTGTGCTGCCACTCTGCACGCCATGATCCTTTCTCTGAAGTTCTGGGAGGGAGGGCTCAACCCAGAGGGTTCACTGGATCCAACCTCTGAGTCCTTCATGCGGCAGCGTGGAGAGCTCCCAGGGGGAACTTGCTCTCAGCACGGGGAGACGGACTTACCCTTTCTCCTGTCCCTGTTTTCAAGTCCCCAACAGACACCGCTGCCCCGAAAGCAGCAGGCAGCCTACCTGTCCCTAGGTTAAATCCCAGACCTGGACTCTGGGAACACAGGCAGAGGCAAGAAAACGCAAAGGAGATTCCTCTCCCAGGCGCTGCTCTTTGGGAGCAGGTGCAGGACTCACGCGGCAGGCTGGGAGGCAGCAGTCGAGAGAAGCAGGCACTGGTCTCTGACTCGCTCTTCCTATATAGTCGACTCCAAACATGACTTTTGGGAATTCGGGGTAAGGGAAGAGGCTTTTGCAAACTGGGGGTCCTGTGCAGTTCGATTTTGTTAACTCTTGCGGAACCAAGCGAATCGATCCCAGAAGGCAGAGCTGACGTCTGCCCTTTTCACCAATAAATCCCCAATGCCTAGCATAGTGCTTGGAACACAGGATGTCCAGCATCAGTTACCGCTGAGACTAAGTTATTGCTGAATGAATGGATTGAGAAAAGACACTTGGACGGGGCTGGTAGAGTCATTATTTTTCTTCATTTGCTGGTGGAAGAACGTCTGGCTCATAAAACTAAAACTCTGTATTGGTAATTCTCCTTTCTCAACCACTGATTAGAATAGATGTGTGTTAGTATATATAAGTTATGACCCTTCATCCAAATCGGATTCTAGGGCTTTCTGTCAGAGGGTATGGTCAGAGAGTAAAAATGTCGAAGCTACTTTTGAAAGAAAAGAGCATCATTTGCAAAACAAATAGGTCTGGGTTCTCTAGTCTTATGCTAATTGCATAGAGGCTGATAGGAACTGAAGCACTTTGAAATAATAAATGTCAAGATGAAAGCCAGGAGATTGATTTTCAAAGCCAGATGCACAAGCCTGTTCTTTATTGGAGCTGCGCGCGTGCGTACACACACACACACACACACACACACACACACACACACAGAGGAATCATTGCAGATTCCCCACCCCAACCGTTCAGTAAGCCAACCAGACATGGGGGAACATTGGGATCCAGTATTGCAAAGGGCCCAGACTGATTTTCAAGCCGGAAGCAGAGCTAATCGGTTTCGCAAGGGGGGGATCGAAGGAGGTTTGTGGAGATTGCCCGCTGGCCTTTCCTCCTAACAGCGGGCTGGGATTGGCTGGCCAAAGATGCCCCCTGATTGTAAGGTTAGCCTTGGGAGCCGGGATGACTCAGTCTGTATTTTTATGAATCAGCTGATGGCTTCCTGGATGAAGGTCCCCCTTTTATGTGCTTTCTGTTTTTAATGGAAACCTTTTACCATCAAGTAGGATATGCTGTTTGCCTGGGAATACAGCGCAGTCCATCTGAACTAGTATTATTCAGACCTTGAGTAAGTTTCCAAGTTGGTTCCTCCAGAGATTGCATGGGAACAGAAGAGGTACAGGGAAATGCATATTCGATCTCGTTTACCCCTTCTCATTTGTGGTGCACGAAGATAGCTATTATAGTAGAGCAAATTGAGGCTTGGAGATATGGAGTAATTTGCTCAAAACATCACACATCAAACATCCAGCTAGGATCTGAATCTTCGTCTGCTGTTTTCCTTTTATTCCATTTTCTCTCCCCCTGTGGAAGAGCCACAGGAGATGTGATTACCTCCCTGGACCTTTGGCAAGACAACGCAACCTTGCTTTCCTTCCTTTCTTCAATGAATAAGGCTCCTTTGATTTTTTTTTTTTTTATGTCTGACTTAAGAGAACATTCTCTGGCTATTCCCAAAGTAATATGGCTGTTCTCCCCATATGGAGACACGATGGCCAAATGCAGCTCAAAAAGAACCATTTTG
The DNA here is from genome assembly GCA_030068075.1 of Paguma larvata. NCBI lineage: Eukaryota > Metazoa > Chordata > Mammalia > Carnivora > Viverridae > Paguma > Paguma larvata. The sequence continues at coordinate 51,180,985 of CM057841.1, forward strand.
GGGAGTGCAAGGGGGGAGGGATTCCGGAGTCTTCTGATTTGGTACAAGAGCAGCGGCTCGGATGGGAAAACCGGTTCAGTCAACCCTTCCTTGAGCAGTTTACACAGCAAGGGATTTAAGTGGCCATGTGGAAACAGCACATGGCCTTTGGAAGAAGGATCTGAATGGCGGCCCGAGCCCTACCACGTTTTATCTGTGTGGACTCGGTGGGCACATCTCTGCTCCTCCAAGCTTGCCACGCCTCAAATGCAAAACACAGATCAGATGAACCTCATGTTACTGAGAGGATCAGATGCAAGAAAGAGCCCGGCACGAAAGAAGGAGTAGTTATTCTGACTGTTGCCATCCCTGTTTTCATATCTGTGCCTGTATGCCTTGATTTCTTTGATAACTTGGAGGCCGTCATTTTAATCGCGTATTTATTATAGGCAATGTCAGGTCAGATTTGCTCTTGATAAAGCGTGAGACCTTCCTAGACAGGAGTCCCGGCCCTGCCTCTTGCTAACCATAGGTCATGGGTCTTGCCCCCTAGAGGGAGAGCCTGAGACAAAGGTGCTCTCCTAAGTGGTTGACTGAGGGGGTGCTTTTGGGGAGATGGGAATAAGGGGAGCAGGACAAGGAAGGAGCTAAGCAAGGATTTCATCTCCCCTGCGTCCCACCAGGAGTTCTGGGCATGAATTACACCTTAGAGTCAATCTGGCCTTGAAGCAATGGGGGAAGCCTTTGTGCTCCCCACACCCCCCAGCTCCCTGTTGTCAGTCAGGTCCAGGCTATGGGATGCCTTCTGAGTGGGGGCATGGAGCCTCTCAGGCAACGATGAGTTCTGTTTGAATGCTTGTTCCTCTGGAAGTGGGAAGTGGGTTAGCGGACTGCACTAAGCCGAGAGCGTCCGGCACTCCCAGCAGCCCAGGGGATGGGTGTGCTGCCCAGGCAAAAGGGATCTGACTGTGGCACAGACCTCGCCCTCTATACTGGCTGACCTTGAATGTGTTTCTTCTCTAAACTTGAGCTTCTTGGTCTACAGAATGGAGATAATAATAGCACTTCCCTTTACAGTGTTATAATGGAGTTTAAATGAGATATGGTATATAAAGCTCTTTTTGGTGATGCCTAGTGTATGCAAGTGGTCAATAAATGGTAGCTATTATTGCACTATTATTCTTGGTTTCCATAGCTACCGTCTATAGTGTATCATTCAAACTGGAACTTTTGGGGGTGTTAAAGGGTCAGTATTCATAGTTACCCTGAGACAGCAGGAGCAGACTGAACTGTTCTAGGCAAACTAGGGAACATGGCGCCCCCCACCCCAACTGCTAGGGGTCCAGTCTCTGCCTTTGATTCCAGAAGTCTTGTCACAGGGGGGCTTTTGTTAGACAGGAGCTGGGAGGATTTGAGGGCGAGGGTCTCCAGGCTGGGCTGCGGAAATATATTTAAGTGGCCATTAACAAGCCTTGTCTCTGGTTTGTGGCTCAAATTGGCTTGTGATGGAGAGGCACTAATGGATTGGGGACATATATTTTCCCAGACTGATTTACAGAGAGAGGCCATGCGGCCTCTCTGCTAGAGAGAGCAGTTGGATGAAAAATGGTCCCAGCCGGTCATGGCCGCATCGGCTGATCTGAAAGTGGGCGGGGGGCAGGCCACGCGAAAGGAGAGCCAACACACGGCAGGCTTCCACACGTCATGGGGGTGGAGTGCACTGAGCTAGGGGAGGGAACCAACAGTTACTCAGCACTCGTTAAGAGCCAGGAACCGAGTTGGCTGCTCTGTACTTCGTTTCGTTTTGTCCTAATGACAACTCAACACCATCGCTATTACTGTCTCCATTTTAAAGTTGGGAACCTGACATTCAGAGACACGTTACGATCACAGACTGCCACGTGGAAAAGCAGCGTAAAAGTCAAGTCGGCTTTGTTCCTGGGCTCTTTCCATTCGGGAAGATCAGAGAGAGTCAGTGACAAAGGCTCAAGAGGGGAAGCACAGAGAGACAGTCAGGGACCAAGAGGTAGAGAGAGGCAGACAGACACGAAGACTGGAATCAGGAATACAAAGAACCATGAATGCATTTCACTGATTGGAAGTATAACGGATAAGGCGCAAAATGGCACAGTGCCATCTTGCCCCCCGCCCCCAAGATGGCCTTTCGTGTTTCTAAACCACCCCTGCTTTCCCTCCAGCGCTGACGTACAAGACTCTTTGGAGATCTACTTAAGATCAGATTGCTATGACTGTGGAGCCAGAATACCCATGCTGATGGAACACAATCACCACTCCTTGGATCCACTCAAGACATTCAAGTTTCTCCCTCTGCCTCCTTTGCCTCGACTGGGCCATTGCTACATTGGCAACTTGACTGTAGAATATCCCAAAACAACACAGCCTGAAACTGTCACTGATAAGGCCAATCTGATGAAATATGGCCAATATTATCTTTCCTCCGTTGATTCAAATAAACAAATGGAGTGTAGGAGGTTAAGTGACACCAGTGTTTATAAAACTGAGAAATTGCATGGAGGCTCTCTAATACCCAAGCCAGAAAGCCACTCTGCCATGATGATTGGAACAAAGTGTTCTGAATTCCTTTGTATTGGATAGAGATATTAGGGTTTGACAGGAAAGGATGATTCTGTGCTGACTCACATTGAGCCCCACGTGGCGATGAGGAGATAGAGATGCTACTTCGGGGACCTTATTTATTCATGAAAATTGGCATTTCCCCTTTAACTGTGTCCTCCCCGGTGAGGGCTGGGCATGGTGACTATGTCTTCTCTTCATCCAATAACGGAATGGACTTCTTCCTTCCCCAGCAATTGGAGGAAGAGAAGAAGCCCAGAATCAGTGCTTCTTCTATTTCAAAGACAAAGGAAGCATAGGACACTGGACATAGAGTAGGTTCCCATCAACAGCAGCCTGATCTTAATGATATCAGCACTAGTCTGAAACCAACGGCAGGCGGCCCATGACGCGCAAAGGCAGTGATGACTGCTAATTACGCGCATCCTACCCTTCACTTGTCTTTGCAGCCACGAAACTCATCCTTCTCCAGTTTACATCAGACCCTTAGAACCCCATGAGGTTATCATGCTTCCTTTCTAAGAGAACTGAAGTGGAAGTAGCGAGAAGCCACGACAGATCTGAGTTCAGACCCTAACTGGATGTCACCATAGCTGTGTGGTCTTAAGCAAATAGTACCTTCAACGTGCCCATAGCCTCGCTTTGGTAATTATACACACTTTTTGGTGTTGTTATGAAGACTGCTAGTCCTGACTTCTCCTTGCACATAGTAGGTGCTCAAAAAAGGTTATTTCTTTCCTTAGTTCCTGAGGCTGTAAAAGATGGGCAGGAACTTGATGCCACCCTCTGGTCACTGGTCCTGCTCTTCCACTGCCAAACTACACTAGCACCAGGGAGAAGGGTGCTGGCTTTTGAACCTTATTCCCAGGGTTGGAATGGATTTGGACTGGCCTATTGGTACCCTCACACCCGCCCTCATTGGAGGAATCAAAATCCCACCACCTTTGGGCACATCACTGACATCCAATGCTGACAACAGAGGTCACCCAGGCGTGGGGTAACGGTACCCCACGGACCCCAAATTCTTGGCACTCCTCTTAATAGGGATCTTTTTTGGCATCTCGGCATTTATCATAGAAGAAAAAGTTTAATTAGAAACAAGAAGAGTCTCTTCACGGGAAAAGGGTAGCAGGCGTGTAATCTCAAATTAGTTTGATTCCTCTGTGTGTGATCTCACACAGAAAATTGGTTGGAGCCATGGTATTAAAATGAGTAAATTTAATGTTCGAAGGCCCAGGAGACAAAATTTATGCTTCAGTGAAAGAGGCTATTTCATCCTTGAATGTGATATTTTCTTGATGGAAAGATGCAGGGGGCTTGTGTCCTCAATCTCATTCTGCCGGTGACCCTTGATCCCTCAGCGAAGCCTCACCCTGATCTTTGTTCTGGAGCCGGGGCCGTGCTAAACCGTGCTTTCCTGGACCGAATGCCCTCAGGAAGTAGAACCGATGGGGCCCTCTTACTCCCAACTTGTCTAAACGGCTGTAGTCCACAGAGCTCAATGCGGGATAATAGAGTCTTCAGTGAAGGGAATGATAATGCTTCATTTCTTGGGCTGGCATTGACGACACACCCAGATGGGATCGGGGGACGTGTGCTTTTTGGTTGTAAAATAGTTAATGTTTGGAATGAAACAGACCTGTCCATTTTAGCACCCTGTCTAACCTTAGGGAAATGACTTAGTCTTCTGTTACCTCAGGTTGCTCATCTGTACTATGGGTACCATTATAGTACTCACGGGGTAATTGTGTGTGTGTGTGTGTGTGTGTATGTGTGAGGATAAAAAGAGATAACATGTCTAAAGTATCTAGCAATGATGTTGGCATTTTAATATTTGACGAATGAATGAGGTCCTTGTTATATAGTATATGTTTAATATATGTTAATGATAGGGAGAAGAGGCAAAGAAACAGAACTTTAAAAAGTCCGTACTTTACATAAAGTTTTCTGGATAGAGTCCCTATTCAGACTCCAAAGCGTACAAAACTCCGACATCCAGAGTAGCCCACACAGGATGTGCCATCATGCCATGACATACACAAAACGATTCAGATGAATTCCTGAAGGAACAAGAGAGGAAACGGAGGCAAAATGTCTTGAATTCCCACTGTGGGCCGGAAGCCAGGCTAAGCACAGAGATCTTCAGAAAGAAGACCCGTCGCTTCTGCCCTGACTTCTCTTTTCTTTATCTCAGCCGGGCGGACCATCATGACGAAGCTGTCTCTGGACTTCTAGGCTCTTCCCTCTCCTTTCCCTTCCATCTTTTGTCTTCTCCCATGAGTTAGCTTCATGTTTTCCTCCTGCAATGAGCTTCCTTCCGGAGACCAGGAGAGATGGTGGCCTTTCACCCCAGCTGCCTTGTGCGAGGTGAGCGAGCCCCAGGAGAGAACTTTTTTCTCCCAATTCTCATACATCAAGGAAGAAATCTTAATGGCCCTCCATGAATCACATATCAGCCTCTGGATCTCTCTTTCTCTGTCTCTCTCTGTCTGGCCCCAGGAGGTAAGGTGCTGTGATTGTATCTCATGCCCCCCCCACCCTGACCTACAAGAATGGGACACCCTGATTGACTGCCCTACTAGGAACACATGAAGTGTGTATGCGTGTGTGTGTGTGTGTGTTAGGGGATGGGAACATACTCTAAAGGGAATGGAGGGCAGTTACCAGAAGATAGGGGTAAGAGACACACCAAACCGAGCAAAATGGCAGCCATCATTGGTCATGGGAGACTGTTGTTCATCACAAAAAGGGAAGAATCAGAGAGGGGGCTGGGGAAGGCACTCCATTCCCTATCCTGGGACATTACATTCTCAGCACAAAATTGTTGAATCATATTAAATGGCATATATATAATATTTCAACTTTGAGGCCCATTGTCTTTTAAAGTTATTTGGTAATCTTGGAAATTCTAGAAAGTGTCTCTGTTATCATTTCACTGGTGAACACCAAGCCTGGGGGTCGGTTAACAGTAGGTACTCAGTAAATGTTGGGGGAATGAGCGAATACATTACTGACTTTCCCCCAAATGTTACATGGACATTTCTACAAAAGTTGCCTCATCATTTGTAAATACCAACAGTATTTATTTTTCTGTCACGGGCGGTAGCTGGTCCACACCCGTGGGACTTCAGGACCCCTCTGTCACCTCGGCTTCCTCTGACAAGAGGTGCGTATCTCTCCAGCTCGCGGGTCTTTTCATGGAGACGTAAGAGGACACCACAGGAGCTATGTTTTCAGACAGTTTTACCTCTCCGTCATACAATCTGTTCTCTCGGAGCTGGATGTTCACTTTTTGAATTCTCTAATCACTACTTTCCCCCGGCTGGGAAATGCGGGTCTCTGACTTCTCAGGATGCTCTGTAATTTTCTCCTTATTGACATCCCGCTGCACCAAGTGCTGGAGGCCAGGGATCTTGGAGACAACCCACCGTGCTACATCTGGGGCTTGGTACTCCGTGATTCCGGGAGCACGTACTCAAGCATTCCTGCAATGCGTGTCTACCTGGGGACCCAGGCCCCAGCAGCCTGCATGCTAAAATGAGTTTTAACTAAACTAAACCTACTGTGGTCATCATTTCACCATATACATATATATCACACCCTTATGTTGTACATGTTAACCTAATGCAATGTTATAGGTCAGTGATAGCTCAGGAACACTGAAATAAATACGTATTTCAAACTACTGGGGGAGAAAACCCACTCTTTTAAAACAAACGGTATGTCCACGACTCTGTTCCGACCTTCCTTGGTAGGTATTCAGGACCCTCCTCTTTCAAAATCAGCCAGGTGGGTGCAAGGGTTTCCAGGGGGTGTTGCCCTGACACTCAGAAACAGTTCTCCTGGTTGCCCCATTGATTGTGACCCCCTGCTATTGTCCTGTCCTGCCCCTCCTACCATACGCTGGAGCCATGCAGCCAAGTTTCCCCATTTCCTCTCCATCCCAGGGGGTGCGGCCCTCCCCTTAGGCTGTGGCACCCTTTCTACTCCATGTAGGTTATAAGCGACATATGCCACATTTTGTACGCATGCCCCTGCTCTTCGGAGCCAATAAATGTAGCACTCTTTCGTTAATTACTCATCATCACTATTATCATCATGACCCTTACTGAGTACTTATGTTAAGTGTTTTATAGGAATTTCTAGGGTACCAAACATTTCGCAGATGAAGACACAGGATCGAAGCAGTGAGGGAACTTGCCAAAGACCACGCAGTAATGAGATACAGAGAGCTGATGTTGACTGAGCCCGCGTCTCTCTCCAGGGCTTCATCTTCATGGATTTCATACCCATCTTTCCCTTCTCTGTCCTAGACTCAAGACCCTGGAGGTGAAGTGTGATCTGCATGGTAGCATATATACCACATATCGGAATCAAGCCCCTTCCTCCCTCGTATTGGCACGGGTGTCTCCATCCAGAATTAGGTTTTCCAACTCGTATTTCCCTTAGGATTGGTTTTTTCCCCGAACACAGATACATGCAGCTCTACTGGCCCAGACAGTCTGAGCTCTACGCTAAACTGATGAGGCTTCGAGCTGTGCTCTGCAGCCCCCTCTCCTTCCTCCCCAAACAGACACGTGTGCTTCTTCGAACAGACTATCCATCAAGTTACAGACTTTCTTTTTTTTTCCCCAAAAAAAGATCATAAAGAGTTGTTTTTCATCTGTCTCTACTACACCTAGTTCTATCGGCTAATGGGGAGCTATTAAACCCACCGTTCCCATGATTGGTCTGAATGACCTTCTAAATGGATTCTTTTTAGCCTCCCAGCTAAACTCACTAACATTGTACTTACTGGGGACCTTGTGAGTCGGCATTTTGCAGCCAGAACCCGGGTTGCTAAATGCAGCTAGCAACGTGCCTACCTTCCTGAAACAGCCCTTCCAAGTTTATCTGCCTTCAGATCCATGAGAACCTTCTCTGTCTGACCGTAGAGGAGACGGTCCTTTCCTCTGAGACTACTCCTTCATAGGAAGTAGATAGCAAAGGCGATTTTCACCCACCCACTCCCTTGGTGCCCCAGCCTCTCTGTCCGCGGCCAATAGGACGTATGGGAGACTCGGCTTCTTCTTTTCGCTCTTTTCACATCGTCTTTGCTTTTCCTATTCTTCCTTTTTCTCTTTTGTATCCTTGATGGAGTTAGACCTATTTGCTCTTGAAGAGAAGTCCAACTTCCCATATAATTTCAAAGCACTGTCAAATTCTGTTGAGTCCTTTGGAAAACACCAAAGCGGGTCACATTTGGGCTACAGAGAAAAATCCCTCAAACATTTCCTCTTCCCGTCTCCACCTGCCATGCCTCCTGCTAACCTCATCTCTGGTGCTCTTCAAACTCCCCCAGACTCTTCAAACTCCCCTAGACTCGCAAATGCTGCCCTTAGATCTCTTGTCTTACGCATTTATCTCTGCTCACCTTTCACAGCTATTCTTTTATCTTTAGAAGTAAATCTTTGCTTTTCCCAAAGCACATCAATCAAGCAGGACTTTGATCTTCTCAGTCCCCCTCCACCCTTCCTGCTCCATCAACATACTCGACAGGGCTGCCGCTGAGCACTGGGCATGGCTGAGGTCATTCCCTTTAACAAGAAAGAAGGAAGGCACTTGTATCATTCGTAGCTATTTTCCTACTGACCCCTTCAGTGGAGGAATCGTTTTTGGCAAGACCGGAACGTGCCCTGTGCTGAGTCGTGAACACTGAGAGAGGTGGATTTTAAGACAAACTCTGCCTTGAGTCGCTCATAATCTGTGGGGAAGACAATAGGGTAGTGATGCTGATACTGCTTCCTTCTTAGGCTAATTACATTTATATGTTAATGAACTAAAATTAAAAGTTCAGTTTCTTGGTAGCCACATATGGGCAGTGGCCACTATACTGGACAGCACGGACGTAGAACGTTTCCACTGCTATAGAATGTTCGATTGCACAATTTGCTGCTCTAGACTTCACCCCATTTTTTTCCCCAATGCAAACAACTGTTTTAGTAAACGCTGTTTTTATCGGCAGCAATGACTTAGAGAATAATGTCACGTTATAGCAAGAATAGGCTGTTTCTCTGTGGAGCCCCCGCCCCTCCGGGTCTCCAGTGAGAAGTCAAGCAGGAAGTGCTTTGCAGTGTCTGACACTGCCTTCTCCCCTTCACTTAGGGGTGGGATGAGGCAGAAGAGGGTTGGGAGAACAGGAACAAAGAATACACCCTTTCCTAAGTGATGCTTTCTTGGGGATGCCCCTGTGATTCCTGCTAAGCGAGCCAGTAACTGCCCTCTGTGCTAGCTATGACCTTTGTACCATCTCTTGTTAGGGGGACTGTCGCACCAGGTAGTCATTTATTTGTTGATCTCTGAACTCCTGGGAAGCAGAGTTGCCATCGCCACCGCTGTCACCTTACTGCAGAGCCAAGCCCCGAGCCACAGAGGGGCTCGCTGAATTTAAATGGAATTAGATTGAATGTTCTACATAACCAATCACTGCCAGGCACCTGTTTGAAGTCAATGACTTGGGTCAACATCTAACATGGAACACAGAGATTTTAACCTTTTTAGAAACCTTAGGAACAAATACCTACTGTGTCCTCAGGAGAGGCTGAGAGTAAATAAATAACTCCAGGTCCAAAAATCAAGGGATTAGACTTGGCACCAAGGACAGCTTGTTTGGGGCCCATTTGTACCACGCTCTTCTGTTTCTGTTGAAAGCTGGCTCTCGATATTTAGATTCTCAATCGTTGGCCATTTTGTTCCATGTTTAGAATACTACAGAAATGTGTTTTGAATACTAATTTAGACATTGGATTTGAATGTATTTCTCTTTCTCAGAGGGAATAAAACTGACTTGTACGACTATAGCCCAAACCGTGCTGCCCTCATCCTCATCCCGAGTTTGTGGATAAGGGGGTTTGGGTTGGGCAAGAATACCATTATTGACTTAATAAGCAAAACGGGAGATTACAGAGAACATCAGATGTGTCGGAGAACTTCCTATGTCTCAAATGGCTGCAGTGGTCTGCTTGTCTAAAAACAGTGGTGAGAGGGGGTGGGCAGGGATACGTGGGCTGGACACTGAGGGGGCCAGTGTCGGGAACCACGGGGCAGCGATGGGGAGAAGGAGAGTCTGATGGAACACAGGTGGCGTCTCTCTCTCCTGAGGTCCATCCAGGACAATTCTGGCTGCTCTCAAATGAGAGATGCCATTCGAGATTTGAATAAAATGTGTCCTTGTTTTAGATAATGAGTGGTTTTTTTTTTTTGCTCCCCTAACAGATTAGTATCAGTGTATTCTCACGGTCTTGAGATAACCCAACAGGTGCTTACACAAGCCCAAAAAGAAAAAAAAGAAAAAAAAAAAAAAGAATTGGAAGCTAGATTTTTCTGAGATCAATGCCTATTGTCCTTGGCTTTCTCAAGTTATCAGCTGAGATGGAGAAACAAAAACAAAATCAGTCGTCCGTTCTGGGGAAATGAGGGAGCGCCTCACACATCTGCTTCTTTGCCCCCGCTTGGATTCGGAGTTCAATGCTCTGATGAACGCAGCAGCAGCGAGGTGAGAGCAGAGCAAAGAAGGCACGCCTCCCAATTTGGGGCCCTCTTCCTCTTCCGGGAGCTGGCAGAGCGTCGCCGCTGACGCTCCCCAAGCCCAGGGAATTCCAGACTTCCCACCAGGAGTTTGACGTGTTCTCGACGTCCACACCCCGTCCAGCATTCTGTGACCTCCGACTTCCCACAGACCCGTAGGAAGCCCCAAACTCTTGATCTTTCATGGACCTTCCCAGGCGATTGGCCAACCTTGCGTGTATTTTGACAATCCATCTGCCTTCACCTTTCTCATCTGTCTTCAGTCTCTGTCCTTTTCTCGGTGCTTTGATCTCTTCACTTCCTGCCTTTCCCTTTCCTCGCATTTTCTCAGGTTCCAGTTTAAAGATCTCATTCTCTTCCCCGCCCTCCCTGTGCCTTTCTTACTCATAAGAATGCCTAGAACTTTCCTCCTCAGGGACCACCATTCAAAGGAGCTTCGTAAATACTCAGCCTCAGGGACAACTGCTCTGTGCCCACAAGGGAATAAAACCCTGAAAAGAAAGAATATGCCCGTCTTGTAGTGGATACTGGGGTACACCACCCAGAACCCCCTTGGAGGACCCAGGACCAGGAGTGATGGTGGCTGATCACTCTCAGCTGTGCCCCTGCTGAGGTATTGCCCTCAGCTGAAGGAAGCCACCTTCCTTCCCTGGGGGCAGCTCTCATCCAAGGGTATGAAAGCCTAGTCCCCTGGCCTTGACTCATGATGACCTGAGGGGCCATCTTAGCTCTAGAACTTTCCAGGGATAAATTGAGGCCTTTTGACGACTACATCAGTGTTTGACTTCTTCCTCTACCCAGCCCAGCCGCCCTCATACGCACACAAGTGTTTCCTAGAGTTCTCCCCATCGCGCCTCCTGCATGCAAAACTCACTCTCAGGTCTGCTTCCCATGGAGCCTGCCCTGTGGCACCTTCTTTGTGTGGAGATGGTGGGGGTGGGTAGTGACAAGGACCGCAGCTCACATTTATGGAGTACTCCTGTGTGTGAGGCCTTCCATTTGACACGTACTGTCACATACACTCCACGTCAACACCCCAGAGGGTGAGCACGTTGCTCTCCCGTTTTTGAGATGAGAAAACTAAGGCTTGAGGCTTTCAAGCAACTCACTTGAGGAGCCAGGGGGCTAAAGCTAAGGATCTCAATGTAGCCATAGTGATGGCAGGGGACTTCTGGAATAACTCCTCGGGGAAGTGTTTCTGGGGGCCGGCGTTCTGACATCATGGTTATCTTGTAGGACAGCTTATGTCCTAGTGGCCGTGTGAGCTCTCTGCCAGTACTTTCATAAAACCACCCATCACACCATGCTGTAATCAGCTCTTAGAATTTGGGCCCCCTGTTCGCTCTGGATATCCAAATACGCAGTATTTACTAAGGGCTCGATATGACGGATGACTCAAGAAGCCCCCTCTCTGTAACTGGGAAAACTGAGGGGTGGTCTCTCAAAAGCAAAGCAAAGCACAGCAGACAGAAGTACACCCTCTGGACTCACAATGCTTGCTTTCACACCTTGGCTGGGGCCAAGACGTACACATTTAGGAAAAAGAAAATACACACACACACACACACACACACACACACACACACATTTTTGAACACCACAACGATGCATCCAGAAGATGACTGTACTAGAGGCTCAGTCAGGCGGTAGCCTCTGTGGTCAGCAATTACCACTACAGGGGAAGGGGACGGATGGCCACGACCCACAAAGACTGTGGCCTCATGGTCTTGTTGAATACTTGTTACACATGAACACAAAGCATCTTGGAGAGGTTTCAGAGAATCCTAAGAGCTCAAGATTTCAAGAAACTTAAAACACGCCAGCTAGTCTGACGTTTTAGATTCCCTCCCACGACATCCTTCGTGAACTTTACAAGCACCCTAAGTCACCAAGAACGTGACCGTGTTTTTATCAGCAGTTCTGAACCTAGAAGTACGTGGCGTGATAAGCACATTTTCAGAGGATACAAATTCAGGAGGAAGAGCCGAGTTTTTGGATGAAAGAATTAGGAGACAAAAAAGAGCCAGACGGATTGGCACAATGAACCTAATCTAATAAGACCGCATTTCACAAGCATACATATAACCCTCTGGACCATGATCAAAAAATTCAAGTGCCCTAGAGGCCAATGACAGAGTTTTCCGTTTTCTTAGCTATTTAATCATCGTCTATTAATTTTTAGCCTGCGTCGTTCCAAAAAGGGCTCAAAGTAGCTTAAGAAGAAGGGATACAGCAACCGTTCTCGAAGCCGCATCTCCAGACCAGCAGCAGTACATGGCCTGGAAACTTGTTAGAAATGCAAATTCTTGGCCCTCACCTGAGACCTGCTGAGTTCAGAAACTCAGCAATGGGGCCCTGCAGTCTGAGTTTTAGACAAGCCCTCCTGGGAATTCTGATGCATAACAAAATCTGAGATGCATTATAATGGAGGGTGAGTTTGTTTTTTTTTAAACAGAAACTCCAAAGCATTCAGAAAGTGAAGATGAAGCTGACTGTTAGGATGACAAAGAGAATGAACTCCATAAAGCCCTGCAGTTGGGTGGGGGTGCGGGTGGGGTGCTGCCAATTTGGCTCAGAGCTTCCTAGCAGCCAATGCAAAGAAGAGAACAGAATTAGTTTATAAACTGCTGGGATGGTAAGATCCATACAAACCGGTCCTTGTGCTAAGATTTGAGGAAAATTCATCTGTGTTGTAAGGAATTGGATGTATATTGTAACAAATGATACGTTCGACAGTATTCCCTGGTAGGCGAAATAATTGGTTTCGGAAGATGACTGGCCATCTCTCCATTGGACCAAGGACGAGGCAGTCCTTGGGATTTCTGTTGAATTTGAGATCAAAATATATGATAGGGTTCTACTGATCTTCATCAACGGAAGTAAGCTGCTGGAAGAAGGAGGTATTCATCGCACGGTTTTCCGTGTGGTGGGCGGACAATATTTGGATTCTCATGGCCATTGGCTGAAGGTATGGACAACCTGGGGAAGGAAGTAAGAGGGAAGAGATCTACCATACTCTCATATAAGAACCCCCGCCCTCCCTGTCGCCTAGAGAATAAAAGACAGGAGGAAGTTGTCCATTATCTCCTTGCCTCTTCTTTGCTAAACTTTTCTGGGCCAATTTTCTCTCACTGGAAAATTCATAAACTATAGCTAGCTGATTCTTCCATCGTCCACCTAGTGGTGTCCTTCAACAAATCATCTGTGTCTTCTCTGATATGATTAGGATCTCCCAAAGACAGTGGACAGATCCCAAACCATGACCTTTGAGGACAAGAATACACAGTAGTCTCCCATGGTGTAGAGTTAACAAATGACAGCCTAGCAGTCAAACACTCAAGCTTGGAAGTCATATGAAAAGGGCTCGTTTCTCAGTTCTGTCACCTACTCTATGACCTTGGACAAGGCATTTCATCTTCTGCACACCTCCCTTTCTTCTTGCACAACACAGAGATTGAAGTGGTCCACACCCTAATACTTGCGGCATCGTCATCCTGGGAGCAACATTTGTTGACTTTAGCAGAGCAGAAAATGAAGACAGCTAAACATCTCTTATGAGACTTTACAGGGCTGGTATCTGTCACTTAATAGATAACAGATAATTAAGTATAGAGGCCGTGGCTACCTTGCCTTCCTTCAGCTTCTGAATACAATCTAAGCACCCCAAGTCAGTGTCCTTTCCTAAGACCACCAAGCATCTCTTCCTCCTTACCTAAGCTCTGCTAATATCTTAAGGAGAGCGTACAGGACAAAGGAGCGCCAAATGAACAGTATAGGAGAGCTGGGGAGGGCTTCGGTGACTCCGCCAAGGCCCCACCATGCCCTGATGGTTTTGCGGGAACTGCAGCCTGGACTGCCTGCGTCTGTTTCCTTTCACTGTGGTCTCTTAGGCTTCTTGCCGCTGGATCTTGGAATTATTGATTTCAGTCACACTTGATTTACTGAGAGTCCTGAGAGTATCAGAGAGTTTGTGGTGCGGCAGGGTATGCAATGAGTTTGAAGACCTTGATTCAAGTCTCAGCTCTGCCCTGGGCTAACTGTGTTGTCTTTGACGAGTCAGGTTTCTTACCTAAGGAGTCTCCCTAGTCATACATATTTAATGGGAATAATAACATCTGCACGTCTTGCCTTTCTGGGATCGTTAGGAGGTTTAATGTGATGTGCGTGAAGGCACCGTGCCATGTGGATGTAACAAAGTATTATTTAAAAAAAATTATTTACTTTGAGAGAGAGAAAGCGTGTATAAGTTTGTGGGGGGGAGGGGTCGAGAGAGGGGGAAAGAGAGAATCCCAAGCAGGCTCCGAGTTGTCAGCACAGAGCCCGACATGGGACACGATCTCACAAACGGTGAGATCACGACCTGAGCCGAAATCAAGAGTCGGAGGCTTACCTGACTGGGCCCCCCAGGTGCCTCTCAAGAATAACCCTTGAAACACAGGCTCTGAGTAGCAGTATGAGAGGAAGAAAAATTAATGCCTTATTTATTAAAATTAAACTAATCTTTGAGAAAAGACTACCTAGCAGAACATTATGTGAAGCACTTTCCAGCACTTTTTTTCTTTTTTTGCAATAATCTTAAGAGTTCAAGAGCCATGTAACTATTAGGTAAGAGAAATGTCTGAAGATTACCCACGATGTGAGCCCGGGTCATGAAAACAGTCATTGCCATCCCCAAACAATTTCCAGGTGAAAATCAGATTATCTTAGAGAATATTAGAAACTATAATTAAGAAGGCACATTGCTTGGAAAAAGAAGTGTTAGACACCGGTTTAAGTCCACGGCTTCAGTCTTCACTGTGTGCAAGGCCTTGGGCAAAGAGTATTATCTCTGCACAGTGTTACTGGTATTGTCTAAAAGAAGAGGTCGGGTCGCCTGGGCGGCTCAGTTGGTTAAGCGTCCAGCTCTTGATTTCTCTCCGGTCATGATTTCATGATTCTTGAGATGGATCCCCACATCCGGCTCTGCGCTGTCTGCCCCTCTCCGTCTCGTACTCGCTCCCTCTCTCTCAAAGTAAGTAAATAAATAAACATTTTTTTTTAATGAGGTCAGTAATGTCTGTCCACTGGATGACTTAGGGTTATTGAGTATAGTGTTTTAGTTTGTACCTTTTGGTTTCATGGGACAGTGACCACACTCATAACCCAAACAAAGAGGTTCCGTTCTAAAGACAGGTGCGGAGTAGCAAAGGAATTCTTGACAATCAGCGGGCAGGAGGCGATCGGGGCCTGGGCCTCACCGAGCACGGAGACTGGACCTCTGCATTCTTGGCAACTTGGCCATGGAGTTTGTAAAGTCCACCCCGGGACAGGTGGTGGAGTTGCTTCCGCTGCTCTTCGTCCTTTTCTTTTCTTTTGTTTTCATTTCCCTACCTACTGGCTTTGTCACTTACGCTTCCTCAGGGCACAGGTCACTAGGTCCCTATCTAGCTCAGTTTTATCTTTCTGGGTTTTCTGACATTAAGTTGTTTCCTTGCTGCGTGTTTCCCAATTCAGAGTTTTTGAGAAAACATCCAGTTCTTAGATCGGCTTACTTATTTCAGACGAAGAAACTAAGAAACGGATTCCCACTTAGGTTAGGACTGGCCACTCCTCCCACCTTGGGCCCCCCGCTGGTGCAATCAGCTGTCAATGAGATAAGAAGTTATAATCGTGGCCCCTTGGACGTGTCACTTCAGCAAGGGTGGTGAGTGGAGTTCCCAGAAAGAGGCAACACAGTGTTGTATGTCAGGGCTCAGGTTCTAGACTTAGCTCGCACACAGAGCCTGATTTTGACAGTTTCTCAAGATGTGAAGTTACTTAATCTTGCTTCGTCTCGGTTTTCTCATCTGAAGAACAGACGTGACAGTTCATACCTCAGAGGAGTACTGCTGAGTCTTAAATCACAAAGGTAAAGCACATAGCACGTTCCTGCCACAGACCGAACTCTCAGCAAATGGGAGCTGTATCCATACCAGGAGCAGGCGCGTGGGCAGGCACCTTGAAACAGGTCTGGTACAACATGTAAAGGGACTCCATTAACAACCATTCGCGGACTCTTTGTGTGGAGATAAACACTGTCCCATCCCCTTCCCCGGGGATATACCTACCTCACATTTCTCTCCAGAAGACAGGCGGCGTTCTCCATGACCCTGACGGAATCGCTGCGCGCCTCACTGTGGAAACAGGATGCTGCAGGCTTTTAGAAAGTCAGTCTTACTTAGCCCTTCTCACTAGAGTTGAGTACCTGGCTCTCGGTTTACAATCGGCGTGCCCACTTCATGCTGGATGGGGGCTGAAGGCAGCCCGAGTTAATAGCATAACAAGCGTCTGGGATGAGACCTTCTCCGGGGGACACGCATGTGTCCAGAACTGCCAAGTAATTTCTTCTGGCATTTCTCCGTCAGGGTCTTGGGAAATCATAGGTTTTCACACAGAGGAAAATACAGTGAGCCGAAATATGCGTGAAATGAGATGAAGTGCTTGATTTGGACGTAGAAATTCCTTGTATTGTTATACCGTGATGCTTTATTTATTTGGTTTTGTTGGGAAACGGGCTGTTTCACAGAAGTGGAGCTCGTGGATAGCTGAAGTTTGCCCACTGCAGCTCTGAAACTATTTTTAACCCTTATTTAATGGGAGTCTTCCTAAAACATATCATGTACTTGTCCTTCTTAAGATGCAATTTTAAATGTTAGCATTTATTGAAACTTACTACAAACCTGGCATTTTGCTTGGTGTTTAACTATCTTTAATTTTCTCAGCACCCTGGCAAGACAGGTTCGACCATAGCCTCCATTTTACCGACGAAGAAATGGAGGCTTACAGAGGCTACGGAACTTGTCCAAAGTTACATGGGGAGAAGCGATGGCTCCAGAAACTGTGCCCAGGTCTCTCCAAGCTCTTAAGAAAGTGGCCACGCTACTGGAGAACAATTTGGTTAATCAGTGACCCTCAGAACTATTGACCATTAAAGTAGATCTTTGGAAGTCTCCATCCACATTTCAGAAATGTATCTGTTACTGTGAGCATCCCTCGGCCATTTTTTTTTAAATTCAAATTCCAGTTATTTAACATACAGTGTAGTCGTGGCTTCAGGAGTAGAACCCAGTGATTCCTGTCTTACATAGGACACCCCGTGTTCATCCCCAAAAGTGTCCTCCTTAATGCCCATCCCCCATTAGCCCATCCCTCCCAGCAACCCTCAGCTTGTTCTGTACTTAAGAGTCTCTTATGGTTTGCCCTCTCTCTGTTTTTATCTTATTTTTCCTTCACTTCCCCTATGTTCATCTGTTGTGTTTCTCAAATTCCACATATGAGTGAAATCATGTATCTGCCTTTCTCTAACTGACTTATTTTGCTTAGCATAATACCCTCTAGTTCCATCCATGGTGTTGTTGCAAATGGCCAGATTTCATTCCTTCTGATCGCTGAGCTATATATACACACACACCCCACATCTTCTTTATTCATTCATCAGTTGATGGACATTTGGGCTCTTTCCATAATTTGGCTGTTGCTGATAGCATTGCCATAAACATTGGGGTGCACGTGCCCCTTCAAATCAGCATTTTTGTATCCTTTGGATAAGTACCTAGTAGTGCAACTGCTGCATCGGAGGGTAGTTCTATTTTTAATTTTTTGAGGAACCTCCATACTGTTCTCCAGAGTGGATGCACCAGTTTGGAGTTAGTACTCGATCTGGCAGCACCTGTGTTTGAATAGTCACAAATATTCCTTCATTCAGCAGATTCTCTTGAGTACCTGCTATGTTGCTAGGGGCTTGGTGCATGCCAGGCACTCTGGAAGCAACGAAATACGAGGCATGCAGCTGCCTTCAAGGGAGACATACATTAGTGACACTTCAGCTGGGGCAATTGTGAAATTTGCCTGATGTGTGCACAGGAAAACCTTGAGAAGGTGGCTGCTCTTGAGCCCACCTTTCAAGGAAGTCATCATTCTCACCATTACCCGTTCTCTATGGGTGAGACTGATGAGTGGAGGCCAGGAGCTGTAGGTGGAGAGGTGGAGAGAGGAATGGGCAAGCTGTGTTTTAAAAATAGGTCAAGCAGTCTTGCGTGGAAAAGAAGCTGTGGCCAGATGCTAATGGGCCAGATGGAAGAGTTTGGTTTCTGTAACTTGAGACTTTGTTAGGATGGTGGCTTATGAAAACAGAAAGTACATTAGAGCATCCGGTGGGAAAAAAATACACATTTGGTGGGATGTGTTTTCTCATTTGACGAGTTAATGAGTATTCAATGCAGTTTCCAAGAGTAGCTCTTAAAAAGAAAACAACAGTTTGGAGCATTGGTATTATCACAAAAATCAAGTATATGGTTTTCCAAGGAGGTGGCTTAACATATCTTAATGATAACTTTCCTGTTTTAAAAGTAGTATCTTAATGCAATCAACCTAATCACTTTTCTTATCCCGAGAGAACTAAGATTTTTGAAATAATCTCTGCAGTATTACCACATCCATTGGTCTGTCCATTCGATCTCACTTCTTCTAGTTACCGTCCCCCGCGTTGGATATAACGTAGTCTCTCAATGGTTCACATTCACCATTATGGGTGCTGTATATGGCACAGGGCTGCTAGGAGTTTCTGTGATGACCGATGTGTGGCACTTGTTCCAAGACCTTTTAAATTTGTCTTTTCTCTCTCTCTTTTCAATAGATTGGCCGATGGCCATTGTGTCTGGCTGCTTTCCATGTGTCCTCTTATAACTTCTTCCTAGTATATTCTTTACCCTTGATAAAGTGGTAGCACGGCTAATGACTGGGCTATTTAGTATGTGTTGTTAAAGTTAGATTAAGCAGGCTCTGAGGGGACAAAGTGGGGGGGTCTTTTGAATTGGAGGGCCACCTCTGCGATGGCTATTTTAACTGCCAGGAAAGCATCCCTTGTCTAGAGAGAGAACTGTTTTGCTTTATTAGTGAGGGTCCAGCCAAATGACTTACTCTTAGGCATATTTTGCCAGAAAGAAAAAGAAAAAGAGAAAAAGAAAGGAGGGAGGAATGGGGCAAGGGGAAGAGGCACAATGAGGGAATGGAAGCGCATTCTCTTGGATCTCGTTTTGAATGACTCTCTTCATATTTGTCGTTCACAGTGGTTTAAACTTCATTGACTTGATGGTGCGACAAGGGAACATCGATAACCCTCCCAAGACTCCCCTGGTGCCAGGATTTGAGTGTTCTGGGATCGTGGAAGCTCTGGGGGACAGCGTGAAAGGATACGAGGTAATGTTGTGGCGAACGACGGAAGAAGGAATACGTATCTGTTTCAGTCATAAAAGATGAGGCAAAAAATGTTTGAGAGAATCAACGGTGTGTGTTATGATTGTTGTCTTCTTGTTAGGGTTTATTAACAATGTTTGTAAATAATGGATTTTCCACATACCCCGTGCGTTGCTCATATGCCACCTTGGTTGCTCCTGGGAACAGTCTGGTGAAGTGGCCAGGGAAAAGAAAATTTCTCTTTTCTTCATGGAACACAGCTAAACAAGACTGTCTAGCCTTGGCTCAACCAGGTGCACATACTCCTTTGCCCTACACATGGCTCCGATGTCCCCAGATCTTGGACTCAAAATCAGATGGCAAAACACAGAAGTTGGGGAGAAATATCCTCTGTAGTTCATAATTTGGTTCCTTTAAATATCTACCTAACCGATGCATTTAAGTAATCATTTATAAATGATTACTTCAGACACTGGGGATGTGACATTTTTAAATGATGATTTTAAAGGCAAAAAGTAGAAGTACCTGCCAGCAAAACACAATTGGCCATGGGTTGATGGCTTTGGGAATAGGGCGATGGATAAAAAGGGTTATTATATTTTTCTGACTATTTTGTACCTGTTTTAAATTCTCCATAATAAAAAGTTTTTAATCGATGAAAAGATATATGGCCCTTCCTACCACTGTAATGCAAATCAAATAGAATCCGGTCTCTAATAACTGAAAAACTGTGGGCAAATCAATCGCACAAAATTGCAGCAGTTTGGAGTGAGGAAAACCAATGCCGATCAGATACAAGAGCTCTCGCTCATAACTTAAGTGCTTCCCCAGGGAGAAATGAATGGAGCTAACATTTGAGAATCCACTATAACCAGAAACATAGGCAAGTCATCCTTTTTCAGCCTTATCACAATGCTGCGAGGTAAATATTGTTATTATCCCTTTGGAGATGAAGTTCAGAAGGGCGCGGTTGTTTCCCGTGAGGTCACAAAGGTAGATGAATCTGGAACCTAACCTTCTTACAATCCCATGATCTTCACCCCTGCTCCCAACCTGCAAATGATGCAGGGCTAAATGCAGGCAGGAAAATCCTATAAATGGAATGCCAAAATGCCCTTGGCTTTGAATTTGAGCCTGCTGCTCAGGCTCAATGCATCTGAGCCTCACTATACTCTGAGAATATCAGTATGCTCCAAATGCATTGTGACGAATGCCTGAAAATCTCATCCCACTCATCATTTTGTCACTGGTTTCCAGATAATCCAGCAGAAAAGTGTTAAGAAAGAAGTGAATGCACTTTTCTCTCTTTCATATGACTTTGCATTTTCTGTCCCCAGGTAAGCAATATAACCAGCGGCAGTACCTTCTCTCCCTGAAAGTGATGCCTAAAAGAAATATTATCTGTTCTTTACTCCTCCACCTGGTCCCAAAGGAAAAAATCATACTACTAATGCTATAAATCCTGAGCACTGCATAAATGACCCGTTATTTTAGAATATTAACAGGAGATAGGGATGTCGTTGGCCTTGGTTTAGAGGGAGGACATACTATGTTTGATTATGTATTATTTCCCTTATATGTGATCCTTCTTCTGCTTAGGCCTGGCTTGCTTATCGCCAATCCTATTCCTCACCCCCGCTCCCCTCCAGTGACTTGCAGCTGCATAAACAAATGAAAGAAGCCACCTACAGGCTTCCAATCAGGGTGTGGCTTGGGGGAAAACCAATATTCCCCTGAAATTCTGACTTAAGATTTTCAATCATGTTAAAGATGGAATTTCATGGGACAGCACGCTGAATAGTCCTCTTAGTTCGATCCTTCACAAGGGAGGCTTGAAAAGTTGTCTCCAGAGGTACAGCCGTAAAGGAATTATTTGGGCTCAGTCACCCAGGACTAATTTCCTTTTATTAACAAAATCAAATAATGAGGTCAATTGGATTAAAAAAAAAAAAAGCTGCCTACCTCTGGACTTGGGCTAAGGCTGATCTGATGGCTAAGCCTCTTTTGCCATTTTCATGGAACAAAGTTGACTAAGAGATTGGAAAAGTCAGCCCTGGTGTGATGGCTGTGATCATCACTGTCAAGATGGTTAAACTACTCTTCATTGCCCTCTGTGTTGACCCTAGAGGACATCAGCTACTCCAGGGTATTATGGATCTTTGGTTTGCATGGTTCAGTGCAAAAGAGAATGCCAGTGTTCGACCTCGGTCATCCGCTGGTCCAAGCAGTTGGAGTTAAGATGGGAACTCCCAACATTCATCATGTGACCTTCAACACTTCCAGGGATTGGGACACTCGTTGCCAGGGGAATAGCCTCTCCCTTCCATCACTTCTTTCATTAGACAGCTATTCCTTCTACTTCGTGAAATACAGTAGGTCTGTATTTAGTGTGCGATCATTGAACTGAGAATTCCACGAGGCCAGGAACCAATCTGTTCTTTTGAAGAGTCAACGTTGATTGTTCTTTCCTCACTTGCCACGCACTATGCCAAGTATACTGCATGCATATTATGTTATTTCATCTCTGTAAGGACCCTTTCCTAATATCCTACTCATTTTACAACTGAAGAACCAGAGACTTAAAGAGTTACACCAATATTTCCAAAAGTGGTTGGTTCCCTGGTATACACCTTTAGAAAACGTAGGTCTTCTCTGTAGCACATACCTCAGGTATGATGAATCAACCATTCATATCTAGAGTCAGCTTTGCTAGACTCAACTACTGGCTCAGCTACTCCCTAGCTACGTGACCTTGGGCAGGTGACTTCATTTCTCTTGGCCTCAATTTAAATGCCTGTAAAATCTATAATCATTCACCTTTAATGTGAACCCTTACACACCCATCTCGTAGGCTGCTTTTGTTGTCGTTTGTTGATTAGGGGAAGAAGAGAAATGCTAAGCTACAGAGAAAATACAACAGGAGGCTCAATTATAAGTATATAAAACGAAAGCACACATATACGAAAGCCATTCATATTTTTCATTTATTGAAAATTCGCTATGACCCAGCAGTTTGAATACTGCATTTGAAAGTCATACTACAAGCAACTAACACTAAGTAACAGAGTGGTTCAACTTAACCAGCACTTGGCTGTTCATACAAGCTGTCAATATCAGTTCGCTTATTTGTATTTCCATTTTGATACTGATATGCTATGAAAAACTTAGCATTCCATCTCAATGACTTTAAAGGGAAGAATGCGCTTTTTTTTTTTGCATGATGTCCGACTATGTAAACAACTGATAAAAAGAATATGTTTTCAGCCATGCCTTCATAGGGGTTTGTAAAGATTAGATGAGTTAAGACATGTGACACCCTTAGACAATGCCTGCCATATAATATGTGTCCAAAAAAGGTTAGTTTGTCTTCATACTTGGCGGCATCTCCCTATTTGGCTCTAAGTCTGGCTGTTCTTGTTCAGTGTCCTGTACTTAGATTTACATGGCTCTTCCGATGCACCACGTTTCACATCTACTGTGATCGATAATCCAGTGCTAACCTTTGATGCAAATACCCCAATACACTAGCCTGGCAGGAGTCCATTCGGAGTGGCAGAAAGCAGATGACAGTAGATAACCTAGCCCTGCCCGTTTAAACCCCCTTCAGGCTTAGTTTTCCTCAACTCCAAAACGAAGATAGACGAGACGCTGCGTTGGTAAAATGAGCTTCTGACACCAACACTGCATGGTGTGTGATGTGATGACATTGTATACTAAAGCTTCAGAAGGCAGGTAGAGAACCTGGCTTCCATGGCTCCTGGGAGGTTTCCATATATGGGCTTCAGAGCATCCACAAATGCCTTGGAACTGGGAGGCAGGTGAGGGTGTGCATAGTTGACGGTTTGGGCCTTTTTTCCGGGAAGAAATCTATAGTTTTCATCAGGTTCTGAAGAGCATTTGAGAAATCTTTCAAAAAAGAGTAAGAAGCTTCCATTAACCCTGTGCTTCCCCATGCCCAGATCGGGGACCGTGTCATGGCGTTTGTCAATTACAATGCCTGGGCAGAGGTGGTCTGCACACCAGTGGAATTTGTCTACAAGATCCCAGATGACATGAGCTTCTCAGAGGCTGCTGCATTCCCCATGAACTTCGTCACAGCCTATATGATGCTCTTCGAAGTTGCCAACCTCCGAGAAGGAATGTCTGTGCTCGTGCACTCAGCTGGCGGTGGCGTGGTAAGTTGGTTGGTTGTGCGTCCTCCTCCTCAAAATCGTTATGGTGAAAGTGGACTGATACCCAGTTGTCAGTGAGGTTCTTATGTGAGCTATGTCCATTAGTAAGGATGATCTCTGTGGTTCTGGATGAATCGCATGTGCATGGCTCATACAGATAGTTGTGCTGGGTGTAGAAGGAGCCTCTGGAGTTTGAGAAGTCTCCAAGATGGCATGTTAGGACTCAGTAGGTCTCAGAGATGGCTTCCGTCTTGGTATCACAATGGACTATTATGTCAATCATTGTGCAATGGCTATTAAGTCATATACTACTGATATTATCTGAAACACCAAAATGGTGGGTGATTTACTTCTTCAATAAGTTTCTATGGATTCTGGGTTGTTCCTATGTTAATGACATCCTATTCATTTGTGTTCTGATATATTTTCTTGAGTGGGAGGGGTGAGTAGAGACTGTATTAGCACTCTGGGAATCACACATAAACCTAAGAATGTCTCTGAGTGTAGTTGAACATGCTAATATCACCTGTCAGGTGTGTCTTTGGTCAGGAGAGAAATAATAGAAATCCAAAGTTGCTGCCCTTCAGTTCAGGGACGGCAGAAATGTCTTCCATGGTTTGGATGTGTCTCAGCCCCAGACACTCAGTACATATTACATGCCTGCCATGTGATAAGCACTGTATTCCCATCGCAGTCTACCAGGGTCACAGTAGAACTCTCGTCTTTTTGAGTGGTAGAGGTATAGCTCATTAATTCAACAAGTGCTTATTATACACATACTATGTTCTGGATTCTATGGGTTGGAGATTAAAAAGAAAAGGTCCCGATACACCCTTTAGTGGGGTTTGCTCTCAGTATTGGTGATTTTGTGGTTTGGTGAGCTCAGAAACAAACTCACATGCTTGGGTCTATCATAAAGATGTCTTCAGTGGAGGTTCTGGTAACAGTCATTCTTTCCTAATCTGGGCTTTCTACAACGATCAAAACCCTACACAGAGTAAAAAACATTTGTGTTTTGCTCTCCAAGAAGACAAACTCACATACAAAAATGTGAAGGCAAAGACGTGAAACTTAAGGAATATCTTCAATCACCTTAGCAAATTTGCTGATGTCTTTTGACCATGAGTAAAGATATAATAAAATCTAAACATCCTTAGAAAAGAAATGGATTTCAGTGCCAGTGAATCCACTAACAGCAAGCAAGCCATTTAGAATGCTGGCATTTATGATCTCAGTGTGCTCAGCATACCCAGTGCCAGTGACTTGTTTTCATATTAACAACATAAGCTCCCATCTTGACAGTGGTGCCGATCTCTGTTCTGCTGAGAACCAGTGTTTAAACATTGGCACTGATGAGGTTTTCTTTTGTGTATTTTTTTTTTCATTTTGTGTTTGTTCCTGAAAGAGGCATGCATTGGGGGCATGTGTCTCACAAAAGGAAAGGAAACCTTGGGAAATAACAAAAGTTTTTATCATGCCTTATTCAGGGCTTCTAGACACTATAACAGTCAGACCCAAAGTGTGAAACAGATGAAAGCAAACTAGGGGAAGGGACGATGAGGTAGGAAGACAAGTCAGTGCCCGTTATACAGACTGATGTCTGAAGCTTTGCTGTAAACTCTTCGTTTCTAAAAGTAGGTGTAAAGAGAGAAAAACAACCAGCCACTCAAACTAGTTATTGGGGGAAACCATACTCAGTCCTGGGTTTTGAGACTGGGGAAATATTTCTCTGTGGTCCCTCATAAGAAATGTATGCCAATATGGGATAAACTGTCCTCAACAATACTGTTAAAATACATACAACTATCTCCGCGATACTTTTCTTATGGTGTACCCCTAATGTCATCTAGTAGCACCAAAGTAAAGCAAAATTTAGTGAAAGCAGGTATCTTGAGGCCTAAAGGATGAGGTCTGGCTTAACCTACAGAGAGTTTGAAGGTGTCATTGGGCAGCCTATCTCTCAGGTCTCCTTGTATGGTGTTTCTCCCAACCAAGATTTGATAGGTGGTGCGTAACACTGAGTTCAAGGTGACCATTAGAGGAAAGACTTTGGCGAAGTGCACGTCCACGTGTGTGAACACTCACTCAAGCTGGGTGGGGTTGACACTATCTGACAAAAGCCAAAGAGTCCTAGGGAGGGGGGCGCCTGGGTGGCTCAGTCGGTTGAGCATCCGACTCTTGATTTCGGTTCAGGTCAAGATCCCAGGGTTGTGGGATCGAGCCCCACGTGAGGCTCCGCACTGAGCATGGAACCTGCTTGGGATTCTTTCTTTCTCTCTCTTTTCTCTCTGCCCCTCTTTCCTGCTCATGCTCTCTCTCTTTCTCCCTAAAAACAACAACAACAACAACAACAACAACAACAACGAGTCCTCAGAAGAGTCCAGTCCTTCCATTGCCCCACCGTGGAAAGACCAGGCAGGGCTAGATTTCTCCCAAGAACACAACCAGCCACTGCTCTCGTGCTTGGGGGGGACCTCCCCAGGGAATACATTCTGTGTGTTATCTGTGGCATCCTGGGGAGAAATGGGGGTGGACAAACCTGGTAAGTGCAGCCTCTGGCTCATGTTCACTGTGGTAACAGGACAGTGACCTCCTGCAGACGTCACGCTCTAATCCCTGGCACCTGTGAGGAGTTTACCTTGCATGACAAAGGAATTTTGCAAATGTGATTAAGGTAAGGACCTTGAGATGGACAGAAGACCCTGGATTGTCCAGGTGGGCCCAATGTCACCACACGGATCCTTACAGTTAGAAAAGGAGGCAGAAGAGCCAGAAAGAGATTTAAAGATGTTATGCCTCTGGCTTTGCTGATGGAGGGAGAGACCACAAGCCAAGGCATATCGGCGGTCTCCAGATGCTAGAAAAGACAGGGATGTGGGTTCTTCCCCTGAAGCTTCTGGAAGGAACACTTTGATTTTAGCTGAGTGAAATCCATTTTGGACTTCTGATCTCCAGAAAGAAATAGAATACATCTGTTTTTTTCGGGAGCCGCTATTTGTGGAAATTGATGGGTAGTTCCTGTGGCCGCAGCAATGAGAAATGAATACAGCCGCTTTCCCTGGGCTGCCTCACTTTTCACTGCGCAGAGCCCGCAGGGGCCTGGAGAAAATGCACGCGGCCAGCAGCAAAACTAGGATCCGCACCCGAGTCTGGCTGATGCCAAAACCTATTCTCTCTCCACTCGACAGCCTGGAATGTTGAGAGAACCCAAATCATTCATTCCTTCATTTATTCATTTGCTTGACAAATGCTTGTTCGACCTCTACACAGTGCTAACCATAGAGCCGAGGGCCGTGGCCCAGGTATGTGTTTTCTAACTTGATGTTGATGGGGTGACAGAGATTAGACCCAATTAGGATCAAGTTTCCCAGATCGAGTTAACATGAAGTTCGCAGTTCTCATGGCGCCAAGACTGCTGTCTGATTTTTATCCAAGGCTGGGGAATTTGCAGACAGATGCGTGGAACGCCAGCCTCAATTGTAATTTTGAAGGACACTAAAACAGCAGAGCAGTCCCCGCCTTCTCCAAGGGCGGTACTTTCCAAGACCCTCAGGGGATGCCCGAAACCACAGGTAGTACCAGACCCTAGGCGGACCATGTTTTTTCCTACACGTACACTCCTGTGATAAGGTTTAATTTATAAATCAGGCACAGTAAGAGGTTAACAACCGCAACAGCACATAGAACCACTGCAACAGTATACTGTAATAAAAGTTATATGAACGGGATCTTTCTCCAAGTACTGTTCTGTACTCACCGCTCTCGTGATGGTGTGAGCTGCTAGAATGCCTACGTGGTGACTTGAAGGGACGTGAGTGGCGTAAGCCTTGGGACACGGCGTTAGGCTACTACTGACTTTCTGGTCATCCCTCCGAAGGGGGATCATGCGCTTCCGGACCCAGGTTGATCGCGAGCAGCTGAAACCGGGGAAAGCAAAACCGCGGATAAGGGGGGTGACTACATCGGAAAAGCGATCTCTCCAGAGCAGGCTCCTTTCTCAGTGGAGCTGCCCGAGGGTCTGCACGGCTCTCTCGCATCTTTGAAGACACTCCCCCCTCCCCCACCCCCCACTCCCCCACTGACAGTAGCAGAACCGGATGGTCTGAGAAGGTAAAGCCCCAATCACATCTTACAAAATAAGTAACCGAGTGGGGCTCAAGTCAAGAACTTCATGATGAGGATTTTACTGC
Organism: Paguma larvata; assembly: GCA_030068075.1. Lineage (NCBI taxonomy): Eukaryota > Metazoa > Chordata > Mammalia > Carnivora > Viverridae > Paguma > Paguma larvata. The sequence continues at coordinate 51,208,700 of CM057841.1, forward strand.
CTATCCTGTTTCACAAGCTGCTATGACCTGGAGCACCTCGACTGGGATGTGCTCAGTTTCTGGAGATCAGCACGACTGTCACCCTCTGGGTATTTGCTTCTGTGGCTGACATTTGATGCTTTCCAGTTTTTGGTGTCTTTTTACCTTTCCGTCATGTCAGCTGAACAGAGAGAAGGCAGCCCGAGACGGGCCACGGATCTTGGAAAGGAAAGCAGAACTCAACTTTCAGACAGAGTTAAATGGCTACTACTCAATTATTAAATTCTATTCATTATAGATGGGGCATTTCCCAGTGTCGCTCAAATCCCTCTGAAGAAGAACCACAGGAAGGAGAGCCAGGATCCTTGGAGGGGGGCGCCCTGAGGCACCCCCGCACCTCATGTGGTCCTCCCTGAATGGCCGACTAACCATATATCACATTAACACTACACTATTGGAGCCCCGGGGAGCGTGGGGGTCCCAGCGTGTTGGAGGATTTGGACGTATCAGATAGTCATTCCATTTTAGCAGAAAAGACACGACCGTCTGCAGAATCACTATGCGAGAATATTTTGTTGAAAACAAACCTGTCATTGATCATGAAAGGCACTAACATCTACCCAGAGAGTCTAGCTAGCAATCCAGGAATCATGGTGAGGCCTTCTCCTGCCTGCGAGAAGTTTCCACATCCTGTGATTCAGTCCTTTAGTCATTCACTCATCCGGCACAGAGGGAGCAAGGGCCCGCTCAGTTTCTGACATTGGATTAGGCACTAGGCATTCAGAGCAAAAAAAACGGGTTTTCTTCATTCAGTGAGAAGCCCTATCAATGAAAGGTGGGCATATAAATCAAATAATCACTTGAATAAGTTTGCCCAGTGCTAGGAAAGGGAGAAAGAAGCCAAAAGGGTGCTTATGATAGGAAAATGACCTGGGGTAGGGGTGAGTGCGAAGTCGGTGGGGGGGGGGTGTCCCCCAAGGAAGTGGTGTTTGCACTGTGATCTCAGGATGATAAGCAGATACACTGGACAGGAGTGGAGATAAGGGGGGGAGGGGAGGGCCTTCACGAGAAATAGAGGCAGGGGTAGGCATAAAGAATTCCAGACAATAGGACCTTCCTTATGTCTACCCACCACTCCCTGCCCATCTCCCGCTGTCTTTCTTACGGCCTCGGTCTCTCTCGCCCACTCTACTGCAACAGCCATTTTATTGCCTTTCTGTGCACAGTCGGCTGAGTCAGCTCTAATGGCAGCCAATACCCCAATCTGCTCTTGTCACTCCTTGTGATCCATGGACACTCCCACTGTTGGGAGGACAAAGTTCAGTCTCCTTAGCTTCTTGGCACACATGGCCCTCATCGTCTGGATCTTGTCTTTCTCTCTTGCCACTTCTCCCTACATCCCTCTTCTTTTGGTGACACGGGACTTGCAGCTTCCATAGGTGTGTGGCCAAGATGGCCACCCAGCCAGGGACCGCATTTTCAAGCCGCCCCTCTCCCCCCGTACCCCCCCCTCCCAGTCTCTGCATCTAGCTGGGGCCACACACCCGAGCCCAAGCTAGCGGGCCATGGCAGAGGCCATGTGGTGCACACCGCTTCCCTTGTGCCTCTTCTCGTGAGACCCTCTGTGCTGTCTTCCTAGTTTCTTGGCAGATGGTGAGGGTGACCCAGGAGCAGATGTTAAAGACAGCAGAGCCTCCATCTGCTCAGGACCCTCAATTACTGCCTTGTCGTGCCTTGTCGTGCCCCTGCCCCTCCTCCGCCACCATTTAGACTGTATGTGAGCAGGGCGGGGGAGAAACTTCTGTTGTCTTAATTGCTGAGATTCCCGGGATCGCCTGTTACAGCAGCGAGCACTGCATTTCCCTTCCTCCACACTGAGGGCCTCTGACGTTCCTGCGTCCCCAGGCTGCACCTGCCTCCTCCCTCTGCTGTCCTCAGGGTGACGGCGAAGGCAGGGGCCCTGGAGGCAGAGAGTCTCCATCCACGGCCCACCTTCTTGGGCAGGTGAGCAAGCTACTCGGCTTCTCAGTTTTCTCATTCACATAATGGGAACGATAACAGTACATTTACTCCTCGGTGGGTTTTGTGTCTGTCAACTGAGTTGATGCTTAGGAAGCACCTCGCACAAAACCAGACACAGAGTGTGAACTATTATCATCATTACTATTATCGATTGGTTTGCTCATCTTATCCCCTCCCCCAGCCTACAAGCCCCCTCCATCAGAGCACCTGGGTCTTACTCTTTTTTGCTTATTCCTTGCTATATAATAAGTGCAGCAAACATTGGTGTATCAAAAAGCCGTGGCAGGCCATTTTTCTATGTTCTAGAAAAGTTATTTGCTGAGCTAAGGAGAGCCCTGTCAGTGAGTTAATCCTGGGGAAGAAAATCATTTCTAGTGATCTTGTAAATTTCAATCTATTAAGAGGTCCTCCGTGTCCTTGCTCAGCCATTGAATGTTCTGAATATTTTTAGCAGATATTTTTGCCTGCATTCAGTGTCCGTTACTCATTGAATGAAGCCCCTTTTCATGGCCCTGTGGCTGTCCCACCCATCACCTCCTCCATCATTCTGTGGTCCAGCGTGTGGTCAGTCTGTATCCTTCAGCACCCCAACTAGCAGGTACATGCATGAGACCTCAGAGCAGGAAGGAAACAAAGACAGATACCAGCCTGTGTCAAATAAACACTAGAAACTTTGAAAAATGTGACTCATGTAGCCCTCGTAACAGCCCTCCCCCATTGGAACCCATTGGATAGCACTTGACAGTGAAGAGACGGTGCCTGAGCTCTAGAGACAGACCCCCTGCCCCATCTTCCTAGCCACCCTAAGACTCCATTTCCTCATCTGTAAAATGGGGGTCATATCAGTGCCTGCCTTAGGTGGTCCTTGTGAGCTTGGGACTGTGCTTGGCACATGACAAACATCCAGTGAAATTTAGCCATTATAATTTCCCAGGTTAAGACGTTCTGTTTTGTTTCCAAGCCTGAAAAGTTAATTCGTAGGAAAGGTCCAACCTGAAGGCATATATCCGGGGCCAGGAACTCCCAATCCAGTGCTCCTGACACTACGCCGCAGCCGTGGCCTCGGGAATGTGGGCGCCTCCCCCGTTTCTTCTGCCCGCCCCACCTTGTACCGCGGACAAGGAGGACTTTACTAGAGCAAGACCTTCCGCCTCTCAGGACCTACCTACAACACTAGGAAACGAAGCCTCTAAAATATTAAAGAGAACAAAGTGGCTCTGTCTTCTCCTTCATGAATAATCAAAGGTATGAGGATACGCAGAACGGCAGCAGCAGCAGCAGCAAGGGCCTCAGCCTGAGGACTCTGGGATGCCTAACACCCTGTTCTCTCAAGACCCCAAGATTAAGGCCCTCACCTTCCTAAATGTCACAGGTGCTTTGGTGACATGTCACGGAGCCACACCCCACATCTCTGCTCCTGGGAACCTCTGAGGCTGGCAGTCGGTGCTTGGATTCCTCACGTCAGCAGTATGCCTTAGGTTAAGGAAGAATATATCTAAAATCATGTCTTCCAAGTGGTGTCTGTGTCTACAAAAGCCTCATTTGATCTTGACTCTAGCTGCTTTTAACTCCTTTATAGTAAATCATGACCGGGTCAAAGAAGCTATCTTTATCATAAATAGCATAAAGGTTAAATTTGGCCTCTGAGATGGAATTCATTCACTCAATAGTAGTTGAATAAATATATCAGTTCACAAGAGGATAAGGCCTAAAATAGACGGAGCCCAGCCGTTTCCATACACCGCCCTTGAGGCAGATACTATCATATCCTCATTTTCACAAAGAAACTGAGACACAAAGAGGTTGAGTAACTTGCTCCAGGTCCCACAGCTAGGAAGAGAAAGAGCTGGTTTGTGAACTTGGGTCCCTTTGATACAGTTTTCAAGTATGAGGTGATGCTGACAGGTTGGCCATGCTGATAGAGACCCTGCTTCTGCTGGGATGGATTCCAGTCCGTGAGTTTCGTTGGTAGGATTTCCCCTCCAGGAGCTGAGGACAACCTGGGGTTGCCCAGGAACTCAAGGGTCCTCAGGAAGAGGGGAGGATCTTCTTTGGACATGGACAACTTCTCAAGGAGCCAGGCACATGTAGCCCTGGATCTGCCCTTGATGTTGACCGTCCGGCTGAAAGTGAGCCCCGGCTGTCGGGCTGGGGAAGGCAGGGATGGTGTGATCTCTTCATCCCTGTATCCTGAGCCCTGAGCCAGGACCTGACACAGTGGAGTCAGTGAAAAGATATTTGCAGAGGAAATGAAGGAAGGGAAAGGAGGTAAGAGTGGGGCCCTCAAAGCAGCATTTAAGTTATGAAGACAGCATGAAACATAAAGGTCTGGATTCTGGAATCAGAACCGGTTTTCATCCTAGCTCTCTAGACCTTGAACAAGTACTTTAACTTCACTGGACCTTGTTTCTTCATCTGTAAAAAATGGATATAATACCTATCTCCTAGTTTTTATATGGCGTTTTAAAAGAGCATTATGGAATGGGCTTCATATGCTATCTGGTGCACAGAAAACTCAAGCGTCAGCGGCTATTATTAGTAGTATTATTACTAACATGTTATTATTACCGTTATCTGATTAGAAAATATAAGTCAACAGCACTCTGGCATTTACAGCCAGCAGCCAGTGGGCAGCAAACAGGACACAGTCAACTGGCGGCTGGTTGGTGAAACCTGGAGCGACAGGCAGCTAACGCCGATCTCGGCTCCCTCTACGTGTCTTCCCTGACAGTTCAGTGTTAGTGGGGTTGTCACACAAGCCCCTTTCCAGACATCACTCTTCTCAGACACGGGAGACATAACTAGACTTTAAGGAAAATCTCGCTTCATAATTCCAGCCGTTGGACACGAGCCGAGAACTCCAAACACACGAACGAGTCTTTGCTGAGTTTATATGACTCTGAGGACCCATCCACTTCCCAGCGACACACCCAAAGGGCACAGTTGCTTTTCAGAATATTATTGCCCTCATTAAGATGCAAAATCAGTTCAGCTGGGAAGGAGTGAGATGCCTAGCAAGGAGCAGCCTCGTTTGTTCTCACGAACACCACCGGGTTATGTGGGCCACGGGCCGGGAGCCCTATAGCACCCTGCGGTGCACGTCATGGTACTCACCACTGCCCCTCACTCACCCCCCGTTCAACATGCACTCGGGCTTCTCAACTGTGCGATCGATCGGAAACTGAGGTGAAACTTGAACCCCACCTTTGCTCAGGCATGGTGGAGTCCTCCCGCCCTGCCTCCATCCTTCCTGGCCCACACTCACCACACTTGGTCATGACCCCCTGACCCTGCCTCTCTCTCATCTCTCTTTGCCTCATTCTTTTTCCCTTTGTCTATCTTTCTGCTTCTCTGTATCCTCTGGCTGCATCTCTCTTGTGCTTGCTTCTTTCTCTCTTTCCCTGTACCTTTCGGTTTCTCTTCTTCTCTTTTTCTCCTTCCTTCTCTCTCTCTCTCCCTTTCTCTCCCCCACCCCCTCCCAAAGCCTGCAGTCTCATGGATATGATGCGTATTTCCCAGGGGCACATGGATCTCTGATGGCAGTGTTGATAGGTACTGTGGTAGGAGTACAGGGCGCTGTGACTGTAGGACGTGGGCCCTGAGCACCTGGTCTGGAGCATCAGAGGTGACTGTGCTTAGGAGGAAACTTAGAGCTGGTATCTAAGGATGAGCAGGAGACAGAGGTAAGAACAGTGAAGGGAGGAGGGATGGGAGGTTACAGGAATGGGCAATGACATGGAATCTATCCAGACAAAGAAGTGACGGTGAATGATTGGCAGATAAGTGACCACCGAGCAGCCATGTTGACAGTCTCATCCTTTTCCTGGTCCGAAGAGCCATGTGGAGTCGTAGAGGGTTTTGAGCAGAGATTTAGCTCATGGTTGACATTTTCATAAGCTCCTGTGCTGCCGGAAGGTGAATAGATTGAGTGGGTCAGCGTGTCAGCTGGGTGACTTCGAGATGGCTAAGTTCCAGAGTGTTCTCTCAGCTTCCCTCATTAGAGCAGTTAGGGGGAGGGCAGATTTACTGTAAAATGAGTCAGTCCCACTGCTGCTTCTGTAAAATCTGGTAGACTCGCTGTTTCGTCAGTGAAACGAGGAAGACCCCATGGTTTCTAAGGTCCTGTCCATCCACTCCCCTTGGCGAGCCTGTATTTCCTTGTGATGTTTTCGTCTTTCCTTTCCAATGCGAACTTCCTTAACCTCTCGCTCTCGTCACCAGCACCCTCTCGCCTAACCCTGGGCCCCCTTCCTTGAACTTTCAGAGCGTTAGAGAAACGGTTAACAACGGTTGTTAAGCATTCAGTCTTTGGGGCAGACTTCTGATTTGAATCCTGAGTTCTAGGACTTCTTACTTAGCTGTGGTTTGCTTTCTGCATGGACAGCATAGTTGGTTCCACCTGCTTCGCAGTAGTGGGAGTCCTGAATGAACCAATGTGTGTAAGACATTCAAATAATGCCTGGCCACAGAGGGACTGAATAAACGTCACCTAGTAAAACTAGTGGGTGCTGTGATGTGCCATCTAGAAGACCCTTCAGGGCTGAGGGGCCATTTTCCCCAGCTGCTGGGGGTGGGGGTGCGGAGCCTCCTGATGACTGTATCGCTCTCCAGGAATAGCCCTTGGGGAAGGGAGCTGCCTTATCATGTTTCCTGCCCCTTGCTGGTGCAGCCTGTGTTCCCATCACTGTTGCTAGAGGGCTACAAAAGCCTAGTCCCCTCGCCCCAATGGAGACAACGATGAAGGGCTAGCCCGGATTTGGAGCCACTTGTGGGACAAGCTAAAGCATCTCTTGGCGACTGTACCACAGCTCAGCTTCCCCTCTCTGACCAGTCCTGTTTCGCTCATTCCTGGGCAGATGCTGTTCCCGAGGGTACTCCCCAGTGAACACCCTGCATGCGGATCCCTGCTCAGAGTCCTTCTTCAGGGAGCCTGGCCAACCATGATTATTGCAGTGACCGTAACTACTATCAGACGTCGTTATCTGGAGCCCTGCGCAAACCTGGTGCCCTACCCAGTCCATTGGATGAATTCCTCAGTGATGGTCCCCATTTAGACCTCGCCGCAGGGCCCCAGACTCACTTAGTTCAGGAAGTGAGATTCTCCTTTCTGAGAATCCTCCTGGTGTCTAGAAGTCTGCCAAGGGTCCAGGAGGAGCTAACAAATGCTAACAGGTTGAATAAGTTGGGTGAATAAGGAAGCTGGTGAATATTTGTTGTCTTCCTAAATCATCTGGGTTTCTCTGGGTATTAACGAATCCAGGAAGCGTGCCCACCCAAACATCAGAGTAACTTCACACTATGGCCCTGAGCTGGGTAAAGGGAGCCCTGGGCTTTCGTCTCCTGTGGTGGGCTTTGCCACCATTATCAAGGAGAGAGAAGTGACGTTATTCTGGGGTCGGCCTAAAGAAGAGAAGCTCAACTAAAAGATGAAGGTGTATTTCTTTTTATCAGGGCAAGTTACTTAAGCTCTTGGGACCCCACTTTCCTTGTCTTTATCATGAGGTGTTGATGTGAGTGTTCAGTGAGTTGAGTCAGTGGTTTCCAAAGTGTGGTCCCTGGACCGTCAGCATCACCCGGGCACCTGTTAGAAATGCCAGTTCTTGGGCCCCAGCGCAGACTACAGCGTCACAAACCAGGATGGGACCCACAATCTGGGTCACCCCCAGGAGACTCCAATGCAAGCTCCGGTGCAACGATCCAGAGAGCTTACTTAGAACAGAAGTTTACAGGGAATTAGATGTCACTGTCTGGGTGCGGTGGTGCTCTGTGAGTGCGATCACATCAACTACGGATGTAAGGAACGCATTAGTATTCGTGTCAGTCCTCCGTCCCGATACAGGCTAGTTTATGCTCTTCATGGCACGGAAGTTTAGAGTCTTGGAAGCCGGACCCACCTCTGTTTGCCTGTCAGCCTCGGCAATTAACCGGATGATCTCGACCCAGTTGCTCAAGCTTTCTGAGTCTCCATCCCCTTGTGTGTGAGACACAAGGTCCCGCGGTTAGCGAGGTGGTAGAATCCTCAGCACGATGCGGGCTCCGGTCAGCATGCAGGAAACAGCCCCTGTGCTGACGGCCGAGTAGCACCCTACCTCAGAGGCAACAGTAACGGATGATGATCTCGTGCACAGTTTTAGCATTTGGTAGGAAACACGGACGTGTGTGCGCTAGGGGTCAGTGCACCGCCTGCCACGTGATGCCCACTTAGCTGTTTTGTATCTTATTTTTAATTTTGTTTCAAAGTTTATTTCTTTTGTGAGAGACAGAGACAGTGCGAGTGGGGGAGGGGCGGAGAGAGAGAGGCTAGAGAATCCCAAGCAGGCTCCTCGCCGCCAGCACAGAGCCTGACGTGGGGCTCGAATCCACGAAACCTCAAGTTCATGACCTGAGCCGAAATCAAGAGTTGGACGTTTAACTGACTGAGCCACCCTGGCGCCTCCCCACCGACTCGGCTATTTTTAATTGTGCTGTTGGAAATGCTATGTTCATTGTCAAATTCCAATTTCTAATTTTTCAAGTTTTGTGAATTTTTTTATTAAAAAAATTTTTTTTAATTTTTATTTTGTTTTATGAGAGACAGAGAGAGAGACAGAACATGAGCAGAGGAGGGGCAGAGAGAGAGGGAGACAGTGAATCCAAAGCAGGCTCCAGGCTCTGAGCGGTCAGCACAGAGCCCGACATGGGGCTTGAACTCACAAACTGCGAGATCATGACCTGAGCCGAAGTCGGACACTCAACCTACTGAGCCCCCTGCCCCATCAAGTTTTAAATTTTATGTAGAACATATAGATTATAGATATGTAGAATTAGGCAAGGACGTATATTTTTTTCTTAACTTTTTCACAAGTATGCTGTCGAATGCCTTGTACCCATTTTGTTCTTTATGCTCACAACAACGCTGAGGTATATACTATGATCGTCAATGCATTCTGAGATTTAGGAAACAGACTTGCTGAACGTGAAGTTAGTTCTCCAAAGCCGCATGCATGGCAAAGATGGAGGTAGAGAAATCACACCGAGATGGGTCTTTCTCGAAGCCTATATTGTAAAACCACTAAGGTAGGTCAGGAGACGAGGAAGGGGACAGCAGGTACAGGTCTACCCATCTGCTCAGTGCTTCTGCCTGTTACCTATTTTGGGAGCATCGAAGCTACCTTGTGACCAGCTGTCTTTTTCGATGGCATATAGGGTCACGTTGGCCTGAGAAACCAGGTGACAGCGGGAAGGCAGGAGAGAAGCTTGGGCAGGGGGGTGGGGGAGACACGGTCCTCCTCACTTCTCCAGAGCCCCGACAGAAGGTCGATCCCAGTAGGGTGGCCGGAGTTAGCAACTACGGATTTTATCCGGCAATCCTTATTTCCCAGGGGCCCCCGAGTTCTCCCACAAAAAGTTCTGAACCTTCCAGGGACTTAATTACACCAGCGAGGCTGAAATCCCGGATTTGAGGCGATTAGGAGACACATGCAGCCAGGAATGCATTAAGGAGGGCAAATATTTTAAGCCTCAAGAAAAGGCACTGAAAGGAGCCTTGTTCTCTAGAGCCCAGCCCCATGATGCAAAGTGGCTGTGAGTTCAATGCCGGGACCCAGCCTCCCCTTCCAGGGCCAAGCAGAGGCCAGTCTGACTGCCTGCTAGTCAGGGCTCCTCTGTAGCCACACAACCCCGCGGCATGGAGAGATGACAGCACCTCGAAGCCCGCAGCTGGGAAGAGGGACAATGGACGGGATGGGGCTTCCTCTGACAGAAAGTGCACGAGGCAGGCGGTGGATCCTATCTATTCCACCAGCAGACCTTAACTGAGCATTTACTATATGCCAGGCAGCACGGCGGGTGTCTAGAAGGCAGTAGCACATAAGGGAGATGAGCACATAGCCAAGTGGCAAACAGATACACACACATATGTAGCACATTTTCTAAACACGCGTATGTACATGTGTTATGCACATACAGATACATATGCATATTTTGTTTGTATAAATACATGCATATATAATTATATACAATATTTTATATCATATATTATTTATTATGTTATACAGTATACATAATTATATAAATATATTCTATATAATATTTTATATATATATAAAAAGAAAGGATCAAGACGCATAGAGAATAAACAGGAAGAAAGATGCAGATTGAATCTTCAAAGACGACCTCACTGAGTGAATGACATTTAAGCAGAGACAAGGAGGCAATTATGTGAAAAGCAAGAAGCTCATTGTGGGCTTCGGGAAGCAGCAAACACCCCAGGCAGGAATGGCCGGTGGTCCTAAGTCATTGGGAGAGGGCTGTTCTCCTGTCACAGAGTCAGCTTGTTGGGGTCTAGGCTACCACCCACTAGGGCTTTGTGGTAGACACCCACACGCCCACCCACACCACATCCCTGCCTGAGGTCGGTGCGCAGTCTCGAGTCATGCTGGCACTCACTGAGGTCATTCTCTGGTTCGACCTTGGCCCTTGCACAGGCAGGCTGGGAGCATCTGGGAGTTACTGACCCGGGACCACCCCTCAACTCATGAGCATGGGAGTTGGGAGACAAATTCCTGACCTTCCTCCCTTCTTGATGGGATGGTGAGTATAAGCACTGGCCATACGGTCTCTCAAAAGTCCCCACCAGGGATGGGTCCCACCGTTGACCGGAGTAAGCCATTTTAGAGGCTTCCCTCCCTTCCTGCCTCTCTCCCCCAGGTCGTCATCTCACTTCTTCATCCCATCTTTGCGATCAGTTCCCAAATAAACTGCATGCACACAGATCTTCATTGTAGGGTCTACTCTGGGGGAAACCCGACCATCGGGACAAGTCATTCATGATCAGCCGGAGGTTAACCCAAGTGTCCCCTGCCCATCATCCACTCCCACCATCTTCGTATCTCCCGCCATGCCCCTTCTGCTCATCTTCCCCTTGCAGCCACACACTTTCAACCTGACAGCCTTCCTGGTTCCCTTCATCCCTCTGCCTGGCAGGTTCCTAGTCATCATTTAAAAGTTCCTTCCCCTTGGAAACCTTCCCTGCTCTCCCATCTCTACACCTTCAACATTGTTTTGATGATATTGCTTTGGCCAAACTCTATCCATCTTTCCGTCCGTCCGTCCATCCATCCGTCCATCCACCCAACAGATACGTACTACCTCCCTCCATTTGCCGAGCACTAGCATGCCATAACTGCCCACGAGTCTTCCTGTCTAGATGGGTCTTCTTCAGGTCAGAGTGGGTCTTAGGCATCTCTGTGTTTCTAGCACATAACACAGGGTCCAGGATGGAGTGGGCGCTTGGCAAACACTCGACCAAATTAAACTGATAAACGTCACCAGTTCCAGGCAGACGGCATCTGTGTATGATAATGAGGTTTTTAATTACGCAGAGGAGGATACATTTATTAAGTACATAGAACTAATAAATGAGTATGTTTTCGTCAAATTGTGAACTACATGTAGACACAGTTTCATGACTTAATATAGCTTGTTAGCCATTAAATCAGTGACCGTGTTCGATTCGCCAATTCCAAAATGTAGTCTTCAGAGGAAAAGGGCCTCGGCAGGCTCTACGTTATTACCCTGTGGATCACAGAATTTGGAATTCCTGCTTTTCATTCCAGTCGTCTCTTTAGAACCGTGCTAAGCCTTTTGGCCTTGTAATTTCATACCGGTCATGTTGCCATTTAACATACATGACGCGGAGCACCTGGGTGACTCAGTCGGTTAAGTGTCCGACTTTGGCTCAGGTCATGATCTCGCGGATGGTGAGTTAGAGCCCCATGTTGGGCTCCGTGCTGAGAGCTTGGAGCCTGAGGCCTGCTTCAGATTCTGTGTCTCCTCTCTCTACCCTTCCCCTGCTCTCTCTCTGTCTCCTACTCTCTCTATAATAAATAAACATTAGAAAAATTTAAAATACATGACGCAACCCTACCTACTGGCAATCTCTTTTAAGAAGGATTCTGAGAGTTCGTCAAAGAGGGACCCAGTCTGTTCAAACATTGAGCATGGACACTTGGTCCAATAATGTGCCAGACACAAAATATACAGCAGCAGATAAACTAGACGTAGACTCTGCCTTCTGAAACTTACAGTCAAAGATCTATGTACACAGATGTTCACTGAAATATAGCTTACAATAGTATGGCATTATAATTTCCTGGAAGGCAGGGGTTGGTTAAAAGGAATTATAATAGGTCTACATAATAGAAGATTCCGCAGGCATTCAAAATGATGAAGGCAGGGAATTTCTCACAACGCGCAAAAATGCTTACAATAGAAGCTTAGAAAGAAAACAATCAGGGCACACAGCGGTATATTCAGTGTGATTCCAATTCTGTAGACAATCAAATATTGAGATCTATCTATCTATCTATCTATCTATCTATCTATCTATCTATCAATCCTCTATCTGTCTGTCTATATTGCAAAGACTACTGACACAAAATAAGCCAGATTACATAGTATTTATCTCTGAGATACGGCATTATGGTTGGTATTTTTATAGTTTTCTGTCTTTTCCAAATGTCATTCTTTACCCTGGGCATGAACATGTGTTGCTTTCATAATAATACTTTTTAAGGAGCTTAATGGAGAGAATAGATCCTTCCACTGCACAATGTGGCGTTTCCTCCTCTCCTGTATCAGAAGAGCTTACCACGGTGTTCAGAGTTTATGCTGTGCTGGGGGAAATAATAGCTCAGTCTTGCCAGGAGCTTTTTGGGAATGCGGAAGCAGACAGGAAACTCAGAAACCATAAGTGGTTTACCTTTAGCTCCTTTCTTGACTGCAACCTATAAATATTGAGCGGACAAAAGCAGTGGGTGTGTGAGAGGGGGAAGGGAGACAACAGCCCAGCCATCCACCTCTCCCTCTGTCCCCCGTGCTTCTGACATACAGACCTGTGGTCCTCAAACTGGGTTGCCCTAATACTGTACCAGCGAGGGATCTCAAAACCTTGACGATAATGGGCCCATGTGGATGCTTTTGCTCTGAGGATGCATGCCCTGCCTGCCCACCAGAGTGTGGACTTAAGAGAGCTCTAAAAATGTATCCTGTGATACAACTTGCTGTGTGTATAAGGAGAAGGTTAAACGGATACTGTTGCCTAAAGAAAAACACCTGTTTACTGGGCCATGCAAGACATTTGGCTCAAGCGGACATATAAAGAGAGCCCGATCAGCCACCAAGCAGTTCTGAAATCAAGTGGCGAAACCCAGGAGACCAGAGGATGACTGCGCTGGCTTTTCAGACATTGTGCAATGTTGCTAGGCCGTGGTCGTGAACAGCAATGTGATTTCTCCCTACTTTTTTAGTGTTCTGCTCATCTTTTTGATCTAATTGAGTTCTCTTACGCAAAAGTAGGCTGTGAACCCAGGAATAGCTAGAACTGCCAGTGCAGAAGCAGAGGGCGGTGGTCCCACCATGCCACAACGAAGAGGATTTTCATCCTACAAGCTGCTGTCCACTGGACGTAGTTCTGTTTGCCAGTGACAGGAACCGAAGGGGTTGGACACGGTCAGGCTGGGAAAACGAAGATTCAGGACGTGGGGATGATGTCAGAGGAATTCGACAGAGTAGTAATCTGGGCTATGAGCCCCCTCAAGGGTACTGTTTTGTGTGCCGTGACTCCTGGGAGCAAAGTCTGCAGGGAGGCTCCACAGAGCACAATATACATGGGACCTTCAGAACCATTAGAGTTGCCCCCAAACAGAATGGGCTAACTGGGGAGGCCATTCGTTCTCCGTTTCCGTCCCATCGCTTTTCATCCTCGAAGTACAAAGCGGAAGCTGGGTTGGGCTTTCCGCACTAGACTGGAGGATGGAGAAACCAGAACGTCTCTAGGTCTTGACGACTCCGAATCTAGTGTTCCTCATGTTCATACCTTCTTGTCCCACTGTGTGCGACTGCCTGGTCGGAGAGCTTGTTAGAGAAATGGAACAGGAGTCAAAGTCCTTAACCACGATACTGGCTGGTGCAGGCACAGTGCCAGCCCTTTAGGAGACGGCGTCCGTCACGCCTCACACCCCAGGGGCGGGCACCTTCACCACACGCGTATGCAGAAACCAATGTTCTGCAAGCTCACGTGACCCGCACACTTCCTGATGGCTAGTGAGTACAGTCAGGGGTGTTCTGTAGTCAATCCGCGTCCAGAGCCTGCCGCCTGCTGCTCGTATTCCTAGAAGCCCACCACGGCGCGCAGCGCAACATAAGCATGGACAGAGCACAACACGTTAATGTACGTGCTGAAGGGAACAACGATAAAGATAAAGCTCGTCGAACTGCAAAAAAGGATTCCAGGAAAGGAACAGGATGCCGCCTTCCTGCGATGTATCAGAGAAGGAGGAGATTTTCACCCATTGATTCATTCTCACATTCATGAACACCTTCCGTGTGCCTGGTGCTGGGCGAAGGCGGGTGGGGGTCCCAGGAGTGGCCGTTACAGACGTCGTGCTGGGCCCGGTGGTGTCACTGAGAGGGAGAGGGCCTGGAATGCATTTTATACTTGTTGCGTTTACGAAGAAAGTCAGTGAACTTGGAAAGTTTGCTATCGATTTGAAACAGCAGAACAAAGCCCTGGGAAGTGAGCTGCTCTTTAGAGAGAGAGGAGAGGGAGAACATGTCAACCAGATGGGACTGAACGTCCCCTGGGAATTCCCATCTGGAGACCGGCCTCTGCCCCTCACTTCCCTACAGGCCCGAAGATTAAACGTTCTCTTATCCAGAGGCATCCGAAGCCGCCATCCTGCTGCGGTGGGCTCTGCGTCACCCAGTTCAGACCCTCAGCGAGGAGTTTGAAGCCACAGGAAGTCCCAACGTCTGATCTCTGCGGGCAGGCAGGGGAGGGCAGTGCTTTGAGAATTGGGGGATTTCGTGCTGGGGCAAGTGCTTTCCAGTGAAGTTGATCGTATCAGAAGGTCAGGCTCCTGTTCCTCTTGAGAGACCTGGTTAATGAGGTGCCTTCAACGAACAGGGATACTCAGGAAAAGGCAGGCAGGCAGACCCCTGAGTCGTGGAAACCATCATCGCAGGTGGGCATGCTTACTTTCTGCCAGGCGCTGGTGCACCTGGCTTCCCGAATCCCTGTGGTTGGGGCACAGGCAACATAGCAGATGCACAAAGACGGGAGTAGGATGCAAGCTTATACTTTCTGAGCCGCCATTTTGTCCTCAACCCTGTACAGAGCTTTCTCTCTATTTGACTGTTTAACACTCATGCCAAAGCTCTGAAGTAGGTAATACGATCCCAACATTACAGCTAAGCTGTCTGTTCAGAATAATCGGGCCACTGTCCCTCAAGTAACGAGTGGTAGATCCGAGGATCGAACTCCGGGTCTCATGGGTTGCCTACACCCTTGCTCTCCTCTCCTGGCCACCTTGACTTTCCTTGACTTAATATCAGGGTGGCTACCCTAACAGGGTAGGTGACCCAATCTGCCTAGGGCACCTCCAGTTTACGCTGGATGGAAAAAATTAATAATAGCATCTCCCTTCGCTCTCAAAAAGTATCCCAATTTAGATGATAAATTCTCCAATCACTCAACCTAACAAGGTTTGGGCTGAAATAGATGCATTTATCAAAACCACAGCTCCAAACTGTGGGTACAAATTGTAATTTGGCTGGAAATGGGAATCCGGCATCCTACTATGCAAATGTAATCATCCAGGAAATCTGTCCAGATGCACGGCATGGAAGGCAGCCAGCCTGGAAGTGGTTCTGCCCCGCCATGATTTAGAGTCCCGCGAAGGAGACTTCGCCATCTGGCGGGCTGGACTGGCTCCCTGGCTAGGTTCCAGTCACGTGTTACTGGAGTCCAGGTCTCAGGCAACATGGGAGTCTGTGAACTGGGGGATGGCCTCGGGCCACCCGTGGTTTCCATCAGCTGGAAAGCAGTACTGAGCAGAGACCCAAGGCTTGATATGATCCTCGTGAGGGCTGGTTAGTGGGGTCACCATGTGCAGTTGGGCAAGTCGTGCCCTGCGCAAAAACACTCAATCCCTGGGATGAAAGTGGGATGCTGTTTTGTATTTTTTAATTATATGTTTACTCAGATGTGGCCACAAGAGGAGGCGGAGGAGGAGAGGCTCAGGAAAACAAAAAGCGTATTCTACCCACAGGTCCTAAAAACAAGATGCACAGCGTGCCGCACTGGACCACACGGGAAAGACACCACGGTGGTCAGGAGGCAGCGGCAGCAGTGGATTCACTCAAGCAATGCCCTTTATTAGGGTTTCTGTGGATATGCAAGGCGGAGAAGGGTGGGCAGCCTCGGATTGGCTAGTTTGAATAATTTCCGTGGGGTCTGGGCTGTAGGGATGGCCTCTGTTTGACTGGTATCTAGTCCTGGGGTGCTGCAGTTGGAGGAACATTGCCTCCTGGGATATATGGACGGACAGAGGAGTCTGGCTCTGGACTGGTTAGTTTGCATATTGAGGACACGCTCCCAGCTGAGCCCTGTTTTAGTTCTAAGATTGGCCAGCCCAGAGAAGGACCGTCTTCCCAGCCAGAAAGATTTTTTTGAGATGCCAACACATCACGTAATTTATATCAGATTTGAAAATTTTACAATACGGATGCCACTCTCCCGTTGCCAGGGTTCACAGCTGTGTCTGCAGGAGGTAGGGGGTGTGGGGAGTGATGGCCATAAATCGAATGCTTCCAACCTAGCTACCTGCCCTGCAGCTGATAATTGTAAATCCCAGGGGCCTGAGACAACACATTACAGCCTGGAACTAGCAGGCTGAGGATCCTATGGTAGGAGGTACAATCTTTAGCATGAGAAGAACAGAAGGGCCCTGCAAGTGACTGTCTACCTGGCACTGTACTAAGCCCTCTAGTCTGCACTCACCAACACTCGGCACAGTCAGCCCATTCTCCATTTTATTATTTATTTTTTGTTAGCAATTTGCTTTTAAGTTTTTATTATCTTTAGAGAGACAGTGAGCATGAGCCAGGGTGGGGCAGAGGGAGAGAGAATCCCAAGCAGGTTCTGCAGAGTCAGCACAGGAGCCTGATGTGGGGCTCGACCTTACCAAAACCGGGAGATCATGACCTGAGCTGAGATCGAGAGTCAGACGCTTAACCGACTGAGCCACACGGGCGCCCCTCATTCTCCACTTGAGAGACCGCTGAGGCTCAGAGACATGAAGGATCTGTCCAAACGCACACAGCCCATCAGTGCTCCATCAAGGTTTTAAAATGCAGGTTGGCCTGACTCAGAGGGGCTCATGTCACTCATCAGCGGGGAAATGCAAATCACAGCCACAGTGAGATCACACCTCCCACTGGCTACGATGGCTGGTTTCTCAAAAAACCAAAAAATAAGTGTTGGCAAGAATGTGGTTGACAAGGAACACTTGTGCCCTGTTGGTAGACATGCAAATTGGTACGACCATTACGGAAAACACTATGGGGGCTCCTCAGAAAATTAAAAATAGAACTACCATATGATCCGGCAATTCCATTTCTGGGTATTCATCTAAAGGGACCGAAATCAGGATCTCAGGGAGATATCTGCCCTCCCATGTTCATGGCGGTATTGGTTGCCATAGCTGAGATGTGGAAACAACCTAAATGTATATCAACAGACGGATGGCTCAGCCAAACGTGATATAGACAAAGAACAGAATATCATGCAGCCTACACCCTGGCTGAACCTGGAGGACTCGTGGTTCATGGAAATAAGCCAGACCCAGAAGAAAAGACCCTACGTGATCCCACTTCTACCAGGAATCTAAAACATTCAAACTCACAGGAGCAGAGTGTGGAATGGCGGTGCCAGGGGCTGGGGGAGGTGGAGACGGATCAAAGGGCGCATGATTTCAGTTTCGCAAGATGAACGAGTCGTCCAGATGTGCACGGCGTGGCGCCTCTGGTTAACGGTACCGCACTGAATACTTACAGATGTGTGAAGGGGGTAGACCGTACGCTAAATGTTCTCACAGAAAAAGAGAAAAGAGGGGAGGAGGACCTTTTAGGGGTGATGGTTAAGTTGGTGGCACTGTTTATTATCAGAGTTTCATGGATGGATGCGTTAAATTCATGAAGATGTACGCATTAAACATGTACAGTAATCATACCCCGAGTTTTTCTTCAGTCTGTAGTCTCCACTCCCTGTGTGCAGAGCCTCCTCACGTAGGGCCCTCAGGGATGCCACCCTCCACCCCTTCTTGCCGATACGATAGGAGAAATTCGACGTGGGAAGGGCTGAAATGGCAGGAGGTGGCTCGGGTCTCAGCATTTCTGCCCCTGCATGTCCAGGACCCCCTTTGGAGCCAGCCGGTGTCGGGCCTTGGCCTGAATCTCCTACAGTCTGTTTCCCTAAGGCCCCACTTCTGCGTCTCCCTCGACCCCCGTCTTGCGGCTGCCCCTCCTTGCCGCTGAAACGAAACTACGCGCTGTCGTTGGGCCCTCGAACACACCATGCAGTGATGCCAGACCAGCCTCTCTCTGGATCAGAGCAGAAGGCAGAGCTGCCGCCAGCACATCCTCCTAGTCGGACCCGTGCGCACGGACCTCCTCCTGGGAGGAACGTGGAACAGCAGAAGTCCCCTCCCCGCCACCCTCAGTCCTCAAGCGGCCTGTTGTGCTTGGTGACGGACAGTCTGTAGGAGGCCCAGCTGTGCCGAGACCAAGGGTTTCAGGCGCCAAGCGGGGAGCTGGGCTCACGCCTGGCAGTGAGAGTCGTTCTTGCCAAGTCTCTTCACAAACACATCCCTCCGTCCCCAGAGGTGGCCCGATTCTCAGAAGCAGGCCTCCACTGGTACGTGTACGTGGTTGGGTGGGCGGGGCAAGAACAGGGCACCGTCTGTAAGCCTCTGAGCTGGAAGGAACCAAGCTGTGATCCAACTGTATGTAAAAAGGCTCTGGTGGCTCTTTGAGAAACACGGTAAAACTTCGGTTTGCGAGCGCAATTCCAGAAACACGCTTGTAATCCAAAGCACTCGTCTATCAAAGCTTATTTCCAGAACCATCGGCTCGGCTGTGATCGCGTGATGTTCAGCGTCACGTACTACTCATACTGCAAGACGTCGCTCGTTTATCGAGTTAAAATGTATTAGAAATGTTCGCTCATTTTGCGGAACGCTCGCAGAACGAGTTACTTGCAATCCAAGGTTTTGCTGTATATTTCTTGTGCCCACATCTTATGCCTTAACATTCTCTCTCTATTTCTCCCCCATCTTACCTTTCTCCCCTATTCCACATACATGGTTGAAAAGAAGAACAAGATTTACTTTTGGCCGACACAAAAGTTTCCCACCATTACTGATGTCAGGTTGTTACTGCCAAATGAATGTGGGGCTCTCCTTGGCCATATCCAAGGACATTTGCAAGAGATAAAGCAAAGAAGGGCTTGCATTCCTAGTCCCAGCCCTGGATTGCCCTCTGACCTTGTGGGTCCTCTCTGACCTTTGCTCTTTGTTCTCCAAACTTCTGTTTACTGCTATTTCCTGCATTCAATACACGGTCACTGAGATCTAAGCAGTGGGCTCAATGCTTTGGATATAGAGGGGAATAAGATGTGGTCTCCTTAAGGAGTTGACATCTGGTGGGAGATACAGTAAGAAAGATTTTTTCTTTTTGAATTTTTTTAATGTTTTATTTATTTTTGAGAGAGAGAGAGAGACAGAGCACAAGCCCGGGAGGGGCAGAGACAGAGGGAGCCCTTAGAATCCAAAGCGGGTTCCAGGCTCTGAGCTGTCAGCACAGAGCCCGATGTGGGGCTCGAACCCACGAACCGTGGGATCATGACCTGAGCCAAAGTTGGACACCCAACCAACTGAGCCACCCACGTGCCCCTAAGAGATTTTTTTTTTAAGGAGGAGAGAGAGAGGTGAAGGAGGAAGAGAAAGGAGGAGGAGATGGGGGAGGGGAGGGGAGGAGAATCACAGCACAGAGTAAAAGATGGTTGGGTAGTGAGGTGAGTTTGGGGGCAAAGCAGGAGACATTTACCCTTCTCAGGATCTCCAGGAGGGCTCCCCACCAGTGGTGGCTTTGGAGGGCATTGGGGGTTGGGGGGTGGAGCTTGTTTATTGAGCACCTGCTCTGGGTCACCCCTGGGGAATCCCATCACTTATGTTGCCTCCTTTGCGCCACACTTGACCTCTTGAGGTGGACGTTATCATCCCTGACTTAAATCAGGGAATCGGAAGCTCAGCCAGGTTAGGTGGCGGCTCCAGGACGGAACTGGGTGTGGGGTCTAGCTTGTCCACAGCCTCTGATGTGTCTCGTTTCTGTCTGATTGTGCTGATGGTCAAGAACTAAGAACTCTGGCTTAGTGGCAACAGGGCAGTCACTTCCGGTGGCTAGTGCTTAGCCTCTCTCGTTAGCCTCAGCTTCCAGTTACCAGCAGGATAACCTTGAGGAAGGTCACTGATCTCTCTCTCGGAGCCTCCACTTCTGAGCCTGTCTTCACGATGGGAATATGATGTTGGGAGGGTAAAATGAGCCGTATGAAGTGCCCGCGGTGCTAGCCGAAGAGTAACTAGCCAGGAAGACACGTTCCCCTACCTTCTCTCCTTTGAGCCCTTCACACCCACCACCGTCCTAGAAGCCAGGTATCGCGGGTTCAGGTCTTGCCGCTGGTATTGCTGTATGACTTCGGACGTTTCCGTAGCTGCTCTGGGCCTCGGATCTTTTATCTAGGAAATGAGGATGAAATAGTACCCACCTCATGGAGGCCGTGGACCGAACGAGCTGTGTTTGTGACCCTGCCTGGGCTCACAGCAAACTCATTGCAGGTGAGGCTGAATAAATGAACCTACACTCTTTATCCCTCTGCTCCACTGCGTCTCCACTGAGGGCCTCCGACATGAGCCCAGGCCAGTAGGAGCAGTGAAAAATGTTGAAATATTCGCTCTTGCGGTTGGCTGATGGGCAGAGCTGTGAATGGCTTGCAAAACCTGGATGCTCGGCAGCAGAGCTGAGGCCCGGGGAGCAGCGAGGCTGAACTTCTCCAAGCCTCCAGAACTTCAGGCACTGCTAATGGGGATGGGCAATTATTTTCTCTTCTTGCACCTCTGACTCACAGAAGACTGTGTTAGTCATGCTTGATCTATAGGATCCCACATCCTAAACCCACGGGCTGTGATGTCAACCCCAACTCGGAACAGAGGGTTGTCGTGATGCCATCATTGACCCAATTGGTAGAAGGGAAACTTCACAGAGCACTAGACCTCAGCAAGGGCTGCGCATTAGAATTATATATACTATACATAATATGCTTCATACTATAAATAAATATTAATAATAAGGCTCCACTTGGTTTTAAATAAAATATCTCATATTAAAGGGAGACCCTGGGTGGCTCAGTCCATTGAGCATCTGACTTAGGCTCAGGTCACGATCTCACAGTTCATGAGTTTGAGCCCCGCACTGGGCTTTCTACTCTCAGGGCAGAGCCTGCGTCGAAGCTTCTGTCCCCCTCTCTCGCCGCCCCTCTCTCCCTCAACTCTCTCTGTCAAAAATAAATGAACTTAAGAAAAAAAATCCCATATTAATACATTCTGAGCATTAAGGGGGCCTTAGCAGTAAATTATGTGGACCAGAGTATGTGCTTTTAAGGAGCGTACATATTGGTGGTTCTCTATGTGAGCTGAATTAGAATCTTCCGAAAGACTTGTTAAAACTCAGATGCTCAGGCTCCACCCCCAGAGTTTCTGCTTCTGTAGGTCCAGGATGGAGCCTTCTAGCAAGACCCCAGATGATGCGGGTGCCCCTGGTTACCGCACCACATAGTGAGAAGCACTGACCTATATAATAAATAAAAGTGGGAAATAAAGATATTATCTACCAAGTCTTCCCTGGAATGCATCTCCTGCTCTTTCAGAGTAAAAAGGAGTTTCCCCACTTGCATCTTGAGCAATCGAGTCTTCCTTTTCTCTCCTCCTTCAGCCCTGTGCCGCTGAAGCTTCCTTGCTCTGGAAATTCTGTGCACATGTACGTTAACGGGAGTGTCTTGTGCAGTTCAACAGGTTTGCGGTGGCAAACAAGAAAAAGAAACCTGATTTTTAGAGCCTCCTCAGGGAGAACACAGAATGTTCTCTGCTGCCTTTGATGGCGGGTCACATGGATCAGCCCCCACAGCCACCGCTGGATTCGAATTTTCTCTCCTTGTAACAATCGAGTCAACTGAACTGTTGAAGGGGCAAATGA
Organism: Paguma larvata; assembly: GCA_030068075.1. NCBI lineage: Eukaryota > Metazoa > Chordata > Mammalia > Carnivora > Viverridae > Paguma > Paguma larvata. The sequence goes on from CM057841.1 coordinate 51,230,828, forward strand.
CAGCACTGATCTGCAACCAATGTTTCTAAGCCTGTGTCTGAATCCCAATGTGGGAATTTGTATTGTCAGAGGAGAAGTGTAAGGCCAGCCCCAGTAGCCAACGTCCTAGATGTTGTGATGACGCTCAGTTTTCTCTCTTGGGCTAAGTGCCTCCATGCACTGATGAAGATGAAAAGATAAATTCCAAAATTCTTTGGAAGAAAACAATCTTGCCTCACCATTTACCCTAGGACTCTTCGTGGTACTCGCAAGCTCGTTTCGTTAATTCTCTTCCATTCTTTGACAATATAAATGGTCTGTGGTTTGCATGAGCTGATTAAAGGGAAAACAACTTTTGGAAGAGATAAACGTAATCCTATTTTTTTAAAGTTTATTTATCGTGTGTGTGTGTGTGTGTGAGAGAGAGAGAGAGAGGGACAGAGAGAGAGAGAGGACACACATGTGCAAACGCGGGAGAGGCAGAGAGAAAGAGGGAGAGAGAGAATCCCAAGCAGGCTCCATGCTGTCAGCACAGAGCCCAACCCCACGAACCAAGAGATCAGGATCCAAGCCGAAATCAAGAGTTAGATGCCCAACCGACGGAGGCACCCGGGCAGCCCAAAAACGATCCTGTTTTTCAAATGATCTCAGAAATGGTCAAGTTAGCAGTAGAAAAATTTCATTTGTTCACCAGATTTAGGGGAATGAGCAAACTTGCATTCATTCTGGGAGGTGTCTTCAAACAGACTTTCTTTAGCAGCTGAAGAACTGGCCGGCGTGTGCTAGAAATCTTAGGACTCGAGAGGACAGAGGGCCCAAGTCTAGTTTCTTTTGGATCTCTTCTCTACTCCATATTTCCACTTTAGTACATGCCTCTGGTTTTTTGGACATTTGAAAAAACAGTGCACCCATGCAGTCTTATCCCAGTGGTTCAGTGTTTGAAATTGGTGTCTTCAGCCTACTGATTGTACTTTTAATTGTAAACTTATTTTATTAATACAGTTGCCTTTAGTAGAATGCAAGCTCCGAGATGACAGGGAGTGTATATTTGTTCACCTTTATCTTTCTAGCACCTCTCATAGTGTCTAACCCATCAGAGGTGCTTATTAAATAGCCCCAAATTATTCACTGGCTGAATAACTCAGCGAAATAACAGAGGGGCTAAGATTCAAAGGATGACTAGGCATCAACCAGGAGAAAAAACAGGGTTTCCAGGCAGTGGAAACTGCATGTGCAAAGGTCCTGTGGTGATAAAAGGGGCGGTGCTTAGGAAAGACTAAGCATTTTTCCAAATGGCCAAAGCTAGAGTTTGGGTGGATGATGAGAAACAAGTCTGTGGAGGAAGAAGCTATTCATGTCATAGAGAAAGCTAGCCATTCTTTGTGTCTTACTTAGTTGGGTCTCTGATGCTGATTTCTGAGTCCCAGGGCACTGGCAGGATCATCTATCCTAAATTCCCATTGAAGTGGTAATCAGAATTGCAACCAAGCTCAGTCCTAATTCCAGAGCACTGATAGCTAAAAAGTGCCATTTATTGAGTACGGAGTATGTACCAGGCAGTGTACGAAGCCTTTTATATCGATGCATTCGTTCCTCCAATCACGCGTGTGCTGTGCCTGGCTTTTCTGGAACAGGACCTTGCTTTGAACCACCAGTCTCTTGACAAGAGTCAGATTTCAGTGCCCCCGAACAGCTCCCTTGTAACTGCCGTCCCTGGATTTCTCCTTGCTGTGCTCTGCTTGAAGGAACCCCAGCAGCCCTGGAATTAGCATTGAGCTGGCTCAAATCTATTTGTTAACCCATATGAACCCGAGACAAAGCTATCAAGAGAGTAGATCAATGCAGCCTTCCAGACTGAAGCCAAAGGTCCATGGTTTTCTCTAGGACTTCAGTTCCCGGTCAGCAACTCGAGTGCTTAGCTGGACGGGTAAGAAGACTAATAGCACAGTGGCTTTGGAGGCAGGGAGACCTAAGTTTGATCCCAGCCTTATCACTTACAAGCCATATTGCCTTGGACAAGTTCCTTTCCCTGTCTGAACCCCACTTTCAGGCCTAAGAGGGGAATAAAAGTATTTACTCTAAAAGCGGTTTGAGGATTCAACGAAGCCCATAAGCACAGTGCCTGGCATACGGGGAGACAAAGGGACCCTCAGCTGCCGTGCTTGCTGTATCGCTAGCCACAGGGAAGAGAGGCAGGGGCTTGCTGTGGAATTCTTACGCTCTAGAGAGAAAGGAAAAGCAATTAAAAACAAGTACATGCAGATCTCCATTTGCTGCTGGTGCTGGGAGGACGGATTGTCTTGTTCATTTCATGTTCTGGGTCTGCAGGTAAATTGCAAAATCCTTTTTATTGAAAATTCATTCCGTCTTCCTCAAATGTTTATTGAGTCCGTGCTATTTGCTAGACACGTGGGAGAAACGAGGATAAATTCAATGTACTCGCCTTGGGAGTTGGAGAAGGGAGAGTACAGAATCGCTCTAAGTGTGGGGGGAAGCACATACTCTGCTTAAATACAGAATGCGGAGTATTATTTACTTTATATCAATGAGGATCTTGGGAGGGCCTCTCGTTGCCTCCGTGAATTAATAGAGAGCTCAAGCCGAGGTGGGGGGTGGGGGGGGATACAAACAGATGTCCAGTGAATTTGGCTTTCCACGCATTATTATTTACATAATAATATGTTATCATATAATATTGTATATAATACTTGCCGGTTATGCTAATTAGACTACGTATATATTATATGACTATATAATACTATTTTATTATTATACTAATATTTTACAGATAGAATATTAAATGCTAAATATTACTATTTATGTGTGTATATGTTTATATAATACTGACTATACATACACATATACTAATTATATATCATTCTAATTATACATACTCTATAATACTTATATCGCTACTTTTTACACTATATAAAATACTCATATGTAGTCTATAAATATATAAGTAACCCAGTTACTTATACCATCTCAGTTTGCCACCACAGGTATCTTTTTCTTTAAAATAGAAATGGTACAGCACCTGGGTGGCTCAGTCAGTTAAGCATCCGACTTCGGCTCAGGTCATGATCTCGCAGTTGGTGAGTTCAAGCCCCGCTTCAGGCTCTGTGCTGACAGCTCAGAGCCTGGAGCCTGCTTCAGATTCTGTGTCTCCCTCTCTCTCAGCCCCTCCCCAGCTTGCGCTCTGTCTCTCTCCCTCTCTCAAAAAATGAATAAACACCAAAAAAAATTTTTAAATGAAGAATAAAAAGGAAGTGGTCACGTTCTGCTCGGCTGAGATACTAGATGCGTTAATTCAATCTGTGCTTTTCTCCTCTCTGGGATGCTAAAGGACCCGGCAGTCTGCAAACTGATGGGGGACTTCCCTGTGACATCACATTCCTGTAGTTTGTCATGCATCCATTCAGCAAGTGTTACCAAACACCTGTTGTGTGCCAGGTTCTGCCCTGGGCAGTGCCCTCGGTACTAGGGTACCGAGCCGGATATACAGCATGGTCCCTGGCCTCGTGGGGCTCACGGATGGATCACTCAGCAGCCACAGAAGGCCATGGTGGCTGGTGTCCCGGAGCAAGGAACCACAGGTCTCTGGAAACACATAAGAGGCAAGAAGGGAAGGGGAAGGCACGTGCCTGGGAGGATTTCTAGAAGAGGAGGTGCCTGGGGGAGGGGATGGGGGAGGGCTGTGGTCTGAAGAAGAAAGTGGAGGAACAGGCCTGACAGAGAGGGAACAGCCTGTGAGAAACTAGTCGATGCTAAAATAGCATGATACATTCAGGAGGGCAGGATCGCAGATTTGCTCCCCCTGCTGACGTAATAATAATAGCAAGAAAAATGATGATAGTATTTGAAGTAGCAGCGATAGCAAAAACTGAGCATCCACGAAGCCCTGGGACGCGTTATGTCAAATAGTCCCACAAAAACCTTACATAGAGCCTTACACTCTGCGTTTTAAGAGGAATGACCGGAAGGATTGAGAATGATGGTCCTCAGGGTTCCTCAGCTGGTGAGTGGGGCAGATCAAGTCTGCCATCTTCCTCTGCTGGCCTGGGACCAGGTGCCTAACTTCTGGAAACCTCAGGCTCCTCCTCAGCAAAATTAGGTGAAAGGTTCATTCTGAGAACACCATGGAAGGAGGCCCACACAGCACCAGGCTCAGCGAATGGCAGTCGGTGGTGGATTGAGTGCCGTGTCTTGTGAGGGAGCAGAGACTGGAAGACTGGAGGGAAACCATGTTAGTGAGGTGGACCTGGTCACCTGCCAGAGGGCCGGCCTGTGGGAGAAACCGAAGGCGGTGCTTTTCTTTCTGAAAGCCGTGATAGGCATTGGGAAGCTTTGAGACAAGTGGTGAGATGCTCAATGCTGAGTTAGAGAAAATCACTCTGTCCACAGCGTGAGGTACACGTGGAAACAGCCAGAAGGGTGTTGTCATCTTTCGGGTGAGGAAGTTCAACAACTCAGATGAAGAAGGGATAGTCACAAAGCCGTGGAGTGGAAACAGTACACTAATTGGATGTGAGGGCGAAGGAGGAAGGAGAGCCGGCTGACCGCCGATTCCTCACGTTAGCCCAGGGATAAGCAAATGGTACAATCGTATCCACTGAGGCAGGAGAGGCAGTGAGAGGAATCTTATTGGTTGAACGATGCCCCGCCCCAACTGACAGGTTGAAGTCCTAAGCGCCACTATCTCAGAATGTGCCCTTATTTGCCAGTAGGGTCCTTACAGAGAGAATCAAGTTTAAATGACGGTAGGTCCTAATCTGATATGACTGGTGTCCCTATAAGAAGGGGAAGTTTGGATGCAGGTTGGCGTAGGGGGAAGACCACGTGAAGAGAGCCACTTACAAGCTGAGCAGAGAGAGCTGGATCAAACCCTTCACTCATAGTCACTGGAAGGACCCTGCCCCTCCCTGTGCCTTGATTTTGGGCTTTCTGACCTCTACAGCTGTGAAGCAGATTTGTTGGTTGAGCCACCCAGTTTGTGGTATTTGGTTACCACAGCAACCGGCACACCAATACAAGGAGTAACTCATTTGGAGATGGCCAAGGGTTACGTCTTGGATGAGCTGAATTCGATGTGGTTTTGGATAGCCAGGGGGAGACAGCCAGCAAAGTGGTCATTCGATACACAAATCTAAGGCTCGGTGGGGGGCGGGGGCATAGAGATTAGGGTGTACCATTCATTCCTGGTACTCCCACACCCAGCCACAGCACGGTGTGACCAGTACGTAATAGGAATTTGGAAAAGTAGTTGCGTGAATAAAAGTCATGTTGGCCTAAGGGTGGCAGGCAGGAGGGACCATGCAGATATTGGCACTAGTTCTAATCTCCCATCCCGGCACGAACGAGGTTAACTCAAGCCCTGTCGAGCTTTAGAAGATTGTTGCATTGGTTGTTGGTATTTCCACTCACCAAGAAGGATAGGCCCTCCTTTGTTCTCTAAAATCAAATGATAAAAAAAAATTAACCAAATATCAAAGTTATTCTTAGAACAGAGAACGAAAGCCTGTCTGGAGTCGTAGGTTCATGCGCATGTCCTGGGATGCTGACCTCCAAGTCACTAACAGGACTATTTTCGGCAGCGGCTTCAAAATCTGCTTAGCTTAAAATGTCAAAATAAGTAGACAGCATGGCATTATAGGAAATGGCAATAACTAGAAGTTAGGAGACCTTGCTCTGAATCGCAGATCTGCCTCTGAAGAGCTGAGTCACCTTAACCTTTCTGAGTCACCTCTCCCTCATCTGTAAAACAATGATGGGGTGGGGATAATGGGATGATCTTCCCAGCTCTGACATTCTGCGCGTCTCTCAATGTTGCCTTTCATTGCGAATGTTGGGAAGAAAAAAACATTTCCAGAAATAGACCTGCCAACCTGATTTAGTCCACCGACATGAAGACACGTAATGAAGGGTTAGGCAGAAGTTACATTTCCCAGGTGACTTTGGTAGAATAATTTCAGCCTCCTGAAGATGGCAGGTGGAAAGTTCGAAAGAGTACAGTTTTGGAATGCACCCTGAATTACCAGCAAACTGGGTTTGACTGGAAGGTTTCTGAAATGCGTGATCACAGGATTTTGTCAATTGACTTACATTTCTGACCATATTGAAAAAGGATATGGAAAAACCACCCATTCCTAACTACGTTTGTAATTTCTCTTAGACCATTCTATATTTAAACCTCGTGCACTGGGCTTTTCCTTATATGCCTGACATCTCAGCCATTCGGGAGTATTGATGATTAAGGTTTATTGAGGACCTCGTTTTAAGTGTCATGTTTTATGCCAGGTGCTTGGCCCGTGTTACATATCGCCTCATTTAACACTCCCTGTAGCAGATGCTGTCACCCTATCTTCTCTGCACTCAACACTGCTGAAGCTTGTTTACGTAGGGCTTCTGTCTGGCTGTGGGGGCATGTGTGGCTTGAGGACAAGCCAAGCGTGCCTGGGAGTTACTGGTGGCAGTCAGGAAATTCGGGGGATGAATAATCCAGCCGCCTCGCCATATGGTTGGGATACCTCTGAGGCATATTCTACACTTACTCCTGGAGCTCCTCAGAGGGACTGAGTTCCAGTTACCCCGGGCGGGGGCTGCCTTGACAGCACGCCCTTTATTGACTGCCTTCGATTTCTGTCTTGATACTCTGGTAGTTCCTGTGGTCATATTCCAGATGAAGTACTTCCTCTCAAACTTTTGCCTCAGGGTCGGCTTCGGGCAGAATTCAAGCCAGAACAGCTCCCAAGGTCCCTATGGAGTAGGTACCATTACTGCGAATGTGTAGATGAGGAGCCTGGGTCTCAGTGTGGTTAAGTAACAGTTGTTGAGTCGTGGTACCGTGGCTTTGCTGGCTTACCCTGACTTTCCTCTACACCGATAGTTACCAACCAAGGGAGACTTTGTCCCCCAGGGGACATCGTGAGGTTTTTGGTGATCAGAACTGAGGGGAGCCATTGGCCCCTAGCAGGTGGAGGTGAGGGATGCTGTTTAAGCATCTTACAAAGCCCAATTCGGCCCCTGACAACAAAGACTAATCCAGCCGAAGAGAGGTCAGTAGTGGCCATTCTGCTCTACCCCCAGCGAGACTGGTTGTCGGATGGTGACTCTCCCGTGTGACCTGTCCCTTGTGTTTCACTTCCAGGGCCAAGCTGTGGCTCAGCTGTGTTCCACTGTCCCCAACGTGACTGTCTTTGGAACAGCGTCTACTTTCAAGCACGAAGCCATCAAAGACTCCATGACCCACCTCTTTGACAGAAATGCAGACTATGTGCAAGAAGTGAAAAGGTGAGACGTGTGTTCTGGAGAGCTCCAGGGGGGGCTGGCTCTTCCGTCTCTTAAAAAAACAGTAGCGCTCATTTAGAGGAGGGCTGATGATCATAATAGTGATAGTAGTACGAGGAAACGTGTCGGGGGCTCAGTATTACTAGCCTTGTGCTGAACACTTCACACGTACGAGCTCACTGGATTCTCGCAAAACCCTAGTGGAACCGCCATCTGGAGAGGACGACATGAGGAGCAGTGTGGTTGAGTAACTAACTGGCCAAGCTGAGTTACGACCCGCAGTGCTAAATTATGACAGCTGCTATCACACGACCTTAACACAGAGAGGTTTATATCTCATTCATTCACGCACCAGACCAAGGACATGCGGGTTCCGACCTGGGTGTGACCGAGGGCCACCGAAGGACCAGAATGGTGACATCAGATTGGAGTTTGGAAGAGTCGCCGTTGGTGTTGTGCAGAGAAGGAAGGGAGGTGGGGCGGCTGCAGGCAGGGAGATCGCGTTGCTGGCGGCTGGCAGCCCCACGGCAGGGCAGGCTGGTTTATAACCGGACTCGTGCTCCACCTGTCATCCCGAAGCTATTGTCTATGGCCTTGTGCATGTCGACACAGGGAATCGGGTAGAAAAACCAGCTGCCTGGAGATGATTTGTGTGTCACCCCTCTGCTGCCCGGAATGAGAAGCTCAGGTCTCAGAGCCACTGCTCTGGTCTTTTCATTGCCCAGCGATAAGCTGTAAGACACAGAGGAATTCAGCCGTCCATCTAGCCTCATAATGAAGAAACAACTTTCTGCAAACGGAAGGACCAGAGGATGGGAGATCGGGTTACTCTGATAGATTGAGACCAGATTAGGTGACATTTGGGGAGTTTTTTGGAAAGGAGAGTCTTCTGAGGGTCTGGGGTTTCATTCGTTTTTAAAAAATATTTTTTTAATGTTTATTTATTTTTGAGAGAGAGAGAGAGACAGAGCATGAGCAGGCGAGGGACAGAAAGAGAGGGAGACACAGAATCAGAAGCAGGCTCCAGGCTCCGAGCTGTCAGGCATAGCCTGATGCGGGGCTCGAACTCGGGAATGGTGAGATCGTGACCTGAGCTGCAGTCGGCCGCCCAACCAACTAAGCCACCCAGGCGCCCCCTCGACCTGCCTTTCTAGCCGCCGAGTCAATGATCCATGCTGATGTCGGAGGAGCAGAAAGGGACAGCATCTGAGACCCACGTCCCTACCACCTTCTTTCAAATGCGACTTCCAATGATTCCTTATGTTTTTAAGCAGAGACCCTGGGATTCACTTAAAAATCACTGGGAAGCCACAGATAGGTCCGTGCTCTCTCCCACCACCCCTGCCCTCCGGGAAGAATCCAAAAGAAGATGAAAGGAACAGGCACCCGCTGCCGGTCGCAGAACCAAGTAACTGCTTCGGCTTCACGGGAGGTGGGTGAATTACAGCTTTGTCTGTTACAGTGAGATTTCAGAACCAGCCTCCGTTTTCGACAGGAGGGAAACAGCTCAGCGCATTATGCGACACCCACACGCTTGAGTATTATGCAGCCCCTAAAAAAAATGATAATTATGAAGATTCTGTCAGAAAATGAAAAAGGACCCACAGTAGCATATTGAGTAGAAAAGAAGCAGAATGCCAAATTCCAGCTACACTGCGATCACAGCTTTGTATAAATTCTCGGCACATAAGACAAAAAAAAATGCAAATAGGGGAAAAAATCTAACCGCTCATATGCAATAGGAGTAGAATGCAGAGCGATTTCCCTTTACTCTTTTGACCACAGATATCGTTTGTTACAGCGTTCGGTGGTGATCCACCAGGAAAAAAAATAACATAAGATTTCGTGAGATGCAAACTCTTTTGAAAGCCAGTCAACAGCGAAGCTTCTTTTGAACCCATCCTCAGCCTTCCACCAGGCATCGTGACGGGAACGGGGGCAAAGTGTTTGAAATTCAGGCCAAACCTTAATGTCACTCACCCCTTCTCTGTCTGACTATGCTTGAAACCAAACAGAAGAGTTAGGAGCTTTGGCTTCTGTGAATCCGGCAGTAAGGACTTCAAAAATAAAGAGGAGAGAAAGAGGAGAGAGATCGCCAAGGTGGGCGGCCCCCGGCGGGGAGCGTGTTGGGTGGGAAGCACCTCAGCAGGTAGAGGGAGGTGGGGAGAGAGTCCCAGGCAAGGCCGATAACTGCACTAGGCTCTGCTGGCCTCCTCCACTCTGCTGACCCCAACGATTGGACCATCGCTCCTGCACCGCAGGTCGTCCTGCACGGGCAAAGTTCCTCCTTTTACAGATAAAGAAACTGAGGCAGTAGACATCATTGAGAGTCTAATTACCCAGAGAGAATAGAAAACGTGATCCAGAAAGGATTCCTAGAGGTGGTACTGATAAGTAATTGTAAACATTTTCTAAGATGCCTACTGCGTGCCAGGCACGGTGCTCGGCATCCTGTGAAAAGCCTCTTGTGCTCTGGGTGCCATGCTCAGCCCTCTGTACGAAGCCGTACTGTGTGCTAGGAACCGCACTCCTCCTTGTGTGGGTCAGACACCCTGAAACGACCCCACCCTCCCATCACGAGCTTGGAAGTGGTTAACGCGTTGGCACAGAGGAGTTCTCTGAGAAGAAGGAATTCAGAAAGAGAAGCGCTGAGCGGAGAGCCAAGGATCCAGCTGGAGACGAAAGTAACGATAAAGGGGGAATTAATTTCTTGGCCAAGTCAAGGGCTTCTCTCTCAGTAACGGCCCTGCGGGACCTATGACCACACAAGAGAGATTCTTCACTGATCCAGCTGGGTGGGAAGCCAAGAGGCGGCATTTGCGATAAAGGGGCAAGGGGGTGAGGACCAAGGAAGGACGGTCACGAAAGCCTTGGGTCAGCCATTCCCAAATATCTTGCTCCTGAGTGTGGCCAGAGCGCCTCTGAGCTGGGACTCTCTGAGTTCGGGTTTTGAATCTGCAGAGATTCCTGACAACAGGGGGACGCCCTCACCCCGTCGGCTTTTGTGGAATTACGATTTCACACACACACACACGGGCAAGGCGGACACCCCCGCAGGTCTTCGGTGGGGGTGGGTGGCTGAGAAATGAGAACAGCCCCCGAGCTTCCCAGGGGCCACCTAGCTCTGCTTGTGATGTTCACGGTCGTTCCATGGAAAGGGACGGCTGAGGCGCTCTTCAGTGTGAGTGCGAGTAAGGGAGGCCCCGATTCGAAACAGACCCGACCGAGTCCCACTCCGTCTGATCCCCTGGTTGGGCCTGGAATGAGTGAATGGTTGGTGGAGCCCCTTTTCCATTTCGAAACTCAGCTGCAGGCTGCCCCGGGAGCGGCTCCCAGCGTCGCGCAGCCCCTGCTGGGAGCCTGTGTGCCCGCTAGCGGCGATGGCGGTCACCAGGGCTGACCACAGCTCACCTTGGGAAACACGGCTCTGCCTCTGGGGCCCTCACTTGGTTTCTAGATGTAATGGATACAATGGGTCAAACCAGAGCCCCCCTCCCCCATTGCCTGCAGCGGCCCCGACGGTATGTTGCCTGACCCCGCGGGGCCTCGGTTTCCTCATCCATTAGGTGGGGATAATGATGGCCCCTGGGTTACAGGGTGGGGCCGCTGTTATCACCCTCATTCCCTTCCACAGCTGGGGACACTGAGACACTGGAGGCTAAGTAACTCACCTGAAGCCACACAGCAAGTAAGTGGCAGACTGAGCGCTAAATACTGAGATGAAATTCATATTCCTAAGCCCAGTGCGCTACGGCCCTGAGGCCACGTCCACACCTGCCCCCACTTCCGTGTTAGCTGCCAGCTGTGGCAGGCACTCCTGTGTCCTCCTGGAAGGAGACAGTGTCCAGACGGGGTCTCCCATTACCATGGATGATGTCCCAGAGCCTCCTCCTTGGGTTTATTCGGTGCCCACTGCCCTACGTCAACCTGTCACTGTGTTTTCCGCAAAATGCCTTTCCTTGGGCACCTGGCAAATTCCTGCTCATCCACCATCGCTCAACAGAAGGACCATCTCCCGCCGTCCCAGGGGGCGCTGTTGGAGGTGTGGTGATTAGGTCTGGGCTGTCCAGTGAGTCTGTCTTCCCTAGTATCCACGAACCCCCGGATGGCAGGGATGAACTTGAGCCTCATCTGTGTACCCCCAGCTCAGCACACGCAGTGTCTAGCGTGATGTAAGCACTCAGCAAGTGGTTATCGAGTGACTGGAAATTCAGGACAAATGTGTAGGACCCTGGCCTGGGGCCTCTCCTATCCTCTAGGATGGAAAAAAAGCAGCTTAAAAATAGAAACCTCTTGGCCTCTCTGTTTGGAATAACACAGTCTAACTCTGGTTATATCTATATTTATTTTTTAAAAACTTTTTTTTAATGTTTATTTATTTTTGAGAGAGAGAGAGAGAGAGTGAGGGAGAGAAAGTGCAAGAGGAGGGAGGGCAGAGAGAGGGAAACAAAACCCGAAGCAGATGCCAGGCTTTAAGCTATCAGCACAGAGGCTGATGCAGGGCTCGAACTCATGAACCGTGAGATCGTGACCTGAGCCGAAGTCAGGCGTTTAACCGACTGAGCCACCCAGGCGCCCCTCTGTACTTATTTTTAAAGACAACATTTAAACCAGAAGTTTCACAGACTCCATTAAATTGACCGCTTCCCAGAGCTGCTGGCTAAAGCTGTGCTTCCATAATTATACCGATCTGAACATCTGTTAAATCTTAAATTCAGAATGCTGAAAAGGCCGTCGCTCTGGAATTAAACCGGACCGAGGTTTGAATTCCAGGTGTACCAGTTACATAAGCTCGGGCAAGGCGCTGCCTCCGAGAACCTCCATTTCTTCCTCACCAAAAGTGCAGTTCAGATGCCAGTCTCGTAGACGGGTCACGAAGATTAATTGTGAAATGCCCGGGATACAGAAGAGCTCAGAAAACGTGAGTTTCCTTCGAAGGAAGCGCGCGTATAGAAACGTGGAATGCCAGTCTTAAAACACGTCCTTCGTTGTCTCTCATTCATTCGCTCACCGTTTATTTAATCATCCATCCAGACGGCCAATCAGTATTTGCTGAGAACTAACACTGTGTCCGGCACGATGAGAAGGGTTGAGGATACAACAGGCAGCACAGACACGGTCCCTGTCTCATGGGGCTTCTATTTTCGTGGGAGAGAGAAATAAATAGAATAATTGCAGCCTGTGATAGGTACTGAAGAGAGTCTTTGGTGTAGACGCTACAGCACAAAGGAGCTCAAACAGAGTTAATCTGGGGCTGCCACTTCGGGCGGCGTGGTTAGTTACGGCATCTCTGGGGAAGTCTCACGCGCATAAGATGTGAAGGATGAGAAGGAGCCAGCTCTAAGGGGAGCTGGGGGAAGGCTGTTCAGACAGAGATGATAGCATATGCAAAGGCCCGGAGGTAGGAAAGTTATAGGAATAGCTACAAGGTCACGATGCCTTGGGCAGTTAGTGGCAGGTGAGGAGGAGTGGGCAGTAGGCTACAGGTCGCCCCTGCATTTCCGCAGAACCAGAGGATAGAGCAAAGGCCTCGATGGAGCAGCTGTGACTGGCTGTTTGCGGGAGAGAATGTGCACTCACGGGTGTGAGGAGCATCGGGCAAGAAGCGAGCATGTGGGGCTAGGCGGGTCCGTCAGGGGTGCCCCAGAAGGTGTGCACAGCCCAGCATGTGAGGACGTGGTGGCTCAGGAGGGCTGGTAGGAGAAGCAGAGCAAGGTCCTACTTCCACGGGCGTGAACACACTTGGCAGAAGGAAGGCTTGGTAGAAGTGAGGAACACAGGAGCATAGTTATCCAGCCCGTGATGCAAGCTGGAGGCCTGAGCACCAGGTGGGAGGCACCGACCCAGAGCCCACCCACCCGTGTGTGTGTTCACCTCCCACCCGCCTCTCAGGCCTCACCTCAGCATGCTCCCTCTCACCGTCCCTACTCCAGCCAAACTGGCTGCCTCCCAGTCGTCCTGCTCACAGGCCTCCTCTCACCACAGGACCTTTGCACATGCGGTCCCCCCACCTGGAACACTATTCCTGCCACTCTTTACCTAGATAACTCCTACGGTCTGCATCTCCCCAGAGAGATGACAGACTAGACTGACAGTCTCATAGCCCCTTAGTGACACTAGACTCCATTCAATTTCAATTTAATTTTCATTTGTGTAATATGGGTTAACATCTGCCTTATGTAAGTTCTAAAAGGGGAGGAATGCGATCCGTTTGGGCCCACAGCCGTATCTCCAGTGCCTAGCGCAGTGCCGGTGCTAAATATTTAATAAAAAATTAATTATTCATAAAGAAACAATGATGCTAGCTTGGCTCCCTAGGAGCTGGCTTAGACCAGGGTTCCCAACGGTGGGAGCGTCAAGTATCTCCGGGGAACCTGTTAGAGATGCAGATCTTTGGGACCCACTCCAAAACCAACCGAATCACAAGGTAGGAGGAGAGGGGGAAGGAGGGCGAATTGCAATCTGTTCTGACGAGCCCTCCAGGAGGTTCTGCTGCACACTTATATTGTAGAGCCACTGGCCTAATTCCCACGTTCTCAACTTAGAGGTGGGACTTGAACGGACCTGTCTGTACAGAAAACCGATCTGGGAGGCCAAAGCTAAACTAATCTTTTTTGTTGAGTCATTGTAATGACTGCACTTTGGACTTGACTTGAGGGCTTTTGAAGGTCACGACTCAGCTGTCCTGGGGCATGGGGCAGTTGACTTAGTGTCCGAACCATAGATATACACATGCGATTTCCCACTTATGAAAACAGGCCCCAGCTGTTCACATGGGTGGCAACGTCTGAACTTTGTTCGGAGATAAGGGCGGAGGTGGAAACACTGACCTATGTGCTAAGACAGGATAATCCTGCAAGCCCACAGATCTAAGCCGAGCAGGGCCCAGCCACAAACAGGGGCTCTGGGGGCTTGAATATCTTGCCAATCCCTGGAGCCTTCATAGCTGTCTCCCACATAGTATCTTCTGTCAGTGGAAGCCCAGTAGATGTTGGTTAAAAGCATAAGTGAGTGAATCAAGAATGTATAAATAAAGGAGTGGAAGAAAGTATCAAGAAATATTTCGTCTGCTTCATGGAATACAAACGTGGATCCTCTCTGCTGTGGAAACTTCTACTGCAAAGGGGAAAATCCTATTTAACCCTCTTTCTCAAAGATTCCATTTTAGATTGAACCTAGAGAGATGGGGTGAACATAAGGGTGTGAGTTAAACTAACGCGTCTTTATAGCTTCACTGAGGAGGCAGGGAGAAGGGAAGAAAACTAATCCCTGCTCGACTGGAAGCCCCATGAAGCCAGGAACATGTTGGTTTCGCTCTGCACTCTGTCTCCAGCACCTCGGACAGAGCCTGGCCCATAACCCAAGCTCCGTGAATATGAATTGTTGAGTGGCTTACAGAGTGACCATTATGCGGCTGGCAATCGGCCAAGCATTTCACAGGTCACCACAAAGAAACATGCTTGCTCCCCTTGACAAAGGAGGAAGCTGCACGGCAGGTACCTGACTGTGATGTCCACGCCCACGCACCTAACCCGGGCTGGTTCCTGATACCAGCCGCCAGCCAGAGTCTTAGTGGCCTCCGGCTTTGTGAAATTCTCATAGTTGGACCCAGGAAGGTAAACCCACCCCCCCAGCCTTCTGTCCTGTTTGTGGCTGCTGCCAGAACCCTTGCTATGCCTGAGTTGGTCCCTCACTTGAGGGTTACAGTATCTATCTTACTCTGTCTTTACACCATTTAGAATCTCGGCGGAAGGAGTGGACATTGTGCTGGATTGCCTCTGTGGGGACAACACTGGAAAAGGTCTCAGCCTTCTCAAACCACTGGGAACCTATATTTTGTATGGTAAGTGCTAAAGAGAAGGGATGTGGTCTGCAACAGGGGGCACTGCACATGTGCCTACAAAGGCTCTGAAAAGTGAAATGTGTTGATATGTGGGGGCGACGAGATGGGGGGCTTAATTTTTAAGTGCCTTCCATAGTATTGCTATTGCCAGTAGTTATTTTCCATTATAAACTAACAGACATGCCTATTACCCTGTCGACCCCGTGAATACTTCTCAGTCCCAAAGGGGTAAAGCAAGACCAAGCTGGGGTAGTCACTGAGATGGAACTTGACCCCTAGAAGGTGGCACAGGTGGGAAATATTAGTGGCTTTGAAGGAAGTCCAAAAAATGGAGGAATCGAGGACGCACAGTAGGATGGGAGGGGTGGTGAGGATATGGGGGTTTTAAGGGAGATTCTTCACCAAATGGAGATGAATATGCAAATTACAGCTTCTTCCTATTCTCACCTCCTCCTGGATGTCCTAATGACAAAGAAGCCCTAGTTGGTGGGCGCACATAGCTGCTTTTGGCATTCCCTGCTAAGCTCTTGAGTTCAAGGGAATTTATGAAAGTTATCTGGGAGATTTTCTCCAGCAGAATGAGACTGCAGAGCCTCCTCCTCCTCCTCTTCCTCTCTTCTGTCATAAGGTCGTAAACTAATTTCAACATTAGTCTCTACAAAGTCAAAAAAGCATATCAAAGCCAGATATGACATTCTAAAGCCCAATGATACCGGGGCTATCCAACGTTTGAGGTTTTTGGCACGTCTGTCCCCTGTAGGTCTCATAGAAAATTGAGACTTAGCTCTGTAGAAGTCAGAAAGGAATGCTCATTTCCCTGCTATTCACTGAGAAGCTTATTAAAAAGATATTTGAGAGGTATAAATATTCGAGCATCTTTCTGTCATCATCATCATGACGGAAAGAGAGGAGATAAGCTGCCCATTGCTGGAGTGTTCCAGTATTTTCAATAGTGGTCCCGTATCTGAAAGTCTTTGGAGGTGGACGCGTGATTCTTTAACTGTTGCTATTATTGATCAAAGGAGCTGTGAGTGTCAGTGCACAACGTGGGGTACTGGATAGGACTAGCCTGTGAGTTCTGCCCGCTTCGGCAGCGCATGTACTAAAATTGACTAACATGTGAGTCAGATGTTAGATGGACAACTTATTCTTTCTTATTTATTCACCAGTTCTATTTCTGCCCCAGTTCCATGATGTCGTTTGGCAGAATATAATTTGATCATCTCACAAAGCATCTAATTGATGACATCAGTTACTAAGTAACCAAAGTCTAGGACTGTCATGCTTGGTGGTAAAAGCAGAAGCAGTGATTAAGTAACTGGCTACTCGACTACACAAGCCAAATAATGAAGTTTAAAATATACATTGATTTTTTTCATTCACTAGTGGAAGAGGACTAAGAAGGACTTATTGCCAGTCTTTGGGGACAAGGCAAGAGAGTTGCTGAAAAGACACCAATGTGGCATCTGATCTGTTAAGATCCCCCTCATCCCCTCCCCACCCCCAGGAACCACACAAATGGAGCTTTTCTCTCTGTAAGAACGTCTTAGGAAGTCTTCCTAATTCCATCCCTCATCCTCCTTCTGAATATTGCGTGTTCCCATTAGCAAAGCTCAGTTTCTCACACCATTTGTCTCCGGTGGTTTTGGCCTTTCTGCTCAGACTTCTTTGGAGCTAGTATGTCGGTCACATTTCTTTGGCTCTTGAAGCTATTTCACCCTCACTGGCTCTTCTGTACCCCATTTTCTCCACCCATCTAAATTCTAGCTCAGCCCCACCACTCCCTGCCACTTAAGTGTCCTGCCCAGATCAGAATCCCTTCACCGGTGAAGAAATCAAGTTCTGATCATGAATTAGGCTCACATAAGACTTCATTTCCAGTCTCGAAGAATGGAACCAATAAGACATTTCAGCAACTCATCATTTCATTAGAGTGTGGGTCTCAGTCACATTTTTGGCTACATGCCCAATTTTCCAAAGTAACGGCATGATCACCTTGAGAAAGATTACTTGCTCTTTGATCCCATGACACTTGGCTCAAATTAAGTCAACTGGATGCCACCCATCGTCTCCATTTCCCTCCTTCTTCCAAGGCCGAATCAAAGTTATTTTCAAGCTCTTGACAGTTCTGGACCAAACAACTGCCATTCTTCAGTGTGTAGCAAGAGATGCCGATTTTCCATAGCAAGAGCTTGATTCGGGAATCCTCCATTTGCAGGTTCATCCAACATGGTGACTGGAGAGACCAAGAGCTTCTTTAGCTTTGCCAAATCGGTAAGTCTCCACACCCGTCAAATGCACCGTGGTAGCATGGTGATTTGCATGTTGTGAGCTCCTCCCTGTAAAGACGTTGACCCAATAACCTAAATCTCGTATGTCCACCCTCTGCATTATTCATTTTCACTAGAGTCTGCGTTTCCATCATGCTCATTACACATGGGCAAGACCGCGTGCATACTCTGGCCGCTTTGTCTAGATGAAGCAGAGAGGTATGAGCATCAGAGAAACTCAAAAAAGCTTTATTTTGATTTCAGCAGAGATCACTTAAATTTTTGTGTTTTTAATCATTGGTCAAAAATAAACTTGGCATTTCGTGCATTTTACTTGCCCCATGGAGAAACCAACCTTTAGTGTGGCCACTTTCTGACTGGGTTTCTGGGGATTCTACTGAGCTGGAGATACAAATGGGATCCCACAGGCTGAGCAAGCCCCCGGGGCGATTTAGGACACAGGCAAATTTGTGAACTACTGGCTTAAACAATGATGCCCTGAATGTAGTGGTTACTTTGCAGTTGAGAAGCCACATTCCTGGAAATTCCGGACTACTCAGATCTGTATTCCCACCTAGAGCAAACACTTGCTAGAATCAAACTCATTTTGGCTTGAACTTCAGTTTTTACTGCTACCCCCTCAAAAGGGAATTGCTGCTTCCCATGAAAGTACATTAGTAAAGCAAGCATAAAAGCTTGCTTTTCTCCCATCCCCTTCTCTCCTCTCTTCCTCCTCCCTTCCTCCTAAGCAGCCAGGGCAGCACTGATGGATTCGCTCATTTTGCAAGCATCTTCTGAGCACCTGCCCAGGTGTGCAAGACACCGGGGTATTGCAGTGAGTGACAGAGACAGATTGAAATAAATAAAACATATTAAGAAGATGATGATTATAAATGGTCACAAGAGCCCTGAAAGGGACTGAAAACAGGGCGCAGAATGGAGTGGAGGCATTTTGAATAGGGCGGCCAGGGAAAGTCGTAGAAAGGGGTTTAGAAATGATTCTAAGTGTGGCACTCTGGGGTAATTCACATGTCCCTTAAGTGCCAACATTGGCTGTACAAGGCTTCACCCCCAAACATTCTCTGGTTCTGTCCTGTACTCCCTGTCCTGTGAAAGTAGAATTAAAGGGGTTGTGTTTGCATCTGAACTTCAGAGTTCAGGTCAAGGATCATTGCAACTACAGAATCTGCAAGGGAGCAAGCATGGGGCATGATGAAGGATACTGTCTGAGCAAGTCGTCTGAAGATAGGCTTCATGCCACTCACAGCTGTTTTGTGACTGTGACTGTAATTAACATGATGCTGACAGCCTGCTGTGGGTAACCAAATTGATCCCAAATTACATGCAATTGTAATAAGTGTTTTTCCTTTCTCCCCTAAATGCACAATCACAACACACAGTGTTAATGAAATAATTGCGGTGTGCCCAGGTTCAATAAAAGCTCTCATAAAAACATGGCCAGGAGGGAGGTTGAGATTCTCCTGCCTGAAACAGGGGTGCGGATCACAAGAATGCTAAATAGTTAGAGGTCAGAAACGACGTTTCAGAGGCCCGGTCCAATAGAGGTTGGTCAGTTAGAAGCAAAATGAAGATAGGGCATGCCAAGGAGTGGAATGATGACTTTGTTCTAGAAGGTTCTAGAAAAGAATTTTCTTCTACACATTGGAAAGGCTTGGAAATTAAGGGCATACTTGGAACCATACAAGAATTTCTCACTCAGCTATCCTAAGTATGTTCTACCTTAAAACCCTTGCAGAGCTCATACTCGCTCTTGGTCAAACATGCCGCTTGCTTTTAGACCATAAAGATGGTACACAATGGTTAACATTTAACAACCTGACTTCAAATTCAGAACTCTCTGCTGAATCAAAAACATCCCTTCCAACTTAATAGAAATATTTTATATTTATAGAAATATTTTATATGTATATTTATAGGTCTATATCTAGACCTACTCCAAGTCAGACACTGTTGTAGGAACTTTGTATATATTGACACATCTATTCCTCACGACGACCCCATGAGGCGCCGTAGCATAGAGGGGTTAAGTGACTGGCCTAAGGTTGCACAGCTAATAAGTGGCAGAACTCGGGTTCAAAAACCAGGCATTTGGCTGTAGAACCCACTGAACTACAACTGTGCAGAAATTGTAGAGTCAGCAGGCACTCATTTCATAAACATTTACTGAGACATTGCAGACACACCGTGAAACAAGTCATTCATCATTTCTCTGCTTTGTTTTTGCTGCAAGCAGCCCATGGCCGAATACATGTCTCTCTTAGAACTGGCCTCCAGGCCCTCGGGGAAAGTACATTAGTGAAGAATTTTGTGCGTGCACCTTATCCTTGTTTTTGACTTGTCTCTCTCACACGTATGTTCCTAACAGTATGATTTTCCCGTTTAAAAAATATATATGTATCGAAATCTTTTGTGAGCTTTTACGGTCCAGGAAAGGCAGGATGTAAGTGAACACACCAGAAGTATAAACATTAGGAATGTTCCTAAGGACTCATCACGTTCTTCTTGGCCTTTGCATTAAACTATTAACCATTTTGCCTTAGAACCTTCTAGAAACTAGTACTTGGAATTTCTAAATTCTAACCAGCACCAAAGAAGATGCAGTTAAATCAGAACAAAACAGTTGGATAACTATTTCTGTAGTTTGTTAATGGAGTTTTTACTTATTTTCGTGTCTGGCATGGGGGATAAGAAGATGGAAAAGAGATAGCCACACTTGTCGCTTGTGTGGCTCCCATCTAGGACTCTAGTGGTACTGGCGTCTTTGGCTGGACTACTCTCTATCATGAGGGATTGTCCTTGCTCACTGTACGATGTTCTGCACCACCCCTGGCTTCCACCTACCAGATGCCAGTAGATTCCCCTCCCTTCCAGTCACCATGACGAAAACATCCCCAGAATTACCAAATGTCCCAGGGGAGTAACACTTCCCTCAGATGAGAAGCACTGGCTTAATCCCAACCCTATGGCTTCACAGTTCCATCACACTGTTTCTTCTGCCTGTATTATGCTCCCTTACTCATTCTCTGCTGGATTCCTACCCAACTCTTCAGCCATGCCCCCATTGCCCCTAGGAAAGCTGCTCCTGTGGCTGTGTCATCAGCCCACCCAGTGTCCACCACACCTGGTGGCCTTCTCTGCCACCCTGCCCCTTCCCCAACCCCGTCACTGCCACTACCATTAATACACTAAACTCTCCCAAAAAGCTGAGAGGCAAAACACAGCCATTGTCTGTGGCTGAGGAAAACGAAGCACACAGAAGAATAGGGGGCTCAAGTGGTGGAGCCAGGACTCAACTCCAGAGCGGACAGTCCTAGCCCTGTGCCTTAATATTCCAACGTGGCCTAATAGTTGTTTTGGGATGTGTGGATTAAGGTTAGGAATTCCCTGAGCCTGCATTGATGGGTTAATAAGACATAAAGAATTACAAAGGCATAGGATGCTCACACCCAAGTTTGGGTAAACAAGATTAGATAAATAGGGATAGAGTGGGGGGTGGGGCAAAGGCCCCCAGAATGGGAGGGGGGCAAAGGCCCCAATACAAAGGTGTATGAGGTAAGCAAGATTAGGTACTCAGGGCGAAAACAACCCCCAATTTAGTACTATAGCAGAAAGCTGCTTTCATAGTAAAGAAAGACCAAATTAGGTAAACAGACTGCTGAGGATGAAGCAGCCAAGAGTGGAGCTAATTAGCAAAAGAAAGGTGCCTTGTTAACCCTGAGGTTGCATGCTGTGTCTTATCCCCTAGGCTAGCTAAGGTAAACAGACATAGCACCTCATGTCTGCCATTAACATCCATATGCACCAGGATTTTGGTTTATATTGACCCAAATCCCTAACACCATATATTTTCAAAACCCCCTTTCCCTCATGCCCATGAGTTAATGTTCACAGATTCATGTCTCTTTGTGCACGCCCATCACATTTGTAAGTCTTCTGATCTTAATAAACATGGAGCAAGGACCCTTATTCTGGGCTCTTGTCTTTTCCTGGACGTTCGCCATCTCTCGCATTTTAATCCTGCGTCCACTTTCTTGCTGGACAGGAAAGAACTTTAGACCCAGAGTCTATGACATTTGGAAAGTTTGTTTCTCACTCCCACCTAGACCCCCGTCCTCTGCTCCCTAAGCGTTACCGTGCACTCACAACACTGCTTAGCTGAATAGCTGCTTTCAAAAATACCCCAACAAGGGCCACCAATTGGGTAGGTGGAACCCATCACACTGCGAGCCCATCCTCCGCCCGCAAAGCTGTGAACATGGCTGGCTTTGTTCCCGTAACCGACACCTTCTCTCCTTCCAGTGGTGGCAGGTGGAGAAGGTGAACCCCATCAAGCTCTATGAAGAGAACAAAGTCATCGCGGGATTTTCCCTTTTAAATCTGCTCTTCAAACAGGGCCGTGCGGGCCTCATTCGAGGAGTAGTGGACAAACTCACTGGACTCTACAACCAGAAGAAGATCAAGCCTGTGGTAGACTCGCTTTGGGCCCTGGAGGAGGTAAGAATGGTGTTCCCCCCACCCCATCAGTTAATCTGTTTTTAGTCCAGGGAGATTTGAGCAGCCAGAATAAAAGTAATTTTGTATGCAAAGATTATTCTCTAGGTTTGCTCGTTTTAAATGATGGTCCTAAAAGTCACTGTCCTATCATATCGTGCTTTGGATGTAAGAAACACTTTGAATTCCACAGTGGTTCTCAAACCATGTGCCTCAGCCTGCCATTTATACTATGAATTCCTCTCAGGCCATCAAGTTTTAATGGGTGTGGACGATTCGCCTGGGTTCTAAGAGGGTGTGAATATTGCTGCAACATCGTTTATATTATCACCTTGTCAGCATAGGACATCAAGGCTGGGGCAGACCATGGCTTAGAGCTGAAATGTTTTGTGTGCTAAAACCCAGATGCTTGGATATCGTGGGAGATGAGATGCTGGTGGCTGTCACAATGGGCAATGTAATTATTCTTGAATCATTGGATGTAGTATTGGACTGTTTTCGTTCATCGATCTGCCAAAAGTTCTAGTATTTGAAAGGGTTCCTTAATCATGAAAAAAGAAAAAATCAAGAATCCCTAATGTAACCTGTAAGGATGCTGAAGCTTGAACTGATTTCATTGGTGCAGGTAGAATGTGCTAGTCGGAGACCAGGTCTAGAAAATTCTCCAGGATGGGGGAAGTTGTGAACATTGGGGAAGCCAGTTGTGCTAGAAAATCAAGAAATATAGCTTAGATTTCAAGGGGCATTTCACTGACAAATCTTCCTAGGTCGGGCTGTTGGCCTTGAGAAGCCATGAAGCCCCTGAGAAATATCTTAAAATATGTGGGAATGTGTTTTGTGTTTGTGCGGCTTTTGCATTTTGCATGGGTGAGTACCTTACAATACAAGAGCTTTTTTGTACTTTTGGGCATCACAGACATCCTTGAAGAAAGCTAACGAACATAATGGTCTGTGGAACAGAGAGCAGGTATTGCCCTGGAAATAAATCTGGTGCTATCTGCCTAATGAACTAGGTTGGCCAACATCCAATGGCTTCCCTAAGCACAGAAATTGCCTCTCAAAAGCTTTGTGAGGGTCCACATGCAATCAAATAGGACTGGTCCTGGATTCTGTATATGCTTCTCTGATCTTCTAGTATCATAAATGGTCTTAAAAAAAAAAAAACAACGAACAAAACCTTTGTGTCTTATGGTGAAAGAAATACATGCTTATTGTAGGAAACTCCTAAATTAAGAACAAAAGCATAAGGGGAAAGTGAACAGCAAATCCACACTCCAGAGACTGGATAACACTGTCACATTTGGATTTGCATCCTTCCAGTCTTTTTTCTTTTGCAGATAATCACTGTGATTGAGTTTCTTCTTAAATCAGATAATCATGCCTTCCTTCCGCTGTGTAATTTCCAAGGCGGTTAGCTTGTACTTTCCTTGAAAATGTTTTTAATTTACCGAGTCAGACATCCATACGGTATTCGCGGTGGTATCTCAGTGGTATAAAAGGGCTACACTACATGGGTACCGGTTCTCACTGGTCAGGACAGAGAGAGAACTGGAGGTGGTCAAGACCAGGGCTAAGAGATGAACTTGACTAAGGGGCAAAAAGGGAGGTTATACTTAAACTCTGTGTTTGAAAGGGAGCCAAGAATCTGGAAGCATTTCAATGAGAGCTGAAATCCAGGAGGGGTCCGGCTGGCCAGGTGGGTCCTTATTCTAGTATCTGAAATCATTCATCGGTTGCAAACATGTATTGAATAATTACGATGCGCCCAGCACTGTGCAGGTGCTGAGGACACAGTGGTGACCAGATAGCCAAGATACCTGGGTTTCTTGGAGCTTACACTTAGAGGGAGGGAGAGGGGCAAAAATACTGAAGTGAACAAAAATAAGCAGGGTATTTGCCAAATGTAATAAATTCCTGAAAAGAATTAAATTAGGGTATATGCTGGCAAATAAGTGAAGTAGAGGAGACAGTTTCCACGAAGTAGTGATTTTCAACTTCTTTTTCCTTACTACCACCTCCCGCCAGGGGACTTTTTATTCTTCTTTTCCTGATGAATTCTCTCAATTATATTTTAATATCATAGGTTTATCATCTATCTCTCTATATCAACTCAGCTCCGTCCCTCTCCTCTAGCTATCTGTCTCTCTGTTTGTGTCCTACGTGTGTATCTGTGCTTCACAGATTAAAAGAGTACGGTTTTGGGGCGCCTAGGTGGCTCAGTCAGTTAAGCGTCCAACTCTTGATTTTGACTCAGGTCGTGATCTCATGGTTCGTGAGACCGAGCCCCACTTCGGGCTCCATGCTGATAGCACAGAGCCTGCTTGGGATATTCTCTCTCTCTCTCCCTCCCCCATGCCTTCTTCCCACTCATGCTCTCTCCCACACTCTTTCTCTTAAATAAACAAACAACAACAAAAAAAGAAATTATCTTGTTCATCTGTTGACTTGTTGAGACTCTCATCTCCCTAAACCCCAGATGAGGAAGGACCCCAACTGTGCCATTCAGGACCCCAGTGCTTGGCCTGAGGTCGATGCTTAATAAACACTCAACTGATGAATCTGGCAATACAGAGAAATATGACTAACTGGTTTTTTTTCTATGTTCAATAATATTTGTGGAATGAATAAATGAATGAATGAACAAGACATACTAAAACAAGATATCATTACTTTAGGACAGCTTGGGCTCAGTTGACATTTTGGCCAAAGCATCCTTTGCTGGGGGTGGGGTTGCCCTGTGCACTGTACGAAGTTTAGCAACATCTCTGGTCTCTGCCCACTAGACAACAGCTGTGACAATAAAAAATATCTCTAGACATCGTCAGATGTCCCCCGAATGGGTTAGGGAACAGGGGCAAAACCTCCGCTAATCGAGAAACACTGTTTTAAAAGAAGCCATATTGCTTAAGATAGTCACTAGGAAAACAAAGGGATTACACATTTCTATCAAAAGCTAGTCATCCACAAAGGGGAGACAGACAGCTGCTGCCTGTTTGCCAACAAAAACATCCACAGCCACTCATCAGTAACACCCACCAACTTTCTGAGGGTTCTTTTCTACAATGTTTACAGACGTCGGTTTGGAGCTGCAGTTGGGCAAACCCCAGCTATTTATTATGCCCATGCAGCTCTTCTGGGCTTGAGGAGAATAGAGCATGCTTATTACTTGCAAACCTCAGAAGGACGACCGTAATGATTTCCCCCCTCCCTTTGGTAAATGATTTCACAAAATTGCTTTTCAGGCTAGCTCTATGACTTCATCGATGGAATCGAAAGCCCATAGGGATTAAAAGAAAATTTTCCTGAGCTCTCTGGGTGCTCAGACTAGAAGATTTAATAATCTCAGAAACGATTTAGGGTTTCTTTTTAGCCATCTGTCTTTGACTTTATTGTAAATTTAATACACGAAGCAGAGAGAACTGCTCCGGCATCTTATGTGCCTCCAGATATTAAACGCGCAGCTGTACATTAAGTTACAAAAGAGCTCATCTTTCCAGACAGCTCAGAGGTGGGAAAGGGATGAAAGATATATATATCTGTCAACCAAGAGTAGTGACATTATTGAGACCTACTGTGTGCTAGTACTATTTCAGGGTGTCAAGTGTACAAAAGAGATAGACTTCTTGTTCCCTGACCCTTAAGTTTATGATATAGTTTCTGAGACAACAATGAGGTGTTTAGTCATGGGGTACAGCTTTCAAGTGCATCTTGGATTCGAGAACTAGAGAGAATAACGTTGCTAAGTAAGAATGAATGCTCGGAGATGGTTCCAAGAATGAGGTGGGGCTTGGTTGAGAGCGGAAGGATACAAATTCTTTCCATGATGTTGGGGGTTAAAAAAACAAGGTATTAGGGCGCCTGGGTGGCTCAGTCGGTTGAGCGTCCGACTTCGGCTCAGGTCATGATCTCGCGGTCTATGAGTTCGAGCCCCACGTCGGGCTCTATGCTGACAGCTCAGAGCCTGGAGCCTTCTTCGGATTCTGTGTCTCCCTCTCTCTCTGCCCCTCCCCCACTCATGCTCTGTCTCTCTCTGTCTCAGAAATAAATAAACATTAAAAAAATTAAAAAAAAAACAACAAGGTATTATGAGCAGGAAGGACAGTGACAAAATCTCGGAAGCAGGAGTGAGTATGGGGTAGGTGAGGTTGAAAGGTCTGAGCTAAACACAGCAAAGGTGACTGGCTAAGGAGGGGAGGAACTAAGGTTGGTTTGGTCAATGGAGTCAAATCCTGGAGGCCTTCACTACCAAGCAGGGAGTAGGAGTTGACGTTCGAGGTGAGGTGATTGCTCTTAGAAAGCGTGACCCAAGGAACATGGTGCCGTCTGATCCTTTCAATTCCCAGAAGCCCTTCCTGGTCCCAGTATGACACTAAGAAGATACACCTGGACTACGTAGCTATGGCCTCTGATTAAAAATGTCTTTTCCCAGGGAGCCTGGGAGGCTTAGTCAGTTGAGCATCTGACTCTTGATTTCACCTCAGGTCATGATCCCAAGGTTGTGGGTTCAAGTGCTGAGCGTGGAGCCTGCTGAGGATTCTGTCTGTCTGTCTGTCTCTCTCCCTCTCCCTGCTCATGGGTTTGCTCTCTCTCTCTCTCGAAAATAAAAACAAGTAACAAAATAAAACATCTTTTCCCATCTGCCATCCAATAGCACAGGAAGGACTCTTATGAGCTGAACTGCACACCTGCTCAGATTCATATGGGGAAGCCCTAACCCTCAGTGCTTCAGATAGGATTGTATTTAGGTATAGGGCTTTTATTATTATTTTAATGTTTATTTATTTTTGACAGAGAGACATAGTGTGAGCAAAGGTAGGGCAAAGAGATAGAGAGGGAGAAGCAGGCTTCAGGCTCTAAGCTGTCGGCACAGAGCCCGACACGGGGTTCAAACTCACCAACTGTGAGATCATGACCTGAGTCTAAGTTGGACGCTCAACCAACTGAGTCACCCAGGCACCTGAGAAATAGGGCCTTTAAAGAATTAACTAGGTTAAAATGAGGCTTTGGGGTGGGCCCTAATCCAGTCTGACTGGTGTCCTCTAAGAGGAAGAGATTAGGACAGACAGAGAGACACGAGGGGTATATATACAGAGAAAGGGCGTGAGGACACAGTGACGAGACAGCCCTCTGCAGGCGCGGGAGAGTGGCCGCGGAAAATAACCACCCCGCCGGCACCCTCATCTGGGACTCCCCGTCCCCACAACTGTGAGAAAAGAAATTTCTGTTGCTTCAGGCACCCAGCGCATGGTCTTTTGTTATGGGCGCCCTAGCAAACGGATAGAGGGTAGCGTGGCCATCTTGGCAGTCTTAAAATTCTTTACTGAAGACATTGTTTGTAGCATTTTATAACATGATTTACATAAACATCTATGTTTGCACTCTCCAGTATGGTACCACCAGCCACATGTGGCTATTTAAGTGTAAACTAATTAAGTCCAATTAGAGATTCAGTTCCGTAGCGGTACGAGGCACGTTTCATGTGGCCGATAGCCACGTGTGGCTGGTGGTGACCTCGTTGGAGCGTGGGGAGATAGAAGACCAAGTCTGTCATGGCAAAAGTCCACCTAGAGCTGATCTGTGAGATGATGTCATCCTCCTGTTTGAAAATAGGGGAAAAAAACGTGCCTCCCTAGCAATCTGGTATGATTACCTTTTAGTAAATTATGTTAATTATGCCCTTCCATGTAGAGTTCTCTTTGCCTGGACTGTAGTGGAGCTCGCTATCCAAATGCAGTCACTTGTTGAAGTCCCCCTTAATCCTCATTGTATTTCCCCTGCATTTTTTCCTTCATGTTAATAGTCATGGTTTAATTATATGTGTGTCTTTCATCCTATGCCATCACAAAACCTAGAGAGAGATAGGTCGGCCTAAAAGAATCAATGAAAAAAAAATATGATGCTGAGCTTGTTAGGGACACTTATGTGTCCTGGAGCAAGAGGGTGACTTGATAAGTGACAGATTAATGTTGAACACCAGTGACAGAGGGTGGAATGACCCAAGAGACAAGGCTGGGTACGGAGTGTGATTGTCTATTTAAAGAAATGGCAGGCTTCAAGTTCAACCCCAGACTGGGAAGTTAATAGATGATGAAGCCAGGCATTGGATACGGTTGTCCAAACTCAAGCTAAGGAGGCAAAGATTCAAGGAGAAACCATGGAAAGTCCTACGTAATTATGGCACATGGTGGCTGGCAGGCCACGACCTTCTTTAAAATTTAGAAGATCCTTCTGGGGCACCTGGGTGGCTCAGTCAGTTGAGCATGTAACTTCGGCTCAGGTCATGAGCTCGCGGTCCCGTGAGTTCGAGCCCCGAGTCAGGCTCTGTGCTGACAGCTTGGAGCCTGCAGCCTGCTTCAGATTCTGTGTCTCCCTCTCTCTCTGCCCCTCCCCCACTCATGCTCTGTCTCTCTCTGTCTCAAAAGTAAACATTAAAAAAATTTTTTTTTAATTTAGAAGACCCTTCTGAGGCACACAGTAGGGGGTAGGGTGTTTTACAGACACCACCCAAAAGCAGGCAATGTGTATTATTTCATGGGCACACTGGTTTGGAGGATGGACTCGGGGCAGCTGGTCTGGTCAGGGGGTCACTGCAGATTTTTAGGCATGGGGAGGTGAGCCCCAGACAAAAGCGGGGGCAGTGGAATGGAAGAGGGTAAGTGAGTTGGCGTCACCGGAAAGGATGGAAATTGGAAATAAAAGATAAAAGAGAAGCAAGAGTCAGAGATGACCAGGGGTCTTATAACCTGGGAGAGCAGGAGTGGGGTGCTGGAAGGCACCATTTTACTCAGCAGTGGTAGACACGGCTATGAGAACGTGGGATGAGCTTAGTCGTGAATTCGGCTTAAGGTGACGGTAGAGCACGGGTGGAGATGTCCACAGTCAGTTCAAACCCACAGTCACACGGAGATGAGAGAGGAGGGTAAGGACTATTACTGCTGCTGCCGTCGCTGCCATTCTAGAGGCTTCCCTGCGTGCCAGGCATTGTTCTAAATGTTTCACATGTATGAAATCTTTTGAACTCCCCAACAACCCTAAGACCCAGCTACTGTCATCCCCATCCCCCAGGTCACAAAAATGAGGCTTTAGGGAAGTCACACATGCCCAATTCTCCTGCCTATGTTGAATTTAATGAAAATTTGAAGTCCAGGGAAGTCTGACGCAGAGAAGTGTTTGAAACAATGTCAATGCAGAAACTCATTGAACAAAAGAAAAAGCAAAATAATCACATTAGCGAACGCCTGTGCCATGTAGTTTTCCAAGCCTTTTCCATTAATTAACTCATTTAAACCCTACAGTAACCTCAAGTGGTGGGCACTGTCACCGTTGCTGTGGCCCAAATAAGGAAACAGACTTAGCAATGAAGTAAGGTGCCCCAGGTCACAGAGCTGGTATGTGGCCATGCTGGCATTCACACCAAGACAGTTCGGTTCTCGAGTCTGTGCCACGGACGTCAACTTCTCTACCGCAGAGGGAAGAGGTTAAGGCCAGGACCATGGCGTGCCCCAGCCTTCACAACAGCAGGGAAAAGACAAGGCGTCCGCAGACAGGGTCCTGGAAAGGAGACGGCCACGGCCATCTGACGGGTCATTAGTGTCGGCTGTGCCACTGGCAAGTCAGGAAGCACGGAGAGGAAACGCCTTTGGACTGGGCACGGGGTCACGGTTGACCTTTCAGAAAGCCCTCTCAGGAGGACGAGGAGGGCAGGAGTCTGAAGGCACAGGGTCAGGAAGGGAATGCGCGGTGAGACAGGCTGACAGCCAGCAGTAGCCTCCCCTTCGGCAGTGGGCAGCACACACGCCCGGAAACAGGCAGGAGGAGCCGGGTGCAGAGCAGGGTTGTTTAGAAAGTAGATGGTGCTTCTGTTTGGAGGGACGAGATGTTCTAAAATTACTGGTGGTGGTGGTTGCGCGACTCTGTAAGTCTACTAATGACCATCGCATTACATGCGTTATATGCACTGTAATGCACTATACAGTACAGCGTACAAGGTATATCTCAATAAAGCTGTCACACTAGGGGACAGAGAGAAAGCCTGTGTGTTTTATGTTTTTGTCTATTTTATTTTATTTTATTTTATTTTTTAATGTTTTTAATTATTTTGGGGAGGGAAGGAGAGAGACAGAGGACAAATGGGGGGTGGGGCAGAGAGAGAGAGAGACACAGAAGCAGGATCCAGGCTCTGAGCTGTCCACACAGAGCCCGATGTGGGGCTCGAACTCTTGAAGTGTGAGATCATGACCTGAGCTGAAGTCGGACACTTAACCGACTGGGCACCCAGGTGCCCCTGTATTTGACTATTTGAGAGAGAGAGAGAGAGAGAGAGAGAGAGAGAGAGCGAGCGAGCAGGGGAGGAGGTCAGAGGGAGAGGGAGAGAGAGAATCCCAAGCAGGTTCCGCACTCAGCACGGAGTCCAATGCGGGGCTCGATCCCACAACTCTGGGATCGTGACCTGAGCCGACATCAAGAGTCAGACGCTCACCTGACTTAGCCACCCAGACGCCCCAAGAAGGGCTGTGTGAAGCTGGGATGAGGAGACTTGGGAGATGGGAGGAGATAGAGCTTGGGGGTCCAGATCCCCAGCCCCGGTCCTTATGGTGTCCTATCTGCATGGCCTTGTAAAACCATCCATTTAGCCTGGTTCCTTCTCCCAGATTGCAGATGACGAAACGGAGGCCCCAGAAGCCACTGCTGTTGTTTGCTTTCTGTCCGTAGCCTTCATTTCCCCTTTGCTGTGTGTCCCCCTTTCTCTCAAGCAGAATCCTAGATTTTCAGTTCAACACAATCACCACCTGCCCCCCGACCCACATGCGCGTGCGCACACATTCCCAGTTTCCACGTACATTCTCCCTGCCGCCCACCTGCCCTCAGCCCCGCTCTGAGCTTTCCTGCAGATCGAGAAATCGAGACACAGCACTGGCTGGCTCTTCCGTCTGCGGTGGGCTGAGTAGTGGCCCCTCAAGATGTCCACATCGTAGTCCCTGAAATCCTGGAATGTGTTCCCCTGTAGGGCCAAAGAGACCTTGCAGATGTGATCAAGGAATCTGAGGGGCAATGACCCTAGAGTATTTGGGAGGTGTTATAATCACAAGAGTCCTTGTAAGAGGGAGACAGGGACGCCAGAGTCGGAGAAGGTGGCGTGACAGAGGAAGGTGAGGGAAAGAGATGACGCGATGTGGGGAGCCAAGGAAAGCAGGCATCTGCGGGAGCTAGACAGGGCAAGGAAGCAGATTCCCACGCCCCGAAGCCTCCAGAAGGAACCAGTCCTGCAGACACCGTGATTTTAACGCAGAGACCCATCCATCTCAGGCTTCTGACCTGCAGAACTCTAGGAGAATAAATTTGTGTTTTGTGTTAGGCTACCAAGTTTGGGGTGGTTTGCTACTGCAGCAATCAGGAACGAAGACACCATCTATTCTGCTGAAACACAGAGGCCGGGCTTTGAAAATGCACCTGCAAGCAGGAAAACGTGGGTCCACCCTCAAGGAGCAGCCAGGGTGGCAGCAGTGAACAGCCCGAGAGTTACATAAGCGGGGTGTAACACCCAAAGGGAGGGAGCTGGAGGGGTGACCTAGGCACGTTGCTGCCGCCTGGGCACAGGCCTGGAAACTGGAGAGAGAGGAGGTTGGGACATGCAAGCACAGGAAGGAGGTGCAGCCGGTGGAGGATGAGGGCATGAGGTCCGGAGGCAGACCTCGAGAGGAGGGGGAGGAACCGGAGCAGGTAGAAACTCCCACCACTGCCCACCTGTGCGTCCTCACTCCCGCCCACTCGACCACTGCGGCTCTTCAAACATCTGGGTCTCTGTTGCCCCCTTGCCTGTATGCCTGCTGTTCTCTGTTTTTCCCGCCTGTCATGCCCCTCCCTCATCCTTGTCCTGTGAACTCCGCTCCCCTTTCAAGATTCAGGGACGGTGTTGGCTCTTGTGCGAAAGGATCCCCAGCATCCCGCAGTCTTGTCATGACCCCCAGCCCTGAATTTTGGGCCCCCTGGGCTTGCCTCCTTACGTGTGAAAAATGGAGAAAATAACGGTACCTTCCATCAGTTTCTAGTTGGAGGAATCAAATGACCTATCTGATGCCTGACAGACAGTAAGTGCTCACTGGCTATTATTCTTGCCATACGATGCAAATGTGTCCCCCACGGAGCTGAGATCTTTGGGGCCAGGGACTCTCACGCAAGATACCAAGCAAGGAGGACTCAGGATGTGCCCCGCAAAAGATTCCCGGGGCCTCGAGGCAGGGTCTCCATCAGTCTGGTGCAGCGTCTCCCATCCAGGCTCTAAGCAGACAATTTTGTCTCCACTGGAGACCCCGACATGTTGCAGGATTAGGTTTATCCCCAGCTAAGCGCTAAGTGTCTTCTAAGTGTCTTAGAAGTCTGGGAGCTCGTCTCTGAATACATTTCTCTTATGAAGAAAATGATCGCTTTGGCCTTCATGCCTATCGTTTGGCTGAAAATACATCACAAAACTGGATTTTCTGGTGAGCCAGGGACAGAGTCAGTGCAGGCTGCTCTTGGCTGTGTTTTTAAAAGGCGCAGACAAAATCCTGCTGCTTCCAAGGCTAGCGATGCCTGCTTGCTTCTGTTTGCTTTCCAAGTCGATATAGCAGTCACTTCATAGGTCTCATTTGCAAGGTGACACCAGAAGGCCCGTTGTCGGATGTTTTCCGAGGTATCTTTACTGCTGCGTTAATCGCGGACTCTGACCTGTTTGCTAGAAGCCGATGAGGGAGAGAACTCTGCCGCAGACCAAGGTCGTTTGAGCACTAGAACTTGCACTGAAATCGGAGAATGCGTGAAGAGAGCATGCGGACAGGCGTGCTGTGGGTGTGGCCCTCAGTGGCACCTGCTCCATGCCTCCTCCTCTCTGAGCATCCCTCTCCTCCCTGAAATGGGCGGCCGTGACCAAGAACCACAACCTGAATGCCTTAAGAGATAGACGTGTATTGTCTCACGGTTCCAGAGCCAGACATCCCAGATGCAGGTGTCTGCAGGGTTAGGTCCTTCTGAGGACTGTGAGGGGGAATCTGTTTCTGGGGGTTCACTGGCATCTTGGGTGTCCCTTGGCTTGTAGACACATCCCCCCACACCACGTCTGCCCTGGTGTTCACCTGGGGTTCTCTGTGAGTGTCTATCCCCAAATCTCCCCTTCTTATGAGGACAGCGGTCATTAGAATCAGGGCTGACCATGTTAACCGATTTTATCTACCAAGACCCTATTTCCAAATACGGTCACGTTCTGAGGTCCTAGAGGTGAGAACTTTAATATACGAACTTTCTGGTGGGGGATCTGGGGATCCAGTTCAATACACAACAAATGGTGAGTCGGACGCAGTCAAACTGGGAAAATGTTTTCTGAAATGTACAGCGCCGAAGAGACACATTTTTGCCTAAGGGTTAAAAGAGCAGGTTCCGGAATCGGGTCAAAACCTCTTTCCGCTGGTTATAGCTGTGAGTCCTTGGGAAATGTTCTTTCTCTGGGCTCCCCGTCTTCATCTGCGAAACGGGGATAAATGGTAGGGTCTCTCCTGCGGGGTTGTTGTGAAAATGGCTTAGCCGGTGCAGGGCAAGGTTGTGGGGCATGTCCTGGTGCCCCCATGGAAGCCAGTTCTGTGACATCTGGGGAGGGATGGGAAGGGTGGACGCTTGTCCCTACCCTTCCCCCCCACTGATTTGCCACCATTGCGACATGAACAGTCTTTACTGGTGCCCTTGCCTTTTGCTCTTCTTTTTTTTTTTTTAATATTTTTTTAAGTTTATTTATTTTGAGAGAGAAAG
Source organism: Paguma larvata (assembly GCA_030068075.1). Lineage (NCBI taxonomy): Eukaryota > Metazoa > Chordata > Mammalia > Carnivora > Viverridae > Paguma > Paguma larvata. The sequence goes on from CM057841.1 coordinate 51,264,497, forward strand.
AGCGACGGTGGGAGGGGCAGAGAGGGAGAGAGAGAGAATCCCAAGCAGGCTCTGTGCTGTCAGTGCAGAGCCCCAGGTGGGGCTCGAACTCCTGCACTGTGAGATCATACCCTGAGCCGAGGTCGAACGCTTAAGTGACTGAGCCACCCAGGCGCCCCTTGCCTTTTGCTTTTCCTCGCTTCCCAAGGCATCTGTGGGAGCTGCTTTATGGAACAGAAGCTCCAAGCGGCACACATCATAAACACATGCTGGTGTTCGGATCCGAAGATCCGCCAACCGTCTAGACTCTGACTGCTAAACCGTCGGCTTGTTTTGGGAGGCGCTGCCCAGGAAAGTACCATGCTCTGCTTAGTCATTTAATAAACTCCGAGCGAGCAGCTGCTCGCGAGCCCTGGGCGAGGGACAGAGTGACGATGGCGGCTCAGGTTCGATGCTGACACGGAGCCAGGCACTGTCCTGGGCATTCCGCGAGCACTGGCTCATGTGGACTCAGCAATGCTGCGTGCTGTAAGGAACTGTCATCTCCTCACTGCACGATGACACTGAGTGGGGTCCGGGGCTTGGATGAGGTCGCGCAGACAAAAGTGGGGCAACCAAAACTCAGCTCTCGAGCTGCCTCTCTCCTGAAGCCGTGCTCATGGCCACCGCCTTGGCCCCTTCAGGAGTGGGAGGAGAGGGGGTGACCGTGCCCCTCATGCTTCACCCTCTTTGCCCCGTCTCCCTGACTGGAGGCTCCTTGGTTTGGGCGAAGACGACTGGTTTTCAAGACCTTGGGGCATCCGACCCTACCTTCTATGACTGCAGATGGGTGACTTTGAGCGGCACGCCTCGGTTTTCAGAATCTGTAACATGGTTGCTCTTCCCGCCAGTTTTAAAGTCTCCTGCAAGCCACGCATAAGCTGTAAACTGCCTGATGTCTAGAAATGCCTCAGGGTTGTAGTTAATGCAGCTTTAGTTTCTTCCTTTTCACCCCTCTTCCCAAATGTGTGTCATTTTCGGGGCCTCCTTGACACGTATGCGGGCATTATGATTCAGAAAATATGCTCGACACACCCCCACTGGATGAGGACGGGGCGTTGATGCTGACAGCCACGGGATGCTCACCTCAACCCTCTGTGGGTGGCGTAGTCATGTCCGGGGTTCAGATGAGACTGAGGCCGGGGGAGGGGAGGCCTCCTCCAAGACACAGGACTTGGAGGGCAGCTCGGATTCCCTGGACTCAGGGCAGTCACTGACCTTGCCACTTGCCTTCCCTGCCTCGCCCCAGTGGCTACAAAGTATGACCTAGTTGGGCTCATTTCACTGCATTTCGGTTGTTTGGTACTTGGACGCCCTCCAAACGATCACTCTCACCAACCGTACCGCCGCATAAAAGGCTGTGCCGGGAAGTGTAGACAGGACGGTTCAGAGAGGTCGCTCTTTGCACAGCGTTTTGCTGGCCTTTTTGGCATCGAGCCCCACAGCAAACCCACAGTGCCGGGCAGGACAGATGACACCATGCCCATCATAGGGAATTTTAAAAAGCCTGGGGGGCTCAGTCGGTTATGCGTCCAACTTCAGCTCAGGTCACGATCTCACGGTTTGGGAGTTCGAGCCCCACAGCAAACCCACAGTGCCGGGCAGGACAGATGACACCATGCCCATCATAGGGAATTTTAAAAAGCCTGGGGGGCTCAGTCGGTTATGCGTCCAACTTCAGCTCAGGTCACGATCTCACGGTTTGGGAGTTCGAGCCCCACAGCGGGCTCTGTGCTGATGGCTCAGAGCCTGGAGCCTGCTTTGGATTCTGTCTCTCTCTCTCAAAAATAAATAAACATTAAAACTTAAAAAAAAAAGAGAGAGAGAGAGAAACTGGGCCATGTCATTTGTGCAGGGTAGCAGAAACAGGAAACAGGAACCCAAGCTAGATTTCTCTTCCTGGAGCTCACGTGTGTTTGTGAGGATGTGTGTGTTTGTGGGTGTGCTTTGCTTACGGTATTGCCTATTTCCCCAGAGTAATTTTTTCTTGCAATAAGAATTACGTAACCACCATACAATCATGATATACAATATTGAGAAAATAGAAGCCAAGAGACCACCCACAATTGTACCACCCTACACAAAACTACCGTTACTGTGTTAACATAGCCCATTCCTGGCTTTGTTTCCACACTTCTGCTGCCCCGCCCCCCGACTACTGTGGTTGTCAGCGCCCCAGGTGTGCTCACGAGCCCGTGTGAGCGGATGAGGAATGCGTTAGGATGCTTAAGCAGGGACATTGGGGTTACAATGCAGTGGAGGAGGAGTTTGCTTTGGCCCACTGGGGTTAGGGCTCCCGCGTACGACTTTCAGGGGGCACACAAACATTCAGTCCACAACACTTCCTCAGTTCCCCGGAGACACTCAGAGCAATCCTTCTTGTCTTCCTAACTAACAAGAATTTTAGGCAAAGACGTGTGCCTTCGATATGGTTTGGGCTACTGGAGGGATTCCTTCCTGGACCCACTTTTTATTTAAAAAAATACTTTTTTCAGTTTCCTTGTAGTTGCACGTCCTAATTTTTCATTCATTCGTGAGCCATTCGTTAGTGCCAAACGTGCATTTACTGAGCACCTACTATGTGCCAAGCCCGTCGCTAGGCGCTGGAGAGGCAGGAAAGCAAAGCACCCAGCTGCTGGTGAAGCAGACGTGTAAACAGGCAATTAAAATAGTGTGTTGCACACTCCGGCACGGAAGCGCTTCACCAGAAATACTGCTGGCGAGTAGGAGGAATTCAACTCTACCTGTATGGTCGTATGGTGACAAAAGGCTCTTCTGAGCCACCCAGTACCTGTCGGGGGACCGGGCTTGCTGTGCACGCCCCTTCTGGGCAACTTGTGGAGACAACGGACTGTTTCGGTGCTCCAGATCTTGAAATAATTTTCCTTCAGTTAAAAAAGTTGCTGGCATGGCTTCATTGTCTTTAAGGGAAAAAAAGAATTTGAGGCTGTATCAAGAAAGGAAAAGCAACAGCTGCGAGGAGACGCCTGATTTTATTCTCACTGCCCTCTTTTTGCCAAGGTTCCAACTTTTTTCTCTGCTTTTAAAAATGTGATGGGGGGGCGGTGGGGGGAGGGAGGCCCCTGACGGGCTCAGTCGGTTAAGCGTCTGACGCCTGATTTCAGCTCGGGTCATGATCTTGCAGGTCGTGGGTTTGAGCCCTGTGTCGGGCTCTGCCCTGAGCATGGAGCCTGCTTGGGATGCGCGCACTCTCTCTCTCTCTCTCTCTGCTCCTCCCCCACTTGTTCTCTCTAAAAATTAAATTTAAATTAAATTAAAAAATTTTTGACGGGGAGGTTTCTTCAGATCTTCCCCAGAGGGATACAAAATACGGCATCATCCCTGCTGCCCCCCACGCCCCCCACGCCTCACCCCAGAGATCACTTTTCTGTTCCGATCAAATTTAACATTGTTTCCACTCGGGTACCCGTTTCCAGCCCCCTCCGCCACCCCATTATGCACAAGCTGACTTCCTTTGCCCTGGTTTCTCGGTTGGCAGTCTTTCTCGCATCATTATTCTCTGTTTATGTCATTAGAGGCCTGTAGGTTTGTTGGGCTACAGGAGCGTCCCTCCGTGCTTTGCAAATATGACTCTCACTCAGTAGCTTTCGTCACCCGTGGCCGTGCTTCCCCTCAAGTGTTAGTGAGCCTCTCCCAGACTTGCCGTCCTGAGAAGCACGCCTTTTTAATAACAGTCATTACAAACAGCCAAGCAGCAGCTGCCGCTTCTGTCGCAGGTATCCCAGCCATTTGTGTCGGATCTAAGGGGGTTGGGCTTCTATCTGCTACTGGTCTCATTTTTTACTTTACCCTGCCTGTCGTGGGACTTGCCTCTCACTATCCACCTCTGCAATTTTTGGGTGGCCTTGGCACGCATCGGGAATTCCTGTCCCCGTCTGCCACCCGGCAGCGAGTGTGGAATGAAGAGCTCCTCTCCGATGGGCGAAACAGGAAACTTTGTAAAAAGTGCTTTCTCCGGGTGCCTGGGGGGCTCAGTCAGTTAAGCATCCGACTTCGCTCAGGTCATGATCTCGTGGTTCACGGGGTCAAGCCCCGCATCAGGCTCTGTGCTGATGGCTCAGAGCTTAGAGCCTGATTCAGAGTCTCTGTCTCTGTCTCTTTCTGCCCCTCTGCTGCTCACGCTGTCTCTCTCTCTCAAAAACAAATAAACATTAAAAGAAGTTAAAAAATAAAATAAAAAGTGCCTGGGTGGCTCAGTTGGTTCGGCGTTCGACTTTGGCTCAGGTCACTATCTCATTGTTTGTGGGTTGGAGCTCCGCGTCGGGCTTTGTGCTGACAGCTCAGAACCTGGAGCCTGCTTTGGATTCTGTGTCTCTCCCTCTGTACCTCCCTCATTCAGGCTTTGTCTCTCTCTCTCTCTCAAAAATAAATATTAAAAAATAAAAAAACTTAAAAAAGGTGCTTTATTTACTCTTCTCAAAGTTTACTGATACCTACTGTGTGCTAGGAAATGTTATGAGGACTGTAACATCCTCTTAGTTTCTCAAGTCTGGAAGGAGAGGTTTCTGATGTATAAATCCATCCATTCAGTACCCTGTGGTTCTGTTGGGAGTATAGCATGACCAGCACTGGGGAAACCAGGCAGGGCTTCACAGAGGAGGCGACGTTTGATCTGGTTCTCCATCCTGGGCCACTTCCTACTTATCACTGTGTTATCACAACAGGAGGGTCATGTGACAGATGTCAGCAGACTCAGAGGAGGCCACATGCCAGGACGGCCTCACAGCAGAGCCTGGGGTACAGGCTTGTGTGCACACGTTTCTGTGAAAAGCGATCTCCCGTGAGGGGGGAGGAGGACATTCAGGAGCGGAACAAAGGCTGTGTTATCAAAGGCAGCTCCAGCGTTGGTAAGTGGTTTCCAGTCGCATTCTTCCAAGAGACCGAGGCGTTCCCAGAAGGAGCCATTATCAGGAGGAGGGAGAGGAGGCAGAGGGTTGACGGGCAGAGGCAGTATGCAGGCATGGGAAGACTCAGAGTCCCAGCGATGGGAGCCAAATTCCGTCTCCTCCGGAGCAGATACGCTGTCTCTAACAACTGACTGAACCACTCTCAGCCTTTGTCTCCTTAGCTGCCAGAGTCAGATTGGCTGTGGGTGGATTCCATGAGGAAATACAGCTCGAGTTAGCTCGATTCTTGGGCAGGCTTAGGAAATGCATCTCAGAACTGTCTTCTGAGGACACCAGAGAGGAAGTGCTATCATTGAATGTCGGTCCCCAGTAGTGAAGGGGGTGTCAGTACCTCTGAGCTGTGCATACATGTCCCCTGCTTTCGCATCAGGGACACCTTGGGGTGAGGCACCAGAGCCCAAGACGCTGCCTGAAGTCTGTCAACACCTGTGTGGTCCCAGCAGCAGGAGCTAGAGTATGAGGGGGCCCCGGATGATAAAAAGTGCTGTGTCAGAGGTGTCCGATACAATGAATGTTGGGGAATGGGACACAGAGACTAGGTGGTGCGTGTTGTGAGAGGTAACAGAGAAAGCCCCCGAATGGAGGTACACGTAGCGGTAGGCTGGTAAGTGTTCCAACACCTGGCCTCGGAGAAGAAAGCCCTGATCGGTCTCACGTGCCCATTTCTGTGGTGTAAATACTCCTGTCGTGACCAAGGGCAAGTCATTACTACAACATCACTGAACGCACGGCCGGGAGAAGGCACACCCACTCGGCGGCCGGAGTTAGCCTCCCTGGTACACACACCCAGCCCCACGGTCCATGAGTTGGTTGACAATAGTCACTTGAGGGATGGGTTTCATCAGGCAGAGAGCTCACTCTTGGGCCTCCTGTGTGAGGAAACCCTGACTACATGCCTGCTGGACCACTCGGTGCCCTAGAACTGGGGGGGAACACTCTCAGGGCATTCCAGAATGTTTACTGTGAGACTCTATCTTAGAAACAGCAACATCTAGGCTTCTGGCCTGCCTCAGGTCCATTTCTGCATAATTCCTGAGGCCTCTGTTTAGCTCTCATTTCTTGGAGTCTTCCACCCTCCCATCCCCCGCAGACTCCTCCAGCTCAAGTCCCCCCGGTGTCCTCCCCGGCACCCGGCACCAACACTGAGATATATTGTCTTTCCGTTGTCCATATCCCCCACCAGACAGTGAACTTCCTAAAGGCAAGGGCAGATATGTGTTGAGTTTCAGATTCCCAGCACGTAACTTACTAGCTCAGTGCCTGGCACCTCGTAACTGTTAGTTTTCCTCTTCCTCTCTCCCCCAGGAAGGAATACTGAATCGTGCCGTGCGCTGTGTTTGGCCCAGAGCTGAGCACTTTAGGTCTATGAAGAGCAAAAGGCCGACAGCGTTTCTCGGCATCAGTGATTAGGGAGAGAGAGGGCCCCCAGTCCGTGCTTACGGCCTGTGTAGGGAGAATGGTAACAAAAGCATAGAGTAGCAATGACAGATTGGAATTACAGCTCAGACAACAATAGACAAGCCATCCTAAGGCCCTACATGATTAACTGTCAAGTGAAGGCCCAGGTAATAGCAGCTGTCGGAGCTCAGAAGAAGCCAGAACACTCAGGGAACACGCAGAAGGGTAGGTGGTCACCGTCTGGTAGCAATGACCTTTCGGTGGCTTCAAATAAGAAAGGGAGAGGAGAGGGGCACCTGGGGGGCTCAGTCGACTAAGCGTCTGAGTTCAGCTCAGGTCATGATCTTACGGTCTGTGGGATCGAGCCCCACATGGGGTTCTGTGTTGACAGCTCAGAGCCTGGAGCCTGCTTCGCGTTCTCTCTCTCTCTCTCTCTCTCTCTCTCTCTCTCTCTCTCTCTCCTCTCCCCCCCGCCCCTCCCCTGCTCACTCATACATACTCTCTCTCAAAAATAAACATTAAAACAAATTATTTAGGGGCACCTGCGTGACTCAGTTGGTTAGGCATCTGACTCTTGGTTTCAGCTCAGGTCATGATCTTGTGGTTTCGTGAGTTCGAGCCCCACATCAAGTTCTGTGCTGGGAGCTCAAAGCCTGCTTGGGATTCTCTCTCAATCTCTCTTTCTGTCCCTCCCCCACTTGCACTGTGTCTACCTCTCTCAAAATAAATAAAAAACAAGAAAAAATTTTAAATGAAACAAAAAAAAAAAAAGGGAGAGGAAAACAGAGAGAAGAAAGGAGCCACAGGAGGGTGTGGGCAAAGGATGATGCTAATAACAATAGTGTAATAATGATAAACTACAAAATGCAAAAGTAGTGTAAAAACACAAAATAATGACAATCGAGTAGTTGGTATGAACTGGGTACAGTCTTAAACCCTTTATATGTATATTTCACTTAATCCTCACAATAACCATGGGAATTAGTAGTAGTATTTAGCCCTATTCCATAAAAAAACAAATGAGGCACAGAGGAGTTAAGTAACTTGCCCAGGGTCACACAGCAAGATGCGAAAGATAAGGCACTTATTTTTAAAGAGGGTTTTTAAAATTAGCTTAATTTTTAATTAAAGTTTGAAAGATTTAACACTTCTTTCTCAGTAAATTGTATGCTTCCTCCTATCCTCACCTCCTTCTGCACTGCTTTGCCTAGCTTCTCTGCAGTAAGGACTGTAAAGACTTCTTGAGCTACTAAGTGCCGGAGAGTCTACCTGTGTTTTCTCATGCACTTACAACCCATTCAGCCTTGAGAGGCAGGCAGACAAATGCTCAGAGAGACTCATAACTTGTCCAAGACCGGCCATCTACTTGGTGGAGGAGATAGGATTTGAACCCACATTCCAGGGCGCTGTATCTTTCCATCTCTGCATATTGCCTCAGCCTGTCAACCCCATCCTGCCCGCCCACCCTCCCCTCCCTGCTCCTGAGAGCCACTCCTATGGGGACATCTCAGACTCTTAGAAGAATACAATTGGAGGCCACTTATCAAGGACAGGTCAGCGGCCAAATTGCTAGAGAGGGCAGTCTTCGGAGACACCTCTTCTGATCTCTTGGGAAATAAGAATGACAATCGGGTGAAATTTAATTAGGGCTTGAATATTCCTGGCACAGAGATGAATTCTTCCCACACAGAAAACGGGGATGCTCGAAGCTTCCCTCGATTCCCCCGCGCTCTGACGAGGGCCCCCGCCTCTGATGAGCAGACACAAGTAACAGCCAGGCACGAGGACCCTTTCCGCTTCAAGGGAAGGGAAATGAAGAGTCGGGAAACAGCAGCTGCTCTTTTCCCTCGAAGGGAAATCTCAAAGACTTCCAGATGGAGCTAAAACTGTGCTTCTCAGGGTGTGATTCCCAAGCACGAATGCCAGTGGTTGGGGAAAGTCAGCAGACAGAACCACTTGGCATGTGACGTCTTACAGACTTGGAGACAGTCCGGCATCGGTGCCAGCTAAGCTACCACTGCCCAAAGGTGTTAGGACATTAGAGTCATCATCATCATCGTCTTACATTATGTGGGCACATACTCTACGCCCGGCCTGTGCTCAGGGCTCTCCGTGCAAGTTTCATGCTGAATCCTGACAAGCGTCTAAGGTGCAGTCTTGATCCCTGTTTGAGAGAGGTTGAAGCAACATCTCAGGGAGATGCGATACCTTTCCAGCGGTCACACTGCTAATACGAGGCATCGGAACGCAAAAAGTCTGACTCTAGAGGCTTCCTGTAACCATTACACGTGAACATTGATGACCAATGAACAAGACTGCACAACCGGTTTGCAGTAGTCACCAGCCAGGGTCTACGCCAGCCCACGCCATCCAATAATGCCGTGTCCAAACTGGAATGCCAGTTTATTAGTTGACAAGGAGAAACCTAACCCCAACCTTAGATATACAGTATCTTTGGTTAGCCCTGTGTCCTGTGTTGAGGAGAGAATCGGAGAATCCAAATGCTCATCAGCCAAGGTCCTCGGTTATAATAGGGAAGTAACCAAGAGGTCAGTTGGCAGCTTCTGTTCCTTGATCATTTTCCCCACGGTCTGCCCAGGGACCAGCCCTCTCAGCCTCTGGCTTGGTGCCCTGAGCAGTTGGGCAACGACATTTACTGAGAAAATGTCCAAGGACTGCCTTGTTTTCTCAAGTTTTTGGTTATCTGCCCTTCTGAGAACGAAAGCCACTCGTTCACACGGCAAATATTCAGAGGGCTTTTACCGCAGCCCAGAACCATGCAAGACACTGAATTACAAACTGGATGAAGTGGTGTGTGGGAGCTTGCTCATGCCAGCTCACAAGAGCCTACTGTTCCATAGTCCAGAACTTTGTGAGTCAGTCATTCAACAAAACCATGATATTAAATATCAAAGTATATAAACTTACAATTGAGAAAATTTTAAGACAAGCTAATACATACTTAAAACTCATCAGGTCTTAATTATTTTACACTTGACTATCTGTGCTCTTGAGGTTATTCACACTTATTTGATCCGTAGGGAAAGTTCTGTATAATGGTTACGTTGCTTCGTGATTCTCCACACAGTGACATCACTTGGGGAGCCTGACAAACATCGCGAGAGTGTTGACACCATGGAAACCAGGGCTTGATTTTGTTGTTGTTGTTGTTGACTGTATAAACTTAAGACAGTAAGGGAGACCATGTGAATCCTGCAGGTGAAACTTGAAAATGTGTCACGTCTAGTCCTGAAGCTGAGACAGGTGACAGTTTATTGATTTAAATCCGGATGAGGGTGAGAAATAGCTTCGCGGGAGATCAGGTATCAATCATCTATGAGGGTCAAGAACACCAAATCTATTGGGTAACGAATAATTACATTGGGATCACTCGATATGTCAAGTCATGATTGAATTGTGACCATAGGTTGGCTACAGATAGAACAGTTCCGCAAAAATCAGCGAAAGCATTCGATGAGAATGAGTTGACTACATGGGCTTTACAATAAAGAGGAGTGTGGAGCTTATTATCACTTGTAAATTGTGGACTACGCATTCTCTATGTCAGTAAAATTTATAGGAAATGTATATGCATTCATATATTTTTTAAGAGAGTCCGTTGTTACACATACCAGCATGCCACTGGTTGTGAACATGATCCTAATACATAGGAACTTAAAGTCTGTGTGGGGGGAAACAAATGGCATGGATGAAAGAAGAATTAGGGGAAGAGAAAAACATGACAAAGGAGTACTCTGTTTACTGTGGGGAAATGTCACAGACGGCCTGGTAGGTAGACGGGAAGGACCCATATGAGAATCATCAGTGAAGACCTCACAGAGAAGATGGAATCGAGCAAAAGCTTAAAGGAAGCATAGAATAGTACGGTACCAAGCTTGGGTAAAAACCGTAAGGAAAGGCTTAGAGGCAGGAGAACACAGCATTGGCATTTCCAGCACTGGGTATGCTCCGAGATCGAGCCTGTGGGGACACATCAATGAATGGAAAACTAATGGCAAGTGTTGGTGGGAAAGATGACATAAGATCAGAGGCAGAGTCTTGGAAGCCAGAAGCAGACCCTGAGACAGGGATCCAAGCACCAGATATTTATTTAGGATCTCGAACACCCTGGTGGGAGAGGTGGGAAAATGAGATAAGAAAGAAAGGCTATCACTACGAGGTACATTAGCAAGCCAGCCAACCCTATAGGTAATGGAGTGAATCCACAGGGCGACTATGAGGCACCCTAAGACTCCCATCTCCAAGTAATCCCACCTGAAGGACGAGGGAACCACGATACTTAAGCATGAACTTCCGACAGTCATTGGTTGAAAGCTGTTCCAAGGACGGGAAACATTAATTTTTTTTCCCACATTTCTCACCTGTGGTGCAGCCAGCATCCAAGAGAAAGCCTTTGGGCAAAAAATGGGTGAATGGCACTCTGGGATCAGTACAGATGAGTCTGCTCCACCCGTTAATTTTGGGTTTGCTGAAGTCAACAGTAGGGATTCATTTAAGCACGTCCTTGAGCAAAGAAGTTTCCTTGGAAATGCTGCTTCCCCGGAACCTCCCCAATAATAGAATCTGTACAACATGGTACAGAAGAAGGTGCCAAGGGCTTGGGTTCAGAATTTCCAAATTCAAGTCCCACGCATGCCTCTTAGTAGCTACATGACTATGAAACTCAGAAAGTCCTTGTCTCCTCTTTGTCTGTTAAATGGGAATATTACTGTGTCCCATAAGGCTGTTTTAAGGATGAAAAATATATACATAAATATGAGGGTGGATTCTAAACTGGTGTTTTGTTGTTTTGATCACATGTAGGAGTATAAAAGAAAGAAAGGTTTTTAAAAGAATCTATGGTTTCTTTTTTTTAATCTTCCCCTAAGGGGATCCTTCTTATGACATAGTGAATTCTGTCTTATTTTTTGAAAGGCAGGCATATCTTCAAAGCGACCTCTGTCATCTCTCCACTATGTTGTCAGCTTCCTGTGCAAGGAGTGGGCTCTGATTAGTGGTAATTGCTCTCATGATAACATTAGCCATCCTCATGGGAACAGCCAGGAGCTCTAACATACGTTGCTTTGATAAAAAAGAAATCCTCTCTGTGTATTACTTTACTGAATTGAAGTTTATGATTCATCCACCAGTACCTGAAGGATTTAGATAAGAGATATTCTTGAGTAATTTGTCTCCTTGGCTTAATGGACCCTCTGAAATATAACCTAGATTCTCAGAATCACCTTGGAAGCCTCACTTCATTAACTGAAGACCAACTTGGATGGATGATGAAAGGAAAATAAGGAAGAGATTAGAGGAAGTCTAGGCTCATCTTCCCAGGAAGTATGAAGAAGAGAGATGGGAGGTGGAATCAGAAGGGGAGTAAAGTTGGAAGAGACAGTAAAGGGAAGGCTAAGGCATCTTGAGCTGTAAGATACACCTATTATGTAGAAAGGCAGGTCTATGCTTTGTAATTTCAGGAGTATTACCTTTTATTAAAGCAGTTCCTGCAACCATGTCTCCTTTAATATTGATAATAAAAACTGCAGAAGGAACTCAGGTCCCACCGCAAAGTAACAGAGATAATTAAATTCATCCTAATGCAGTCCCAAAGATCCCTGTTCAGCTTGAAATCATTGCGTTTAAGAAGGCGCTTTTCAATCCAGCTCAGAGAACGAATCACATTTTCTTCATGTTTTGCAATATGCATAGCTTCCATGGCTGCCGATAGAAAACCGAGACTCAACGGCACTGGTATAGGGTGGAGAAGTGATTTGGTTCTTTCTGTCTAAGCATCCCTCCACTATACTGCCGTGATCTCTGGGTTCCAGCAAACTTCTCTTCTCCCTCGCGGGAGGGATTACTATTGAAGTACGTTAAAGAGTAATGAGGAGGGTACATGATTTGTTTTGCCTTTGAGTGGGAGACACGGGTGAGAAGGATTCTGAATTCTCAGACTTCCCCATCTTCATACTCGGGGGAGCCCCAGGAATGGAAATCACTTGAAGTCAGACACGAAATTTCTGGATCTATAATACTCTCCAGATGTAGGAAGCCCCATTCCGTCATCCTAGGAAATAGTAAATTATAGGACATCCACCTAGGCAGGGAAATAAAGAGCAGAGACATAAATCTGACACTCTTCTATCAAAAAGACACACTTGGAAGAATTTCATGGTCCAGTAAGTATGTGAATGGGGAGCTATGGGGATGCAAAGCAAAGACATTAAGGAATTTGCTAATTGGCTCAGGAAACTGGAAGGTTCTCTCCCTGACCCTACACCAGCTGGCCCAGCAAGCTGTTTATTCTGTTGTCTCAGAGGCCAGGAAAAGATGATACAGTGAGCGCAGAAAGCTAGTTACTGATGGAGACATTTGGAAATGTTCTCATTACATTCCAATTAACGGTACTACCATCCACACAGGCGGCCATGGTAGAACTCTTTCCTGGGCAGAGACCTACTAAAACACATATTTTGTCCATTCTTTACATTTCTCTTGAGTCTAGTCTTTCTTCGGTACCCTACGGCCCCTGCTATAACCCCACCCACCACCTTTCCGGTTAGACTATTTGTCTGGCCACTCGCCTCCTGCCCTCGTAACCCCTGCTCTCCTTGTGGCCAGCTGATGTGTGCTGGGAGTACAGGTGCTGCTCATGGTGCACGTGGTGTCCCTGAGCTGTAGGGAGACTGGAAAAAGTCTTCTCTGCCGACTGTTGCTCAATACCCAGCTCCACTGCTGAAAATAGAGGCTTAAAATGGAAAGGAAATGTGTCAGCCCTCCAAAGCCGATCATGAGTATGCATCCCATGGGACGGTGAACCAGGTCTCTTAAATTTTCACTCCATAAATAGTCTCTTTGGTATGAGCTTCCAGGGTTCCTGGTTTTCTGTCCTCCCCTCAGTCCCCTGGGTCGTTCCTCTCCCCTGACACACTGTGGGGCCCTGGCTTCATCCTGGAGTAGCCCACCTGGGTATTGCCCCAATCTCCATCCTGCTGCGTTGTCAAAGAAACATGTTGCCTTTTACATTCTGCGGAAGGGGCATCTACAAGCCAAATACATGTGTCTCTTGGGGACACTGACACCTCATCTCGTGATAGAACTTCAATATATTGCTTTTTTAATAAACTATCTATTTCTTTCTACTCTCCCACCCAGAGGCAATCCCCCTCCAAAGCACATGCCATGGATGAGGTGGGGTAGTGAAGAAGGGCACAGGAATAAACAATCCTGTCCTGCCAGAAATCCTTTCGTACTTAGGCCAAACATCTCCTCCAGAGAGCCTTCTTCGTTTTCTCCTCATGTAGAGCCAACCACTCTCGCCACCATGCTCCTGAGACCCCTGGGTTCCCTCTGCCCTCCCTCGTACTGCATTCTACAGAATTCTTACTTTGCCTTTCTTCTCCATCCAACTCTGAGCTCCTTGGGGGGCAGGAAACTTCATTCGTCTCAGGATTCAGAATGGATTACACAAGACCTGGCCCCGGATAGGCTCCCCAAAAATGTTTGTTCAATGGAATAAGCTTGGTGTTTCTCTCATGAGTTTAGCATGGCTATTAGTTACAATTAAATTGCTCAGGAAGCAGGCATTATCCATCATTCCTTCCTATTAAGCTTCTTATTTATTCACGACAGTGTTGGCCTGATCAACAATGCTCAGCCATCAATATCGCCTTTCATAGTAGCGACTGTGCCGACAGGGAAGGAGAAGGGTTGAAACCAACCAGCCACGAATGCAAGGATACAAGTCCCTTTAGAGTTTCTAGGTGCGTGCGTGCGTGTGTGTGTGTGTGTGCACGCATGCACATGCATGCATGTTTGGGTGCCCAAGAGGGAAAGAGAAAGCTCCTCGTGCTTCCTCATTTGCAAATATGATTTGGGCCTTTGATGATGGATGTTGTACCTAGACCAGAATGCTGTTTTGATTGGAAAAGATGCTGGGCTGATTAGTTGAAATAAAACATTCTCCAATTAAGAGAAATAGAGTCTGGAATGTGAGGTTCTCAGCAACACATCTCCAGGCAGCCTATTTAAAATTAATTAGAAGAGGAAATATGTGGCACGGAAGGACACCCCCGGCCCCCCAGCTGCACAAGGCTGGGATAGGGCGAGGAGGATGTAGGACTGGGCCAGCGTTGTGGTGTGAGTTTGAGCTGTCTTCCCAGAACCCATTTCTTCAAACGGGACCTCATGGAGCGTGAGCACAAGCGAGTCTATATATAAATAGAGACGAGAGACAGACAAAGGGCAGAAGTTAGAAAATATCCCTTTTTGTCTAAATCTTCTTGGTTCCTGGGTTCACAGAGCAAGACTTCGGAAAGCAAGAAAAAACCTGGACCTATTAGGACAGGTTCGACCGATCTCGTTCATCACATCCGCACCCGTCACGTTTCCAGAAGGGAGGGCAAAGTCATCGCTGTTGGAACCTCACAGAGATGCTGAAAGCTTATGCCTAGTCAGCTAAGACTAGTTCAGTTCCTGGGAACTTGTACTTTTCACACAGTTCTAACCACTGCACATCTTGGCTGCTTCTCATGTGGCCTGGTGTGGGATGTCAAGTTTCAAAAGGTGGAGGAAATAGAGGCAGCTCCCCCCACAAACAGTGGACAGGAGGGTGAAAGCCAGTAGCCCAGCAATGAGGGAGAAAAAAGCAGAGTCGACCTGCTGTCCAAAGTTCTCACCAAAACACAGCGGCCGTTTATAGCAGGTGCAAAATAACTCTGCATGCTCATTAGCAGTTGAGAAACCCCACGGAGTTATAGTTCAAGATGTTACCCAGTGATCAGAAGATTGAGTATGTGAATATATGTGTATGTATGTAATATGTCGCTGTATATAAATATGTACTCTATAAATGTACAGTGTGCATGTAGAATGAGTATACACACACAAAATGAATCCAATAGAAATTAACACAAACATCTATTCATCTTATTCTTATAAAATTAAAAAATTAAAATTAAAAATTAAAATTAAAAAATTTTATCTTATATACCAATTTCAATGGGTTGCCAGTGACTACCTGGAAATTTGTGTTGGGAAGGATTCTGAGGCTAAATCTCATCTTAGAAGGAGGGGCTACTACCAAAAGGTGATAGGATTGTCATGGGACCTGGGTTGCGAGTGCCGACAGCTTCTGACTCTTTACTAGTTGAAGCAAGTAAGAGTGGAAGAACACTATAAATCAAGACCCTATTTCTCTGATTCCTCATGGAACTGCTTTCACCCAGCAGCCTGCTGCCATTTCCCTGTCTCGCACTGAGACTACAGTACTACAATAGGAAGAAACTCATTGTGTATCTCAGGGGGGTGTTTGAAGAACTTTATCCATGTCAGAGATTCCCCGTGATGAGGGCCCGTGGGAGAAAAACATCCCAGGGGGAGACAGAATGGTGTTTCTCTTAAGAAACCAGTTGGCTCTGATCCGCTGGAGACCACAAATCCTATAATGAATTGTGTTTCCCTCTGTGCATTGGCCGACGGAGCCAGATGTGGGCTTTCCTGTAAATGTGCAGTGCCTTTTGGAGTTTTTTTTTTTTAACCTTATTTATTTATTTAGAGCGTGCACGTGTGCGTGTGTGCACACAGGTTGTGGAGGGGCAGAGAGAGAGGGAGAGAGAATCCCAAGCAGGCTCTGTGCTGTCAGCGTGGAGCCTGACGCGAGGCTCGATCCCACGAACCATGAGATCAAGAGTTGGACACTGAACTGACTGAGCCCCCCGGGGCCCCCCCCTTTTGCAGGTATTTTACTGGTTCCTCTTACCCCTGACTTAAGTTTATGTCTCTGTGAACATGTTCCCTTTGTCCTAATTTGATCTGATTTGAGACTTCCGGGCATGTGTATTTTTCTAAGTCACCTCAAATGCCGCTTGCATAAATAACAATCAGGGAATCGTGTCCACTTTAGGAACACTATTCTTCAGACTAGCGCCTGTTGAGACGAGTCGTTGCAATCTGGACAACCCAAGCATGTAGCACACCGTATTTGGTCAATGAAGAATCACTGTGCCTATGCGTCCATGTGTGCCTGCATGTGTGTCTGTGTGTCTGTGCACACATATGTGTGCGAAATACAGGAAGCTCTTATCTAGTCTTGGAATTAAAAGGCACAGTGTTCAAGCCGAGCATCTCAGAGCCAAAGAATTACAGTAATTACCAGGGCCCGTTCCATCAAGGCAGCTGAGCTAGAGATGTCTCATCCGAACAAAGCGAGCCTAAGCCGTTGTGAGAATGTGTGCTTATTAATGGCTGCAAGAGAACATTCTTTTTCTGCCTTGGCCTCGGAACGCACGAAGATTAATTCCTTATGAGGAAAAGACAGGCAGCTGCTGGTGGCTTGTCACAGCTGGGAAAATGATGTGGAGAGAGGGGGTCTGGCATGTGACGGCAAAGATGGCAAAGGGGGAGAAGCAGGGGAAGAAAGCAGCCTCTCAAACAAAGGCAGAGAGGGAGAAGGGTGCTAACGTCTATAAAGCTCCTACTATGTGCCAGGCACTGCGTTAGGCACTTGGAAGAAATTTTTATTAAACTTTCATCCCCAAAACCCTTCCCACTTGATGGATGAAGAAACTTAAGGACAATCGGCATCCTTTTATCTTTATGTCGTGTAAGTTCTTTTAATACATTTTAAAATTCCAGTTGGATCAAAAAAAAAAAAAAAGGCGGCAGCAACAGCTTAAGCGCAGAGGATAAAGCTCCTTCCCTACAGCTGAGTAGCTACTATTAGGAAGAGACAGATTTCAAGCCAGCTTTGTTGGGCTTCCCAACCCACCCAGTTTGTCCTGTGTAGGTGCCTCTGATGCAGTGTGGTCTCTGTGAACCATGCGAGTTGGAATCCCAGGGAGCTCTGGCGTGTAGATTTCGGGGCCCCGACCCAGTCCTTCTGATTCAGAATCCTGATTGGCCTCTACGTGTACTAAATCTTGAGAACCACCACACTAGGCCTGTTGGCCCCTCAAAGCCAGCGCTAGGTTGCCACAGTGCGGGGCTTGGGAAATGTCCCCGACTCACAGTACCCTCCCCCCAGCAGCAGACCTCGTGACCTGAGGACCTTCCTCTCCCCCACCTCCCAGGACACTCCTCAGCTCCCAGAGGGCAGTTCTGCAGAAAGGGGCAGCTGTGAGGTTACCAGCCTGCAGTAAGCAGCTAGGGACCCGGTGGTGGCCAACGGGATCCATCGAAAGGAGCAACCTCAGGGGCGCAGGATCAGGTCTTCAAACCCTGGTCCCTGGAAGGACTGATGTTGACAAAACCGAGCAGACCTCCTCGCCGATGAGGCTTTTTCTGCTCTCGCCGGGCTTCCGTAGAATCCCTTTGGCATTTTTCAGAAGCCAGCTTCCTACCTGCTCACTGGACTTTCTCCTCTGGGCTTTGGCTTCCCAATCCATAAAATGAGGGGAATGGGCAGGGATATCCCCCAGGCCCCTTCCTGCTCAGATCTTCTACCTAAGTTGGTAGATGCAGCTTCTGGAAACGAACTGCCTTCAACAACAACAACAACAACAACAACAAAGTGGCTGCTGAGAAAACCATTCTAGGACGGCTATTCAGGGCCACAGGCTGGTGGGTGTGAGACTCTTTATCAAGTTGGACCTCCCTCCACAAGCCTTAAGGTCTCCCTCATAGTTTGGGACGTGCCTTCCCACCTTCTCTGCCCCCAGCCCCCATGAGCATGAGATTCGTGCAACTCTGAACCTAGACGCACCAGAGGCTGGATCCCCGCTGTCTCTTTCCAGCTGTGGGACACTGAGCAGGGGACTCGACCTCTCTGAACCCCGTTTTCTCTGTGGTACATCATACAGATGTCTGCGGGGACCTCCTTTCCCCTTCAAAGGCAGTATCGGCTCAGACACGGAGACAAGCCCCTGGCCTGCAAAGTCGGATACTCTTCCATATTGGCTCTCTCCTGGGGCTTACAGTCTGGTGGTCTTCCCATGGTTGTGGCAGGGGCTCCGTCTGTTTCCCCTGGAACCACCCTGGCGTCATTTCAGCACCATGACTGCATAACGCACCCCCACCCCGCCCCCCGCCCCCCACATACCACGCCCAGCACACTGAGCTTTCGTAAAACGTGCTTGAGACTCAGGGGCTTATGAGGGTGGGGGTAGGGTCATATCAAGGTGCAGGAGTCCTCGGTGCTCTTTCAACTGCCACTCACTCCCCCTTCTTTCCACCTCTTCTCCGCCCTGCTTCCTAAGATCTTCGAATTCTTTTCCCTCCATCTGGCAGAGTAATTTCTTCCTTTCCTCTCTCTTAAACTTGCTGTGAGCAAACACCTATGCCCCCAGGGCAGGGAAATACCTGCTCATTCTCTGTCCCTTTTCATTTTATGAAAGGGTTTCTTGCCAAGTACATGGCCCTCTCAATAAGAGAACTTCTGGTTCATAAAATTATTTCTACCTAATCATGGGCACACTGAAGGTAAATAAATATACACTCGCTCCAGGCATTTGAGATGGTGGCTCCTTACATAAAGCTCTGGCAGAGTGTACAGTTCATAGGCGGTCACTAAACCTGGTAGCCCATTTGCCCCCCTACCACCAACCAATCCTGACAGTAGCGTGGACGGACTAGGGTAGGACAGAGGAGGTACTCAGTGCAAAATATAAGGAAGAGCTCACTCTTAGATTTGACATACAACCTGGCAAGTGAACCCCTCAAATCTCCTCCTCCCTGGTCCTTCTTACAGCACTGTCTGCCCCTTGTAGTTACCTGAATCTGACAGGTGTGAATTTGACCCCAGCGTTACCAAATCATCTGTATTTGAACTTAAGTTGCTTGAGCTTCACCCTGGTTATAAAACTGAGCTCATCCCCACTTAAATGTAAAGAGTTGTTGAGGGGAATGAAGGGTGCCCTTATCTGAAAGGTGTTCATTCAATAAACGCTGCTTTCTTCGACCCCAGCTAATTAAAGAAAAAGGGACACTTTTAGCTTCCCAGTTGCCCATGTTTTCTGTGCTTTGTTTAATACAGTGAACTCGGCAGGAGAGGAGACTAACCCAAAGCATTTTTCACGGTTTCCCTTCCTAAAATCAATTTTGCTTTTCCCCAGCACTGTGAGTGATATAAAGTCTAGAGGAGAGAGTAAAGGAGATTTAAGTCTTACAGATCATGGATTTGGGGAGTCATTGCTGGATCACAAGACGGTGCCCTTTGAGAAATCTTTAAAACAACATAAAATTCCAGAAGCATCATCTTTCTTTAAAACCCCCCTTTCTCGCTTTGAAAGTCCTTGACCATGAAATTGACGAGACGCTTTATTTGGCCCCTTGATGATCAATGGTTCGTGTTCACATGATCCTTTCCTGCCAACGATCCGTCATTAAAGAATAATAGGGAAAAAAGAGAACACTCAAAAATGTGGTAGTTGATTAAGTGCTTGGAAATGTGGCCAGGTTTTTGTTTTTTTTTAAGTATCTCAGAATAAAAAATAAAGTTGGCTCAGAGTCCTCCCCAGCCCCACCCCCCGCGCCTGTTGGCTTTTCTGACTGTGCAGCTTCCTGACCTAAGGCTCTGGCTGAGCCTTTGTTTTCAGCTCAAAGATGTCATTCCTCTTGCAGTCTTCCTTCGTGGGGACACATCTCCCTCTACCTGTGACCTGGAAAGGACTCTGGCTCCTCAGGTCACTCCATCGTGGCTGCTCCTGAAGTTACCCATCAGCCAATGGTTCACTTAAGAACCATTACACATTTAAATACTCTACCTGTATGGCTAGTAATATACGATACAATGTATCACTAGCTACTTATTGAGAACCTAGTGCCCATCACGCGGTTAGGAAGGCATATAGTGAGTACTGCTATTGTCTCCATTTTACAGATGGGGAGACTGAGGCGAGCTTAAATAACTTGATGAAGGTCGAACAAATGCTGTCTCCCTATGGTCGCCCTAGATGCACCCAGTGAGTCCCATCAGGCCATCTGCCCTGATTTGCAGCTCAGAAAATAAAATCGCCAGGGCCGTCAGGTTTTCAAAAATCTTTTCGAATTCTTATAATCATCATTCCTGATCAATGGTTCTAAGTCATTTGACCTCTTGTTCAATCCTTTCCTTTACCATGAGATGCCTCTGCTTTGCAAGATCAGAATAATAGGCAGTTCTTCTCTTGGGCGTCTACTTGGCTCAAGTGCAACATTTTCACAGCAGGACTTAATGCCATGGCTGTCTTCATGTAGTTGAATCCCATTAAAGACCCCAGAGCCAGCCTTCCTTTGTGAAGACTTTGTGAGGACATCAAGACCCGGCCGTGACCCATGTGCTACCTGTAAGGCACCTGGGAAGCCATCATCTCTGGTCACCAGATTCCTTTCTGACAAAGGCTTGTGTGTATAACTCTAAATGAGAAAAATCACGTAACCACTTAGCTCAGAGCCCAGGACCTGTACAAACCGTTCACTAATTTTACTATTGTGAACTGCAATCATTTGGCTCTCCCTATGACACCACCGTGGATGGGGGAGGATTCAGGGATGGAGGGAGGTTACCTCTCAGCTTTTAAAAGTTCGTCATCAAGTTGAGGCTTTTGAGAACACTACATTTCGTGTGAGACCCAAGTCATATCCGAATGTTCCATAACTTGCGTTTCGGAAACTCTCTTGATGTTAACACCCAACCTTTCCCCTCAAAGCATTTGTACCTCCTTCTCTCCACCACGGTGACATTTCAAGAAATAGTTATGATCAAAGGAATAAGATTTGAAGGCACGCCCCTCTGAAATGACTGCTTCTTATTACTCACCAAAGTCAGTTATAAAAACGGTGGCATAAAATGTCTTATATCGATAGAGGAGTCCGACAAGTAAGAATTTTTTTTTTTATATAGAGTGTCTGAGGGGCGCCTGGAGGGCTCAGTCAGTTAAGTGTCCGACTCTGGACCTTGACTCAGGTCGTGATCTCACGATTTTGTGAATTCAAGCCCCACATCAGGCTGTGTGCTGACGATGTGGAGCCTGCCTGAGATTCTCTCTCTTTCCTCTCTCTCTGCCCCTCCCCCACTCACACTGTGCCCCCCCCCCAAATAAATACACCTTAAAAAAATTATAAAGAGTGTTTGAAACTTTGCAGGTTGCTGCACCGGGAAGCCATTATTTTTATGCTACGTGGTACCGATGTACTTTGAATGCCCTTTATTTGAGCTCTTACTTCTCTAGATGGATGAAATAGGACACCTTTGTCTCCAGAAACCCCTTCCCTCTCCTTCTACACCTAGCACTTGGCTCAGTGTCCCCTGAACAGTGGGGCACTCTCTTCCAGTCAGGAACCACTAGTGATGGAAAGACCAGAAACGCTTTTCTACATTGGTGGAAACAGGAGTTATACAAGCTCTCTGCACGTGTTTTTAAGAACATATATTTGTATTATTCCCTAAGGAGTTTCAAGACATGCTGAATTTCTTTTAGTGTTTAGTACTTCATAAATAAAGCCTTAGTGGCAATTCTCAGCTCTAGCAAATCACGGATATGTTCTAGAGAACATTTAAAATATGAAAGTAAATTTCAACTGGAAGGAAACAGCCCCATTTTCCCAAGTAGTCAACATACCTCAAACCACTGACATTTCCGGAACGGAGAGAGAGACAGGGCATCAGATGGGAATTCTTGGGTGGAATGAAGACCTTCACAGAATGAGGCAAAGGCCATCATCACCCTTACTGAGTGCTTCATACTCATAAGGTTACATGAGGGAGGTACTATAATTACCTCCATTTTCCAGTTGAGGAGACACACAGAGGTTAAGCCAGTTGTCTGAGGGGCCCCAGCTGGTAAATGATAGAACTGGGATTCGAAGCCAGCAGAATGATTCCAAAATGCCCTCCAGATCACCATCCTGTCCAACACAATACACTCTGCTTCCTGCATGCCTTTCCAGAAACACTACCCTGTTTCCAAGTGAACCTCTAAACCACACTCATGGCCCCCACTCCTTATCCATTTTGGAATGAACCACGAATATAGCCCTTTCCCCAAACCACAGGTCCTGTCCTCCTTGGAATGAGCCACTAACACCCACCCCCCACAATGCCCCCAGCTCATATTCCTTATTATTTCTGGAATGAATCACCAACATCTACCCCGGGCCCATATTCCTTATGAGTCTTGGAATGAACCACCAAATTCCACCCCAGCCCATATTCTGTGTTTCTTGGCCATGCATGGCCCCAGTGGCGGCTGTTGAGTTCTCTTCACTGTTACTACCTTTTGTGTTCTTTGGGGTGTACTGGCCCACTGTTTTCTGTGTAATGGCTGCCTCCCCCTACCCCATCCATTGGCTCTGTCTCTCACCACAGTGAGGAGGACCAACAGAAGTTTAATCTGACATTGTCCTTTAAATTACTGTCCTAGCAGGTGAGACAGGTTCCTGGGTTGGGGGGTGGGGAGTATCATATAGATGACACCTCAGGGAATCATACTCAACTGCACACCCCTCATCCTGATTCAGTGTTCTAGAAGGGTCTTAGGGCTCTTGCCTCACTGACATCTCAGAATGAATTCCCTGACATCCAATACAACTCTGTGCAAGACATGGATCACCCTTTGGTGCTTGGACAGTGTTAATCCCAGGGCATCGAAAGCCTTGGCTGAGAAGAAAACCCTTCATTTTTGCTCCCAGAAGACATCTCTTGGCCTATCCCGATATTTGAGAGTTGTCCAAGGGAACATCCAGATACACGCTCTCTCTCTTACCCAGGATAATTGTCCTTCTAGAATGAGCAGGTGAAGAAAGGTGGGCTGGTCTCTTGACACCTTATGCTCTCTGGCTTGACCGTGACCCAACTTAAGTCAGAAGACTCAGCCTCATTGATTGAATGTGTTAAGCTCTGTACTAAGTATTTTAAATTCTATCTCATTTAAATATTTTTAAATGTTTGAGAGAGAGACAGAGACAGAGTGCAAGTAGGGAGGAGCTGAGAGAGAGGGAGACACAGAATCTGAAGCAGGCTCCAGGCTCCAAGCTGTCAGCACAGAGCCTGATTCCGGGCTCAAACTCAGGAGCTGGGAGATCATGACCTGAGCCAAAGTCGGATGCTCATTCGACTGAGCCACCCAAGTGCCTCCACTCAGAATCCATTTTTACATCAAATTTTCCAACATGTGTTCCACAAAAGACTAAGGCCTACAAGATGCTAAAAGGTGGATCAGGAGAAGGAGTGAGGGGCCTGAGGTCGAAAACTCTATTTGCTTGTGTACAAAATTTACTGGCTCTATACTGCTTTTCATCATACTTTTTATGAAGTGATCTTATAGAAAGAAAAAAAAATGCATACATGTCAGTGCAGAATGTTGTACAGTTGGAATCCTAGTTGGAAACCATAAAATCAGGATATGTAGTAATTCCTTGCAAACTCATGAGGGGATATGAAAATTATACAGCTAACAGAAATATATGAGTCTTAGTGAATGCTGGCACATAGCAGGCTTAGTAGTAACATATTTAAGTTCAAAATGTTAGGGAGAAAACCCAAATTCTACACCTAGGCAGAACGTGGACTTTAACTTGCTATTTTGATCAGAAAACTTCTGATCTAATGTGGAAAAAAAAAATGTGTCTTTACTGGGATGTTTTTCGGCTGCCCATTTTTCCTCTACGGGAC
The DNA here is from genome assembly GCA_030068075.1 of Paguma larvata. NCBI lineage: Eukaryota > Metazoa > Chordata > Mammalia > Carnivora > Viverridae > Paguma > Paguma larvata. The sequence continues at coordinate 51,288,431 of CM057841.1, forward strand.
CCCATCCAACATTATTTTGCCTTAGGTTTCCATTCATTCATCCATACCAGGTTATTATTTAGTGCTGGGTGATCTTTGGATTTTTACTCATTTGTTGTAAGGTAGGGAGACGAAATGCATCATGAAAGCTTGAACTGAAGTAAGTTTAAAAAGTGCTAGGTTAAGGACGGCAGGGTGGCTCACTTGGTTAAGGGTCCAACTTTGGCTCAGGTTATGATCTCACAGTTCATAGGTTCGAGCCCTACTTTGGGCTGTGCTGTCAGTGCAGAGTCTGCTCTGGAGCCTCTTCCCTCCCACCCCACCACCACGCCCTCCCCATCCCTGACTCTCAATCATAAATAAAAAACATTAAAAAAAAATAGAAGTGCTAGATTAAGAAAGTTCAACAGGTTTCTTTCATGCAGGACTTCGTATTGACAGATTATATTGCACTGTCCTACTTGACTGTGGAAGTGGAAGCCCTTTTATAGTTCACTTAAAATTTCCTGAGGCACAAGTGTCCCATGGAACATAGTTTGGGAAACTACCTTCTTTACAAACATATAGCTACATCTCTGCCATTAGATTGTCAAATCCTAGCGATGCAATAGTTCAGATGTGGGGGAAGAAGAAGACAGGGCTTCCCTCCTTAGAATCCACAGTAGAAACAGAGCATGTCGGGAAAAGAATGCCACCTCCTACCCACGAAGCAATCCGTGAGGTATCGCCACACGTTATTAAAGCCAGCCACAGAACCCCAGGCTTCTCTTTCTCTCTGCTCTGCCCACAAACCCACATTCTTGTTTGCTTCCATGAATTCACAGAAATCCAATGGGAAAAAACAAAAGGTGTCTTTCTTAACCAGGACTGCTGAGAGAGCACAGGAAAGAAAGAACGTTGACTGAAGCTTGTTAGAACTCCGCACAGAGGGACAATGTGGTGGGAATAGTCTCCCACACAAATCTCATTGGATAAGACCAGTCACATGCTTCTAGCTAACTAAAAGGATGCTGGGAAGTGTAGTTCTCCTGAGTGTCCAGGAAGAAGAGAATCAGAGACGGGTAGCACAAGTGTCTTTACCTCAAGCCCCTACGATCTCCGTCATTTCAGCGGCCAAGAAAAGGAAATGAATGAAACAGGATACTTCAAGTATCACATCTTATAGTTTCATTTCTCTATCTCATTTGAGTCAATCTGCAGTACATGTTAACTCCTATTTTCAACTGAGGGAAACTGTAGCTCAGAATGGTTGAGTAACTTGCCCATGGTCCTTCAGCCGATAGGCAACAAAGCCAGAATCAATCCCATAGCTGTCTGACTCTAGAAACTCTATTTGCCTTACAGGGCTGTTGGGAGGACTGATTAAATTACAAACCCATTCGTTCATTCAGATACTTCTCAAACTCTTCCATGTACTGTTTGCTGTTCAGGATGTGGTTATGGTAGGTAGAAGAGTGGCCCCCAAATATGTCCCTGTCCTAATCCCTGAAAACTGTGAATATGTTATTCTACGGGACAGAAAATGATCTACAGCTGTGGTTAAGTTAAGAGGCTTGAGGTGGGCGAATGTTCTTGGATTAGCCAGGTGGGCTCAGTGTGATTACAAGCGTCCTTATAAGGAGGAAGGTCAGAGTCAGGGAGGGATTTGAAGATGCTGCTGGCTCTGGGGGAGAAGGAGGAGAAGGAAGGGGCCGTGACCCAAGGGACCCAGACAGAATCCAAAGACAGAGCCCCCCCTAGAGCATCCAGAGGGAAATGCAGACACCCTAATTTGAGCCCAGTGAAAGTCATTTTGGACTTCTGACCTCCAGAGCCACGAGATAATAAGTTTGTGTGGTTTCAAGCCACTGAGGTTGTGGTAATGGGTTACGGCAGCCAGAGGGAACTCATACAGTTTTCTGTGGAGCAGTGCTTTCAAAACTGTAAACTACGAAACAGTGGCCACCACAGAAACCTAGGAATTACAGCAGAGAAGACAGAGGGAGACGGATGGGTTTATGTTTAGCTCGAAAACAGAAGAGTACTTACTCGCATGGTATCAAAGAGTTTCAAAGACAAGCAGGAGGTGCCCATTTATGGCAGGTCCTGCATCAGACAATGAAGTGTCAGGGTAAGGAAGAGGGAGGGTCAGATCTTGGGAATGAACGCCGCACGCTGGGGAGCAATTTCATGGCAGTTTAATGGACCCATCTCTCTACCTCTAAAAGGGACTCTGATCTAGTCTTCATTTTTGAGTGGGGAGAAAAATGCCTCCAATACTTTCAAGTGAAACCAGCACGAATGATTCACAGGATAGAGAGCATCTCTGAAAAAATAATAAAAGATTCATTTGAAGAGTGAATTTTTTTTTCTGATTGTAGATGTCTCTTCACCTAATCTGATATCATTCTAAAGTGATAATTGAGATTTTTATGGAGTGCAATTAAGCAACGTCATTACTGCTTATTACGGATAATGAAATAAATTGTCAGTGCAGGTAACAGAACGGATATTCTACAGAATTACAACTCTTTGGGAAATCGGAGGGGAGCAGCCTCTTGGGGGGCACCAGAAATGTTTTAAATATTTCCAGGGAGCAAGAACCTCGTGCCCCGTACCCTCTCCGCTGTCCCTTCAATGATGTTTATGAGAAAATCCTACTCTTACCCTAGATCTGAGAGAGATGGGGAGACAGAGAATGAAGATCGGAACAGGAGATAATGAATGTGCGAAAGGTTCAGACTCCTTGGCTTGTGTCCGCAGCCCCTGCAAGAGACAGAGCTTCTCTGTAAAATGGTGGTGCTGAAGTTAAGCTGACTGGAGCCTGGCACCCACTCCCTGTGAGACCAGGGGCAAGAGGTCCAAGCTCTCTGAGCTTTGGTTCTTCCATCCATCAGACAGAAGGGATAAAACACATGTGGGGGGGCTTTCATGCGTGCTCATGTATCTAAAGTGCCCGGCGCCGTCTAAACATGGTAGATACCTAACAAATATTCCATTCTCCAGACCATCCTGCCTCTCTTCTTTCCACACCCCATGAGTTTTCTCTTCCAAGAATCGGTGGCATGTGTCTGGGTGAGGGAAAAGCAGGTAGGAAGGGAGAGGCATTGATTAGGTTGTAGGGAACACAAAACATTGCTGACTTTTCTTACCAGTTCCTTAGGCTGATAAGGGAAAGGCCTGGGGGGTACGGTGAGAGCCTTGTTATCTTTATAACAGTAAAGGTCAAGGATTCTTGTACTCCTTTAGCCATGTTCCCTCCACCCAAACCTCTGGAGCAATGGGTGTCCCATTTTAGAGTAGAAGAAACTGAGGTTCCATGACTTGCCCCAGGATTACGATGTTCAGGAAGAGGAGCCCGAATCGTCTCGAATCACCAGGCACAATGCACCTGCCTCCCATCTCCACGTAAAAGCCAAGTTCTGAGACCAGGGGTAGGTTCTGCCGACAAGTGAGCTGGGGCTCTGGAGTCACAGGAAGGAGGAGACCAGCAGTGATGCCCCTTCGAGGCGAGGGTTCAAAAGAGGCCGTTCGGCCAGAAGTTTTGAGGGAGTTGACAGTTACCTAGGAAAACGTTCCCAAGGCTTGAGACAGACCCATGGTCTTCTGGAGGAAGACCCTGAGTCACGGAAGGTTTAGGAACGGGGAGAACGTGCGATTCGGCAAGTAAAAGGCATTGTTCTCAAGAGGGAAGACGGTTCCTTAGGTCACCCCCAAGCCTGCTGAGGCTGGCGCCGGCACCGGAAAAGCCGGAGATCGTTAAAATGGGGCTGAACTCACCCAGAGAGGAGACCACTGCTTGATGCACAGCTTCCCGAGCGACCAGGCGTCCCCTGGCAGGCCCGCTCAGCTTCCCGCCACCACCCGGGAAGGGGCACGCTAGGCGCGTGCAGGGCGGACCCTTCCTCCAAGGAGCTGTACCTCCTGGCGCTCATCCCCTCTGACCGCAGACACTGGGCTCCTGTAAGTGTGGGCCACCTGGGGCCAATTCCTGAGCCTCGCCGCCGACCCAGCGCATCAGACGCTATTGGAAAGGGGGCCGCGGTCTTCCATTTTATCAGAATCCCCTGGTGACCCTGATTCCCACCCCCAGGTGGGCACCTCTGCGCTTAGCTCCTGGCTTGTGTCTCTCTCCCTGGCCTGCTGGATCCGAATTCAACGGCTATTGATTGAATGCCAGCTATTTTCCAGGTTGTGGTTGAGGCACTTGAGCTACATCTGTAAATAGAACTAACAAAAATTTTAAAAATTAGAGCTTTCATTCTATTGGGTGGGGATGGGGGGGAATGAAGGAGGAAAATAAAAAGCAATAAACATAATGAAGAAATACATTGCTTTCCGCTCTATATGAGAAGGTAATAGAAGCTAAGGGGGCGCCTGAGTGGCTCAGTCTGTTAAGCCTCCAGCTTCGGCTCAGGTCACTATCTCGCGGTCCGTGAGTTGGAGCCCCACGTCGGGCTCTGGGCTGACAGCTTGGAGCCTGCAGCCTGCTTCAGATTCTGTGTTCCCCTCCCTCTCTGCCCCTCCCCTGTTCACACACACACACACACACACACACTCTCTCTCTCTCTCTCAAAAAAAATAAATAAACATTAAAGAACAGAGGCTGAGAAAAAAGCAGAAGGATAAAGGGAACCTGAGTGCAGGGATGGGGGAGGAGGGGTGAGCCGGCTAGAATGCTTTCCAGGATCCCTTCACCGCTCCGCTCGCTCCTGCTCTCGCAAGGAGCCCTCGGGCCTCTCCGCCTGCACCCGTCATCTGTCTGCTCTGATGCGGACTCGGACTAGGAGCTGCTACTTCCCCACGAGCACTCTGCTGCCCCCTTGTCGTCCTGATGGACTCCACCCACAGAGGGTAGCAGGGTAACCCTTCCATTGCTGGCTGGACTTGGTCACCGCCTCTCCAAGCTAACTCTGGGAAAGCACCTGTCTGCACGTTTCTGTAGGACTGAGCACTTACCGGTTCTGTGAAATGTCCGAAGACCTGGAGGTTTATCTGAGCAACACCCAGCGGCGTCCGGAGCTCCTCAGAGCCCGCCGCTCTACATCGCCTTCCAAAGACGCGTCGGTGACATGATAGTGCAGCTTAAACTTGGCTACGGGGGCAGGTGCTCCAAATCAGGGCACGCGCGCTCCCTCTCTCTCTCTCTCTCTCACACACACACACACCAGGTACAGACAAACGTGTTGTTACCCATTTACCCTCACACCGATGCTGACACCTATGGGTCAGATACAGCCACACAGAAAACTTAATCCCAAAGCCTTGCCCTTTCCCCTGGCTCAGGTAACCTGGGTGTGGTCTCTCCCTTGCTTCCTAGATTAGTGAAGACTGAAGGGGTTTGAGATTCTGGACTAAAAAGATACACAGAAATGCTTGGAATGAAACAGACAATAGTGACATGAGGGAATTCAAAGGGTGAAAAATTCCTGCACTCAATTTCTTGTCTTATATTTTGTTTTTGTTGTTGTTCCCTAATAGCCATTACACCCTCAGAAACAGAGTTTCCAGGGCATTATAAATTCAAACATTTAGCACAGCCAGCACTAAAATAGCTCATTAAAGAGTGCGTGTTGGAAAGAAGGATTGTCAGTGTACTTTACACACAATAATCAATTACGGCAAATTTCTCAGCACTGGTGTCTATCACTCTTCTTTAAGATGCCATAATGGAAATGAGATCGTCACACTTAAAGAAGTTATTCGGTGCATCTTAAGTTGTTCTCCTCAAATACGCCAAGGCAGGAGGAAGGCGAAGGGGCATCCCCAGAAGTCTAAGCCTAAAGAGTAAACCTCTTTCCAAGTGCAAAACGGCATGGAAGTCTTTAGGAGGAATGTGAGTGAGTTGTAACAATGGGATCTTGGGGGTGTGGGCTGCTCGATGTGTAGCGTTTGCCTGTGTCTGTGGTGTAAAGATTCCCACCCTTGCCATTTTCCAGTAACTGGTTTCAAGTAACCAGTGTGCTGTCAACTGGCTTGCAAAACTCCTGAATATTTAATCATCAATGGTCATGAGCAAGTCCAACACATTGCTGACTTTGGTTTTATTTTGTTTTTTAATGTTTATTTATTTTTGAGAGAGAGAGAGAGAGAGAAGACAGAGCATGAGCATGGGAGAGGCAGAGAGAGAGGAAGACACAGAATCCAAAGCAGGCTCCGGGCTCTGAGCCATCAGCATAGAGCCCGAGGTGGGGCTCGAACTCACGAACCGTGAGATCATGACCTGAGCCACCCAGGCGCCCCTGACTTTGGTTTTAAAACTAATACAAATTTTGCATTCAACTCAATGATACTTCCCTGCATAATTTCTTTCCAATGGCTTTCCTTCTGCCTTCAGATCTTCTAGTAACATCTAATACAGTGTTTCATCTACTTATGTGTGATGGCATGGGGTAGGGCTTGAACATGGAATGGCCTCACATTGAATCATCTGATTAGAAAGGTATTTCCTTTGCATTTCCCTCTTAATCCTCCATGCCAGGAGTCAAGTCCCCATGGGGAGTGGGGAGTGCCTGTGCTTTAACACCTCTAGAACACTTCTTCCTCAGCCCCTTTTACGAAGAGGGAGGGGGCCTCAGGTTCAAGTCCTCAGGCAGGCAGTGGTATCAAACTAGAATATAAGAAAATTGTTACATCTTATTTTACTTATTATGCTTAGCTTTTTATGATAAATAATACTGATTTCCTTTTTTTCTTTCCCCATTTATGGCAGCAGCACAGAGTTTTCTTTTAAACATATTACTAAATCTGCTACTTGTACTTAGGAGGTACCTAGATGAAGCAAAAGTCACTTGCAGCTGGGAATCTTCAGAAGATGAGACCCAGCCTCTGTGGGGTGTGCTTGTAGGACACTCTGGGGACAGAAATGCCCGGAGGCAGCTTGGCTGCATTTGCAATTATTCTCTACCTTTGGGGTCTCCTGCTCCCATTCATCTAAATCAAACAGATTTAGACACGAGCAGTGGTGTGCTGTCATATGCTGATTAATTACAGGTGCCAATTTCCCTGGTGTAAATATTCCAACATGGCGGATTTCAAGCAACCAACATGAAGTCACTGAACTCAGAACTGGGAAGAAGTGTGCACAGAGCTTGCGTTTGCATCCTGCTGGCTCCAGCACACTGGATCTAACCGGCACTTAGTGTAGGTTTTGGATTATGTTGGAAGGCACCACACAGGACCCGTTCCCGTGGCATCTCATGCAAGGCCCCAGAGAAATAGTTGCTGATAATTTTCCATTTTGCAGATGAGTAACTACTTTGGGGCAGAGAGGTTACAGGACAGGCCCAAGGTCATGCAGCTGGTGGGTGATAGACATCTTCTGACCCAAGCCCATGTGCACAAAAACCATTGAATGAAACAAAACCATTGAATCCACCCAGTACTCCATAAGATCCTGGTTCAGCCCCTGGAAAGTCCCGGGTAACTCCGTGCTGTTACAGCTCACTTTTACCCAGGTCATGACCTTGAATATCTTGCTCCAATAGGGTAAAGAGGAAGGAAGGACCTATTATTTGTGGAGCTCCTGCCATATGCCTGGCTCCGCGTTTGTGGCTCCATGCCCTTCTCCGCTTCTATCTTCATGGCCATTCCGTGAGGTGGGCATTGTGAGGCCATTTCACAGATGACAAAACCGAGATTCTAGGAGGTTGCCCCTGGAGAGATGACAGAAGGAGGTTGAGTGACCTGTTGAAGGTCACCCAGCTTGGGAGTGAGGTGGCTGAGACTGGAGCTCCAATGCCCACGGTCTCTCCTAAGCTAGCTCTGCTCCAGGGCCTGGCACAAGCCCAGACACAATGAATTCATGCTTAATCTTCCTGTCAAGGGATGGGGCAGAAGGGCCGTAGAGAAGGCCACTTGACCTCATAAAGGTATTCTCCGAATTTACTGAGCCGGGGCCCTTCAGAAGGTGTATACTGTACTAGAGACTAGAGGATTCCTTGGATTTCCATCCCAAGAAGGACTGGTGTAGCCTCAGGATCGTAACTAAACCTCACACTCTCACACACAGTTAGGAACCATGTTCTTGGGATGCCAACAGTGCTTGCTTCATCCCCCTGAAGGAGACACCAAGGCCCTGCACATAGGATATCTGTTTGGCCCTCCCTGGCCACCCCCACCCCCACCCCCCGTAGTAAGCTCCTAGGCCGGGGAGGAGGTGGTATTCTCCTGTGGATGTTTGTTGAGTGGACGGCTCAGAAGGATCCGTACTGGTGGGGCTGGGGTTTCTGTCATCTGCCCTGGGGCACCGTCTCGGAGACAAGCTCTCAGAGCAAGGGTGGACTAGAGGCCGCATGGACAGGGAGCAGGGGGCCTGAGGCCGGAGTTTCTGCAACCCCGTGTGTAGCATTGTGGCAGGTGGCTGCACCCCTGGCCGCCTGTCTGAGCCTCCTCGCGTGCAGCTGTTTCTAGAAAGCTTGCCATGGCTCTCTCTCAATTCTGGAGCCAGGGAGGGTGAGGGTGCTAGAACCCCACAGAGGAAGGAGCAAACACGTTTCCATTGGTTCCTTAAAATGATCCATGAGCTCTGTAGGCCGGGGGTTTCGTAAACACCGGCCCCTGGAGTCGGATAGAACCTCCCCCCGAACCTACTGCCAAAGAAAAAAAACAAAGGCAGGAAAATGCAGTGACTGGAAAAAGGTCAAGATTCCTCTGAGGTGTTGAAGCCGTAACTCCGCGAGAGGTCTTCTGAGAACTTGACCCAGACACCTTTCCCTCCTTTTCGCTGCCACCGCCCATGAAAGAGTGACGGGGGCTTGCTTGTAAGTCGCTATGTGAGCTGGCCTAGGTTTTAAGAAACCACATGGGCTGTAGTCTTCCAATAGTGGAACGAGCCAGGATTTTCAAGTCAGACAGACATGGATTTTAATCCGAACTTTGTCACTTATCAGCCGCGTGTCCTTAGGCAAGTCCCTTGACCTCTCACTGCGGATTTCCTCCTTGGTGTTCCTTGTTCTTGATCCCTGCGGGGTTATCGCGAGACCAAGAGATGTCATGGTCTTAATTGAGAGAGAAGTAAAGTATTGGGGTGGGTTATGTCTGAGCCTTTAGTTAAGTCTTATTTACATGTTAGAACCCATTCTCAACTCATTCGGTAATCAAGTCAAAATTACAATGGTACACTTGGGCCAGACCTCGAAGGACAGCAGCCCCCTCCATAGGTTGGGGTGGTAATGGCAGTGGTGACAGTGAAATCTTCGAAGGGGAGATACTTTGAGGGAACAGCTCTGTCTCTCTCCCCGTCTCCAATCAGTGACCCTCCTGTCTTCGGAGGATCAAGTCGAGGGAAGCCCCAGGGTCGCATATATGTAGACAGTGCAGCACATTGGTTCAGACCCACAGATGCCACTCACTAGCTGTGTGGCCTCTGGCAACTCGTTTAACCTCAAGGAGCCATGATGCATCTAGGAGCACAGGACACATGGCTCTCACATGGCAATGGCAGCCATTAGGATGCTGTTAGGATCATGGTCCCTATTTAGCTCCCACGAACGCAGGACCAGGGAAAAGGAGCATTGTTTAAAGATGAGGTGGGTGCGCCTGAGAGGCTCAGTCGGTTGAGCGTCCCGACTCTTGATTTCGGCTCAGGTCATGAGCCCAGGGTCATGGGATCAGGCCCCCCATCGGGCTTCTCACTGTGCATGGAGCCAGCTTAAGATTCTCTGTCTCCCTCTCTGCCCCTCCCCTGCTCGCTCGTGCTCTCTCTAAAACAAACAAAAACATTAAAGATGATAGAACTTCAGAGTTGTCTCCACCTGTACATGACTACCTGATGCTCGGCCACAGACCTGTCTCCCCCAGTGCCCACCGGCTTCTAATGCCTACCTCTTAGGCAGTGGTTCTCAGCTGGGAGGGATTTTGCTCCCCAGGGGATGGCTGGCAATGTCCAGAAGCATATTTGCTTCTCACGAATGGGGGGAATGCTACTGGCATCTAGCGAGCAGAGGCCAGGGAGGGCGCTAAACAGGCTAGCTCCCCACCCCAAAGAATTATCTGCCCCATGATGCCGCCAGGGCCAGGGCTGTCAAACACAAGCTAAGGAGTTAGTGATCTGGGTCACTCTGGAAGATGTGTTTATCCTCTTGGGATAGCGGAGGTTCTCTTGGGATAGCGGAGGACTCTCTGGAGCTCCCGTGCTGAGAAGGAATGGTACGGCCTCCCTGGATTGTAACTACCTCTCATACTCTGCAGGCAGGTTAAGGACGCTCTTTTTGGGATTGCAACGGCAGTTCCTTCATCTTCCCCACAGTGCCTCTCGCTTTACTTTCTCACATGACTGCCTCCCACGTGACATTCAAAGGCACCTCCCAGGAAGGCAGCCCTATGGAGAAGCACTTGGCTTCTGGAAGAGCAAAACGGATCACTCAGAACACGAAATATGTTTAGGGTATGGACAAACACCCTGATGGTGGTGTTCAACACTCTTTTGATAACGATTCAAAGACACTTTGGTTTGGTTGGTTGACCATCTTGTTTGGGATGGATGGATGCACCTTGACCTCTCTCACTATCTTGCTTGGAGTTTCTCAGCATCCATATGGCATTTACTCAGCCTTTCAGCAATATTGTTAAGCATCCGCTATGGATGGGGTCCAGTGTGTAGTGTTAGAAATGGAGTATTTGCCCGAGATTCTTTGCCAGGTAAACAGGGCCTCTGTGCTGTAGGAGGGGAAGGAAGCAGGCTCCAGGGGTGCTCAGACACTAGCCGGGGTTGAACCCTAGCTATGCTGCCCAGTGCTGTGTGATGTGGGGAAAATTACTCAGCCTCTCTCAGCTTGTTTTCTCATCCTTGAAAACTGCAACAGTACCCCCCCCCACACACACACACTTCTCAGACTTGTTAGAAGCGCTCAATAACTAAATGGCGATGATGGAATAGATCTTAAGTACCCTGGTTCCCTTCCTTAAATCCTAGCTCTTGAGGCGCCTGGGTGGCTCAGTGGGTTAAGCATCCGACTTCAGCTCAGGTCATGATCTCACAGCTCATGAGTTAGAGCCCTGCGTCCCGCTCTGTGCTGACAGCTCAGAGCCTGGAACCTGCTTTGGATTCTGGGTCTCCTTCTCTCTATGCCCCTCCCCAACTTGTGCTCTCTCTCTCTCTCTCTCTCTCTCTCTCTCTCTCTCAAAAATAAAGAAACATTAAAAAAATTTTAAATAAAATCCTAGCTCTTCCACTTTTTTAGCTGTGTGACCTTGAGCATACTAACTTCTAGGATTCTCCATTTTCTCCTCTGTGAAGGAGACATAAAGCACCTGCTATGTTCAAAGTTGATGTGAAGCTTAAAGACATGGTGCCTGTAAACCCGTTAGCCGGTTGCTGCCGGCATGTTGTAAGTACTCAAAAACACATCGCTGTTACCGTCATTACTATCGCCGTTATATTGCCTAACATAATCAGAGCTCAAATAGCTATATTTGTCCACATTATTATTCTGGATCTATTTCAGTTTTTTAAGCAGCTGTGGGTGGCTGGGAGGCAGGTGTACCTGCCTCTCTTTTTGTGCCAAGACGCTGCAGACTGATGAGCGGTGGGAAAGTAAAAGATTCCAGGCAGATGGGACCTTCACGGGGGCAGGTTTTGCATAATTCCACCTGCACACACGCAGAGATAAACCGAACGCTCTCCCAAGCCTTCTTCATCCGTGGGATAATTCCTTTAAAACCTGCATGGAATCCCATGTAATGAAAAATGATGAGGCTAATTATAGACTCTGCATTGTACACAGGACTGTCTGCCGTGTATTCATACAGATTGTCTGGGTTAGTCAAGTCCGTTCAGGACGCTCGAGGATAGAACCATCCAGAAGCAAACAGATCTAGCCCGTCATATCCATTGGGCAAAACTCTCCTATCATCTGGTCTTAGAGCTCCCACAGTGCCTAGAACTGCTTAGACGATAGAAGAGCCTGTGGTACCTGTATCTACTCACATTATCAACTCGTCCGCTTGGAAACATGGCTGATTCCAGGTTGCAGAGCTTTTAAAAATTATTTTCTTCTAGCGGGAACAATAACACATACTCAATAGAGACATTTAAAAATATGCCCCTTTAAAGAAAGAAAAGAACGGGAAAAATAAACCATCTCTATTCCCATCACCCGACCATAACCCTTGTGCATACCGCTGACTCTTATTGTGGGTTTGAACTGTGCAGGTCCACTTCCAGACGGATTTTTTACAATACAGTACTATTAATGCATTTTCTCCTCCTTATGATTTTCTTAATAACATCTTCTTTCCTCTAGTTTTTTTTGTAAGAATACAGTAGAGGAGACATGTAACATACAAAGTCTATGTTCATCGACTATTTATGCTATTGGTAAGGCTTTCGGTCATCGGTAGGTTATTAGCAGTTAAGTTTGGGCAGAGTCCAAAGTTATATGTGGACTTTCGACTCTCTGCGGGGTACAGGGGGGTGGAGTTGGCGCCCCAACCCTGCTGTTTTTCAAGGGTCAATTGTTCTTCGTTGCTTTTTTCTTCGAGTATTTTCATTTATTGCATTTGGGGTTTGTTTTACTATTCTCTGGTTCGGGGATTTGACGTGTTTTAGAAATTATAATCACAGTGAGTAAAACACTCTGCAGAATACTTCCCCCCCCAGAGACTTTTTTAAGCATATTAAGCTATCATGGTCTCATAATATTCCAACAAGTGAATATGCCAGAGTTCACTCAACTGATTCCCCTGTCACAGACACCTAGGTTTTCATTTTGATTGTCATAGCCCCTAACACACATTTCGAATAGAATTTTTTTTCCTATTATTATTCCAGTCGTAGGCTTATTCCCTTGGGCTATATTCCCAGAAGTGGAATTATTAAGTCGGAGAAATTGAAAGGTTTGGCAAGGTGTTTTAAAGACATTTTAAAGACCCTACAAACATTTCCTGCACTGCTTGGTATGGATATGACCTCGGTTTTTTATTAGTGTGGGTGAATGGCTGTCCTCCTCCCCAACTTCCACCAGACCCTTTGTCTGTTATGGGGACCCTCCCGGATCCACCTTCGCCCAACAGATGGCTGCTGTCCAAAAGCCATCCCTCAGAGATCAGTCCAGTTTGAGCACGCAGTGAACCCCGGTTTGGAGCAAGAGTGGCTCGGCCATTCCGTCCCCTACTCGCCAACCAGTTGGCTGAGGCAGCGACCCCCCTGGGCAGGAACGGGAGGCTGCTGGACAACACCTCCCTCATCTTCGTACTTTTCTTCCCTGCCTATTGCGTCTGTTTGCTGTCTCGTTGCCATGGCGACCCAAGCTCAAGGCTAATAGCTATTTCTTGGTGCTTGGAGGTAAAAAACTCAGCTGACAGACAAGCGAGAAAGATGCAGGAAAGAAGAGGCTAGCCCCCCGAATGCCCCCGCGAGCTTCGGCAAATGGGCACAGATAATTAGAAATTAGACTCGAACGTCACACAGACTCTGACATAAGGAAGGTTGCAGGGCTAGCAAGGTCATCTGTTTCCAAAGCTAATTAAAATGGATGAAGATAAATCAAATTACCTCAGATCTCATCTCTGCGTGATGGAGAATCTTTCAAAACATAGGTCGGTTTTTAGAGGCTCTGTCTACCCTCGGGAGAATTATGTGGCTTCTAGAAACAGCCTGAAATGGTCTTAAAGGCGAAGTGGGATTTAACGGCATATCTCCACATCCCAGGGCCGCCTTGTCGGTTCCTCCTGACCAGCAGCACCTAGTTCACCAGTATCTCTAATTCCTAGTTCTCACTGGTCTCCTGTCTCCCCTCGTCCGGTGCCCCGCCTGCCGAGACACACCTCCCATTGCATCCAAGTGAAAGCCTCTCCCACGCCCTGTCCCCACAAAAGAGCCCAACCATCAAATCTCAGCACACAGTGTCCCCCTCACTAACACTCAGTTCCCTGGAGGAGCCATCACCCCCTTTCAGGACTCTGTTCTTGCCTCAAGTACATGCATTTTCTCTTCCCGGAAGACGCCTCCCTCTCCTTCAAAACCCAACACAAATGCTGTTTTTTTCTGAATTGAGTCATTTCCTCTTCTGGCTTGAATGCTTCTTCATTCATACCTACAATATAGCTCTTCCCACGCCCTCCTGGAATTGGGCGTTTCGGTGGCCTTTCCTCCTCGGCAGCCACGGGCTTGCCTAGGGCAGGGGCTGTGTGCACCGTCTCTCTGAATGCTGCCCGACACGTGGCCAGTAACCGAAAGTTATTGCCCCCTCAGAGCTGAGCTATTTGATTAAAAGGATACATTCTTCCATCTGGGGAGATGAAATAGCACCTTGAACTTCTCTAGGGCCCCAGCTTCTAAGGAACCCAAAGCCCTCAGTCGTAACATCATCGTCAAACACGTACTGGGTTCCTCACCATGCTGGAACAGTTGAGCACGGGGATGCTGCAACCTTTGTAGTTGCTGTTTGGGGAGCAAAGCTCAGAGTTCATATTTTATAAGCTTTTGGGCAAATTCCAAACACATTCAAAAGTATCAGTAGAATACTGACCCTCCTCTCCTTTCCATATGCCCATCAACCCAACTTCCATGATTGATGTTTGGTCAATTTCGTTTCCTTTTGTTGCTCCCTGCCCACCCCACTATTGGTCTGGGGTATTTTAAGGCAATTCCAGACACAGTAGTTTCATCTGTCGACATCTCATAAGCAGTCTCGCGCAAAAATCCTACTTCTTCTAGCTGCTGTGTCTGTGACCTCAAGGCAGGTTCATTAACCCCCTGATCCTCGCTCTCTGTGTATGTAAACAAGAATAATTAGAGTACATCCCTCATAGGGTTCTAATGAGGAGCAAATGGAGTATTCCATGAAAAACACTTGATACTTAGCACGTGCCTAGATCCTGTGCTAAGTGGTCAGTATTGGCCATCAAAAATCACCATTATTATCACTCTCATTCCTGAATTTACAGCGTCGTCCCAGGATCGGGGACATAAAGAACAGACGGCAGTATCCATCAGTAATCATGGCTCTGGCAGCTGAAAGAGGGCAGACTGGGGCGTGGAAAAACCGGAGCCTCGGACAAAATAGAGGCTGGGAAAATCATCCTCCAGGGTGGGGTGGGCGCTTGAGGTGGGGCGATGACACACGCAGGGAGATGAGAGCAGAGACCTCCCACTGACCGGCTGCTGGCAACCACCAGCTTGTTCTGTGTATTTAAGAGGCTGGGTTTTTCGTTTGTCTTCTTTATTTGTTTGTGTGTTTTGCTTCTTAAATTCCATATAGGAGTGAAATCATATGGTATTTGTCTTTCTCCGATTTCACCTAGCATTATACCCCGTGCGTTCCTCAGAAAAATTAGAAATAGAGTTGCCATATGATCTGGTAATTCCACTCTGGGTATTTACTCAAAAAAATAAAAAACACTAGTTCAAAAAGATATAGGTACCCCTAGACCGCTATGTTAACTGTAGTATTATTTACTGTGGACAAGGTATAGAAGCAACCCAAGAGTCCACTGATAGATAAATGAATAAAGAAGACATGGAGTGGAACATTACTCAGCCATAAAGAAGAATAAGATCTTGCCATTTGCAACAACATGAGTAGACGTGCGGGTATGCTCTTCGTTACTATTAAAATTTACAATGAACGCATGCTCACTGTGGACACTTTTATAAACACAGGAAAATATATAATCTCTCTTATATGTGGAATCTAAACTAGTCACACTTACCGAGCAGGGGACAGAATAGTGGTTATCGGGGGGTGACAGAGGGAGGACTGGGGAGGCGGTGGTTAAGGGGTGCAAAGTTTCAGGGGCGCCTGGGTGGCTCAGTTGGTTAAGTGCCCGACTTCAGCTCAGGTCATGATCTCATAGTTCATGGGTTCAAACCCCGCATTGGGCTCTATGGTGACAGCCTGCCGCCTGCTTCGGATTCTGGGTCTCCCTCTCTCTCTGCCCCTCCCCTGCTCGCACTCTGTTTCTCTCTCCCTCAAAAATAAATAAACATTAAAAAAGGATACGAAGTTTCAGTGACACAAGATAAGTAAGTCCTGAGGTCCGCTGTGCATCATGGTACCTACAGTTAACACCGAATGTATTTTATACTTAACATCGCTAAGAGGGCACATCTTGTGTTAAAGGGCTCTTACCATAAAACATAATTAAAACGTAATTATTGTAATGAAGAGAACAGGAGGAAACTTTGGGAGGGGATGGGTATGTTTATGGCTTTAATTTAGGTAGTGACGGTTTCAAGGGTGTGTACTTATCCCCCAACTCATCGGGTCGTACACATTAATTATGTCTCGCTTTTTACACGTCAAATAGACCTCCATAAAGTGGTCCAAATAAGTAAATAAAGATTTAAAACACAGATAATGAAGAAAATGAAAACTAGCCATATCCCTACCCCTCAGATCCAGCCAGGGTTGTTAGGTTGGTACGACCTCTTATTATTTATATTAATATATATTTTACATAGATATGACCGCTCTGAATATTCAATTACTCATTCTCCTTACCATGTCAGTAAGAAACAGAAGAGGTGGCCTTACCTTACCAGGCATCCCTAATTATGCTTCTCTTGAAAGCTGTACCTACCAGGAAACCTAAGGAAAAAGTCAATTACTTATCCTGCCTTTCCTGTATGGACTGTTTATCACCGGAAATTAAATAATGGATGAAGGGATGTGTCTCCTTATAAATTATGGCAGCTAATAATAAATCAAGCCTTGATTTCAGACTTCTAACCTCCAGAACTGTGTGAGAAATCGCTGTCGTTGGGGCACCTGAGTGGCTCGGTCTGTTAAGCATCAGACACTTGATTTTGGTTTATATCGAGCCCAATGTTGGGCTCTGTGCTGAAAGCCCTGAGCCTGTTTGGGATGCTTTCTCTCCCTCTCCCTCTGTCCCTACCCCGCTCACATGCGCACACCTGCTCTGTCTCTCTCTCAAAATAAATAAATAAACTTAAAAAAAAATAAAACATCGAAAAACAGAAAAGAAATTGCTCTTGTTTTAAGCCACCCACTTTGATACGCTTTGTTTCAGCAGCTCTGGGAAGCAAATACATTGCCCAAACATTACCATGTGTTTGTATTTTTAAAATTTTGACTACTATTGTTTTAAGTTTATTTATTTTGAGGGAGAGAAAGAGAGAGAACCAGCGGCGGAGGACCAGCGAGAGGGGGGTTGGTACAGAGGATCCGAAGCAGGCTCTGTGCTGACAGCAGAGAGCCAGACGTGGGGCTCCAACTCACAAACCATGAGATCATGCCCTGAGCCAAAGTCGGACGCTTACTGGACTGAGACACCCAGGCGCCCCCAAAACTTTCTTTAAATGAAAGGAACGAATAGTTTAGCCATAGACTGGGTGTGATTTTTCAAGGTATTATTACCAGGCTCTTGTCCATATGCAAATAATTATTTACTTGGTTGTAGTTATAGTCAAATACAGTTTTACTTCTGGACTTTTGTTTTTGCTTTGCAGAGTTTTGATTCGCATTTCTTTATTCAAAGATCTGCATCTCCTAGATGGGTGGCACTAAATCCTAGTTTCTTTCCTCAAATCGAAACAGGTCTTCCCACTGCTTTTCCAGCATGTAACCCTGCCTCTGGTTTTTCTGCTCAGGTCGTGGTGAGATCTGCCTCACCGTACCACAGGTTGTGGGGCTCCGTCGCCCACTGATTCTAACTGATGCATGCACTTCCCACGACCCCTCCACCACAGAGATCATCCCCTTAAGCCATGAGCACACGACACCCAGCTGCTAGGTCCCTGTAGGGGCCACACAGGGCCAGTGAACGGGTTTAATTAATAGTAAAACCATATCCTGAAGGTCTCTTGATGCACGGAGCCGAAATCAAGTTGTTTGATGTCTACGCAAGGGTGCAGAGCCTTCTCCCGTTGCCCGGGAACGCAAGGGGTTGTGGCTGTGGCTCTCTGCCACCTTCTAACATGCAGTGATATATAAGGCAAGTGTTAAACTAGGCTCCCCCCAGGTAAGAGAAAGGGGGACGCAGGCTTACCCAGAGAGGGGGCTTGCCATTCCCGTCCCTTGCCGTAAGTCAGCCGAGCACAGTGCCTGACTCACAGTGGGCAGTCAATATTTGAGAAATGAAGAGCCACTTAAGCTCAAGGGTCTAAAACTTCAGAGCCCCCTGAATCACCTAAAGCGGAGTGTCTCCATGGTCTCAACAAACAGGTATAGGCAAGGCCAGCATATCCCTTTAAAAGCTGCACTCTGTGATTTCGATGTAGGCAGCCTTCAGTCCACACCCCCAAGAAACCCTAAGACAACCAATGAACATTTTGAGGTCAGAGACCATCTCGTGCTCTTCTGACATTGAACACCTGCTGTGTACCACACGCTCGTCCTAGTTCTAGTCCCGGGGGTAGAGCAGAACCCATCCTCCCGTGGGCCAGTCTCTGTCCAAGGTCATGTGGGTACGGAGGGAGGCAGTGCCTGGTGTTGAGCCCGGAGGCCAGTGGGAGGGATGCAGAGGGGACGTTGAGGAACATGCTTCCGTAATACGACAGGTCTCAGCTGGAGGCGATTTTGCCCTCCAGGGGACATTTGGCAATCTCTAGACACATTTTCGTGTGTCCACGTGGGGAGCGCTGCTTGCGTTGAAAGAGGACAGGCCAGAGATGCTGCTAACCACCCTGTAACGCACGGGACAGCTCTTCACGTCCAAGGATTACCTGGCGCAGAATGTCAGTAGTTCTAGGTTGACAGAGTCTTCAAGAGAGAATGGAATAAATGTTATAATCAAAGGACAAGCAAGGTGCAGACCAAGTACAGAGGAAATAACCCATTACTGGTCCCACAGTGGAGCGCCCAGCGCCCCGGAGGCTTCCTTCCTGTCTCCCACTCCATCCCACGCTTGCATGCCTGGCAACCGTGCATTAAACGCTGGAGTTACACGGGCTCAGTTTGAAGCCCGGCTCCTCCCCACTGGGCAAGCCACTTAACTCTCCCTAAACCTCGCTCTCAACTCAGCCCTTCTCCACGAGCAACAGGGACGCCGGAAGAAAGGGGAGAATATTTTTATGTGCCCGTGATTGACAGCCTGACAAACTCCCACTTACCTCGCAGGGGTGATGCATTGAAGTGAGGTCATGCATACTGGGTGCTTTGCTCAGTGACAGCACCTGCTAAGCGTTCGTCATGTCGACTGCTGTGATGGTAATGAGTGACGCCCCCACCAGCCATCCCCCCACGGAGGTACCGCCCCTGCCTTGTCCCTTACGGTTACCTGATTTTTTGATACAGCTCTGTCCTTGAGACCCTTGCCTTCTCCCAGCTTCTCTGTGTATGGACACAGAATCTCTAGCCCTGCCCTGTCCTTCCTCTCTAAGTGCAGGGATCCTCAAGAAACCCCCTCTTCAAAAATTTTTTAAGTTTATTTATTCATATTTGAGAGACTGAGAGAGCAAGAGAGGGAGGGGCAGAGAGAGAGACGGAGAGAGACAATCCCAAGCATGCTCCGTGGTGTCAGCATGGAGCCTGATGCAGGGCTCAAACTCATGAACCGTGAAATCATGACCTGAACCGAAACCAAGAGTTGGACACTTAATCGACTGAGCCACGCAGGCTCCCCAGGAAACCTCCCTTCAGTCACAGTGGTGGAGAACCAGCTTCCTACACGAGCACTTTGTTTGTAAGCGCCTCGAACATAAACACGATCCCTCTTTTATTTCCGCTCCTTATGTTAGGCCATCTTACTATCCAGACGGCTTGGCCCAGGCGTGTCTGTCTCTGGTGTCCGTCGCTCATTTGGCACCCTTGGCACCTCACCCTTGTCTAAACTACAGGTATGTCGATGGCATAATCAACACATCTCAATTCCCTTAGGTACTAAAGATGCCCCGAACACCTGCACGAGAGCCCTTTCTCTCCAAGCCTGAAGAAAGGTCACCTCTACCTTCTAAATGGTAATTTTCTGAAGGTCAGCAGGTCTGGCTGTCATTCTTTCAAAAACACGGCTGCCCATTCAAGAACATTTAAGATTTTGAAGGGTCTCTTTGGCCTCTTTATAGTTCTAACCTTTTCCCACAAACTCATGTCTGGCAGCTCCAGCTGAAAGCCCTCAGTCACCATGCAACAGTGTAGTTATCAATCAGTGGCCAAACAAAACCATATTATGTGGAAGCAAGGTAGTTACATCCTTAATAAGGAACCAAAGTCCTCTGCACAGAAATACGGAGTCCCCCGGCTGGCGAAATTTTGCTAAAAGATGCAAAGCAAGAAGCAGTCAGAATGACGTGTCGCAAGTTCTACCACGATCATGTGGAATTTTCCAGAGTGGCGGGAGCTCAGGTTATTTTTTACCCTTGTCCAGCAGACCTGAGGAGCTTAAGCAGTTCACGAGAATTTTCAATAGCTCGTCATCACCCTCCGTGTTCTCGTGGCCATCAGTGACTCATTCTCTGAGGTGAGCAATATTCCCTCGGATTAGTTATACGTCCTTCTGTTGGCTGAGTGACAGCCTTCCACTCGACCCTCAAACCTCAAAGAGTTACTTCCTTGGGTTTCATCCTTGTCCCCTCCCCCGCTGCTTCCTTTTTTCTGCCCCGTCACATTTCAAATGTCCCTCTTACAGACTGTATAACAGGTATGTTTCTGATGGAATAGAAATCCTCTCCCGTACCTTCTTCTCTCCCTCTCCAGAACCTCATTCTCGTGTGGGAATACGCATCCACCGAGTGTCCACTTCAATTCCATTCAACCATCCATATCCAGCACCGGGAAACATTGTTTAATAAAATAAAACCAACACCGGAGAGAATTTACTAGATTGTTTTCCATCTCTTGCTTTAGATCAAAACATAATAAGTATAGTTGGGCTTGATTATGGACTGCAAATTTCTGCAGAACATTCTGGCTTTTGGTTCAATATTTAATTCATTTGAACTCTTCCTGACTATGGTCAAAGGAGTCAGTGTCATCCAAGTACCACTGAAGGAAAAAGGACTGGTTACTCCATCCAGATTCTACCGTCTTGTTTTTTGCCTTCTGTCTTCCTCATATGCAGAATGTCCTTTACCTCTTTTAAACCAGAGTTCCTACTAATGGCCCCTTGAAAAAGCCTCTCGGAGCATCCCCATTGGTTGTTCAGTGGCCAAGCAGATCCTTCTAAAAGTTACGTAGTGTTTCCCTTCCTTTAAAAATGATAGCCATCCTTGAGGACCAGAACTAGGGTGGAGCAAGAGAGGATTAAAAGTTAAGGAGGGGCTTCCTCTCAGGTGTTGACCCAGCGCCTGCATGACCCCGAGAGTGAGTGCCTCCTTAAATTTTGAACGCTCATCACCTCCCTTTCTTCACCCTAGTCCACACCCTGCATTATTGCAAAGACCCTCTGTGTGACTGGTCCAAAAAAGCAGTTGGCTATTTGAATTGTTTCTCTCTTTTCCCAAGTGGGTCAATCTATGTTCCCTAACGTTTTACTTTCTCGGTCACTCTTCCATCTAAGTCAGAATCTAAGGGCTTACTCACTTTAGACTCCTAGAGTGATTTGACAAAACAGAAATTCCAGATTCCAAGTCTATTTGTGATGAATGTGTTACTTTTCAATACCCGCTTTGTATTTTAAGCCTTTCCAAAGACGGCTGTTGTTAATTTGAGTAATCTTCTATAGACGACATTGGTAGATCTGCTTCTTAATTATACTATTACTCATTTCTTCCTTTTCAAGCCTTTTAATTTATCACCTCATAGCCACAGTGAACCATGGAATAACCCATCTTCATTTTTTTTCCTGTTTTAGGTGGCTAGGCTTATTATTATTCATAGCAGAAGCCAAATGCTTTGATTATTAAGTAGTGTCATTTGTACCCTAATGACTTTGTGCCTTTCACACCACTCAAAAGGAAATTGAATATCATGAAACATTAAATGAGATCCCAACAGAGATTGAGGATTGTTAACTTTCATTACTCAAGTGTGAACAAACTGACTCCTCAGTTAGAAGGTGACTGGAGGGAGAAAGATATTCTAGATTTGTATGGTCAGTTTGGGCCACTGCATCCTTGGAACCTCTTTGGAATATAGTACCAAAGCCCCAACCAACCTTACCGGCACGTTGCCCCACATTCGCTCTTGCTCTTTGTCGTCACGGCCACCGGCCTCCTTTTCAGTCTCTCCTTTCACATTCTATCCCGTCTTCTTGGAAAGGTCCCTTTCCCTTCTTGTCTTAGCTCCTTTCTCCTCATCCTTTAAACCCCAGCTCAACTGCCACTTCTTCAAGGAAGCCCTTCCTGATCTTCTCAAACAGATCAAATCCCCTATCCACACCCTCATAACACCATCTTAGAATTATTAAGTGGCAATCTTATATTCATTGGAGTCATTCTTTGATGGTCTACATCTCCCATTAGACCATAAACTTCATGACAGCAGGGAATCTTGTAGGTAGGTGTTTACTCACCGTTGTCTTCCCAGGCTTTTGGAAATCCCACCTCTCCTACTTCCATTGCAGACAGAAATCAGGATGACTGTAACTACCGCTCCTCCACAAACATGGTCTGAACCCATTACATTTTCCCCATAGGCCATGCTCAAATGCCATCTTGAATGACAGTAGACTTTGTTGGAGCATGAACCAATGGCACAGGATCAACTCTGATGGGTTGCGATCCATGGGGGCTAAATAAAGAAATTAAGAACACCTTTTTAAAATGCGAGATTCTTTTCATTATGTTTAGCCTATTCAATAAGCAAAACTTTGAGTACCTCAAGACAGAGAGAGCCTATTGACTTCATCTATTACTTTATACACAGCCCCTGAACAGCAGTTTGGCACTATTGAAGAGTGAGTCACTGCGTGTATGAATGGATAGAATAGCTATTATCATTTAACATATTAAGAAGGTGAAGAAGAGAGATGAAGCCACTTGCTGGAATGACATTACTGAGTCAAACCAGAGCGGAGGACTCAGTGATGATCTCACTGCCTCCTACCGCCATCCGCCTGGGATGGTACCAGGGACAGGAAGTTTCAGAAAAAGCTCAGGTAGCCTCTGTGCTTGGGATCTTTGCATCTTGAGGTATTTTAATGATAGGACTCAAATTTCCTCCCACTGTCCGGAGGGGAGACCGGCTCTGGCTGCGATAGACACTTAAGTAGTGTCATCTGTACCCTAATGACTTTGTGCTTTTCACACCACTCAAAAGGAAATTGAATATCATGAAACATTAAATGAGATCCCAACAAAGATTGAGGATTGTTAATTTTCATTACTCAAGTGTGAACAAACTGACTCCTCAGTTAGAAGGTGACTGGAGGCAGAAAGATATTCTAGATTTGTATGGTCAGTTTGGGCCAGAATCCCGAGCCCCGGAAAATCCAGCTGCCAAGACCACATTCGGCCAGTCGCACAGCTGGCAGTGGCATCTCGGACTGCCTGTGAGAGACCATGGCCTTGATGACAAACAGATGCCACTGGGACACCCAGGCAGCCCTGAGCAGGCTGCCAACAGGCAGCTGCCCTGGCCAGGGGCTCTGGAATGAGCACCGGATGAGACAGAAACCTCTAGAGTGGCTCATCCATATGACCTCTCAGTCTCTCCATGTCCCACTTGCTTATTCATCCATTCATTCATTCTGGAGGCTGTCATGTGCCAAATACTCCTGTGCACTGGGGTCCCTGAAGTTGGTGCCACTGTCCCACCATCTAGAGCTGCACTCCCTAGTATTGTAGACATGAGCCATGCGCAGCCACCGGGCACACGAGGCATGGCTCATCTGGATTGAAACACATTATAAGAATAAAATACACCCTGGATTCCAGACACGTATAGTAAAAGAGGCAAAAGAAGGAATATAAAATCTCTCATGAAGACTTTATTATGTGGAGTATATATTGAAGTGATAATATTTTGGATAGATTTGGTTAAAGAAAATATATTATTAAAATTGATTTCACTAGTTTCTTTTCTACATGTGTTAATATGAGTAACTAGAGAAATTTTAGCACATTTGTAGCCCACTTCATATTTCAACTGTGCAGCGCTGGTCTGAGGTAATGGAGAGAAGAGGGGCCAAGTTCCAAGCTGGGGGCAAGGGTGACTTTATAGCTGGCCTGAGGTGCCACGGGAGCCCAAAGGAGACTTGGCTCCACATGCAAGGGGTGGGAGTTGGGGTGCACAGCAGCTTCCTAGAAGGGTTCACATCTAGAACAAGAGCCCAGGACAAATCCAAATTAGCTCCAGGACCAGAACACTCCAGGAAGGAACCCCGTGTATACAGAGGCACAAAGCTGAGAAGCCCAGTCACCTTCAGATAAGTGTCCAGTGGCAAGAGTGAGGGAGGCGTAAGAGGAAGTAGTGAGGTCCGACATCAGCTACTGAAGTCAGTCTAGTGCTGTCCCGCAGGATGACTACGTGAGCCGCAAGCCACGTTTTCGGTTTTACATCCAGAGAAGTAAAATGTGGGGGAAGTCACCTTTAGCAGTATATTTTACTTAACCCAGAATATTTAACATGTTATCATCTCACCGCGTGATTGACGTCAACGGTTCGTAAAGACATAGCGTATATGCTCTCATTGTCTTTGAAGCTGGCCGCGTGGCTTATGCTCACAGCACATCGAAGTCTGTGCTGGCCCTGTTTTAGGTGCTCAGTGCCACATGTGACATGCGGCTACTGCATTAGGTAATGCAGGGCTACTAAGTTGTTCCCATCGTCAAGTGCAATGAGAAAAGGTTTGAAGCAGAAGTGTCCCTTAGGGGGAAAATGGTAGCCACAAGAGAGACAAGGAGTTCTCTGGAAGTTGTCACCACCATCTTTTGGGCACTGTCACCTACTGAGGTACCTCAGTTTCCAAACTGGTATTTTGGGAGCAACGTCTCTTCTTGCAGACTTTACCTCGTGATGGAGTTAGGTGAAGGCAGTTTCGGGGTGCAGACAGCAGGGACCCTGGCTTTGTCCAGGGTCCTGAAAAGGGGAAACTGCTCTCTCAGTTCCCAAGTGGTTTGAACCACCTTTCAGTTGGTGACCGGGGACGGATTCCTTAGATTTTTCACCTTTGGGTTTCTCATCTGTGAACCTGTGGTGTGCAGATAAAAAGAAGCGACGTATGTAAAGTGCCTCACCTGATAAAAAATTGATCAGAAAATAGTCACTTCTGTCCTTCTAAGCTTCATCAAAAGGGCTCTTCCCCATCTGCCAGAACAGCCTAAGAGGATGTTAAGCTCAAACAGCGTGACTGGAGATCAGACTACCTCAGTCAGGTCTCAGTTCCTAACCCTTTCTCTATCCCCTACAGAAGGAACTTCAAGGAGTCAGTTCATTTCAGAAAGAAATCGTCCAAAAAAATATGCAGATGAGAGCCAGCCCTTCAGGGGGCTTTTTTCTAGTATCACAATAAGCTTTAACTGGCAAGAAAACAGCTTTTCCGTTTCCCTGGGCTCTATCTTATTGGAGAAACAGCACAAAAATTGTTCCGAATCTCCAAGGAGTTTCCAGGTGCTTAACGACTTGTCAGGTAATAAACAACTGAATTCTGGGAAGTCATTATGTGAAATGTTACCTACCACCTTCCTCTGCCTTTGAGAATCAAATGAAATCACAAAGTCTGGGTGGAACGGGGGAAAGCAACGATTTTGAAGTCTGACAAACCTGAGTTTGCACCACAGTGCTGTCATTGATAGCCATACAGTCTTTGGACAGATTGCCTTGATCTCTGAGCATCAAGGTACTTACCTGTAAAATGGGTATAACATATATCTTGCAAGAGAAGAATTATGTATGACAGAAAAGAATGTTAGTGGCCTATTGCTGCATAACAAATTGTCCCCAGAACTTATTGGCTTAAAACAGTATTTATGTCTCACTGTATGTGGCTGAGGACCCTAGACATGGTTTAGCTAGGTCCTGTGGCTCGGGATCTCCCAAGGCTTCGATCAAGGTGTCAGCCAGGGCTGCATTCTCATTTCTAGGCTTAACTCAGGAAGGATCTGCTCTGAGCTCTCCCCTGGGTGGTTGGCAGGATTTAGTTCCTCACGGGCTTTTGGGCCGAGGGTACCAAGGTCATCGGCTGTCAGTGGAAAGTCTGCCTCAGTTCTTTGCTATGGCGAGCCACTCCCTAGGGCAGCTTACAATATGGCAGCTCATGTCCTCAGAGCAAGAAGGCAAGACGAGTCAGAGAAAGAGACCACGAGACAGAAATCAGTCTTTTATAACCTAATCTGGGAGGTGACATCCCATCACTTTTGCTGTTTTCTAATGGTCAGAAGCAAGTCGGCAGGTCCAGCCCACATTCGAGGGAAAGGGGGTTACACATGGGTGTGCATCAGGAGGAAAGGAAGGTTGGGAGCCATTTTCGAAGCCGTCTGCCATATTTAAACATTCTCGGTTGAGAGTTGTTATAACCAGACATGACAGCATTTTGAAAAGCATTGTTCGCCAGAGAAATAAAATAAATCTACTGGCATAGGTATTAGGGTCAGCAGGAAGCTTAACAATCATGACACTTCAGTCTATAAAAGACGCTGATTCTAACCAATGCTAGGTTTTCCAAAGACTACATTTAAATCTGCATTTAACTTGAATTAAATACTGATTTGATAACATATTGCCAAATACCAATGTTTGGAGTTAGAAGGCACTCATTTCTCCTAATGTTTTATCACGTCTCTGAACCCCTTTCTGATTATTTTAGGATGTCCGTGTTATTATGGGGATGTAAATAAAATACGCATCTCGATGTTCTCATTCAGCAGTATTACAAAGGCACTTGGCCCTGCCGTACATTCTTTGTAATGAGCGTTTTAGTAGCGACTTAGAATTTTCCATTCTGTAGATAAATGGAAGAGTCGTGGTTTCCTCAACCATTGCTTTACTCTGTGATACAGAAGTTGCTTCACGTGTTTTACCATTAAAAGCAATGCTGTGATTGAGTATCTTTTGTGTGGTAAGTTTCCCCCCCCCTCCCCGACAATTTGAATTGTTTCTTTAGGACCAGTCCCAGAAAAGCAGTTAGAGCATGCACACTTGAATGACTCTGTCAAGTTTTTATCCAAATGAGAAGACAGCTTTGGTTTTTTAAGCAAACCCTGCTCCATCAGTCCCAGACTGAGTTCCTCAAAGAGACATCTCAACTTACTTTAAATTAAAAAACAAAAAAAAACAAAAAACTGTGGCGCATAGCCTATAACAACATTGAATGAAAACTTGTGGACTTGAATGAGTGAACAAAAATATTTAAAAATCTGAGACTTCAGGAAAAAATATTTAGGCTAGATCTCTTGTAACTTTTTTTTTTTTTTTTTTTATCAAGAGATGTTGTGTTTCCATTTAGATTTCACTAAGAGCTGTGGAGGTCCTATTCATGCGAAGCACTGGGCATGGTTGCCCTTTGCTTATCTCATTTAATCCTCACCGGCGCCCACTACAGCTCATTTTCCGCACAGCCACAGAGTGAAAGACTCAAAAGAATCAATCAGACCAGGGCACATGCTTGCATTTTCAGCAAGCCCGTGTCATTTGAAAGGAAAACTAGGTCCTCTTCTCTGGGGAAATACTAGTTCTGGAGAAAACTCCACTGAGGGGGAAACAAAATTTCCACCCCCAAACCAGTAGTAACCTAAGGGAATTTTCCTGAATATAGTTTAGCTGGGGCCATGGATCATTTTAGTTTAACTATGAATCAGTTTTCTATAACATTCTGGTAAACGGGGCACAAGTGACTCTGAGAAAAATAATTTTACTGGTCAGAATTTACTCTGCCTGATGCGCCCTGTCTTTCTTGGAACCCCACTGTACCCTCCTCCCCACCAACCCCCCATCTTTTTTTTTTTTTTAAGAAAATTTCGTCGTCTTATTTCAGAGACTATCACTTTCATTTCTTAGACTCAGAAGACCAAGTTGCTTGCACAAGCTCAGAGTGCATGAGTGACACAATCGGAATTTAATCGCATCCGCGGTCCCGCGGTCCCGCGGTCCCAAACCGTCGCTGGGTTAACTGCTAACCTTGAACCACAGCGCCCCCAGGTGGGCGGCAGGTGGTTTGGCGTTTCCGCCGGCAACTTCTCACCCAATCAGCGCTTCCGTTTTTCTCCTAACGCAGGTGAAGGAGGCCATGCAGCGGATCCACGACCGAGGAAACATCGGCAAGCTAATTCTGGACGTGGAGAAGACCCCGACTCCCCTGGTGAGTCATCAGCAGAGGGATCCGTTCAGTTCATCACGAGAGGGTCTATCAGATGCAGGCACAGGTGGGGGAGAGGGAAATACAGGCAGCTCTCTGGCTCGCGGAGGAGACCTGTGTAATCAGACGACCGTGCAAATGAGCAATTAGTCACACAACCGGGATGCGTGCTGAGGAGGAAAGGGAATGCTTCAGTGCGCGGATTTCAAGAGCAATCTAAAGGCAGGCGGTCCGGGAAGGACAGGAATAACGCACCTGTGCCTATCCCAGGTGCTGCCTCTTGGCTGCCACAGGTGGGAGGAATTCTGGGGAAAATCTAATAAATTCCCAGACACATACTCAACAGAGGATGCCACCTGCCTCCGAGATGCCTCCTGAGGGTACCCCTATGTCCAGGGATCCCTCCAGGGGTGAGGCAGGTCAAATTCACTCCCCAACCCGCTGGCTGGGGCCACCGGTGGTGGGAGGGGCCGATGTCGTGTGCGGTCAACACGCCGAGCACCATCAGACTGCGGGAATTCAGCCTGGCTCTCCTCTCCTGTGTGTGACCCTGGGCAGTTATTCCGCCACTCCTCTTTCGGTGTCTGCAAGCTGGAGACTGCTAAGTTCTCGCAAGTCAATTAGAGTGATACGCATCAAGTGTCGTCCCATGCACACTAAGTTCTAGGGAAGGGTTAACAGAGAAAATACTTTGGAAGCGTTTTTTGTCTGTTTGCTTTCTCACCCGTTGAGTCTTGAACCTGCAGCACGCATCGATAAAAAGGAAAGAACTAAAATCTCTGCCCGTTTTAGTGTGTATTTTTTAAGTGTTTCCTTGGCTTTTGTAACCATAATGGGAATGATGATCATTTCACTCAGTGAAGGGTGATTTCATGAGAGGGCTTTTCACAAAGTGCAAGTGACTAATGACAATAGGGACATTGTTTATTAAGTGCTTACTAAGTTCTAGGGCTGTGCCACCAAATAGTTGAAGGCAGATGAGGGGCTGAGACTAGGGAGGAGGCAAGGGCCTGGGCTCTTGCTTCTTCTATGGACTTACCTTGTTTTTTTTTTTATTTTTTATTTTTTAAGGTGTATTTATTTTTGAGAGGGAGAGAGAGAGGAAGAGAGAGAGAGCAAGCAAGCAGAGGAGGAGGAGAGAAAGAGGGAGACACAGAATCCAAAGCAGGCTCCAGGCTCTGAGCTGTCAGCACAGAGCCCAATGCGGGACTCGGGAACTTACAAATCACAAGATCATGACCTGAGTCAAAGTCGGACACTTAACCGACTGAGCCACTGACGTACCCACGTTGTTCTTAAAACACATGACCAGGTCTGTTTTACCCCGTCACTAGAGGGAATCTAGAACCATCCTGGACAGATTGTTTTAAGCAAGGTAGTTGACATCAGCTTCCTGCCTGTGTCTATTACCCAGGAGGGCCTGCTGGGCCCTTGGGCTTTGGGGAGGCCTGTCTGACCACAGGGGATTCTCAACAGAGCAGGGACCCACTTTGAGGGTAAGACTGCAGAGCCTGCTGTGGTCCTGGTTCCTGAATCTCAGGAGGGCTTTTACCTTAGGACCCAAAGAAACAAGATGCAGAGGGTGGTGTTTGGAAGGGCCTCTGCGGAGGGCAGGCCACGGCCGGTCTGGGTAGAGACGAGACTTGAAGGAGAAGGGGCGTGTGTAGTCAGGCCAAACGGGGCATCGTGAGACCGGAGATGGGTCCGGAGCGGTCTTTTCTACCGCAGGCACCTACGGGAAAAGGAAATGGCCCAGGGTCAAGGCTCCTCGGGAATGTGTCGCTTCCTACTCGGCAGCTGTTGGGGGGAGGGGCAGTGAGAGGCCTACAGAGGCACCTTCTTCTGTTACAATGGCCACTTTCAGAGCTCGGGCCGAGTCAAGGGCTCGGAATCTGCCCCGCTGAATACACGCATGGCCCTCACCCTCCTCTAGGAACTACCGGGGCTCCGAGGGGTGTGGGCCGCATGGGTGGTTGCTGCCGACAGCTCCGGAAGTGCCTTTGCCAGGAGAACCAAGAGTGACTTCTCTCCTGCCTGGGGCCTTCTCTCGATGAGGCTGAGCCGGGGCGGAGGTGGGCGTATCTGATAACGGGTCGCAGGGTCACAGCAGAGACGGGGCTGCTTCCTCCAGACCCCGCGGTCTCAGAGCGCAGCTCCAGCACGGTCCTCGCCTGCGACCCTGGGAACAACGGTGGCCTTTTCTGAAGCCTGCTGACCTCCGCCGCCCCACCACTGCCTCGGGCAGTCACCTCTGAGGGTCCCTGTGCGCTGCCCATCCGTGCACATGGGGCGATACTTACTGTCCCTGCTGCTTCTTGCTGAGAAGATAGAAAGGGGTAATGTGCCTGAGTCCCCGGCACACTGGCGACTTTGGGACATATACTAAGAAGGGAGCGCTCTCATGATTATTTTTTTTTTTTAATGTTTATTTGTTTTTGAAAGAGACAGAGTGTGAGTGGGGGAGGGGCAGAGAGAGAGGGAGATACAGAATCCGAAGCAGGCTCCAGGCTCTGAGCTGTCAGCACGGAGCCTGACTCGGGGCTTGAACCCGCAAACCGCGAGATCATGACCTGAGCCAAAGTCGGACGCTTAACGGACCGAGCCCCCCGGGCACCCCAGAGCTCTCACGATTATTCACTCGCTGTTCTCAGAGTTCGTATTGCATGCTACTGTGTGCCAGGCACTGTGCTAGTAGCAGAGATTACAACAGGAAGACAACAGGAGACCTGGTCCTCTTCCACGGTGTGTGCGGTCCCCCTGGTGGGGCAGGTGGACCGCAGTCAAGAGACCATCCACACGCCTGGGACACTGTCGATCTGTGCTACAAAGAGGAGCTTGTCATGGCGGGGATCGCTTCAGTTAGGGAAGTCTGGGAAGGCTTCCTTGAGGAAGCGGGCTGAGTGCTAAAGGGATAGTAGGCATCAATTAGGGGAGGGAGCGGTGGGCTGGCACTCCAGGAAGAAGACACTGCATGTGGCCAGGAGGGCAAGTTCGGCTCCAGGACAGGCAACCTGAGGAGGCCTGAGCACCGGGGGCCCAATTCCTGTTTGAAAGAGTAAGTGGTGAGCATAGGCCAAGACTCGGGTCTGGGAGATCTGGGGTTCAAGGCAAATGACCTAGATTGGGGCTTAGGAGTGGAAATCAGAGGCCCAGCTCGTGAAAGCGGCTGTTAACGGACAGGACTGGGATGTTTCGAGCGTCCGTCATGGGCTCGGCCCTCTGCTGGATGCTTCAAGTACATCATTTTCCTTTGTTTCACTCTGTTCTCGTGAGAACTTGGTAAGGCAGGTGGGTTCATCTCCATTGTAACAACACATTAAAGAGAGGCTCAGAGAGGTATAAGAACTACGCCAGGGACTGGTGATGATAGCTGGCTAGCTAGAACCAAAGTCCGTGTTTGTGGACTCGGCGTTCCGTGTAGACAATAAAGGAGACAAACACACAATTGATAGTATCGTTCTGGCTTCTTAGTAAGTGATGGCACTGGGATTTCGACTGGGACTGCATGGCCAGTCCATGCAGTGGACGCTATCAGTGCCTCCGCGTGTCCCCAGCACCTGACCCTTGTCTGAGAGCCTCCAGAAGCATGTGTGGCTGGCATGTACGGAACTGTCCAGAGATGCCAGGGAGATACCCACCTGAGCCATTCCCCGGCTTCTTCCCCTTCATGCGGGACGACTGTGAGGTGTGCCCCTCCCTCACTCTCTCCTGGTGGTCCGT
Source organism: Paguma larvata (assembly GCA_030068075.1). Lineage (NCBI taxonomy): Eukaryota > Metazoa > Chordata > Mammalia > Carnivora > Viverridae > Paguma > Paguma larvata. Next base: position 51,320,183 of record CM057841.1, read on the forward strand.
CCTCAGGAGGACGGAGCCCCAGTTGTCCACAGCAGCAGGAGCCTACTGACTGACACATCCTGTACCCACCCTTGGGTTTTCTGTCTCATCTCCTTACTCCCTACCAGAACTTCCTTGGAATCATCTCCCAAATTCCAAATCCTTGCCCTCAAATCCTTAAGTCAGGGCACCTGCCCTAAAACAGCTAGCACCACACTCCCCTCCCAGGGAAGGAAACAACCCTAACTCTTAGCCTTCGAAGGAGTCCTTCCCAAGGGGCTTCCTCGGATGCCCCAGGAAGGGAGGAGATGGAGCGCAGACCTGCTAAGCCACCCTCTGTTGAATTGCAGATGGCCAACGATAGCACAGAGACCAGCGAGGCGGGAGAAGAGGAGGAGGACCACGAGGGTGACGGCGAGAACAAGGAGCGGATGCCCTTTATCCAGTAACCCAGGACCCTGGCGGGCGAACCGGAAGGATGATTTGGAACAAGAGGAGCCGGTTGAGAAAGCTCTTCTGTGCCCCCGTGAACAAATGCTGTAGTCCACTGTGTGTTGTGTTTGTCTGCAGTCAGCTGAGCTACCAAGCTGTTGATTACTGTTGTTTTTGAAATGAAGTGCCAATCCCATTCCATGCAGTATTACGTCCGTCCCCCACCTGTGTATTACTCTCTCCCCTCTCCCCTTCTTCACAACCATCCATCTTTGGGTCCTTCTTGACAGTTCTTGGAACAGCCTTGCAAATTAATAAAAGCCCACAGGCCCAATGCCTACAAGACCAGACATGGGCAAAGACAAGTTTGGATGGAAGGGTGTTGTCATAAGAGCACGGTCCAGATCCTGGAAGTCTTCAGGCCAATGATATTTTTTGCTACCAGCCACCCATGATTCCGACCAGAGCACGTGCCGATGTGGCCGGCAGAAAGAGGGTAGGCTGGGAGGTGTGTTTATGAGCCCCTACGCTTCAGGATCTGTCCAAATCATCCTTTCCCTCTCCTCCATTTATGAGGCAACTTCCCTACATGCATTCAGTCGTTTAATGGTCCAAAGGTTGACCCACTCTCCTCTCAGCCTCTGATGCTTGATCCCTTCACCGGTTCTTAACCATGAACACAGGGAAACATGTGGATTTTTCAAGATAGAAGATGGGTCAACAGCATGAGTTTGAGGACCAGCCACAGAGACTTCTTCTCTGAAACCATGTCTCATGAGCAAACTCCTGCCCCCCCCCACCATGTATATTTTATTTTAAGAAAACTCACCACGTGTGGGACTATTTCAGAAGTCAATACCGAGATTTGCCTACATTTGCACACTTGCCATGGGCATTACCAACTTGGCTATTTTCATTTCCTGGTAGTGAGCAGCTACCTCTACCAAGGATCCCCCAAGGAAGACCTCCCTTGTAGACCGTATTTGGGGAGAAAACAATCGATGAGTATCTCTTTTCTTGCCAAAGCATCTTCCGACATGTAACCAACTCTAGCGATACAAACAGTTGATGTCCAGTATCTGATGCCAAATGTGCAGTTCCTCTCCTCTGAAATATAAAATTATGGTGCAGACTCTTTGCAGGGCCCCTGCTTTTTGGACATCAGGGCCCAAACTACTTGATTGCACACGCTTGTCCAATTTTCCAGCTCCCACACTCCTAGGAAACCCCACACCCAGCCCCACCGTACTTGACATGCCTCGAGGCGAACAGTTCCCCTGAAGGAGGAGAAAGAGGCCCACTGTCTCCACAAGGGGGCTCCTCCTTCCCTCCTCCTACTCCTTTTGGCTCAAAGGGTGACTCCTTCACTCACACACCAAGCTGGGGACACATGGAGCCCCCATGATTAGCAATCCCCCCAAGTCCGTTTGCTTTCGGAAAGACCTTGGAGAGCTCCCATGTTGCCCCACCTCTCCACCAGAGAGCCTTAGGGTACACCCAACTCTTTCCCCAAATGACGGGAATGAATGCATTCCAGCAATTACCTTTTCATTTCCAAAGTCCTTTTGTAACAAATGTCACCTCATTAATCGCATTCTTTTTTTTTTCCTACCCCAAGCTTGTGATGATGACTTGTTTATGCCAAATATGTACCTGAAGGGGGTTTCTCCTCGGTGTGAATGTACTTGTGGAATATGCAGATAAAAAAGTGTGCCGCCCTCCAATGAGCAGGGAGATGACGGTAACTCAGAAGACACTACCATCTTCCGTTCGGACCCCAGGACTCACCAGTGTTTCACTTCTGGGCCATTTAGAAAGATAATGTGGAGGTTTATCTCCCCCACCCCCAAAACTTCTGCTAAATGCTGTATCAGTGGGCATGTTTCTCCCATACCCAATCTGACAATGAGGTTTGAAGAGGAACCACCCAAGTGACGTTCCTGGAGAGCTGGACAGAAATGGCATTTTCTAGGGCTGGGGTAACAAAGAGCCTCTGCGAGGAGAGCGAGAACTCTCTGTGCAGAAGCCCACCGGCCTTTGTTCTGTCCAGAGGAGAGGCATTAAAAAAATTATGCTTCCCCATATCTGTTTTTCAACTAGCAAGAATCAATACAGTCAAATTATGGCCGTTGGTTAAAGAAGAATCTCTTTTGCCTCCTCAGAATACAGAGTGAGAAGAGAAAACTAGGGTCTGACTATCAAAGTCAAGTTGTGCCATGAAGAACAGGATAAATACCAAAATTAACCGTTCAGTGCACTCTCGTTTCTTAAGCACCTTCTTCCTGTCACGTGATTGGTTTTCTGAAGGAAATGTAAAGAAAGTCTCAGTTTGCCTTAAAGGAACTGTGAAGGCTTCTCTGTCATCTAAACTTGATTGGAGTGAACTGAAACATTGTCTAATGTATTTGTGGCTTTAGAGCTTTTGTTACATTGTGCCTACAAAGCAAATTATGTTTACATAAAATATATAAATAAAGTATTCAGCATAGCATAACCTAGCCTGGCCTCAGTGACCCCGCATCCACCGCTGTTGGGAAAGCTTCCTCACTATTAAAATGTAAGGAGTGGGTGACTAAAAAGGAAAAATATTAAAAATATGTGATAGAAGAATCTTCAAATGAAAAACTGAAGACTGTACAGAGAAAACAAGAGTCAAAATAAGACAAGATAAAGGCTTTTTTAAAAGAAAAAAATCCAAGTTCCCTCAAGCAAGAAAGTAAAACCACTAAAAAAGAACTATTAGAGATGTCATATGATAATAATGGCAATTATAATGACATTTATAAGGCACCTACTATATGCTGTTAAGAGAGCTGTACAGACAAAAATTATAGTTAAATAATTTCTATAACTCCCAACAGCCCTGAGAGGTAGGTTTTATCATTATACCCATTTCATAGATGGCAAAACTGAAGATTAAGGTTTTGCACTTGCCTGAGATAACACAGCTAGTAAGTGATGGGGCCAGGATTTTGCTCCAAGCTAGAATCCCTGCTTTTAATCACCCTGTCATTCTTCTTGGCTTAAATAAGGGTGAGACAGGATGCATTTCAAATTAATTACCAGCCTTTTTTCCCTAGAAACTCTTCAGCCATTCTGTTTCCTCTGATTTCAAAAATATGTTTGTAAATTTGTTTTGCTTTGCAGCAAATACTATGCATATCAAGAAGCATTTTTTTTTCTGGTCCTCCAACGAAATGTTCAGTGAATTACTGATTGTTTTTAATTTTTTAAAATGGTTTCATTCATTTTTTGAGAGAGACAGAGACAGAGTGCAAGCAGGGGAGGGGCAGAGAGAAATGGAGACACAGAATCCGAAACAGGCTCCAGGCTCTAGGCTCTGAGCTGTCAGCACACAACCTGATGTGAGGCTCGAACTCACAAATCACGCGATCATGACCTGAGCTGAAGTCAATGCTTAACCGACTGAGCCGCCCAGGCGCCCCTGAAGTACTGATTTTAAACTCCCCCATCTCAGCCATTTTCATTTTCATGATCTCATATCCTCAAGGTTATCAAAGAGATACACAAAAGTAAATCCCCAAGGCTAAGTTTTCATGAAAGAAGAATTCGTGACGAGGGAGGCTTTCGTGTGTTTACCATACACTCAGCAGGAGAAAAAAAACAAAACAAACAAACAAACAAACAAACAAAACAGAGCTAAGCTCCACGTCAATAAAACCCCACATACCTAAACCTGAATTCACAAGGTAGACAGTTACTCGCATTGTCCGTGAAATTCTCTCAAAGTGCCTGCACAAAGAATTTTCTCCTATATTCTCATTTAATATGCATGTACTCCATATAAACCTCACGGTCTCACTTAGCCAGTGTTGGCGCACCATCGCGTTTAAACACAGTCCAGCAACAAAAACTGGAATCCAAACTAAAACCCACATCCTCACTTACAACTCTGAGCGTGGGGAAGAAGTCAAGCAGGTGGAAACAAAATTCTCTTCAGCATCGCGAATGAGGTTTGGGTGGCAGTGGAGGCAAACCTTCCGAAAGCCATTAGGGGGCGTAGGGAAACGTGTATAGAAGCCAAGAGGTAAGAACTTCTGAAGGGCATATTGAGGAGGAGAGAGAAGAGTGGAGCTGAAACACCCCCATGGGGACCGAGTGGAGCAGGAGAAAGGCATGATGGGAAGGCGGTACAGGGTCTGGAGGTCTTAGAATGCCAGGTTGATAGCCGGGGATTTCTGTGGAAAGAATGAGGACGCGCGGTGGTGTGGCATTCACGTGTGGGCGTGGGGGTGATGACCAAGAGTAAATACGGGGTTCCGTGGGAAGAGGGATATGAGATGGGTCAAAGTGAGGTCCCAGTTAGACATCAAGTTCCCGCGGCTCCTCCCGTAACCCTCCCAGGGAATTTGCTCTTTCTTCTGAAGTCGAAGGGGGATGCTTTGAAGGCTTTCCACGAACCATATTCCAGGCTTACTAACTACTCCCCCATTGTGGCTGTCCCATTAGCTCACACCACCCCTTCTGTTTTGCTTTTTGTTTTGTTAATAGGTCTTTTGACTTGAAGAATATGGTTTCTACTTAGAGGAGACAGCCACAGTGCTCCCCCTTCCCTGACCTGCACTGTGAGGAGTTCCTTCACTGGGGTTTTCCTGCCAAATTTCAGGTCTCGTCACTGGGACCAGCAGACCTGGGGCTCTCTGTTCAACGGAGCCACACGTTTGTTCCACAGGCTTCTAGTGAACACTTACTGGGTGCACGAGCCCGTTCCGGTCCTGGTAATAGAAAGAAATTAAGACACAGACCTTTCCTCAGGAAATTCACAGTCCACAACTGTGCTATCTAGTGAAAATATGACTATGAACCACATACAAGGTTACACTAACAGTTACATTAAAAAAGTAAAAAAAAAAAAAGAAATTTAGTTTTAATATTTCCTTTAACCCAATATACAGAATGTCGTCATTTCAACATACAGTCAACATAAAGATTAGCGATGAGATTTTTTTTACATTCCATTTTTCATACTAAGGCTTCAAAGTCTGGTGTGTGTTTTAATGCAGCACATCTCACGGCGGACTGGACACACTGCAAAGGTTCGGGAGCCCTTGTGACTAGCAACTTCCATTTTGGGCAGGCAGGCGTAGAGAACGAGCAGAAATGACACCAGTATAAGCAACGTGGCTTCAAAGAGGCCACGTCAGGGACCAAGTGGGAGCACAAAGTAGGGAGGGGTCAACTCTGTGATACAAGAGGACGTCAAGGAACGTGCCCCCAGAGGAAGCGACGCTGGAGTGAAGTCTTTAAGATGAGTGGGTGTGGTTCCTGAGAATAAGGTACTTAGCCCACACAGCATAGTACTAGTACTGGCACTTGGTAAGCACAGTCAACCTTGCTTCTTTTCCCCTGCTCCTATTCGCGAATGCAGGGAGGAACGGAACGTTTGGGAAATCCTCAAAAAAAGGGAATTCCTTTTTTTTTTTTTAACAATAGAGAATATGGAGATCTCAATATTTCACTTCTAGGTTTATCTGTGAGGGAAAAAGTTAAGTTATGGACTGAATGTTTGCGTCACTCCGAAATTCATGTTGTGACTCTCCCTCTCTCCCATGTGATGGTATTGGGAGGTGGGCTTTCAGGAGGGAATCAGGGTTGGGGGAGGTCATGAGGCTGGAGCCCTCGTGAGTGAGCTCACTGCCCTAATGAGAGTCCCAAGAGAGCTTGCTCTCTCTTTCTCTCTCCCTTGTGTCTGGATATAAAGATAGTGGCAGTCTGCAACTCAAAAAAGGGTCTCCCAAGACCTTGAGCATGCTAGCACACTGATTTCGATTTCAAACTTCCAGCCTCCAGACTGTACAAAATACATTTCTGTTGTTTAGAAGCCACCCAGTCTGTGATACTCGGTTATAGCTGCCTGGATTGTCTTAAGACGTCAGTGGTTTTGCATTCTCTGCCTCGAGCAGAAGAAGCAGAGCTCCTATAACCAGCCAAGCAAAGATGCTGCGAAATGCATCCCCTGAGTTATTCATATTGGTACCTAAACAGCAACCGACTCAGGAGCAACTGAAGCCTCAACACGCCACGAGCATACGCACCCACATGTGCAGTGATTAAGAGCATAAGCCTTGGAGTCTTGCAAATCCGGGATCAAATCTGGGCAAACGGCTTGGCCTTTGAGCTTCCCCCTACTGAAATGGGGATAATCATATTGTCTACGGGCGAGAATTGTTATGAAGATCAAAGTTAACCATGTATGCGTAGCCAGATTGAAACCACGACCCACAAGTTCCAGTCTGGAAGCCAGATGGTAAATGCTTTCAAACAAGGTTTTTTGTTCATTCAACAAACATTAATCAGATACCTAGCATGTTCCCAACACACTATTTTTAGTGTCTTGGGAAAAATAAGAAACGCATAGCCTCTGCCATCCAAGAGCTTACAATTAAATGATGCAATAACAAGCAAATCATAAAACGGCAGTTTATTTGTAAAGCCTGCCTTGGCACTGAGCGATTATGTGGGCAGAGTGGTAAAGAGTGCTATTTTTTTTTTAATTTTAGAAGAGAGAGAGAGCGAGCATGCATGCATGCATGCATGCAAGCAAGGGAAGGGGCAGAGGGAGAGAGAGAGAGAAAGAATCTTAAGCAGGCTCCCCCACACTCAGCGTGGAGCCCAATGCGGGACTCAATCTCATGACCCTGGGTTCATGACCTGAGCTGAAATCAAGAGTTGGATGCTTGACCGACGGAGTCACCCAGGCGCCCCAAAAGTGCCATTATCGATGAATAACGTCCATTAGCAGCAGGTGAGGAGAGCGGTCCAGGACAAGTAACTAACTAACTTTGGGCGCACCTGTGGGGGAGTGCAGGGTAGGTTCAAGGAATGGTCCATTTAGCTATTGCATGCACCGAGAGGAGAGACCAAAGATTAACAGGACTGGAATATGTAAATCCACAAATGTCCCTTCAAGGATTCTGCATTTGGTACTGAAAGCATAGGGGTTAATCAAGGGATTATTGGTGAATGTTCTCAAGTAAGAGAAGACCATGGAAACTATTGTCCAAATAAATGTCACCATTTTACTTGGTCCTGTTTTGGGAGGCAGAACAGATTGGGGGGGGGGCATACTGATACAATAGTTCTTTGGTTTGTGCCCCAAGGACGATCTGTCGTCTATTTGATCATGAATTAAGGTAGCTACTAACCTGGGATGAGTGGGAAAGCAAGAACACGTCTTTCTTTCAGGAGTGGGAAGACAAAGAGGGGCTGGGGATGAGGACAGTGGGACACTTGTCCATGGGAGGTCCCCAGACAGGAAGTCACCACCCCTCAGGGCTGGGAGTTAGAACCAACGGCAGGCTGACCAACACGTGCATAAAGATGGGAATCATTTTCATAAAACCGTCCCAGCTGAGCGTTCAGAGATTTCCGGAGAGTGAAATCAAATCAAGGCAAACCACAAAAACAAAACTAACATTTACTGAGGATTTGCTGTCAGCCAGCATCTTACACATACCCTCACCGGATCAAAACAGTTCCTTGGAGAGAGGCAGGAGCCCCGCTTTCAGATATACGGACCCTACATTCCGGAGAGGTTAGGTGGCCTGCCCGTGTTTACTCGGCTGGGGAAGATAGGGGCCAGCAGGTGCATCTTCACGTCCTCCAGGCCCGGCGACCACCCTGCCCCCCCTCAACCCTCCTGCTCTCCTGCCCTCCTGCCCACACCGCCTGACAAGGAAGAGGACCTTGCTCTCAGCTAGCTCTGCTGCGAATCAAGGCGCTCTCAGGAAGGCTCAGATTCGTCCAGCTTGGGTCACATGTCCATCCTAAACCAATCACAGAAACAGAGGGATGGCTGTCCTGATTGGCCAGCCTGATTGGGTCGTGTGCCCACCCCCACGGTGCTCATGGTGGGAGTGGCAACCTGATAGACAGCTCTACCAGAACCAAGTCAAGCGACGATCCCCACAGGGAGGGAAGCTGGGTGGTTAAAACAGTGTCTACCACAAAGACGGTATATAGAGTGCTGGGGCACCAGATGCTGTTTTAAGCCCCTGTGGCAGTCACCACTGATGCCACATTACATATCGTCTTGGTGCACCAGAGTTCACCTGCCGCTGTGGACAATTCCTCGGTGCTGACAGCTTCCCACTTGAGCACCTGCATTAGTCTGTCTTCCTCTGGCCTCCAGTGCCATAGGGCCAAGGGCACTAAGGTGACCCACAATTACTATGGTGGGAGGGGCGGGGATAACACCCCAAGGGTGGGCAGCCTTCACCATGGAGGATGGAGCCAGTGGATAAATGCCCAGATTCCTTTTACTCCGGTGTCATGATTCAGGGGCATGTTCCACGCAGAATCTCAAATCTCTAAACTGCCCACAGGGGTACCTTACTCATTAGCACACCCTTATTGGTCATTGCTAAGAATACTGCTATTTTTCCTTCCTGATCTCATTCTCCTCACTCCCCAACTCCTGCTTCTTGACACCACCTTCTATATTTTTTAAATGTTTCTGTATTTATTTTGAAAGAGAGAGAACAAGCACGAAAGAGAGAGAGAGAGAGAGAGAGAGAGAGAATCCCAAGCAGGCATCACGCTGTCAGCACAGAGCCTGATGTGAGGCTTGATCTCACGAACCATGGATCATGACCTGAGTCGAAATCAAGAGTCAGACGCTTAACTGACTGCGCCACCCGGGCTCCCCAACATGACCTTATAAATAAATGACTGTACCCAAATCAGTATCTTGGGGGCTACTTTGGAGAAAATAGCATTTTTGATATATTAACTTACCAAATACTTACAACAACCTCATAAAGTAAGTGATACGATTCCCCTTTTACTGATGACAAAGTGAAGCCCAGAAGTTAAGTAAAATGCTCCACACTACACGTAGCAACTGAGTTTCCAGCATTTGGGCCCAGAAATCAAGCTAAGCCCTCTCTAATGCCCAAGTCAAGTCACTGAAAATGCACAATACCACTTAACATGGTGGAAAAAAAAATTATCCAAAAGCCAAGCCAGTGTCAATTAAAATGGCTTCTGGGGCCAGCCCTTCTCAGCTTTTCAAACACCTGTCCAGGGAGCAAGAAGAAATTATTGCTGTCTTCTTGACTCTGGAGAATTCTATCCAAGGCCAGCAGGAGGAGGCCCAGCAGCCTGATGAATCAGAAAGCTGTGCCGGGAAGCAGGGAGTCAGACCAATGCCCACATCGCAATACGTTTGATCTCTTCATCCTCTGCAAAAACAAGCAATCCTTTGCAAAAACAAGCATAAATCCCTATTGACTGAGCCCCAGCTAATGCTCAGTGGACTGCTGATATTAAGAGCTGGTCTAACAACCGTCTTTGTTTGGCAGCAGAGGTCTGGATGTCCCAATGACCCTTTGAGATTAATCAAGTAGTAAGATTAGAAGTCAGCCTACCATCAAAGTGAATGAAGTATTTAACTCAATGAATTAAAAAGATATCGAAATCTCCGGTTCTCAATCAGGGGCAATCTGCTATCTATCTATCTATCTCTGCTAAGGTAAATATTATTAAGGGGACTCGATTCCAGTCTACAGATATTAATTAAGCTTTTGCTATGCGCATGGAACTGTTTTATGTACTGGAAAGGATTCAGAGATAAATAGAGCCCGGCCACTGCTGGCAAAAAGCCCATTGTGTAGAAGACGGAGGGAGAAAGGGGCCCAATCAACCAGAGAAGGCTAGCAGCATAAAAGGGAGAGATGTGTAGGGCTCCAGGGCGCAAAATCGGGAGAGGTGGTATTTGTACAGTGGATAAGAATGTCTCTGTGGAAGGGAAGTGACGGACACCCTAAGGCTTTTCCTGCCAAGAATTAACTGCACCCTACTCACAGCTCGGTGGTCAAAAAGCAGAGGCTCTAAAGACAGATGCACTAGGTTTGAACCCTGACTCATATGGTTGCCAGCTGTTGACCTTAAACAAATTATGTGTTTAATCTCTTGCGTTGTTGTCTCCTCTCTAAAGGGGAATGACAACACTAAAATGTTATCAGGTTATGGTGTGTATTACACGAGTCAATAGATGTATAAGTGGGTGCCTGGTGCATAATAAGCACTTGTAATTCTGGCGTGTTTTGTCAGCTGCCCCTGATTTTTCCGGTGGGGAATGACCCCGCCTTGTGCGTTGTTTCGGGCGTCTGGTAAATCAAGGTGCCCTTCCCTCCTCTAGCCATATGGGACTCATGACCTAGGGAAAGCTAAATGGATGTTCGCCTAGTAATGTGAAGTTTAGGAAGAGAAACGCAAGCTCAGGAAAGTCAATGGAGCACAGCGTGCTGAGGGTGGAACCCTAAAGAGCCTCCCCGGACTCCCTACGACGCAGATCCCCAAAGCCGCCATATCAGACTGGTCTTGCATCTGTGAGCATTCCCACACATAGCGTTTAAGCAAGCCAGACCTGATCTTTATTGCAATCAAATAAAGAACCTTCCCCGATTAAAAGGGGGTCTTTGAACTGGACCTTGAATAACTCAGTAAGGTTGTAACAGGGATAGTTCATGTTCCTAGCAGTATATTCCCTATTTCCCAAAGGAAAGTCAGGACATAAAGCCTGGCAAAGGATGATCATTGCACATCAAGAAAAAGAGGCAGTGTTAGAGACAAAGTGGGCATGCCAGAATAGAAGCGCTTTGGAAATATCCAAATTTTTAATTGGGATGCAATGGTCAAATATTTGAAATACAAAAAAATAGAGCCAACCTGTGCATGATACAAAAGCAGTATTTCCCAAATTTCTGTTATTTGCATACCAACATTTTTGTGATTTTTGTCATACCTGGACCCAGAGTATCATTAATATTTTTCTTAATATTATATATATATACACATATATCGCATATAGTTATATGTATACAGCTATATTACATATAACTATATCATTAATATTATATAATTAAGTATATCAATATTGTTCTTTAAATAGACTCACTTTTAAATATTAATTTTTAAAAATTCTATTGCTACTATAAATGGAAAATATGCATCACTCGCCATGAAAAGAAAGTAATCATAGACATTAACATAATGGAGGCAGGTTAGGGACCCCCACTACCCAAATATGGGGTGATTCGCACATCAAAATAAATAATGATAGGGGCGCCTGGGTGGCTCAGTTGGTTAAGAGGCCGACTTCGGCTCAGGTCATGATCTCACTGTCTGTGAGTCCGAGCCCCACGTCAGGCTCTGTGCTGACGGCTCATCAGAGCCTAGAGCCTGCTTCGGATTCTGTGTCTTCTTCCCTCTCTGCCCTTCCCCAGCTCAAGCTCTGTCTCTATGTCTCTCAAAAATAAATAAACGTTAAAAAAATAAATAAATAAATAAATAAATAATGATAGTAATGGACTATAAACCATGATAAAAATTTAAAAATCTATGAGTCCACCAATAAAAAATAATTACAGTTGAATGGTGACTAATTAATACAAAAGGAATGTTATAAAATCAATTGGTGAAATTTTGATAAAATCAGGTTATTCATCTAGACCTAAAATAGTTCCCCACAAATTACATGTTAATTACAAAGTAAAAAATGATAACTTTATGGCGAGAAATCTAGCATCAAAGGCAATAGCATCAATATGGAGAAACATATTCTCTCTGAGGAGGGCACAATATTGCCTCGATCATATTCCTGCCAGAATGTACAGAACTGGATTTATTCATGAGGAAATGCCAGACAAATCCAAACTGAAGAACATTCTAAACAACAAAAACAAAAATGGGACTGTACTCTCTAAAAATGGAAAGACTGAGGCGTCCAGGTGGCTCAGTCAGCTAAGCATCTGACTTCGGCTCCAGTCATGATCTTGCGGATTGTGAGTTCAAGCCCCGTGTTGGGCTCTGTGCTGACAGCTCAGAGCCTGGAGCCTGCTTCAGATTCTGTATCTCCCTCTCTCTCTGCCTCTCCTCTGCTCACACTCTGTCTCTCTCTCTCTCAAAAATAAATGAACATTAAAAAAAAAGGCTAGATCAATAGAGCTAAAGAGAGGCTGAAGAACTATTACAAATTACTAACAAGGTAAGAAACAGGACAATTAAAGATAATGGGGCGATCCTGAGTTGAATCTGGACTGGGGTGGCAGTGCGGGGGATGGAGCTGTAAAGAATATTATTGGCCCACTGATGGGATTGAATATGAACTGCAAATTAGATAACAGCATTGTCTCAACATTATATTGCCCGATTTTGATCATTTTTGCATTGTGTCTCTGTGAGAGAAAGTCCTGGTTCGTACGAAAAACACATTAGTACTTTAGGTATTAAAGGGGAATAATGTCCCCGAAATTCACTCAAATGGTTAAAAAAATATATGGAGGGGTGCCTGGGTGGCTCAGTCGGTTAAGCGGCCGACTTCAGCTCAGGTCATGATCTCACGGTCTGTGAGTTCCAGCCCCATGTCGGGCTCTGTGCTGATGGCTCAGAGCCTGGAGCCTGCTTCAGATTCTGTGTCTGCCTCTCCCTCTCTCTCTCTCTCTCTCTCTCTCTCTCTCTCTCTCTGCCCTTCCCCTGCTCATGTTATGTCTCTCAAAAATAAATAAACGTTAAAAAAATTTAAAAAAATATATATGGAGAGACAGAAAGAGAGAGAGAAAAGGACAGAGATTATTATAAAGGAAATGGGGCAAAATGTAACCGGCAGGTGAATCTGCGTGGCGTGTATGAAGGAGTTCCTCACATTATTCTTTGTAACTTTTCTATGAGTTGGAAATTATGTCAAAATAAAAAATTACCAAGGGGTGCCTGGGCGGCTCGGTCAGTTGAGTATTGCACTCAATCTTGGCTCAGGTCATAATCTCACAGTTCATGGGTTTGAGCCCCACGTCCCACTCCGCACTGGAGCATGGAGCCTGCTTGGAATTCTTTCCCTCTCCCTCTCTCTCTGCCCCTCCCCTGCTAGTGTGCTCTCTCTCTCTCTCTCAAACAAACAAACAAACAAACAAACAAACATTAGAAAGATTCTCTGTCAGGGAGCCTGGGTGGCTCAGTCAGTTAAGCGTCCGACTTCCGCTCAGGTCATGATCTGGCAGTTTGTGGGTTCAAGCCCCGCGTCAGGCTCTGTGCTGACAATTCAGAGCCTAGAGCCTGCTTCGCATTCTGTGTGTGTGTCTCTCTCTGCCTCTCTCCTGCTCCTGCTCTGTTTCTCTCTCTCTCTCTCTCTCAAAAATAAACATTAAAAAAAATTAAAACAAATAAATTAAAAAGATTCTCTCTCTCTCTCTCTCTCCCTCTGCCCCTCTCCCCTGCACACTCACACTTGCTCTCTAAAAAATATAAAACAAAATTTTTTAAGTTACCAGAAAATACTAAAAAAACCTAATATAATAAAACCTTATTAGAGTCTAGGTGAAAACTATTGTCTATGGGAGTCTCTGGGCTTGAGGTCGGTTTCTTGTGGATAAAAAAGAGATTCGCAAGTTTCGGAAAGATTTTAAAAGACATCCATACCAACATCAAATTAAAACTGTGTCCTCGCCACCATCATCAAGATCATGCCATAACTGTGTGATCCAGGGCTGTTAATACAGGTGGCCCCACGGCGTGACTGTCCGGCCTGAGGGAAAGCTGCTCTCAAGCAAACAAGGCTTATGGAAGCTTCGATCTGCAGGGGGGCTGGAAGGGGCGAGGCGGGCGGCCAGGACAGCCCGACTTTCCTGAGACGACATGCCAGTGTATGTAATTGAATACCCTGGTTCCATCTCTAAGAAACGCACTTTGCGCCCCACGGTTTTGAAACAGATCTCACTTCTGGGTGGCGACCATGTTTTCCACAGGCAGGCGTTTCTATTTCAATGCTGGCTAAAGCCGGCTTCAACAATGACTCATCGACAGAAGTTTTGTTTCCTCCACACTAGGAAACTCGGATGGAAAGAGAAACCATCTGTCAGCCACTTCTGTAGCTTGCCGCTCGCGGCCAAGCATCTGCAGTCCCCAAACTGAAATAGAATCCCCCAAATGGTCCCCCAAAGAGATCCCGGTACGTTGAGAGGGCTCAGTTTTAGTGGTACCAAAGCATCCTGAGAAGGAAACCACGGCTCTGCCCACTAAGGATTCTGCCGTGGTGCTGGAAACACCCTCAGGGAGTCCCAGCATCATCCCCGCTAATGTTTGTGGCTCTGGATCTCACCAAGGCAAGCCCCGGAAAAGCACTCTGCGCGGATGACTTCACTTACTCCTCTCACTATATGCACCCGTTTTACAGATGAAGAAACCGAGGCACGGAGAAGTTAAATAACCCACTCTGATTCAACAGCCAGCTGCGTGGTGCCAGGATTCACATCCAAGTCGGCTTCCGGAGTCCGTGTGCTCAACCCGCATCAGCCACTAAGCTGTGCTGCCCGGCGGGAAATAAAAGAGGCACCTTGCTGGGGAGTTGCCGGCTGAAATCCAGGCTGCCCACTTAACACTGAAGTTCAGGTACGGATAACATTTTAGTATAAGTAGGTCCCAAATATTGCATGAGATAGACTTATACTAAAATACTGTTCATTGTTTATCGGGAATACAAGTGCCAACGGGCATCCAGCTCGTATTTTTATTTGCTGAGTTTGGCCACCATAAATACGGTGGAGACCAAACCCACCACCTCTGGCTTCGAAAGCGTGTGGCTTCACTATCGGGCCACAGGGTTCGACTCTACCAGGGGGACCCAGATCTTCTGGAATCTCCCAAAAAATCTACATGCCCAATCGTTTCAGAACTTCTTAGGGGTGAGAGGGCGGTGGCGGTGTATGAATTCCAGAAAGGCGTCCGAGTCCCACAGGCAATTATTATTAGGAACCAAGGAGCACCTGTGGGCTGAGCCTGCAGCACTGGGTCTGGAGTACAAGACAGAGAAAGCCAAGCCGCCTAAAAAATCACTCTAAGTTTGGGGACGTAACACAATACACATTTGTTATTTCATCGTGTTCATGGATCAGGATTCCGGACATCACGCTGTGGAGGCCTCGCAGGTCATAATCACGGTCAAGCGGGCTGTCCTCCCCCTGGACTCCAGGGCCCTCCTCCACACTCACGCACGCATCCGCCCTCCCACAACAGGGCAGCTTATGTCTTTCAAGGTCAGTAGAACAGTATTTCCAGCTTGACGGAAGGCGGGGACCCTCTTTTATGGGCTCACCTGATTCGGCCAGGCCCACCCAGGATAATCTTCCTATTAGCTCAAAATCAACTGCTCGAGGACCCCAAGGACATCTGCAAAATCCCTTCACCTTTGTCGTATGTAGTATTAATTGAAAGGGAATCACAAGATCTTCCCACAGTCAAGGAGAGGAGGTTATAAGTGGATACGGGGGTGGGGAGGTGGGGGGAGGGTTTGGAGGAACCATTGCCTAGAACTGTCCCTGTCACACTCTCCAGCTATCCAGTTCCTTTTCTGCAAAATTCGAGTAAGAGCACTCACCTTACACCATTGTTGAGAGAATTAAATGGGAAATCCTAGAGAATGAGCAAAGCACAGCTGATTCTTCCTTAAGAAAAATAGCAAAAGCCTACAAATGAATGTTCTCTGGGGCAAGCAATGAAAACAGTTGGATGGCCCCAATTACTGTAGCAACTAAGCCTGTGGCTCTGAAGACAGACTACAAGGATTTCAGAAATCCTGGCCCCATCACGACTTGGCCCCATCACGACTTGGGCCCTCGGGCCAGTCCTGGGATCACCTCGTGTAACTGTAATCACATTCCTTACACACAGAAGGAGGATGCTAACAGCTGCTGGCCGTTGAGCTGCCGGGAGATTTAAATGAGATTATGCACATAAAGCACTTAGTGCAGAGTTTGGCTGATGGAAGGGCTCAAACACCGCCGATTCATGGGCATAGCAAGACAACCTTGGCCTTAGTAAAGGAAGGACATCTCAAAAGAACACAATGCAAATACACATGTCACAAACTTCAAGCCTCTTTATACCGCAGAAAACCTCGTCCCAAGAAGATGTCCTCGAACTTGGACTCTGGAGTGTGTTTCAGGAACATACGCTAATGTGATCAACCTGCACCATAGATTTCTGTTGCACATCGTTGAAAGTCTCTCCTTAGGGCTAGGCATCCTATTTGCTTTTATGAAGCTTTTCAGGAGGAAAAAAAGAAACCGCTTTATTTTTATACCTAAGTAGTGGGAGGGGTCAAGATCCAAGGTGGTAAAATACCAACTACTAACACCGTAGCTCTTTCCGATTTACAACATTACGTAGGATTTCTGTTTCCCGTGTTATTTATCTTTATAATCCATGATCTGTACGATGACCATGCATCATCATCGTGCATAGAATCTGGAAAAAAAAAAAAGCATCAAACAACCTCTGTGTGTGTGTGTGTGTGTGTGTGTGTGTGTGTGTGTGTGGTCTGTGTGAGTGTGTTTGTTGTCGGTGTGTGAGCGTGTGTACATGAAGCTGGAGGTGGCTGGAGCATCTCTGGGCCCATGAGAGCCCCAGAAAGGCTCCTGAGAGAGCCTGAAGGAGTGGTTCTCACACTTGGGACGCACTTGGCAATCACCCGTGGCTGGTTTTGGCCCGTGCTACCGCAGACTAAAGCACTTCCGGAGAATCCAATTTACAGTCCGGTGATCCCTAGGGATTGGCATTTTTATACACCCCAGCCCCAGGTGGTTCGGCTGCATTTTGAAAAACCCTTCTTAGGAGCCCGGCCCCTCCTGCAACAGGCATGAGCTCTGAGGCTCAGTAGTCCAGGATCACTTCAATCGGGAGGCCCTTTCCACACCTGGCCTCTGTAGGGCAGAGGGGAATGTGTAGTTGGGGGAGGGGGAGGGGAGGTAAGGAAGTGGGGAGAACATGCCACGTAGGTTGTTGAGAGTCTCCAAAGAATATAAGAAATGTTAAAATCTAAAAATATACAGATCTAGGGGGCACTTGGGGGGCTCAGTTGGTTAAGTGTCCGACTTCGGCTCAGGTCATGATCTCATGGCTCCTGGGCTTAAGCCCGTCGTTGGGCTCTGGGCTGACAGCTCAGAGCCTGGAGCCTGCTTTGGCTTCTGTGTCTCCCCTCTCTGCTCCTCCCCCACTTGCACTCTGTCTTTGTCTCTCTGTCAAAATTGAATAAACATTAAAAAATTAAAAAAATAAATATATATATATATATATATACAGATCTAGAGTTGCATGAAAATTATTTTTTCTATCCTATCTGTATTTTTATGACAATGGAGATAAATTCATTTGTCCGTGTGGCCTTTTGTGAACTTCATAGTCTAAGTGTGGGGGTTTTTGTGAAAGAGGCCTCCTTGCTCCCTGTACCCCCTCTCTACTCTCGTGACAAGCCTTACCCTAGAAAGACATTTAAAGCCCCTCAAGGAAGGCGGGGGTCAACCACCCCTACCCCACCAGGGCAGCCAGGCAGGAGAGCTCAGACTTAGCATGATGCTTCTGCCACCTAGTGGTCAAAGACACGCCGCTGATTTATCTTCACCCCTCCTTTCTCAGTCACTGAAGGATCCAACAAAGCTTTGTCAAGCACCTGTGTGCTGTCAGGCACTTTGGCGGGCTCAGAAGGTAAGTAAGACTCTTCTTTTCTGGAAGAAACCCTACCAATCATTTCTCTAAGTCTAGTCGTTCCCAGTGGTGAAATGGAGCTCAGGAGGCAGGGCGAGGAAGTGACTTACTCAAGGTCCCATGCAGGTACCTCTGAAAATGCACCCCAAACATTCTTCCCTCCGGGCAACAGGGAGTGTGAAAGGGGATCACCTGTGGGGTTTCTTTGCTACTACACCTGTCCACGTTGGAAAGGGCCCACTCCTTGCGTTTCATATTCAGAAAGCCTCAGATGGGCTCCTGCGCTGGATTTTTTTAAACTCCACAGATATTTATTTCTTTATATTCCTCTCTCTCTCTCTCTCTCTCTCTCTCTCTCTCTCTCTCTCTCTTTCACACACACACACACACACACACACACACACACGCCCCATAAGTGGGAAACCACAGTTTTAGATCATGAGGCTCTCACCCAGTTTTCTACATGATAATGATCTCTATCCATATGGCATTTTATTTTATTTTATTATTTTTTTAGAGAGAGAGAGAGAGACCTCGTGAATGGGGAAGAGGGGCTAGGCAGAGAGAGAAAGAACCTTAAGCAGGCTCCACACTCAGTGTGGAGCCCAATGCGGGCCTCGATCTAATGACCCTGGGATCATGACCTGAGCTGAAACCAAGAGTCGGACGCTCAACCAAGTGAGCCACCCAGGTGCCCTCCTATATGGCATTTCAGACTTCACAGACTCCCTCCACATCCATTATTGAGTTTGACCTTCACACAACAGTGTGCAAGCTTAATTTCCACCTTGCTGATGAGGAAAGTGGACTTCACAAAGGCTACTTCTGCAGGGTCACCCAGTAATCAGGGACAATCCCCCCATCTCAAGACCCTTAACACATTTGGAAAGTCCTTTCTACCACGTAACTTCATACAGTCACAGGTTCAGAGATCAGGGAATCTTTGAGAGGCCATTATTCTGTCTCCCGTGAATGTTTTGTTGAAAGAACACACAAGATCCACCAGCATTCACTTAGCATATTCTGTGTGTCAAGAACCAGAGAAGCAAAGATGCTAAGAAAGGATAGAGTGCTTCCTCTCAAGATGTTTCCTTCGGGAAGATCCAGGTAAACCACCAACTGGAACAGAAACATTCCACAGTGCTGTGATCTTGGTGCCGGTCTCCAAGTACGTTAGCAATATTTACCTAGGTCTGCAGCTATTCTCAGAACATTGTCACATATGAACCGTACAAAATAGGCCTATAACAGACAGGTACTATGTGCCTTTCAGAGACCAGAAAGCTGGGGCTCGAAAAGGTGAAGTGTCTAAGGTCAGACCATTTGTAAACAGTGGAGCCAAACGACTATTAATCCCCACATTTCACCCCAAAGTCTTATCCCATTGCATGACGGGGGACCCAGGGAAAGACCCCCAGGATAGGATCCTTGACTCCTACAACCTCCAGTTTGGTCCCATCTACAAAATGGAGTTGTATCAGCTAGGATTCTTTCTGCTGCCAAGAACTCAAACTAGCTTAAGGGGGAAGACAAAGCAAACTGGGGAAGAGGCAGGATTTCATTGGCTTATATAATTTACAAGCTCCAAAGTTATGAGAAAGTAAGCTCCAAGCAGGAAGAAGCCATATGTCTTTTGCATTTTGGTATTCCCCATGTGGGGCCCAGTGCCTGGTACATAAAGTAGGTACTTAGAGCAGATGTCCTCATTGGTGATCCCCGGTGAATCACACCTTTGCATAATTCCATCCCCTCGACCGGGGGCAGAGCTTGTGACTTGTTTCTAACCAAGGGGATATGGCAAACGTTTGATGTCATTCCCCAGATGAGGTTACATTGTATGAGTCTCCATCTTAGCAAACTGGAGCAAAATATTCTCCTTTCCAGGAAGTAATTACTGTGTGGTGAGTGCACCTGTGAGGGGCCACACAGCTAAGAGCTGTGGGTGGCTTTGAGGAGCCGAAAGTGGCCCCTGGCCAACAGCACTGAAATAGGACCTCAATCATACAGCTCCAAGGAAGCAGATCCTGCCAGCAACCTGAATGAACATGGAAGAGGTGCATCTCCAAGCAAGCTTCCAGATGAGAACACGGCCCAGCTGATGCCTTGATAGAGTCCCCTGAGCCAAGACCAGCTGAGTTTTGACCCCTGCCCATGAAGACTGAGATAATAACTTAATTTTGTGGTACTATGTTACACAGCAATAAGAAATTAGACAGTAGTCATAAATATTTGCTGAAAACCAGAGAGCTAAGAGAGGGAAAGGGAGGAAATGGGAGAGATAAACAGTAAACAGCAGGTTGTTTCTGGAAGACATTTGACTTTAGCACAATTAAATAACAGAACCTCAAAAGACGTTGGCAGATTGGTTCTCTCTCTCTCTCTCTCTCTCTCTCTCTGTCTCTCTCGTGTGTGTGTGTTAGGTGTGTGTGGATGTGTAGATGGCATGTGAATATTTCTCCACCAGTGACTATCTATTTAGCAATCTCAACAGGGGGAGATCAAGTCTCGCTAATAGCTCTGCTGGCTAAGCCCCAGAGAGAACTCTGGCCTGGCCTGGAGATAAATGTTCTGGTTGATCATATCTGGTTTACTGGGCCCCCCCTCTGGAATACTGACATGGGAGCTGTTCGTCTCTACCCAAAGCACAATTACTTTCTTCCAGCATAGTAACTAGGAGGAAAAAAAATATCAGTTTATATCCATCACAGGGGATAATAAATTATACCTCACATGTAGTTGTGAGCATTCATTGAGAATATATATAATGGTTCTCAAAAGTGTAGGTCAGGAAACACAAGGATTTAAGCTCCACGCAGGCAGAGATTTTGTCTGTGTGGTTTACTGTCGTATCTCTGCACCTAGAACATATCCTGGTACATGGCAGGACCCAACTGATAGTCATAAATGGACAAATCTGAAAGAGAGATGCAGACAGGACCATATTCCAGTTAGACTAACCAGTGGCCTTCCCATTCAGTCCAGCAAACCAGGTCTGACACATGTCCCCTTCACTATCTATTCTCTTTGACTTGACGAGCCTCCGGAATGACACTATTATTCCAGAGGAAGCAGTTAAGGAGAATGACTCCTAAGTTATGAACATGAGCCACAATTATATCACTAAACTCAGGCCCTGTTTCTAGGAGAGTCCAATTAATATTTAATCAAGGCATGTCAGTTATATAAAGTAAAGGAGACCCAATTTCCCTGTTACGGGACTTCTCATTAACAGCAGAATATTCCATTTGCTAAACACCCAACATCTTGCTTTATTCAACAGTTATGTCCAACAAGTCAACTGAACATTCCTGGGACAGATTTACAAATAAAAATCCATGAAAAACTGAAAAGTTTACTTCTCACAATGATTCCTATTGATCAGAAATAGGGGAGAAGGGGGGCACCTGGGTGGCTCAGTCAGTTAAGCATCCAGCTCTTAATTTCGGCTCTGGTTACGATCTCATGGTTTCTGAGTTTGAGCCCCACATTGGGCTATGTGCTGACAGTGCAGAGCCTGCTTGGGATTCTCTCTCTCTCTCTTCTCCCTCTCTCTCTGCCCACCCCAGCTCTCTCTCTAAAGTAAATAAACTAATAAAAAAAAAAATAAAGAAAAAGAAACAGGAGAAAAGAACAAGCAAGGGAGAGCAGGGCAGGAGAACGAACTTCTTGGAGTCTCTTAGGCCATATCCTGCATCCTTAGTCCTGAATCACGAGACTTGCAGTCGAGCAAAAGATACAGGCACTGATAAATAACAAACTACCCGAATTACAGTGATTGGTGTTCCAAAGAGATAGAACCCAACCTTGTATACCGCCCAGAGCTAAAACGAAAGCTATGACGCGGCCGAAGAAGACCTTTGATGACTGAAGTGAAGATCTGGAAGATAAGTTGGATTTTGTCATGGAGAGAGTTTGTGGCAAACCCTACTGGTTGTCTACCCACTTTTCCACTTTTTCTTGCTGACAGAACCCAGTTTTGTTCAAGAATGTGGTAGTGTGCCCTTCCCATATGAGAAAGCGGATCAGCCATTCTAAGGATAACCGTACAGCCCAATTCAGGCCAATGAAACATTAAGGGGGAATCTTCTAGGGGACGTCTGAGAGCAAGCTTCTTCACGTGATAAAAGGGAGGCATGTGAGGACTATCTTTCCACAAAGCCCCTGTCTCTGTTTTCAGAGTATGCTGTGAAGATGTGATGCCTGCCGCGACTCTAGCCAATTTATAACTGAGGAGAAGGCCCAGGGAATTGTAAAGACGCTAGACCCACACCCAGTGGTGAGCCACTGAGCCCACCCTGGAACCATCTCCCTCTAGATCTCTTATTATGTGAGAAAAAATATAACCCCATTTGTTCCCAGTGCTGTTACATACAGCAGCATATCCCCTAACTGCTTCAGCTTTATAGCATGACTGTCAGGATTTTAGAAAGGATTTTTACATCTGTTGTGGGTAACAAACCTCCTCAAATCTTAGGGGCTTTAAATAACAGCTATTTCACCTACTCAGAATTCTGTGGATCTAGTGCTCTGTAACAAATTAGTCCAAAATTTAGCAACTCAAAATGACAACATTTATTATCTTACATGGTTTCTGTGGGTCAGAAATTCGGGAGTGGTTTAGCTGGGTGGGTCTGGCTCAGGGTAGACCTCTTCGTAGGACTGACCAAGCGTCTTCATGACATGGCAGCTGGCTTCTTGCAAAACAAGAAATCAGAGAGAGAAGAAGTAGAAGCTGTAATACGTTTTATGACCTAATCTTGGAAGTCCATTTCCAGAACATCTTATTCGTGACCCAGGTCAGTTCCTGCTCATTATTAGAGGGGACTATCCAAGTGTGTGAACACCAACAAGAGAGGACCATCCATTGAGAGTCATTCTGAAGACTGGCCACCATCCAGCCTCTAATTATGTCATCAGACAGGGTTCAACCAGCAAAGCCAAGCCATGATGAGATATACCTGTGTACAGACACACACACACACACATTAAAAGGATTGCTGCAGGGATCTGACCTTATTCAATAGTGAAAACTAGTTGGGCAGTCTCTGTAAGGCAGTGGTCTTCATGTCTGAGGTCCTTGGGTCGGCCATGAGGAAGGGAAGATGAAAATTAAGTGAAAGAGTAGGAAAATAAGCTAGAACCCATGAGCACACACCAGAACCCTGATCAATCTCTCACTGCCTCCTACTCTGATGCTGTGGGTATTTTGCAGGGGGAATCTGATACCTCACCGTAAGCCAAAGAATACAGGGAAGGGAATTCTGGGAGATTGTTGAGCCAGGCTGAGTCAACATCTTTCAAAGCCCTGCTGGTGGTTTACCTTTTAAGAAATAGTGACGAGGACAGGCTCAAGAGGCTTATGGGGAACTGGGGATGTTCACCTTGCCTTATCTAGGTACTAGTAGCATGGCCAGATTTAAATTTTATGAAGAGTCAGAAAGCCGTATACTTGCAATTTGGGTGCTTTTCTGTGCATATGTTATACTTCAATAAAATGTTTACATTGAATTACGATGTATGTTTTGTGAGAAGGCTTAGAAAACCAAAGAGGCAAAAGGAACCATAATCTCAGCACCCTATAGTAACCATTATTAGTATTTTGACTTATCCCTAATTTATACAGACACCCATATTCACGCATACCTGTTACTTCCTGCCCCATAAGTTCTGGTTTATAACTGCTTTTTCCCCCTTTAGAAATATACTACGAGCATTTTCCACGTCACTCAATATCCTTTTATGGCAGAATTTTAATGATGGCTTAGAAGTCCAAGAGATTAATCCCCTTCAAATAATCCTTTTTCAGTTTCTGGTTGGAGAAATAATTCTTTTCCTTACTCCTAAACTGTCAATAGACCCAAGCCAGGACTGTTTGTTCCTTTATTTCCAACAAGGCATACTCATGGCAAGCAGTGGGTTTTTCAACTGCAATCCCAGATATCTGGTATATTTTGGAGAGTGGCCTCGTCTCCTGGGGCAGAAGTAAATTATAGAAGGAAGCAGGCGTGGTGAATGTGGGTCTTTCAGAGACATCGGCCTGTCTCCTGGACTTGCCGTCTCCACACCCAAATAAACAGGCTCTGGGAATATTTCCTGTCTGGTTTCCACTGGAAGGAACTCTTCAGCAAAACCCAGCATCCAGTGAAAATTGGATGGCCCCTCTCTGCTCGCCGGGGGAAAGCAAGAAGCTGAAAAAGTCTCCTGAGATGAAAAGCAGACACTCATAAAACACTGACTCCTTACCTGTTTACCAGACATTCAAAATGGATGTGCCAGTGGTTTCCTGAAAGCAAAGAAAAGCCAGTTCATATTCTAAAGCCTTAAAGGCTTTTGCCTTTGAGAAAAAGAGCAGTGTTTTCTAGACACCAACACAGCTCTCCAGTAAGCTGCCATCTTGTTTCCTAACCCGAGGGACCTCT
Source organism: Paguma larvata (assembly GCA_030068075.1). Taxonomy (NCBI): domain Eukaryota; kingdom Metazoa; phylum Chordata; class Mammalia; order Carnivora; family Viverridae; genus Paguma; species Paguma larvata. The sequence continues at coordinate 51,344,509 of CM057841.1, forward strand.
CCACGTCTCTAAGAAAAGATATAACATTGAAATCTGCTTCTTACATACTTTTTTTCCTGGTTGGAAAATGGACACATCTGTTTTAAATCGAGTTATGTATAATGATGGCATTTGAGGCCTTATTAGATGATATTTGTTAAGCGAACACAGAAATATCTTAGTCCTGCCTTGGTCCACCAAACCCTCCTCCTTCATGCATGAAGGACAATGGCGAATGGACACGAGGACTGACGTGGCCAGTACAGAGCTTGTCCCAAACTCCACTACAGAACACTCCACAGTGTACTGGGCTAGGACACAGAAACTTGTCCCAAATTTAAGAGCTTCTGTATCCGTCTTAGCCCAGACCCGCCGCCTTACCACCATCCATGCAGTTGTATATTACAGAGAAGTAAAGAGATGAAAAGAAGTGCTCACAGGAAGAAGCAAAGAGACAGCCATTCCCATGTGGAATCCTTTGAAGAATTAGTGACCCTGCCTACTAGACCACGTGGTCCAATCTGCATCCTGAAACTGACTCTTCTCTTATCCCTCCAGCCCCATCGCTGTTCCCTCCCCCTGGGAAGGAGACAAGCTAAGGCGTTCTCCTCTTTTCCCATCAAATATAATTCACACTATGTATCAAGAACCTTAAAATATTCATCCCATTTTGGCTCAGTAATGTTGAATATCACTAATGCTTATTATAGGCTAAATGTTGTTCTAAGGAAGCACTTTACAAGTATTAATCAAAGCCCCATGGCAAGCTTATATTTTAAATGCTACTATTTTCTCCTATTTTATAAATGGGGAAACCAAAGAGTGGGGGAGTTGAGAAAACTGCCCATGATCCAAGAGCTGGTGGCGGCGCCTACATTTGATCTCAAGCAATCTAGACTCCAGTCTATGTTGTGAAGCATTAGACTATGCTGCCTCTCAGCATAAGTCCATTTATAGAACAGGGTGCCCTAAAAAAAATAATCCAGAGTACAGAAAAAAAATTAACACACAAAGATGTAGATCTCAACCTTATGTATAACGAAGGAAAAATTGGAAATTAGTTAAACCACTGGAGCAAGTTTGATAAAGTAAGGTGCATGAAATAGTATGAATCCATTAAAACGACGTGTAGTAACTTGGATCATTGGCCAAGGAACAGGTGTAAACCTGTGGCTACTGCAGACCCACCCGGGGCTTCTACAGAATACAGACAGCAGGGTTCCTCTGCGTCCTCAGCCTGCCTCCCACCGCCCACGGGCTTAGGGAGGAATCAGGAGGCCGGGTTCCCAGCAGAGGCTCTTGGACAACTCACCAAATGACAATCAGCCCCCTCCTCCCAGCCAACAGATGAAAACAGATGAAAACCCAGGGTTCAAACCACTCACCATTCCCATCTATTTAATGAGCGCTGCTAGCATTTGCTTTTGGATAGGCACTGTTGCCAGCATTTCGTGTGTATTCACTAACTCAGTCTCTACCGAGATGGGTACTGTTGTTAGGCTTTCTCTTCCTGTGACATAGGAGATACTGTAGCTGGGGCACACAGCGGAGAAGTTGTAAAGCCAGGATTCACACCAAGGTGGTCTCTTACTAGAGCCTTGAGCCTTAACCACCACACCACACCCCAGCCATTTCCACACAGAGCCTGTGGTGGGAGCATCTTCTCCCCACCAGCCTGTGGGCATGGATGTGTGTGGCCCCGTGGCCAGCACATTCCTGCATTGAGAGGGAGGGATGTGTAAGACTGGGGGTCTGCAAAGAAGATGGGGTAGAAGGAGGGCCTGGGGCAAGAGACTGCGAGGGACAAGATGTGCCCCCACTTTGCACACACACACACACCCTCTACTCTCCTTCCCCTAAAATGCAAGCAGAGACATACATGTAGGGGCAGGAGTTATATGGGAAATTTCTATGCCTTCCCCTTAATTTTGCTGTGAACCTAAAAAAAACAAACAAAAAGCCTACTAAAAAATTAACTTAAATCTCGACTTACTATTTTACTCACTGCAATCTGGTTTCCATGTCTTATGCATTACAGAAATTGCCTGGAGTCATTTTTCTAACTCCCAAGACCAGTGTTTATTTTAGTCCTTTTCCTGTTTTGCTTGACATATTTGCCAGTTCTGTCTCCTCTTTTCTCCCCAAGAACCCTCAAAATATGTGGAATCAATGAAGGGAAATACAGTTTTTCTCTAGCTTTCCCGACCACCGAGTCCCTGTCCTGTCTCTACCCACCTCTTAAGTATCTGAGACCCCATGGATTTCTCTTTGATTCTCCTCTTTCCCTGTAGGAAGATCCTGGCTTCAGACCCATCATCCGGTTCCCACTGTCAATGTATCATTGATTCTCTATGAACAAGTTACTGATTCTCTCAAACAACTCTCTCTTTTTTTTTTTTTACCTCATTCAAGGGTCCACCCATTATTTCCTAGCATCAGCTAGACAAATGCAGCTGAGTGTCCCATGAAAACCTTAAGACCATCTTGTCCAATACCAACCTTGTTTTGCTCCCTCCATCTGCCTCATCTGCTGTTTCTCTTCATTCATCTCAGATCCAATGGAAATATAAGTAATGCCTTATCCATACAATTCATCTACTTGATTGCTTTTCCTATTCTTTATGAGAAACAGATTTCCTTGGTCTACAGACCAGTTCTCTTGGTCTACCCATCAGGTTTTAGCCATGCAGAGTTTCAGCCTCGGGAAACTTTCTGGAGAGACGACCAAAAGGCAATCTACTTTTATGCCATCTAAACCAGATGACATAGCTTGACTGTTTGCTTGAGAAAACTCAAGGGGGAACGCAAGATGGCATTAGTTCTATCACTAAATTTCCACTAGTAAATGGACATGGACTTAAAAGTTGGAAAATTAGTTAATACCCAGAAAGGGAGATTTTTCTCAATGGCTCACTCTGAAATCTGCAGCCATCTTGCTCCGAGCACAGACAGAGTCTGTAAGCCTCTGAATTCTGATGAAGAACAAAGACCTCACTGTTGTTACCTGAAGGTTGAAAACTGTTTCCGCCATGCCCAATGTTGGGAGACCTACAGAGAGGAATTATGAAGGTTTTCCACTGAGGGCTCCCCTTGCTCTCAGTGGAAGGGAGGCAAATACTGACTTATTTGTATTTTTCGACCATGTTGGCAACAGGTCCAGGCAAAACTCACGATAAATTTGAAACGTTGGTACACCTAGGAAAAACAGACCAATGGAATGTTTGCTTTCCTAAGAAAATGCACTGTTCACTTCAGCAAGTACTTGGAAGGTGGGAAAGAGGGGGTAGCCAGATGGGTGCCTGCAGAGGGATGACTTCGGAGTGAAGTCAGTAAGGGCTAGGACATTATTATAATGATGATGGTGATAATGATAATTAATTTATCAATAGAAAGTGCACATATGAAATATCTCTTCCGTACCAGCCACTGTATTGACTGTTTTCAGGGAACCTTCTTAATCTTCCCAATAATGGTGGCAGATGGTCATTATGACCCCCAGTTTATAGGAATGAGGCACTCAGAGAGATGAATGAGCTTGCCCCAATCACATAGCTGGTAACCGAGAGAGCCATGACTCAACCCCAGGTCCATATGATGTCATTTGTGCACTTTCCACTCCTGTGTGCTGCCATGGGAAGTGAGGACTTCGGTGAGGTATCGGTCTGTTCAAGGTCAAGGATGCAGTAGCTTCAGCCACTGTCTGAGAGGGCCCACAGAAGGCCGAGTGGAATGAAGCCAGAAGAACACTTGGTCCTAGAAGAGGGGATGGAGCTGGTTCAAGATGAGCTCACACACTAGAAACCACCTCAGAGAAGTAGCTACCACAGGCCTGGAGCAGAACACAAGACACTCAGGCAGAGGTGGTTGTAACTAAGATCGGGAAGGACCCAAAGAAATGAGAACAATGGTAGAAATAGTATAAATGGAGCAAATCAGGCACAGCAATGTCAGGGGGCCTTCATGGATTAAACTGGGGGCTGTGATCTCTTCTTGCTGGTGACAGAAGAGAGCTAGGGGTAGGGACTTCTGAGCAAAGCAAAACTTCTAGCAGTAGAACTGGCTGCCTTACTGGATAGTGAATTCTCCATTATGAGAAGTGTTCAAAGCAGAGATTTGTCTCTCCCAAACTTGGGACTCCATTGTTCTAATCCCACCACTCCGACTTTACCAGAAAATTTCACACTGATCTCCTAGGTAAGCCCACAAAGTCCTAAATCCCTTCACCACTGGATGGGCCCAATTGAGGAGACCAGCTATTGAAGATTCTAATAAAAGCCACTTAACTTCCTAAGGCTAGGTCCACCTTCTATAAACCACGGATAACAATGCCCTCCTTACAGGCTTTACGTGAAAAATCCTAGCATAGTAGTTAGAATGAGATTAACTGAATCTAAATCACCACTCTCTTTACTCTAAATTCTCTTAGTTGAACCATTTCACTCAATAGACATTTATTAAATGTCTACGACACATTAGTCAATGTGTTAGGCACTAAAATTGTGCTATCCAATATGGCGGTGGTTAGCCACATGGGCCTATCGAGCAGTTCTATTGGACAGTGGGTCCAACTGTTGGTCTAGGAAATCAGCAGAGAAAAGGGCAAGATCTGTGTCCCAGGTAAAAAATGTGAGGGAGACAAATATATAAAATAAGTGTAAACTGTTTAGAAGTTCTGTGATAAAGTATGTTCAGTGTGGGTGCAAATAGGATCAAATCTATAAGGTTGAGTTCGGGGCAAGGGTGAGTCTGAGGACCTTATAGAGATATGATGCCTCATGTATCTATATCATGGTCATTAGGGAAGCCTAAGCTCCTGTGATTGATTACGTACTGTGACAAGATGTGGCTTGCATGTTTTATACGCATGTTCTAGTTTTCTCAACATTCTGTTAAGACAGAGGAGGAAACTACAGTTAGGAGAAATGACAAAGTCTGACCATTGTCACACAACTAAAAAGTAACAGATCTAAAATCTTACCCCCAAACTATCAGAGTCCTTGCTCCTTACCTATATTCAGGGCTATCCTATCCCAGGAAGGTCTTTGAACTCTCTCCCCAACCCCCATCTTCAGTCTTCTCTTCAAATTCCCGGACACTTTTTCCAGTCACAGTTGCAAGTAACAGGCCTAACTATAAATGACACAACTGGTACCCAACCCGTAACCAATCTTTCCTTCAAGCGTTTCAACCTCACCCCGCCTATAATGAGTTCAGTCCTATCGCTCCCCCTAGATTCTGCCCTTGACTCCCTGAACACAGTTTTCAAAGATTTCAGCTGTGAGTATTAACAGAATAGCAGTGATGAGAACAGATGGACTTATTTGTTAGATGCTCTGGAAAACAGCGGCTTAGAGCAACTTTAAAATAGCAGCCGGTGGAATAAACACATCAGTTACACAGGGTGGTCAGGAGACGTGTTGTAAACAGCAATTTATTAAGGAAATTTAAACTCTGGTGGCAGTTTTTAAATCCTCACCAAAACACTTTCCGGCTAAAGACAATATTTTTATAGTTCCTATTCCCTGGCTATAAATGTGTACTTCTTCTTAAATAGCCCTTTCAGAGGCCCCGGTCCAGCCCGAGGGGCGAGCTGATGACATCACTGTGCCCCACAGAAAAGGGATTGTTCAGCCTCCAAGAACACTGAGTGAGGAGGCTTGCCTTCCCCAAGAACAAGGTGGGGACAAGGCCACCTGCCCCCAACACCTTTGATGTGTGTGTAGTCCTTGATGTGATTTTTTTTTCCCAGATCATTCCCATTTTCTCCCCTGCTATTCCTGTTGAGGTTTTGGGGGGTAGAGGCTCACCCAAAGGGGAAGGCCATATCTGGTGTCAATCAGCATTTGGGACAAAGACAAAAATCCTCACGTTAAGAATATTCTCAGATCCAACTCCCACCTTCTCCCAGCCAAATCTGCAGCCATTTCATTTCCAATGGTTTTTCCCTAGAGGAGGATGAAATGGACTTAGAGGCTCAGCGGGAGGAAGAGAAGTTAAAGGGAAGCCCTCATCCCTGTCTGGCCTCAGTGCCAAGCACCTGAAAGCCAATCAGAGCTTGGCACTGAGGCCAGACAGGGAGCGAGTGCTGAGCGGGCTGGTTTCCCAGCATGACTCCACGTGTTCTTGTGTCAAATGAGTCCATCTCTCTACTCTTCCAAGAGGTGAGTTGCTATTTCCTTGGTCAAGTGCCTTGTTGCTGGAGCCTCAGAACAGAGGTAGGAAGGGAGGGAAGCAAAAGCAAAACCATCCTGCCACACATTAGTAAATAGTTATTGAGCAAACACAGTGTGTGAAGTACTGTGCTGCATGCATAGGTGAGCTAACCCAGCAGAGCCCCTGCCCTCTGGGAGCTTACAACCTAGCCAGAGAGACAGACATCCAACCAGTCAATCAATGAAGTAAATATATTTTTAAATGAGTACCGAACTATGAGAAGGGCTATAAAGGAAGCAAGGTACCTTCATGGAGAAAATAGAGTAGGACCCTCCTAGATTGTGCAGATAGAGAAGATACGTCTGAGAAGGTGATCTTCAAGTTCATGTCTGGAGGACAAGAAGAAACCAGTCATACACAAAGTAGCCCTCACTGGGACTCACACCAACGGTTCAAGTTTGGGAAGGAACCAGGCACAGTGACAGAGAAAAAGCAGGTGGAAAAGCACAGTGGGGATGGAAAGAGAGAACAGAATATGACTCAGAGTTGGCAAAAGGTCTCCACGACTAGAGACAGTCACCAAGAAGAACCGGGTGGGTCTCACTGGGCAGGAGGTCTTCAGACACCAAGGTAAGAAATCTGGGTTTCATCGTAATTGCAAAGGTAAGATTCGGAGGGGTGTAAGCCGGAGAGTGACGCTCCCATGAGTGATTACTGTAGGGCATTCACGCGAGTCGGGCAGGGACAGGGTGGCTGAGCTGTGTTCAGGACAAGAGGTCTTGCTGACTTCGGATGGGACGATGGAAGGAAAGAGGAAACACGCACGTGGGGGTAGAAACCACAGCACTTGCTGTTGACAAGGTCGTGAGGAAGGGCATTGCAGGCAAAGGAGGGGCGGGCTCAGGGGGCAGCAAAAAGATGCCTACGGTTTTGAGAAATGTCCACTCGAATGGGCTGGAGACATTAACTGTGCCAGGGGAGCCTCGGGAGGAATGAGCCTTTTTTTTTTTAATTCATGGGATGTTAATGGGAGAAGAATCCAGGATTTCGTTTTAACCATCACCAACTTGAAATGTCTCTGAGACATCGTCGTGTGGGCCACTGCAACCGTGAGTCTATAGGAGGAGATCCAAGTTGAAAGGTAAATGTGGGAGAGACGCGGAGAGAATTTGAAGCCATGGGCAGGATTAAGATCATCTGAGGGAGAGAGCAGAGGAGGTTAGAGCGGCCAGGGGAGAGTCCTGAGGAGTAGCAGGCAGTACAGGCAGGGAAGGTGTCAATCCTCAAATAGTTTTTGTAATTAATTAATTAATTAATTGAGAGAGAGAGGGAGGGAGGGAGACGGTGAGTGGGGAAGGGGCAGAGAACTTGAGAGAGAGAATTCCAAGCAGGCTCCATGCTGTGGGTGTGGAGCCCAACTCAGGGCTCAGACTCACAAACCATGAGATCATGACCTGAGCTGAAATCAAGAGACAGATACTTCACCGACGGAGCCACCCCGGCGCCCCTCAAATATTTCATTATAACAAAAAGCGTGGGCTTCAGCAAAAGTCTTCTCTGTGCTACTGGAATGGTGGATACGTGATATTACATGTCTCTTTGCCAAGACCCACGGAGCTGCACAACACAGAGTGAAACCTAGTGTAAACTATCAGCTTTAGCTGATAGTAATAGATCAACATTCATTCATCAATTATAACAAATACATGACACAAACACAGGACTTTTTTTTTTGGTTTGGTTTTTGGTTTTTCGCAAGATGTTAATAAGAGGAGAAACTGGGGAGGGGGCCAGGGCAAGCTCTCTGTACTTTCTGCTCAACTTTTCTGTAACTAAACTGCTCTAAAAAATAAAGTCTATTAATTTAAAAGGACGAAAGCATAGGCTTTAGAGTCTGGCTAAAAGAAAACAAGTCCAAAAAGTGTCCGAGGTTTTCCTGGAAAGGAAAAAGAGCCCCAAACAATACAGTTTCATTTTGAAGAAAAAAAGACAGCCTTTCCTTACAAGTTTAGTTTGAACACAGCACAGATCAAAGATCCAAGAGAAATCGTTAGTTTTCCATCACTCTTCCGTAACTTGAAATCTCTTCTCCGAGTAAAGGATTCGAGAAGCTGGCAGGAAGTATTTTTGATCAGTCATAAGATCCGTGGTTAAGATATCAATCCTCTTCCCTATTCAAATCCAAGTATCTTTTTCAGGGGCCAGGTCAGAGGAGAGGTCTCCCAGGGTCAAACAAAACTAGATTTCATCTATTTTTTTATTTGTACCCCAAAAGTAGAGTTTAAATTCCACTCTGATTCCACTGGAATCTGAGTGGAGAACAAATCCACTTAACTGTCCTGAGGCTTAGCTTCAATTATCTATAAATGGAGAGAATACTTCTCCCACAGGCTTGCTGTGAAGACTGAAAAGATCTGGTATCCCATAAACAGTACATACTGTTATAATTAATGGTAAGGATATTACACATATTATTACCGTTATTATCATTAACTACTGGGCATTGTGCTAAGTGCTTATAGCCACTGTTCACTTAATCTTTCCCAAAGTAGACATTCCTAGCTCCACGTGAGAACAGGCGCAGACAGGTTCAGTGACTGCCCAGAGATCACACAGCTGATGGAGGGGTGAAATTAGAATGGGAACCCTGCTCAGCTCGTTTCCACAACGCTGACAAATGCCTACTCACGGACTGCGCACATCAGTACAAGGAATCTGCATTAGAAGTAAAACTTCATTCTTTACTTCCCACTTACTAAATGATGTCAGACTTTTCTCTATCAAGTGGTCTTACTTTGGTATCAACACCTGGGTAGGGTACAAAGAGGTTTTCACAGGAAGGCAAGGAAGACAGATTAGACTGGTTTTCCTAAGATCCATAAGGAATCAATTACCTTTTGGTTCTTTCTGTATTGTCTCAAAGAAAGAAAGAAAGACAGAAAGAAAGAAAGGAAGGAAGAAAGGTAGATAATGGAAGTTCCTTGCTTTTGATACGAAAGCCTATCTGGTCCCCAGTACTGGGCTAAAAAGCCCATTGTTAAGGTAAGAATAATTAAACCAAGCCTTTCATTTTTATTCTTCTGTTATTTCCATCTTCCCTTTGAAAGTATTTTTAAGCGTTTTGGGTCATTTCAAGTAAAAAGTGTTGGGTGACGGAGATCTGCAAAATAGCTATAATTGATATTCAACATCCATTCTTATGGAAATAAGGCACTGGCTTAATTTTCTTTTCATTCTGAAGTGTGTTTCCCCAAAATGTGATTCTTACTGAACCCACAAAATCCTAACAGAAAGTGGACTCTCCACTGTAGCCATGCCTGTTACTCTCTGTGAGTAAGCCCTTCCCAAGTTCCACTGGAGCTGTGTAGACATGTGTGTGCAGCCTCAGGTGTCATGCACGTACATGTACGCACGTGCGCGCGCGCACACACACACGCACGCAGTAGCTTTCCTAGTTTTTTCGTGTGTCCTTTTTTCTTTCTTTTTGCCCTGAAAACGGAATTGAGTTTTCCAGAACATTAAGTGAACTTCGGAGCTCCGAAGCAAGGGCGGAAATATTGGGATTTTCAGAGACTCCAAGCTTCCTGGACTTTAAATTAAAAAGAGAAAAGAAGAAAGCAGGCAAAGCCCTTAGTTAACTTAAGGCCTTCGTTAACTCTGACACACTCTGAAAAGGCAAGTCAAGTAGAAAAGGTAACAGGAATATTAAAAAAAAAAATGTCTAACGTGAGATGCAAGAACAAGAACCCAGCTTATGCTGCGGCCAGCTGATGAATGCAAACAGCAGGGGGCAGAAGAAGGAAGCAGGCACACGAGAACAAGAACCCACCTTATGCTGTGGCCAGCTGATGAATTCAAACATTTCGTCAGCAGGACGCCAGCCAACCTTCACACACACTTTTATAAAGCTGGCCCCAGGCACTCCAGAGCAAGATGAGGCTGTACAGTCTACTTGCCTCTTAGCTACTCCAAAGGAGCTGGCGAAGTGGTCATCGGACTTGCCCAAGAGCCATGGCAAAGAGTGGACTTGTAATTTACATCCTGGTTATCACCTTACTCCTGGACCAGACCACCAGCCACACATCCAAATTTAAAGCCAGGAAGCACAGCAAACGCCGAGTGAAAGGTAATGGGATTTTTCCACTCCAGCAAAATTCTAGGATAGCTCAGTGCGGGGGGTACTGGGCAGTGTTCATTTCCCAACTCCGCCAGGAGAACCGGCTCCGGTGATAGTGCCATGCCGTCATGTTTCCCTGGATGTGGCATTCCAGGGAACCGAGTGACCTTTTAATTCTCTGGGACAGTTCGATACTTAAAGGAATCACCGATAGCCCTTTTGTTTTTAATAGAAAAACTTTGCGTTGTAGATTCTTTGTCAAGTGAGCTCAGCGGCACAGAATGTTCTTCAGAGGGAGTCAAGCTAGATGCGTGGATATCTGGTATTATGAATGAGGGATCGAGGAGAATACACTGATTAATAATTAGAGTATATTGTTTCATTCGTAAACATTGCATAACTGTTACAAATATATTTGTAAGAGAGCTATATTCTTATTAAATGTATACGTAAAGAGAGAGTTATTGTGAGGTGGCTTCCATTTTGTCATTGGCTATCACGGAGGTATGTCTTCATACCCCTGACCATATAAGGACAGTCTATACTACACATATAAGCTTTTTCATGTCAGAGAGAAATTGAACCTCTTTTTAAATTTAAAAATACCTCCACATGGGAAGTCGTATAAAGTTGGAAAACATTGTAATGCAAAATGGAATCTCCAAGCAATCCCCAAATCTGGGTGGCTTGAATTGAGTGGAGGTAAGAAAGAAAAAACAAGGGCACTTGGGTGGCTCCGTCGGTAAAGTGTCCAAATTTGGTTCAGGTCATGATCTCACCGTTGGAGTTTGAACCCTGCATTGGGCTGTCTGCTGTCAGCACGGAGCCCATTTTGGATGGGCCTCTTTGTCCCTCCTTTGCTCATGCTCTCTCTCGTTCTCTCTCTCTCTCTCTCTCTCTCTCTCTCTCTCTCTCAAAAATTAAAAGAAAAATCCTGCAAAGAACAAAGATGACAGTAATTTATTTACAATATGCTGAAACCATTGCAAGGGGAAAAAAGTATCAAGAGAGAAGCCGAGTGATGTTTTAGCTCACCCTCTGAATTATTTTCATTTTTCTCTCAGGATAGTTCAGGGTAGATATGATGACACTGTTTCCTTATCAATTTCACGTCATTATTAACAAAACATACCAAATGTACCCATAGGGTTCAAGCCCGAATTTGACACAGCAGCATGGCCGGCGGGGAAAAAGGAAGGTTTTCTTGTGTCCTGTTCTGAATATTACAAAGTGCCCTTTTCAGGGACCATTTATTTCTATGATTTAGGTCTGATGCAAGGTTTCTTCAGTGGAATCTTTTTTCCTTAAGAAATACTAAAGTTTCCTGTTGCCTCTTTTCAATGGAAGGTTACAATGCTTCTCACGCACGATAAAGCATATTGGCGGACAGGAGGAAAGGGGAAGCGGGGAGCGAAGACGCTGTGTGAGGTGGCGTGTTTCCGGTGCCGGCACTTCTTCACCGCTGGGAGGCAGTGGGAAAGCGGCGACCGCCCGGTGGGGAGGCGGGGACGGGTGTGAACGCGTGGATGGGTGTGTGCGTGCCGTGGGGACGTTTCTGAAGGCATTCGGTTCAGGTCATGGAGAGCTCCCCCACCCCCACACCCCCAACCACATGCGAGTGTGCATCCATGCTTCTTTCTGTGTGCCTTTTAACTGACCGGGCACACCCCTTAAACATTAGCCTCCCCAGGGAATTTTTGCTATTAGGTCAGAAAGCAGATTCTAGGGGCGCCTGGGTGGCTCAGTCGGTTGAGCGTCTGACTTCGGCTCTGGTCATGATCTCACGGCTCGTGGGTTTGAGCCCCGCATCGGCTCTGTGCTGACAGCTCAGAGACTGGAGCCTGCTTCCGATTCTGTGTCTCCCTCTCTCTCTGCCCCTTCCCCGCTCATGCTCTGTCTCTGTCTCTCAAAAATAAATAAATAAACATTAAAAAAATGTTTTTAGGGGCGCCTGGGTGGCTCAGTCGGTTGAGCGGCTGACTTCGGCTCAGGTCACGACCTTACGGTGTGTGAGTTCGAGCCCCGCATCGGGCTCTGTGCTGATGGCTCAGAGCCTGGAACCTGTTTCGGATTCTGTGACTGCCTCTCTCTCTGCCTTTCCCCTGCTCATGCTCTGTCTCTCTGTCTCTCAAAAATAAATAAACGTTAAAAAAAATGTTTTTAAATAAAAAAGAAAGCAGATTTTAGAGCAGTAAGCGAAACAATAAACCTAAACGGACTGAACACTTCTCTTTTCACGAACACATACGATTTTATAATATTTTAAGTACTTGGGAATGATACCAAACTTTATAAATGCAAAAGTGAAAGCCATTTTTTTTTCTCTCCCAACCCTCTCCACAGAATTACCCACTATTACCTCTCGGGAAATAATATCACCAGAGTTTTTCCAGTCTACAATTAAAACTTGATATTTTTAAACAAATTAAGAATTGGCTATTCATTTATTTCATCTATTGAATCTTGGCTATCAACATAAGGCATACGTCAGTCCCTTTAACAGCTGCATAATCTTCCCCTGCATGGGCGGGTCATGATTCGTGCCTTCTGTTCTCTCTTGGTGAACTTGTCTCTGGGTTCCAATCCATCGTTTTTGATCCAATGCCTCAGTGAACTGCTTTGAACTCATATATGGACCCCAGGTAAGGTAGGACGTTATGCTGCATGTCTAGAAAACGGCAGGTTCAGCACACTTTCCAACCGTCTCCCAAAATAACAGCATCGACCCACGCTGCCCCCATCTTCAGAGCATGAAAGTGACCATTCCCACACACCTGGACAACTTAACATCATCTCGTCGGCTTAAGCTTGGCTGATCTAAGCCAAAAACAAACCACATCTCTTAATTTGCATTTCTTTGATTGTTAATAAGGTTGACAAATATTTCTTGGGTTGTTAATGGGATGGAGGTAGAGTTCATATGTTTACTGGTGGTTTCCCAGGAATTATTTTTATTGTTTCTATACTGAAACTACTTTTAAATTTATTTATTTTTATTTTTTTTATTTTATTTTTGAGAGAGAGAGACAGAGCACTAGCTGGGGTGGGCAGAGATAGAGAGGGAGACACAGAATCCGAAGCAGGCTCCAGGCTCTGAGCTGGCAGCACAGAGCCCGACGCGGGGCTCGAACTCACAGACCGCGAGATCATGACCTGAGCTGAAGTCGGCCGCCCAACCAACTGAGCCACCCAGGCGTCCCTGAAACTACTTTTAAAGAGAAACAATAAAAAAAAAATGAAAGGAAGATTTTTTTTCTTTAACTTATAAGGGTAACTCCAAAAACAAAATTTCCATGGTATTTAATTCATAGGTCTTAATAAATTACATGTTGCAGAAATGAAGAAAATATAATTTTTACAGTGAAATAATTGTTCCCTGCATTCACTGTAGATGAAACACACCCACATTTGTCACAAAGGATAGAAGGCAAAGCCAAGCCACCTGCATAATGATTTCCATAATGATCTCTCGGGAGCCTAATATTATTCATGACTTCACGTTAATTACAATGTTTACAGCTTCCCTGTGGAGGCCACGTATTTATATAGAATGGAGCTGAGAGGGAAAGGTGATGACATTTGTATGATTGACAACTTCGAACTTGGAAGCAAGTCTTCCGCGGTCTTTGCAAGCCTGGCCTCAACAGCCAATGGGTTTGCATTCTGAATGTACCCTTATATTTGCTCTGGATTGAATGGTCTCCTTGAGGAAATTCATGGGTTACTGTATTTCTGAGCTGAGCTATTGGATGCTTTGAGAATTGATGTGTACTAGCAAGTGAAAAGGAGGTGGGGTCCACCCCTGGGTACCCCAGAAGGCATTTTCCTAACCCAAGCGTGGGACCAACTGGCTTGCAAATCGCAAGTTTCAGAAGATGATGAATCAGCATGTGTGGATTTGGGACTGTCCTGAAAAAGCCAGGACAGAACGCAGATTCCCCAACTGGCATCTACATAAGGAGGCAGCTGGGGACAGTTCGTACCAAGCTTTAAGCATCTTCTCTAAGGCCACGTGCTGGGACCCAGGCAATTACTGTGCAAGAGCAGATGAGAATGAAAACCACACACATACTGGGAATGAGAGCGATTCAAATCCTGACTGTACCTCACTAGCTAGCTATGGCAGGTTAATTCTGCTTTCTCTGTCTCTGTTTCTTCTGTGAGCTGAGGATAGTGACAGTGGCTGTTTCACAGGAATACTGAAAAAATTAATCTCCTGGTGTACAGTATGTGATAGCTCTTAATATTTTTCTTTTTATTATTTCTTACAATTTATTACAATTCTTGCCTTTGAAGAGCTCAAACTGTCAATATCTAACATGGTCCTATCAGTCCTAGGATCTTGTTTATTCATTCAACAAACATTATGAGCAGCTATTATGTGCCAAGCATTGAGTTAAGCATCAGAAACACCATGGACAGTAAGACGTATGAAAGGGCAAGTAAAAACAATTATGGATTAAAGTGCTCTGAAGAAAAGTAAAAGTTCAAAGAAAGAGATTAGTCAGATAGATCTAACACAGAGAAAATAACCAGAAGACGCTTCTAGAAATGATATTTCAGCTCAATAAGGAAATGGAGAAGAGTTGGAGCAAGAGTGTTCCAGGCGGGAGGAACCCAAAGGCAACCGAGATGACCTACCTTGCTCTAAGATGCTTTCAAAGTCAATGTTCATAGCAGCACTTTCGACAATAGCCAAATCATGGAAAGAGACTAGGTGTCCCTCAACTGACGAGTGGATAAAGAAGATGTGGTACATATATACAATGGAATACTATGCAGCAATGAGAAAGAATGAAATCTGGCCATGTGTGGCAACATGGATGGAACTGGAGGGTATTATGCTGAGTGAAATAAGTCAGGCAGAGAAAGACAGATGCCATACGTTCCCACGCATAGGTAGGCTTTGGAAGACCTAGCAGAGAACCAGGGGGGAGGGGAAGAGGGGAAGGGGAGGGAAAAAAAAGCCACAGAGAGGAAGGAAGACATGACATGAGAGACTCTCAAAGAATAAGAAAGAACTGAGGGCAGAGATGGGTGTGGGAGGGGGGAGAGTGGGTGGTGGGCACAAAGGAGGGTGCTCGTTGGATTGAGCACTGGGTGTTGTATAGAAACCAATTTGACCATAAACCATTAAAAAAAAAAAAAAAAAAAGAAAGTCAACAGGTTGGATGCCTGATGGAGGGCGAGTCCCACAGGATGGGGCTGGAGAGGCGTAGCAGCTCTGTCTCACAGAAGAACCTTCTGGTATTATTACCACAACCAAGCTCTCAGGCATCTTCCTGGCTAACCTACTTTCATGTATTAATTTTCATGTACAGTGGGGTCAGGGTCATCCAAACCACCCTCACCTGAGATTCTGGGTCCCAAAGTTTTATCGTATTTAACTTTTATCTTATTCTAATCACACACTTTTCATTCCTCCTACCCTACCCTACCTGAAAATATCCCCAGAAAAGGATGGAGACCTGAAGACTCAAGTCGAAAAGCTCTGGAGAGAAGTCAATGCCCTGAAGGAAATTCAAGCCCTACAGACAGGTAAGACCCAACGCATCAGTGTCTCATCTTAAAACAGACAGGAAAATAAATTGAGATTTGTCACCAATTCAAAGCCACACCTAGAGTACATGTCAAGTTCTAGGCGACATCTTTTTGGTTTTTTTTTTAATGTTTATTTATTTCGAGAGAGCAAGCGAGTGTGAGCAGGAGAGGGGCAGAAGGAGAAAGAGAGAGAATCCTCAACACGCTCAGTGCTTTCAGTGCAGAGCCCGACATGGGGCTCAATCTCACAAACCATGAGCTGAGATCGAAAGTCAGAGGCTTAACCTACTGAGCCACCCAGGCACCCCTAGATGACATTGTTTTAAAAGAGACATTAACAGGGGCGCCTGGGTGGCTCAGTCGGTTGGGCGGCCGACTTCGGCTCAGGTCATGATCTCATGGTCTGTGAGTTTGAGCCCTGCATCGGGCTCTGTGCTGACAGCTCAGAGCCTGGAGCCTGATTCAGATTCTGTATCTCCCTCCCTCTCTGCCCTTCCCCTGCTCATACTCTGTCTCTATGTCTCTCAAAAATAAATAAACGTGAAAAAAAATTTTTTTAAATAGACATTAACAAACCAGAGGTGTGTCCAGGAGAAAGGATTCAAAAGCAGGGGAGACAATAATTTGGGGGAATCAGCTTGATTTTCCACTCCCTTCTCCTATATATATATATTGCTGGTATAGAAATAAAAACAGGCGTGTCAATAATGCATGTTAGAAGTGTGTTCACAATTCTTCTCTAATAGGCAATGAAACAGAATTGAAGCAAGTATTAATTGTCAAAAATAATTAGTATCCATCAGATGTTTACTAAGTGCCCATTCGGAGATCTGCTGAGGTTCAACTAAACACAGGATCACAGGACTCACTTGGACCACACTGTCCATCAGATGCAAATGGAAGGACATTGCTTAGAACCACAGCTTGCAAGAGAGAGCAGCATTTGGCATTCCTATTTACAGGGGGGTAGAGCTCCCAGCCATCTATGCAGCTGTACAAGCTGTTGTCCAGGAGCTACCCCGCTTGGCTCCCAGGAATAAGGGAAAGGGAGCCACACTGTATGGGTTCAAAAACAGCCCTTGCTCACAAAGCTCATACTCCCAGGATCCAATACCTCACATGGCAACTCCACACGCAGAACCTGAAGCGTTCTGCCAGAGACCTGTCCAGTTACAAGAGTTACCACTTTCAGGGAAGACAATATTACCAGCGGTGAGTTATCTGCGTCACAAAACCACTGTCTCTCCATATGTCGGCTCAGGCTTTTGACTTTGTTTTTTAAATCATTATGAAATACCACCCAGTCCCAACAACTCCAAGGAAATTCAGCACACAATGGGGCTACACAAACTAACAAGTAGGTGTGCATGAGACTAAAAATCATGTTTTGAGGGTGGGGTGGGACAGACGTGGGTGTGTGTAGTTGTGACCTTCTATTCTATGTCAGTTTCACTTTTACATACTAAGTCGTTACAAGTAACAACTTCTATAAACCTCAATATCCTGATACGTAAAGATGGGAGTAATAAAATCTCAGTTCATGGGACTGCTGTGATTAGGACACGAGTTCATTATTATAAGTTGCTTGGCGTAGGGTCTGACACATACGAAATCTCCAATAAATATTAACTCATTATCATCACATGTCATTCGTTCCACAAATATTAATTGCTCTTTCCCAAGTCCAGCCCTAGATGTCTAACATTCAAAGAACATCTTAATATATCAAATTTCACATCTTTACAGTCTGTCTCCGAGGCACAAAAGTTCACAAGAAATGCTACCTTGCTTCGGAAGGCTTGAAGCACTTCCATGAAGCCAACGAAGACTGCATCTCCAAGGGAGGGACCCTGGTTATCCCCAGAAACTCTGACGAGATCAATGCCCTCCGAGACTATGGTAAAAGAAGCCTGCCAGGTGTCAATGACTTTTGGCTGGGGATCAATGACATGGTCACAGAGGGCAAGTTTGTTGATGTGCATGGAGTCACCATCTCCTTCCTCAACTGGGACCGTGCACAGCCCAACGGCGGTAAGCGCGAGAACTGTGCCCTGTTCTCCCAGTCGGCCCAGGGCAAATGGAGTGACGAGGTCTGTCGTAGCACCAAGAGGTACATATGCGAGTTTATCATCCCTTAATAGACCTTTGCAAGATCGGTCATGATTTGCAGGCTGATGGTTCACAAGAGGAAGTCAGAATTGTCCCATGGGCATTTGTGCCCATAGGAATACAGGAGTCATCCAATTTCGCTCTCACGTTTCGTTGTGATTTTGCCCTCCGTGGGCTGCAGGAGATGAGAAAATAATCATCCACCTATGTGCACACTGTTAACGTGGCTTCTGCAAAACGGGCTATGAAATCCTCCCTGATTTCCTAGACCCTCCCCCTTATCCAGAAACCAGGTCTGCGTTAAAAATACAATAGCCAGAAAAGCAAGCGTAGGCTGGAAGATTTTGTCTTGAAAGGTTAGTATATATTTGATTGATGAGGGTTCTCTACATCAGAGATTTGGGATGCAATATAATCCAGAAACCTCTCCGCCTGATGCCCAGTCTGTTCCATCCTGGTCGTAGTCCCTTGCTAGCTCATTAACCTTTCTGAGTGGCCATCTCCCCTGCTGGGACCTGCGTCTTGTCCGCCGCATCAAAACACAGACGTCTCAGAAGTGTTCTGATTTAACTTTCTTTTCTCCAAGACCCTCTTCCTCCACCATACACACACCCTGATTTTGAAAACGCCCAGTCAAGATCTGAAAAGCAGAATATTGGGTCAACTTCTAGTCTCAGCATTACGTTACAATCTCTGACTTGAACGGGTAACCCAAAGGCAGACCTGTATAGGAAAATAAAATAGGAAAAAGAAAATATGTCTACTTTTCCCTTGCTTTTGTATTGTTATCCTCTGGGATGAAACGGAGGGTTGATATCAAGTATTTCAGTTTCCTTTTTTTCATACTTTATATCCTTATATATATTTCAACAAGCATATATTTAAGTTTATTAGGGGCAATCTATCTTTGGAGGTTGAACATTGGATTCCAACAATACTATTTTGGAGCGATACATCTAGGCAATATTTTATTCTGTCAACTGCTATTTCCATTAACTAGTTTAACCAGATTGTGTAAAATAACTTCATTGCCTAATATGAAATTACAAAGTTTAGGCTTGTGGGAAATGGGCTTCTTAGACGCCGACAATTCTAAGTATATTCTGTTCTTCAAATAAGAGTCATTTTTTCTTTAATATTGAATATGTCTCATGAAAAATATCCTTCTCTGTAAATGTCAATTACATGTGCTTGGAATTAAGTTTTAGTTTTTCTCACTGCATAATAATAAAGCCTGAGTTCTGATCAATGTGAATGCATTTGGATGTTGATTATAATTATTCAAACTGTGTTGGTTTATATCAAACTTGGCACAATTTGGGGGGAGGAAACACTCTGCCTCTGATTGAACTGGTGATTTGGAAGTCTTAGGAGCATAATTTTACATGACAATAAAGACTTAAAGTCTGGAGGGAGGAGGGGAATATTAAAAAGAAAGTTGTTCCTACAATTGTTTTTGGTTGACCCTGACCACCTCCCTTTCCAACACAGCCAGAATCTCCTTAAAGACTACAACACTAATGAAATTAGCAGACATTAAACGTATTCCATTCTTATCATAACTCAGGTACTGTGCCAAATTTTACCTAATTCTCATTAACCTCCTGAACAACCCTGGGAGGTAGGGGCCGGAATTATTTCATTCCACAGAAAGAAGAACAAAGTGAAAAAAGAGAGATGTGGTCACTTGCCCCACGTCACATGCCAGGAAGTAGTGGAGTTATTAGCAGAATCTAAAAAGTTGACTCAAATCCTACTTCCTTGGCAACTATGGGGGAACTGAGATAATGTCAACCCTGTTCAGGCGGGCAATGGAGTGGGCTCTAATCTGTTCTTTTTTGGGCTAACATTTTAGTCAAACAGATGACCTTGATAAGGCATTCAGTCTGAGGTTGTTTCAGAATGGTGATTAAAGACGACTAGCGTGTATATAAATCAGTGTCAGAGTATGGGTTCCCAGGAGATGGGGCTTATAAAAGATAAGATAAGCCTTCTCCCAAGTACCCCAACCAGAAAGATCAGGAAAAGACACTTAATTCAAAAGAATAGATGAAGATTAGTGACGGGAAATTAAAATGCGTTCAGCGCGAAGAAGAGCAGCAGACGGATAGGAGACAGAGCAAGAAGGAAAGGAGTGGATTAAGAAATTATCTGGTTTGCCCAAGGCCAAACTCATGACCTTGATTTTATTACTTTGCCAACAAATTATCCCAAAGCCACACCCGCAAGATTCCGTAATCTAGATTTCCCTTTGGTCTATTTGGCTTGCTGGGCACTACTTGGCAAAGAACAACTGGTCTTCAGACAAGATTAATAAATAGGTCTTAACTCTTAGGCCAACTTTTCTGTCTCCATGAAAGCTACGAGACTAGGTGGAGAATGTGGACAAGCATCCTGAAGTTTGGTGGAAAGGGCAGCCTGAGAAATTTGCAATGTCTCTCACAAGTTCATGGTAGGAGGCCATCAACATTTGTTACACTGTCATCCCTAGGGTAAACACTTGGGCTTCCTGAAGATACCAATTATATTCAAAGCCCAACAGTCAAGACCCTACAAGCTTTCCCAGGAACCTGATTCTAATCTCTAGAGCAGTGCTTCTCAAATTTTGTTGTGCTTACAAATCAGCTGGGAGACCTGTTAAATTGCAGATCCCAAGGGTCTGGGCTAAGGTCCCAGCTTCTGCATTTCT
Source organism: Paguma larvata (assembly GCA_030068075.1). Taxonomy (NCBI): domain Eukaryota; kingdom Metazoa; phylum Chordata; class Mammalia; order Carnivora; family Viverridae; genus Paguma; species Paguma larvata. Next base: position 51,365,097 of record CM057841.1, read on the forward strand.
AAAAGCTTACAACTGAAAACAAGACCTCTAGATCATGCACCACAGTCTGATTGCAAGGACCTAAGGCTTTAGTTACATGCCCAGAGACAGTCTCTGATGGATTCCTGCAAATTTGCTTCTCTTTAGGTCAAATGACAAGGGTAAGACCTACAGGTCATCGGAGTGAAGAACAATACTGAGAGCAATTTTTCTACCTACCACAGATGCCTCCATCCATATCATTAAATGAGATACAAGGTAAAAATCAATTAGATAAAGGAAACATCAATAAGAGAGGCTCAAATTCATGATGTGAAGGAGAACTTATTGCAATGCTCAATGACTTCTTTCTCTTCCCTAGCACTGCTGAATAGCGTTACTTAAACTAAAAATAAAGTCATAGTCTTTCCTGCTTTGAGGGTAGTGAAAACTAATCATATCCTCAAATAAAGCACATACAACAAATGAAGAAGCCACAAATTCAGCTAGTTGAGTAGCTAATGTAATCTGATATTAGAAATTCAGAGGATACCTACTAACTATAAAGCACTCTGCCAGGCAATATTGGAGGACAGAAGAGAAGTTAGGGTACCTACACTCAAAAATATAAAAACATGGCACACAGAAGGAGAGTAAGACTCTCCATTGGAATCTAAGAAGAAAATATTAGTACCTCTTTTTACATATGGAAGCTAGGTGGATTTATAGGTTATTACTATGTAGTTTAACTAAACCAAACATCACAAAATGGTCAATGATTTAAATAAGTTTTTTAGGGGTGCCTAGGTGGCTCATTTGGTTGAGTGTCCAACTCCTGATTTTGGCCTGGGTCCTGATTTCCTGATTTGTGAGATGAAGCCCCACACTGGGCTGCACTGGCAGCACGGAGCCTGCTTGGAATTCTCTCTCTGTCTCTCTCTGCCCCTCCCCCACTAAAATAAAGAAAATAAACATTAAAAATAAATTAACTAATTTTTGTGGAGAAACACCCAAGTGAATATACACCAATGATAAAAAAACACATGCACACACATGAGCAAACATGGCTGACAATTCTACTCCTCGTGTGACTGGTTCCAAGAGGCATACACAACCCAAGCAAAACCAAGCAGAATCTTTTCCAGTGGTGGCCCTCTGCCACTGAGCAATGAAACTCCTTCTGCTGGAGATGCTATATTGGAACAGTGAATTTAGGGCTTCTGGCAGAATTCTTCCCTTCCAGAAGGATGCGATGTGCAGAATGAAGGAAAACAAAGACAGCAGTGCTGAGAAATGATGAGGTGGGGTGGGGGGTAAAAAGAATTAAGCATATGTGTGTCCACATCGTGCTGACTTCGTCATCTCTAAAGTCCTGATTTCTGCTTCTGTAAATTCTGTGAGCTACTCCAATCCCTTCAAGCCACACAAGACAAGTTACCTTTTGCATTTGAGCTAGTTTAAGTTGCATATTGGCCAGGATAGGCTAGATTATTATGTCACAGAGCTTCCATCTACTCAGGCAAAACACGCAAAAAAATAAACAAGGTTATTTCGGAAAAGGAGATCATGACAAATGCTGTTTATGATGCCGTTTTGACATGACAAAACGGCATTATGAATGACATAATGAAAATTGCAACAGAAGAAAATAAAACAGGCAGATGAAAGATGGAGTGACCAGAGGAAGCAATATCAGACATGATGATCAACCCTTTCTCATTCAGCCCTCTCTCCTCTGAAAGAGGAAATGAGAAAGAAAGTCATCTTAGATCAGCTGGGCAAAAGTCCAAGAGAGGCTCTGAGAGAAGTGGGTTAGTCCAAATCACCCAGCAAGCCAGGGACAGGGTAGGGACTAGAATTCACTTTCCTGTTTCCTATTTCAGAGTCTGGAACATAGCAGTCCAGGTCAAGGTCAGGTAAGGTCATGCAACTTGAACTCAAAAGACCCAGACTCCACACTTAAGACATATGGGATCCCAAGTAAGAATAAACTTTGGGGCCCTAAACCTTATCTATCAGTAGGAACGATAGATCATTCACAGGACTGTGAGTTCAGACTTGCAAACGTAATTTATGAGCAAGCATAAATTGGCATCTTAAAAGTTTTGTTGCATTATAAAACCAAAATATCTCACCATAGGAAAAAGTTGAAGACAGGCGCCTGGGTGGCTCAGTCGGTTAGGCATCTGACTTCAGCTCAGGTCATGATTTTCAGGTTTGTGGGTTTGAGCCCCACATCAGGCTCTGTGGAAAGCTCAGAGCCTGGAGCCTGCTTCTGATTCTGTGTCTCCCTCTTTCTCTGCCTCTACCCCACTTTCACTCTCTTTCAAAAATAAATAAACATTAAAAAAATTTTTTTAAAGAAAAAAATTTGAATAGAAAAAGATTATAGAAATTATCCCTTATTTATCCAGTTAACATATATCCAGCAGTGTCTAATTCTACCAACACCCATGCAAAGTTGTAGAGAATAAATACTTTGTTAGCCACTGTTATATCCTGCTTTATTTTACTTATAAATATAACCATTTTCCTAGCCTTTTCTTTTTATTTATTTATTTATTTATTTATTTATTTATTTATTTTTGAGAGAGAGAGAGAGAGACAGCACAAGTTGGGGAGGGGCAGACAGAGAGGGAGACACAAAATCTGAAGCAGGCTCCAGGCTCCCAGCTGTCAACATAGAGCCCGATGCGGGGCTCGAATCCACCAATTGCGAGATCATACTCTAAGCCGAAGTCGGTCACTTAATCGACTGAGACACCTGGATGCCCCTTTCCTAGCCTTTTCATAACATACTTTTCATGGTTCTACAATATTCCAGTGTGTTATTCTTCCAGCACATACGAGATTGCAGTTTTCCAAATACATTTATGATTGGAATTTTACTTAAGGAACTAAATATAAATGTTTTATATTTATTTAAATAAACGGAAATTTTGCCTTTAACTTTTCATTTTCTGTAAATGATGTTGTAATAAACATCTTTGTGGTGATTTTTTTTTTTTTTTGCTTTTTGACTTTGAACTTTCTTGCCCTGTTAAGAAAGATTTACAAAATGTAATTACTGAATCAAAGGGTAGGAATAACTTCAGGCCCTTTCGAACATGGCACTAAGTTGCTTTCTAAAACGTTTATACAAACTGAAGAAAAAGCAGGCCCTGTAAATGCCACTAACTTTGGAGTCAGTCAGTCCTGGGTTTGAATACCAGCATCCATGTGCTCACTAGCTTTGTGACCTAGAAGATGTCATCTTACCTGGCTGAATACTTCACCAATCTGTAAAGAAACCAGAGTAACACAATAATGTAAGTGGTTCAAAAAATTCAAAATATTTAACTCAGAAAACTGGTAGGATTAAAACTAAACAGTTCAAATTTTTGTTGTTGTTGTTAATGGTTCATTTGACAAATAGGAATTATTCTATTGAGGTAAAAACAAATAAATTTTAAAAACCCAGATCCTGGCGCCAGGCAGGCAACTCTGGTAAGAAGCCTCACAGGTAGCAGGTAATGTTATTATTGCATCTGGTATATTCATTTGGGTTACACAAATGGCAAGTTGTGCTAAGAGCTGGACCTACAGTGAAGAACAAAAACATATAGGAGACCAGCATTAAAGGAAAAGTTACCAAAAGAACAGAATGATAAACCACGGCAAACTTATTTTGAAATACAGCAGGGATACAACAGTGGGGCTTTGGAAAGGTCTCAAGAGGTGACATCAGGGTGTCTACGGGTAACTACAGCCCTGAGCCCGATGATGATGGTCACATTTGTCAGCACCACTTCTGGAACTATTTATGTCTTTGGGCGGTCTGCCTACTGACACCCCCAGGAGCCCGAGAGAGGTGTCAAGGGGGGCGGTGTGCGCAGGCGGAGGGGAGGGGCCCTGCCTCTGGGGTAAGGAAAGGCCGGGCAGGCTTGGGCAAGGAGACGCAGGGCGATGGGCGCGGGGACCAAGGGGCGTGCTGCTGCTGGTGACGGTCAAGGCGGCCGCTGCCGGCTGCAGAGGCAGCGCGCCCGCGCAGCTGTGCTGGTGGCGGGCGCCAGGCCCGCCGGGCTGGCTGTGGCGCTCGTCGCTGTCCGCTCGGTCCGGGTGCTGAAGCTGACCGTGCAGGACGCGCACGCGCACAGGGCTCGCTGCTGGGGCGTCCGCAGCAGATGGCGCAGGACCCCCGCAGCGTCCGCTTCCTCCGGCCTCTAGGAGTGGATTTCGACAAGACAGAAGGCTGCTGCCACAATGGCCACTTTATCACCAGGGTCGGCGTCTTCCACGAGCACCTGCTCAGCATCCTGGAGAGGAAGGGGCAGAGGCCTGGCTTCTGCCTTCTCCTGGGCACCAAGGTGAGAGGAGAGGCCTGGGAAAATAAATCGCCCCTGACTTAGCCTCTCTACCACCTCCCATCAACACCTGCTGACCACAGCGGGCCAGGGACAACGGATGGACTCAGCTATCTTCTCTCCTTGCCTTGTAATGGCAAAGCTAGCTATCAAACCAACTTTTTGACAGACAGAGGCAATTGCCTTCCTCATCTGTAAAATTCAGGTAACATTTGAAGATTATCTAGAAAAATAGAATAATACCCCCCACTTCATTAAAGTTTTGGTGACAATTTTATGAGACAGTGCAGGGAGGACACTGCAGTCTGTTACTTATAGGAGAGGCTTAGAAAGTGAAAATTATCACCAGCTGCAAACTGATTTCCAAGAACTGAAGATTAAAGGGGCCTCATTTTTTTAGAAGCAAATGCTCAAAAATCAGATGACACGTGGCTCTGAGAAAATAAATTTCCTGAGTACTCAGGAACAAGGAGAAGAAGATTAAAATGACAGTAATTTTCCAAGGTGTAGATTTAGCCAGAATGAGCAACCCAAATCAGCCAATTAGCCCTAGACTTTCCCTTTGAAGAGTGAATGCTCAATTTCAATATTTGCCATCTTTTAGCATGGTATCATTTGGGGGGAAAAACCTAGGGTACTGTTTAACCTTATAACAGTATGGTTTTTTCACTTGTAAAAACTTACATGGCATAATAAGCCATGCCTTTCTTTTTAATGTTTTTATTTATTTTTGAGAGACAGAGACAGAGCACGAGGAGGGGAGGGGCAGAGAGAGAGGGAGACAGAGAATCCAAAGCAAGCTCCAGGGTCTGAGCTGTCAGCTCAGAGCCCAACACGGGGCTTGAACTCACGAACCGCGAGATCATGACCCGAGCCAAAGTTGAACACTCAACCGACTGAGCCGTCCAGGCACCCCAAGACATATCTTTTTAAAAGAATTATTTTAATGTTTATGAGAGACAGAGAGAGAGAGAATCCCAAGCAAGCTCTGCCCTGTCAGCAAGAGTCTGACATGGGTCTCAAACCCACAAACCATGAGATCATGACCTGAGTCAAAACCAAGAGTCAGACACTTAACCAACTACCCAGGCACCTCAAGAATTTTCTTTAACAAAAATTTTTTAATTAAAAAAAAAGAATTTTATGAGTCCCAGCATGGGCTAATTCAAATCTATTTAGTACTTTTTTTCTCTTCGTATATATTTTCATCTCACAATAACCATAGGATGTGTGTTTTTACTAAGTCATTTTAGCAATGGGGAAATTATGGCTCAAAGAGATTAAGCAATTTGTTAAGGCCACAAAGGTTAGAAGCTGGAGAATTAGGATTAGAATCCATATCTGCAAGGCTTCAGGGTCAGTGCTCTAACACCGTGTACTGCCATTGCTTTCTGGGGGCATACTACAGGTTAAAATTAATATTAAAATTACCATTAGCATGTGGCTATATTATCTAATTAATCTATTAGCATTCTTAACATGTACTACCACATTTCCGTTGATAAACCTAGAGAACGGTCTCTCAAGGTCAAACACCCAACAGAAATCAAGTACCAAGCAGGAATAACTTAGAACAGATTGATGTTGCTCGTAGCTATAACTGACAGAACATTCACAGTAATCAAAACCAAAAAAGCCTCTGGTCACATAAATCATCCTGTTCACATACCACAAATATTTATTAAGTTTACAACAGAGCAGACACTATTGTAGATTTTTAGACATGCAGCCATTAGCAAGCACATGAGATTGAAAAGGAATGCATTAAATTGTTAATAAGCTGTTACTTCTGGATGACAGGATTTTATGGGTGAATTTTATTTTCTTTTTTGTGTTTTCCCTCTTTTACACACTTTCTAATATGAGGAGATATATTACTTTTAAATTGAGAAAAATGTTTTATATGTGTAAGTGGACTTTAATGGACCAACTTATTTTGATATTTTGTGCTCGTCAAACACATTCGATAGTTAAGCCCACTGACTCACTTGAGAGCTTAATATTTCAGTAACCAAGATTTCCATTGACCTAAGTTGCAGCCCACTTTGCAGAAAAAACAAAGATATTTTTAACAACTACAGTGCATCTACCAATTCAAAGAAATGGGGTGGGATGAAGAGAAAGAGAAAAATAATCACGTAAAGCAGAGAGACTAAGTCTTAAGAACTTTTACATTTGCCAGTAACATGGATCTAATACCGAGAGACTAGTTTCCATCTCAACTTACAATGTAGGGAGAAGGTTATGACTGTGGAAACTCAGTCTCAAAGTAGTGGAGCAAAAACTGTCTTAATGTATATAAATTTAGTAGGAAAATTCTGACCAGAAGCAAAATGTCATACTTATTCTTTCCTCCTTTCAATTCTTTCAAGTATTTTCTACCAAGTTACTTCTGCCTGGCAATCTGTACACCACCACAAAAGAATAAGAGTCAATTAAGAGATTTAAGTAAAGAATATATTGATAGAAAACTTACAAATTCAAAAGAGTCTTTCCCTAAATCTAAGAATAACCAAAGAAATTGACCCTACTTATAGGCTTCTTCCAAGAAGGATATTTTTGGCAAAGAGCAGTTCTAAACTTCATTAGCCTTCTCCAATTTCCAGCACAGTAGAAATCTTTTCTTATGTTTAATTTACATTCTTTCTGCTGTCTTTGAAGCCCCCTCTTCCTGTCCACTACAGAAGGTTTCTGTTGCCTTTCTGTATTATAGAGTACTGTTTATATTGCATTAGTCTTCTTTGCTGAGAAAGTATATATAGGTAGGGGCGTGTGTGTGTGTGTGTGTGTGTGTGTGTGTGTGTGTGTATCTTAATTAGGATGAGATCTGTGTAGTACCTGTAACGCAGAAAATATGAAAAGCTTAAGGCACAAGAGTTTCCCAATGGAAAAATCAAAGCTGATGGTCAAGTTAAGATTGGTATGTATGTTAGTAATAACCTAGTGATAGTAAAGATTGTGTTGGGGTCATAAATGCCTCTCTACAAATGTCAAGAGCATAGGCAGACATTTTATAAGCTCTGTGGTTATTTATTGAAGAGTATCTGGCTTGGTTGACTTAGAGTTTTTGTTATTTGTTGGCAATTTTGTATGTTAAGAAAATATTTTTAATCAGATGGGAACTATATAGTGGTCAAAGGTCAAACAACTAATGAAAATTAACAGCAGCCCCAGTGAATGAATAACCACTAAACTTAAGAGGGAGGTTATCTTAAGTTGGCAGTTCTCTAAATGAAAGAGCTCTGACATTAGGCAATAAAACTTATTCAACTGAACCTCCCAGAAATAAAAGGTTTCCTTGGTTTAGCAGAGGCTGGGATATTGGGTACAGAAAGAATAATCGCTCTTGATATTGGATGCAAAGCAACAAAGTAATTAAGGCTCTGAGGTCAGTCAGAGCTAAGTAAGGTTCCTAACTTCCCAGTTAACTAGCAAACCTGCTTAGTTAACTGGGTCAAGGTAACTTCTACAAGGCTCATATTCTTATCTGTAGATCTGTACCTGCCTCTATCAGCCATCGTGACAGTTGAATTAGACAATGTCCATAGGTTCCTTAGCAGATGTCTGTACGTATGCAGTGGATGTTAGCTATTTTTGCTCTTCATGCCATTGTGAGCACATTTTCCCAGCTGTAGAGAAGATGACATCCACCCTGGATATCTGCTGGATTCCCCAAGGGGGCATAGGATAAAAGCCAAGTTCCTGGAGAGCATTCTCAGCTTCCCTGCAACCAGGTGCTCAGATTTCAAACTGTGTGCTCACCTACTATGACAAGCATTGATGTAGAGGGGAAAAGTAGGAATTGGTCAACCTGATCTCACATATGGGCTCCACTAATGACTACCAGATGAAATAAGGCAAATTTCTTAACTTCCCATTCAGTGTCCTCCACTAAAAATTGGATATACTTGGATCAAACTCAAAAGATTATTGTTGGAGATTAAATGGAATGAGTAGTGTGGATGTGTCAAGTACAATGTGTGGTACAAAGTAGATATTTAGCTACCACTGCTTTGTTTCCTGACACTGAGCTTTGGGGTAGCCCTGTTCTGAGGTCTCCCTATCCAGACCGTGTACGTTTGGGGTGTTTCTAGTATAATCCACTTAAGTGGAAATATATGCAGAGTATAGTAATTTTATTCCCACAAACATATGTGCGCTTATTACAAAGCAAATAATCATGCAGTCATAGTGTTAGACTTGAAAGTTAGGACTGCAGAGGCAGCAGGGACAGAAATATGCTTTGGACATCTATCATCACATGAAGGCTGGCTGAGAAGACAATGAAGATGGAATACTTTAACTATTAAACCATCCGAGTGGCACTGATAATCTCCCATCTTCAGTTTCCTTTCCAGAAAAAAGAAGGAAGCCTAACTATTCTTCCCAGACCTCTCAACACTGAAGATTATTCCATGCTAGTCAGAGTTGACCTCTCCTTTCGACGAAAGGGGGTGGGGAAAGGGGAGAAAGTGGAGAGCCCTTATTTCAGCTCTTTCTTCTCTCCCTCATCCTCCTCTGATATGATTTTGCTGGGATAGGAACAGTCCTCCTCTCCCATGCTTATTTTCTGTGACCAAGGATAAGTTCTTCAAAGTCTCTGAGCCTTGGTCTTCTAGTTCAAAGAAAGACTTGTCAGTTGAGGGAATGGACAATAGCAACCTCAGACTGTTGAGAGGCAAATAGGATAATATATGCTTGACAAAACAAAAGTGCTTCATAAATGTCACTTCCCCTTCCTTTTATTCAAGTCTTAAACAGACTGAAGGCCTATTGAGATTACAGGTAACTTTTTGGTTTTGAACGCCACATAGACTCTGCATATAGCCCAGTACAATACAGTCTAGAAACAGATTAAAATGCAAACAGGTATTTTAAAGCAAGGCAAAAGCTCTCCGTGCAATGCCCAACTCTCAGATGAGCAGAAAAGACGAGAGTTGGGCCACCGTTGTATGGTTTAATTATCAGATGTGTGGTAGTATGATGGATTGTGATTTTACATTTTGTTATTCACATGACACACCAGAGATCCAGACTATCAACCCAAGACCAATTTTCAACAAGATCAGGAAAAAACAAGAAGTAGAAAAAAAAAGAGGGAAAAAAATAGTTTGGTTTTTTTTTTTAAACCAATGGTCCTGTATTTTGTGGGGGGTTATCAAGTCTACCAGGGAAGCTTGAGCCCTCCTCCCATAAAACACATATCTGCACACACGCTAACCAGTGGACACGCTAACCATTTCAGGGGCTTTGGAAGCTCTGTTTCAATCTGTTGAAACTCCAACTCTAAATTTTGTAGCCATATGTCAGATGGTTGTCAACCCCTTTATGGACTTCTGGCAAAACATGAGCAAATGGTTGGATTGCATTGAGTGTGGAGACTCAGCTGTGCCCTGAAAAGCAACTTAAAGACTCCAGTGTATAAGATGTGTAGGCTTGCCATGGTGACAGTCAAGGAAAGATGAGTCTTTATTAAATTGGTCAGACTCTTTGCATTTCACAGGTCAGTTGCTGGGAAAGAAGTGTTTACAGCCTCCTCTCCTGGAAGTGAGGTGAGCTGAGGAGTAGGGATAGCCATCAGAAAGACTGCACCTCTGTGATCCCAGTCCACCAAGACAGCATCCACACTGTCGCTAAGCAGAGTTAATAAGGGGAAGCTTTAGCTCCATTTCATAGAGTTTATTTCTAGAACTATGGAGTCTTGAGACTCCATTGTAAGATTTCCTCCCCAAGACCTTAAACTAAGACGCTTCAAAAGTCACAAGTTCGATGTTGGGAGTGAGTATAACTGGGGATGCAGTTTAGGGATGCCTTAGTCCATTTGAGCTGCTATAACAAAATACCAAAATACCATAGACTGGGTGGCTTCTAAATAGCAGAAATGTATTGCTCACAGTTCCGGAGGCTAGGAGTTTAAGATCAGAGTGCCAGGCTGATTAGGTTCTGGCGAGAGCCCTCTTTGGGACTGCAGACTGCTGACTGCCCCACTGTAGCCTCATATAATGGAAGGGGCTAGAGAACTCTGGGATCTCTTTTATAAGGACACTAATCACACCCCTCAAAGATCTGTCCTCATGACTCAATCATCTTCCGAAGGCCCCACTCTCCTAATACCATCACCTTCGAGGTTAGGATTTCAACAAATGAATTTGGGGCGGGGGGATGCATACATTCAGCCCATAACAAGGGATGTTTTGGATAATTCCAACACTAACTTAATTTATGCAAATGGGTGAACTTAGCGTGAGTGTTAAGAGTGAGGAGGCTGGAGGGAGCCTGACAGGCCTCAGATGTCACCCTTGGCCATTTATTATCTGCATGCCCTAAACATGTGCACCCCACATCCACCTTCTAGGATGCTGGTACTCATTCTCCAAGCTACTGGAAGCATTCACTCTCGGCTGTTCCAGATGAGTCCCTCCTGGTGAGTTGCCCTTTATTGGAGGGAGCTGTTTTACTGAAGGTTATGCCTCTCCTGGGCCAGCCTACACTGGTGACCAGAGACAGACCAGACCCCTTGCCTCAGTTCTGGGCCCTTGGTCTTCTCATGGGATCGGCTGAAACCTCTGTTGTAACTGCATCTCATTTCAACTGCTCTCTCCACCCAACAGGGCTTCCCTCCTGCCCTCCAGATGTTAAACCTGCAGACACTCCCCAATAAGCCTGATGCATGAAAATCTTGTCTCTGAATATATTTCTCGAGAAACCTGACTTCTGACACTCTAAAAGTCTCACTGTCCTCATGTATAAAATGGGCACGGTAACTGTACCTATATATACCATAAGGTTCTTGCAGGCTGCTGTGATATAATGCCAGTGAAATGCTTAGCATAGGGCTTGATGCAGAATGAGTCCTTCCCAGAAGCCACAAATTTATCCAGAGAATCAATGCTATCAAGATCTAACTCCAAGCTGGCTTCTTGGCAGAAATAAAAAGACATAAGGCATATACAAATTGACAAGCTTGATCTTAAAATTCATATAGAAATACATGAAACCAGAGTAGACAAAACAATCTGGAAAAAAAAAATTAGAGAACTCACATATCCCAACTTCAAAAGTTACTACAAAGCTAGAGTCATCAAGGTAGCATAACTGACATAAGGATAGAGATAAGATCAATGGAATTGAGAGTCCAACAATAAACTTGTATATTTAAGGGCAATTGATTTTTGTCAAGGTGCCAAGATCATTCAATGGGGAAAAATAATCTTTTTAATAAATGATGCGGGGACAACCGGATAGCTATATGACTTAGAATTAGTGTGGAACCTTTCCTCACACCATATACTGAAGTCAACTCAAAATGGGTCCAATGTCTAAATTTAAGAGCTCAAACTATAAAACTCTTAGAAGAAATCATAGGTGTAAGTCTTTGTGACTTTGTATTAGGAAATGGTTCAAGCAACAAGAGAAAAAAAACTGACAAATCACACTTCATCAAAATTAAAATGTCTTCAAAAGACGCCACTAAAAAAAAATCAAAAGACGATCAACAAAATGAGATAAAATATTTGCAAATCATGTATCTAGTTTGTATCTAGGATATACATAGCACTGTTTACAATTCAACAATAAAAAGAAAATGCAGCTTAAAAGTGGGCAATTCTACTCTGACAAATATTTCTGCAAATGAGTCAGCTAACCTTCTAGGTTTGAGGGCAGACACTATGTTGTATTCCTTTCTGCATCTTTAATGCCTACTGAAGGAGTGGCAAAAAACATGGACTTTGAAGTCTCTTACTTCACAGGAGACCTGTATTCAGTTAGGACTCTGCCACTTATTAGCTCTTTGATACTGGACAATTACTTTACTTCTCCAATCCTTGTTTTTCTCATCTATAAAATGGACCTAACAATTGTACCTACCTCCTAGAATTGTTGAGGCTGAATGCCAGCATACAGGTAAAACCCTTAACTCAGGCCAGGATAATAAATAGTTACTAAATTGCAACTATAATTCTAAGAGGTAAGACAATTATTGTGAATAATAACATCATTGTTAATACTAGTAGCAGCAAGAACAACAAACAGAATAGCTAAGTATGTTTGCTCGTCACTACCTCAGTCATCAACAGAAAACGCCTGTGTCATTTATTCATGTCCATGCATGAACTGGTCATCATCAGCTCGTCTTAGTTTACAGATACTTTATGTGGAAGGCTGGAGTGCTGGACTGGCCGAAAAATCATTGTGGTGGCAGATGGCTCTCATGGGGAGACCTGCTCTGTGATGGGGCTCAGTCCACATTATGCGGTCGAATCCTGCAGTGCTTCTGGAGCTAATGCCACCGTCACAAGACTGGACCAGAGACAGGTAAGCTCTGGAGGGTGTTTCGCATTGTCTTTCCCATTCCTTCCATTCTAAGCTGTCAGGTTATTAGTTCATTTGTGGTCCACAGACAAGTCTGTTCTGCATCTGGAAGCTTATTTACAAAAAGCACTCGATCAGGTGGTTGCTGGGATATTTGCCGAGGTGATCTTCCCACCTGACTGCACAATGGCAGCTCTACAAGCTGAGTCCTCAGCATGGAGAGTGTTGGGGACCGTGACTTCTCTAATCAATCTGTGCTAATGATACAATGAACATGACTTGGCATCAACCTAGGATGCTCGGCTTTGGGCCAAACATGGATCATCAAAAACAAAACTGGTCAGAGAATCCCTTACCCGCTCCTCAAGGATCTCATCAGTTAGCTGACACACACTGGGCATTGGACCAGAGGGGCCCAAACTGAGAGACGGCAGGCATGTCAGCCATTCATAACCGGGATGAAAAGAGCCAACTTTTGATTTTAAAAAAGAATTACTTGGGCCGACCTGCCTTATCCCAAAGTCTCCCACTCGAAGCCTCGCTTTTCCAACCTTGTAAGAGTCCAAAGGGGTTTGGGAGTGTCAGTCTAGCTAGACTTGACTTAATAGAAGTCCTTGGGGGGAGACCGGGAGGGCTCCTGGGTGGCTCATTCAGTTGAGCCGACTTGGACTTCAGATCTAGGTCAGGATATAGCAGTCTGTGAATTCAAGCTCCACATAGGGCTCTGTGCTGACAGCTCAGAGCCTGCAGCCTGCTTTGGATTCTGTGTCTCCCTCTCTCTCTGCCCCTCCCCTGTCTCTCTCTCAAAAACAAATAAACATTTAAAAAAATAATAAATAAATAAATAAAATTCATTTTTGCAGCATCTGGGTGGCTCAGCATCTGACTCTTGATTTTGCCCAGGTCGTCATCTCACTGTCCGGGGACCGAGCCCCACGTTGGGCTCTGCACTGAGCTGGAGCCTGCTTAAGATTTTCTTTTTCCCTCTGCCCATCCCCTCCTCACGGTCTCTCTCTCTCTCTCTCTCTCTCTCTCTCTCAAAATAAATAAACATTAAAGAAAGTAAAATAAAAGTCGTTCTTTACAAACTTAATAAACTCATTCCCATTTTAGTCAGCCTGGGCGAACACAAAATTCCATTTCCAAGACTCCTTTCCCAGAAACATTCTACGACTTTTTCAGATCCATTCTGATGCCTTCTAGGTGTTTTTCGTCTTTCTAATTCTGGAACAATCACTCATTCTACTTTCCCTACCTATTGTTTGTAGTCAGTTGTTTCCTTTCATCTTTATTATTTCTAAGTGTTTTTTTTTAATGTTTATTTTTGAGGGAGGGGGAGGGGCAGAGAGAGAGTGGGATAGAGGATCCAAAGTGAGCTCTGAGCTGACAGCAGGGCTCCAACTCAGAAACCCTGAGAGCACGACCTGAGCCAAAGTTGGATGTGTAACTCACTGAGTCACTCAGGTGCCCCTCTAAGTAGTTTTAATTACATATATTGATTAGAGTTCTTTGCCCTTAGAATCCTTAATTCCGGTGAAAACTAAGAAGTAAGCAATGGTGGACTGTTGGGCCAGTATTCTGTGGATTGGCAAATTCATAAATACGTTTCACAATTTCTAGAAGTATATTCTTCCCTGTAGTAAATTTTTCAGTGTGGCACAAAGCATGCTTACTAACAGATCCAAGTATCTTTAGTTCCTCTGTATAAGGAAACCAAACAGTAGTAGATAAGACTATGTTCAGAAAATAATGTTTCGGTATTTTATCTTTTTGGGAAATGATCTAGATATTCAATAAATATCCTCCCTTTAGCTTATTTCAGTATACTTTTAAGGTTTCAAGTTACCAAAAGGACTTTGGAAACTATTTTTATATAGACATACCACAAAGCCTCATTATTGTTGAACGGTTTCTATATAAAGTTTTATCTTACTTCTATCTATTTACTTGATCTTAAGGTCTATTCTTAGGCTACTCATAAAAATTTCAGGAGACATTAAACAGCTAACCAACATCTTATCTTTTTTACTGACAAATTTTGTCATAGAGATAACCTGACTTTCATTAAACTAGATAGAATGAAAATATCATATTCAATGTTGATAACTCTAAATTAGAGAAATGCCTGCTTTAAGGAAACTAACAAATTAAAACTAGGTTTTATTTTCTGATTATCCTAGATTGCATGATATTGAAAAGCATTTGGGTTCATTTCTACATTTCTGAGATTATACCTAATTTACATAAATGTTTATTTGTCTTTAAGCCAATTTTGAACTCTTTACAAATCAATTTTGGTAATACCGTCCAGGGGTAGAAAAATATCATGTATCTATAATATATGTACATAAGCATACATAAATATATATAGACTCAGAGATCTCATCACTTTCATTTGAAAATTTTAGCCAGGACACAAGTACAGTAGTGCAAACCTCACTAGTTTGTAAAAGAGCTGTTGGGGGCGCCTGGGTGGTTCAGTCGGGTTCAGTATCTGACCTTGGCTCTAGTCATGATCTCACTGTGAGTTCTAGCGGAGCCCCGCCTTAGAGCCTGGAGCCTGCTTTGGATTCTGTCTCTCTCTCTCTCTCTCTGCCCCTCCCCTTCTCGTACTCTGTCTCTCTGTCTCTCTCTCAAAAATAAATAAACATTAAAAAATATGTAATAAAAAATAAAAAAATAAATCGACTGTGGTGATAGCTGTACTTTATTAAATAAATAAATAAGTAAACAAAAGAACAGTTGGATCCAAATTTTGTTTCTGATGGATAAAATAAGTTGACCTGCTCCGATGGCTAAAGCTTTTACTAATAATTGTAGGAAAGATTTTTAGGAGTTTTCATCCATCCAAGTAGTTTTTTTGGGTTTTTTGACAAGAGTCATCTCCCTGAAATTTGCATGTCAAGAGCTGGCTCTGGGTTCCCACAGATGTCTCAAAGGCACAGAGGAAAGATAAAAGTTCCTCCAAGAAGGGCTTTTGTTTCCTAAATCCAAATCTTTCACAATATTTGCAAGTCTTTTGAGAGGAACTGGGGAGGTATGGCGGCCTTTAAAATGTTTCTATGGCCACATTTCTGTTCTTGTAAAGACTGGATTTGTAAGACAAGTCCAGTTATTCTCAAAGCACGGGTTTGCAACCGGAATGTTATCCTGTCAAGACACCGAGCTGCTTATCCAACCTCATTATCCTCGATTTTATATCCAGGAGAAGTTCTTCAACGAGGATGGAAATCAAAAGATCCCATGGTCTGGGGGCCCCTGGCTGGCCGGGTGGGTACAGCATGTGACTCTTGATCTCGGGGTTGTGAGTTCAAGCCCCACCTTGGATGGAGAGCTTACTTTAAAACAATTTTTTTTAATTAAAAAAGAAGAAATACTTTTTAAAAATCCCACATTCTAGATTTAGAGCTGTGTTTCTTCAGACTGTGTACTTTTACTAAGTACTTCCACGAAGGTTTTCTTTCTGGGTACACAGTTTCATTTGAGCTTAGGGGAGAAGGTCTAAGAAAAGTTCCTACAGGCTCTGCATATCAGCTTCCAATCTGGCCAACTTCTGACCGTAGACGTATTTTATAAAAACAAACAAATAAAAAAAAACTTTTGAATATACTGGAATATATTGTCAAGTGTCACCTGGGGCAAACAGTAAATGCTCCTGGCAGTACTGACAACCCCATGGACACGAGAGAAGGTGCAAGAGATAGTCCCCGAAGAAGATGCGAGGCATACTTCCTCCCAGATGCAGAACCACTTCCAGAGAAAATCAAAATAAAGACCGAGACATTCCCCTTGAGAGCTGGGAACAGTTGGTACAAACGGGCTATAGTCCTCATTTCTGTCCGGCCATATTTGGGGGGCCTCCAACCTCACAGTGGCCAAGCCAAATTCTCGGGACACGAAATGAGGCAGCAACAGCTGTCCTTGGGAGAGAAACGATTGATAACCAGTATTTTTTTCCTGACAACTCGAATTTGGAAAGGAAGAGACAACATGAAATTTTACCTTCCTCTCTCTCGACCAGGCACTACAGATACAGATCTGGCGTCCACTGTCTTTGGTAGGAATTCTTACCCTTTGCCGTCTTCTGCCGGTTTTCCAAGGATGCTGCCTTCAGGCTCCAGAGTGAGTGGGGTGTCCCAGTACAAGTCTCATCTGGTCACCAGAAACTACAGAGGAAGAAAAAACAATTTTCCCTTTATCCTTTACAGTGCGCGCCTGATTGAGACGCATTTTTTTCTCCTAAGGCAGCTCTTAACTGGGTAAGCCTCGCTACGTTAAAAGTTCTCCGTTGTGGCCACTGTAATTCAAGATGATCTTCGGTGAGGTGAACTTGCTTGTTCAGCCTTAAAACAAAATTTTAATACCTGGACCCCGGCCGGTGTGAGTTGGAACCAGTCTGACTCTAGATTCGGTGCAGTTTCCAACCAGAACCAGTCCAGCCCCAGAACCAGTCTGATCCTATCACACTGGACCTATCCAGTTTCTAAGTCAGACTCAGTCTGGCTCCAGCGGGTTTCCGGATCGTCTGGGAAAAAAAAATGTTCAAAGAGCCTGAAAGCTCTTAACACAAAAGGATCCAAGTAGAACGTTCCCACCACCTCACGGGGCAGCCAGAGTGGCGAGGTCAAGGGACCCAGTAGGTACCCTTGCCTGGTGGCTTTTGGTCCCAGGGATGTCGGGGATCTCCTTGGGTTCTCTCTCTGACACCAGAACTACTCAAAGATAAAGTGAGGCATGTTAACAATTTTACGACTTTTATTTGAGCAAAACCGCATTGAACCGGGCAGCGCCAAACCAGGTGTGGCTAGGAGCACTCTCCCAGGAGCTCAGGGAGAGGCTTCTGTAGAGCAAGGGTGGAAGAGGTAAGGCTATTATCGATTGGCTAAAGATTACAGCCTCACGCCCCTTTGTGGGTTGGTTGTCCTTAGCGTTTTGACTTCCTAACCTGAGGCAATTACAACCTTAGACTTTGATTTGCTTGCCTAAAGCCACCAAGGCTTTAGAGTCAATTTGGTGTAATGGTCTCCTTGTTCCATTAACGCTGGTAAAACGTAAGTAGTGTTTTCCCAAGTTCTGTGAGCTGTTTCAGCAAACGTTGAACCTGAGAGGGGCTCATTGGTCAGGAAGAAGTGGGGGTGTCCCGGACACCCCGCTTGTGGCTGGTGTCTGAAGTGGGGTCAGTCAAATGGGCTATGGAGTCTGAGGTGTGGCGTCTGCATGAATTCTGGGGGGTTTGATGAAGGAGCATAAAGCAAGCTGACAGCCCCCCGCCCCCCAGTACAGGTGGGACAAGTTTGACCTTCCTCGGTCACTCCGGGCTGCCCAAGAACAAAGGAAAGCACAGAAAACAAATGGTTAAACTGATGGAAGCTCCATAAGTTTAGAAGAAAAAGTCAATCTTATCAATAGCCTAATCTCCAGGAACTCACTACTGTCTTAACGTTAATGCTTAGCCAGAGGGGAAAACAACCTTAGTTTGACAATAGCTAAACCTCCTGTAATCCGGAGTCTTCTTTAATGTATGGAAACCCCTCTAAGAAACTTCCTCTTGAGGCGCCAGAGTGGCTCAGTCAGCAGGTGCCCAACTTTAGCTTAGGTCGTGATCTCAGGTTGGTGAGTCTGAGCCCCACTCTGGGCTCTGTGCTGACAGCTCAGAGCCCAGAGTCCGCTTGAGATTCTGTGTCTCCTTCTCTCTCTGCCCCTACCCTGCTCATGCTCACTCTCTCTCTCTCTCTGTCTTTCAAAAATAAAATAAACATTAAAAAAATTAACAGGAAAAAAGAAACTTCCTCTTGACTTTACCTCCCCCAACTTCATACTATATAACTAGTCACTCTTCGCAACCCCAGGGCAGTTCTTTCTGCCCCCAAGCCTTACCCTCGTGCTTTAATAAGAGTCACCTTTTTGAGGCACCTGGGTGGCTCAGTAGGTTAATCGTCCAACTTCTGTTCAGGTCATGATCTTACGGTTTGTGAGTTTGAGGCCCGTGTGGGGCTCTGTGCTGACAGCTTGGAGCCTGGAGCCTGCTTCCAATTCTGTGTCTCCCTCGCTCTCTGCCCCACCCCCACTGTGCTCTTTCTCTCTCTCTCTCTCTCAAAAATAAACATTAAAAAATATATTTAAAAAAAGAACCGTTACAAAAAAAAACCCAGTAAGAGTCACCTCTTTGTACCAAAGACGTCTCCAAGAATTTTTTCTTGGCCGTCAGCTCTGAACCTGCCATCACTCCAGGACGTCATCAGGTTAGCATCAGAATGGAGGCCCAGTGGGTGTCGGAGAGTTGACTGGTGCTGGGAAAACACCTCGGAGAGAAGCCCACAAGCCAGCTGCCGCTCAGCCCTTCGCCCCCTCCTCCCTCGCACACGGTCTCCAACTGCAGGAGCCCTGACTCTCCTCTTTGGCGGAGGAGCTGCCTTTTCCTCCCTGCGGGGTCTCTCGAGGAGAGGAGGTGGCATTCCAGATTTCAGGTGTTTGACCACACAGAACTGAGTTCTCTGGGCTTCGCCCCTTGCACAGGAAAAAGACTGTGTCCAGCTTCATCTCTGGAACCGAAAGCGATGCTTTAACCTGTACAACCCCAGAGGGGAACTGGGCTGTAAGTGGCCAGTTTCTTCCCCCGTTTCTTGCTGGTCCTTGAGGTTGCTGTGGCTCAAGTCATGTGCGGAGCCACGAGGTGGAGGGGGCTTCTCAGCAGCTAGACAGAGAGACTGAGCAGGCTAGCCGACCCCAGCAAGGGCCCCTCCAGGGAGCACCGTCCCTCTCCTCCAGCACCCAGCTTCTCGGAGCACGCCCCCCGCTGTTCTCAGTGCTTAGTTCACACAGTATCCCCAACGATGGGCCTGCCCTCCATCCCCAGCCTCCTCCAGACTCGTGCCAGTGTCCACCTCCTACAAGCGGGATCCCACCCGCCCCTCTGTGTTTCCCTGTGGATTCACATTTCAGAAGGGGGCAGCTTTTTCTCTTGAAAACCCTCAAATCACAAAAGGTCTGATGCATTCTCTTTCTTAAGCGATAGAGGCTGCTATCTCCTTCCAGAAGGGAGGAGTACACTGAAGCGGCCACAGGCAGTATGCAAACAGATGGGCGTGGCTGTGTTCCCGCCAAACACTTTTTACAAAACAGGCCTCTGCAGATTTGACCTGTGGAGCCCAGATCGCCGCCCTCAGAGCTACACCGAAGCCCTGATGGTTGCCTTTGTGCCATTCGGATTGTCACCGAAGGATTTTTGGGCTTCCTCCACTTGCATTTAATTCGATTAAACATGAAAAAAAAAGATAATGTCTTAGTGGCTCACTATTTGAGTTTATTAGCAAAGCCGTTAAAATATGACAAATAAAAGAGGAAATTGGTTATTCTTAACGACCGTCTTCATTCCGGTGAGCAGATTCTGTCTGTGCGTATTTAGAACTTCCAAAGATCACTGGTAATCACATCATTGGAAGAGGGTTTCCATCAGCGGTAACTGCATTTAAAACTCCGTTCTGCTTAATTTCAGAGTATAAGGAAGATTGCTCTTTTATGAGAACTTCTATAAAAACGTCTCTTAAAGCAACTCAGCGCATACCTCAAACTTTTCAGGACCTTCTTTCTGTTCGAAAACCACTTAAACCTTTAACACAGCCTTAGCTGAATCGTGGGGCTTGAAGTCCCTCGGAAATTGGTCACAAGCTCCGAGCTGCGTTGGATTCTGTTGCTTCCTTTTGCCAACGTGGGCTGGTGCATATGTACTTCTCATGAGGGTTGACGGCGTGACCAGGAAACAGGTGCCCAGCAGCTGTCTGATAAATACTCTCCTTGCATAAGTGGAAGGAGAGATAATCATGGCCTCAGAAGCTTTTTCTTGTACTGAGTCTGCCACAGGCTCGATACACTGAAGGGCTTAAGGGCAAGTCATATCTTTTACTGGTTGCAATCTCCTCATCTCTTAAATGGGCAAATAGGACCAGGTATCTGATTTTCCTTGGACACCTATCTTAGCAATGTTTTGCTACCCAAGCTCCCAGAGTGGCTGTCTTATGACCTACTGAACATTGCCTAGAAACAGTGTTTCTCAACTTTTTTCCATTATCACCCTCTGCCCCAGAAGTATTTTTTTCCTTCCTTACATGTCACAGAACCTTCACCCAATTTCCACTTCGGTAGTATCTTACACAATAGAGCACGATTTCAAAACGAGAAAAAGGATTACTGATCAAATTTGGGTTGAGACGCAAGAAAAAAACATACAAATTTTAAAATGCTTTCAGACTCCCCGCTTTCAGTTTGCCAGACCCTACCCCACAAAGACAGCTAGGCCTGGTTTCCTGCCCTCGAAGGTTCATACACTCACGAGGCGTCCATAGTTCAGAGAAAAAGGTCCCTTATATACTGTCGGTTTGGGAGAAATGGATAAGAGGAACAAAATACTAGGTCTAAAAATGTTTCCTTATTCTTTCATTCAGAAACATTTCATAAACCTTTATTATGTGCCAGGAACTAGAATGGAAACAAAAGAATGTTTGAAAATGTCTAGAATATTCTAGAAAATGTCTGTATGTACTCTGCCCTCAAGGAGGTGGAGCATGTCTCCCTCTCCTTAGGTGTGACTTCCTTCCAGAGAGGACAGTATAGGAAAGGGCAAAGCAGGGAGGGTAGCTCCCTGTGTAGCCACAGTGGAGAAACCAGACAGACAGGACCTCAGGCAGGATATCAAGGTCAAAATCAACAGCATAAGTCATGGTATCCTTGAGATGACCGATGAGAATGGCAGTTTATATCTGTGGCCTTTTCCCAAACCTCCATGACCCCAAACTAACCATGAGAAAGATATCAGAGAAATCCCAGGTGAGGGACACTCTACAAAATAACTGATTAGCATTCCTCAAAATGGTCAAGGTCATTAAAAGCAAGGAAAGGCACAGTCTAGAAGACCTAAGGAGACATGACAACTAACAGACAGCAGTGTCCTCAGTGAGCTCACAAGACAGGGAAAGGACATTGGAGGATATTTGAGTAAATAGGAATAAACTTTAGTTTACTTATGTATTTTGAGAGAGAGAGTACAAGAAGGGGAGGGGCAGAGAGTGGGGGGAGAGAGAGAGAATCCCGAACAGGCTCCATGTTGTCAGTACAGAGCGCAAAGTGGGGCTCGAACCCGTGAACCGTGTGAGATCATGCCCTGAGCTAAAACCAAGAGCCAGACATTCAACCGACTGAGCCGCCCAGGTGTCCCTGCAGACTTGTGTTCTTACTAATAACTTCGCTTTTATCAAGTTTAAAGGGACTGAAGGTTACGATGGGTGACTGAAATCTAGAGCACTGAATTCACTGTTGAACATTTTCATAGCATGATTTTTTTTTCCCTTGGAGTCACACTTTTCTCTCTTGGCTGCACAGTGTATTTGGGGGCCACTGTTTCTTCTAATGTACTTCCTCCTGTGGATGTACCACGAGGGTGAGTGGCCAGGCATTCCTGGATGTCTATGAACGTTCTCTTTTCCTCTCTCGGAGCATCGGCACCACACAGGCACACACGCTCTGCTGCCTCCTTGCTGGTGCAGGTCACGACTGTGTTCATGGGATGGACGGAACTGGGATCCCCCTGGGCCCGGGGTGAATCTCCTTCGGACTAACTCACTAATCGAAATACCGTCCTCGTTGCCAGTCACTGGTCATTTCGAGGCATGATTCCAACCGGGGAGGGGTGTTCTGGAAGATTTCCCTCTTTCTTGAGTGGGTTCACAAGAAAACGGACGTCCTCTTTCCCTGCCTCTGCATATTCTCACTTCAGAATAGTGGCAGCAACCTCGGAACCATGAATGGAGCCAGTGCACGAAGAGAGGCCAACGCTCTGAAGCGAACAGCAGAATGAAAATATGAAAAGAATGGACCTTTAAATTACCAGCCCTGAAACCACTCCGAGTCAGGCATTCTGCTTACCAGAGATATGTTTGTCCCAACTGTATAAGCAGCTTCTTCTTCTTCTCCTCCTTTTTTTTAGTTTATTTATTTTGAGAGAAAGACAGCACAAGTTGGGAAGGGGCAGAGAGAGAGAGAGAGAGAGAGAGAAGAAGAGAGAGGGGAGAGAGCAAGAATCCCAAGCAGGCTCCACGCCATCAAGGCAGAGCCTGATGTGGGGCTCGAACTCAGGAACGGTGGGATCATGACCTGAGATCAAGAGTCAGCCACCTGACCAACTGAGCCACCCAGGCGTCCCCAAGATGCAGGCCTTTTCTCTTCCTCTGTCCAGCTAGCTCCAGTGTTAGAAACGAGCTACAGTCCTATATGTGGACGTCAAATCTGAACCCCTTTTGTAACATGGAGTACTTTGACAGTCTGAGAAACCCACAGAAACCGTCTCAGGATTGTGGTTTTAAAAGCATAAGGTAAAATACATGGGCTAACGATAGAATTAAAATACAGTTATCAATTAAAAAAATGCATGAGTAGAATATATGTGCTTCTTGCACAATGCATGATGTAAGTACTAGGGACAAAAGATCTAAGTTCTAATAACTTGGTTAATTTCAAACATGTGATAAGCATACACAGTGCTCGGGATTTCTGCACCAACTACGACGTCATTTGAAAACACCCACCATTTTTATCGGAGACGAAGGTGTGGGTATCACAGTAACCACATTCACAATGGAAGGAAATGCTATGTTTCACTTAGAGGCTGATCAAAATATTGCTGTAATTTTTTTTTCTGGTCTCACGTTAAGAACCAAATACAGACTGGCATTTTCTTTATTATTAACCTGTCGTAAACATAGTTTTAGATAACTTGGGGCGCCTGGGTGGTTCAGTGGCATAAGCATCCAAGTCTTTTTTTTAAATGTTTATTTATTCTTGAGAGCGAGAGTGCACGTGTCAGGAGCAGCAGAGAGAGGGAGAGAGGATCCCAAGCTGCCTCCACACTATCAGCACAGAGCCCCACACGGGGCTCGATCTCACGAACCATGAGATCATGAGCTGGGCTGAAATCAGGAGTTGCAAGCTTAACCGACCGAGCCACCCAGGACCCTCAAGCATCTGACTCTTGATCTCAACTCAGGCCTTGATCTCAGGGTGGTGAGTTCTAGCCTCACATTGGACTCTGTACTGGATGCAAAGTCTATTTGATTTTTTTTTTTTTTACATAACCGTAATGATCTACCCATCCTCCACCAGCCTCGGTTGTGAGAAATTCCATTCATCTCCTGGCTTGTTGTTAAAATCATGAGGAGAAGCACAGTTTCCTCAGCCTGGATGATGGGTTTCCTGGAGCCGAGACTCGGGCCCTGAAGTCTCTTGCCCTCTCCTTGCAGATAATGAAGATCATCATCCACCAAGTGTTCCACGCCTTGGAGATGGAGATTGATCCCTGTGTAGGGGATGCTGTGGTGTCTCCGGTGCAGGGCAGCAGAAGGCTGTTTGAGATCACGCTGTCCCACAGGCAGGCCACTGCTGCCTATGTCCGGGGCGAGGACAGGGTGGTCACCGTGGAGGGGGATGCAGCTCCCGTGCTCAGCTTTGACACGGGGAAGCTGCTGTGCAGGGCAGGTTCTGGGCATGGAAGGGGTCAGGGGAGGGGAGGGAGCAGGGACACAAGCAGGGACATGCTGCAGGCGTGACAGGCTATGATCTTGGGCAGACTGTAAGCTCCTTGAGGGCAGGGACCTGCGTCTTCGGAGGCAGCACGACATTACGGGCACCACATCTCTGCCACTTGCTTATACTTCGTACTCAACCTCTCTCGGCCTCTGTTTTCACATCCGTGTGATGGGGGTATTAACAGTCTCCTCCTCCAGCGCTGGTTGTCAGATCCAAGAGTTAGTTGTCTAGAGTGTTTAGTAAGAGGTGAATAATAGCGACCATTATGCTCTGTGCTCAGCACAGAAGACAAACATAGTAATTTCTTCATGTTCTTAAATCGATGCAGAAAACCGAAGAAAGCGCAACAAGGAGTTAATTAGCCCCAGGGCTGATTCGGATTGGTGCCGCAGAGCAGCGGACAAGACAGGGACTGTCGAGGGCAGATTTCCTTAGTTCGAACCCCGGTTCCACGGTGTAGGCTGTACGGATAAATGAGGAAAGCTCCTAGCCTTTCCCTACCTCGCTGGCAAAATGGAGAAAATAAGAGCATCGCTCTCTTAGGGGTTTTGTGAAAATTAAATAATCCACGGAAGGTTTTTAGCACAGCGCCTGCAACGTAGTATCGCTTGCTCACAGTTGCTGTGAACCACGCAGCAGTCTCTTCTAAGCATTTGCAGACATTGTCTTATACACTTGTTCCCTTCCAAAAAGCAGGCATTAGCATCACAGGCACTTTCTGGATGGGGAAACTGGGATTCAATGCAGTCACCCGGGTGAGCGGCAGAGCCTGACTGGGATAGGTTCCTGACTTGCTAAGCGCCCTTTATGCGGCCTCCAGCGGGGGTGTAGGGCTATTTTTAGAGTCACTAGCGATGGCGAAAGCACTGGGACAAAGGCAAAGGCAAAGATAAAAAGATTAGCACTTTTTTTTTTTTTTAAACGAGATTTGGAGCTTGAAAGAGGAAAGAAAGAAATTACCCTTGTGTTTTCAGCTGAAGAAACGGAGGTCGAAGTTTAGATTTACACCCAAATACTCACTGGGAATACAGGGGGAAACGAGCATTCGAGAGCAGTTCTGTCAGACCCTGGGATCCAGAGGACCCTCACCGCCCCGGTCTTCTCCTGCATCACACACAGACATACACTCACACAGGTACACGCAGACAGACACACAGACACAGACACACAGACTCACACAGGCACACACAGACACACACACAGACACACACACACAGACACACACACACACAGACAGACACACAAAGACACACAAAGACACACACCCAGACACACAGACTCACACAGGCACACACAGACAGACACACAGACAGACACACAGACACACACAGACACACACAGACACACATCCAGACACACAGACTCACACAGGCACACACAGGCACACGCAGACAGTCACACAGACACACACACAGACATACAGACACAGGCACACACAGACACACAGACACACACAGACAGACACACACAGACACACATGGACACACACCCAGACACACAGACTCACACAGGCACACGCAGACAGACACACAGACACAGACACACAGACTCACACAGGCACACACACACCCAGACACACACCCAGACACATACACAGACACATACAGACACACACACACACACACACACACACACACAGAGATGCACAGAGACGCACACGGTGTTGAGAAACAGACCTGGTATGTCTCTCTCTGAACTTTCTGTAAGAATTTGATCGTAGTTCCAAGTCCCTAGCCCGTGAGGAAAGGGGATGGCAGGGGAAAGACTTTTTTGCATGTGATCCGTTTTATTTCTGCTAAGTCAACAAAACATGCTGGATTGCCTAGGGGGCGAAATCAGGCTGTTTAAATTTCCCTGCCACCACAAATATTCTCTTGGTTTATGAAAAAATAATCAATAAATGTGTGTTGATTTAGATTAGCACAACTACAAACTATATGCGTGGCACGGGGCCTTTAGTTTTTCAATTTGCGATTATTGTGGCCTTTACGTATGAACCCCAGAGAAAGCATGTGGAATAGTAACACGGGTAACAATGATAGTAAGAGAGACACAATAATTGTGGGCATTTAATGAGTGCCTGCCCTGGGTTAGGCTTTATACTAGGAACTTCCTCCTCATTACACTGTTTAGTCTTCTCAGAAATATTATGAGGGTAAGCTCCAAGGCAGTAAATTGGACACATACATTTATAGCCACTTTCTCCCAAAAGCTCATTAAAATGACAAAAAGCCATACTTTTCTTTTGCTTTGGTAAATAAATATTTAAGGAGAAAGGAAGCAGGAGAGAAGATTATTCTGGAATCTGGAAAGCAAAACAAGTATGTGTTGGTGAATTTGTTGGATTAGGCTTGGGTCAAGTGGTGAGAACAGGTACTTTAAGAGTGGTTGAAAAACGTGCAGTTTATTTCTCTCATATAAATATGAAATTGGGAGGAAAGAGTTGGCATGAGAGTTCTAACAAGTTGTCAGGGACCTAGCCTT
Source organism: Paguma larvata (assembly GCA_030068075.1). NCBI lineage: Eukaryota > Metazoa > Chordata > Mammalia > Carnivora > Viverridae > Paguma > Paguma larvata. The sequence continues at coordinate 51,391,769 of CM057841.1, forward strand.
TTTTGTGGCTTTCTTCACTTCCCTGTATACAAATATTACCTCATGGTCCAATATGGCTGCTTGAGCTCCAGGCATCACATCCATTTTCCAGCTGGCAGTAAAAGGAGGACAGGGAGGTGCAGCTGGCATGCACCTTCCTTTAAAGACTGTTTTGTTTTAGGTTTTTATCCCATGTCTTTCACCCAAGATATCAATCTCTATTAAAGATAGATGTTATCCAGTTTGAGTAAGCCATCTTAATATCTATCTTTATGATTAACCAGAGCCTAGTGAACTGACATTTATTAAACGGATGCTGTACCTGAAATTTACTCAGTTTTGGAGTCTAAAGTAACCAGCCTTGCGCTAAATACTTCTTAGGAATGCTGGCTCCAGGAACAGATATGGGGATAACTATAGCTATGTAATTTTATGTCCTTAGCCTGGGTGTGCTTGTCAAGGGAGGCAAGACTGGAGACATGAAATCAGACGCCGTGTATAAACCTGAGCGGCAGAAGTACCCTTGCAGACTCCAGTCTCTCCTTTCTTCCCTTCACCCTTCTGGGGACCCCTGGGAGGCAGCACACTGACAAACAGCAGTAAGGAGCCTTTGTTTTTTTTTAAAAAATGGGATTTTCTAGTCTGCAAGTTCACAACTGTGATTTCGTTTGGAGCCCGTGGTGGAGAGTCAGAGAAAACCAATTCTAGAGTGGCATCGCATGTCTTGAATTGGAAGCAAGCTTTCTCTCTCTAAGCCTCAATTTTCCCATCTGTAAACTGGGGATAATAGCTGAACCTACCTCATCAGGTGCCTGGTAGAAGGACATAATGCATTGTGAGTGCTTAGCACAGAGCTTGGAACATAGCATGTGTTCAATGAATGTTAGCTCTTACTAGTCAGTGGGAACTGTTAGCCCCATTAGAGAGAAACACTGAAGTCCGGGCAACCCACAGTGACTTACCAATAACTAGTAACAGCAATAATCATTTAGTGAGACCTTATTATATATATATGAACTCACAGAATCTTCATGTTGGCTCCAAGAGCCACGCATTGACAACCCCCATTTTCCAGATGAGGAAACTGAGGCCTAACGTAGTTACCCTCACTTTGAGATATGGAAGGGGGAAGACAGTGGCTGCCAACCCTCTGATGTTTCATAAGCTTTGACTAAAGTCCACGCCGGCAAAGGTCTGTGTTGGACTTCCTACCGGAAGCTAAGGAGTCTGGGATGAGTGGCTCTGGGTACGGCATTTAACCCGATGGTTCTTACAGATGTGGAGGGGACAGAGAGACCTAATCAGACGATTTCACTATGACATACTAAATGCTCCCTGGGAGGAGATACGTGATTCTCCCTGTGCGAAGGCCAAAGGAGGGTGTATTAATGTCAGTAGCTACTGCTGCTTACCAAATTAACCCCGACATAAACCAACGGTGAATATTTCTTTCCTCACACGGTTTCTGAGGGTCAGGCTTTCGGGAGTGGCTCTGGCTCGGCGTCTCTCATGAAGTTACAGCAAGGTGTCAGCCAAGACCGCAGGCCCCTGCACATGTGACCGGGGCTGGGGAGGCGCTCTTAGGATGGCTTGCTCAAGGCTGGCAAGGCGACACTGGCTGCTGGCTGGAGACCTCAGCTCCTCAAGGCCTCTCCGCTTGCCTGTCCCGGTCACCCGGCTGGTTTCTCTGGAGCAAGTGGCTCAAGGGAGAACAAGGAGGAAGCCACCATGTCTTTTATGGCGAAGGCTTGCCAGTCCGCGTCCTTCCCGAGACACTGAACACAGCACACAGGCGGTCGTATTTAGGGTGGGAGGGGACTATGTGACAGCGAGAACACCGGGTGGCAGGGATCACTGGGCCGTCTTGGAGGCTGGCTACCACAGTGGTCGCCACGGTTAGCTCTGCTGGGGATTCAAGGAAGACTTTCTGGAAGAGGTCACGGAACAGCCAAGTCGGGAAGAAGGATTCATAACCTGGGAGGCGCAGGACTCAAGGAGCCTGTGACCTTGGATGGAGGAAAACTCCTTCTTGATTTCACAAACCTGTGCCTGCAATTTAGCATTTCCTTCCACGATAAATGCGGGAGACGAACACAGTACCTGTGATTTTTGTAATCAGTAGAAACCCCAGAAATGTTCTCCTACGACTATTGTTGAAGATACCTTGAAATATCGTTTATGGTCATCGGTATTTTAAAACCCTGGTGACTGATAGACCTACCAGCAGATCCTCATATTTAATGCATGTTAACGAGGTACAGATAGGACTATATTACAATTTTGTCACCGTTTTAACAAGCGCCTGGGTGGCTCAGTCCGTTAAGCGGCCGACTTCGGCTCAGGTCATGATCTCACGGTCTGTGAGTTCGAGCCCTGCATCAGGCTCTGTGCTGACGGCTCAGAACCTGGAGCCCTGCTTCAGATTCTGTGTCTCCCTCTCTTTCTGCCCTTCCCCTGCTCATGCTCTGTCTCTCAAAAATAAAAAATAAAAAAAAAACAAGTGTATTTTAATATACTTGCCTTTAGAATTCTGTTTTATTTTATTTATTTATTTAATTTTTATGTTTTTATTTATCCCAACATGGGGCTCAAACTCACAACCCTGAGATCAAGCATCGCGTGGTCATCTGACCGAGCCAGCCTGGTGCCCCTCTATGTATTTTATTTTATACGCTTAAAGACGTTTTTCTGAGAAGGAACCATACAGGTCACTGACTGCCAAGTGGGTCATACACACAAAGGGCAGTGAGGGCAACTAGGAATTGTGTGGTTGAAGGAAGGACGTTAGAGGCAGAGAACGCCACTAGCCCACGAGACGACGTGCAGGCTTCCGCGTATGCGTATTGCTAACAGCCTCCAGAAGGGGCAGGAGGTAGATGAGGCTGTGAAGGGAACAGGGGCCAGTTCACAAAAGCTCAGGCTGTAGAACTTGCACTTGACACCACTGCGGTCGTAAAAGCCTGGGGTAGGGGGACCCAAACAAGGTTGGCTTCGTTTATGTATTTACTCGTGCATTTAGTTAAAACTCACTTTTTGAGAATACGTAATCCGCGCACAAATTACAACAGCTGAAGTGGATACAGTGACAGCGCTCCTCTCTTCACTCCTGGCTGGAATGTTCTCTAACCTGGAAGCCACCCCCGGTGTATGTTACGTCCTCGGGAAAGGGGGTGTGAGGAAGTGGCTGTTTGACTTGCCTTTTAAAGAGCTGGCTCCGCTCCAGGCGCCCCCTGAAAGCAGGGCTTCTGGAGACACTGTGGGCGAGGGTGAGAGGCAGGGCTAGGAAGCTCTGGGAGGGTATGTTACTCTTTCCTCTCTAAAGGAATTTCCCACAAACGTGCAGGAACACACATGAGTGCAAATAAACACAGTTCATTTGGTTGAGTGCAGATTTCCAACGCAAAACACGGGAGGCTGTAGAGCAAGTTAAGAATAGAATACAGACTTCGTGGGGTGTCTGGGTGGCTCAGTGGGGTAAGCATCCGCCTCTTGATTTTGGCTCAGGTCATGATCTTGGTCTGTGAGTTTGAGCCCCGCATTGGGCTTTGCACTGACAGCATGGAGCCTGCTTGGGATTCTCTCTCTCTCTGTCCACCCCACTCTCTCTCAAAATAAATAAATAAACTTAAAAAAAAGAGAGACTTCTGGGGCGCCCAAATGGCTCAGTGGGTTGAGCGTCCGACTTTGGCTGAGGTCATGATCTCGTGGTTTGTGAGTTCGAGCCCCGCTTTGGGGGTTGCTGGAGCCTGCTTCAGATTCTGTGTCTCCCTCTCTCTCTGTCCCACCCCTGCTTGCTCTGTCTCTCTCTGTCTCTCGAAAATGAATAAACGTTAAAAAAAAAAAAGAATAAACGTTAAAAAAAGTAAAAAAAAGACAGACTTCAGAACTCAGAGAACAGAGCATCGTCTCTGCTCTGTCTGTGGCCAAATCTATGCTATATTTGCTAATCGGAATCTTAGTTTATCTCTTACAGAGTGGGGTAACAGTATCCATCTCCACGTGTTTGTCACAACGGCGTACGTGATGATGCTTGTAAAAACTTTCGTATAATTATACACATGCTTCAAAGTCAGATATAAAGTCAGAGTTGTGCTTCCTGGTTGAATTTTTTCTTAAAACCCTTGGGGCACCTGTCCAGCTCAGTGGGGATAGCACGCGACCCTTGATCTCGGGGCTGTAAGATCAAGCCCCATGTTGGGTGTAGAGATTACTTAAAAATAAAAATCTTAAAAAAATGAAATAAAATTCTCAAAGTCCGCTTCTAATCACTCATAGCGACAATGACAATAGCTAACGTCTTGTGGTATCATATTTAAGAACAATCACTTGCCTCGTGCCTGACACTCGAAGCAGGTGGACTCCTCACCACAGTTTTTGAATGACCTAGGGCCTCAGGACCGCCTCCCTGGAGGGCAATTCTTCTCCCTGAAGTTAGGCTGAAGCCGAATTTTGAGAATGGTGGGAGGTTAGCCATTACAAACTAAAGCCACACAGAAACTTCAGATCTTTACGTGTACATCTAACTAATAAAACTTCCACATGTGAAGATCTGATTTTGAGATGTCAGCACAGAGGAAGGGCCTCGCTGTGGCCAAGGAGACAATGAGCCTGATCGTGTAGTCCCGAGGACTTTGATGATACAACGAATTCACTCTCTCCTAATGCTTGGGGGATCCAGCTTCTCTCTTTAAGGCAGATGGACCAGGAGGTTCACGCCGACTATATGGAGGTGTGTGTGTTGGGGGGGTGGTTATATGGACATTCATTGCACTTGTCTCGAGTTTTCTCGATGTTTGAAAAATTTTACAATAAGACATGTTGGGAGGAGCGCCTGGGTGACTCAGTCAGTTGAGGGTCCCACGCTCGATTTCAGCTCCGGTCTTGATCTCACAACCGTGAGATCCTGTGTTGGGCTCCGAGTTGAGCGTGGAGCCTGCTTGGGATTCTCTCTCCCTCTCAAAATAAATAAATAAAGACATGTTGAGAAAAAGGAATAAAATAGACCACCAGAAAATAAATAAAAGTAGAACAGATATAATAGCATAGAAAATAGAGAGTACTTTAAGTGAAATATATTTAGCTTTATGAAAAATTCCTTTCTTTTGCTTTACTTTTCTCACTGTCCCATGGAGGAGTGGCAATCCCTGGGCCCCCATCTGTGGACCATCAGAGGGGAGCCCTTGTTCTAGAAAGACAGCCCAGGGGGAAGGTGCTGAGAGGGTGAGTTTGGGGTGAGTCCTCTTGTCTGGACCCTAATCCCAGCAGCCGCTGGCTCCTGCTCACTGAGTGACCGTGGACAAGTTACCTCAATTCCTTGTGCCCCAGTTCCCTCATCTGTACAAATAGGGCTTGATAACAGAATAAGGGAAGGTGAGTGACCTGGTCACTGTAAGTGACATTAGCTAAGTTTGGTCCCAAAGAGAATTATAGGAAACCCTACCCCTGAAACTCCTCCTTGTATCTGTATACCTGTACATCTTGGTTCAAACTTCTCTTAAAACCCTCAAACCATAGTTCTTTGTGTGTCTGTACGTGTTTTTTTTTTTTTTTTTTTGTAATGTTTATTTATTTTTGAGACAGAGAGAGACAGGGCATGAGTGGGGGAGGGGCAGAGAGAGAGACACACACAGAATGTGAAGCTGGCTCCAGGCTCTGAGCTGTCAGTACAGAGCCCAACATGGGGTTGGAACCCACAAACCATGAGATCATGACCTGAACCAAAGCTGGACGCTTAAATGACTGAGCCACCCAGGTGCCCTGTGTGTCTCGAGGTCTTATGCTAATTGATTTCTAGAAGCAGGAGAGGTTTCATTTTTTTCTTGTTTTTCTTTGTTTGTTTGTTTCTTTGTTTTTTTTTCTCAAACACATAGCATGATTTTTTCTCACTCACTGTGTGTTTGAATGAACACGTGAAATACAAACACACCTTCCCACGTAAGGCCACAGTGATCAGGACAGTTTCGCCTGAGCATCCTGTTCAGCGTTCTTCCTCATTGGTTACCTCCCACGAGAAAGTTCGTCAGAAGAGCCAGAAAGCTTCCCAAGTCTCATTAACCTATTGAGTTTGGCACAAAAACATGAAGCTTAATTTCCCCAAGAAGGCTGATTTCAGGTACGTCGGGTTTGCAGAATTGTTGGGGCATTTGTGCGTGCGTTTGTGGGGACAGAGACGGCCAGCATCACCGTAACGACAAGAACGAAAGACGTGTGGCCCCGGGGATATCACACTAAAACTTGTGTGCACCGCGTGAGTAACGACAAACTGCTTTTAGCAACGACGCACCCATCTACCGTCCTAAACTGTCCCTTCCTGCCTAAATGGTCACTCCAAGAGGAAAGACAGCTCAAACATACAAATCCTTGTCAGAAATGGTCTTTGGTCTTTCAAATCGTGGGCAGATATGGCCACCTGGTGTGCATTACAGAACCACACACTGAATTTTCTTTCTTTTAATCTCCTCACTACCAGTCAGCGCGATTGACTTGGCTTTACAAGAGCAAACTACTCTTTAGGCTTTCTTAGGGTTACATCCTGAGAACCTTGGCTCATTCCCAACCTTAAGGCTCTTCAAACCCATAATAATCGTACACACTAAATAAGCTCACCCTCTTATAGATCCTTCTGAGACCCAAGTCAAAGCCAAGTGCAAGCAGAAATTCACGGGGTACAGAACTGTCAATAAACAGAGGAAGTGAGTAAAGAGAGCAGAGCGGGGGGGGGGGGGGGGGAAGCAAGAGACTGTGAAATCCACCAGAGGAGAAAGAGGGGCCAGTCCCAGGTCTCCCTCCAGCCCTAACAACATTCTAACGAGCTCACGTGCACCCTGAATGTCGACTTGTGAATTGTTGCTTGCAATCAGATAAGTTTGACCAAAACAATATCAGTTTGAGTGAAGACAAAAGACTGTAAACTCTAAAATCTGGCATGCCTACCCTCATAAGTCCCCAAATGCCCGTTTGTCTCACTTCTGATAGAAGCCACAGAGAGGAATCAAATGAGGTCATCGGAGCCATTTGGGACCATTAGTAGTGTCTGAGCCACTCAGTCAGACTCCTGTCAGCCCACGTCCCTCCCCTGTTTTGAGGGACTAGGAACTGAAGCAGCCAGTGCCCTCAGGCAAGGCTAGAGGACGGACAACCTGAGCCAGCAGCGTCTGCATTCCACCTTGTGAATCTCTGGCCAGGAAGGGGCTCTTCAGTGTCTTCAGTCAATCTCAGCATTTAATTGATGCGTTAGTAAGTTTCTGGCATACTGTCAGCATCGTTCTCAAGTGGGCCCCCAGGAGGCAACAACTTGGAGACTCGATGGCTGTTACGCCTTGGGGGAGAGGGACGCCATTGGCATCTAGCAGGGAGAGGCCAGGGATGTTGCTAGATACCCTACAATACACAGGAGAGACCACCCATCTCCCCCACCCCACCCCCGCCCCACTGCCCCCCGCAACAAAGAATTATCTGGCCTCTAATGTCAGTAGTGCCGAGGTTGTGAACCTTGATGCTCATGGCAGGAGAAGCCTTGAGGGCATAATTTAAGTGGTAGGAAGACCAGAGAGTTGGCCTAGAGGTTGAGAATTTTACCAAGGGGACCACCACCAAGCTTGGGGAAGACACCATACTCTATCACGACCGGTGCCTGATGCTGAGTCACAGGCAACAGGTGCCGGCAGAGGCTCTGGTGAGGGCGACCTGACATAAATCTAAGCAGTCGGTCCTTGAACAGAGCTACAGACTGTGATCGGAGAGACTAAGACTATCATTTGATTCCATTTACTCTCCCCCCATCATTAGGAGGCATTGTGACCTGACCGCTTTTTACATCAAGAGAATAAATAGGCTTGGGTGACAGAGACGAGGGTTTAAATTGGAGCGAGCAGAAGAGCAGCTCATTAAGAAATTAACTTATTTAAACCTACATGGATTGGAGAGCGATGTTTGATAAATCTCAGATGTGATAGCGAACCTGTTAAAACTAAAATATACTTTCATTAGGTTAGTTTTTGGTTGGGCTCCTTCAAAGGAAAGCGAGTCTCTCCCGTAAAGAGTATGCAAAGCAGGAATCCCAAAGCAATATCAATTTTAGGACTTGAAGAAGACAGAAAGCAACATATCTCCCTGCTTCCCCACCCCCCCACCCGTTTAAATATGTAATTTCTCTGATGGAGGCTTACGTATTTCTGAGACCTACGCCACAGAAATCCGGGTCAGTAGATTCCCCTGGAATGCTGAGTTGGGGAGCAAGTTTCAATCGGGGAATGTTCTGGACAACTCCTTAGGCAAGGCCAAGTTGACCCAGGACATTTATAGAATACTTGTCGGTGCTCCAAGAGGAATTGAGAGAGTCCACTTTGTAAACTGGGAATTTTGTTTCAAATGAAGTCGATTTGTAGAGGGCCAAACCTAAGACATCACATTGATTCATTAATTTATTTCATTCAATATACTTGTAGGTCCAGGCATTTTACTAAGCGCTGGCGATAGAAAGAGGCATAAGACGTGGTGCTCTGTCGGTTCCATCAGGAGCAGGTAGATAAAATAAATAATTGTAATATAAGCAATACAGTCTCCACTGCCAGTCATTCCTCTGTTCTTTCTTCTAACTCTGCCCACGTTATGAGGTGTCCGGTACATGAATGAGGTAAGTCAATGAATTCTTGTCCCAGAATTAAGCCCTTTATAAACGTTGGCCCTTTATTTATAAACAGAATCTTGCTGTGGCTGGAAAAAACTTTACCAAGGCTGGGTCATTAGAACGTTGCGGGAGTTTGCATTTTTTACGTTCCTTCGTTTTATAACGTTACGGTTCCATGCACAATAAAGTTTGTGATTCAGCCTCGGTGATGGGAAGCTCTGGAACGTGTCTAAGCAGGAACATCCACTCTTCCTCATGTCCTAGAAGAAGGCAAGGCCAGAGTCCAGAAAACCAGCAGAAGCATCCCTTCTTTCTGGTCTGCGATCGGGTCCTGCTGGGCCCGGCCTACATTTCCCAGGATGCTCATTTGCTGGAGCTCCTGCGGGATTGGTCAGAACAACGCGGAAGTCATTACAGTTCTCCCAGCAAAGGGCGGAGTTCTGGACCACAACTGGATGCCCACGCCCCTTCCCTGCGGCCCGGGAGGTGGACGAAACTCAGCTCCATCTCCAGAGTCACTAAGCGCTCACCGGCTTTTACTTCCAGCCGAGCGGCGGTGCGCCCTCACCGGTGCTTTCACCACCATTCTTTCAGGGCCACGCCCCTTTCATTCCGGCAGCTGCGAAACTCCGGAGACTGGATTTCGGCAACCGAGTCGGCTGAGCGGCTCTGCGCAGGCGCGAGCGTTTGGGTCTCGCCGCGCGCGGGGCTCGGTTGTAGCGGGAGTGAGTTCCTGGGTGCGGAGACCCGGCAGCGGGCGACGGAGCGAGTGGGTGACCGAGCGCCTCCCCTGCCGCCATGGCAGCCCTGCGCTACGCGGGTCTGGACGACACGGACAGCGAGGACGAGCTGCCCCCGGGCTGGGAGCAGAGAACCACCAAGGACGGCTGGGTTTACTATGCCAAGTAAGGGGCCGCAGGGGGGCCGCCGGGCCTGGGATACACCTGGAGGGGGCCGCACCTGGTACCCTGACGGCCTCACGTGCCCGGGACCGTGCGCTGCTCCGCACGCCACCTGCGCGGGGACGGGCGCGTGCCGGCGCTGCAGCCTGGCGAGGCCGCGCGAAGCGGCAGTGATAGTTAAAGAGCTTCCTCGGGGAGGCCCCCGAGATCCTGAAGAGGGGTCAGCCGCCTCTCTGGGTCCCGGGGTCCAGTAGGGTCACCTGGCAGCGCTCATGCGCGCCCTCTGCTGCTCAGGAAGCGGCGCTGCACGTTGCCTTGGTGGCTAACAGGCCTTATTCCCTAGTCCGAAAAAAACCAGGAAAAAAAAAATCGGTGCTTCGAGGGTCTGAGGCAGGGAGCTAGAAGTATGTATTTTAAATGAATGCCCGAATATAGTTATGCATATGTATACATATATATACCTACATATGTTTTTGTAATAGAGCTTCAGTGGTTTCCCGGCAAAGTTTTGGAAACACTAACCCTTTCTCCCATCACGAAGTGTGTGACTTTGGGCCATTGAAAGAACTCTCAGTCTTTGTCATCTGTAAAATGGGTTGATAGAGTTTGCATTCAAGCAGCGTAGGTAAAGCACTTAGCACAGATCTAATAAGTACTCTATGCTCCATAATTTCGCTCCCCCCCGCCCCCACTCTGCAGCTGTGACAGCACCTCCTTGGAAGGCAGCTATGCTCACCACTATACCACCAACGCACACTGTGACAGCACCTCCTAAGCCTCATGTTAGAATCACCTGCCAATGGTCCTAAATACAGATTTCAGAGACCCTCATGCTGCAGACACCCACCATGGGGAATCTGTATTTTATAGGCTTTCCTGCAAAGCAGGTTCTCAATTGGCTTTGAGAAACATCCGCGACTTTCAACATTTGGAAAACTTAGAAAAATATCTTTTCCTTAGTTCCTCCTCCAGAAATTCTCATTTAACTGGTTTGGGCCCTCCCCGCCCCCACTGGTATGTTGTAAAATCAGACGGGGCGATTCTTGCGCATCCAAGGCTGTGAGCCACTGCTGTCTCTGCTTGCTTAGTAGAAAGAAAACCAGAAAAGACAAAAAAAAAAAAAAAAAAGGAAAGACCTTGGAGAATTTATTCATTCAGGACACATTGGGGTTTTGTCACCTGCCAGGTTTTTTGCTGGGCGCTGGTTATATCGAGATACCTAAGACCCAGTTGTCACCCGGTGTTACATGGCAGAGTGACGCGTGGGTGGTTCGCGCGCAGTCTCTGTATAGGAAGCAGCAGCCTGCTGGCAGGAGGCATGTGTGGGCAGGTGGGGGCGGGGCCCGCAGGTGAACCTGAGAGTTGGCCTCAGTACAAGTAGAAGGGGGCGTGTTTGGGGCGGCCCAGGTGGAGACAGGCGAGCTGAGTGGCCCGTGTGCTCCTGGAGGCGTGGGAAGGTTGAGGCAGTAGAGAAAGTCACAGTTTGTGGAGAAGCTGGGGCTCCGTCGTCAGGCCCCCGGGGTCCACTGGAGGCTTGGAGCCAGGCAGTGCCGTGGGGTTGATGTCGGAAGGCGGTTTCTGGCCCTGGAGAATTGAAAGGAGGCGCTTGGGGCAGGGAGCCACTAGGTTGTTGTGGGGCTGGCTCCGGGCAGCTTCTGAGCGCCCTCCCGCCGTTCCCTCTGCCTGGATTGCCGCCTGAAGGGCTCGGTCACCCCCCTCCCTCTCCCCGGAGCTGAGCTTAACTGCTCTTGTCTGGAGCCCTGCCCCTTGTCCCTGACCCCCGCACCTTCCTCCCAGGCCCTGGTTATCTGAGTCATAGCCTCGTCTGTGGTCATCTTAGCCGTGCTCTCCTTGTTGGCGCTTCCTCCCCCAGGTTGTCAGCTTCACGAGGGCTGGGCCCTTTTCTTGGATCTCCTGTGCTCCGCACCCAGGAGACGGAAGTCCCTGTGTAGTGAGTGATGTAACCCATCCAGGGAAGGTTTCCCCTGGCCTCCCTGAGCGGCTGGCGTCCCGGGGTTCGGAATGTGAAGGTGCCCACGACCACTGTCGGAGCCCTCCTGTGCCCGCTGCTGTGTGTGGGGCCTCCCTTCGTTCTGGCCACTTAACCCTAGGCTCTCAAGTGTGCCTGGAGCCTGGTGTTCCCCTGCTTTTTCCCCTCGTGTTGGGTGCCCTTTCCATCGGCTTCTTTCCTCGATGGCCTCTAGTGTCCGGGTGCTGCTTTCTCTAAATAAGATCCGCACGTCCCAGCCAGCTCCTCTGAGAGCTTCCGGGGGGACCCCCGCGGCCAGGGGTTCTGTGCCGCACATAGCGTCTCCAAAAGGCCCTCCTCCCAGCCCTCCCCAGTGTTCTGGGTCTCACACTGGCCTGTTTGGTCCCATTGCTTGCACTGAATGTAGTGAAAGGGTTTGGCTGGGTCCTAACTGGGGGCCCCTCTCTCCAGTCTCCCTGGTTCTTCAGGTCTCCAGTGGAAGGCTGCCTCTGCCCAGCCCTAACCCTGGGTTCCCCTTGATCTCGCCTGACCTGCAAGCATCCTGGCCCTTCTTTTCTTTTAACTCTGAAAGGGTTACTTGTTCTCTCTTGGGGTTCGGAAAACTGCTAATGGGCTAAAAGAAGACTGCCCTTTGGGTCCTTACTGTCTTGGTATGGTCTTCCTCTCAACTGCAGCAGGCCCCCCCCCCCCCAACCCGAGGGTAGAGGCTGTAGCTCACTGTGTGACTCTGGGATCCTAATGAGACCCCCTCTCCCATCGTGTGGCTTCTCTGGGCCCTCCTGCCTTCCCACGTGCTCCATGGTGCGGTCAGGAACACACGTGTCACTCAGCTCCAGGGCCCACCAGGCTGGGCTTTCAGGGAGAGGCTGATCCCGCCCCCGAGAGCAGACTGGCCCCAGTGATGGTGATGGCGATGGCGGGCCTGTCTGCCCTCCCCTCCCCCGAGGTCTGGAGCAGCCCCTCTGCCCACGCCTGGAGGTGGAAGGATGGTGCCCTGGGCTGTGGCTGCAGTCACCAGGGCCTCTGGGCCCTCCACTCCCAGCCATCTTTTCTTCTGAAGCCCTCCTCACAGTCAGCTCAGTCTCCAAGTTAACTATACTTCAAAAAAAAATATTTTTTTCTAGAATAGCATACTTGAGATGATATCCATGTAATGTGGTATGAATTTAATTTTGATCCTTTTGGTTTAAATTAAGATCACTCTTAATTATCTCCTTAAATGACAAAAAGCTTATTGAAAAAGAAAACACAGAAGAGGGCTTCTGCTTAAAGGAGAAGAAGATAATACTTTGGGGATGTGTGGCGTGATTTTCTGTTCATTAAAAAGTCATTTTAGGTTACAATTAAGAACACTTTTTAATTAAGTTTTGCATGTAAGTATTTATTCAAATTAATACTTCTGTGTGAAAGGCACGGTTCTTAGTTCTTCACACGTGTTAACTCGTTCAGCCCTCTGTAACCCCGAGGAGCAGGTGGCGGTACTGTCCCCATTTTACAGATGGGGAAACTGAGGCACAGTTAACTGAGGTTAAACGCCTCTTCAAGGGCACACGGCTGGTGAGTGGGAGAGTCAGAAATCATGAGCGCTTGGGCTCTGGAATTCTTCCTACCAAATTACGCTTTTCTCTGCGAGGCCTGGGATTCTCCCCCAGGGACGTCGCGTCCTTCAGGGGACAGCTGGCGATGTGTGGAGACACTTCCTGTTCCCACAACGATGGGACGTTGGCATCTGGTAGGTGGAGACCCGGGATACGGCTAATCCTCCCGCAGAGCCCAGGACGGCCCGGCGGAGAGCGGTCTGGCGGAAGCGTCAGGAGCGCCAGTGGGAAGAAAGCCTGGTGGGGGCGCTTTCTCTCCAAGTCAGAAACGCGGGGGTGACGGTGTTTGTTTCGTTTTGTGAACCGTCTTCCAGGATAGAGAAAACATGTTCCGAGAGAATTTTCCAGCTCCTCCGGAGAGCATTTATTTGCTCCCCGTGTTTACACCGGGGCGGCTCCGAGGGCAGGTGCAGGGCTGAGTGTGTGAGGCCCGCGTCCCTCTCAGAGGGGCACTTTCTGGAGTCTCGAGGGCGGATGACTGCGGAGCTCCGTCACAGCTCATTCGATGCCTGCCCGTGGGTGAAAACGGCTCCCAACACCAGGCAGAGGAAAGTGTAACCACATCTGTAGACTGAAAAAAAAAATTTTTTAGCGTTTTATTTATTTTTGAGAGAGAAAGAGAGGGAAGGAGGGAGTGGGAGAGGGGCAGAGAGAGAGGGAGACACAGAACCCGAAGCAGGCTCCAGGCTCTGAGCTGTCAGCACAGAGCCTGACGTGGGGCTTGAACACATGAACTGTGAGATCAAGACCTGAGCCGCGCTCAGACGCCCAACCAACTGACCGCCCTGGGGCCCCTGTAAACCTCCCTGAGAAGCCGGAGGTTCAGCAGGACCAAGAGCAGGAAGGGCCTGTGTCCTTGCCGGGGTCAGCTTCGTCTGCTCCTGCTCCCTGCAGTGTGCGAGACGCAGGGGCTGTGTCGGCGAGGGGGGCTTGTCCTTGCCGGGGACTCGGGGTCGCCCTTTCCGTCAGGAGGATTTCACGGCCGCCAGCGTACAAGCTGAAGGTGGTCATTGCTGCTGATAACCCCACACTTGTTCAGTGACTTCACTGTGCGGTCACTGCCACAGGTCGAGTGTCCCTTGCCTCTCCAGTGGCTCTGTGAGGAGGGTGTGGGGCAGGGAGGCTGGCTGACCGCTGGCAGGCAAGCGGGAGTCCGGTGTCCACAGTGACCCTGCCCCGGCCACCGAGCGTTTGCAAAAACAGGCCCGAAGCCGGCAGTTCCGGAAAAATCCTTGCCGGCCAGGTGTAAAATCTTACGGCGGGTTTCTGCTCTCCGTGTATGTTGTCTTTAAAGCAGTCGGTAGGGAAGGCGTATTCAGATGTTATCGCCTAGATGTCAGTGATTGATTATTATTTTCTACTTCGGCGTGAGTATGTGAGGTTTTAGGAAATCCAGCCTCCCCTTCGAATGCCTCTTAAACATCCAGCGGCTTCTCCGATGAATTAATTTTATGTTTCTCCTTATATTTCATCACCTGTCGACGGGTGTCTCTAGTCTATTGTTGGCTCACAATTTTAATTATAACTTTGTATGCTGTTAGATAAAATGCTAAATTTACCACAGAAGTGGGCCTCGTTTTTGATTTGTTTAAAATAATCGGTATCACTTTTGAGGCTTTTTACGAGCTGGGTACTGCGTTCCACCCTTCACGTGCCTTTCCTCTTAGCACTTCCTCGAGCTCGGTTCTAGGACTCTGTCCATTTTGCAGGTAGGAAAATCGAGGTTCCAGGTTGAGTGACTGGGCCAGGTGGGCTGCTAGGTGACCTCCGGGGCTGTCATGCCGTATTCTCAAATACCTCTGGGGAGCAGTTAGGAGTCAGTGCTTAAATCACTTTAAAGTTACATCTGTGGCAAGAATAAATACTTGAGAAGATTCACTGTAAAGATCAGCATTATACGTTAGGCTGAAGTCAGGCCACCTATCCCGGAACAAAACTACAACAAATGCGGGCCACTTAGGGGTCTTCCGGGAGCTTCCCGGCTCCCACCTGGTCCCAGTGCTCTGCTCTTCCTCCTCGGGAGCCGCTCACAGCCACGTTCCTTCCGGAGATTTCCTTGGACGGCTTCTCCTTCCCCCCTAGGGAGTTTGATCTCACGCACACGGTAACATTTATGCTCTATTTCTTATCCGAACTCCGGCTCTGCTACTCTTGACAGAGAGTATTGTTTGGGAGGGAAAAAAACTTAATGCAGCTGATTAAGTTTTAGAAGTGTAACCTTCACTTACTGTTTTTTCGTGGATTTTTAACCCTTTTTTTTTTGTTGTTGTTCTTGACAGTCACTCTGAAGAGAAGACCCAGTGGGAACACCCGAAAACCGGGAAAAGAAAACGAATAGCAGGAGGTTTGTGTGTTGTTGTCATAAGTCAGAGAACCTCGTGTTTAGAGCATTAATGACATAGGAAAACGGTCGCAGTCAGAGGGGTGACAGGCCCCTCTCATTCCTCGAAGATTCTCTCCTCGTTCGGAGGAGCTCCCGGGCTGTGGCAGAGGAGGCGATGAGAGTGGGAGGGCTGGCGAGGGTGACAGGTCCTGGGCTGGGCTTTCTGTCACGGCCACGGTGGGGACCTGAGAAGCACGGTGCCGCCTGAGCGTGGCCCAGCGTGGCTGCCGGTCGGTGGGACGGGCTTCGGGACGGGGGTGGAAAGGCATGGTGCCCGCTGACCCGGGGCCTGGGTGTCCGTTCACCCCTCGCCTGCCTCCCACAGACCTGCCAGCCTTCCTGTGTTTCAGATTTGCCGTATGGATGGGAACAAGAAACCGATGAGAACGGACAAGTTTTTTTTGTCGAGTAAGTGGCCGTATAGAAAATATTCTCAGTCATTTTTCTTTTCTTTTAAAATGTATTTATTTAGAGAGTGTGCATGTGTGCGTGAGAGAGAGAGAGAGAGAGAGAGAGAGAAAGGGAGAGAGAATCCCAAGCAGACTGCACACCGACAGTGCAGAGCCTGACGTGGGGCTTGTGGGCCTCGATCTCCCTACCGTGAGACCGTGACCTGAGCCGAAATCAAGAGTCGGATGCTCGACCGACGGAGCCCCCAGGCCCCTTGTTTTGCTTTTCAATCAGGATTTTTAGTTGTAAAAGTAACATACCTTGAATATAGAAACATTTGTGATATTTATAACTAACCTTAGCAGTAAGAATAACTACTTGTAACAGTTTTTTGATTTATTCTCTAAGTCTGGTTTCTATATACATGATTTCTTTAAACTAAAAAAAATGTAAGGAATGTACTTTGTGAATTGTTCAGTAACCTGTTTTATTTCGGTGTAATATCTTGTGAGCGTTTTCTCATTTATATATTTTTCAAGACAGTAGTGTTTAATGGCTGTGGAGTCTAATTTTTTTCTTACAGATAAACTGTAATTTATCACATCACCCACTGGGCATCGATGTTAAATTCCTTGGCCTCTCTCCTCTGATCTGTTACAGTCGTGTGCTGCTACATTGTCACGACCAGTGCTGGGTGGGGGGGGGGGGGTGGCAAGCCCAGGTCTGTACCCATGGTGCACATGCTTTCACCCTAGCTCCTCTCGGCTCCCGAAGGGAAGTCAGGGGGGAGCCGGGAGAGGTGTGCACATGCGGCCCCGGCCGGTCGCCCCACAGCACGCTGAGGCGTCTCCCATGGTGCCCGTCAAAACGCTTCTCGGGCCGCTCCGGTTATAAGTAAGATGAAAGTTGGACTCTTCTTGGCTCTTTGTTTTCATAGAGTGATGAGTATAGATTAAAAAAGGTTTTTTTGAATGCTTATTTATTTTTGAGAGAAAGAGAGAGCGAGAGCGAGTAGGGGAGAGACAGAGAGGGAGACCGAATCCGAAGCAGGCTGCAGGCTCTCAGCTGTCAGCACAGAGCCCGAGGCAGAGCTCGAACTCACAGACTGTGAGATCATGACTTGAGCCAATGTTGGACGCGTAAGTGACTGACCACTCAGGCGCCCTGTAGATTTTTAAACTCTATCATTTTAAGTGCACACATGCGTAGTACAAGTAGACTTGAAGTCACAAAATCTCATCTATTCAGGAGAGTTAGTTCTTAATGGCTTTTAAGATATTTTGAGGTCTTTTGTCTTGGATCTGGAGAGCGTACATTTAAAACGTAAAGAAGTAAATCTGTTACACAGGAATAACCTAGTAACCCTTATGTACCAGTATATTTTAGTGTCGTTTCTCCGAGACTTGGCTCAACTCCAGGTCACAGCTCTAGTGCTTGCAGGAGCTGTGGATATGGTCTTAAGATGAAAATCATGACAACTTCAGAATGTTCAGACTTTTTTTTTTTTTTTATCATTTTGCGTTTTCTGCCTCCCACCAATTTTCTTACGCCCTTGCCCAGGGTTCAGAGATTTCACTGAAATCTGTGGACAAGAGTGTCTGACCGATCATAGAGCCACATTTATGTGTATTAAAAAAAAAACAACAACAAAAACAAACCCCCAAAGCCGCCCCCTTTTTTGAGATCTCCGGGTACAAGGCGATGCTTTTTGTATGTGACAGTGTATTTTACAGGCAGTTCTCAAGAGAAGGATTTGATGACTCCCTTGCCAGGCAGGATTGTAACCCTTCTGGAGGCCAGAAGACGGACTTAAATGGACGCCAGTTCTTTCCGGGGTTAAGAATACGCCTTTTTAGGACATGAGAAATGGGGTTTGCTTAGCTCAAACCGTGAGATTGTCTCATCTTTATCAATGCCCGGCTTCACTGCTTTCTCCTTTGCAGCCATATAAATAAAAGAACCACCTATTTGGACCCAAGACTGGCATTTACTGTGGACGACAGTCCCACCAAGCCAACCAGCAGACAGAGATACGACGGCAGCACCACCGCCATGGAGATCCTCCAGGGCCGGGATTTCACTGGTAAAGTGGTCGTGGTTACCGGCGCCAATTCAGGCATAGGTAGGCCTTGATGACAGTCTTTGTTATTTCTTGTCACTGCTCTGATGGAATCCACTTAAGTGTTAACTGTAACGAAATCTTTTGTCGTGGTGATCTGACTTAAAGCCGCCTTGATAGCCTTTTCTGCTAGCGTTCTGTGAAGATGCCGGCCTCTCTTTAAGCCGCACCATTCTCATGCTAGGCCGCGGACGGGGGGGGGGTGGGTGTGGGGGGCTGACCGTGAACTCTCTGGGGGCTGGCCACCCAGTGACAGATGGGGGCTACTTTGGTTTTGTAGGTTGTAGGACTGGAGACAGCAGGCTCCGTCTGAGGGTTCCCGACCTGGTCTGTGTGGTGTGCGGACACATTGCTGCTACCTGGCGTTTGAAACCAAAATTGATGACTCATGTAGTATGGGGAACAGCAGCGGGTCATGACCTTGGGCAGAGGTCGCTGCACGGTTCGGCAGGTCGCTGCAGGGCTCGGCTGGTCGCTGAGTTCCTTCGGGAACGGGAGCTTGTTCCTCTGTCGAGCTGGGGAACTAGGCCTCGTCCGAACCTCTGGATTAACCCTCGCAGCCGGCTGAGGATTAACCTCTAGGCGGATGGCTCCGGAGGGTGTCCTTCCTCAGCGCCGAGGGCTGCCGAAAGGAACGGTGGCAGGCAGACGCTTGTGCGGGAGCTCTCCGTGCGATTTTGCTCTTACTTCGTTCGGATCCATTGACACCGGAGCACGTACCTGTGAGAAGCAGACCGCCCTCAGGACGGGTTTGCACCTTCAGGTCGATGGGCGCAGATAAGACATAGAATTACATTTGGGTGTTTTCTGGCAAGTTCTCTCTGCCCTTCGGCCCCTCGCGGCCCCCAACCGCTCCCGTCTTTGCCTTCTCACCCTTCGCGCACCTCCTCCCCCGCCTCCTTGCTTTGTCCTTCTTCACCTTCGGTGACCCCTTCCTGAGCCCCACAGACACCCCCCGGCAGCATCAGGGGGAGTGTGGGAGGGGAAGGGACGTTCCCAACAGTCGAGCAGGCGACGGTCCCAGAGCAGGACTCTTGACTCTACTTGTCTATGAAGGCAAAGAGGCAAATGGAATTTTTTAAAATTTGAAAGAGAATTTATTTAAGGTCAACTCTGAGACCTCGTCGTAGGCTCAGAATGTCTTCCGGATTTCTCTATTGGGGTGAGTGCTGGGTGATCGTTCTCGATGCCGGAACCCGCGATGACGCTCTTTTACAAATAACGGCTGGAGCCCAGTCACCCGAGAAGCAGCGCGTTGTGTTGACCGCCTGACCGTTCCTGTGCGAAGGTGCGGCCCGCACAGTGTGGGACACCGAAGAAAAACTAAGTGCTTTAGGACTTAAGTAAAATCTCTTTTTTTGTTTAATACTCCGTTAACCAGGAAATGAACGAAACGGTCTCATTCCTTTACTCTTCCGGCTAGACGCTTTTTTCCTCTGATTAGTAAGGTACGTGATCCTGGTTATTTTCCGAGAGTTCAAGCTTTGTTCCGTCTGATGTTAGCTCGCAGACCTTTGGGGACGGCTAATGCTCCTCCAAAGATCTGCAGCCTCGAAAGCATCAAAGATTGTGCCCCAGGACTGTACAGAGAGTTCGGAGTGTACAGAGAGCTGTGTTTCGATGGGTCTGTAACCATCGAAAAGGAGGGGGTTCTGAAGCATTGGGAACGAATGTGGCTCATTAGAGGGGACCTGGAACCTGCTGAAGCCACTTCCCTCCTGACGTCCGTAGTCCACTTTGCGGACGCTGCAGCAACGGTGCCTGTGGTCCCGTTGGCAGCGGTGGCCGGTCCTGCAGCGCAGGGTGGAAGGAGTGCTGGGAAGGTCTGGGACGGCCGGCTCCTTCATATTCAACCCCCCTTCCTCCCCAGCGCCAGCCTCGCCTCAGAAATTGCCCTGAGCTCCGGCACCTCAGCTGCTCCCTCTCCACTCTCGGGAAGCACAGGTCCAGGGGGCGCTCAAGGTTTTTATTTTTAATTTTTGAAATAATACTGCCCTGAAAATTCCAAGCAATCAAATCCTTGCAAATAACTTTCCCTCGGCAGCAGCGGTTTCAGGCTTAAAGAAAAGAGGCTGAAGATAGGCACGGGGGCTGTGCGTCGTCCCCGAGTTCGCTTTTGTATCCCGCGTGGCGGCCTTAGAAAGTGTCCTTGCCCAAGTAGGCTGTGGCTTCCAGATAAAGCCCTTCCTCCTCCTGAGCTGTGAAACGGCAATTTATAAATTGCTATCACCACTTTTCTGCCCATTTCAAATGGAATGACTGAATGCGGAGTGAACCGAGCATCTTCGTTCCCAAGACTTGGGGCTTTCCGGAGTCTCTCCTATCAGCTTCAGCGCCTTGGCGTTCTCCTTCCTCTCGCTGCTCGACGGAGCCTGCCTTCGTGCATAAGTGTCAGCCTTTGCCTTGTGGACGTCTGTTCTCTTGGGAGTAGGGTGGGCTGGAACAGAGCACCCCAGTGTTTATTCTGGGAGTGGGGACTCCTTGCCTGCGAACCTGGGTAACCCAATTTGGTTTGCAAATGCTGATTTACACACCTGGTGTTCCCAGGGACCCTTTATGTTTTATATTTTTCAAATGCTGCACGAGGCATTGCTTTGTTGGAATTGCTGTCGCGAGGCTGTCTCTCTGACGGGCGGGCATGGTCAGGTGGTAAGAGGGGACACCTCTCCTTGATGGGCTGCGGGGTGGCCCTGGGCACCTGCCCACCTCGAAGCGGCCTCTGAGCAGATTTTGTGTGATCGTCTTCCTCCTCTGGCTGTGAGTGGTACGGGGCTTTATTTAGCATTTTTAGAATTTTCCATAGTTTGTAGTACCAAGTAAGGCAGTTGGAGGGATTCCCACTTAATTGAGCTCAGAAAGATGAGAACGAATCTGGGCGACCTAAGGATTCTGAAGAGGTGTCAGCACACAGCATTATGCCTTCACGAAATCTTCGTCTTCACACTTGGAGTCGGTAGCTGGGTACTGCTGCTGGTGGGGTTCAGCCGTCTAGATTGGGGGTTGGCAGACCGCGGCTCGTAGGCTGAGTCTCATTGATGTCTGATTTTGTAGGTAAAGTTTTATTGGAACACGGCCACGCCCAGTTATTTCCATTTTGTCTGTGGCTGTTTTTGTGTTATCAGCAAAACCGAGTAATTACGGTAGAGACCGTGTGGCCTGCAGAGCCTAAAACATTTACTGTCTGGTCCTTGACGGAGGAAGTTTGCTGCTTGCATTAAGTGCTGGTAATCCCTTTAATGTAGTATCCCCCCAACAGTCTCTAAATTAGCCCCCATTTAGAGAAAATTGAGATCAGTTGATGCCCGGCACACTGTGTGTAACTGTCGGGGACATCCCGCCCATGTCTTGCCCCCGCTGGCTTCAGCTCTGTCGCCTTTTTTAGGGAGCTGTGAGCATTCCTATATTGCCGCCTCAGAAACTAACACTCTTCTCTCCTTGACCTTTGTTCAACCAGCGTTCTGAACCTGAAGACCTTTGTAGATTGAGAGCGGTAGCTTGGACCCCTGTCTGTGGAGATCAGCATCTCAGTGTCCGGGGGGAAGTCATCTCTTCACCCAAGCTTCTGCTAGCAAGCCAAGAGGCCTGGAACCCCACAGCCCCGACCGCTAACCAGTAGAGACGAGGGAGGAAGTGATTTCTGTCTGTGCTCCCCGTAGCGCCGAGCAGGAGGGGCCGGGGGTGTCACGACTGTCTGGATTTAGTGGCTGGCTTGCTGGCTCCGGTTTGGTAAAAACGAGTGGAAACTGGCTTAACCAGTTAATGGTGATCGTGAAATACCACCCTTGCTGGGAAGTCTTGGGAGAGGGAATGTTTTAGGCTAGGATTTCCCGTCATGGAGGACCCCGAGCTGCTCTTCTGGACTGAACCTGTCAGTGGCCCTAGCTCGCCGTCTGCATGGAGATGGTTGAGTACAGAGTGCTGCCTTCTTGGACCCGCGGGCTGACGTGTGCTCCTCAGAGGCTGGGTTCGGCTATCGAGGGGTTAACTGAATGCCTCACGTGGGACAGCGCCCACCCTGCCGAGGTCTCCTGTTAGCAGGGGCTTCCGTTGGGACTCACGCACTCCGTTGCGGCCAGCAGGCAGAATTATCACACTGAAGGAGTGAAATCCAGATTTTGTCAAACGTCAGTTTAAAAACTAGTAACAAGTATGAGCACATTAAACATTTCCAGTGTAATGTTCATTGACAATGGTGCTAAACCTTTCTCCTTGCAGTCCTTAAGCCAGCACCGGTTAAATTGTGATTTTTAAATCCCTTCCAGAGTGTATTCAAGTTGAAAAGTTCCTTTGACCTTTCGAACCTTCATGACAGGGTCAAATGTCATGGGCGGCATCACATGTCATGATTTGAGGTCTCGGATAGCCTGGCCTCCTTTCGCTTTTTGAGCCGCAGAACTCATTACCAGGAAGAAAACGTTTTTCCTGAACAGATACCAGGCGGCCATCTTGGTATACACAAGTGAAATGTGTTTTAGGACCGACACTTCGTCTTCTGTTGGTATTTATGTTATGTCATCACCTCCCTAAGTTTTATTACAGAGATTCTAATGGTGTGTATTTATTTAAATATCAAAATTGATATATTTTGAGATAATGTATACTCTCAAGCTGTGAAAATCACCCCTAAATTTGTTCTCCTTGAAACAAAATGAAGGCATCAGATGTTCCTGTAGGCATTCCAAAATGATATTATAGTGTGATATTGAAATCGCTCATTTTGGCTTTTGAGAGCCCATTTTTTTAAAGCTCGGGGTCTTATTCCTAAATCATGTATTGAGATTACAGTGTGAAGCATAGTTGTCATATTCTTTTATCCTCCTAATAACCACCGTGATGAATTCATATCTAGTGTAAATTCTACCATTTCTGCAGTAATAGAGGGAAAGTGTCTTCATGTAGAGAAGTGTGTTCTGAGGACTTTACACCTGCAGCTCACAGTTAGGAACTGGACTGGCTTCCTTTATGCCTTCAGTTCTTCGCTCTCTTTTCCTCACCTAGTGTTATTAAATTTTGCCTTCTGTCCTAAACCATGCATTGACTTTTTTTTTTCTTCCAGTTACTCCAAAAGCTCTGATAAATCCGAAGCCAGAGGCTGACTTATAGTCATTTGCTTGGTCAGAACGTCCTCGTACAGGGTCGTTGTCCTGCACTTGGGAGGCTAAGGTGCCTCCTTTCCTGACTGTCAGCGCGACTCAGACTCGCGGGGTCTTGGCATTTGTCTTCTTCTTAAAGAACCTGGTGCTCATTAGGAGAGACGTAATTTCTGAAATAATCTAAATAACCTTTTGGAAATGTAAACTCTCATTTTAAATGAAAAATTTTTGTGTGACCACTTTTCTTTTATGCTAAAACATACCTGCATATCATAAGTAAAAAGGCTTTAAAATTATTTTGTTCCAAAACGACATTGAGATTTTTTGGCAATATTGGAAAAAGTCCTTGATATTCCATAAAATTGAGAACTAGTACCTTATGAATTAAATGACCATTTTACAGTTATATATTCTTTTTTTAAATTTTTTAAATTATTTTTTTTTAATGTTTATTTACTTTTTTGACAGAGAGACAGAGTGTGAGCAGGGGAGGGGCAGAGAAAGAGGGAGACAGAATCGGAAGCAGGCTCCAGGCCTGGAGCCGTCAGCACAGAGCCTGACGCGGGGCCCGAACTCACAAACCGTGAGATCATGACCTGAGCCCAAATCGGTGCTCAAGCAACTGAGCCACCCAGGCGCCCCTACGGTTAAATATTCTTAGGCACTGAAAGTCCCTGGAGATTACTTGATCTAGCTCAGAGTACGTGGAAATCCTAAGACAGCTATATATCTAAAAGAAGAGACCAATTGAAATATTCTAATGAGCCTCATTTCATAATTGTTAATAATATATAAAAATTCATGTCTATAAATATAATACATTATGTATAAGTTTGTACATTTTTTTTGTACATATCAAACTTTTTTGTCATCTGACAAGAGTTGAATTTCCTACTTGCATGTAGGTTTAGATTTTCGCTCATTCATTTCAGTGCCATTATAACAAGACAGGGCCCTATAAGTTATTGTTTACTGACATTATGGTTCAAGATCCTAACTTAAAGTGAATATTTAAAAAGATTTCTACCCTGATTTGAGGTTGCAGGTGTTTTTCAAAGTTTTAAACTTTGAAAATTATTTCACTTACCACCCAGTTTAGGGAATTAGATTTTTTGGTTTTCCATACTACAGCGACATAGTGATTGTCCTGGAGACTGTGTTCTGCCTATTTTCTGTAAATTAACCTGAAAGAGAAAGGTCTTCCTGCAGTTCTGTCTTTCCTCCACTAGAGGGCTCTGTTGCTCTTTGATACCGTTAAACAAAAGCAGTGCCTGCTGAATATGGTTTTCTGTTTTCTTCCTCAGCTGGTCTTGCTTTCATTTTTGTTAAATAATGCCTTTTCCTTTCCTAGCACATCTTTTAGGCCTTCTGCTTCTCCGTGAAAGAGTTCAAACTGAAGACTCTTCCTGGTGTCATGTTTGTTTCTTTTTCCTGTTCTCCTTTTTTTTTTTTTTAATTTTTTTTTTTGTTTTGTTTTTTTTGTATAAAATGCCAAAGATGAAGAGATCTGTTTAATAAAAAGGTCTCTCGTGTTCAGGGAGCAGCCGTGTTCTGCCAGATTACACAAGGGCATGTGTTTTTGTGACAGTATTGGTTTTGAGTGTGCTGGCCTATCAATAATGCGATTTGTTTTTTTCTAAGTAGAAATTGTAGTATTTAAATATTAATACCTCTGTTTAAGGTTCATTTAGAATGCCTTGATGATCTTAGAATTTTTTCTAAGAATATAGAGTTTCCTTGCCCCTGCTACCCCAGCCTTCCCAGTATTATATAATTTATTTGTAATTAGACTGTTTTTTAATGATATGTTTTTGTACTAGAAGAAAATATATCCTTTTGGACATATGTTTCTTCAATAAGGGGGGCCATATGGAACCAAATACTTAATATGAAGTAAGTAGCCAGGGCTCTATGCATACAAGATCTTAAGGCCTGTGATTTTATTTTGGCTCGCTAACTAAAGTTTGAGGCAACCCATTAATTGTGTGCTTCAGTTCTCAAACAGAAATTTGGCCCAGGAAAGGAAACACTTCTGGCTTTATAAAACTGCTTATTTTCAAATTTTAAACGGGGACAGAACAAATACGCTCTGTTACATACTTTCATTTCTGTTATTCTTTTTCCCAGCAGCTTACTTGTTCTCTCCTGAAGATTAAAGAGACCTGAAAGCATTGCGAATCCACTTGTAACACCGCAAAGCGGTTTCACCAGAGTAAAGATATTTTGGTCATTCGTATACACGTGTCCGTTTTTTATGAAATAAAAATTGTTACAACTAGCTGGTTAGTCTGGGAGTTATTACAGACGTATGATAAACGGCGTGCTGGCAGTTCGAAACCCCTGGATCCTGGCTTGTTGCGTCTGACGTGGCCCACGTCCTGCCTGCACTTTCTGCAGCACCTACACTGCGCTCTGCAGACGTGCGTCCTCGGCCCTTTCCAGGGTAACTTTCGGGGTCGCCAGTAGGCCTTCTTGCAAAGCTGTCTTAAATGAAGACTTCGGCAGATCGATCAAAATTCCGAAAGCAGGAGTTTCTAGCCTAAGTTACCTTCCTGAGGCTTAGCGGCTAACACTGCATTTCGTGAAATGCCCGTCTTTATTAGCCCAACTACGTGAGCTAACGAGGTCGCCCCGTATTCAGTAGCCGTGTGACACGGTTGGGACGTACTTGTCTACAGTCTCTGAGTTACGCGTTCAGCAGGCTGTGCTGCTCGGTGCTCTGGAGCCTTGTTGGAAGCCACAGTCCCATCGTGCTGCCTTTGAAAGCAAGCCTGGGCTCCCTCGGCGGACTCTGAGGGGAGACGTGAGGTCGCGTGCTCACAGTGACGGAGAGCGAGCTTGTGTGCGTGACGCGGGGACAGGCGCGGAAGCTCACATTTCTGTGACTTTCATTATTTCTCTAGGGTTGGGGAGAGACTAGCAGGGTGGAAGGAGCAAGGCCTTTCCTGTGAACGCGTTGTCTCCTACCAGGAGGAACAAAATCAGAATCAGAGCCGTTTCTCGTGTAGGTGAATGGAAATGGAAGTGAAAACTAGTAAAATACTTTTTGTTTTCACCCTCACCTGTAAAACGTACGTAACTGTTCGAGATTAGTGTTTATCGATCACTGTCATGTCGTCTCCTATGGGTAGCGCTTTAGAATTCACCAAGCTTCCACACGTCTTCTTTAATTCTCACCCTGGTGCCCACAGCTGTCTTGAAACGAAATCCGAATGAAAACACAGAGAGGCCTGGTGACTTGCCTGAGATCACACAGCTCTTGAGTGATGGGGTGCAGGGCTGGAGTGGACGGCTCCGTTCTGCTTGCTGCCTCCTTGCTCCAAGGCCTAGGGCACGGTCCTGAGCCAAGTCTTCCCAGGCAGCTCATCCATTCCGAAATGAACACATTTATTTCAACGAGTCCGAGAAAGCCGGCTCTGGGCCAGGCCGGGTGCCGGTCCCCCTCGGTGTTGTAAACGATATTGGGGGAGAATTACGGGGGGACGAGAACTGGCGTTTGTCAAGCTCGTCCCCCTGCCAGGTGTCAGGCGAGAGTAGCATCGTATGCCTTCACATGTAAGTCCTTTAAAATCCTTTGTGACCGGTGTCAATTCCTCATGGAAACCTTAGAAAGTGCAGTAGAAAGGGAGTAAAAATAAAAAGATGCAGATGGGAAGAAAGGGTCACCCCGAGGTCCTCCCAGCCAGAAGTAATCGTTCATCTTCAGCGCATAGGATCCCGAGGCTCTTCCTTGTTGTGTGACTTTTCCGTTGGACCACGGAACGTGACCGTCTTTCCCTGCTGTTAAATATTTGACGACATCTTAAGCGACCGTGTCCTGTTTTCTTGTGTGTTTCTCCTCATTCTCCCACCGTGGCACATGTGGGTGGATTTCAAAAGCTTTAGGTGATGCCTTTGCATGGACACGAACGTCTCGTATTGAAATGTTTGTTCCCGTCCAGGTGCGGTTTTATTTTCTCCAAGTGGACTTGCCGAAGCAAGGGATTTGTTCCCTAACCGTAACATCTCCACCGGGTTTTTTTTTTTTTTTTTTTTTTTTGATAATTAATTAATTATTTTATTTAAATAAATTTTTTTTTAACGTTTATTTATTTTTGAGATCCAAAGAGACAGAGTGTGAGCAGGGGACGGGCAGAGAGAGAGGGAGACACAGAATCAGAAGCAGGCTCCAGGGTCTGAGCGCTCAGCACAGAGCCAGATGCGGGGCTCGAACTCACAGACCGCGAGATCATGACCTGAGCCGAAGTCGGATGCTCAACCGACTGAGCCATCCAGGCGCCCCTCCATCGGGGTTTGATCAAACCACACCCCTTGGACACTTGGCTGAGCTGAGTGTGCGTTTGCCCCGTGTCCTGGCCAACCTTGGAGATGAGCTTTTCTTTTTTAAAGTCTCACTTCCTTCAACGTGCACGTCCCTGATTATTAGTAAGATGGATCAGCTCTTTATTCGGTCATTTATATTTATCCTTGTATGAATTGCCTTTTCATCTGATGTTCGTAACTATTGGCTATGTATTGATTGCTAATTGATTGCTTCATTCATGTGGTATAATTTAATATTCAAAATGTCCCCTTCCGTTAGAAGCTAATTTATCTCAAGTGTCTATTACTTTAAGTAACCGTTCAATCTTGTCATCAAGAGGAAAATGAGGAAGAAGTTGGCCTAACTCCCGTTCGCTTCCCTAAAAACTTTCGAGCCTATGTCTTATCTATTAAATCCTGGGCTCTGCCCTTAATGCCTGCCTTTAAGGAGGGAACGCCCCAGAAGATTCCGAGGCGGCCCCTTAACGGCGGTGGTTGAGTCCCCAGGTAACACCATGGGCGACGTCTGGTTATTTTGGTTTTGCAAACGTCCCCCCAGATCTTCTATTAATGATGGTTACAACTCTTCAGAGCTTTTCTCCGCATTATCTCATTTGATGAGCCCGGCTCCCTCGTGGTGAAATTGTACCACTGCTGAAAATAGCTTTGCTGACAGGCAAGGGAAGCTGGATAGGTAGC
Source organism: Paguma larvata (assembly GCA_030068075.1). NCBI lineage: Eukaryota > Metazoa > Chordata > Mammalia > Carnivora > Viverridae > Paguma > Paguma larvata. The sequence goes on from CM057841.1 coordinate 51,419,853, forward strand.
GAGTTTCTATCTGGAGAGGCAGCAGGGTGCATAAGAAGAAATACCGGCTCGGGAAGCAGACGTGACCTAGTTTCAAAACCTGGCCTCACCACGTCCCATCTGAGTGTCTTGGGGCAAGTTACTTCCCTTCTCTGAACTCTGGCTCCGCATCTGTAAAACGCAGCCGATATTGCTACTTTGCAAAGATGGGAGCTCCAGAGTGCCCAGGGATTTGTCTGCTGCCCGTTGCCGGCACTTAGTAAACTGCAGGCATTTTGGGAATGGAAGGCAAGGCGATCGGGTTACTGAAATTAGTTTGGTATTTTCCTAGCTTCCTGGTTCTTGGATCCTCAAAAGGCTGCCTTAGTATCTATGTGTCCTAAGATGACCTTTCTAAATAATCGTTTTAGGCACTGACTTGTCTTTGGTGTGAAAGGAAACCTTTTAGGTATTTTTTGGTTGGAGGTCAGATAGTAGTTTTCATCCAGAAAAAAAAGTATCAAGTGAAAGGAGAAGAAAAAAAAAAAGGCAAGGTTATTTTTGTTGCAGCGAAGGAAGGAAAATGATATGTTCAGCTTGGGGGCGAAAAGCAAGGAACAGCATGAAACGTGGAGTGAGTGCCTCCCGGTAACATCTTCGTATGGGGAGCGGGGTGCCAGACCGCTTGCTCGCTGGAGTTTGGGAGGCTTTCCAGGACCGCCCGGTGTGTTCCACACACATGTCCAGCCTCGCCATCCCATTGACGGGATGAGACCAATCACGTGAATGGAGTTTTATCAGCACTTAAACAGGAACGGCGGGCATGGAGACTCCTGGGGACACGACAGGATGAGAACTGGCGTGACACAGGTTGTCATTCATGGAAGGCGAGTCACGTAACTATTTTGGGCCTTTTCCTCATTTGTGAAATTGAGAGAGTAATTCTTGTTGTCACCTACTTCGTAAGGATCGGTTAGAAGGCAGTGGGCAGACGAACAGTACTGGACGATGGCAGGTGCGGAAAAATAATCCTAGCAGTGGTTCGAGAAGAGGAGAAGAGAAGCCTGCAGGAGGAGGAGGAGGCTGTAGGTTTGGAGGGAGGCATTTAATTCCTTAACGAGTAGAACAAAGTAGCATCTCTTGATGTTTTTGGTGCTGGGATGTGCTGACCGGGTTCAGAAAGCTAACCTGATTGCAAGCGACGTTCTTGTGCATTTGGCCGTCGGTTTGGTGCGGTCCTGGTGAGGACCAGGAAGTCTTAACAGAGCCCGTCCCTCCGAGGCGGCAGGCTGCAATCCGAGCCAGATACTCAGAATCGGGGAGGACACGAGGGGACTCTGTAGAGGCAAAGGCGGCCGCAGGCTTTGGTTGCGTCGAGGTTTCTTTCTTAGGGGCAGACGTGGTCACCCTTCCTTCCTGGTTCCTGTAGGCACCCGCTGCTCAGGCCACTCGCCCCGGCTCGCAGCACGAAGCCGACGCGCTGGGGGCCGCCTGCTCACATGACCTCAGTAGAGTTGCCAGCGGCGTCTCGATTCCGGAAACCATTTTCCTGGTGATCCCGTGAACCGAACGAATGAAAATAATCGATCTCTTTCCAACGGACAGACTCAGCTGTGCCAGCGGACGCCTGCAAGGATGAAATCTCAAAACTCTGGCCTCTTTCGACGTGTCTTCCGACTGCCTTCGGTTTTTCTGCATAGCTGTGTTGTACGGCCGAGGCGGCCGCGTGGCTTCTAAATTCAGCAGCTGAATCGGAGAAGCTTCTATCAGCCGACACATCGGCATTGCATTCCAAATGCAGTCAAGGAAAAAAAAAAAACGCCATTACAACTTTATCTGTTGGCGAAGGAAGTTTCGATGCCGGGTTCACGTAGAGCTGCCAGAGTGAGCGTTTGACAAGGCGGGGAGCGCTGTGACAGGTCGTGTGGGGAGACGTCTCAGGCAGGGAGCCGAGTCCAGGTGTGGGCAGGGGATACCGTCCTCTCTGCCCGAAGAGCTGACTGGGGACCTGTCGTTCTCCGAGCACGAGGGCCCTTTATCCCACCAAGTCTAGTAACTGCTGCAGGACTGGCGTTTCTTTCAGCGCCCGTTGGCCGGATCAGGGAGAGCCTTTTAAAGGGACACCAGCCGTGTGTCTGCGTCACTGTCGGGGGACTCTTAGACTTTCCTGAGTGCACACGCGTGCCCTGGTCATTCACGTGTTCCACGCGTGTTTGCTGAGGGTCTGAAGTCCCCGTCGCTGGGCCACAAGTGAGGCCGTCAGCAGCACCAGCTGCTTCAGGGGCTGTGGGGGAGGATCGGCCTCCCAGCCGTCCCCGTTGGCCAGTGTGTGGTCATTTCTCCCCCTTCACACCGTGCTGTCCCCCCTCTGCTTCCGCGTCCCCTCGCCTTCTCTTGCGGGGTCCAGGCTCCCTCTTCCAGTGACACGTTTGCTTCCCGGGGCGGTCCAGGGTAACCTCCCGTCTCAAGGCCCTGGTCCGAATCACAGCCTCAGGCCTTTTTGCTGAATAAGGCAGTCTTTTCGTCTCACAGGTTCCAGGGGTGGGGACTTGGGCGACTCTGGGGAGGCTGTTAGTCAGCCTCTCCGCGGAAGGGCGTGGATTGTCCTTAGAGCTGCTCCAGCGTCAGCATCGAACGCTTCCGTCCTCACCCCGCCTCTTCCCTGCCTAAATGTTCTTCAGGCTGGGCCGCTTTTTCTAGAAACAAAACAAAACAAAACAAACAACTTGGTCTCCTGCGCCTCAGTGTTCCGAGCTAGGGTGCAGCCCTGGGAGGCCCGTTTCTTCCGGTCCGAGTCTGTCTGAAGCAGGAGCCTTCCCTGCCTTGCCCCCGGGTCAGTGTCGTGACTGTAATGAAGGCACACTGTTATGCCTGCTCCTTCCTCTCCGTGGGGACCACGTAGTTACGAGGAGAGCCGCCCGCCAGGACAGAGAGAACAGTGGCCTGTCGTGGAATTTTTTTGTTTGTCGTAGCTTACCTGCCAACCTGCTGAAATCAGGACGTTTTACTTAAAAGTCGTCTTCATTCCCGAGTCTCAAAGAATCAGAAGAGCTGGCAACCCGGGGGTCCCGGGCGCACCACCGAGCAGAACTGCTCCGAGGCTGAGACACGTTGCCTCCAGCAGGCCGTTTGCCTGCAGTGAGACCGGGGTGTTTCGTAGGATCCACGTTCTTGTGGATTCTTGAGCTTAGAACCTTGGTTCAGGGCCTGGGACGAGGCCTCTGTGGAGAGTGGACTGGCCGGCGTGTGGCCGCAGGAACACCCTCCGGTCAGTCCTCTGTGCGGTCCCCGCTGCTAGGTGCCAAGTCTTCAGCGTAGAACCAGAGAGGGTCCCGACCCTTACGGGAGCTACAGAGTAACTGAAACACTAGCAACTGGATCTTTGTACTTCTAGAGAGCATTAACTTGTCTTTATGCAATAATTTTTTTTTTAAACCACACATTTCCTTGTATACACGGATGCCTCTAGGTAGCTTCTAATTGTTTCTACGTTTCTGTATCTAGATTTAAAAAGGAAAGATACTAAAGCCCTTTTAAAAAAAATTCTCGGGGAAACATCCACAGATGATCACCAAATCCGTTGTAAACTCAAGAGAACTTTTGCTATCTCCACCAAACGAAAAATAAATGAAGTCTTCCTATCAGTCTCTGATGTTTCTTAAGCTTCGTTTCCACGTGTGCGTCTACTGAGCGGCCATGGGAGAAAGCAGAACCCGCAGCAGGTACGGGGTGAGCGAAGAGTCGCTCCTGTGAGCCTGCAGTCGAGTGTAGTTGCTTATGCTTTGTATTAATCACCCTCCATTGCTCACCTTGTGGTAAGGAGCCTGCGACTCTCTTAGGGTTGTTTTTAAGGCTCGTTCTGTGTTTTTTGATGTTCATGCTTAATACCGATGGTTTAAGAAGTCACACCCCACTTAGATCGTATGTGCTAAAAACCAGCGGTTCGTTTGAGTGGCGTGCTTACTCGTTTTGTTCTGTGGATGGATTGCTTTTCCAGTGCTGGCTGGCGCTCCGTTTGCTAGCTTCTCTGCTTGGCTCAGTGTTTTGACTTAGCTTTGGAGCCCCGGGCTCTCTGTTCCCCAAGTTGCTGATGGTAGAGCTGAGCTCTGCTAATGCCGGTTATTAACCTCACCGTGTATACCAGCAAGGTTTTATAATTGCCATAATTCTTCTTCACTCCGTTCCGTCTCGTAGCTCCTCAAATGGTAGAGGCTGCAGTGAACGCTCTGAGCTTTAGATAGAGAATGGTGGTAGCTTGAGCTTAGCATTTGATATTTTGTCAAGGCCGCAGAGAAAGTGGTTACATTTTTTGGATAATATGTAGATCTACAAATTCCAAGCAAGCCTGGAATTTTTTTTATTACTTATTATATAAAATGGAAATACTATTTTTCCTTAAAAATTTTTTTTTATTTACTATTGAGAAGCAGAGAGAGAGCATGAACAGGGGAGGGGCAGAGAGAGGGGGAGACACAGAATCGGAAGCAGGCTCCAGGTCCTGAACTGTCAGCACAGAGCCCGATGTGGGGCTCGAACCCACAAGCTGTGAGATCACAACCTGAGCTGAAGTCAGACGCTTAACCGACTGAGCCCCCCAGCGCCTCTCCCCCCAACTATGTAAAATTTAAAAGTTAGCTAAACTTTAGACTGTTTAAATTTTTGAAATGGGTACTTAGTCTTTAAGGAGTGACTTGAAGATGGTGCTAGTTATCAGAGAGCCGGTCTTGTTGATGAAGAATTTGATAGTGTGTGATGTTCAGAGGCTACTTTGTTTAAACTCTAAATATCACTTGTCTTGTTTAAACTGTTCATAGAGAGGCACGTGAATGTGAAATAATTTCAATCTCACTCCCGAAGGACAAACCTGATGGCTTTAGATGAATATAAAGATGCAACGGCTAAAGATTCCAGACTGTTCCGTATAGCAGGCACACCATCCGGCCGCTAGCTTACGAAAGCAGTGAATATACTTCAGGGCTCAGCTGAGCTGGGAAAGGAACGAAATATTACAGAGTTGTCCCATTTAGAAAAAAGCGATTCCAAGTTTATGGTCAATAAAGTACCTCCATCTCCCTAACAGACTCTGTGGATCTGGTACAGGTGTTAGGAAGCCACGTATACTTTCTTAAACATTCCTTGACTGTTTCCTTTAAGAATGGCTTTGTGTTGTATGGCTCTTTGTGTGTGTGCATGCGTGTGTGTGTGTGTTGGGGAGAATGAAGTCTTATGACAAAAAAAAAAAAAACAGCAAATGTTGTTCAATGTTGACTTTATTATTTGCTCAAATATTAGTCTTGGCTCTCAGAGTCCATACGCTGGCAGGATGACTTTGTTTAGAGCCTGTGACAGACAACTGTCTGCTATTCTTGCTAGCGCTTCTGGATAGCTATCAGAATTCTGTCTTCGGAAATTTAACCATGCTTTTAGTGCTGCGCATTGCAGCGATGATTAGTATAGACGTTACGAACGTTATTTTCCGTGCACACATGGATATAACGCCTGCTGAAGTTGACATATTCCCTGCGTCTTTTGGGAAACGTTAAACACCTCTTTCCTTAGTTTCTTCTAACCTTTTTTCATCGTGGCAGTCGGTATGAGAGTTTTCTCTTTCTTTGCCTCTGTTATTCGGACCACATCTTGGCTCATCTCTTCATCCTCTGTTTAGTTTCATATTTTACTTTAATCTCTCTGTACACCAGTATCTGTCATTATGGCATTTGAGCTCTTGGAAGAATTTGGCAGTCGCTAACTTTTTGAGAAAATAAAGCACTCCACTGTTAGAATGTTCTGTTTATGCTGAGTTAAAAATTCCCATTATTTGGCTAAGGTTGTGATGAGTTAGGTGCCGTCTGTAATTAATACAAGGAAGGTTTCCCTTGCTGTTAAGAGGATAACTTTGGTTTGAGGAAGCTCGATCGTATTTTTTTCCCCATGGTAGATGTGACAAGAACCAGAAGGCACGAGGGTATTTATAATATTGTCATGCAGCGACCCCACCATGAAGACTTAGGCAAGAGAAGAAATCTAGAGGAGAGCTTGAAAGCGAAGCAGGAGTTTCCGGTGACCTCGGAGCTGATGGCACAGCACGAATGGCGGAGGGCCGAAGCGATGCGCATAGAAAAGGCGTCGTCCGCACCCTGAAAAATCCAAACGCTGTCACAACGCAGCCTCTGCAGCGTAGACAAACCTGGCTCCCGCTGTACTCAGGCCTTGCTGCGAAATAGAGAACCCAGGCTGTATGCTCAGGATTCCCCTCCTGGATGGGCGGAAGGCATCCGTGGGCCACAGCTCGGGAATAGCTCTTTCCCTCGCAGGGTACGGACGAGAACAGTACAGCATTCAGAAAGTGCACCCTGTCTTTTTCTTTTTATTGTTTGTTTACTTTTGACAGAGAGACACAGTGTGAGCAGGGGAGGGCCAGAGAGAGAGGGAGACACAGAATCCGAAGCAGGCTCCAGGCCCTGAGCTGTCAGCACAGAGCCCGACGCGGGGCTCAAACTCACAAACTGTGAGATCATGATGTGAGCCGAAGTCGGTGCTTAACCGACTGAGCCCCCCAGGCGCCCCCACCCTGACTTGTAATGTTTGGTTTGCAGCGTGATGCTAGGCAGCTCCGTCGTGGTTGACCAGATGTAGGGGAAGGTCTCTTTCCAAGAAGGTGGGCTTCAGCTTCCTTCCAAAGAACATCTGAATTAGCACATGAGTTTCTGCTAGAAGCATATCTTACACACATGGTAGGGAGAATCTGGATGTTTCTACTGTGCGGTGGCTGAAGTTTTAGTACCCCAACTGAGGGAACTTGGTTAATTGTGTTGAGATGTTAGAGTCGGCCCTGTGGAGTCCTGTTGATTTGACTGCAGGAGATTCTTCGGTTCTGTGCCCTGAATTTCTTTCTTCCAGCCACGGCATTGGTCTGAGTTAGGCTTTCTTTTCTTGCTGCTAAATGTTTCAGTTATCGATAAGCTTAAAGAATAACTGGACCCGAAGTGTTACTAAAGAAACAAAAAAACAAAAAAACAAAACCCACATCCACCAAAATGAGATTTGTAGGCAGCGTCTGTTCGATTCCTTTCTACTCGACCTGAATTCTGTTAGAAGTTGAACACATAAGCAACGTGTGCATTTATGTGACTATTGAGATCCCTACAGTAGAGAATTCACCTGTGCAACTGCAATTTATTCAGCACGGAAATGCAGGTGGATGATTGTTTTATACATGCCCGGTATTGAATGATGGGTCGCTGTGATAACTGTGTATAAAATTATATTAAAGTCCAAGAGGTGCTTTTATGAGGCAGCCTGGAAACGGCATCCGATTTTCTTATGGCTTTTTCATGTCCACTTTGATGAATCTATTTATTACTTCTATAATGAGTAGTACACATGGTTGGTTAGCCAAGTTATTGAACTTTATCAACCTTGGCTAAAATTCACAGTGCGTGCCAAACTTGTTGTAACATGTAAGAAATTACATCTGGGCTAAAAGCTTCAATAATGATTACTCTTATAATGGAATCTTTTACAAAGCACGGGATTTCATGATATGTCTGTGCTTTTTAAAAATTACAGCGCTACAACGGAACAAAGAATAACAGATAGCCGAGGGAAAAAAGTGTTCTATTATAGATTCAGATTTATGATGGGCTCTTTGGGCTCCCGGGACCTGCTGAGGAAAGGTCTTGTTTCCTGAGTGTATACTGTGGCGGTCGACCCCTGACATGTCCCTCCTTCTCAACCTTACTAGAGCTCGTCTCCATCATGTGACGTGTGAACACTTCCGGGTGGAGGGGACAAGACCTATTGGTGTGCTGTTATATCACGTCTGTTTATAAGTTGCAAACTGTTTTGAAATGTGTAGCCATACTCTCTTTCAGTTCCGGAGACTCGAGGAACACAGAGAGATGGGAGCACAGATGGGTCTGCCAGCCCCTAAAGCGGCGCTGAGGTTCGGAGCAGGTCATACACTTTCCGCTTCCCGGGAACTGAGGACTAGGACACACGGGAGACTAAAGCATCACCTTAGCAGCTGCTCAAGCGGATGCTGGGGTGCGGTTTGTGTGTGCGGGCTGCCGGGCTTTCTAGTCCTGAAGGCCGGAACTGGACGGGCTGACGGGTCAGCGCTGGCCGCCTCCGGACCTCGGTCACCCCTGCAGTGTGCGGCCACCGCACAGCGGAACGGGGTGTGTGGTTTCTGAAAGAGGACAGGAGAGGCAGTGCCGTGTGGGCCCAGTCCTCTCCGAGTTCCCAACCCCCCGAGCTGCACCGCCTCTCGCGGGCAGGAGCAAGTGAGGGCGACACGGAGGGGCCTGGGGTGTTACCACAGATGGAGGTCCCTCCACCCAGAAAGACACATCTGCAATGGGAATGCTGTCCCCCGACCCCTGTCCCCTGCCCTCCAGCAATAAAACACTAATCTGGTTAAAATTCTTACTTAATTAAAAGTTTTTTATTTTAGAGAGAGAGAGAGCCTGTGCATGCCAGTGGGGGAGAGGGGCAGAGAGAGAGGGAGGATCTTAAACAGGCTCCGTGCTCACTGTGGAGCCTCATGTGGGGCTTGATCCCACGACCCTGGGATCCAGACCTGAGCCAAAATCAAGAGTCAGACGGTCAACTGACTGAGCCACCCAGGGGCCCCAATACGGGTAAAGTTACTAAGTTTTAGGAAAATCAAACTCTACCAAACTTGAGTGTCCGCAGTCCACTCCCTGGTTTCTTTCACATTGTGAGCCCTCGCTCTCTTTCTTATATAACTAGACACATTGTTCTCTCTTCCTTCCTTCCTTCCTGTCTGCGTTTCTTTCCTTTCTTCCTTCCTTCCTTCCTTCCTTCCTTCCTTCCTTCCTTCCTTCCTTCCTTCCTTCCTTCCTTCCTTTCTTTCTTTCTTTTTCTTTCCCTTTCCCCTTCTTTCTTTCTTTCTTTTTTCTGTCTTTCTTCTCTTTCTTTCTTTCCCTTCCCTTTCCATTTCTTTCTTTCTTCCTTCCTTCCTTCCTTCCTTCCTTCCTTCCTTCCTTCCTTCCTTCCTTCCTTCCTTCCTTTCTTTCCTTTCCTTTCCTTTCCTTTCCTTTCCCTCCCTCTCTCCCTCCCTCCCTTCCTTCCTTCTTTTATTTTTTCTTTTCTTTTCTTTCCTTTGTTTGAACTTCTGTTACTTTCCAGCCTGCTAACTGTGAGGCCTCAGACTACTTGCCTATCTTCTTAACCCCTGAGTCTCAGTGTCGTCGTGCACGAAGTGGGTACCACGACACCAGCTTCACGGAGCTGGAGAATCCAGTGAGACAAAACGACAGTACCCAGCGTGACGTGATGTCTGTCACCTTGTATTGCTCACCGCGAGTCGCCTGATCTATTGTTTTGTCTCCAGGACTAAGTTTCACATTTATTTTTAAAAAGATGTGAGTATGGATAATTGCATATGGACGCCGGCACAGAGAGAGTTACAGTGTTTCTTAAGAGGTAAAAAGGAGCTGGTGTAAGATGCACACTTGCATGAAATAGGGAAGAAAAATCGCTTGAGTTTCAAATTCGTGAACCAGCCAGCTGGGGGGCAGCTCCACAGCCGCCCCGCCCCGTCTCTGCTCCATCTGGGGAGTTCCATAAACATTTGCCTGTTGTGTTCACCGGCCTCTTGGTAGGGTACAGAACTGCTAATGGAGGGCGGCAGAAGGGCTGTTGCAAAGCCATGGTTTTGTGCGCTCCACGTGGACGGTATTCATACTTGCGGCAGAACCGACAGAGTGAAGCAGGCCTGTGTGTTCCCATGTGCATTTAGACCGAGACCTTTTCCAGAGTGTGTGAGCATCTCAGACAGCACAGGGGGAAGCAAAAAGCACAGAGCAGGTCAGAGAGCCATTGCTAGAAGGGGGGAGTGTGCCTCACTCAAGGGAAGCAAGATTTCTTTTAAACAAATCAGCTTTCTTTTTTTTTTTTTTTTAACTTTTTTCCAATGTTTGTTTATTTTTAAGAGAGAGAGAGAGACAGAGTGCAAACAGGGAAGGGGCAGAGAGAGAGGGAGACACAGAATCGGAAGCAGGCTCCAGGCTCTGAGCTGTCAGCACAGAGCTGGACGCGGGGCTCGAACCCACAGACCGTGAGATCATGGCTATGACTTGGGTCAAAGTTGGATGCTTAGCCGACGGAGCCGCCCAGGCGCCCCTGAACAAATCAGCTTTCCAGGTGGCTGAGGGGATGGACGTTGTCTGGTAGATGGTTTCTCAGATGACAGTCTGAATGGCTGGCGTGGCCACCTTCCGGAGAGCCGGTGGCCGCCCTGCAGAAACACCGGAGAATGGCCCTCCGCAGCCACTCCCTCTGACCATACCGCGGGAGCCAACCCGGCTCTGCTGACGGCACAGTCTGCCTTTTAATTATTCTGTCTTCGATGAAATATTTCTTTTAAATTTTATTAAATTTACTTCTCCTATTAAGAGCCACGCGATTACACTTGCCCATGGACGTTTACAACATGCAACTAATTTGTTCTATTTTTTTTTTTTTTTTATAATGCTTAATTAGAACTTAGTTGAGCAGTGAAGATGAGTGTGATGTGGCAAGCCCAAAACAGGGCTGGGGAATCAAAAGGGGAAAGGAGGATCGGAGACTGAATCCAGCGCTGACTTTTCAGGGGGCCGCAGGTGCACGTTCCTCGTGGGTTTTGGTCCCCCCTTGCTTGGAATAATACGGAGGGACAAGGGTAAATGTCTCCGGATTTAATTGAATTCCTGCCCCCCCCCCCCCAGAAGTAAAGATATAGTAAGAATCCATATCCCTTGATTATTTTTCAGAATAGGTTATTTATTTTTTTCCCCCGAATGATAATAAAGCACATTAGGGGGAGCCAACTCCGAGATGTCGGCGGGCGTCTGCCTGACTTCGGTAGCAATCGCCCAACTGCCCCAGACCATAATCAAGCTTGCGAAAGCCATGTGCTCCACGCGGCAGGAGAGCACGAGCGAAGTGCTTAACGTACCGCTCCACCGACGGGACCGGGGAGCACGTGTTGGAAACGGGGCTTCGGAATTGCAGTCATCATTTGGCGTCTCTATCATCGACAGCTGCTCAGAGAAGTTTCTGCCATGTGGACAGTATTCTTCAAAGCAGCAGCATTCAACTGGTTAGAATTGGGGGTAGGGGGCTTTTCTGAGGAGTCTGGTTTTATAAAAACTAAGGAGGTTTTCTGGGCTGCAAACGTTTTAAGAGGTTTTTAAATCTTAGCTGGGGCTCCCCCCAAGGCAGAACCTGAGACCAAGGTTTATCTGTGGATAATTGGGACGTGATTTAAGAGAACTCAGGTGAGGGATGGGGGGATTAAACAAGGAGGGAGGAAGAGGCGGGGCAGGGATGTGTTAGTTGCGCGAAGCTGCGCGCCGTCAGCATTCAGCTCGTGGACTTTCAGAGGAGCCTTCCCAAATGCCCCTCAGGGCTGCCCGCCTGCAGGATGGGCGGCGAAAGCGATTGTCCGCCGGCTCCCACCCTCAGCGCACGAGGGTAGCCCTGAGGGTGCTGTGCCCCAGCATTTTGGGGTTGCACGTGGCTGAATCCCACGCTGGTTTGTGCAGGTGCGCCATGCTGCCGAGTCAGGGAAACGCCACGCTGCAGATCCCCGGGAGTGTGTCCGGCTACCTGGGGTGGGCTGGTGGTTGCTCCAGCCGCCGGAGTCAAGTTGGAGTGGGGTACGTGCAAGGGTCAGGTGCGTGTACGGTGCCCCCTGCGCCCTTACCGAACCTTGTCCTCCCCTAAGCGCTGCCTGCCGCGCAGCCCCTACCACGGGTAAAAGTCTGTCGGGGATATCGGTAAGTCCCAGTTTGGGATGAATCCTCCACTGTGGTCTTAGTTTGCTCGGGTTTGGCAGCAGCAGGAAGTTATTTCCAGGCTCTGGAGGCTGGAAGTGTGAAGTCCAGGCGTGGGCAGGGCCCTGCTCCCTCTGAAATCTGCAGTGTTTGAGGTGGGGGTGGGTATCCTTCCTTGCGGCTTCTGGCTTCCCCAGGAGGTTCTTGGCTCTGGGCAGTGGAATTCCAGTCTCTTTCTCATCTTCCCTCGACGTGCTCCCTGTGTCTTTTCGTGTCTCTGTTTCCCCGTCTGAGTTACGTCTTCTTACAGGGACGCCTGTCGTACTGGATTAGAGCCCACGGTAATGTTCTGATTTTGACTCGATTGCCTTCTGTAAAGGCCCTATATCCAAATAAGGGCCTATTCTGTGCTCCTGGGGGGTTGGGACTTGAGCATTTGTTTTTTTGGAGTGCCAGGTTCAACCCATTAAGAATCAGGCTGTAGAAGAGGCATTGCTTCCTAGTATTGATGCCGCCCAAGCATTGGGGACCTTCAACAACTAATTCTTTTTAGCAGATACTTATTGAGTGCCTACTGTATACCCAGCTCTGTTCTAGGATTGGGGTTTATATCCGTGAGCAAAATAGATCCGCGGCCCCCCCCCGCCACCCGCCGTCTCCGCCACTGCCCCCCTCCTCCTCCGTGGAGCTTACTTTCTTGTGGTGAATGATTTTTCCAAAGTAGTTGCTTTTCGGTCGTGTTTTTATCACTCATTAGGAACCAAGTGGGGAATTGCCTGCTTTCTAAGGACAGAACAGGCTGCCTTGGAGCAAGTGAGCTCCTGGCCACAGAGGTGTGTGTCAGCCCGGGCTGGACAGCTGCTCATTGAGGACGCTGCAGAGGCCGTGTGAGTGTCACACACGGGTTTGTACTCCTAACGGTTAAGGCCCCTGATGCTGGAGACCAGGGGGTGATTGCACAGTGGACTTGTTCTGAGACTCCGTCTTCTGGGCAAGTACACAGCCGTCGATTTCTTTCTGTTTACCTTTCGGGGGAGCAAACAAGTGTTCTAACAGCTTTCTGCTTTAAGGTTAAAAAAAAAAAATTGCAGGCCTCAGTCCTCCTTAGAGAATGTCCTAGAACGTTTGACCCCTTTCCACAGGGCAAAAACAAATACATTCACACATGGGCACCTGTGTGCAATTTTGGGGGAAGAAATACAGGGAATTATGAAATCCTGGTACTTGTAAGAAACTAGAATCATTAGTAGCAGTTAAATAGAGACTTGCTTTAGAGAGTCCTTTTATTCATTAAAAAACTCATTAAATTGAATAGAACCTAGAAATAAAATATGCCTAGAGATGTTTTTGTGAACTTTTGATGGTAATGGTTACTTTTCTGATGGAAATTTATCAGCATGTAATTAATAAAGAATTAATGATTTCAGAATTATCCTGTGCTTAACAATGGAAATTTCCTAAGTAACTGGCAGGTAATGAAAAAAAAAATCAGTTACTGACAGGCTGTCATAGTTGAATCTAAAACCTAGGGGCAAAATACATATATTCTATGTAGTTTCCATTTCTAGACCCTGGATTTCTAAATTCTTCCTTATAAAATTTTAAATTTCTTTTTTTTTTTTTTGAAAGATGCCCTCCCCTCCCCAGTTACTGATTTCTCTTTTTAAATAATCTCTTAATAGATTTGATTTGCCTAGTGAAAGTTACTATGAAATTCCTTTTTTTGGTGGTCAGTAGTTGTAATTAATGTAAGACAACTAGAAAGATTTGGTATGAGAATTAGCAGAACTTGTAAGACCTGATGCGTCGTGTCTTACCGACAGAAGGTATGTGGTAAATGTTTATGGAATTACATTGGCTTTGCCATACTTGTAATAGCTTTTAAACGTGTCACAGTTACTGCTTCTGTGGATATAGAAATGACTCAAATATTATGTGACGAAAAACTAATGTTCGTTGACCTAAAAACAAAACTAGAGCAATGCGTTAGAGCCACGGCAGCCCCTCTGCCAAGTGGTAAGTAAATGCAGTGAAAACATTTGTAAAAACAGTCTCACGCTGCAAAAGAACTAGGAGTGCCAGGTAGCCAGGTACCCCGTAGTAGCTGGATGTTCGAAGACACCTGTCTTGTGGGTGTCACGACTGTTTTCATGGCATCTTGTTGATCGCTCACCTTGGACGTGATCGCTTCCCTGGCACACTGGAAACGCACGGTTTTGCCTTAGTATTCCCTATAGAACTTTGCGTGAGGCCACGATTGAAATGAACTCTTCGCTTTGATATGCGGTATTGTGCTACTTTCTCCAGAAGGATGGAATCAATACCGTTGACGATAATGGAAGTTTGCATTTTTTCTAATTTCTTATTTAGGCTGATCTGAGCAAAGATGTTCAAATTTCCATTTATTTTAAACAAGATGGAGTTCTTGCTACGCAGAAGGAATATTTTTAGCTCAGTAATTTACTTAGAAACTGCCTTATTCAATATTGGATGTTAAATTTGAACTAAAACACATAGCATCATGTGACATGGTTCTTACAGTAACATTTTGTTGGATTGGAAACAGAATCAACTCATTAGTCATCTTAATTCATTTAAGTTGGCTTTCTCCAGGATTCTGGAATCCAAAAACAACACATTTGTCAATTTTACACACAAAGGGAGAGGCAGGATGTAGTTTGTAGTTACCCATCCAGCTCTGCAGTGAAGAGCCGGTGCAGTTAGAGTGAGTTGAATGAAATTCAGAGTGAGGCGGTACCAGAAGATTTTGTTGCAAATGGAATACTTTAAAAATTTGTTTCATATATGTCTTAATGAGTTTCTCTTTCACAGATACTTTGACAGAGTCTTGAAAACTATCTAAAACTAAATTCTCTGTGATAATTATCCACCTGGGTTCTAGAAAGGTCAAGGTCGCCCACATGTCCTTCCAAGCTTTGTTTGTTTGACTTCACGCAGCTTAGAATTGAATGTTAAAAGTGCATGGTCTCTCCCAGGGGTCAACAAACTATGTGCGTGGATCAAAACCAGCCCTCTCCTGCCTATTTTGTAGATAAAGTTTTATCGGAACACAGCAGATGCCCATAATTTGTATATCGTGTATGGTTTCTCTCATGATATTTTTTTTTTAAAGATACCATCTTTTTTTAAAATTTTTTTTAATGTTTTATTTATTTTTGAGACAGAGACAGAGCATGAGTGGGGGAGGGGCAGAGAGAGAGGGAGACACAGAATGTGAAGCAGGCTCAGGCTCTGAGCTGTCAGCACAGAGCCCGACACGGGACTCGAACTCACAGACCGCGAGATCATGACCTGAGCCGAAGTCGGACGCTCAACCGACTGAGCCACCCAGGTGCCCCTCTCATGATATTTTAATATGCAGAAGTGAGAGTTTGCAAACCACAGGTTTATCTTGTTAACGTGCTTCTCGTATAAGGATTTCTCTGGCAAAATTGAAGACTCTTCTAAAAGTTGGATATGCTTTTTCTCATTTAATAAGGAAGGTGTTATAAAGTGTTCCATTTCCTCTCTTTACCTTGGTTGCCAGGAAGCTCAGAGCTAACATTAGAATGCTTTCAGAAGTAACCAGCTTACTCTAGATTTCTGGTAGATCACCTTTTTTTTTTTTTTTTTTTTTTCTTAATATGGGCATACACATTCCCTTAAAAAATAAGCTTTGTGAAGTGGAAGTTTGATGTAACGAAGCTCACACGTTTTAATTGTACACATGAAAACCTCTGATTTTCAAGTTACTTAAAATTCCTATGTTGTATATGGGCGTTTATAACCTACCACTGTAAACGCGTTTTTGGAAGGAAGTGGCCCTAGTGATTAATGGTTGACTAGGTACTAGGGAGGCTAAGAATCATTTATTCTATTTAGTCTCCTGAACAGATGTTGAGATTTCTGTCGGAAAATTTGAAATATAAATCACATGGAGGGCATTTAGCTAATCTGAGATACTGCGGGTTAGGACTTTAGCATGTGAATTTTGAGGTGGGGGTTGGGGGCGGGGCTGGCACAGTTCAGCCGGAACATTCAGCATCCCTCTCAAGACTCAAAGGTTTCCAGAAAGTGGCAGAGGCAGGATCCTAACTCCAGTGAGTCTGACTCCGAAGAATAACCCTTGATGGGACAGTGGTCCGAAGAGGAGACATGGAAATGATTTCCGGCTGTAAATTCAGGAGATTCTGTGGGAGGGAGACGGGGGGCGGGTGGGCAGAACCAAGCTCAGAGACCGAGTGGCCTGGCTTTGCCCAGGAGGAAGCTGCAAGGGGCTTTGGAGGCATCGGGTCCTAGGGTCCAGTTTTTGCCCTTCCACGTTACTAGCTGTTTGACCTTGGCTGTTGTGAGCCTCAGTTTTCTTATCTGTACCATACGGGTGGCGTCGTGCAGCCGCGGCGTTGGGGGTGAAATGGGGCCGTGATGGAGTGGTGCGGACATGAGAAACCCCAGACCATGTGTGGTGTTCAAGGGGGACTTCTGGGCATCAACGAGACCGGAAATTCTTACCTTGAACAAGATGCGAAGGCCCTGAAGGGCTCCTTAGAACGCAGATCACCGGGCCCAACACCCCGCCAGCTCTTGCTGCAGCAGGTGTGGGTGGGCTGAGAATTTGCATTTCTGAGTCCCCAGGCGATGCTGCTGGTGACCCCACTCCTTGAGTATTCCACCTTTCTCCCTTGTTTAGAGATGACATAAATTCTTCGGTTTTACTTCCGGGTGGTTGAGGTCGGGAGCGTCGGTCACAAGCACCAGCCTGTCAGTCGGCTCAGGTTGCTGTAACAAAATAGCACAGACTTCCGTGGTGAGGTGGCGCAAATTTACTTCTCATGGACCATGGGGCTGGAGGTCCAAGATGAAGGCGTGGGCAGGCTTGGTTTCTCCTGAGGCCTCTCTGCTTCCTGCCTCCTTGCTCTGTTCTCACCGGGTCTTTGCTCTGTGTGCACACGTCTCTGCCTTCTCTCTTCGAAGAGCAACAGTTGTCTTGGGGTCAGACTCCCGCCCTCCTGACCTCCAACCCTCCCCACCCCCTCAGCGGCCCCGTCTCCAGGACCGTCACATCCGGGGTCACGGCTCTAACTAGAATTCTAAGTGGACGCCGTTCAGTCCATAGCAACCATTAAGCCTCCTTGTCTGTCTTGCCTCCAAGAATTTCTTTGATTTCTTGTTTCCTTCTCTTTGCCTTGAAGCCCTGCGGAAAAGCTAGCACACCTTGTCTTGACAGAGCCTCTAACACTTGATGTGCTCGTGGGGCAGGCTGCACGTTTGAGCCAAATAAAACCGCTGGCTGCACACGCTTCTCCAGCTCTCTCTCCTAGGAGGGCAGATCGCCGCTGGAATCTTCTGTGCCTGCTCCCCAGTTGCACGGGCTCCCACTGCTGGGAACTGAGACTCCTCCAGGCTCTGTTTGCACAGAAGCTGCGTGCAAGCCAGAGCCCTCTCTGAGTGCCCGAGAGTCTTAACTCAGTGCACTCTCTCTCCTATTTTGGAATGAAGTTAAACCTAATTCCTAATCGTGCATGTTACCTGCGTGGGGATTCCTACTGGGACCTTTTTGGCCCAGAGGCGGCCTTGCTAAGAAGGGAGCCAAACACCATCGACATCTGGCGGCATCTCTGGGAGTCAGGCAGAAATCAGCGTCAGCTGGAAGGCATCCTGCACGGCCTTGACATTCACGCCAAGCAGGTGCCAGGTCACAGCTGATGGTTAGATTGCCCGTTTAGCGAGAGGTATAGATTTTAAAATTGGTGTGTTTCACTAATCCCTCATCATGTGTTCTAAAGCAAAATGCTATCAAACTAAAAACTCCTTCCCCTACCCCCTTGTGGGTGGGTTTGATTTTGTTCAAGGAGAGCTCAGCTTAGAAAGTGAGGGAGAAACGGAGAATTGCTCTTAGGAATTCTCCATTCCTTGGGGACCCACGCACTGTAATTACCGAGCGTGTTATCAAAAAGGCAAGCATCCAACTGGTAATGATTCTTTGTGCTTTGTTTGGCGCAGTCTGGTTTGTGGAAGGAAGTGTAGACTCGGGTGTACTTCCTCTCTGAAAGCCAGCTTTGCCAGTGCCTTCCATGCAGGATGGCTGTGGACCGTGTGACTGTTGCAAGAGGACTCACCAGAAGTAGCAGCTTAGCTTAAGAAAAAAATTTTTTTTTTCTAGTCAAAATGAGATAATATCAGCATTTGGGTTTTCAAAAAGCAAAGAAATGGGTACCTGGGTGGCTCAGTTTGTTAGGTGTCGGACTTTGGCTCAGGTCCTGATCTTGTGGTTTGTGAGTTTGAGCCCTGCGTTGGGCTCTGTGCTGCCAGTTCAGAGCCTGCAGCCTGCTTTGGGTTCTGTGTCTCCCTCTCTCTGCCCCTCCCCTCCTGCCCTCTGTTTTTCTCTCTCTCAAAAGAAATAAAAACATTAAAGAAAAAAACAAAATGTAAAATACACACACATACACACACACAGCGAAGCCACTGTTGGGTTTTGTAAACCTTAAAATAAGCGCTTATATTAAAGATTCTAGGCTGCTCTGGGTTATATAGATTACCAGGGGTACTTTGTCTTTAATGACTACAAGGTAAAGGATTATTCTTTAATTAGGTGTTTTTGCATTAAATTCGGTCTGCTCTAAAGTGCTGTACATTTTGTCTCCTTATTGCACGATTTGAGCCAATCTTTTTAGTGACTGTTCCCTAACCCATCCAAGTGAACGTCCACTTACTGTTTATTTTTCTGCAAAAGGAGAAGCTGGTGGAGGTCTGACTGTAGCACAGGCCACGGTGGACCCAGAAAGCACAGTC
This sequence comes from Paguma larvata, assembly GCA_030068075.1. Taxonomy (NCBI): domain Eukaryota; kingdom Metazoa; phylum Chordata; class Mammalia; order Carnivora; family Viverridae; genus Paguma; species Paguma larvata. The sequence goes on from CM057841.1 coordinate 51,438,386, forward strand.
AGTGGGCCTGTCTCACGGTGCATCTCGCTTCAACAGCAGAATCTCAGTCAGAAAGAAGTTACATGTTACAAAGTTATAAGCGGTGGAGAATGAAAGTCTATTTGGACGCTTCTAAAGCGAGCCTCAGAAAAGTGCTGAATTTCCCGGTGTGGTGTTCTGAGCACCTCCACATGACTTTGGGAGCATAAAGAACTGAATCTTTTCAAGAGGTGGAGTAATATACCACTTTTGAGAAGGTGAGAGTCAAGGTCGATGTGAAATAAAAAACGCAGGGGGTGGGGGCTTGAATTAGAAAGCGGGGCGCATTGCTCACACGGAAGATGCAGGCTTGGAGAAGGCTTTTCATTTCTGGAAGTTCTCCGTGGAATGGAGAAGTTGTTTTTTTTTCTTTTTTCAAACAATCGCTTCCTCAGCGCTTCTTAATTGACAAGAGTGGAGAATGCCTTGGGAGATGGGCTGGGCAGGGCCCCATCGGTTGCCGAGAAAGTAAAAGAAAGGGGTCTTTTTGTGGACAAGTGCGGTGCGGGACCTCTGCGGCCTCCCTGTTTGCTCTGCAGCATAAAGAGCCCTGTCTCAGGCCGACTGGCAGAGTGACGGAGGCCTCCGTGGTGAAAGGAAATCCTGGCCCAGCTGTGAAAACAATGGACTTGCTCAGTAACCTAATACAGCGTGCTTGCAGATGCAGCCTGGGGTTCTCTCCTATGAAGTGGCTATAAATTAATCCATCAAAGTGAAAGAGGCCAAACTGTAGGGTAAACCTTTCCACTTGCAAGCACCAGAGACACTGTGGTTCTCTTGGTAGTCCCGCTGTGTGCGTGGAGTCTGGGGAGGAGGTGACACCACGGGAGTGAGTGTGCGTGCATGCGTGTGTGTGCACGTGGGATTTTTTACCTACTAAACAGGCATTGCCTTCTAGAGAGACTAAGATTGTGCCGAAGTAGCATGTCCTGAGTTTGAGAGAGTATATAGAGCTGTCCTGTCCTTGGCTGTGAGCATTGCAGCGAGTAAGAGCAGCTGCATCTCCCTGAGAGCCTTGAAAGTACTTACTGGTTTCTACATCCAATAAGCCGGGTTTAAGAGTGTGTGTGTGTTTAACTAGGGAGCTTTTGTTTTTTGTTTCTTCTATTTCGTCCTGTTTTATCTACCTCCCTAAGGGTCCGGCCTGCTTTTATAAACAGGCCATATGTACACTTTGTCAAAAAATCCAGTGTGACCCCACTTTATTCTGGAGACCGCGTGGGGGTGGGTCGGGGAGGTCTTTTGTCTTTGGCCTTAATAAAGAAAGTTTGGCACTGAAGCCTTTCAGAAAAAGAAAAAAGTTCGAGAATGGCTTGGTAACGGCTGGGGTGTTAAGACCGTCCCTTGTAAAAGGACTTACCGGTTGAAAGTGTAGAGGCAGGGTCCAGTTAAGTCCGTCCTTGTACATTGTTGACCTTGGAGAATGTGGAGAGAAACGTTTTTCCTGCGGATTAGTTATCCCGTCTCCTAGGCCTTGCACAGAGAAATGTTTGCGAAAGCTAAGGATGGTGTTAATTCTGAGCCCTGTGATGAAATATTAAATAAGAGAGAAGGTAATTTGATAATGCATCCCAGTTTGGGGACAGATTCCATTAAGTAAGTATGTTTATGTAATCAAGTAGCTGAAGAGGCCTGAATCCTTTGGCTTGACAGGATGACACAGGAAAGGAATGAGCGTCGGTGGCCGGCTGGTGGCACTGAAGCCCGTGGCACGGGGACCATTTCTTTGAGAAGGACAGCAATGCTGAGTGAGGTTTACCTTAACTCACACAGATGCCAAAAGTGTAAGCGTGTGTCATCGGGGCCACCCAGAATACATACCAAATTCCGTCAGTCGTGGAACAGATGCAGTTACCAGGCAGGGGAGTGGTGTTCCCGCTGGGTTTTTCCTGCCCTCTGGGGGGGGCTCCTCCTGCTCTAGACCCCCTTGTGCCCTTAGATCGTGTGAGTCCCAGGACCTTCGGGGCCTGTGGGTTTTCTCAGAGATGCGATGGTGACAATGGCACTTCTGACTGTGGCACTTTGTCGGGTTGCTGTTCCTCACCTTCTTTGTTTGGGCTTCTCTGAAAACCAGGATGCTCGGAAAATACGTTCAGCGTATTACTCTCTTTCCTCTCTCACTTGCCTTGATTTCTCGTGATCAGTTAGATACATCCGTCATTCACGTTTAGCCTCTGGCTCTTTCAGGTATACGTGCGTGTGTCACAGGTGGAAATGGCATCCATGCCAGCAAATGCAAGTGAGTCTTCCCAGTCCCCAGCCAGTAGCTCATGTGCCCAAGTAGTAAGTGTTAGTGCGTATTTATTTATTTTTCTTTATTTAGCTTAAAATTAAAAAAAAATATATTTATCTTTGAGAGAGAGGGAGACACAGAGTCCTAAGCAGTCTCCAGGCTCCAAGCTGTCAGCACAGAGCACCATGCGGAGCTTGAACTCCCAAGCTATGAGATCCTGACCTGAGCCAAAGTTGATGTGCAGCCGACTGAGCCACCCAGGCGCCCCTGTGCGTATTTAAATACATCTCTCCCCTGCCTGTGTGTTTTCCCGAGGGGCATCACACATGCTATTCTATAACTTCAATTTTTTTTATTTATTTATAATATAACAGGGAGAGGCGCCTGGGCAGCCCAGTTGGTTAAGTGTTCCGCTTGAGCTCTGGTCCTGATCTCAGAGTTCATGACTTTGAGCCCTGCGTCAGGCTCTGTGCTGACAGTTCAGAGCCGGGAGCCATTTCCCATTCTGCTCCCTCTCTCTCTGCCCCTCCCCCTCTTAAACTCTGTCTCAGTTTCTCAAAAATGAATACAAATATGAAAACAGTTTTAAGTATGACAGATGTTTCCTCATCTCTGTCTCATTTCACCTCATTCTGTGTGACGACCGTACAGGGCTGCCGTGTACTCGATTGAACATAATTGATGGGACATTTCCGTTGGTTCCAGTGTTCCGGCTCTTGTCTGCAATGGTAGTGGAACGTTCCTCTCATTTTCTCATAAGGGCAAGTGCATTTGTAGGGCTTGGCTATGTACAATTTGATAGGTACAACCCAATCGCCCCCAAAGATGTTAAGTCATTTTGTTGTTATCTTTAAATTTTTTTATTTGAGAAGAGAGAACAGGAGAGAGGGACAGAGACCACCGTAAGCAGGCCCCACTCTCCACGCGGAGCCCGACACGGGGCTCAGTCCTCAGAGCCTGGGATCATGACCTAAGCTGAAATCAAGAGTTGGACACTCAACCGACGGAGCCGTCCAGGCGCCCCAGTATTGAGGCATTTTGTATCCCACTTCCCTGCTCCCCCCGCCATTAATATGCATGGCTTCCTGGGTCCTACAGACCCTAACGCGCATGGACCATGCTCAGTTCAGTTGTCCTTACAAAGTCTGTCTTCACCGGGGCTGCCTAGGACCACGTTAATTGTAATACCTTTGGGCACTTTTTTCTCTGCAATCCTGAACACAGGCATCCGCATGGCCCCTGGCCGGTGGGATGAGAGCTTACTCAGGCAGCAGAAGTCGGCAGCCTGGGGTCAGTCTTGCCTCTTGAGGGATCCCAGATAGTCACTTGGAATTTATAGTTTTAGAAAACTTACGGCCTCAGCATTAACCTGCTGAAAACACGTGAGTGCAGCCTGGCGGTATTTCCAAAAGATGCTCCAGGTGAACAGGGCTGTTTCCTGCCACTCTATCCCTGTCTCTCGAATTGGTATCTATCTTTGGTGAACAGTTATATTTGAGGCCTGCTTATGTGACGAGGGGTATCGCGTGGGACTTGTTGCCAGCTGTCTGTAACACATGCATTTAAAAGCAGGCCTGATGAAGACTTATTTTCCTCTCGAGAGGCCCGGATAGTTTTGTAATTTATTAAGAGTTGGCAGTCGCAGCGTTGAGCGAGTGTGATCTCTGACTCTTGGGAACTCAAAACGACTTAACTGAGACGGAGTGGCAGAGGAGTGTCAACATTCAGGTAGTGCAAGTGGGGACAGAAGCAGCGGGGCGGGGTCTCTGGTCCCTGCACTTTGGCTCCGAGCTGAAGGCATTGGTGAGTGTGTCTCCTGGACCTTGTAATTCCATTTACATGAATCAGATCCGTTTGGGAAGTAGGTCCTTGTACTTGGAGGATGCAGGGAAAGCTGAAAGCAGTGGTGTGTTAACACAAAAATCGTCCCCAGACTGGAATTTTCCTCAACGCTAACGCAGGACGAGGACATCAGGCTCATCTTGTTGAGTACACGGCGGTGGAGCTCCAGGCTGGGGGAGTTGGCGGGTGCTGGAAGGTTCTGCGACTTGTTGATCGGTTCGTTCCTGAAGATTGCTGTGGTGGTATGTCGGGGGGGTGTTGATACCCTTCTTCCTGGCCTTTTAATTGTGTGCATTTGCAAGTCACATTTGTCTCCAGCGTTTCTCAATTATAAATTAATAATAACAACCCATTAGAAATTACGGGTGCTGTAAGCCCCAACTCCTTTGGGCACCTTAATAAAAATGATAATTAAAACCATAATTTACAGTAAACGGGGACACTGCCCAAGTAGATCCACAATATGCAGAAAATTAAAAAACCCAAACCGGAAGGAGCCTTCCTGGTGCCAGGGCAAGAACTGGCCTCGTTTTCAGCCACTCCTTCCTTAGTGTCTTTGTCCGTATTTGTGAGGACTGACTGGGTTCCCACCCTGATGTCCTTTGTGCCTCAGCAGTCCGTGACCCTGTCCCCACCTATCCTGCCAGTGAGTCTCACCGTGGATGGTCACCTGCTCCATCCCCCACCCCGCCCAGACCCACCCCTCCTCCTCCGTCTTCCCTGCCTGGGCAGAGCAGTGGCCAGGCTCTTCTGGGGCCAGTCTGGCCTCTGTGGAGACCTGGGGTTCTCCTGCAAACTTAGACTCAGGCCGCCATCTGGCTTTGGTGCAATGTTTGCTTCCCAAATCATTTTCTAATTTTTCCCTTAGCCGTTCAGCCTACGAGGATGCCTTATCCCTACCTGGCCGTTCACAGGGCTTCAGTGTCTTCAGGTCGCCCACTTTCTGCTTGACCACTGGAGGTATTTTAAATGAATAAAACAATAATATTTAGTATTATAACTATACAATGTGTATATAATGTTATTATATAGTTACCTAGTAGTACTAATTATTAGTCATAGTGCTGCTCTCTGCCCAGATTCTTCCATAGCTCCCTGCTGCCTGCCAGGACCCCACAGTTCCTGCTTGCTGGACAGGGTTTCATCTGTCGCCTTCCCTCTTTGCTCATTCGTGTGGGCCCCCCCTCTCCAGTCCTTGATCTTGTCTTGGCCTTTCTTGGCTCGACTGGTTCATTTTTCTGTCCTCTGGTCCCAGCATGGTTCTCGCCCAGAGTTTCTGCTACTACTCAGTGACATTTGGGAATCGCCAAGAAGGCGGGTCACGCAGCGCGCAGCACAGCTCCTAATTCCTGCAGGTCCCCGGGTCGTCCCCCTGCGCAGAGCCGAGGGCTGCCGCCAGGTCTTCTGGGGTGTAGCGGGCGTCCTGATCTTCTCGTGCTTGACAGAGTGGGACCTGACAGGGTTCCAATAAAATCGTGAGCTGGTCAGCATGAAGCGTTCTTTGAGATGCCACAGTCTGGACGTGAACTTTCTGATTGAGGCAGTTTCGTGGCCAGGCTCGCGCATCGTGTCTAACGTGAATCTTACCTGTATATTGTGCATGCAAGCATCGAATGCCTTCAGCGGTCTGGCAGGTCAGGTGTGCAGCCCGGGTGGTGACCATGGCCAACAGGAGGGCACAGACCCCATCTCTAGCCTGTGGCGGCAGCGGGATGAGAGACCCCGTGTGATCCCGTCATAAGCTTTTTCAGAGAAAGTAGACATCTGCCCTCAGATAGATAATCTCTTGGTTTTTTAATGCTGATGACTAGTACATATTGGGAAGGAAGAGAAAGAGGGAAGTAGAACAGGGGAGGAAAGAAAGGAAAGGGGAAGAGGAGGGAGGGAAACAGTGTTGGAGCCAAACAGAACAGACTGGGGTGTGATTGATCCTTCCATCAGCAGTTTGTAGCCTCCATTCTGGAGAATGAAACCTAGTGTAGGAAAAGCGGGTATTTAATATTTTTGGGGGGAGGAGTGTTTCCCTTTTCTTGGTATTTTAGTGTTGATATGCAGAGCCGAAAACCCCACAGCAAGATGTTAAACCTTCATGGCCACTTGCCCTTCCCTATTGGATCAGACGTACGAGCGCTAGAAAGCGGATGCTGCCCATTGTTTTAAAATGCCTTCTCTTGCTTTCTTTGTATTAGTAGCTTTAAATATTCTTGCGAACGCACTTGTTACCTCCGTGCAGTTAAGCCGGTTCAATTTAAACATTGTCATCAAGTTAATTTTTTATAAGATGAATCAGGTTATTAAATTTAGTAAAACCATTGCCTTCATTATTTTGCACAAACTTTGGCACTGCGTAGGATTGGCTCAGCACTACTACATTTAGCTAATTAAACTGGTCATCAGCTACGGTATTAGGAGCCTGAGGGATGCTATTCTCATGAGCTTTGCCAGGGCTCCAGCAGTAGGTAGCGTTATTAAACTTTTTTTTTCTTTCCTTTTTCTTCTTTTCCTCCTCCTCCTCCTCCGCCTCCTCCGCCTCCTCCGCCTCCTCCCCCCCCCCAAAAAAAAAACTCCACACTCCAGAGATAAGGTTTACTCTAAGAGTGTTACTGCCCTTCCTGTTAAACCTTCATGTTTTGAAATGTCGACACTTTGGTTTTGGCTTCAAAGGCAGTTGTAAAGGAGAAGACGGAGCTGTGTCTTCCAGCCTTTAAAAGGTGACCGGTAACATGTTGCCGATGCGTTGCTCTGATAAAGGAAGACACACGAGCCAGAGTGTAATTCTCCACGACACAGGGGTAGATGGTGGCATGGTAACCACAGCCAGGGATTCCGTAAAGCAGAGAGGGTGCAAACGTGTGGTCTCGTTCCTTGTCTTCATAAAAACTCCTTTGCCGTAGGTCATTTCGTCAGGTGAGCTAGCATGACCTAAGAGGTTTGTTTAGAAACATCAACTTGGATAGAAAGCGGGCAGGTTGTGTCGGCTACAGATGGCCAGGCAGTGCCTTTCAAAACTGCAGTGAGCCCTGTGTTCTGCAGGATCTTAATATTTTATACATTGTTACAAAGGAAGTTAGAGAGCCGTCAGGATTGTTGGAAACAACATGGGTGGTTTCGAAATAGTCCAGAGTTGTAGGCTCCTAGCCACCTGTAAGAACCATCCATTCCTTCGGCAGATAGTTATTGAACCCTACTGGGTGTTAGTCCCATGGGATACAGAGATAAAAAAGGCACAGATTCTAAAGAGTTAACTCTTAAGCTGGTGAATTGGATGAAGAAAGCCCCGGGGTCAGCCTGGCCCTGCGTTGTGTCATTGCCCTCTCAGTCCCTTAAAAATACGGTTGCTAACATATGGCGAAGTATTGTGTCCACCATCTTCCTCCACATCATTTTTTTCTTCTTATACCCTGTGATGAAAATGCGATGAAAAATATTTCTCGTAATTGATCTGACCGGGACATCTCGCAGGGACGCAGGATCCACCATTTTCAAAAGACTCTCCTGGGTGTGTCGAGTCCTAGGAGTACAAGTGAGGTCGTTTTTGGTCACTTCGTGTTCCCTCCACTTGGGTGTCGGTATTTCATTAATCCGATGGATGTAACACGTCAGTTAGCAAGATTTTTTCCGAGGCCCGCCCCCGTCCAGTCTTGGAACAGCTGGGCTACAAAACCTGGTGTTTTACTTCTTTCTTTTTGCCCAAATGTGGTTAGGTACCCTTTGCCTCTGGTGGTAGGTGGTGAAGTTGGCATCACGGATCAAAGTTAGTAAATTCCAGAATACTGTCTTTTTGCCTCATGGATTGAAGATAGGGCTTGAAGCAGCTTTCAGTCCTTACACCAAAGAGGTCACAGACACATTTAGATGTTAAATATTTCAGATTTGAAATCCTTTGGGCAGTATGTTAAGATCATATTCAGATATAGGACGTTCTCCTTAGGTAACGGTAAGTGAATATCTTGGGATGCAGAACTTGGCATAACCTGAAAAATAGCTCAAGTTATCTCAAGAGTCAAGTTCACATGTGTTCGAGAGCCAGTATTCAGACAAATGGAATGGTGAGTCTTGTAGCTAACTTCTTTAAATTCTGGTTGATATTAAAGCCAGTCAGCTCCCGGGTTTGCTGTTGAGAGCAGATCTGGGAGACAGTGTTAATTTTTACATGGTAATGACTGTGTGATGACTGCCTATGCAAGTCACAGAGGAGACAAAGGACCTGAGGATTTTGGAAAGAACTGGGAGTTAACATGTATTTTCCACCTACTGTTGTTACGTTAGGCTGTTCGTGCAAGTTTACTATTTCTCATTTGAAGAAACGATAGCTGAGTTTCTGATGGGTTGAAGGCAGAGCCCACAACTTACAAATAGCTAGAGCTGGGGTCAGTGTGAGTGTGTCAAACCCGTGAGGTTGAGTTTTCCCACTATGCTGTGCTGGCTTCCCTTGAGAGCTAGTTTATAAATAGACTGGTCTCCAAGAAGATTAGATCTATGGATCTATGGATCTGTGCATCTCTATGGATGGATTTTGCTAGACTCTTTCACATGGCAATCTCTGGTCTTTCATACATGTTCACAGCATCTTGGAAACAACAATCTATGGTCGTTGGACCTGGCGTTGGCTGAATTACATTCCTGCCCCTTCCAGTAGAGTTGATTCATTTGCCGTTGCGGGTACACCGTCTGGTCTTCCTCACAGCTTACAAGACACGCCATTTCATCCTTAGAGCCTTGGTGTGGTGTGTAAGGTCCTAGTTACACATCTTTGCCAATATTTGGTGTGGTCACTTAAACAATTTTTTGGGGGGATGTTAATTTATTTTCGAGAGAGAGAGAGCGAGAGAACACGCACAAGTTGGGGAGTGGCAGAGAAACTGAACTCTTCAAGGACAGTCACCGTGTCTGACTCTCTGTATTCCTTATCCTTCATATTGAGCCCGGGTCCTTCTCGTTATTAGACGGTGGTTAAATGGCAGACGGTGCTGCGATCTCTTCTATGGCTTGGCCTTCACCTGGGGGATGGTCAGGTTTGCTCAACCTCAACTATGTTGACACTTTGGGCCAGACAGTTCTCCTTCGTGGGGGCTGTCCTGTGTTTTGTAGGGTATTTTGTAGCATTTCTGGCCTTATCCCCAGTTGTGACCACTGAAAATGACTCTCACCATTTGCAACTGTCTCCCCCGGGGGACAGATGACGTCTGGCTGAGAGCCCCTGGGGTAACGTGTGCGGTGCTCAATAAAGGGCGTTTGGCTGAGTCCATGTTTTGCGTTTGTGTTTTCTAATGTTGACTTTCCTTTAAACCGTAGGGTTTGAAACTGCCAAGTCTTTGGCCCTCCACGGTGCGCACGTGATCCTCGCCTGTAGGAGTGTGACAAGGGCCAATGAAGCTGTGTCCCGCATTTTAGGAGAATGGGTAAGCAAGCGCTCGACCTTCTGTTTTTTCCCTTTTTTTAATTGTCAAATATGCACGCCGGGATAGACACATGGGGGTTTTAGTACAGCGCGTAAAGTTTATTGCTCTTGGAATAACGCTCTTCTTTATTTTTAAAGTCATACTCTCTTTGTTTATTTTATGAATGAAAGGGCAAGCAAGCCTGTTATTATCCACACGTTTGTTTATGGTTCATTGTCAATGTCGTCGTCTTTATTAGTCAGAGGTTTGAGAATGTTTACTCATTCAGCTCATTTAGTAAGAAAAAGAAAACGTGGTTAACGCCCGTGTATGCTGCTAAGAGTTTGTTTTGCTTACGGTTTGTGTGAGATGCGAAGGGGCGGGCGGGCTTTAATCGTATCTCTGTTTTTCACTTTTTGCTTCTCTGTGCTGTGTGGATGGGGGCGTTGCGCACAAATGTTTACCGAAGGCGTGCAGTGCTCTGGAGGCTAAGGATTCAGCGTATCAAACAGAACACGGTCCCTGCCCTCCCTTGGGCTTGCCTTCTGTAGGAGAAACAGACTGTAAGGGGTAATTCTATTTAATATCTGACATGCTGCCAAGTTGTTACAAACACAACGAAGCCTGGTGAGGTGGAGCGAGGGAGGAACCGGAACCGGCGTAGCTGGACTGGGTGAGGTCGGGCGGTTCGCAGAGAGCTCTGTGAGGCGGTGACGTCTGGTCTGACTCTCAGATGAGGTAAAGCAGCGGCCTGTGTCAGCGCCGGGGGACGTGGTTTCTAAGCAGCGGGAGCAGCACGTGCAAAGGCCCAGGCGTGGGAGCGACTCAGGGGCAACAGGGAGGCCCGTGTGGCTGTAGCCAGATGGCAGGGGAGGAGGTGACAGAGGCACTGTGAGGCATCACCGGGACCTCAGAGTCAGGGAGGAAGAGGACAGCAGCCCTGGTCCGCTTGTGTAAAGGACCGCTGGGCTTCAGTGTGAAGGATAGACTGTGTTCACGCATTGGCTCATCTTGTATTCATGTCTTGATGACGTGGACCCTGTCACAGGTAGTGCCGTCTACTGTTAAGGAAACACTGTCATTGTAGAACTTTCTGCCCAGGGTGGAAGTGTGATTTAACTAACAACACACAAACATCACTGTAAACTTGACACGGCAGTACTAGGTACTAGGAAGTGCAGGTTGTTCTCGAAAGCGGTGAGTAACGCCTAGACACAGGGGACATTCAGAGTCGCTGAGAAGGAAGTGACTGAGCTGAGATCTGGGGAAAGTCCCGGGGGGAGGATGGAGAAGGTCAGACTGGGCAGAGGGCATGGGCTGTGTGGCGGCCCTCAGAAGAGGAGACCCTCGAGTGTCCAGGAGCAGAGCGAGAAGGTGGGCGGATGCCCTTGCTGAGGCTGTCTTTGTTTCCTGAATGCCGCGGAGGGTTTCTTGCCATCCGAGGAAACACCATGGTTCCTTTCGGAGAACGTCTGATGTTTTGGGCCCGTGGAGTCCACTTGAGATTCTCTCTCTCTCTCTCTCTCTCTCTCTCTCTGCCCCTCTTTGATTTGTGCTGTTTCAAAAATAAACTTTTTTAAAAAAAGAAAAGGAATATTGATTTCTACTCTCTCAGTATATTTGAAATGAAGTATTTCCAATTCAGTATATTTCTTTTTATTTAAAAAAAGTTTTTTTATATATTGATTTTTGAGAGAGAGAGAGAGAGGGACAGAACACAAATGGGAGGGGCAGAGAGAGAGGAAGACACAGAATCTGAAGTAGGCTCCAGGCTCCAAGCTGTCAGCACAGAGCCCGACATGGGGCTTGAACCCACGAACTGCAAGATGATGACTTGAGCTGAAGTCGGACTCTCAACCGACTGAGCCACCCAGGCGCCCCCTCAAATTCAATATATTTGGATTGAGCCCTGGTCTCGAGTTGTGTAAATCGTTTGAGTTAGAAACAGATAACAGGGCCCACTCGTTTGTGATGGTCTTAGCATGCCTGTAATTAGAACGTTAAGTAATAACCTGTGTTAGCTGATGGAGTAATCACCTTTAGAGATGTGCAAGGTGGAGAATGGAAATGCGTGCACGTGGTGTGAATCTTCGTACGGGACCGGGAGGATGTCAGATAAAAGGTGAAAGTCCCTCCCTGGTCTCCTCTTGGAAGGTAGATGCTGTTAATCATTTCTTGAATATTCTCCAGAAAAGTTTACCTCCTGGTGGACATACACGTAGTGTTGGGTACGTGGAGCATTTCGCTGACTCTTGCCCGTCTTCCCACTGCCTATGGGGCCAGCTCATATTTTGTTCCACTCTTCTAAGTGATGCTGAGAGTTGAATCTCTTGCGTTTTCATCCACAATTCCTTCCAAAAGGTTACGTAGGGCAGAGTTTGAGCGGCGGACTCGTTGGTTCAAAGGGCATTTGTACTTAAAAGTTTGCGAGCGGCTTCTCAGCTGTCATCTGGTGGTATCATACCCGTTTCTGTCCCCCCTGTCAATGGGGAAGAGTGTTTATCTAGCAACAGGCAGTGTCCCGTTTTTCCCACTTGATGTTATTCCTAAACGAGAAAAAAAGCAAAGTTCAGCGGCCCTAGTAATACTGCAAGAACCATATTGTACAATGCTGTTCATATTTAAGCGGGTCTTAGAAGGCAATACTAAAACACAAAAGTTGATGTATTTAAAAAATTACCTTGTTTATTCCTCATATATGAGAACAGATACATTTTGCATTTAACCCATTATAACCGTTGTTTTACGGACAGAGGCAGAAAGCCCTGGATCAGCCCTACTCAGCCTTAGTTAAGTGGGCCTTTGCAAGCCTCTTAATCTACTTTGTGCCTCTGTTTCTTCCCGTCTGACAAAGAAGGTTGAATGGTATGAGCTTAAAGACCCGCCATTTCGTTTCTGTTTCTTGCTTTTTTCATCCAAAATTGGGTCCCTGGGTGTAAGTTTGAGATGACAGAATGTATCCCTGTACGCTTTTGTGCTACGATCTTAGTCAGTGGGCAAACAGTGCTCCCAGAGAAAGAGTTACCCAAGAATATGCACCGTCAGGCATCTGAGTAAAGGAAATGGGAACAAAACCAAAGCTGATACGCACATTTCGTAGGTTGTAGGACACTGGTCTCAGTGTTCTTTCCTCTGTTGACTTACTCCCTGCGAGTCCTGCTATCCTATTTTCTCGTTTCCCTTTGGTTATGATTATGGAAGCTCACATTTAGCACCAAAAGCCATTTTCTGTCATTGCACTATGACCGTGGTGTGGGGCGTCTGAGAGCCTGCCGTCGTGAGCCGCCTGGAGCTCCCCTCACTACCTCACCCTCCACACGGGCTGGTTTGGTTTCCTTCAGGCCCTTCCTTACCTCATCCCTGTGCTGGGATTTAATCTGGCACGTCATTAAATGCCGCCTTCTTGTGTTTCTCAAGGTCAATTTGATTGACTCCGGTTTCTCCAGCTGCTAGCCAGCTTGAGCGCCTTCGTACTTCATCTGGGATGAATCCTACCCGTGGCAGAGCCGGGAAGGTACTGCAGCATATTGGCGCCTCGCGGGAGGTTCTCGAAACGATCCACGGTTTTTTGTTGCAGCAAAAGCTCGCTCAGAAGTCTGTGGGCCGTTTGGCTCAGCGCCGGCTCGCGCGTGCCAGGGCTCGGCGGGCATTCTCAGCTTGGCTTTGAAAATGGAGTTCATGCCTCCTTCCCTGCCTTGTTCTTCCCTGCCTGGCCTTTTGATTCCTGCCTTCACGACACATTCTAGAATTGCCGTGTTCCAGAACACGCATGTTGGCCTCCTAGCCAGTGGAACATCATTCTCACGCTCACCGTGGGGCAGCGGACGACCGCTGTGTATCGAGTCCCTGTCATGTGCCGAGTCCTGGGCAAGGCACTTTATGTCCCTGTTCTGGAGACGCAAAAGCCTGGTTTTCTCCGGTCTGCAGACGAGCCAACGGAGGGCGCAGGGGTGAAGGGACCCTCCCCGAGTCACACAGCTGATGAGTACAGAGACAGGCTTCTGGCACGGTTGGTCCATTTGGCCTCCAAACCCAAAGTCTGTCTACCTCACGCGTGACTTCTCCACCCATTTTGGCATCATGCGTGATCATCACCTTTCAGGCTTTGCTTTCAGAATTGTTAGACGCTCTCTGAGGGATTAAGTTCAGGATTAACCCTATTTCTCAGAAGAAGCAACGCTTCTGTGCCTTAGTGTCCTAAGCAATCCCTTTTCATTCAAGTCTTCCTTTATAGAGTTCTCAGACCACTTTTGGGGGGATCTGGCTAGTTAGTAAATATAACTTAAATGAAACACCTTCCACATGGCATTCTATTAAGAGCCTATATGTAATTAAGACTACTAAAAATTATTTCAAGAGGAAATGCCCCCTGCTGAGATGTTTGGGATGCTCGAAAGTCAGTAATGCGAATTGAAAACAATTAAAATCAGGTAACGTGGACAATATAGAAGTAAACTACCCTCTTAAAAGTCTGATCATTCAGCATAATTTAAAAAGGGAGGGTAGGGAGGCCCATGGGTCCCCAGTCCTATTTGAGTAAATGATCTCTGGAACTGGGGTTCACGCCTATGTTGTTAAGCATCCGTCTGTCTGAGGATGTGACCTACTTCATTCACACCCCTAAGTGGATTACAGACCAATGTCCCCTCTAAGACAAGCACCTGATTTTTTCCGGGGTATCCAAGGAGCTCATGGAATGGGCTGGCTGAGTTAGAGAGTCGGCATTCCTGTTTCCAGGGTAGAGTGGCTTCTCTGTGATTTGGCAGCATCCTCTCTATGGTAGGACTCCATGCAACTTCTTTACACTTGGGACTCAGATAGATGTGTCTGAGTCCCTGCTCTGCTGTGTGGTTTAGGATTTCTTCTTTTCAGTAAGTATTTATCCAGGATGGTCTTGTTGGTCTGTTGATGGCGATAGGGCCTGTCCCGTTCTCCATCTGAGATGTGAGCAGCTGGTTCTGAGGTCCTCCTCCTATCTATGAGTTGTCTGCAAGAGGCAAAGGGGTTGGGACCGTGGCTAGGGTTGTTTGGGGGGGGAGTTGAAAGGGTCAGGGAGGAAATCCTGCCTCATGTATGCCAGGCCCTCACCTTACCTGCTTATTGTGTAGGAGAGTTCACATATGGGGGCTGCCCATTGGTGAAATAGGGGCTCAGTGAATGTTACGAAGCTCCAGCATCTCCTGGAGATGGAGATGACCGATGGCTCGGGAAGAGGGGCTGATAGACCTTCATTGGTGTTAAAACTTATGAGAGCCACTCCTGAGTCCTCAGAATGTGGCTTGGACCTGTTCCCCTCTCATAAGGGAGGAGTGACTCAACCATGTTTAGTTTGGTGAGAAGCTTTGGTCCCCAAGGAAGACTTCAAGCCCATGTTTTTCTGACGTGTGTTTTTATTTGGCTTAGACCTCAGGTCTTCCTAGGGACTGGTTAGGATGACAAGCTCTTGGCCAGGAGAGTGCAATAGGGATCTAACTCAGCTGGTCTTGTTTTCTCATGGGTATGTGAGCCAAGATTCCCAAGAGGTCTAGAGAAGGCAGGCTGGGTGGCTTCAGGGTGCCTCCTGGGCAGATGTCCCTTGGTGGGGCCCATCTCCTCCAGCTGATGACCCCTGCTGCTTAACACGCTGTGTTCTCCTGGCGAAGCGTAGAAGCAGATACACCCTATGACCTTGAGTGAATTTCTTAACTTCTCCAACTATGGTTTCTTCATCTATAAAATCCAGACCAAATATTTATAGAGCCAGGAGACATAAGTGGCTCTATTAAATGCATTGACCGTATGCATGTATAATCTTGAACATATTGTGGAGGGTAGATTGAGTATTCAATTAAATTTTATCTGCTGCTATTAATAATAATAATAATGATTTCTTATTCATACACGAAGGTATGAGCGATGCTTACTCTTAACCTCTCCAAGTGGCTTCAAGAGTTGCTGTAGGGAGGATGTTTATCAGCATGATTCAAATGGGGTTGCAATGAATTCTTTCTGCATCTTGCTGTGTCTGGACTCCTACATTTTATTAGATGTGTATTTAGTTCGTTGATTAGTATTTTCCAGTGAAGCTCATATTAGCACTCAACTGTCATTTGAAAAGCCATCTTAATTATTTATGAGATTGCTTTTTCTTTTGTATTTACAAAGAAATACACTTTGCATATATTTAGGAAAGATGATTAAGGGATCAGTCATCAGGAACAGCGAGCGATGGCTTATACCAAAACGGTTATTGAGAAAGCAGGGAGATGAGGGGTAAAAAGAAAAGATTTATTAGTCAGAGGTAATGGGATATGCATGTGTTAGGGAGAACGCATGCCCGGTTGATTGTAACCACACATTCTGATGCTGGTGAGGCTGAAGTGTCATAATTATTCTGGTTTTCAATACATTTGATACCGGGGCTATTTATCTCGTTGGAGGGAAGGCATGTGGAAAGCTGATGGTATTATGTCATATTGCAGTCTCATTGATAAGCATAGGAAATAATGATTTTAGTAGCGTTTCTCAGATACGGAGGTCTTAGTTGCAACCAATGTATTAGGCACGTGGGTTCGACACTTCACTTTGCTGTGCTTTTAAGAGACAGCAGCACCCTATGTTTTCATGACATGATATTGAGAGTGATGGAGTAGGAGGCTGAGTGATGAATTGTGTGCACTCTTAAGGACCCTGGAGAAATCCAGCTACTGTTAGGCTCCCTCAAATGTCCTTTACGATCTGGTGGAGCTTTGGCATTTGTGGGAATTTCCCTTCTGATAATAAAAGCTGAAATCCCTTAACTTGACTTTACAGATCAAAAGCCTTAGGTGTGTGAAGCCTTCCTTGATGTGGCATGTGTGCATTTGGGGGAGCAAGTAGCCTTGGGGGTTGGTGATTTACAATCTCCATGCCTGTCTGATGGGCTAGGGAAAGATGGCCGTCATTCAACAAGTTACAGGGCTCATCCCCGTTGTTTTGAATGATCTTTAGCTAAACCAAAAATATAAAAACTATTAATATTATTAACAGTTGTAGATTATTGGGAAAAATTCATCTTAAATCAGCTGCTGGATCGGTTCCTCATTTCTTAGCTGTAAAAAATTGTTTTTATGTGTTAGTATTGGATTTTCAATAAATAAAGTATGGTATAAATCAGTCTGTGAACCAGTAAGAACTATATAAACTACTTAAATCAGTAAGTGGGCGCGTGCGCATACACACACACACACACAGACACACATAGGTCAAGATAAAGTTCTAGAGTTCTTAAGACACGTCCATTTTCAGAGTGTCATGGTGGGATCATCCCCTGTCAGTGGCGTTAGGTATTGACATGTGTGTCTCTACAAGGCAATATCCATGTTGTATGTTAAACTCACTTTGCAGATGAGGCATTGGAAACTAGGGGGGGTTGAAAAGGCTTTCTTGAGCTCACCCAGCTGGGAGCTATGGGGTGGAACCTGGCTATGAAACGAAACCATATTTGCCTGATTCCAAAGCCATCTTGTCACCTAACCCCAAATTCCTGGTGTCTCATGTCAAAAGACTGGCCTCTCTTCTTTCAAAACTTAGCCAAAGATCGTGTTCATAGAGGTTTGTGTGTTTCTATATGAGCATTTTTCTGTTCATGTTAATAAGGGTACTGATTCCCCAGGAAAGAGGACTTCTGGGTGCCTTTTGGTAATCTAATGGAACTGCTAAACCTCACCTCACCAAAGGAAGCTCATTCCTTCCCTCTTCTTCCCAGACTTACTTCAAGTGGTAGACAGGGTATTTACTGTTCTGTTTGAGTTGCATCTTTGACCTTTCTTGTCACGGGCTCTGGAAAGATTCTTTATCAGATAATACATTATGCATCCCCCTCATCCACATAATTGTTCCTAAAACATTCTGAGTTGTATCTCCAGAATGTCCCAAACTTGTGTTTGGTCCTCTCCTCCAAGTTTTTTGTTTCATTTCTCATTCCAAATATTTTGCATTGACGTAGTCTTGGATGTTGTTGGTTGTTCTTTGATCATTGTCTCTGTGTCTTTGTTTTGCGTTCTTTATTCCGCCTGGCCACCGCTCTCAGTCTTGAACCTAATCTTTCAAACTTTATATCCATTGTAACTAATCTCTGTATTACGAGGGCTGTGATTAACCATGGACTTTTAAAGAGTGGAAGTCGAACATAAGTGGCTAGATCCAAACCGTCGCTCCTAATCATGTGAAACCCGAAGCAGATGCATCCTTTCATTAATATGGGGTCCCCTGAGTTCTTATTAAGCAATTTTGATGTAGTTTGAAGAGACAGATTTCATCTTGAGATGGTGTTCAGCCACTGGTTCAAAGGCCTCCTCCTGGCCAGTAGGCACTTAGGCTCCTTTCGTTACTTAAGAGCAAAAAAATATGCCTGAGAGTGTTTTTCATGTTTATTATGGTACATTCACAGATAGTCTCAGCTGTTGCAGGTGTTAGATTAAACAGAGACCGGAAATTACAGAACCTCCTATATAGACAGTGTAGACAGGGCAGCCATTCTCAGAATGGAGCAGCACACACTGTAATCAATCAGGGTTTACTTTAAGTGTGTATTTAGAATAGACAGATTTTTATTTCATAGAGAGGCAGCCTGGTGGAGTAAAGGAAACCCCAGGTCGGAGTCTACAGAGGCGAGGGATTGTATCCAGGTTCAGGCACATGCTCACTGGATATCCCTGGGCAAATTTGGTTATGTCCTTGATAGCTCTTGGTCATGGCAGGGATGAAGTGAAGTAACACGTATTGTGATCTTGTGATGTGTGCTAAGAAACATGTATTTGGTCTTTCTCCTTGTTTCTGGAGGTGCTCCAGTGAGCATGCCCTGTCTACACTGTATCTCCGTATTTGTCCTTATTTGTGATGAGGCCTCCGTAATAACCCACACAGGAGAGGGTGAGAAAGCTTCTGGGTTGGTGAACACGCGGAGATCCTGGAGAGAGTAAGGAAGCTGGGACCCTTGCTCAC
This sequence comes from Paguma larvata, assembly GCA_030068075.1. Lineage (NCBI taxonomy): Eukaryota > Metazoa > Chordata > Mammalia > Carnivora > Viverridae > Paguma > Paguma larvata. The sequence goes on from CM057841.1 coordinate 51,456,824, forward strand.
GTGCCTTGCCCTCTCTATCTTTTCTATCGGCCTATTCCTGAGGTGTATCATTTTGTAAGGGGTTGGTGATCCCCGAGAAAATGTTCCGAGTTCCATTAGCCACTCAAGCAAATCAGTCAAACACAGAGTTGGGGTTGTGGGAACCTCTGATGATAGCTGGTCAGTCTGAAGTACAGGTAATAACCTAGACTTGGCGACTGGAGTCTGAAGTCCCAGGAGGAGGTCGTGGGAACTGCCAACCTGTTAGCCTGTTGGTCAGCAGGGCAGGTAACAGCCTGGGGCGGAGGCAGTCTTGTTCCACTGAACCCATAACCCGTGGGATCTGATGTGATCTCCAGGTAGCTGGTGTCCGAATTGAGTCGAATTCTCGGACATCCCGCTGCTGTAGGAGACTTGTTGGTTGGTGTGGGCACCCCTTCCCCCGCTCCACGTTGGAAATTGGGTCTCAGAAGACACATCCTCTCTTGTACAGAGTGTGGCACCTAGTAAAGACTCTGGAAACGGTACCTGCTGGACAGGCTGACTTGTTCATCTTTTCTCTAAATGAGACAAATACTCCCAGAAATCTTGTTGGAAAATGTATTTGCTTTCTACCTTTTTTTTTTTGAGAATAAATGATCAGAGTAGGAGGACACAGCCAAGCCCAACTTCATCTTCCTGTCAGAGTGTCAGTCGATACTCAGGAACAGACGCTTCCTTCAATATCCCTAGGAGTGGAGAGGTGACCCTCCGTGTCCCCGGTGCCGATGGTGTGCAGCTGGCCGCCCTTTTGCAGAGGCTGGGATTACTGAGGGAGAAAAGCAGAGAAAAATCAACTTTGTGCTCCCCGGGGACTCAGGTGGCCCTGGTCCCTCCACTTAGTCAACCAGAGGATGCCGATGTCACTGGATACTGAAGAGCCTAGAAAAGGAAGCCTCAGAGGCATTCGTGGTGTTTGAAAAATCTGTCCACTGATTCTGATACTTTTCTTCTTAGGAGGTGGGGCCTCATTCTCCTCGCCTTGAATGTGGGCGGTCCTTAGGGATACACTTAGTGAATAGGGTGCGGCAGAAACGGAGTAGGCCTCCCAGGAAGGGTCAGAGAAGGCACGTGGCTCCCTCCTTGCCTGGTGTCTTGGATCCCTCCCTCTGGGGACAGCCAGCTGCTGTGTCTGAAGACGCCCAAGAATCCTTGTGGAGAGCCCCATGTGACAAGGAGCTGAGGCCTTCGGCCAGAAGCCTCGCGAGTGAGCTCCCTTGGTATCCTCCAGCCGCGTCAAGCCTGCAGGTGACTTCCGGCCGCCAGATCATCAAAGATCTTGACTCAGAACCACGCAGGATCCCTGTCCCTAAAGATACTTGGCGAGGTGACCAATGCTTACCGGTTTAAGTCACGATGCTTTGGGGATACGTGTTACACAGTGTTGGAGAAGATGCACGATGCTCATGCCTTAAGGGGCGAAAGGTCTTCGGAGAGGAACCGGACAGTGAGTCCCGAGGGCAAGACCAGGAGTGCTCGCCCAGTGATCGCTTCCACGTGCAAGGAACCTTAAGTTCTTAGGGTATCGTCAGCTGTCCAGGTCAGCTTGTTTGACCTCTTTCCGGTGGGTGCACCGCTCACACAACATCCCTGAGCAGAGACCTTCCAGCCTAGGCTTGTTCTCTCCTGGTGATGGGGAGGCTCCTCCCTCCCAGGAAGCACCTGTCAGTTACAAAGGTCTCTCTTCTATCGAAGGCAGCGTCATTCTCCTAGCGTGTCCTGCCCTCCGAGTTTCCCTCGGCTGCCTTCTCATCAGAATCCGCCGAACACCTGCATCTCTCAAATTCCCTCAGTAATAAATCAAAAGTTATTGAAGACATCGGGTTACTAAAAGCTAGCGGTCAGGCTGGCCCCTCTCCTCGCTCTGCAACCTCTGTCCCCTTTCATTATTGAGGTCGGGGATGTGCCTGTGAAGGTTCGGCAGCTGGGGGAGCTCCGTCTGTGCCGGCTTCCTCCTGCAGGCAGCAGATGCAGAGCCCAGGCCCGCTTTGCCTTCCCTGGAGTTGATGAATCAGTGTGAATGAAGAGCACAGTCTCCTTTTAAATGACGGCAGAACACTGCGCTCATTTACCAGGGCCGCTCTCAGAGTCTAATTGTTCCGACTACAATGCGATCTGTAAACTGGGTAGCCGGGAGAGACTTCAATGCATCTTTGTAATGGCTTTGTTGTTGTTTATTGAGAGGGACTAATTAACTTTGATTATTGCACTAATATTGTGGCACTTTGACAGCCTTTCAGATTTATGACTCTGGGAAAATAAACAAATGAAATGCAGGTGCTGGAGCAGAAAGAATAAGTTATTACTGAACTTTAATTACTTGGAATGTGTAGCCAGGAGAGAATTAGTTGATGAATTACAGGATGCTTAAAATCTCCATCAAATTGTGAGCAGTATGAAGGCAAAAATGAAAAGGGGGCTGGGAGGGTGCTATTTGGAAGGCAGGCGGGGATAGGACACATCTGTAATGGCCTCACTAGTGATTCATTGATTAGTCCCCCTCATTTCCCATGCTGCAGAAAAGTACCCCTTGGCTACTCAGAGCCCCTTCCCTGACCCGTGGCTATAGCATCACCAGAGAACCTGTTTGAAATGCAGATTCTTGGGCTGTTGGAGTGGTGGTTAATTTTTTTTTTTTTTTTGAATGAAAGGTCAGAGGCAGAGTTTTATCTTTGCTCACAAAAATCTGATGTTCTCACATGTAGTTGCCTCACTAGACCACAGATTTTCAGATTCAGTTTTTAATGGTACAAGTATGTATGAAATTATCTATGATGCGTTTCATACAGTGGGTGATAGAAAACAGTTAGGGGGGCACCTGGGTGGCTCAGTCGGTTAAGCGGCCGACTTCGGCTCAGGTCATGATCTCACAGTCTGAGTTCGAGCCCCGCGTCGGGCTCTGTGCTGGTGGCTCAGAGCCTGGAGCCTGCCTCAGATTCTGTATCTCCCTCTCTCTCTGCCTTTCCCCTGCTCGTGCTCTGTCTCTATCTCTATGTCTCTCAAAAATAAATAAACATTAAAAAAAAATTAAAAAAAACAAACAGGAATATTGTCTTTAGCACCAAGGGTTTCGCAACTGAGGGATGACTTCCGAAGTGTAACCCAGCTGGAACCCAGTGACCCGGTAAGAACGGTACTTCGAGGACTCGGGACAGTGCTTTCCCCACGTGCTCCTCACCAGGGCCCTTGAGGAAGGAGCTGTGGGCAGGCTGCCGCAGAGAGAGATGGTGGGGTGGCGATGCTCAGAGGGGCCATGGGGAATAGCCAAGTTTGGAGGCAGTGTCGGGGAGGAGGCCAGGAAGCCTCCATCCTAAGCCAGGTCGTTCAGGACTTCAGGTTCTGTTCTCCTAGGAGAATGGAGTTGATTGTCTAGATGCTGGCAGCCATTGAAGAATCCGTGTGGGCGTGGTGCCGTCCTTCCATAGTGAGGTGGGAAGGTGGGAGCTGAGGCTGAAATCGAGGCACTGTTAGCCTTGCTCCGGGCAGCGGGGTTGGAGTGGCAGCTGTGGTCCCTACTGGCTCCCAGAATATGCTTGCTTATTTCTTGACACTCAGAGAATGTTTTTAAGTCTCTCAACTGGGGCACCTGAGTCATTGAGCATCTGACTTCGGCTCAGATCATGATCTCAAGGTCCTGAGTTCGAGCCCAGTGTTGGACTCTGTGCTGACAGCTCAGAGCCTGGAGCCTGCTTCACATTCTGTGTCTTCCTGTCTTTCTCTGCCCCTCCCCCCGGTTGCTCGCACTCTCTTTCAAAAATAAATACTAAAAAAATTAAAAAAAATTTAAATCCATCAACCGATTCCCAAAAGAAAAGAATAATCATCCCTTCCAATGTCTCCTGCTCTGAGAACCTGTAACACGTTATGGGGGAGAATGGCCCTTATTGAGAAAACAGTGAAACAGGTTTACTTATCTGCAACCCTCTCTCAGGGTGATAAGACACTTGATTATTCAAATCTGGAAATGTTGGGAGCCAAAGGAGGGCCTCGTAATCATTCTGCAGGGGGAGCAGGAAGCCGGAAAGCAAGGAAAGAGAACTGTAAAGTCTGAGCAACCTACTTGGGAGCCCTTTATTCCAGAAATGTGCTCCTGAGTGGGGCCCTGCCCCTGAGTGGCTGGCCAGGCTGGACTCCATATGTAAGGGACAGGTCTGGCTTCTGATGGGGCACATTTGAGCCTTACACTGGCCTTAGGCCCTATAGTTCTGGCTTGTCTCCTCTTAGCATCTTGTCTTTTAAAGATGCTGCAGCCTCCACTTGCACAAAAGCTTGGCCAGCTTCCTGTCCAAGACTATCCCTGGTTTCTGGGCATTTGCAGGTGTGACCAGGACTCCAGATGTTGTGTTTTTATTTCAGAGGCTCTTTTCATACTCTTTGTCCTACTGTCTGGAACCTTCCATTCTCCCTCTTACGGACAGTGATGGATCTTTGAGGAATAGGCGTGCATCCCAGTGTTCGGCTGAGCCAGACCCTTTCACCAGGCAGGTCTACCCAGGAAGCTGTTGAGGAATAAGTAGTGGTCCTTTTATAATTGCGTTTGTTTGGGAGAGTTTGCAGCTGGCCTGGACTGTAAACATGGAGGCCTGAGAGCTGACTCCAAGTTTATTTTCAGCACTGGGTACATTTGCATTGTTGGTGGGAGTGCTGGGGTGCTTGGCAGTGACGTCAGTGACTGTAGTTGTATTACAGGCCTGAGCCGCTGTCGCTGGTGTCCTTGCAGACCTGCCCGTGCCCACACAGCTGTTTTTGGGGAGACCTCAAAGAAGAGCAGAAATAATTCTATGTTACTTTAAAGTGTACGTTAGGAATAAAGTTATGCTTAGTCATGTATGACCCCCTGGGTTTTGCACGATTCTCTCAGCCATTATTTTTAGGGGCTGCAGCAAAGATGTGAGCCGGTTTATGCAAGAATAGGGTAATGAGAAATGCCTTTATGAATTAGTGAAGCTCCTTGTATTTTTAGAGCAATTATGAAATCACAGATCACATTTGGGTGTACTTTGGTTATAAAATGGTAGATTTTAGGATTGGAAAGCACTTACTGAGGTCAGTCAGTTTAATTGCCTCCACCACCTTCGACAGATGGGAAAACGGAGGCCCAGAGAGGGTAACTGAACAGTCTGATGTTACTTAGGCAATTAGGCCTTCTTTCTTTCCCTTTCTTTCATTTTATTTATTTTAGAGAACATGAGTGGGGTCGGGGCGGGGGGGGCGTGCGGAGAAGACAGAGAGAGAATCCCAGGCAGGCTCTGTGCTCAGCACAGAATCCAATGCGGGACTTGATCCCACTACCCTGTGATCATGACCTAGCCGAAATCGAGTCAGACCCTCAACAGACTGAGCCACCCAGGTGCCCCCAATTGTGCCTTCTTTTGAGACATTATCATGCTGTCCACTTACCTGTTGTGAAAAAAATACATGTATGCATGTGTGTGTGTGTGTGTGTGTGTGTATATACATATATATGTTTTTAAAAAGAGCAGACAGTTGTCTGTACAACAGGAACCGAAGGACCTGATGATGCTCAGTTGGGTGGTTTAACCCATATTTTTGTGATAATAGCAATGATAAAACGGTAGCTAGCATTGTGTGCCAGTCACTGTGCAAAACATTTTAAATCCTTAATTTAGCTCATCTTTATGACAACCCTGTTGGGTAGCCAGTGTTAGGAATCGTGTTTTCAGGTTAGAATGTGAGGCCCAGAGAAGTTTAGGACCTTATCCAAGCTCACCCAGGATTGATGCAGCAGAGATGAAATGCTGTAGGAAGACAGAAGCCTTGCCTCTTTTATCCTTCTCTGTATTGCCCCAGTGTGGGGCACAGTGCCCGGTCAGTGGGAGGGACTTGGACATATTTGTGGAATGAATGACTGAGGATGCAGTCAGGTGGACAGCTGGGCCTTGGAGGTTGTAACCCAGGCAGCAGCATCCTGTCCCAATGGGAAGGGCTGGTTTGGTTGGTTGGTTTTGGGAAACCAGACCAACAGAAGGTACAGTAACCATGTTATTTTTCCCAGGTATTGAGCTCTGCAAATTGATTCTCACGTTAGTGCTGTTGGGGTTCCCCCAGTTGTTCAGCTGCCTTGTCATCTGTCAAAGAAGGACTCGCTACTTAGGGGACACTGTGTTAAGCAATTGCAATTCTCTGAAAATTACCAATCCCGATGGGGGAAATGTCAGGTAACCAGCCTCTCCGGCCGTTCTGGAGCACTGGGAGTGGGCTGCAGTGAGGGCTGGGCTCTTGAACCAACTTGATTTTGAAGGACAGGAAGTTGATCGTTTACATGGAGAGGGCAGCTCTGAGGGTAGAGGGGCCTGTGTGAAAGGCTGGTGTGCGGACCCGGGAGACTTTTTTTCTTGAGCAGTCAGTAACTGCTCATAAATGGAAAGGTCTTGGATGATGCTGGGCTTCAGGAAGTAAACGTGGGAAGCTTCTTGTTTGCTGTTACTTAGATCTGAGAACCAGCCTGGGTTGGCTTTGCTTCTAATGTCCCTTTCCCTTTCAGATAATATAATAATGCTGAAAATGAGGTGATTGTCCAGAAGGCTGTCAAGATAAATGTGTACTGAACGAGAATTAAGCAGAGAGCTAAAGAGACATTTGGGGGGTGGAATGGGGGGAACAGACATAGAAAGGCAGACGAAGACACACACACGTACACATACACACACACAGTAGATGAACTCCTAGGGGAGGGGCAGAGATCAAGGCACAAAGACAGACGCGGAGAGACAGGGAGAACACCTCTCAGGAGTGTTTTTTTGGAGCGTCCTGGTGCCAGCCTCTGCTCAGTGGGTTTGATCGCGGTTTTCGGTGGTCTCTGATCATTTCTTGCTTAGAAAGGAGGAAATTAGAATTGTTGAGCTATGATTTGTTTTAATCAGAAAGAAATTGTCTAGCATAAATCTCCTTGTGAGTCCTGGTAAAGCCCTAAAGCGGCCAGGAAAAAAAATATCAATACTTTGCAAAGGAGGAATGATTGTTCCAATTCGTGGCTTAATTGACTTTAAGCCTTAATGAAGCTCAGGCCAACGCGGCGGCACACGCTTCGCGGTTGGGCTCGACCGTGAAATCTACGCCAGGAGAGGAGGAATTTAGGGTGGTTATTGGGTTCTTTGCTATTGATGCAATTTTCTAATTGAGTGGGGCTACCTCCTACCAGATAGCAATTTTTTCTCTATGAAGAGAGTAATTTTTTTTTCTGACTAACACAGTAGTTTATTTTAAATTATAAGGTTTTTCTATTGGATGTATTCATTTATGTTGGATTATCGTTCCCCAGGTGAAATTTCACTGATGCTGTATAATTAAATATAGATTTTTTAAAAAAAGATAGTATATATTTTAAACGTATAAGCAGACCAACTGGAGGCATCTAAAGACTTTATTTAAGAGGAGGGAGTAGCTCACCTGATCGGCGTGATCGCTGTTGGAAAGGTTGCCTTGAGCATTGGTGTGTCCCTGTTCAGCGCTAGGCACCTTCTTGGCAGGCGCTGCTGAAACTCACTCCATCAGTCTGGAAGCATCGGCCTGTGAGATAGGGCACGCAGCTATCAGCAGCAGAGTTGGGTTTCAGTCGCCCTGAGTGTGATCCTGTTTCTGCCGTTCGCGAGCCACATAACCCTCCCTTCCTGTTGCCTCAGTTTCTTCATCTGTAACATGGGGGTGGCAGAGTACCCAAATTAGGAGGTTGTGAGGATCAACTGGAGTCTTGTACACAAAAGGCTTAGAATGGCACCTGGGTGCCTGGCGTGTGCCCAGCAAATGCTGGCAAAGATGAAACAAAGATACCCTGCGTGGTATGGCCCCCGCCTCCCAGTCTCTGTTCATCCCTCACCATTGTCTCTTCCTTGCCTCACTGTATCCGACTCACTGCTCCTCCTCAGCTCCCCGGTCTGCCTGGGTCTCAGCCCACAATGTTTCCTGTGCCTGGAAGGGCCTCAGCCAAGCTTGTCCACCCAACCAGTCCCCTCCCATGGGCGACCCTGCCACGGAGCTTTCGTGGCTCTCCACTGGCCTCCCTCCCTCCCTCCCTCCCCTCCCTCCCTCCCTCCCTCCCTCCCTCCCTCCCCTCCCTCCCTCCCTCTCTCCCCTCCCTCCCTCCCTCCCTCCCTCTCTCCCTCCTCTCTCCCCTCCTCTCTCCCCTCCCTCTCTCCCCTCCCTCTCTCCCCTCCCTCTCTCCCCTCCCTCTCTCCCCTCCCTCCCTCTCTCCCTCTAGCAAATACTTAGCAGTGCCTTTCTCTGAGTCTGGTACTGCATTCGGCATCGGTGATATGGCAGTGACTAAGAAAGTGAAGTTTCCTGCCTCCGAGGAGCTTACAGTGCGTGCTTTGGTTATGTACTGGTGACCAGAGATGTCCTTAGGAAGCCACAAACTTGTATTCACACCTTATATGGCAGGTATCCCACTAGACTCTGGGTCTATGTAGATACATGAGACGCCACCCTTGCCCTTGAGGCGTATGGGTGTGTTGACAGACATGTAAGCTAATAATAATAATACAATAATCTAAACACTGCGTTAGGTGTGTGTGTTTGTGGGTGGGCGGGGAGGAGCAGACCAACACTTGGCTTACGGTGTGAGCTCAGTAATTCTTGGGCGAGAGCACACACAATGCCTGTGTTTCTCGTCACTTTGGGATGGTGTAGGGCTGCTTGGTTGGAAGCATGAAGGTTTTTCTTTGACTCTAGCCATCTAGTTAATGGCTACAAACACAGGTGTTGGAATCAGCCCAACTTAGGGAGGAATCCTGGCTCTGTCATCTTCCGGCAGTGAGTGTGTGATCTCAGTCAAAGTGCTCCTCTGTGTACCTCTTGATCTAACTATGGAAAGTGGGGCCGTTGCGTCCCCCAGGTGCTAGGATGCTCGTCAGGCTTAGATCACAGTGCCCAGCCAGCGGCCCAGGCTCGGTAACCTGCCAGGTGCCGCCCACCAGGTGGAAGGATTCTGATTGTTACCTGTCCAGGCGTTGCATGCTTTGAGTTCTAAGCCCTGCAGTCTCCCCTGCCTTCCCCTCTTCCTGCCAGCGGCTCTGGTGCCCACGAGGGGCTGGCCTCCTGTGTGCCAGCCTGAATCCCCACTGGGGCAGGTTTGCTTGGTGCTCCACGAAGCTTCCTCTCTGTGGTATTGGATTTTGTAGGACGGTGACAGTTTCCAGAAACCTCTGGTCCGTGAGCCAATTTGGAGAAAATTGAATCATTCTCTGTGCCTCTCGGCTCGTATCCTAAAAGGCTGCACAAACACTCTGGGCAGGCTTCAGCAACTTCACATCAAGGATTCCATCACGGCTCTGAAATAAAAACATCCCCCTGTTGCTCCCTGCATGAGAAGCTGGGTCCCGTGCCCGGCACAGACCTTGGCAGTGCTGTAACCTCTCCTCCCACCAGGTCGTAAGGTCCTGCAGAAGGGAGAAACCACTTAACGTGTTCAGTGTTTTTCCTTGTGAGGACTGAAAAAAGGAGCTGCCGGGACCCCCAGTGGTCAGCTGCACTTCAGCCAGAGGTAGGACAAGTCTTTCGAAGTCTGCAGAAGGGGTGGTTTCGTACTCGGATTTCGTCGAGGCTGGCTGGGAGAGGCCGCGGTCGAGTGCACCGACTCACCGTGTAGTTGCTCAGCTCGTCACAGAAACTGACCTCAAAGCACCGTGTCCGCCTTCTCCCTAGCAAGGGCCCTCCTGCAGAAATAGTTGTGGATTTGGTAACTTACAGCCAGGAGGGTTTTGTGATTTGTGGAGGATTTATATCTGAAAGAAAATGGATGGATTACAAATATTAAACAGCTCAGCTGGTCCCCGCATGATGAATCATTGAGATCTCTTTTTTTCCCCTTCTTCATGCTATAAACATATGGCATGAATTTTCTGCTCTCATTACAGATGCCGAGAGAAGGCAAAGACAAATATTTATATTACATTCATGTTTTACAGTAAAAACACTGTTCGGCTTGTTTATACAGTTCCACTGTTACAGTTTTTATGGTTGGTAATGAAACCACTGTAAAACCGAGCCCGGGTTATATAGCAGATGCGATAAAGCCCTAATATTCGCAGAGACACCCTGGATGGAACAGTCGATGTCACGTGCACGGAGTCGACAACTGAATTATGTGTTAGGACAGGCCAAGCTGTGCCGTAATAACAAACAACCTCACGGTCTCGGGAGCTCACAAGAACAAAGGTTTATGTCTTGCTCCAAGTCCCTTTCCATCATGGGTCGCTTGGGCGGCAGCTGGATGGGGAGCTTACTCGGCCACGAGGACCTGCAGTGTAGCCCGCGTTGCTGGCTGGTGTGATTGAGGAAGAGAGGCATGCGGGCCCCGGGGACTGCTCGTCAGCTTTATGCTCGGAAGGGGTCACTGTCCCCTCTGCTCGTGTTCCATTGGCGAAAGCAAGGCTTCTGGCTGCGTGCAGCTCCAAGGTGCAGGAGAGTGCACACCCACCACGGGAGCAGAAGGAGGTGGAGAGCTGGGACATCAGAGGCAGCCCTGAGGATCCCCTTCCGTGTGCCTGCAAGCCTTTCTGTGGTTACTTAACTGATATTCCACTTTCGGTACAACTTTGAACCGGAAGGGAACGGGAAAGGGATTTTCAAAGATCCTCGTGCCAGCCATACCCAAACTCGTTAAAACTGATGATTCTATCTTCATTTTAGGATGATCCGGATAGAAAGGGTCCCCAGCTGTCCCCAGAAACGAATTTCAAGGCCACAAAACTCTTTCAGGTTGAGCTGTGATTTTGGTTTTCTCCCTCCCTCCTGTCAGTCCTTCCTCTTTCCTGCTTGCTTTCTCACTTTCTCTTTCTTGTGTTTTGTTTTCTTTCTCTTTTTCTTTATTTCTTTCTCCTTCTTTCCTTCCTTCCTAAAATTTGGTCTGGAAGTCCCTCCAGAGACAGCACTACTTCAAGACCTGTTACCCTCGCTGGTTTGCACTGCCACCATAGCGTAGACCTCAAATGCTGGGGAGAACCATACATCGAAAGGAAATAAAAAGTCTAAACCATGGAAACAGCTCAAGTGACTTTTAATAGTAACTTAGAGGTGATACCTAGAGCCGAGCTGTCCTATGGTAGCCACGGGCCACAAGGGGCAGCTGAGTGCTTGAAATGTGCCCAGGCCAGATTGAAATGATTAGTAAGTTTCAAACAAAATATCAGATTTTGAAGACTTAGTATAAAAAAAAAAGTAAAAAACTTTGTTCACATTTTTTTATGTTGCTTCTATGCTAGAGTGACATTTTAGATAGACTGGGTTAAATACGATGTTATTAGAGTTCATTTCATCTTTTTCTTTTTACCTTTGTGCTAGAAAACTTAAATTACACATGCGAGCTGCATTATTTCTACTGAACAGTGCTGATCCAAAGGGCAAGCATTGGGGAGGAAAAAAGTATGATCTGCTGTGTTTCTCACAAATTGCTGATTGCAAGAACTCACAGTTTAATCCAGCAATTTCTATCCTTTTAGCATTTGGAATTTTCTACTAGCATGAGTCTTTTTTTTTTTTTTAATTTGTTTTTTGTTGTTTGTTTAGTTTTGAGAGTCACAGAGTACGAGTGGCAGAGGGACAGAGAGAGAGAGGGAGATACACAGTCTGACGCAGGCTCCAGGCTCAGAGCTGTCACCTGTCAAGCCCGTTGTGAGGCTTGAACCTATGCACCGTGAGATCATGACCTGAGCTGAAGTTGGATGTTTAATTGACTGAGCCATCCAGGCGCCCCTAGCATTAATCTTTCTAAAAAACTTCCTTTTAAGAAAAATTGTTAACGTTTATTTATTTTTGAGAGATGGCATGAGCAGAGAAGGGGGAGAGAGAGAGAGACACACACACGGATCCCGAAGCAGGCTCCCGGCTCAGAGCTGTCCATGTAGAGCGCGATGTGGGGCTCGAACTCCCACACTGTGAGATCATGACTTGAGCTGAAGTTGGACATGGAGCCGACTGAGCCAGTGAGGCGATCCTAAAAAAAATTTAATTCAGAATAATTCTGGACTCTCCTAAAGTTGCAAAGATGAGTACAGAGTGTTTCTCATTATCCTTTGCCAGCTTCCCCAAATGATCATATTTGATACAGCCCTAGTTCAGTGATCGCATCTAGGAAACTGGCGTTGGTACTGTACAATAAACTGCAGTTTTTATTCCTGCGTGTACTCATTTCCATGTTTGTCTGTAGTTCCATGATATGTTACCCCATACATATCCTCACAAACACATATTTGTGTCACCACCACCCACAGTCAGGATATGGAACAATTCTCTCGCTGCAAAATACTTTTTATTCTTTGACCTGATTCTTAACCAGGGCTGTTACCGAAGGTGAAATTTCTAGGCATTTCAGTAGCAAAAGATGCTCTCGGCTCCTGTTGGTCTGCCTTCTTATCCTGCCCCTGGTACATGGCGGAGTTAGGCCAAGCTTTTGCAGGAGTTGTTGGGTAGACACAGAAAAGTCTGCTCTCAGCGAACCCACGGTCTTTGGAAGACAAGTTTCGTTAGGAGGTGGGACGTGGTGGAATAGAAGTTGGTGCCTTGATCTGCCAAAGACAAGAGAATAGCAGTGGGTCTGTTTTCCAGGCCTCAGGACCGAAGCCTCTTCCTTTATGTCACCTTTAAGGAGGATGAGGGCGGCTCCTGTCCCATCAGAAGGCAATTCCTTTCTCACAAGGTTTTCAAGGAGAAAGGAAAGCCGTTGCCTCCAACAGGCTTTCCTGTGATCTGTACAAGCCAGGTGTTCTGTGAAATTTGTGCTGGATCTAACTACATTTTCTTTCCTACATTTTCAGATTTTTTTTCCCCCAAGAAAGAGCCTCAAAAATTACACTCGGAAACTTTGGAAATGGTCCTATTTCTTCTTTGCATTGGAAAACTTTTTTAAATGACAAGGTTAACTAGGTGTTTGTTTCTATGGTTATTTAAAGTAGTTCTTGCTATGTTCTAGGACTTGTATCCCTTTCCTGTTAAGGTGGAAGGCAGCTCATCGTAATTTTTAGCGTGCTGGGGGGCCACGGAGAAGCGCCTGTCTGCATTTTCCCCAGGCTACACAACCCAGGGACTGGATTGTTTCTGAATCTCCTCTGTGGCTCTTCCTGTTTCCCCACATCGTTTTCAAACATAATCGTGTAGATGCAGACATAGTATTCCTTGGTTTCTCTCTACCTGAACAAGACCGAGGGTTCTGTCACCAGTTCTGTGGGTTATACATCAGTATGAAATGTCTTCTGTTTTATTAACACGGGTGTGTTTTCCCACCCTGCTGAAGGATGGAGTCTTCGTTGTAGTGCGTAAGGATCCGTTATGACTTAGGAAGTCTCACAGTAACAAAGAGCACTTGTGAACATACATTGGGTGCCCGTGAGAGTCCCACGTGAGGTGGACAAGAGATCCAGTTTCTCCAATCCTCATGTGTGAATTGAAGGCACTAAAAATGATGCATATTATACGATACTTGTCTTGCACTTTGAACATACACTGTTCGGTGTAGTGGGAGGCACCCTGGTGACAGTAAGCTGGATTTTTGTCCACGTGATTATTATGTGATTGTAACAAAAATAGGTAAAGCCTGTACGTGTAGGACCTGGCACACATACTGATTGTATTTCAGTGCCTTTCTCCTGTTTGTTGAATGAGCGAGTGAGTGAGTGGGTGAATCAATGGATGGATGAATGCGTGCACTTGAATTCTCCAGTCTCAATTACTTTCTTCGTGGAGGTTGAAGGAAACTCTAAATGATTGTAGCGAGTAATGTGGGACCAAATCAGGAAAAAAAAATTAAACAATGTATAGAAGCTAGATGAATTTTTGTTATTTCTTTCCTTACTTTTTTCCCTCTAAGTCCATTTTCGTGTTATGTAAACGATGGGATTTGAACAGGTTCTTGGGTAGATGTGAGCGGGTTTCAGGGATTTAAATGAGGCGATGGGTGTTTCCCAGGCATTTAAGACCTCCTAAGGCTTTCATTTTCCATTAAGCATTATGGATGCTTTCCAAGAATTTAATTAATATAACATCTCTTCATTCACTGTAATTCCTCACCAGGGTTATGAGAACTTGGGAGTGTTTAGTTTCTTATTCGGTTGATTAAAAGGTACTTTTCGTGGTTTTCCAACTAGCTATTTTCCACAGAATTTACTACTTGTCCGTGATTGTTAAATCAATACAACTAAGGTGATCCAAGTGGTGGGAAGAACTTTCCTCCAAACATGACAGAACCAGTTGGTAAGCCTGGGTGGCTCAGTTGGTTAAGTGTCTGACTTCCCGCTCAGGTCACCATCTCACAGTTCGTGGGTTTGAGCCCTGCATCGGGCTCTGTGCTGACAGCTGGGAGCCTGGAGCCTGCTTCAGATTCTGTGTCTCCGTCTCTGCCCCTCCCCTGCTTGCACTCTGTTTGTTTTTATTCATTTGAAAGAGACAAACAAAAAAAACACAAAAAAAAAACATAGGCCAGTTCGCTTGCCTTAGTTGGGAAAGATAAAGTTTAAAGGCTACAGATTGGAGTTCTAGGGTCATATTTGAAAAATCTCAGAATAGTAGCAGTGTTATTTGTAAGTTTGGAGGGGCTAAGAGGAGAAAATTAACAGTAATACTGTATAGAGAGGTCCATTATGGTATGGTCCAGGCTGGAAAGTCATGGGCTTATATAAGGTTATGGAAAGATCTATGGATTTTAAGACCCGTAATGGATATTGGGTGTGTGTCTGCAGGTGGTGGGGGAGTAGGACATGCCTTTTGAAATCATATCAATTATTTTTCTTGGGGCCCTTGGGGAAAATCGTACGTACATTTGATGAAGTGTGGCACAACTTCTGTTTTGATTCCGCGCTTGGCTAACCATGAAGATTAGATTAGATGCTACTATAAAACTACTTTGGAGGGATGGGAAGGAGGTGGGTAGCGTCAGAGAAGGAAAGCGATGTAAGGGGGTGGGAGGAGTTTGGAGGGTCAGGCAGAAGTTTGGTCCGTCGTGGCGTTCCTGATACTCCTGTCCAAGCTTGTGTTTGATTCCAGCGGTGGCTGCGAGCAAGCTCATCTGTAGGACGGAGTCTCAGGAGGCACGTTCGGGGCCGAGTCGTGACAGAGACAGGAGGAAGCTTGCGTCCTTCGGCCAGGAACAGGTGGATTCCAGAGGCAAGCTGTGACAAGTTCATGGGCAAGATCTTAAGGGCTTCAGCTCAGCTGTGCAACGGAGCCCTCCCGGGACCCTCTGCCCCTGGTTTTGCCCTTTGCCCTCGTGGCTTTGCTCTTCACTGCTGAATATCGGTAGTCATGGATACCTTCGCTGTTCTGATGACATAGGACAGAGAATGTCCCCGTTGCCATCGCCTTCTTTGCTGGTGCAAGTTCATCATGACGGCATGTGTGTCTCTTGTCCGTGTCCGCAGCCACGTGAAGAGGGCCATAAGTAGAGCCGCACACAGAGCATGTACATTGGGGCGACAGCCCCTTCGGTCTGGTCCCGCCCCTTCCCTCCCCATCATTATTAACAGCTCCGCCTTGGGAACTGTGGAAATGAAGGTGTTGGTAGTATTTTGCACGAACTAGTTGGGGCCAGTTATGGTCCATCACACAAGAGTAGTTAGTGCCAAGGTGGGGACTTGGCGTGAGCAGCCCAGTCGGGAGTCACTGGACCAGATATTCTCTCATCTGAGGGGCCGGGAGCAGCCAGAGGGCTGTTTATGTGGGCGGCTAGCAGCCGTGTGTCCTGCCACAAGGAAACAGGGGAAGGAAGACTTAGTAGGTCTTGTACCAACCCCTACTGGCTGCAGCTCGTGTCCATTCTGGTCAGTTGTAGTGTACAAATATGGTAAGAGGACGAGTTAGGTCCCTTTAGGGTGGTTCGACTCAGATTCGGGCGTCTTTTCGTGGCTGCCTCTAGTCACACTGGAACTATGTGATTCGAATCCCAGCTCCACGTCAGTATACTTGTTTCATTTTCCACTCTGTTTTATTTATGTGTTTGTATATTTTTATTAAAAAGTGTTGTTAAAGAGAAGTTTTTTTTTTAAGTTTATTCATTATTGAAAGATCATGAGCAGTGAGGCGAGAGGGAGGGAGACAGAATCCAAAGCAGGCTTCAGGCTCTGAGCCATCAGCACAGAGCCCGATGCGGGGCTCGAACTCACACAGTGTGAGATCATGATCTGAGGTGGAGTCCCAACGCTCAACCAACTGAGCCACCCAGCCACCCCTAAAAAAATTGTTTTTAAATGCTTTTATTTATTTTTTTGAGAGAGCAAGATAGAGTGCCAGCAGGGGAGGGAACTGAGGGAGGGAGACACAGAATCCAAAGCAGGCTCCAGGCTGTCAGCACAGAGACAGAGAGTGCGGGGCTCGAACTCACAAACAATGAGATCATGACCTGAGTCGAAGTGTCGGATGCTTAACCGACTGAGGCACCCTGGTGTACTCTACTTCCTTTTAAATGACAAAATTGGAATAAAATACATTCTACGTTCTCCCTTCTGAACTCCTGTGATGAGGACTAGATCAGACCAGATGGTACTTCTGGACCATGGGATCTTTTCCCGTTGAGACCAGTGCTATCAGCCACATGGGACCTTTGGTAAGAATTACGAAAGGTGCCCCTCCGGCCTCGTGGCCCACAGCCCCTCACCAGCTGGGCTCACAGCCTCCGGAACACTGTTCTTGTTGGAAGACAGGTGCCCTTACAACTTGGACCACGCTGTTGAGTTGAACTGACTAGCTTGGATGATCTTCCTCTGGTTACACATAGGGAAGGTAGAAAAATACACTCCCACCGATCGCAAAGAGCATAATAGTGAGTTTCTAATCTATGTATTTGAGCTTTCAACAAAATGCTACAAAAGCATGTCAGATGATCTCAACATTTCAGAAGTTTTCATTTTAAAAACCTCAGAAACGTGTTTTGTACACATTATATGTAACATAACATCCCACCTAAATACGTTAATTCCATTTCATTAGTTTTGATCTCTCTCTTTTTCTCCTGTACGTGATTGCTGTTTTATAGCTACAGTTCGGTAGAATTAACATAGATTTTTCTACACGAGGCAGGTTTTGGGTGAGGATTTTGGTGAGGCAGGTTCTTGATCCTTGGAAGGGATTCTTGTCTGAGGCAGGAGTTTTGAGAATGAATTTCAGAGTAGTACGAGGAGGACTGGGGAATGCAGGTATGTGGAGAAATGACTGGGAACAATGACCAGAGTGGTTCTCAGAATTGATGGGATATTTGACCCTAGAAGCAAACTTCCTTGAGGAATGGGGTTGTTCGTGCCTGGGATATTCCTGAGGAATCTGCTTTGGTTCTATTGAAAGTACGACACACAGAATGCGGGTTTCACAAGGAATAACCCACAGTAATGTGGACATTAACAAAGATGAGATTATCTTTTAGGGAAAATTAGTTACGCTGTTTGTGCTTTTTCATGTATAAGAGGAGGATGAAAATAAGCCCCGTGTCCCTGGGTTTTTGTGAGGGAATGGTGGGTGTTCATAACAGCTTAGAACAGTGGCTGGTACACAGAAAACACTTTGTAATGTTACTGGTTTCTTTCCGTTTTCCACCCAATGACCATTCATTACTCTAGAGCCCTTGATATAGATGATGGTTGATATTTCTCTTCCTTGTCCATGTTGTGACAATAATTATTTAAAAAAGCACCTTTTATCCACTAGATGAGAATTTTTTTTGTGGGCCTACTGCTGCTATAGTTGAAAATTAGGAATTCTCTGACTTCTGTAAAAACAAAACAAAACAAAATACCAGTATGACTTGAATCTTGTGGTAGACGTCTTCCTAGTTAACTGGCAGGGATAGTGTATGAGTCAGCTTTTGCTGCTGTAACAAGCAATTCTGTATTTTCAAGGGCTGACAAAAAGACATGTGTGTTTCTTTGCTTATGACACATGGGGCCTCTGCTGTCTTAGCTGGGGCTTTCCCGTGCTGTTGCTCATGCCTCCTCTTTCCAGGACCCAGGCTCTGGGAGTAGTCACTAGGGCCTTGTTGTCTCGACAGAGGGCAAAGCCCAAGGGACTTTTGTTCAGACATGGTCATACCTCGTGTCTGCTTCATGTTCCATAAGGCATATCAAGTGTCATGGCCAAGACTAACATCAGCGGGGCAGGAAGGTGTATTCCACCTACTGGAAAGCATAGCAAAGGCGCAAGGAGGGAACGTTAACTAGGAATCAATAATACAGTATACCAAAGATGGCTTTCTTTATACTGATACCATTTATCTTTCCTAAAGTACTGCTTTTCACATCTGTTTAACCTTTTCTTTTAAACTCTTTTAAGCTTTTCAAACCATAAATACCATCATAGCAAAAAAAAAAAAAAAAACAACCCAGAAAGAAAGGAACATCTGAAAGAGGAAAATATTGACCCATCTTATTTCCGAGAATGAAACCAGTGGTCCTCGAGTGACCAGCATTAACCCAGCATTAATGGCACAAGTAGGAAATACCAGAGTCGTCCAGAGAGGCTTCCAGATTTACGGCCTCTCCCAGACTTCTCTAATCGAGGCTGTTTTCCCTGTAGATGCCTTAGTCAATCAGTAATTAATTTGAAATCCGAAGTTTCATTAAGTGTTATTGAGTCTCCTCACACTGGCGTTTGTAGTGCTATATTTCTTTAAAATCACACACCATTTTTCATACTGTCGTTTGCATATTTTAACAGAAAAGATTGCAGTTCTGGTATAAATGACCCAGTTTTCTGGATATATTTACTTGAGTGTCATAAACTTATTATTCCCCTCTTCCACTTCACTGCTTTTCTGCTTTTCTCAAGTATTTTGAAATCATATTTAAAACATCATTACAGCCTCAGAATTCTGTGTAGAGTATAAATGCATTTCGCCGGCTGTTTTCAAAACAATACCAAGTAGCTGGTCTATTTAGGTCTGGCCTTCTCTCCTTGCCGTCCTGGGATGCATTTTGAATGTTGAGAGGGTAAGACCTGGGAGTGACCCAGTATCGATATTGTAGCGAATTTGCATGAATACAGTTGCTAAAATGAAGAGCTGTAGACTCAGCCAAAATTAACTTGTTTTTGTTGTTATGCTTTGGAGGGCCAAGTGAGAGTAAGGATAACCTTTTTAAGATTTGTTTTTGATTTTGTTTAAAAGTTTGTTTATTTTGAGAGATTGCAAGTGGGGGAGCGGCAGGGAGAGGGAGAGAGAGAGAGGGAGAGACAGTCTCCCAAGGAGGCCTTGTGCTGTCAGTGCAGAGCCTGACGCGGAGCTTGAACTCATGAACTGTGAGATCATGACCTGAGCCAAGATCAAGAGTTGGATGCTCAAGTGACTGAGCCACCTAGGCACCCCAGTGACTCATGTTTTGAAACCAATAGGCTGCGCCTTCAAGTCCCTGGGCTTTGTCCCTAAAGCTGCTTTGTGGGTGACATGTTTGCTTTTTAATTAAAAACAAGCAAAAAAAAAAAGATACTGCTTAAGAATCTAAATTTCTGGCTTCTCTTAAAAATGCTTTAAGACTCGGCACTCATTAACTAGGACTAAGTAGCAGCTGGCTTTTTATAGGAGGGGGAGGGCCTCACGGTACCCCCTACCCCTGTACTCCCTGAGTGCTATTCCTGCCTGGCTTCACCCTCAGTCCCGAGCCTTTTAAACTGCCCTCTCTTTAATTTTTAACACTTAGAATGTGCCAACATTTTATTTAATCTTCTCATGTGTTTTATTTATTGCTTCTTGACTGCCCCCCTCTCCCATCAATGGAATGTGTATTCTCACGTAGAACCTAATTTTGCAAATAGCAGGCCCTCTTTAATAAATGTTCCTTGATGGAGTGGGTGAGTGGAGTTGTTACCTGGCTGACATTCGCACTTCCAACGTTTTCCGCCTTGTGCTGAGATCCTGTTGGACGTTTCCCCACGCGGTTTCCCCAGACCGGCCAAGCTCTTCTATGCCCCGGTGCCCTGGTATGTGCCGGCACTTCCACATGCAGGGCCCCCACCGTTATTTCCTTGTTCAGACCCTTCGGGCTCTTTCTGCTCCTTGAGCATTTGTGCCCTGAGACTTGCCCCAGGCCCTGCGGATTGACTGGAACCGGCCCCTTGTTGAAGCCCGGCCCGGTCCTCCATGTCAGCTTTACCGAAGAACGCCTGGACTCCTTGAGCAGTGGGGATATGACTGATCCTCTCTGTGACCGAGCTCCTGCGTCCCCTCCTACTGGTTCCTAGGGGATGATTAAATGGCCTCCAAATGAATTCAGGTATCTCAGGTGCTGAATGGTCCCGACCACCGGCCACTTTCTAGAAATTTCCACATGTTACAATTGGGAAAGAAGTGAGAAAGACTGAATTCCATTCCAGATTAGCTTTTAAATTTGTTGCCTCACTTTCCTGTGTCTCGTGCCCAGGAATGGTAGACATAAACTGAGAAAAGACAGAAGTAATTCTTGCTCTAACATTCTAGTTTCTTCCTATTGGAGGAGAACGCACATCTGTGTTTTAGCTCAGATGGTCACCTTTGCCTTATTCAGGGTACTTTTTGTCAGGAGAAGATCTTGCGGAATTTACCGTGAGGGCATAGAAAACCTTATAATACTACACCTTAAAAAAAAAAAAAAGTTTAACAAGATGATTGTATCTTTTAGCCGTATCTGCAATTAATTTGAATGTGTTATAAGCTGGTTAAAATATTCCATTAATGAAAAAGGTAGGCCTAGCTTATGGTAAATACACTACTAAGTGTTTATAGAACATTTCATATTTTACATGATTTCCTTTATAATTCTGCTTATCTTTTCATTGTAATTCCCTGAAGGACATATAAAGGAACCCCTAAAGAGAGTAATTACCGTTGTACTCTTTAACCAAGGCTCCTTTTGCCAAGAGAAATCCAAGCTGCTTTTTAAAGAAGGCCGGTTTTTTAAATAAAAATGCAAATAAGCTACTTTGTAACCACATTAATTACCCACCTAGCCTCTTATTACCGTGTTTGTATTGTTTGCAAATACTATTTACAGTCGTGTGGAAATTAACATTACTGGTCCTGAGGAAAGATGGTAGTGGGGAGGTTGTGCTTTGGAACCAATTAGGGCGAACCTTGTCTGCACCGAGACTCTGGGGAAAAAAACACAGCCTTGCAATGTCAAATAATAGCATTAGCTCTGGCTGCATAGGCAGAGCGCTGTAATTATATTATTGGCCCTATTTTGCTTCTGCAATGAATTTCATTGCCTGCATTGTAAAACCAGCAGGCAGCAAAGTTTCTGCTAATGATTTAATGTACTCTCTGATCATGTTGGACAAAAGTCATGGTAGGATCCGTGAGGCAATTTTATCACCCCCGCTGCCTGGGTTGAGCATTTTAAGTGAGGGCAAAACACGATTCTCATCTCCTTGTTACCGTTGCGAGACCCTTCCCACACGGGAGTGAAAGTTACTCACGTGGTACGCAAGCTTGAGTTGAGGGCCAGCCCTGTGCCAGGCATGGTACCGGGTACTCGAACTCCGTTACTCCTCACCCCGGAGCGCCTCTGTGATCTGTGACTTCATCTCCTTTCTGTAGAAAGGAAACTGAGGGCCCGGCTCCATATAAACACACCATGTGGACGACACTACAAATAGTGATCGAATTAGTCCCTGTTCACTTGAGGTATAATATAAATGAAGCAGACTTTTTTTTTTTTTTAATTCAGCTAATGAGTGACTGAGCTTTATATTCTATGATTTTTTTTTTAAAAACAGTTTACATCAAAATAGCTTTTGGATTTAATGAATGCTTTCTGTGTGCTTTGAAGTTAACTCGAGTTGAATAAACATTACCGTGAAACATAGGTCCCATCCTTTGAGGAAGTGTCTGTGAGTAAAGCTGTGTGGTGGAGAGCTATGGATTCTGCCACTGTTCACCCAAGGAGAGAGGGAGAGAAGCGAAACCTCAAGTCTTCATCTCAAGACACACGTTTACAGACATGATCTGATTTAATCTTCCCTCAACACCATGCACTGGACGTCAGTGTCCACATCTGACGAACGAGGGGAAAGTCAGGAAGAGGAGGAAAACCACTTTCTGGAGGCCGCACCTCTGAGCCCTTCGCAGCAGTAGAGTTTGAAAACATAGCTCCCATGTTTTAACTAAACATAGCACACTGACAAGGTCGTAGACTCCTCCTTCCTTCCCGCACACTGTCCTGTAATTTCCTCCTCTTGCTTTTTTTTTTTTTTTTTTTTAAACAGCAAGTGTGTGGTAATTGTGGAACAGATGGCCGTTTTCACTCCTTTGCCTAAAACTGTAGTTTATCAACCAAAAATGTACCTCTGTCCACTTGGAGCAGTTGGTAAGCCATTCTGATCTCTGCAGGTGCTTACAACCGAGCCCTCCATTCCCAGGCTGTCTCCCCCTTCCTGGGGCAGGTGCGTTTGGGGGTCTCAGCGCAGGCTAACCTGGCAGTACAGCTGCTTCCAGACCAAATGCTGCTTTTTTGCACTTTTATTACTACTTTTGTTAATTTCTTTAATGTTTATTTTTGAGAAAGAGTCAAAGGGTGTGAGAGGGGGAAGGGCAGAAAGAGAGGGAGACAGAATCTGAAGCCGACTCCAGGTTCTGAGCTGTCATCATAGACACGGGGCTCAAACTCAAACCGTGAGATCATGACCTGAGTCAAAGTCGGATGTTTAACCGCCTGAGCCACCCAGGCGCCCCTCTTTTTGCATTTTTAAAGCAGAGATTGCTCATCATTCAAAGAGGGTTACCCCTCCAGAGTCTGTGAACCTGATTCTTATTAGAGGAATTAAAATAAAACCAAAACAACAACAACACACCACACCCCCTGCCCACAGGTGTGCACAAAAGGTAATATTTGCAATTATTAGAAAAGTCAAGTAGTTCTGAAGGACTAATAATAGCAAGCAGCAGCCTCTTAAATACCCTTCCCACCCTCTGCCTTTGTCCGCTCATTCGTTAGTTCAACGAATACCGAATACCGTAGAGAATGGGTTCTGTGCCCGCTGCTTTCCCGGATACTGCTCTGTAGGGTGAACAAAGGCAACCGCTTTCAACAATTGCTGTGTTGGATGCTTCTAGTGGCCGCCTTCTGTGTCTTAACAGCATGCTTACACTGCCATGTCTTCATCTGTCGGTTTCGGGGACTTGCTCATGACTTCTGTTACAGATAGGGATTCAGCTCATTGATACCAACTACAGTGGTTCTGTCTCCTCCCTCCCATTATGTCCGTAGTGTCAGATTTGTATATGTTATATTTATAGCGTACCTTCTGTGCTTTATATACATGTGTATGTGCATTTATGTGTGTGTTTGTGTGTACATGTATATATATGATACGTACGTGTGTGTTTTCCACTCCGGAAGGGTCCTTGACTCCATGCCTTGTTAGGTGAGCCGTTTGGTGCCCCCTACCAATCCTTCCACCTTTTCTTTTTCCCCTTTACCCCCTAATTTCTGTTATATGTACTTCTGTCTTGTCATGGATACTAACATTTACAATCCATTCTCTAACTGTAATTTCCTGCATTATCTAAGGATTATTTTTTTTTCAAGCTTTACTCTTTAACTTTTATTATGATTTAAAAAAATACCGTTTAAAAGTTTTTGACACAAAATTTTTCTTTGTTCTTTTTATTTAAATCCAAATTAGTTAACATACAGCGTAATAAAGATTTCCGGAATAGGATTTAGCGATGCATCGTTTACGTATAATACTGAGTGCTGATCCCCACAAGTGCCCTCCTTTATGCCACTTGAGCCCATCCCCCCACCCAACACCCCGCCAACATCCCTGTTTCTCTGTTTTTGAGAGTCTCTTATGGTTTGTCTCCCTCTCTGTTTTTCTATTATTTTTGCTTCCCCTTCCTTATGTTTATCTTTTTTGTTTCTTAAACTCCACGCGTGAGTGAAAGCTTCGTATTTGTCTTTATCTGACTTACAGAGCTTAGCATGGTACCATCTAGTTCCATCCACATTGTCACAAATGGCAAGATTTCATTCTTTTTGATTACCGAGTAATATTCCATTATATACATGGTGTATGCATGTGCGTGTGTGTGCGTGCGCGTGCCTGTGTGTACAAACACACCACATCTTTTTTATCCATCTTTTGGTGGACATTTGGGCTCTTTGCATACTTCGGCTATAAACATTGGGGTGCACATGTGCCCCTTTGAATCCGCATGTTTGTATCCTTTGGATAAATACCTACCAGTGCAATTGCTGGGCGTTAGGATAGTTCTATCTTAGACTTTTTTGAGGAACCTCCTTACTGTTTCCCAGAGTGGCTGCCCCAGTTTGGATTCCCACCAGCAGTGCAAAAGGTTCCTCTTTCTCTACATCCTCTCCAACATTTGTTGTTGCCTCAGTTGTTCATTTTAGCAATTCTGACAGATGTGAGGTGGTATCTCATTGTGGTTTTGATTGGTATTTTCTGTGGATAGATGTTAAAAGATGAGAAACAATATACATTCACATCTTTATGGTCCTATAAATATTTCTTACCCAAGGGCCAATAGATGTGGCTCTATGAATTCTCATTTCCTAGGCTTCTGTGTCATGATCCTGGGACAATGAACTTAATGTTCACATGGGTCCTCCTTTCCTATCCTCTGTCAATTGCTATCATAATGGCATGCTCTTAGTTCATGAGAGGGATTAGGGGTGCAGAGTCTGAATCACCTTAGTGCCACTCACCTGATATATATGAACCTGGTGAGGTGATCTTTTCTAAAAATGTCTGACTCAGGTACACCTGTCATTCCCCTCCTCCACCAGTTACATCTGGGAGTGTCTCGGTTAGGCTCCTTTCCAGACTCCGAGATCTCTCTTCTCTCTTTTCGAATCAAGCAACGGATGGCATTTATGTCTGTAGATTCCTCATAATTGAGTCATTGACAGACTAAGCAGCCCGTTGGGTGGAATGATCAATGGTGAGAGGGAGAACAGTGATAAATGCAAGAAAAGCCATTCTAAGTAGGAGAAATAATAATTTATGGACCCATGAAGGTCCATATTTATATTTGCAGATTGCAGATTGAGAAGAAGTTACCAATGACCCAAAAGCCACTTGGAACCTAGTTTTCTTTCAGCCTGTTGGGACAACATGGAGGGAAAGGAGGCATTTCTTAGCATTTCCTCCTGCGAGTGTCACCAACAGGTTTCTAAGGCTAGACTTGGAGACAGTGGTGGAACAGCAAGGATAGAAGGGCAGTATTTGTGGCTCGTTCTCTGACTCTGCTCGTCCTCTGACTCTGCTCCCTCTACACATAGTAGGCATTGCACAATTACTCTGCAGCTTTCTAATTTCCTCCTGTTTTATTTCACTTGACCCACTGCTAAATTAGCTGGTGTGATCTCGTTCCTGTCACCTGACTGACGTGTCTTTAATTGATTTTCTGTATGGTTGTAGCATTTGCACTTTATACAGTAACAAAGAATGGGAGAAAGAAAAGAAAGAGAATTAAAGGAATAAAAACAAAGGTTTGGTGCAGGCCCTTGGCCTTTCTGAGCCTCAGTTTCCCCCTGTGTTAAATTTCATATTAGTAGCTGCTGTGTAGGGCTGTTGTGAGGGCTCGAGGTGGGATTGCTGAAGTCTTAAGAGTGTTCATTATATCCTAGGTCGCCACAACATTTTTATTATCATCATTTTTATTACCGCACCCACGTACCAGGGGCGCTTAGCTTCTTAGGTGACTGCGTGAGGTTTGCCCTTGTATGATGTTTGTTCATAGTTAATCCATGTACTGTGGGATCCGGCTGCCATGTTCAAACCTGAGGGAAGCTTCAGTATCAGTAAGGGCTGGATCAATTTGAGAGTGTGGTGGCCTTTGCCCAGGGTGAGCCTGCCTCTTTACATAAAGCATCCCCGTGCTCTGTCTTGGACCTGCCCTCGCTACTCTTGCCTGCTTTCTCTGGATGGGAGTGCTTTGCACGCGTGCACTCATGACCCACAGCGCTGGAGGGCAAAACAGGCGTCAGTCCCAAATTCAATTCAGGCTATTAAAAATTCATTCCAGGGGCGCCTGGGTGGCTCAGTCAGTTAAGTGTCCAACTTTGGCTCAGGGCATGATCTCACAGTTTGTGAGTTCGAGCCCAGTGTCGGGCTTTTGACCAACAGCTCAATGCTGGGAGCCTGCTTCGGATTCTCTGTCTCCCCCTCTGTCTCTGTCCCTCCCTGCTCCTGCTCTCTCTCTCTCCCTCTTTCAAAAATAAACATTAAAAAAATTCATTTTTTTTTACGAGCAGGTCTGAACGCATAGCAGATGACAAACAGAATACAAGCTTATGATGAAAAGGCAAACATTTACCTCTGCCTTCCAAATGGAGTCCCCCATTCTTCTCTCTCACCGAAGCAGTTAGGGGGAACCTGGGTCTGAAAACAGTAGGACCGTTTCTGATTCTTAATTATGCCCCTACCAGTCCACCCCACACAGAGGGGCCTGTTCTATTGGGAAACACCGTGATAAAATGTTCTTATTACGAGGTATACAATTTTTCCTCCTAATTTGGAAGCAGGTTTCCTTTCTTCTCCAACCTGAAATTCTTCTGAATTTCAACTGAGAACCAAAGTGCTTGTCTTTTAAGACAAGTATTTTTCGAGATGGAAAATTAATAAAGCATCATTATGCGGGGAAAGTGGAAAAGGTTGAGGACACAGTGAAAATGTTCTAAGCTTAACAGTATTGAATGGGCGAGGAGGCACGGTGAGAACTTTCTAGCAATCTGAGCGTCATTATTTTAAGACTCTACTCAAAGTATTAATAGCTGAGAGATGTGACGAGAAATGTTTGCCTAGGCCTGTGAATGACAGGTTGGGGAAAACAAGAGAAAAGGAGACATTCATAGTTTCACACAATTTTGGGGTCCTTTGGGAACGGGGTCCCAGTCCAGCCTCTTGTGGCATGTTATGCATGTGGAATTATTTCTGGGTCATTATTAAGTTCCTCTGTACCTCCTTTTTACCCCATTCACTGGGCGTTTTTTCCCATATATTTTTCTGTTTTTTCAGTTTATTTCCACTTTTTAAGCTGTTCTCTCTTGACCTTGTCTTTCATTTCCTAAACTTTTGTTGGCCATTCCGGTCCGGCAGTCTGGCTGAAAATTTGGTAAGGGACCACTTTTGACTTGGCTCCTGAATTCCCCCCAAGCCTAGTTGACTGACGAGACTGGATGTGTTTTGGGCGCATTGGTGCCCCATCTTTGTAGCCTGGGTGCAGAGAGCTGGCTTAGAGGAGTAGTTGGTTCTGATGCTGCCCTCCACGGCTCTGTGCCATTGAAGCCTCTGGTGTGAATGAAGGATGAAGCATTCTTCAGATCACTCCCTCTTCCTTCTGTTTCCTTCCTGTTCTAGAGAGATAGCTGGTCATGTTTCTTAAGCTCAGTGGATCTGAGCTTTGGACATCTTGAGGTTTACATGTTGGAACACAGAAAAGTTTGTCAAGTTTTTAAGAACTGAGTGTCAAAGAAGTGATCTTGACCTTGGTTGTAACCATGAAATTCATTGAATTGGCCTTGGATCTGCTTGTCCAATGAGGTTTCTGGTTAGGGAACATTTTTATAATCACATATATTTTGGCTTTCAGTATTTTAAAAATAAAATTTCATTGGGAAAAACTTTATTCGACTGTAGCACTAGGAATTTGGAATTAATCTATTTGTCCATATATTTATAGCTTATCTAAAATGATGCCCCGCCCCTCAAATCTCTATTCTGTATTATTGTCCCCCTTTTATAAAAATGATCGCCCAGCCTCTCATTATATTTACTATTTATCGTTTTACTTGCTTTTTTTGGTGTTTCATTTCTGTATGAAGGCTCCATGAAGAAATTTGTGTTTGCCTCTGAATTCCTGGAATAGTTGAGTGCAGGAAACAAAGCGTGTCTCCAGACGACCAGTGTACACACAGGCTGTCTGCCATGTATAGCTGCAAGAGGAGTAGACTTAGGCCCATCTGCTTTGTTTCCTGGTGGGAAAACAGAACAGCTGAGTCACATTTGTACCCCTCAGCTTTCTTGAACTAGTATCTTTGGAAAGAGGAGGCCAAGTGGAAACCATGAAGGGCCGCATGGTGGGAAAGGACCCCTGGAGACAGGTGAGACCGCGCAGACTGTGCACAGTTCACTTAACTTCATTGCGCTTCCACTGGGGCCTCTGCAAAGTCAAGACAGCCACCTCTGCCCTGCCCAGCCTTCACTGGGGTCGACCTTCCCAAAGGAGATGATGGGAGAGTGGGTTTGGCGAACTGTGACGCGTGGGTAGATTCAGTCGCAAGGGAGGTGTATTTTAATGGAGAAGGGAAATTTGTTAGGTTGTATAATAAATGTTTTGAATGTATTTGGAGACAAGTTTATAAAGGAAAAGGCAAAATTCTGTGTTTGTTTGGGGGAGTATTCTGTATTACTTTCTTAGCAGAGACATAGCATATTCAATAATTGAATTAGGCAAAAACTTCTCTTAGTTGGCAAGAAGACCATGTCTGAGTCTTCGAAATGAAGGCATGACCAGGAGATTTTGGTTTTTACATCTGTTCTTCCCACCACAAGCTGGGAGGGTAATTAGAGGGGAATTTGTGGACAGGTGAGAGAATAAAGATGCATGGTGAAGGAAGAGGGATAGGGGATAGACAAGAGACCAGGCTCAGTATTTTGGAAGGTCTTGGGCCTGACACAGTCTTGTCCTTTCCTCCACTGGTGCGGAAGTGACAAATTGTTCACATTTTGCTCCCTTACCTTGCTCCCAAAGAAACCATGTTTGGAATAAGCCTTAAGCATGGCTTTTCAGAGTGGGGAATTAGCAGGGATTGTGAAAGTTTGCTGCCTTGAATTCTCTCCAGTTGTGGGGAGTTAGAAGGTAGCACATTCACCTGTGTGCTTTCGTTGGTCATGATGTCGTTGCCATGGACACGTTTGTCTGCCACCACCTCAACTCCTGGACAGGAATGGTGAGAGGGATGACGGGTAACTGGGGAAGGTACTGTCAGCTGGGAAGCAGGATAGTCATGCTACCTATAGGAAGAATATTTCTTTCACAGCTGCAGCAGTTGGCTTCCTGTCTGGAGGGGGCACAGATGTGAAAAGCCATTATTACTACCCGTGGACAGTGGACACACCCTCCAGCCTTTTTGTTCTTTCAAACCATCTCCTCTATCAATGCAATGGTAGACTTATATAGTGACTGCATAGGTCAGGCTCATCAATTTTCATCTCTCTTCTTCTCACCTGAACCTTGGCCCTGTGAATTGGGAAGGTGGGGACACCCTTACAAATCACCTGCTTCCATACCTGGTTACTGTGCGGATGAGGAATATGCAGGGACTAGAGAAGAATTATTAATTAATGACCTGTTTTGTTAAGGACACTGTGCTAAGTGCTGTAGGGTCAATGAAGCGGGAGCTCGAACCAGCCCTGCCTGCCAGGAGTTCTAATCTAGGAAGCAGGGAACTTACTTGCAAAAGAACTCTCTGGTGAGGAGGACAGGATAAATGACTTAAAAACTCTGAAAGTGTGAGACACAGACAGGGCTTTTTCAGTGAAGGGTTGGAAGATGAGGTGATATAAGGCTTTGAAGAAGTTGGGCCTAGAAGGATACCATTATAAAGAGATGGGAGGTAGGCAGACAATCAAAGAGAAAAAATTACATGTAACAACTAGGATGAGTTATTCTGTCCATGCATTCCAGCACTCGTTCATTATTCCATGAATCCATCCGTCCATCCATCCGTCCATCCATCGAATTGCTGGTATTTTAAGTTTCACCATTGCATTGAATGTGGCAACAGACAATTTTAGTAGAAACAAAATAGGTGGAATCTTTGTAGGGTCTAGAATATCAGGCTAAGGAGTTGGGAATTTTTTTTGCTAGGAAATACATAAATTATAGGACGTTGAAGTGGTATGCCTGAGGGATTTCTCCAGCACCGTAGTCGGAGGGAAATGCTGTAAGCATCTATCTAGTGAGGAGGCTCCAGTAAGACAATAACTGGAGAAAATGGGATCTATGGAAAGAGACACCTGATCGGATGTCGAGGCCAAAATAGAGGGTGCTGGAGAGGGCGACCCTGAAGCTTCGAGTCTGTGTGGCTGATCTAGGTGTGTGTCCGTGCTAAGAACATGATGTATAGAATTTTGAATTTAAAATAAAATTAGGGGCTCCTGATGGCTCAGTCCGTTAAGTGTCTGACTTTGGCTTAGGTCATGATCTCGCCGTCCGTGATTTGAAGCTGCGGGTCAGGCTCTGTCCTGTCAGCTGTCTTTCTCTGTCTCTTTCTCTCTTTCTCTCAAAAGTAAATAAACATTAAAAAAATAAGGTTAAATTAAAATTAAAAAATAAAATAGATGGATCTTATTAATGTGAATAAGAATTTTTCTTTTTAATACGGGTGACTTATTTGCATAGATTTCATTAAACAGCAGCTCTTGTAATTATTGTCAGGTATGACAATACTATAATTCACTTCTCCCGTGTCTGTGGCAGATTCTCTTCTTGTGAGTGTGGTGATAACCTCTGTATCCTTCTCCTTTTATTTTAACTTTATTTTTATTTTTAATTTTTTTAAGGTTTATTCATTTTTGAGGGGCAGAGTCAGAGTGAGAGGGAGACATAGAATTCAAAGCTGGCTCCAGGCTCTGAGTTGTCAGCACAGAGTGTGACTCGGGGCTCAAACTCACAGAATGCGAGATCATGACCTGAGTCGAAGTCGGAAGTTTAACCGAGTAAACCATTCAGGCACTTTTATTTTATTTTAGTTTAGTTTATTATTTTAGTTTTTATTTGAGAGAGAAGGTGCAAGTGACTGAGGGGCAGAGAGAGAGAGAGAGAGACTAGGAGAGAGGGAAGCCGGGCTCGTGCTCACAAACCCTGAGATCATGACCTGAGTCGAAGTCAGAAGCTTACTAATAGAGCCACCCATGTGCCCTCTCCAAATCTTTCTCAATAGAACACTGCATGGCAAAGATTACCAATAGTTTGAAACCCAGCCACCACCTCTGTGTCAAATAATTTGTTTGATTCTTGACGGAGACACTGAGACTAAGAATCTTAACATCTGGCAGTGGAGTGTCAATCCAAAATGAAGATGAGTAACTTTGGAAATGAGCTTGCCATTGAAAAATAAACTTTATTTTCTCTTCGCAGTCAACAGCACAAAGTATTTTAATTGTTGAAATAACTAAACAAAACAACAATTAGAAAGGGGAAAGGAGAGAAGAATAAGGAAAAAAACCTGATAAAGTACCTTGCTGTTTTAGGGCTTCTGAGATTGGGGACACCACTAAATGTCGGCCCCATTTTGGTATTTACGTGGAAGAAATGGGATGCGGGACTAGAGTTTGCAGAGTTCGTCTGCAGGGAGACTGGGAAGCCGTCTAAACGTTCTGACCTTCTGAGTTTCAGTAAAAAAAAAAAAAAACAACAACAAACAAACTAGAATGCCATCCTCTTTCTGTATTACTTCTGGTCAAAGATGGAGGAAGATTCTTGGGTAACTCTTGACATGCATGTAATTAATAGTTAGAGAGCCACTAATGAGTACCTGCTGTATTCATAGTCTTCACTCACCCTCGGAAGTATATTTTGGAGATGTGGTAATCGTCACCATTTTCTTAGATGAGTCAGGCAACACTGAGTGTTTAAGGAATATGTCCCAAGGTCGCACAGCTAAGGAATGGCAGAACAGGGTTTCAGACCCTTTCAGTCTTTGTTGTTATAAAAATGAGATAGTCATAGTAGTTGATAGTACCTTTCACTTCCAGCCATCGAAAATTGAATTTTTTATATGACCAAGTTTAAAATTTCTAGTATCTCTTGGAGGTAGGTTCCTTATTATCTTCATTTTGCCTTTGAGGAAACTGAGGCATAGAAGGATGAAGTGAATTTCCGGGGGTTATAGGGTTAACAAATGCAGGAATCGAGATTAATTCTACATCACCTACGCATAATGCCTAATTCATATTTATATCTTTTAACCAATTTTTTTATTTAAAATATTTTTTTATTTTTGAGAGAGACTGAGAGAATGTGAGTGGGGGAGGGGCAGAGAGAGGCAGAGACACTGAATCCGAAGCAGGACCTGGGTTCCAGGCTCCACGATGTCAGCACAGAGCCCAGTGTGGGGCTCAGACTTAAATGAGAGGAGAGATCATGACCTGAGCCAAAGTTGGACACTCAACAGATTAAGCCACCCAGGCACCCCTATCACTTAACTATTCTGTGAACATTTTTCCATGTCATTAAAAGTTCTTAAAACACGATGCTCTTAAGTACCCACATGGGTATTTTCTCTCCC
Source organism: Paguma larvata (assembly GCA_030068075.1). NCBI lineage: Eukaryota > Metazoa > Chordata > Mammalia > Carnivora > Viverridae > Paguma > Paguma larvata. The sequence goes on from CM057841.1 coordinate 51,489,064, forward strand.
CTAGACAGACCATGATACATTTATTTCTTCTCATTACTCACGTTATTGTTCCATTTTTAATTAATGCTTTGATGGCCCTTCTATATGTTATTACATAATTGATTACTTCAGTGCGATGGAATTTCAGAAAATGTTTGTTTGAAGGGTATACATTTAAACATGTTTTTAAATTATTTATTAATTGAGAGGTGATGAAAATGTCCAAAAACTGAGTGTGATTATGTTTGCTAACTCAGTGAATGTACTAAAAAACCAATGAATTGTATCCTTCCCATGGGCAAATTGTATGGTATATGAATTCTCTCTCAGTAAAGAGGTAATTTTATTGGGGCGGGGGGGAAGATCCTCAGAGAAGCGATTTCCGGAATGGTGTATGGTATAGCCTCCTGAAATGTTATTACGGATACATGGCTGTGCCTCTTTTCTTCTCTCTAAAGTGAATCAGTGTTGATTGCGCATAGTCATCTTAACATAACATCATGGAAAAGCATTCATATGACTGGTGTGAGGATATCTTACACATGTTTTCTTTCGTTCTCATGGTGTTGGTTCATTCTCTTGTTGCTCTGTTCGTTAAGCCGTCTACCACGTATTCCTCAAATGTATTCAGTGTCATCACCGTGCTGGGTGCTGTGCCGGATGCTTGAGATACAGAGGGAGATGCACGGAATTGTGGAAGCTCCCTGTATCAAGTCCTATCTGCTGCATAACAGATGATCTCAAACATTACCCTCACAGTCAACGTTTGTCGTCACACAGAGTTTCTCTGGGTTGGCAACTGGGGACGGGGTGGGCTTTTTCTAAGTGGTTCTGGCACGGGTTCTCTCATGAGGTTGCCATCAAGATGGCATCTGAAGATTTGATTCGGGGCTGGAGGATCTGCCTCTCAGATGGTGCACCACATGGCTTTTGGCTGGAGGCCACAGGGTCCTCTGCTAGAAAGTCATTACAACATAGCACCGGATTCTTCCTCAGTAAGTGATCCAAGGCTGAGAGGGCCAGGTAGAAGCCACAGTGCTATTTACGCCCTGTCTCAGAAGTCACTCATTTTCACTTCTGCCACGTTGGTTTCCTTAGAAGTGGAGCTCCTCGGAGTGCTGGGGTGGAACGGTCGGTTGAGTGTTTGACTCTTGATTTCAGCTTAGGTCATGATCTTACGGTTGGTGAGATTGAATCTGGTGTCGGTCTCTGAACTGGCAGGGTAGGTTCTACTTGGGATTCTCTCTCTTTTCTGCCTCTTCCCCAAGCTTGCTCTCTCTCTCTCTCTCTCAAAAGATATAAACTTAAAAAAAAAAAAAAAAGTCCAGCCCTTCATCCAGACCACAATGAAGAGAGGGGAATTAGGCTCTACCTCTTGAAGGGAGAATTGTCAAAGACTCTGTAGGCCTGTTTGAACACCACCATAATACCTAATCCAGGTCGTCAGTGGGATGAGGAGTCCGAAACAACATGGTGGAAGAGGTGGGCTTCAACTTGAATTCCGAAGCCTTGCCAGGAATTGGCAGAGGGAAGAGAAGCGAAGAAGGGCATTGCAGTCTTAGAGCGTCTGTGGGCAAAGGCTTCAGACGGAAGGAGCAAAAGCCCATCCGACCGGGTGATGCTTCGGTTTGGTGCTATTGACCGAAGGGAGGAGTGCAGGAGGAGGAAGAGAGAAGACAAGATGCGTGTGTGTGTGTGGGTCCTGCTGAGCCGGAGGCACCTGTGGAGAAGCCACATGGAGCAGAGGGCTGGGAGGCTTGATGGAAGGGTGTGGACGAGGCTGCGAGCTGCTTCCCCGTTCACTGCGTCCCGTCCCCCTGTCCCTGGGGTCCCGGGGGAGGATTTTCCCTTATGAAGGGGAAGCAAGGCCCTTGTAAGATGGACTCTGCATCACCTCCTGTGGTGACAGGAGGAACTCCGCATTCTCATTTATTCTGGTGAGGGGTCCCTTCTGTCCCAGCCAGCAAGGGCACGTCAGGCCGCGGACAGGGGGTGTTGTCTGATTTGTCCGGGTGGTCTGTGACCTGAGGATTTTCATTTGTTGGCCACCGGCTGTGACGGAACAGAGGCCGGGAACAGGCTTTTCACGAGGTCTCTGCCTTTCTTCTAACGCACACTCTGAAAGCAGGTAAAAACGTGCGCTGAAACGCACACTCCTGCCAGATCGCCTTTCTGAGCCTGGGAGTCGTGTGCACACACGTGAATGATTCTGTTAGGAATACGCGTTGACTAGGGGTCAGGGGAGAGATTATCTTCATTCCAGACTGTTTTCTTTTATCTTAAAAAAAAAAAAAATCCGATGATTTTCTTCCCGCATTTGCTCTTGCAGGAAAATACCATTCTGAACAACAGTGATGTAAGGTTATTTGATATAAAAAAAAAAAAGACAAATTTTTAGGGTTCTGATTTTTGCATTAATAAAATCATATTCTATGTTCCCAGCCATGTTCTTCTGATTGACTTCAACTCGTATCAATGTTTTATTCCTCCTTGGAGCTAAGACTAAGCTTATTTTAATCGTCGGATCCTGTGATAAGCGAGGTGATGGCAAACCGCTTAAATTTGTGGGTGTACCGCTCTGACGACCGAAGCACTGTCTTTGATAACAACAGAGGAGATGAGCAAGATAGAAATAACATTTGAGTAATGCTTTGCCCTTCTGTCTCTGGATCCAGAAATAAATGCTCTTGAATTTATACATTCTTGGTCCTTTAGGACCCATAAAAACATACCCTTACATATATATGAAATGGCAAGAAACTGCATATTTATTAAGAATCATGACCCTTAGGACTAGGCAAGTCAAATTAAATCTCATAAAAATTTGTTACGGAAAATGAATACATGGCCCTATTTTTTCTTTTAGGGTCTACTTATTAACTTTGTCATGTTTAATATGTTGCAATTGCAAACAAAGGCTTAAGTGTATGGTTCATTCGTAATTAATTTATGTAATTGGGTTTTATAAATTTAGGTGTTTAGGAAGCTGTGCGTAACACACCCCATTTGCTGCGTGCTGCAGCCAATAAAAGTGTAATAGAAAGAAATATAGTTTGAAGCTCACTTCAATGGTAAATATAGATTAGTTGTAAATGATATCTTTGTAATGTTTATTTTAAATTTTGCAATGCTGCAGATTTTCTGAACATACCAATTAATGTTCTTATTTGAAATAATGTCTAGTTAATTACTATAAATTCTAAGTGCTCTGTCTCTGACAATTAAAAAATCTCTTACAGCTTTTGTGTATTTCCCTGTGAATTATATCAGCAGTACAGTGTCGGGGGACGAAGAGCGAGAATAGAATGAGAAGGTTTAAAATGTGGGTCGTTTTGGCAGTTCCTGTTTTGAATGCTTGTTCTTTTGTGTCTGCACACACACAGGCACAGACACACACACACACACGCATATGCATAGTTGTGTGTAATTTCTATTTCATGCTAAACAGTGGATGAGTTGAGAAATCTGAAAGGTATTTTGAATTTTTAAAGTGGGTTATCAATTATACCATGAAAATCAGATACACGAGGATAAAACCAGTAAATTTAAAATAAGTCGTTAGTCACTGCGACGTGACTATGACATGACCCAACTTGGCAACGAACCTTCTCCGGCAGCCGCAAAGAGACCAACGGGAGTGGTTTGATCAGGGATTTTAGCCGCCCGCCCCGGGTCCTTCATTCCCTTACATAGGGAGGGCCCTTTTCTTTCCTCGGCCAGCTCAAAAAGACTGTGAGAAATCCAAGCCAATGCTCCTCGGCTCCAATCCAAGGCATTAAACGTTGTCAAGTCTGTTTTTGTGAATATGTTTAAACAGAACAAACTGTCTCTGGTCCAAAGTGAAACAGCTTGCCTCTCTGACCAGCCGCAAGCACGTGGAGCTGTTTGAACACTGCGTCGTATTCCTCTGAGAAATCGCCGGAGTCCCAGCATTCTTTGTAAACAGAATACCTTCCGTGCAGGGAGAGAGTACAGTGTTGCAGGGTCAATTGGGAGCCCCTTTTGTACATTCTCTTTTGTGCCTTATAGGTTAAAGGAGAATGTTTGATTTGCTTATGAAAGTATGGGCTTGGTGAGATTAAAAGACGCCTTGAATAATCATGTGTAAACATAAATACTGTATGTGGAATAAGTGTTACGGATCACATTTATGATGAAATATGTATGTCTTTCCAAGGGTAAGACCTTCATAACTCATTTATAAGTTACATTCCTTACCTTACATGTAAGTTACAGAGTAGGGAATTTGCTTTGTTCTTTCTGAAGAATTGTCATACGGGGAAGGAAAAAAAAAAAAGGATAAACTTTTCTCAAACAGCAGAATGCCAATCAGGGATAGCTGGAAAAAAGTATTAGGGAAAAGCCAAAAAAAAAAAAAAAAGAAAAAAAGGTAGGTTCTGGTGATGATGGAGAAATGACGTGTGAGTGGAAGCGCTGGACATGAGCGTCATCTCTTCTGTCATGTTATGACAGAAATCATTACCAGTGTGATAGGTTTATTTGTAAAGACGTGCTTCAATATTCAAAGTCCATTTATTCTAGCATTCTTCATTTTGAGCCAGGCCGTGGATCAAGATGAAAGAAAAATTAAATTGTATATTGAAAGAGCTGTTAATTGAGCTGCGCCGTGTTTAACGGGGAAGCATCGGCTCCAGGCAGTCAATACCGCCGCGGATTTTTAATGCACTTCGTCATGAGACCGGCGGTTGGCTTGGGAGAATGCAAACAGGGCTAATGACAAAGCCCCGCAAGCTTCAGCTCTTGCTGCTGGTCTCTGCGGAAGGCAAATGTGACCGTATCCGCAGAATCCTGTGCTCACGCATGTTCGTAACGGCATTAAATGCTGCGGCTTCTTGCCGGAGGATTAATGACACACCATTGAGTCACCGAAACCTATTTTGCGAAGGAATCGTTTGGGGGCTTCTTTAAAGTTTTTAATGTAAGGCCTTCTATCATACTAGATTTTCTCCCTCTTTCTTAATCAATGTAAATTCAATTGCATTTCGGAGGGTGGCCATGTAGTATTTCATCATCTCTAATATCCGTTTAAAAATGTTAGGTCTACCCAGTTATAATTCTCAAAAGTAGCCTATCAGTAGCTTAATATGTTATCTCCATTCTCCGAGGCAGTGTTAATTTCCTTTTGTAGTTAATCTATCCTACTACCAAATTTAGTATATTTATAGTTAAAGATTCTGTTAAGAGCTAAGTGATTTAAGTACATCTGGGATAAAGTGGCCTTGGCTTTAACTATGGAGCAAATTTTCTTTATTTCATTCTCTTCACTGATAAATCCATAGTAACTGGAGGCACTTCTAGAATTGTGGGCAATTGGAGCCTCTAAAGTTTGATTAAAGATACTTCAGATACTCCTGCTGAGATGCCAGAGAACTGCAGGCCATTTATTCTTGGTTCTGATTCTGGCCGTGGCCCAGCTCCGTGGCACAAGATGGGTCACTCGGGCTCAATTCTATTGCTGCTAATCTCCCGTGAGTCCGGGGTGGGCACTACTTCTCAGCAAGGTGATGGCAGAACCGCCGGGTCTTCTCGTGGCCATTGCATAGGATTGGAAAGGGTCCATGGATGTTACTTTGAAGGGCGTTTTCCACCCGTTCATTGATTCATTTGTTCACTCTTGATTCATTCATCAAACATGTATTGTCGGCCTCCTATGTCCTGAGCACTATTTTTGTTAGGAGTTTCGGGGAAGGCTTCATTGGTGAGGTGTCATTTGGGCAGAGAGAGACATACATGGCTTGCAGGAGAGAGCCCTGCAGATAGGAGACCACGTGTGTGAACTGGTTCATAAAGTACTTGCATCTAGAAACTTCCGTGGAGGTTGGCAGTCGCTGCTTTGCCACCGCCCGTTGTCAAGACCTACATTAGGAGGCAGAAAGAGCGGCACCTCGGAAAATTAGAAAAAGACGTAGGCAGCTACACTGTGGGCCTACAGTTAATGCATCAATTTTGTTCCCGAATATTGGGGGCCAAGTGTTTGTGTTCCCCCTGGATTCATATGCTGAAGCCTGGTGTCCAGCGTGATGATACTGGGAGGTGGAGCCGTTGGGAGGCGGTTTGCCGTTAGATGAGTTCATGAGAGGGAGTCCCTCCTGATGTGGATGCTGCCCTTAGAAGCAGAGGAGAAGAGAGAGATCTCTGCGGGCGTGCACCCAGGAAAGGCATGGGAGCGCACGCTGAGGGGGTCGTCTGCAAGCCTGGAGGAGAGCTCTTACCAGAAATGAATCACCTTATTCCCGGACTTCCAGCTTCCTGAACCATGAGACACACGTGTGTTATTTGAGCCACGTGTGTGGCAAAGAGGTTCCAGAAGCAGGGGTTCAAGGTGAGTGTGGGTAACACAGAACTGCTGATGGGGAAATAGCAGCAAGGCTTTTCAGTATGGATATGGTCGGTGAGGACCTTGCTGGCATGAAGAGTAATAACCAAAAAAAAAAATACCCCCTCCTCCCCCCGAAAAAATTAAATAAAAGACATGAGGGATGGAAGTTCCCTGTGGTGGGCAGAAGAACCTGTTTCAAATCCAGGCTCTGCCGTTTAACCCGTCTGAGCTTTAGTTTGCTGTGGACCTTAGAGGTAGTGCCTGTTAGTCTCTAGCCCCTCACTGTGGTAGCTCTATTTATTTGATTATGTTCTCTTGTCTTGGGGGAATTGGAAAGTGGGTGTGAGCGCAGCTAGCAGGGAAGCATCCCACTTGGGATCCAGGGCTATGAACTGCCTTTCCCGGTCAGCCGCTCCGCAGGGATACCAACCTCATTCCAGAAAGCAGCATCCAGCCTCAGCAGCCAGTTGGCTCAGGACCTTTCCGCTTTCTGCTGCTTTGGCCACCAGCTGCCATTAAACAAGGCTCACTAGATGGAGCAGGGAAGGAAGATGCGGAGGGCGGAGGTCGATCCACCTAGCTTGGCAGGACAACCTCAGAGGAAACGATTGCTGAGGCATTCCCAAAGGACTTGGGCCCCAGGAATCATGGTGGTGTGCAAGGAGAACAGGGAAGAGTGACCCCTTCCTACGCCGCGTGCATGGCTTGTGTTGGATTCTAGAAAACCTTGGCAGCACTAACAGCCTGGTTGTGCCGGGATGTGTGTTTTATAGCTGAAATGTGGGGGACTCCCCCTGTAACCTTTTCAAGACAAGGTGGGGAGAAAAGCAAGGTCTGTTTTCCTGCTGTGTGAATCTAGGTTAGGTCCAAGGAAGAGGGTGCGCTTCCTAGAGAGGGAGGAGCCAAAAAGGATGCAGGGCTTAGGGTGGACGTCCCAACCGGGGCGCCCTGCCCGGCGCACCCTCGATAGCTCATGAGTGCTCCCATGCTGCTGGGAGGTCCAAAACTTTGTGACAAGGAGGTAAAACATAAAGACAGGACCTGAGCTGGTTATAATGGCTTGTACCAGTCAGGATGCATTAGGTTGTGATGCAGTAACAAACATCCCCAGATCTCCATGACTCTGTAAATGCAGTCAATTTATTTCCCACGCATGAGAAAAGGGAACAGTGGGTGGAGTTCTGCCTTTGAAAGTCACTGGCCTCGGCACCGTCTCCTACGCATGGCTCTGTTATTTGCAGTACAGAAAACGGGACGGGGCAGATCAGTGCCTGGCCTTGAAAGCTTCCTCCCAGAAGTATTACTTGCCCCCCCTCCCCACTCTCCCGCTGTCATTGGACACAACAAGTCCACAGCCATGCCTAACTTTGCATGGACCTGAAGTGCAAGCCTACTGTGTACCCCAAAGAAGTGAGAAAGCGGGATATCTATGAGTGGTTTTAATAACTGCCACGGTGGCAGTGGAAATGGCATCTATTTTTAATGTGGGTTAGAAAATAATTGGTCAGATATTGCAAGATTTTTTTTTTTTGTAGCGGATGGAAAAGCGCTTACAGATTTTAAAATGCCCTGGCATAGCACCTCTGTTTGAAACAGAAGGAAGAGATGACATCGGGGGCCAGCGACACAGAGCTTTCACTTCGGTGCCATGACAAATACCAGGGAGATGTAATTGCAAAATGAAGCTGCAAGTGTCTTACCCAGGGAACTGGGTAACAACCTGCCTGGCTTCATAAAGAAGGAATAATATCCAATTAGACTAAGTGTATTCGGTGCCTGAGTGACAAGCTCTGGAGACCGCAGGGCCTCTGGGGCCCCCAGGGCGGTTTCAGGAGGCTGTCTGAGACCTGTCCGGGGTGTGAGAGCACGGGCCCGCTGCACAGCAGGAGCTGATCAACATGTCACGCTCGGCTGCGCGCCCCCCTGGTAGGGCTGCCTCGGCTCCTCTGAGCACCCGAAGGAGGTCCAGCCTGAGTTCTAGGCAGCAGCACCTTGTCTCCGGCCCCCTGTGCTGTGACTGTACAGCTGCGCCCGTGGCCGCTGCCGCATTGGTCTTACATTTCAGACCGACCTCCCGGGCCCTCAGGCCTCAGGATCCCTGTCCCTGCCACGGGCTTGTCCCGCACAGTCACTGCCGTCCCTCTTGCCACAAGTACCAGTACTTTCCAGGTCAGACTGAAGGGTCCAAGTCCCGAGTCCCTCCAGTTCCTGCCTGCGTGACCTATGCCCAAATGCCGAACCTCTTTGAAGGTTTTTCTTTTCCGCCTCTATAAAACGTGGTTTACAGTTGCTCCCTCCAATGAGGGCTTGTGTGAGGGTTGGAGACCAGCTGTATACGTCACCAAGCACAGAGCCTGGCACTCAGCGTTGCTGCCGTTGGTGTATCCCCTCTGTTCAAGTCTGGCCTCCCTTGAAGCCTTTCTGGTCCTCAGCCCCCAGGGAGGGCATCTTCCCCTGAATAAGGGTGTATCTGCCAGTTGTGCCGGGTAACCATACTGCTCGGATCTTTCCTTCCCTAACATTCGTGTCCGAAGTCCCTGCTGGAGTGCGAGGCTAGGTCTTGGTTCCTGTGTAACCGTAACACCTCGCTGCGTTCTCTGCAGGTTGACCCCTAGCTGCTTTCGTAGTTTGATTTTACGTCTTTGTTATGTTAATGAGTTGCCTTATCTTTGTGAAAACAGGTTGAATGTCAACAGTCAATGAACAAATAATCTTTTCGGTTTAGTTTAAGCATTCAGAGCTAGACCGGAACCCAGGCCTTGGCTCTGTGTATTTTAGTTCCATGAGTGTGACAGCGTTTGGTACTTAATTATATTCAAATAGTGTTAGAGAGACCTGGATGAGAGCAGGGTTAAGAGGATTGTCCTTGATATTTAAGCCCGTGTGGGTCTCAAATCCACCAGTTTGAGTCAGTGAAAGGTTCGGTATTAGATGCAGGGTGTTGTAGGGGAAGATCATTAGCCAGAGAAGGGACACTGCATTGTATTGCTGTTTTCGTCACATAACTGTGCTCTTTGGCAAATCACTTAAGTCCCACAGATCTGTTTCTTCCTCTTTCAAACACCGTGTGTCAGGTGCTGCATTGAGCATGGTATGCCTGGTGTCCTATCTTTTTAAACCCTAATGATGATCCTCGAGACGTCGGGACTGTTGTTATTTTCCTCTGACAATAAAGCAAACTGGGGCTCAGGTGACCTGGCTCAAGATAGGACAGCTACTAAGAGGCACAACAGAGACAGGAGCATGTGGCCGGCCATTGCCCTCTTCCAGGAGGCACACTGCCTGCCTCGGTGTATGCAGGTGTCAGCGGTCCTTCCTGGGTCCAAGGGAAGTCTTGTTCCCTGCCTTTGTGGCCACCACACTCCTTGGCTACGGCACCATCCTCAGAGCCAGCAATTCCGCATCTTTCTGGGCTTTTTTTTTGCAGCCAGGTCTTTCTCTGATTCTCTTCTCCTGCCTCTATCTTCTCAAAGGGTCACCTTTGAGGACCCTCGTCATGACTTTGGGACCACCTGGATAATCCAAGGCAAGCTCTCTGTTTTAAGTTCCGCTGCTTAGCAGTCTTCATTGACCTGCAACCCGAATTCTCTTTGTCGTGTAACCTGATGTGTTCACGGTTTCCGGGGACTAGGACCTGGACCGCTTTGAGAAAGGGAGGGGCAACGTTCTGTCTCCTGCACAGTGTTAGCACATTGCCCTATATACACTGTAGGAAAATGCAGCACTTCCTTCCTGTTTCTTTCAGACTTCCTGCCCTCCCTTTCAGGATGTTTGGAGTGGTTGAGGTAGTACTGAAAGTGAGGATAATTGGTTGATCCTGATTTCCGGCTGGTAGAAATAAAAATACAATTGGGGCGCCTGGGCGGTTCAGTTAAGCGTCTGATTTCAGCTTAGGTCATGATCTCGCTGTCAGTAAGTTAGAGCCCCGCATCGGGCTCTGTGCTGACAACTCAGAGCCTGGAGCCTGCTTCAGATTCTATGTCTCCCTCTCTCTGTGCTCCTCCCCCCCTCGTGCTCTCTCTCTGTCTCTGTCTCTCAAAAATGAATAAACGTTGAAAAAAAATACAGATACAACCTTGATGGGAAAAAGGTGTTAAAGATATAAGAAAAGCATACAGGGCAAGGAGGAACTAGCCTTTTTTGAGCAGTAGAAAACCAAGGGTCCCAAAGAATTGCATGGGCTAATGTACTATCAAAGATAGAACACTCCTGTTTGTGAATTCCTGCTGTGTTGAGCACGAGCCCCCTGACGAGATCAGAGCCTGACCAGACTGTTCTGCCGGGCTCTGAGCTTCTGACCTTAGTAGACAACTAAAAAGCTTTTTGCAGGCTCAGAAGAGAAATGTCTCACTGAAAGTTACTATGTGCCAGGTGTCATGCAAGGTGTCATGCAAGGTGTTTTGCACGTGCTTGTAACGTTCAACAGAAGATTCATCCATCCACTCAGCAAAGTTACTTCACCTACCGGGAAAGGGTGTTTAATATATAGGGGTACAGGGATAAATAATTCTGTATGCTGTGGAGACTTGCCTTCTGCAGAGGTCAGGTTCCGAAGTCAGCATCTCAGCTGGAGATAGACTGCAGGCAAATGACCCTCAAAGATCCTTCCAGATTGCATGCCCTTGGCAACTCCAAGCCAGTTGAGAAACTCGTAGGCCAGTTTCTTGTATTTCAGCCCCGACAGAGGCCCACTCCCATACAACCATCTCCGTTTTTCGCAGGCTCTGCTCCTCCTTGTCTTTGCTCTGCTCAGTGCCCTCGGCGTTCAGAGGTGGTTTGTCGGCGGGTGTTGTGATTGGACTGTTTGGGGCAGGGCGCAATCTTGTATTGAATTCTGTGGTCAAACAATGAGAAGACTACTCTCCTTGCTCTAAGGAAAACAAAACGTAAGGATGAAATTGGTACATTTATGACTGTCACAGTCATGGTTTAATGTTTTCTCTAGATTTTTGATGTCTAGAGGCATTACTTCATGGGGAGGGCCCTTCCTGGCTCAGAATGTCCTTAGCCTTTGCACCATGCCGTGTATACGCGCATCCGAGTTTATGTGCTGTCGATAGAGACAGTGATTTTTATTCATTAGAGTTTTGGAGTCTAATTGTTTTTAAACTGCCACTTTTGTTTGTTAAAGATACAGATGTCTGGCCAGAGAGGAAAGCCAGGCGAATTTATCGTCACAATTAGACGCCTTCACAATTTGAAAACTTATCACTTAAATTGGTGAAGTGTCACTTTTATGCAACTTGATGTTTAGAAATCCTCGGAGCCCAGGACGAAACTCAGGTGCAATTTAACAAGATCTCGGTGAGATAAAGGAAGTCGCTCTTGACGAGACATTGAGACAAACTGGTTGGAATTTTCCACTTCCCTCCTCCAGGAATAGGTGAAGGGCGACAGACCACAAATTGATTTTTGTGTAACTTTTAAATTCAGTGGAGCAGAGTTTAAAAAAAAAAAAAAAGTTGCTGGATTTGAAGTTGCCCTGTGTTTGATCGCTGCCAGGAAGTTAGTTAATATGTTAATGTGAATTTAGATGAGCAGTGCGGTTTCACTCTTCATGTTAATTTTGTGCTGCCCGCTAGTCTCCGGGCACCTGAGAACAAGTCATAGGTTACATGTTTTCTTATTTGTGGGCATTAAGCAATATCTTTAAAATGTAAAATAAAGCCGACAAAACGCACAGCCTGATAACAACAACAAATCTAATCTAAAGTGACACGGGGGGGACTCTCCCAGACGCTTTTCTCTTTAATGTAACATGACTTTAAATTGAAGCATCCCCACAGTGATTGAAAAATTCTCAGAGCTTGTCTCCTATGATTACATTTCTGATCTGTACAACTTAATTTCTTAACTCGGTGAGTCTCAGTTTGGCGAGTGAATAGTTTTCTTTTGCTTTCTCTCTTGCTTGCTTGATTTGGTAACAGACTCTACTTGGCAACCAGGCAAATGGAGCTCTGTCACCTTGGGAAATGGTGGGAGAGCCTACAATGAGAAAGACCGCGAGAACCGCCGTAGAAGATGTGTCTCCGAGTCTCTTGCTCCTCTCTTGCTTCTTCCTCTCCCCTCCCCTTTCTTTCTCCTCTCCACTCTCCAGTGTGGCGATGCCTGCGTGGTGCTGTGAACACACTAAAATGCGCAGAGCTGTACGCTTTCAATGGACGAATTGTATTGCATATGAACTATATCTCAATAAAGCAGTAACATATATCAAATTTTTAAAAAATATTTTATTAGAAAGAGTGTGTGTGCACGCACCCAAGCAGGGGAGGGTCAGAGAGAGAGGGGGACCCAGAATCTGAAGCAGGTTCCAGGGTCTGAGCCGTCAGCACCGAGCCCGACACGGGGCTCAAACTCACGAGCCAGGAGGTGATGGCCTGAGCTGAAGTTGGAAGGTTAAGTAGCTGAGCCATCCAGGTGCCCCGTTCAAGCAGTAATATATTTTTAAAAATGTCTCGGGAGTCATCAGGAGCATAATTACTCCAGAAATTGTGTTTTGATGAAGTCAAAATTAACTTAGAATGGATTATCCTTCTCTGGAATGGAAGGGATTGCCCAGTGGTTGCTCATGCTTGTTATCCAGGGCACTCACTCAAATGCTTTATCCAGTGGTGTCTGGAATGTGTTGGGATTCTGCTTGATGTTTTCTTGAGTTTGGGGTTCAATTTCTGGGGCTTCGTATGTGATCTCGGTGAATTTTATGTGATTCAAAGGCTGTGCTTATATCACTGATGCTCCCGTGTAGGCAAAATAGCACCGTCAACTCGAATCCTTCTGTTGGCGTACATGCAGGCGTAGCGTCCTCGCCTTCCTCCACACCTTTCGTTTCAGAGCTGCCTTGTGTATTCAGCTTGGGTAATTACTAAAGTGAGTAACAATTATCCAGCAAGTGTTCCTTTTGATCATGACCGTATGACTGAAATGATTTTTTCTAAGTAATCCTCAAAGGCCTCTGACCATTCTTTGGTTTCCTGCACAGTTTCCAGTGGTATTTTCAGATTTTAAAGAGAAAATCAAAGCTGTCTTTTCCATTTTATCACCTTCCTTCCTTTCCTCTCCTCCTCCTCTTCTTCTTCTTCTTTTTTTTTTTTTTTAACTCAGCTGTCTTAGCTTGGGTATTTAATTTTTAACACAGCTATTGGTAATTGTAAATTTTCATTTGAAATATGCTTAATGTTTTCTTATGTAAGGCAAGGAATTTAAGGATAAGAAAACCATTTACACTTGGTCTGACACGAAAAGCAATTTACAGGTGGTGGTGTGACCCAGACCACGAAGGGGAAAAGGACCAGCCCTGTGAGCCATTCCCGTTGGAATGTGATGATGAGGGGCCCCCAGTCATAGGATAAGGGCTTTGTTTGTGGAGGGAGACGGGCTCCTGATTTCTTCCTTCAGGTGGCGTTGGCTGCAATAATTTTGTTTCAGTTTCTTTATTTTGAGAGAGAGAGAGAGAGAGAAGCAGACAGAGGGAGGGAGAGAGGGTGAGCGAGAATTCCATGCAGGCTCTGCGCTCGAACTCACAAACAGTGAGATCATGACCTGAGCTTACATCAAGAGTCGGACACTTAAGCGGCTGAGCCACCCAGGCGCCCCTCCAATCATTTCTTTTTGGAAAAATTAGGGTACAAAATTACCACCCAGAAGCTTGCATTTAGTACTTGAAGTGAGAAACCTTTAATCAGAAATTTCAACCGTTAGATCGTATATGTTTAACTTCTCTTAGTTCCTTTTCTCTTAGCCAAGTGTCCTGTATATCTTTAAGTAGGTGAATCCTGGAGTAAGGTTTATTATATATCACACCACAAAGTTAAGCTTGATTCATTTGGATTTTTAAAATCTCCAGAGCTTTGAGAATGACTTTGAAACACTCTTGGCTGCCGGAGCTTAAAGAGGATAAATCTCGAATGTCCTCTGTAGTAAACCACCTGCTTGGAAAGTTAGAGATTAAAGGGTTTGCTGGGATTTTTATATTTTCTTTAATTTCTATTTGTATGGGAGTAAACTGTTCTTTGTAGGGAGTGGTTCAGCTTTCTAAAACAGAAAGAGTCCATTACTGTGAGAAGAAGAATAAGGAAAGACATACAGTATAAATACATAAAACTTTTGGTACGTTGCGTGTGTGTGTGTGTGTGTGTGTGTGTGTGTGTGTTAGGTGTAAAGGAGTTAGTAACTTACTTTCGGTGTACTTTGAAGAAGCAATCTCCTATTTCCATTAATGGTGAGCTCTGTGAGCAGGGACGCACTGGTTTTCCTTTGAAAAGGAAGAAGACCTTTTTAGCAAAATGAGGGAAGAAGAAGAGAAGTTGACGAGGAAGTGAATCACAGTCTTGAGACAGGACCCGTGTGCTAGATAGCCTTTCTCACATTCTGGCATCTAGAACCGAGGTTGCTAATTAATGACTCAGGAGCTGACTTTGTTTGATGAAATGCAAGACGTAATCCTCACGCTGAGTTGGACTGTTGTGCGATGATTACCATCCTTTCGTGTGTGCTCCTGTATTTGGAAGATTTGTAATTTTTCTTTTGACACATTTCTCTCTGATTTCATGCACTCATGCCTATGGGTCTCACCTTCCTCTGAAACCTTGTTTTCAGAGTCGACTTGGATTGTTCAGTCTCGGTAACTTACTGACCACTGCTCATTCTCCTTAATACATAATCTCTTCCCTTCGTGCTCTCTCTGTCTTCCCAACCAACCATGTGGAGAACTACGTCACTGCGCTGGAACTGAAAACTTCCTTTGAGAAAGGAAAGTCAAGGCCTCCCAGCCCCCAAACACCTTGTGGAATTCATGTCAAATGCCCTCCCTTGGTGGCCGTGGATGGAGAGTGTTTGACAGGTACCAGAGATCACTGTGTGGACTGTGAGGAATGGCTTTTTCCTGCTTTATCGCTGAGATGGCCACCGGAGAAGAAGCTGGCCAACCCCCGGGGGGAAAGTGGGGTGAAGCTGGCTCACAAGAAGTTAAAGGGAGGCCAGTTGCTGTTTCCAAGTTCATTTCCGGCATGTATGTCTCAGGGTCAAAGGCCAGCCATGCCTCATTAGGGGCAAGAGTCTGGCTATCGTACCACTTAATTAAATAAGAATAAAAGAAAAGGAAGGAAGGAGGAAAGAAAGACTGGAGAAAGGAAGGAAGAAAGGGAAGAAAAAAAGAAAGAAAAGAGCCCAACCAGCTAAATGGCAACATAACATGGATGACCTGTGTCCAGAATCTTTCATGTCACGTGATGAAGTGCCGCTTGCTAGCCGCGGGCGGAAAAACGTCATGCTAGGCAGCAGTCAACTTTTTCCTGAAGAAAGAGAAGGAAAAAAAATAGTATTTTTTTCAGCCAAGACCCTGGTGGCACCTGTTAAGTTTAGGCACACGGTGCAAGTGTCAGACCTGGAAAGCGACTCCCAGCGAACAGCACTTTCTACCATTTAATCACCTTGGTCGTCGTATTTATAGCCCTGGCGAGGTCGGCCCATTGTTACAAGATGAAATTGTGATGTTCAGCAGTTTATACCTTGGGAGCTGGAAGCGTTTCTCCATGGTGAATTTGTAATATTAATTGGCCATGTCAGTTCATGACAAATGTAGTGACATCTATTTCAAGTATTTCAGTTTTATGGTGCTGAAAAAGTGACACACGCTTGAGATAAGTAATCTCACAAAAGATCTGCACGCTCGCTCTGTGGCGCTTTCCGGAACAGGCTCTCCGAGGAGACGCAAAGCGGCGCCGGGTTCAGGGGGCCGGCCCCTTCGTTTCGCGCCAGGCTGAGAAGGGACTTGAGGAGGGAGGAGAGTGGGGCCCTCTCTGTCACGCGTCGTTCGGTCTCCTGCGACTCTGGCTGAGGCGCCGCCGTGGACTCTCTTTGCCAGGGCTCTGTGCTCAAGATGGTCATTTATCTGACCTGCACGTCTGCTGCTTAGGGGCCATGCCCATTAGCAAAAAGAAGACAGTGCCGTTCTCACTGTGTGCAGCCTGCCCCCTTCCCACTCCGGGGCGTTTGGCAAGGTCTGGGCATATTCTGGTCGTCACATCTCTGGCGGGGAATGGGGACAGAATGAGTTGATCTTGGCAGCTAGTGAGTCAGGCCAGGAATGCTGCTAAACTTATAAGGCACGGGAAGGGCCCCGGTGAAGAATCGTCCAGCCCCCAAAAGCTGACGCTGCCAAGGCTGGGAATCCCTACGGTTCTGTGGAACATGCCCTTTTCTACTTCTCCACCTTGGCTGGTCCCCAAGAGATCGATGTGGCCGAGGTGAGGGGTGTCGACACCAATGGAAGGGAGGGCGGGCAGACCGAGGAATGTATGAAGCCCTCTGGCAGATGGTGGGAGGGGAGGGCAGACCACAAACCGATGCCATGGAAAACGGTGGAAGTGGTTAGAGCAACCTAGCAATACAGACCAGGTGTCTTGGGCAACGGAAGGAGGGAGCCATCCCTGCAGCTGGGCTTGGCTTCCAGAAGGAGAGGAGGTTGAGTTCACTTGCAGAGATACTGCGAAAGGCATTTCTACCCGACCAAGTGGACACATTTGTCAAACAGAACTCATCAACAGGGGTGCCCGAGTGGCTCAGTTGGTTAAGCGTCCAGCTTTAGCTTGGGTCATGATCTCTCATTTTGTGAGTTCGAGCCCCACGTTGGGCTCTGTGCTGACAGCTCAGAGCCTGGAGCCTGCTTCAGATTCTGTGTCGTCTTCTCTCTCTGCCCCATTCCTGCTCGCACTCTGTCTCTCTCTCTCTCAAAAATAAATAAATATTAAAAAAAAACAACAAAAAGAACTCAGCAACATTTTTTCACATGGTTAGTATGGCTGCAGTTTCTAAAACACCACCACAACAAAATAGACTTCTGTGTATCTAGAGAGAGGATATTCATGCGATTGTCGGCCTTCTCCTTATGTCTAAGCTATGGAAGGTGTCCTCACACCTGTTGTACAGATGTGGAAACTGAGGCCCAAACAGATGAAGTGACTCCTGAAGCTCCCCTGATCTGTCAGTGGAAAGGAAGGGAAATGAGGCTGCATCTGTCTTATTTTCCCTTTTCTATGAAGCAGAATAAGTTATAATTATTATTTTTTTGTGATTATTTTGCATATGTAGTTTCTGATAATCACAAACATATATTGCCTGTGAAATTTTAAAGAGGCAGTCAGGTCAAATAAAGAAAAAAAAGGAACTATCCTGGAAACGGCCCCTTTCCAGCGAAGAGGGTTTCCAGGCTGTTAATCCGTCAGCAGCACCATGGGTAACAGCTGCCCGGTGCCATCAAGTATAGGTGGGTTACAATTTACTTAACCAGTCCCTTATTGTTGAATATATAGGTTATGTACAGTTTTTCTCGACTGCAAATGCAATTGCAATGAATGTCTTTGTAGCACACACCGATCAGGGAATGCCGAGTGTGCCCGAAGGGTTGGTTCTAAGAGGAGGGCTGGGCTCTGAGATAAATTGCTAAATAGTCCTCGTGACAGATTGGGAGGTTACCTGCTTGTATTTTCATTTAATACGTTCTGGAAAGCCAAGTCGAATCTTGGCTAATTTTACTATGCATTTCTTTAAATTAGTGAAGCTAAAATTTTTTGTTTTGTTTTGTATGTATTTATCAACACTGTCTTCTTTGGAAATGGTCTATTCGTGTCCATTGATACCTGTCACTGTGCCTTTATGTTTATGAAATGATAACTCTTATGTGTTCAGGTCGGGATAGTAACTCTTCGTTATATGTATCACAGGTACTTCGTCGTGATCTCCCCTCTTTATGTCTTTTAGTTTTATGCTTGATTTAATTTTATTTTTTAAAGTTTTATTTTTGTTTTTAGAGAGAGCGTGAGTGAGGGAGGAGAGAGAGAGAGATTGTATGCCCTGACAGTGTGGAGCCTGACTCGAACTCCGAGCTGTGAGATCATGACCTGAGCCGAAACCAGGATTCTTAACGGACTGACTGAGCCACCTAGGCGCCCGTATGCTTCATTTTAGCGTAGCCAAATTGATCAGCCTAATCGATCAACCTATTCCCTCTGGTTTGTGCTTTTCATTGTGACGTTTTTAAAAATCCTTTTTCCACTGTAACGTTCTATTCACTATGTGCCTTACTGGCTAAATGCTCCCGTGTTTAACTTTGAAATCCTTGAATTCATTGGGAACCTTTTTTTTTTTTTTTGCCATGAGAAACAGGGTAAGGATCCAGTTTCTTTTCCCCAGATGATCAGTCAGTTGTCCCAACAGCAGTTATTGGAATAATGTATTCCTTCCCCAGGAAGTACACCTGGGCTGAATACGAAAACTGTACTTCAGTGGATACACTTAGTATTTTCAGTGAATATACTTCAATCTTATGCCGTATTAATTCATAAAATACTAGAGTAACATGTAAAAATCCTGGAATCCTACTTTTTGGGTATATTTTGCCTTTTAGCTTCCAACCAGCCCATCTCTTTGAATTATGTGCTATTTTCCATTTTTTATAATTTGACTCCCTTTCGTATTACATCAAAATATGGAATTGTCTTTTTCCCATCTAAGACTTAAAAAAAAAAAAAAAAGCTTGTGGAACTGCCGTTCCTTCGACTGTTATTTCTGCATCTAAGAAACAAAACAAAGGAAAATCTTGACGTTTTGGCTCCCTTTGAGAAGGAGAGCACGTAGCGGTCAGTTACCTGTTCTTCTGGGTGTCCTCAACGTTAGCGGAATGAATGACGGGCGATGGATATTCTTAGGAGCTCCGGCAAGAGCCTCGTGGGTGAAATGCTCTAATTCCGCCCTCCCCTGGAATCTGAGCTTAGGTCTAATTTGGCTTGGAAAAGGCACCAAGCCTGACACTTGCCAGCCATCTAAGAGAAAGGTCCCTAATATTTCGAGTCTCCAGAGGTACGTTTAAGACCGCCGCATCCTCAGGGATGCGTGTTATGCCAGAGAAACCTTAATGATGATTCTCCTTGGCATTGCCTTGAATATACAAGAAAGGAAACGCTTTAAAATGTGATTTGGTGTCCTGTGCCATTTTCCTGTGTAGCTCACATCTCACCGTGCTGCTGCCCCTCGTAGAGACGACACTAGGTAACAGATGTGTCTCATTTATTGTCACCCGGAGTAGGTAATAAAGGCCACACGTGACTGTGTCGTGGATCCTGCCGATGGGCACACTAATCAAAGGTACACGTTCAACGTGTCATACGCAGGAAGTGCATTTCCACTGACCAGGCTAGTCAGTGAAGAGCTGTTCCCACATGTGAGGATTTCATACAGGCAGATTTATATTACTTCCATTATAGACACCTCTCACCACCTTAAACGTTTAAAAAGAAATTGCTTTGGACACCGAGAGGTGTTTACATTAGCATTTACATACTGTTCTTCTGTACTTCTTTGCTTTACAATGCAAACCGTTTGCTTTTTTGTTAGCGTTCTCAGTGCTATGTAATCTTTCATCTATGTTTGCAGTCAGTACCAGGTGGGCTCTGAACATTACTGCAGAATCATTTTATCTGTGGAATCTGCTCCTTCCCCATTCATTTTTAACCCCATATAGGTAAACACCCCAAGTTTACTTTCTGTGGATTATGTATTTTAACATGAACATACTCTTCATACAAACTCGAGGGAATTTTTATGATCATAACGCAGGCTTTCTTGAAGAAGTC
This sequence comes from Paguma larvata, assembly GCA_030068075.1. Lineage (NCBI taxonomy): Eukaryota > Metazoa > Chordata > Mammalia > Carnivora > Viverridae > Paguma > Paguma larvata. The sequence goes on from CM057841.1 coordinate 51,509,011, forward strand.
AGGGGAGCTAGGCCCATGTGACCTGGCCACTTGAACCAGTATGCCATAGTTCCGTCCTGTGACCTTTCATTCATTTGTCCTTTGGGATAGAGGGTGGCCACTGGAGGACAGAATCTTGATGTCTTCGGAAATACTGGTCATCCCTTAATGAAAGTTGCTGCTGTCTTGTGTATGTATAATTGCTCCCGGGAAGGGTTTTCTTTGGTGATTAAAATTGTGTGTCCCATAGACCCCAGTATATGCTTTTTGTTTATGAGCTTAGAAGATGCTTCTCTTCAGGGAAGGAGGAATAAAGTCAGGAGTTATTCTAGTAGAAAAACAAAACAAACAACCAAGAAACAACCCCTCCCCCCCCAAAAAAAAAATGGTGAAATCAGGTTCTAGTTAATCCAAATGCAGCCATGGGTAGAATTTTAGGCTGATTTATATTATATTCTATTTCACCACAAGATGTCACCAGGACACCATACCAACATGGACTGTGGACCATCTCTCTGGCCAGTGGAGTTATGGTAATGACATAGCATCTGCCTCTGACCTTGGGGAGGGTGGTCTGGGAAGGAGTCCCATTCTAGGGAGCTGGAGGACGTCACAGATGCCTTGATGCTCCTTCCCGCTCCAGGGGTGCATGCCTTCCAGCCTTTGCGTGGAGAGCGAGGGCTGGGGACAGAACACAAGAAGGTCATCGCCACGTCCAAGGTGGTCTCTTGGCCCTGCAACTTTGTCTTCACTGGATGGGGAGGAGGCGTCCGTATGGGGAGGCACCAGACGTGTAGCCGTCTCCCTCCTTTCAGTTGACATTTGCTGCGTCAATAGGAATCCCATTCTCTAGGTGAAACAGGATTTCAGATGACTTAAAAATGTACATTTGAGGCCTCTTTAAAATTTGAGCCTTTTTGGCAAATGACGTTGTTTGAGAAACCTAACACTGAGATTTCATCTTGTGCATTTCAGTGTCAGCTGGCAGACCCTCCCTGGAGCACTGTGTCCCCTTCGGAGTTGTGGAGATGTTCCTCCAGGGCTGGGGACTGAGTGTTCCAGCGGTCCCCGTATCCCAACCTAAGCGTTTCGAGTCCTTTGTGGTGTTCGTGTGGGGAGTCAAATCTAATGGCACATTCCTTGGTCACCTGGTGTCTTCTCATTTTTATTATTTTGACCTTAGATTATTTGTCATCCTGAATTATTCCAGGGCTGGTTTGTGCTAAGGAGCGTGTCATTTAACTCAATACAGTAATAACAGTGCGTCCTGTTGGTGTAGCGCCGTCTATAGGATCCTTTTAACATGTGGTCATCTGTCTGCTTAAACTGTTCCTAGTGGTTGAATTTAACACCCTGGTAAGGGCAGATATTAATTCTCTCTTGCAGAAATAAAACCAGAGATCGTATTGTGAATACTCGGCAAAACGCCATAAATATTTTTTGAAGAAATAAAAAAAGCCAGGACTAGAAACTTGAATTCTTGTTTCTTAATCAAATTACTCTTCTTTTCAACTCAATTTAACATTTTCCTGTTTATATGTTTTCATTCCTTTCTTGTTTCCTGTTCCTTAAAATTTTTGTTTTTAATATTTATTTTTGAGAGAGAGAGAGGGCACAGGGAGGGGCAGGGAGAGAGGGAGACACAGAATCCAAAGCAGGCTCCAGGCTCTGAGCTGTTGGCACAGAGCCCAATGTGGGGCTCGAACCCATGGACAGCGAGATCATGACTGATCCGAAGTTGGACGTTTCACCGACTGAGTCCCCCAGGTGCCGCCTGTTCCTCTTCTTTTAAACTTGGGAAGATATCTTCACTTGTATTGTCACCATTGTATGATTTAACCTATATCTGGCCTTTGAGAAGTTAGTTCTTTTGTAAAAGTTAAAAAAAAATAATGGCATGGACTGTTCGTGACCTCGTGTGTATTTATATGATCTGGAGTAATTAGCCTGAGGAAGAAATAATTTCTGTTTCTGGAGTTCCTCTAGTTCTCGGATTCCCAGCCATACTTTTTGTTTTTGGGTTAATTAAGTGGACTGTTTCGGTGTCTGTAACTCATTTAAGCCACAAACATCCAGCCTGCGTGGAATCCCATTAGTGAAACCTTAGCAGAGTGCCCCCGTCAGTACCACTCTTGCTCCCGAGTACTAGTAGCTGATGCTTTGTTCTTTCTCCTGAGAGCACCTTCTCAGATGTTTCTTCCCTTGTTTACAGTCCAATATCTCCCGATTTATCCACTGTATGCTGCCAAGGTAGGTTTGGGGAAATACTTGAATTACAGAGTGACAAAAAGTGGGAGCGTCCGCGGTCACATCTGACACCCTGTAATGAATTTACAGAAGACTAGGTCCAGTAGTGTAGCTGTGTCCGTGGTGTCTTGGATGGAAATGAGCACAGACATAGTGTACGGGTGCACACAGACAGGTATATTCTTTGCCCAGGCTTTGTTTGTGACAGGTAGGAGTTTTAAGCACAGGAAATTATGAAAAAATTATCCAAAATTGCATTTGAATAATACTGATGAATGTGTTTGCCTGGTAACATACCACTTTGACGGCTTCTTGAGTGGTTCATGAAACTTCGCAGTGAGAATTTTGTCAGCTGCTGAGTACCTGTTTTCAAAGCCGTGGATGATTTGCAAAAAAATTTCAAACGGGAAATTTGTTTTTTCCAGCTAGGAAGCATGGTCTCAGATCTGCTTCTGAGGTTTGCCGTGAAAGGGAATGTAAACTCTCCTTAAGCAGGAGAAGACGCTCAGGGAAATAAATCAGCGAAGGGCATAGGCTAGGGCTGAGGCGGGATGGGTCAGGATATGTGTCCCCAAACCGAGGATTAGATATTTTCCACTCACTTTGGTTATCCATGCCACTCCTTATCTCCTTAGTGCAGAAAACGGAGAGTTAGTTCAGTATTCTTAAGACCTCCCGTGATTGCATTTAGTCGATGGGTTTAACAGGTATCATTATCTCTTACCGAAGCCGAGACCATGGTGCACAGGCCTGTCGGTGTGACTCATCACTGGTGTGTCTGGGTGTTATTAGAAGCGCTTAGAGAGCAGGCAGACAAGAACATGAGCTGACAACATCGATGATTCTGGCAGCTTGACATTACCGAAATACTCCCTTTGTTTGGTTTTCCTTCAGACTTAGATTTTGTTGTTGTTGTTTGTTTGTTTTTTTCTGGGTTTTTGTTTGTGTTTTTTAGTTGTTTTTTAAGAGCATGGATGGGGAGAGGGGTTTCCTCCTGCAGCTTGCCTTGCGTATCAGATTCTTTCAAAGCCTTTTTGCAAAACTCTCTCATGCATTTTGCTCACTGGTCGAGCAAGAGTTACACGAGACGCTGCTTAGGCCCTTTCACTGTGTCTATAAAGAAAATGTATATTACTATGCGTTGCACATTTGCCACTTAGAATTTCTGAATACAAATTAATCAACTTGCAGCTGTGAATAACAATAAAACACAAGATGATGTACCTGCGGAAATGAGGGCATTTGAAACCCATTCTCAGGGGGCCGGCAGAATAGCCAGCCAGAGCGCTGCTACCTGTGTTCCATAATTGCGCGGCTTTGCCTTTCCTCACTTAATCCGTTTAATAAACTCCCCGGCAGAATCTAAATGCCTAAATTTAGTTTCTTTTTGTCTTTATGGTGTTTATCATTGTTAACGCGGCATCAGAGTAGCTCAACTTGCGCATCATGATAAATTCATAACCCAGGAGAAGGCAGAAAACATAATTATTATCAATTGCCTCTCTCCCGGAATTGCCATTGGCTGAATGGAGCAACATACGAACCAAAGGAGTAGCTGATTCAGAGAAATGCGGGCCTGGAGTTGGACCTTGTCTTGATGGCATTGCCTTTGTTTAGAAGTCCTTCCCATTGGACTTGTCCTCAAGTTTGCCCGTACAGTAAATTCTGCAAGGCATGTCAATATTTTAAGAGGCCTAAACTTTTTTTTTCTCCTACACAATATGGAATCCAATTTATTTATTCATTCAATAAGTGTTAATTGAGTGCCTGCTAGGCGTTAGGACATACCTGAGAATAACGTTAAGTCTTTGTTACCTTCCATCAGAGGATATAAAACTTACACAGTATGTAATCTATCAGATGATAGTGAAAATAAGTAGACTTTTTTTTTTTAAAGGAATGCAGTATTTCACCGACAGCCTCAAAAATGACTCTCCCAAAAATCACTAGGAAAACTTACCCATTGAAGAATTTTAGCTCTTCACTAGAGAGAAATAGCACCAGGGTGGCTGCAGTCTGAATCGAATGGGATTTTCTGTTCGTTCATTTCTAGCGGTAAGGATGAGACTCTCTAAGGAGTATCAGTGGGGTCTCATTCACCGGAAGCTGATAAATACATGTGACATGGTGACTTTGCTCGCATCCCTGGAGTGGTTGCAACTGGTCAGACACTCCCTTCCCAACAGCCTTGAGCTTGTTGGGGCCAGCCTCAGATAGGGGTTCACAAGGAGGGATTTGCAGTGAATTTGAAGTGAATCTGGATGGAGAAGGATTTCATGAAAGGGACGCTCACCGTTCCTACATCCTACATTGTAGGAACTCCCATTCCTACACATTTGGGGCCGTGATAAAGAAAACCATCTTTTGAAATCTGAGAAACCTGAAGGTTCTCTTCAAGGGGCTGATTATTTTATTTTAATCATGGTTTTTTTTTTTTGAATGTTTTTAAAATTTATTTTTGAGAGAGATTGAGAGCAGAGGAGGAGGAGAGAGATAGGGAAACAGAATCTAAAGCAGGCTCCAGGCTCTGAACTGTCAGCACAGAGTCTGATGGGGAGCTTGAACCCATGAACTGTGAGATCATGCCCTGAATCCAAGTCGGCTGCTTAACCACCTGACCCATCTAGGCACCCCTCCTAATTTTTTTTTTAATTGAAATGAAAAAAAATTTTTAATTTGAATGTACTATTTCCTGTGAAAGGCTCTTTTCAAGATTGAGCGAGATCTATAAAAATCCTTCAAAAAATAGGAACTGTTCTCAGGTGGGATTCTCACTGCCCGTCATGTATCCAGAGATCCAAAAGGAATGAGTGTCTGTGTCTGTTTGTTTCTGAGGGACCTGCCCTCATTAAATGCTACTGTTGTGTGGAGGTTTGTGGAAGGAAGGTCAAGGAAGAAAATACTCATTAATTTTGGCTGAAAGTGGTCACACTTGAGCTGACACCAGTTCATCACGTGAGTTATGTTTTCTCGTCTTTCCACGTGTCTGAAATGTTCTGCAGACGTTGCTAATGGCCACCAAGCTTAGCTGACATTTCATTGTTGTACAGATTTACTCAGCTCTGTTCAAGATACATCTTCCCCTATCACAACGGCCGGACGGAGGATAGTTTTAATATGTTGTGGTGGCCTGTGTCAGACAACGTGTGGCCTCTGCGCGAATGGATTCCATGACAAATGCCCCATTGGAACTTAACCAAAAATTTGAAACCTCTTCCTCAAACGGTTCAGTTTGCACTCCAGGATATACCTCAGTCTTGCCAAATTGTGCCGACGGTTTCCTCTCCTTGGGCTCTGTGCTGATGGACTTTGCTGGGAAAAGGCATCGCCAGTGCTGGGCCCTGGAGGCGTCTAAGTCATGGCAGCTCCTCCCGGTCTTCCCTGGCTGCCGAGTGTCCTAACATTCTAACCCTGCAAATGCAGGACCAGCTTGGGAAGTACATTACAGGAACTTACCTGATTTTAGTCCTGAGCATGGCATTGTTTCATGCTCATTTCTTTTTTTTATATCTCGATTTTATAATGATTTCACCATACACATAGTTATAATGATTTTACCATACACATAGCTGTTCCTTGGCTTTTTTTAGAAAAAAAAATTTATTTTCTTTTTTTTTTTTGCTTTGTGAATGCTAATACACATCCTTTCTAAATTTAAAGTATAATGTTCACAATGCCCTAATCCCCGAATTTTCTGGTTCTGGTTATTATGTTTTTATGAGCATTAATTTTGATAGAGGCCCTTTGAAATCAATTGCTCCCTGTAATTACAAATCTGCTTTATGGTATTTGCGATCTGTCACGTGAATATACTTGAGGATCACGAGAAGTTCACGTGTGCAGGGTGGTGCCCCAAGCCTTTCACCAAGGCGCTGGCTCAAGCAGCCGTGTCTTTGTACATCTTCGCAGGACTTACACATTCTCCAATAGCCAGACTCCCGTTGCCTCGTGCCCTTTATGTTTGGAAAGCCTTGAGAAAAAGCAGTCAGTGTAACGTCAGGATTTCGGGCTGTCCTGGACTTGGTCAGGTGTTTTGATTTGAAGATCTAGGAAGCCATCACCTCGAAAGGCTGATAATTTTCCCAAGTCAGAAGTCACTCTGATTTTTATTACGCATTGACCATAATTCACTCAGATTGATTTGGGAGAGGGGAATCTCCCATGAGTCTGTATTTTATTTTTTTTAAACTTTTTTTTTTTTTAGCGTTTTTATTTTTTTTATTTTTTATTTTTGAGAGACATAGAGACAGAGCGTGAGCAAGGGAAGGGCAGAGAGAGAGAGAGGGAGATACAGAATCTGGAGCAGGCTCCAGGTTCTGAGCCATCAGCACAGAGCCCGATGCAGGGCTCGAACCCACAGACTGTCAGATCATGACCTGAGCCGAAGTTGCCCGCTAAATCGACTGAGCCACCCAGGCACCCCGAGTCTGTGTTTTAAAAATAGAAGCAAAATGAGAAAAAGCCATTAGTGTCATCATCTAAGGGATTCGAAAATCGAATTTAACTTCAAAAAATTTTGATTAAGTTGATAGAGCAGGATCTTGGATATAGATTTTCCTTTTCTTTTTTTTAACTGGGGCATTGGGATAGAAACCAAACTTCAAACTTCCTGCTGGGTGGTCTTGACAACTCACAAATAACCATGGGTCCTTCTGTCAAGAGTAGGGGGAGAGGAAAAGAATCCTACTCTTACCTGCTGGCTTTAAAATGAGACAAAGTACTCACACAGATGCACGCATGTAACACTGCTGATGACGATAATGGAGGAAAATGCCACGAATAATTCGGAATTTATTTTACATTACTATGAAATAATTATCGTTGTTCTTGGTGGGGTAAAGACCGTGTCACACCTCCTTTCTTCATAGACCTCAGTACTTTAGAATGTGTCCGTGTTTCTCAGTCACGATTTGTGTTTTTTTTTTTTTTAATGTTTATTTATTTTTGAAACAGAGAGAGAGCATGAGTGGGAGAGGGGCAGTGAGAGAGGGAGACACAGAATCTGAAGCAGGTTCCAGGCTCTGAGCTGTCAGCACAGAGCCCGACACGGGGCTCAAACTCACAGACCGCGAGATCATGACCTGAGCTGAAGTCGGACGCTCCACCGACTGAGCCACCCAGGCGCCCCACAATTTGTATTCTTTCATTTGTTCTGCGTTCTGTTTTTGGAGAGGATGCGTCAGTACGTTGAACTTCTGGTACAGTGGGACGAGCCTTCCGTGGCCTGCGCTTCTGACCCCTTGGTGGCCTGGAGAGGAGGAAGTACATGACAGATGTTCCTGGTTAAGGATCAAGAGAGCACTGCCTTCCTCTAGAGGAGGAGATGCCTCAGGCCACGGCCCAGGTGCAACGGGGGCCCTTGACTTTGACTCCAGTGCTCCACTGTGAGGGCGGCCCAGCTCATCTTGCAGTCTCGGCCTCCCCCCTTGTGCCTTCTTGCTCCTGCCTCCTCCTCTGGGCCACCTCCTTCAGACCCTTCAAAGGGACGGGATCTGACTGGTGTGGGTAGTCACATTGTGCCTTGTGGACCAAGCGCTCCAGCCAGGCCACCTCGGGGCTGGGCTGCTCCCACATCACGGGTGCACCCATTGTACCGACAGCACGCTCATCGTGATCGAGACAGATAGCTCCAGGAGCCACCCATCTCTGAGGACATGCATCCTCATTAGAGCCTGTGAGTGGAGGTGTTGCTCCCAGCAGAGGGCTGTGAGGTTGGTTCCTGCAGGAAACTAGAACATGGCCTTTATCTCTGAAGGGCTGGAGAGCAAATATTTTCGGCTTTGCAGGCTGTACAGTCTGTGTCCCAGTTAGAGTTGGCCCTAAACTGCATGGGTTTGAGCTTTGTGCGTCTACTATCCATTGATTTTTTTATGGTACAATACTGTAAATGTATTATCCCTTCCTTATTGGTTTCCTTTCCTTCCCTTTCCTTCTCTTTTCAGTATTTTATTCTTGAGAGAGAGACAGTATGAGCAGGGGAGGGGCAGAGAAAGAGGGAGACACAGAATCTGAAGCAGGCTCTAAGCTGTCAGCACAGAACCTGACTTGGGGCTCAAACTCACAAACTGGTGAGATCATGACCTGAGCCAAAGTTAGATGCTTCACCCACCAAGCCACCCAGGTTCCCCATTATGGCTGTCTTAGTAACATTTTTTTTAGGTCACTTTATTGTAAGAATTCAATATATAATATATATTATATATAACATATATAATTTGTATAATGTACAAAATATATGCTAATCAAATATTTGTTATTGGTGATGCTTCTGGTTAACAGTAGGCTTTTAGTAGTTAAGTTTTGGGGTGTCACAAGTTGGAGATGGATTTTCAACTGTGGAGGGACGGCACCCCTAACCTCGGCTTTGTTCAAGGGTCAGCCATACTCATTTGCTGTTGGAACATGAGAGTAGCCACAGACAGTATGTAAATGAAGGCCTTTGTTCCAGTAAAACTTTATTTACAGGAACAGACAGTGGGCCCGACCTGGCCCGGGGACCATGGTCGTTTCCTAGACTCTAGTGTACAGAGCACAGGGTTTGAGCCTCAGATCTGACTCTTCTTGCTAACTTGGGACTTGGGCCAGTTAATTGAAGTCCTATGCCTCAGTTTTCTCTTCTGTATAGTGGGGATAAAATAACTTTTTAGCATGGTTATTAAAAACGATGAAATAGTGTGCACAGTAAGCTCAGAGTAAGATCTCCACCAATACTGTCCTCATTCAGGACCTCCTCCTGCACACATCCAATGGAAGGTGGGAGATGGTTCTGGATCTGAGGCATTTGGAGAATAAATAGGTGTTCTTGTGAAGCTTTTGATCTTTCAGGTTGTGAGCTGGCCTGGATTTTTTTGGCAGGCACGTTCAGAGCTTTAAAGGTCATGTTGTGTTTTTTTCCTTTCCATGTTGGGAACATCTTCTGCATTGCCATTTTAAACACGGGATTTGCCTTGAAGTGATTTACTCACGTGTTTTTTTTGAGGCTGGGCTACACGTTTTATTTATTTATTTTTAAAATTTTATTTTAGAGAGAGGGAGAGAGCACGAGCGGGGCAGAGCGGTAGAGGGAGAGAGAATCTTAAGCAGGCTCCACGCTCAGCATGGAGCCTGATGTGGGGCTTCATCCCACGACCCTGGGGTCATGACCTGAGCCGAAATCAAGAGGTCGGACGCTCAACTCACAGAGCCACTTAGGTGCCCCTGGACTGCACGTTTTAATTCAGGTTTGTCTAATCTATTACTGCATATTCTTGGCCCAAGCAGTTAGGACAGTAGTATACCTTGAAACCAATATATCAAGAATTTATGTCCGTATTTAATAATTAGCATGCACTTGGGGCGCCTGGATGGTGAAGTCTGCGTTAAGTGTCCAACTTTGGCTCTGGTCCTGATCTCATGATTCTTGGGTTCGAGCCCCATGTCAGGCTCTGTGCTGACAGCTCAGAGCCTGGAGCCTGCTTCAGATTCTGTGTCTCCCTCTTTGTTTCCCCACCATTTATGCTCTCTCTCTCAAAGTAAACAAACTTAAAAATTTTTAAATGATTAGCATGTGTTCAGCATCACAATGGGCATCAAAAGGGGTCTGGAGTCTGGAATGGATGGCCTGTCCCCTAATGGTGATACTTGATTAGTAAGCTCATGACAAGCCTTCAGAGGCTGCTTGGATGGTTTGAAGTCTTGCTGGTTTACATTCTCTGGGCATTTTGTAATTATGACTCAGGTTAACGATGGCATCCATTGAACCTGATGTAAATAAGTTTATGGCCTACCTGCTGTACCATGATCCCAAAAGAGCAAAAACTTTGCATTTGGCTTTTTATATAAATTATTAAAAAGGAGTGTTTGTTTTAGGAAAATAATTTTGCCAAGTTACCATATCATATTTGGTGTTTGGGTTTTTAAAATTAAGTAGGAAGCAGGTTTTTTCCCAGGTGACTTGTAAGTCAAAGGTGAGGATGTCTTGTTTTGGGAGCTGTGAGGCTTGCATTGCTGTGATCTGGCCAAAGGCATTCCCTTGGTCCCTTTGTGGGGGACGGTCACGGTGGGTCTCACTCTAGACCGTGCTTGACCGGGAGTGACCTCGAGCAGGGGTCCCAAACAGCTGCCTGTCCTTGTGCCAAACACAGCCCGCACCTGTTTGGGTATGGCCTGTAAGCTAAGAAGAGTTTTTACTCTCTATCACTTAGTTTTAAATAATGAAAACAATCAATAGAACAATGAAATAATATTCATGTTTCATGACACATAAACATTATATGGAATTCCTATTTCAGTGTCCATAGATAAAATTTTAAATTTCATCAGTAAAATTATGTGGAGATTTTTCTTCTCCCTTTTTCTATAAATACGTCCATACTACCCTTGGTTTTGCCTCTTGGGCCACAAAGCCTAAAATATGTACTGTCTGGCCCTTTACAAAAAAAAAAAAAAAAATGATACCTCCTGATATAAAGCAGTGATCTTTGAGTCTGTCTTGTTGTTTTCAAAATCTTTCATGAAACGAAACCCTTTGGAAAAGCCCGCTTTACCAAATAGGTACAAGATAGAGCTGTTTGGAGCAGGGTGGGGTTCTGAGCTTTGCTGGGTGCCAAACTCACACCACACCTTACCTCTTGGGGATTAAGCTGCCTTCATTAAGAAAGTGCTTTGGGGCGGGGCGCCTGGGTGGTTTAGTCCCTTAAGTGTCCAACTTTGGCTCAGGTCATGATCTTACGGGTGTGTGGGTTTGCGCTCTACATTGGGCTCTCTGCTGTCAGCACAGAGCCCCGTTTGTATCCTCTCTCCCCTCCCCCAACCTCCCTGCTCTCTTTCTCTCAAACATAAATAAACATTGAAAAAGTTTAAAAAAAAAAAAGGCTTGTATTCAGGCTTTTAAATACCCATTTGCAGGCCCCTTTATGCTATTCTAAAATCCACAAAGCTCTGAAAAACATACCATATATATATACACATAATATATATATATATATATATATTTTGTATGTTTACAGAAAACTTTTGGTGATAAAACCTGACATGAGCTGCTTACGTGTCCCTATTTTTCCACTCGACTATGGATAATCTTATTTTCACTGCAGCAATAGAAAAGTGTTTGTTACAGGACGTTACCCTAAACCCCGCTGGGGGTGTTTCATGATACACAGTCCATGCATCCATTGAGCTTTATCCCATGGACGGATTCTGAATTATGGAAGCACACCACAGGGGGTGGCCCTCTGCTGCGCTCTGCCCACTGGACGCTACGATGGCCTCTCCGAACTGGCCACACCTACCCTGTGGATTCCTAGTGGCCACGCGTGCCACTTGACTATATGTATGTAGATAGTCGAGTTGGCCAACATACAGTGTACACAGTGTGCTCCGGGTTTTGCAGGTAGATTCCCATGATTCATCACTTACATACCATACCTAGCGCTCATCCCAACAAGTGCCCTCCTCAGTGCCCACCACCCGTTTTTCCCCTGTGTCCTGCCCCTGCCCCCCAGCAACCCTCAGTTTGTTCTTTGTATTTAAGAGCCTCTTATGGTTTGCCTCCCTCTGTGTAACTATTTTCTCCTTCCTTTCCTCCATGGTCTTCCACGAATGTGTATCTCAGAGGTCCAGGGGCGGGTGTGCAGTGCTCACATCTGACGCAGATGTTGGCTCATCTGGCCGCGTGTCCCCACGGCCTCCTCCAGCCCTGGCCTAGCACGACTGTAGTGTGCTGTGCCGTCTCAGTGTGCTGAGCCATGGTGTGACCCTCCGTGGATGCTGGCGGAGGCCGGGGACAGGGTGGTGGGGTTTCTGTCCTCCTGAGGAGTGAAGAGCCCCGTTCAGGCCAAGACTGATGGAGGATTGAGCCCACGGATAAAGAATTTGTTTTTATGCTTCTGGGGCCCTTGCGCCAGAGCGTCCTGAAGGCCTCACTCCCCAGACCCTGAGACCTACCTGCGTCCCTCTGCCCTTTCTATATCCTGCTTAAAACTTCGGAATTTGACTCTTCTTGTTTTTGGAGCGCCCTTCCCTTTTCCCCTCAAGACTTACCACAGAACGGGACAAGGCATCCACTTGTCCACGTTCTCAAAGTCCGTGATGACAGGGCTGCCCTCTGGTTCTCAGCCGGGTGGGGAGAAAGCAGGAAGGCAAGCCTACTGGGGGCAGGGCCCGAGTTCTAGTGTAGAGGGGTGAGTCGTGTCCCCAGAACCTCAGAACGTGGCCTTATTGGGAAATAGGGTCTTTGCAGGTGTAATTAGGGCTCTCAGGATGAAACGATCCTGGATGTAAGGACTGTTGTCCTTGTAAAAAGAGAACGGGACACAGGGGTAGAGGAGAGGCATGTGATGATGGCGGCAGAGGCCCCAGGGAGGTGTCTACAAGCCACGGGACACCAAGGATCACCAGTAACCACCCGTGGGTGTGGGAGAGGCATGGTGCGGGTCCCCCAGAGCCTCCAGGAGGAACCAGCCCTCGCACACGGTGGTTTCAGACTTGTGGCCTCCGGAACTGGGAGAGAGTAGACGTCTCTTGTTTTAAGCCACCCCGTTTGTCATGGTCTGTCACGGCAGCCCCAGGAAACTAAGACCCCTCACTTTCCCCACGGAAGTTCATGAGCTCTGCTCTCATCCCCGAGCAGAGATCTCAAGACCTTCCCTTGTTAACTGAGCCCCTACGAGGGCCAGGCTGGCCTGGGCCTTGTGGGTACAAGATCTGTAAAACGGTGCCCTCAAGCTCTCGATTCCATTAGAGGGTCAGTAGAGTTCTAATGAGCCCATGTGGCCACTCTCCAGCACTGGCCCAAACAGCCGGGGGTCAGGGAGACACTCAGAATGGATTAGGGTCAGGCCACGGGCCCCTTCGTCTCAAGCTGGCAAGTTGACTTCAGGGATCTGTTGAGCCAAGCGACACCGTCCCAATGAGTATGTTCTGGACCAGGTTAGCTGCCCCTGCGTGCCACCCCGGCCTCACGGCCCACGCTCACTGCATTCCCCCAACACCAGCCTTTCAGGGGGCCAGCAGCGTCTCCGGTGCACTGATGAGGACACTGTGGCCCATAGACATGACAGTGAGGAGAACGGTGCTGTCTACCTGCCTGTTTAAGTGAGACGAGGTGGGCTTTACGGGCTAAGCACTTGGCACTGTTTCCGGCACCTGGGAAGCGTTCAGTGGATGTCAGTTGCTAATCCTGTTGTGGTTGTGTCTTCTTCGTTCCCCTTCTCTGCCCCCTCCTTTTCCTTCCCCAGTATTGTCGTCCATTATCCCCAGGGCCCATGCGCCTCTTGCTTGTCCCCATCCTGATCATCATTGCTGTTATTGTTGAGGATTATTACATCCTTGTTCAGACTCACCCGCTAGTTTTTTTAATTAAGTTTACTTACTTTGGGTGGTGGGGGGAGGGGCAGAGAGAGACGAGAGAGAGAGAGAGAGAATCTGAGGCAGATTCCTCACTGTCAGCGCAGAAGCCCAAGTGGGGCTCGAACCCTCGAACCATGAGATTGTGACCCGGGTTGGACACTTAACTGCCCGAGCACCCAGGCGCCCCTGCCCACGTCTTTGAAGGCACAGCCTGTCGTGCTTGCCTTTGGATCCGTTAGATAGGCTGCCTCGAGCCATTTTCTCCGGCAGTGTCCCCGAGACCCTTTCCCTCCTAGGGCTGTCTGAGGCAGACCGATGCCCCCAACAAACCAAAAGCAAATGTTTTGGGTGAATTCCCCATAGCCACCCTGGATTCGGGGCTGAGAAATGGAGTTCCTGTCATTGTCGACTGAAAAAGACAGCCCTCCTTAATAGAGTTTTGGTGCAAGAGCTGTTAGCCTCCCTGCCCCACAGACGTGAAGGATTATAGCGTTGGCCTCACATGGTCTTGGTAACTCTGCCTGCTTCTGCCTCGGCTAGAAATAATTCAGATTTCACTCTCCATTTTCCTTAATGGGCCAAACAGCCACTTTGTAATACCTGTGTTTTATGAGACATAATTCTGGATATTGTTTCTGCGGCGTTTTGAAAAGACAGACCTGAGCGAGCCGGCCGTTTAACTTAAGCAATTTTAAAGTTATTCGTAAAATGATACGCTGTCGTTTTTTGACCCAGTTACTTTATAAAGCTACATTCTTTGGCAAGCATTAACACAACTTCTCCGTGTGTGGGCTAAATAAATATTCGGGCAACACTGATTGAGCGCTGCCTTGGGTAAATAATTCTCTTTCCACACATTTCCTAGTTTATAATGAGGAGGTTTCTTCGTGGTCTGACCGAATGTAGCATTCCATTGAAAACGAGACATAAATCCTTGGGCGAGGGAGACGTGGACCCAGGGTTCGAGGGCGTTCGTTAAAGAGTGGAGGTGGCCACGGGGACATCCCGTGCCCCTCCCCCACCCCGCCATCTTCCTCGACTCTTCTCTGAACGGCGGGCCCCCTGGGAGTGGGGAGACAGGAGGCAGCAGGAAGCAGAAACACGTTCTCGGGATGAGTAAGGCGGTCGAACTCCTGCATGCGCTCTCCCCAGCCTCAACGCCCCCCACCTCGCAGCCCTCCCTTCGAAAGTGCGACCACGTGAGGCTCTACCGCACTGTGAATTGGGGGAGCCCTCGTTCCTGACCCCACCTATGGTGTTTGACTCCCTATGCTGATGGCTCCTCAGAAAGCACCTTGTTTTGGCCGAGCAAGGGGTGGAAGGTCTCCAACGAGACTTGAGACACCTCTTGCCCTGGCCGTTGGTTCCTGGCTCTCCTGCTTTCCGCCCGGGTGGCGGTGGGCGGGTACCCACACCTCGGGATAGATCATAGGAGCGTCCTCGCTGTGGGGACCGAACGAAATAATCCTCGAAGGTTATAGGAGGAAGTGCCTGGAAGTGCTGGCATGTGAGGGGCCAGTTATTATTAGGGGTCACAGATGGTGACAAATTGCCATTTATGACACATGCCATGTATCGCTTTGTTTAAACCTCCTTACAGGCGATTATTACTCCTGTCGAAGAGGAGGAAATTGGGAGTCGGGGGGCGGGCAGGGCAGCATGTCTGAGTCCACCTAGCCACACAGCCCCGCCTCGAGTTAGGGACCATGCTGCACTCTCCCCCTGGTCCTCCCGGTCCCCTTTCCAGGAAGGTCATCTGTGTCCATCAGTGGATCCACTGTTCCGGGCCCATCAGTAGGTCCACCGTGGCTGGGCAGGGTGACGGGTGGTGATCCAAGTCAGCAGGGAATCCTGGAAGAATCCGTGATGGGCTTGACCCTGGCGTGCGGGTTCAGAGCAGGGCAGACACCCCTGGGGGCCAACGTGCAGTGAGGCAGGTGCTCCCCCAAACACACAGGCTTTGTGCCATCCACTCTCAGCGGAGCGGAAAGAAGGGTTTCCTTCTGCGGTGCCTGGGTGGCTCAGCGGGTTAAGTGTCCACCTTCAGCTCAGGTCATGACCTTGTGTGACCTTGTGGTTTGTGAGTTCACGCCTCAAGTCAGGCTCTGCAGGAGCCTGCTGGGGATTCTCTCTGCCCCTTTCCCACTTTCTCTTTCTAAGTAAATAAACAAAAAGAAACAGAGTGGTTTCTTCCTCTCGGAGTTTCACTTTTCTTAAAATTAAGGATTTCCCGTATGAAATGTGAACATGCTCATTAAAAACACGGAAGCTACAGAAACGTCGAAGAGAGAGGGAGAAAGAAAAATCACCCAGTACAGTCCCCGTTAGCATTTTGGTACGTCTTCTCCGGCACTTTAAGATGCCCATGTGGTTCTGTGTTTATTTTGTGTCGTTGTAATTATTCTGTATTTATTTTGTGTTGTTGTTGCCTGATGGCTGTCCCTACAAATTAATTCTAATTCTGCTACCTCAATCCAAATACAAATCCAGAGATGTTGTGGGTTTTTTTTGCATAATAATAGATACATTATATACATAGTGCTATGTAGGTACCTCTTCCTTCGCTTGAGATTTCAGTCCTTCCTGTTTTTCTAGACTGTTCTAAGCAGCCCTTTGAAAGGTTGT
This sequence comes from Paguma larvata, assembly GCA_030068075.1. Taxonomy (NCBI): domain Eukaryota; kingdom Metazoa; phylum Chordata; class Mammalia; order Carnivora; family Viverridae; genus Paguma; species Paguma larvata. The sequence goes on from CM057841.1 coordinate 51,525,190, forward strand.
GTGACAGTAAACCACGTAGATGAACTGTGATTTTGACTCCATCGTTCTCCTGCTAAGTAGAGTTTTAGGTTGTTACTGACTCTTGCCAGTCCAAAGAAATGGAATTTCCAGGCCAAAGGTGGGAACACAGAGAACTCCCCGCTACATATTGGGCAGAAACCCACCACCTAATTGAGAATGTACTTGGGCTTGCCTGGAGAGCCCGGGGTGAGCACGGGAGTACGCAGGTTTCTGCCTAAGGACTTAGGCTAGGTGGGCTCAATGACCAGCTTGTTTTATCGTAAAAGTCGAGTGGATTTTATGCTTCATTTACGTGTGCAGCTTCCTACGCAAGCGGGAACTGGGTGGGTATTTGTCACCCCATAGAATGCCAGGGCATGGAACTGGTCCCGAGGCTTCTGAAAAGGAGTTCCAAATTTGGATTCCTCTGAAGTGACTTCTCGTGGTGCAGTGCGGACAATAGCCTGCTTCTACAATGGCTGAGCCTCAAGTGCCAGGGGGCGGGAGATGCTCCCAAGTCATAATTAACCTTCTTCAGAATAAGAAGGGAGAAAGGCTGCTGAAAGGAGAACAAGAATGCGAAATGCTAACTCTCTTGAAACCCCTGCTCTTCTCCATTCCTGGCTAAGAACCGTTCGGGAGGGGAGGACGGCATGTTGCGGACGGATCGTTCTCCCAGGATGGAACGAGTCTACGCTTTTCACACAAGTCCTACAAATCTGCCCTTCCTTTTTTTTTTTTTTTTTGGCACGCGACCTCGCCCATCCCCCTCTGTATCACGGCTCATCCGTACATTCTTGGTAAGACTCCCGTCGAAGACTGGATTTTCGTTCTTTCGTTCGGAGACATGGTGTTTGTTCAGTAAGTTTATAGAACAGTTTGTTATTACATGGAATTAATGAAAACGCAGTTAAATCATGTACCCTCAAACCAAGCAGCTGCATATGGAAAAAGTCTTCCGTGACCCAGCGGTCACCATCCTCACTGCCCTCACACATACACTAACATTCCAAAGAGCTGCTACTTTTTTTCGTCCCCCTTTGTATAACAGTACCCTGCTTTGGAAAGTACTCGTTCTGCTAATTTATTCTTTAAACAGGAGCAGGAAAAAGTATTGGTCCCCTCCCTCATAAAACAGTTAACGGGAAGCCTGAGGCATCTATTCGTGCCGGTTTTTTTGGCTGATGCTTGGAATGGCTCCATCAATCACGGCTCTTCATGTAGCGCTGGTTTTTATGTCAGTTAAACCATCTTCCATCAAGTTGGCGGAGCGGAGTCAGGGGAGAAGATGAATAGGGGAAGCCCCTTCTGTGGTGTGGAAAGGGCTTTGCTTTTAAATGCCCATGTTGATTTCTTAATATTTTCAGCTTCCTCTTCCTAAGCTGGTTCCCCTCTGAGCGTCGCTCAGGAGTCTGTTCTTTTAACCTTGTCCAGCGGGCGCTGGAGGCGGGGAGGTGGGGCTGCTGGGGGCCAGTAGGGAAGTGCCGGCGATGGATCTGCTGCTGAGGGGGATTCCTGATCTGTCCTGGGCTCTCGACAAAGGGAAATAAATCCTGGGACCCCAGGAGTGATCCTTGTAGCCAGGGGACTGCGAAATGTCACACTCCCAGTCAGCCCGTGGCGGCGTCCATCTGTGCCGTCGGAGTCTCGCGTGGGGACGTGTAGTTACTTCACACAAGACAGCATGGCCCAGTGTTTCTTGAAAGATGTATTTTGTATATCTCCGTGTCAGTGTACATGTTTTCTGCCCAGAACTCACCAGGTCTGCTGCCCTTCCCCAGACCTCTTTAATTAGGTTCAGTCCTGCAGAGAGTATTCCTTGAGTGAGTGCTGTGGGCAAAGCCGTGGGTGCCAGCTCCGGAGGTGGGGTGGCGATGGATGAGGGCCCTCCTCCCCCGCACTGGCAGGAGGAGTAAGTTTTCTCTGGCCTTGTTGAGAAATGCTGACCGCGTGGTGATAAAAAGCGTTTGTACTTTGGCTACTTTTATTTACTGCTTTGAAATTCGCTCTGGACAGTCTCTCTGTTGATCGCTTGCATCCCGAGTGCACCCATCTCCCCATTGGCCACCACCCTCTGTTTCTGCTAGGGGTGCAAAAGGTGCCACTAGAGACCCTGGGATTGGTGGTGAGGGTGGAACGGAAGAGGTGAGGCATGAATGCGGAGGGTGATGCTGCCAGTTGGCCCAGGTTCGTGCTGCAATCCCTTCTTTTAGGTCTGTGCAGTTCCTCGTTCCGTGTGGCCCTCTGCGGGGGCTCCTGTGAACCCCCTGGTTAAAACCGTGCCTCTTCAGGAGCGCCTGGTTGACTCAGTTGGTTAAGTGACCGACTTCGGCTCAGGTCATGATCTCACTGTCTATGAGTTTGGGCCCCGCCTCGGGCTCTGTGCTGACGGCTTGGAGCCTGGAGCCTGCTTCAGATTCTGTGTCTCCCTTTCTCTCTGCCCTTCCCCTGCTCATGCTCTGTCTCTGTCTCTCGAAAATAAATAAATGTTAAAAAAAATGTTTTTAAAACCGTGCCTCTTCAGCCCTGCCTCCGGGCTGTGGGTCAGTTCCTGGATCACCTCCCTGTTTCAGAGATGCTCCTTGGTCCTCACGGTACCCACCTGGGTTCTTACTGTTGCCGCACCTCCTGCACACTCCAGGGATGTCAGACCGAAGAGGTTTCTGTGTAAACTCAGGTGAACCAAAGTGATCATTTTAACGACACTTGGGACTTGATTGTTGGTATTTCTAGGGCCCCTTTCTTCCCAAGGATTGCACACTGCAAACCAGCTTGCAGCTTTGGAAAGGCGAACATTTCACAAACACTTTACAGCAGGGCCAGGATGGCTGTGGGTGGGGGTTGGGAGCCTGGAAGTGGAGGGGAGGGAGGGAAGAGGGCACCAGAAGGGGAAAATGGGAGGGAGGGGCGAGTGAGATAAGCAAAAGGAATTCAGAAAGTAATAAAGTCCTACAGTAATCAGAGGGCCGAGGCCAGGTCCCCGGGGAGCGGCTGTACACAGAGTGATTCAAACCCACTCCAGACCCGTGTTCCGAATCATTACCTTCACCTGGAGAAGCGGACCCGGCCTGGGGCCAACCACCCGCACTCCCTGGCTCTCTGACCTTGGCAATTTACTGCCCCTCTCTCTCCAAGATCAGTTTTCCTCATTTGTAAAACAGCAGTAATCTCCAACTCACGGGGCCACGAGGGGATTAAATGAGAAATCACACTCCGAGCGTTGAACACACCGTCTGTCTGGCACGTTAGGGAGAGTTCCGGAAATGCCAGCGTCATGGCTAAGAGCTTGGTTCTGGGGCTCGATGGCCCGGGTTTGATTCCCAACACTGCTCTTGTCTACCCGTGTTCCTCTGGGCACGTGGCTTCGTTTCTTTGTGCGTTCCGTGCCACCCGCCCCATGCGGTACAGGGATAATCACAGACACTGTCCGGGCAAGGTCGAGTGAGTCGGTCCGTATACAAGTGCCCAACAGACACAAGTTGTTGGCGTTGGAAGGGTTGCTTCCTGGGTGTCAGTGCCGCGCCAGGCTGTGTGGCGCAGCCAGAATGATCAATGGAGGCAGCCAAGCACGGACGTTTGGCGTAACTTTGCCCAAAGTCCGTCAACCCTGGGTCCTGCCGTCGGGTGTGGTTGTGCCGGGTGTTTGAAGGAGGAGGAGGAAGCCCAGGTTCCATCCAAGGTCGTGTTTCACGGTGTTTCATCACAGTGTGTGCCTTGGTCCTGGTTCGTAGCAGGTGGTTCTGTAACCACATGTGCGAGTTCATGTGCCCGTTTAGGGTCAGTTCCTAAGCATCAGCTCCTGGCTTTGCTGCAACTTACTCCATTGCAATCAGGTGCGAATTCCAAAGCCGTGACCATTTGACTTTGCACGTGTGCCGGCCCCTTTCCCGCGCCTCCTCTCCTTTGCTTCTGTTTGAGGAAGTGCAATGATAGGTAAGGAACCAGAAGGTCTCTATCAGGTCCACCTCTGTGGCTACAAAACTATCCCTTCTAACCTCATTTTAAAAGCCGCCTAAAATACATTTATTTATATTCAAAAGGATATAAAAAGATGACTGCTAAACCCCAGTCCCTTTGGACCACATGGTGCACTGGGCCATTTCCTTGCTTTTAGCTTGTCCGACAAATGGCTGGCACAGTGCAGACCTGGCCATCTAGTACTTCTGTTGTTACAGGACGTGCTAATACCTGTCCCCTGCAAGGTTTAGTGAAGGAGAAGTTGGAAATTAATGGCCAAATGAAGGTTTCAGGTTATGTGTGGATTTCATTTATCCATGCTCTCTTTCCCCCTCATTAGCATGGTTAATTAAGAGTTGTCAATACATCTTTGCTGGAGTATTTGATTATTTTTTCAGCAGGGAAGATTAGAATGAAGTCTTCAGATCTGGCAAGTGTCATGGGACTTGTAGAGTAAATTGCAGGTTAAGCCCTCATTTTGATCTCCGGGACCAGAGCAAGCACCGCCTCATTGACGTGTCATCAGCTATGATCTCAGGGAGCACACAGAGGTGCCCTTTGGGGACAGAGGGGCGTCCTGTTCTTGTCTCCCATGTTGGAAGGGTTTATTGCACCGTGAGTGTGCGTGGGTGAACAAACAGCAGACTGGGGTTAGAGTTGACTGGAGCTAGCTCTGAAAACCTTTTGATCTCTGCTTTGTTTCAAAAATACACATGTGTGTGTGTTTATATATGTATATACATACACATATTTTTGTATACATATTTCTGTCCAGCTGGAGGTGTGTGTGTGTGTGTGTGTGTGTGTGAGAGAGAGAGAGAGAGAGAGAGAGAGAGAGAGAGAGAGAGAGAGATAGAGGACCAATACCAGGGTTGAAGTTGACAAGTTAGCCTTGCCAACCCGTTGATTGATGATTTATTAAAAAGTCTATGTACGTACATGCACACATACACACATATCTCCACCTTAGCAAAAATACTGTGTGTGAATCTCCCTTTTTGCCTCCCAGACAAGTGCCCTAGCAAACACTTGCCGCAAATAGCAAAGGGGCTATTTCTTGTAGCATTTGTGTTGTCAGTGGCCTTCATTTTCCCTTCCACTTTAGGGCTCCCAAGTTCTGGAATAAATCTTCCCAGCAGTTAATTATACCTCGAGATTTTCAGGAGAGGCAGGCCAGTTTTTATTATTTTACCCACTAAATATACCTCTAGATAACACAGTCCATATTTACAATGACAAGTTTTGTTTTATTTATAGGGTTATAACAAATCATCAAAAACAACCCAAAAAGGGCCACTTAGACCGACATCCTTGTTTCTCCTTCTGCTTCATCAATGAATTATGCATGCATTACAAATGGCAATAAGGAGCAAAGGTCGGTTTGGAACACCACAGATTGGAAAATTACACCATTTGTTTAAACAACATTTATTATTGATTATTCAGCATAGAGGCTGATAGGAACACAAATAGTGGCCGTAATATCATCTCTTTGCGTAGGCCCTTTACAAATGTCGGGCCCTCCTCTCTGCGTAGATCAGAATAATGGTTCAAATTTTCCAGCCCTCTTTTGCGAGAGAGCAAAGACAAATTTGGCATCTGTTGGGCATCTACTTCGCCGAGTCCTTGAATCCCCACGAGATCGCTGACACTCTCCGTATTTCACAGAAGAGGGAGAATTGAGGTTCAGATGGATTAAGTAATTTGCCGAAGGTCACATTGTCTTTCCAACGCATAACACTGTTAGTGTGTCAGAGACCAGTGGTTCCTTAATGAAAGTAATGATAATCATAATAATCATGTATATTAGAGACTAAGTCTTGTTTTGTGTTCTGTTTTGCATGTGTCGTGTCTTTCAGTCTTGACACAAACTCTCTGCACAAATGCAGTTACCGTTGAAGAGCCTAGGGCACTAAGGAGTTAAGTACCCTGCGGAAGTTCACGGGGACAGTAAGTGAAGGAGCTGGGATCCTGAAAGACACCATCACTGTCTTCATATTTTTGTGTTTTCCCTACAGCATCTCCTTCTCCTGCCTCGTTGGCATCACGGTGTCCCGACCACGTTTGAGCGGCTGTTGGGTCAGTGGTGGACTCAAGCCCATGTAGTGTAGATTTCCTAAGAGCCAGGGAAACGTGATATTTCACCTCATAAACATACAACTTCATTTTGGTTTTAAATAGTCCTAGAGTAGAACGGACAACGTGACTTTCACTAAAATGGAATTCAAGAAATAAAACCCAGGAGACTAAGGGTAGGAGTTATGTAATAGTGACTCGGGAATGAGAAAGCTAAGGTGGTAAAATCAGGATTGTGCTTTCACTGTGCAGAGGGCCGGGCAGGGCTAGAAGCGGACTCGCCAGGTCTGTCTTCACTGTCTCCCAGGACGACACCACAGGCATTTCATTTTGTAATACAGATCCCAGGCAAGGACAGATCCATCGAGCCACTCACTCAGGACATCTGGTCTACTCTCCTCACTGAGCTAGGGTCGCTTGAGATCTCTACATGATGGGCTCTCTCTTTTTTTAAATATTCCATAAAGAATTATCTTGAACACACACACAAAATCCTTTTTGTCTTCTCGCACAGAGCCTCGCCTCTTCTGTGCCATCACTCACACATTGGTTTCAGGCAGCTGTCCAACTCGCCTCTCTCAGAGCCTTCTCACAGAGCATCGAGAACAGTCTGTGACTCGTGCCCCTCGTTTCTCAGTTCCAGTCAGGGGATTGGAAACTGTCTGTATGTCCACGGGCAGGGCCAGACCTTGGCCTGTGCCTTATGGGGGCCCTCCCTTTGCAGGGGCAGCTCCGGGCGAGTTTCCAGCACGGTCTCCACCAAGTTTCAAATGCCACCCACAGCCTTCCTTTTCATGTTCCTTGCCTTTACAGTAAGCTCTCACGTTGTTATTTTTACAAGTCTTTTCCAGAGCCTCTGATTTTCTAGCCCCTTTAACACTTGCCATAACCAATAAGGGTGTAACTGTCTTGGCACATTCGGTCTCTCCTACCCTGCCCCCCCGCCCCCCCGCCCCCATCCACCGCCATACCTTCTCGCTTCTGGCACGCTGGCTTTATGAGCCAAGAGAACAGTTCCCGCAGTTCGTTACTTCCAAAACAGCGGGCAGGGGCAGCTACCTTTTAGAAGCAGGGGAAGGGGACTTCAGTGACTAAACGTAAAGGCAAGAAGAAGAAGGTAGACTGCGGAAAGAGAAGAACATCCATTCTTCTGGATGAATTAGCTTTTGCCGTTACCTCTGTCTTTGCTACTTGGGTAGAAGGGAGAGAGGAAGAAGTCCTATTCCTTAGAGGGGACACACTTACTCTCCTAATGTCTTTTTGGGGAAGGGGAGGCATGAAAGAAAAGCAAGTTCTTCGGGTACCCACACACCCCATTTAGGAAGACACACACACAGCCTTGCAATGCTAGAGACCGGCCAAGGACCACACATCCCAGAACAGTGAGTAATAGCGGTGGCCACAGTTTAGTGAGCATCCGTGATAGCCAGACATTTTTCTCGTCCCTACAAATCTGTAATCAGGTTCATCCCTCAAAAGTGTCCTGAGGTTTTATTATTCCCATTTTAGAGATGAGGAGCTCAAAGCTCAGAGAAATTAGTGACCGCTTGTTCGAAGCCGTGCACTATCAAGACGTGAGCACCGTGCGTCTGACTGCCAATCCTGGGCCCTGGCCACCACACACACCACGAGGCTCCACGCCTGTCCCAAGTGGGGTGAGCAACAGACTGAATCTGCTATTCCAGTTGGCCTGAGGCACCGGCTTCCAAACCTACCGTCCTCGTCACCTCCCTACATCCTCCCATATCCTGCCTTCCTGCCTCTCCTATCCAAAAACTTGATTCAAAGTCATTGCTAAGAAAGGAACTTTTTGCCCTAACGAACCTGGCAGCTGGGTCCAGGAGAGAAGAGTGCCGGATTCAGACTCAGAAAACAGAGCTTTGCCACGTGCCTCCTACTTCCCTACCCCCAAATTACATAACCTGTTTCAGCCTCAATTTTATCATTTGCTAAATGGGAACAACAGTGTCTCCTCCATAAAGTGTTGGCAGGAGTCAGTGAGACTCACGTTTCCTCTGCCGTCAGTGAGTAATTGTTGAACGAATGAATGATTGGTGAGTGCCTTCATAAGCATGAACAGAAAACAGAGCAGGATACTAGTGAGTGGTGAACCGGCCCAGATGCCTCCCTCTCTGCAGTCTTGCAAGCTATTGTCTACGATTGTAGACCTAATAGAAGGCTCCATTCACATTGTAGTCCGTGTAAATAGTGACCCGTTGAATTGTTCAGTATACAAACTGAGCAACTGTGTACCTGCAGCCCTGGTCTCCTGTGTTTTGATTCTAAGAATCAGATTTACGTACATTTGCTTCAGGTGAGGCCAAGGAAATCCTCCCTTTCTGGGACTTTTGGCTTTGGCCTTGAGTCCACGTCTATTTCTTTACAATCCGAAGGAATGCCGGCCCCATGAACTTCTTAAACATACACAGGGGCTCCTGGCCCGGAGTCCTCATCTGGCTGCTAAGATTGTTTAAAGAAGGATTTTTGTGATTCTTCTAGGCTGACACACTGGCTGTCATCTGTTGTTTTTCTAATCTCCCAGTAAACATTTGGAAAGTGAAGGGTTTCGGCATGTGTGTGTGTGTGTGTTTCCCTCACGTTGGGAGAGTAAATAAAGCCATCAGATTTCATGCGTCTTCTTCCAGGTCCGCTCAGATGCTGCTGCTGCCACGGGTCTGTGCAGTGATGGAAATATTTGCAGCCCGTAGAGCAGCAGGGTCTTTCTGTGGCAGGAGGCAGTCGTGATGGATTTGGGGAATGCCTTTTGACAGTTACAGGCTCCTGTGAGGCATTGCAGGCTCCTCGGAGCCAGAGATGGAAGGAGCGGGGGGGGGGGGGGGGGGGGGGTTGAGTGACAAGAATCTTCCTGTCCGTCTCCAACCATATAAATCATGGGCAGAACCTCCCTCCTGCAGGGGGAACGTGCTGGGAGCCCAGTGGGAGGCAGCGCTGTTTCCCCTCCCCAGCCCCCCTGCAACCACACAATTAAAACCGAGGAACGGAACCAAGTTGGGCCGAAGAGGTTTCTTCTAGCCCCCCATTTCTCGTTCATTGGGAGGCCCTGTAATTAGATCACAGCTTCTTCATTCTTGTGGAAAGATTTAGAACAGTCATCACACACGCTCCGCTGCTCGGAGTGGCAACGTGATTGGACGACTCTTGGAACTCTTGTTGCTCTAAGACGTCGATTCTGGGTTTTTCAACCCCTCACCCGCTGTGTGACCTGGGACGAATAACCGTTCTGAGCCATAGGATTTGTTGTTCTCCCACGAAACAGGAAGTGAATATATTTCCACCGTTCTTTATTGGCCAAAAAAAAAAAAAAAATTAGCGACAATACACACAAAATGGGCCAAACTTTGTTTTCTAGAAAAAGAAGTATCTGTAAATCCAAGCCCTATGGTCTGTAATTCTGATAGAGGAAAGAGTTAGTTGTGTAAGTTATGAATCTTGACTTGCCTGTTGATGAGGATACCCTCCATATAATCAAAAATATTTTATTTCAAGGGCATGGTTTGTGATGTTTGAGATATTTCAGACGCTAACCAATAATCCATCGACCTCACATTTGCTAATGAGGTTTGAAGGAAATTCAAAAAAGCACACATTAGCCTTTTTACAAAAAAGGACAGCAGGCGTATCGCAGCATTAACACCGGTGAGGAGAAAATTCTACTGTTAACTTAAAGTTCCAGCAATTTCTACCCTACTCTGCTAACTCTTCGTTTTCTGGGATTAAAAAAAAGGGATTACGAAAGATGCTAGATAAATCTAGATATAGTTTTGCTGGGCGATTGACTATTGACGTGTGGTTTTTGGGTATTAAAATCTTAGAAATGGTGTGAGGCCAAAGGCCCGCAGAGACGGTCTCCCTCTTCGGGAACCCGGGTCATCTCTCAGATCCCCGGCCCATCTGTGTCGCCGGCGTGTTCTCCAGGGCTCTGCTTTTAGAGGGCCCCAAAGTGGCCTTGTCATTCCCAGGAACTTCCTCGAAGGTGAGTGACACAGCCCAGTTCTTTGTTTCAGCTTGGCAGTAGTGCTAGAGCAGAACAAATATTTTTACGTGTTCATACAGCAGTTAAAGAGTATTCCAGATTCCACCCGCCCTCCCCCCGCCCCCAAGAAGGCATGTTCTGTAGCCAAGGCCCACATGGCTTTTCTTTGCTTTAAGTGCTCCTCGTATTATCTTGACCTTAAAGTTTACAGGGTAAAGGAAACATTTATGGAACAGTTAAGACCAGTTAGAACATAACGACTTGCCTCATTATCACACTCTACAAATCTCCGCTTTACCGAGTTCACTTCCCTGTCTCCTTCAAACTTGGGCTTGGCCTGCAAATCCTGTAACTGGTGTTCACAGATGGAAAGCCGGGAACCGCTCGTTCCCTCCCTCTGCTGTGCCAAAAATAAGAATCTTTAAGAACTCATAAAGTAATTTAGCACCACGTTAATAAAAGAAGCACAATTTCGAGTAATTTTTGTAAGCACGTGTTTGAGGTAGCAATAGAATTTTTTTAAGCTGTCTGTTTAGATATTTCATCTGCTCATTCAACAAATAGCTCCTACGAACCAACAAGCTAAAATTAAAAAAAAAATAGGACAATTGGTAAAATTCTAAAACCTTATTCAAATGACCAGTAAGTATTTGGAAAATAGGTTTATTAGCAAGGAAGAAACCACTTAGAATAGAAACTGGGGCCAGCTTTTATACACGTGAAATTAAGAAAGGTTAAAACTGTTAGTATATGGGAGCAGTACGGAAATGGGTTTCCACAAACATTGTGTGCAAGAAATAGAATTTCTCCTTTCTGTTCTCAGGTTTACTCTGGGGGTCGCTGTCAAAAGTTTTAAAAATGTTTTTCACCGAGGGTTTTCTTACAGTAATACTTAAAGACACACCCACACATTTATGTACAGGGATGTTTATGACCGTATTATTTATACAATCAAAAAGGAGCCACTGAAAATACTTCACCATCGAGTTAAATTATTATGGCCCAAAGCATAAAATGCAATGCAGTTCACAAAAATGTAAACGAAAGCAAATGTAGGAAGTTGAAAATCTCAGATAGTGGTTGTGTACTTTCAAGTTGTTTCTCTTTAAAAATGCCTATGAAAACTTAGATCAAAACTGAAAAAATGAACGATGGTCAACATTTTTGTTGATTCATAAAATACTCTGTTCAAACGACTCTAAAACCACATAAAATTATTTTAACTTGAAGTTTTTTTTTAAAGAAAGTTAGTGAAGTCACATCCCATATCATTATGAAAATAAAGTAATTCGAAATTGTAGCACCGACTATTCATCTGGCGAAGAGAATTGGTATCATGCTTCATGCATGTTACCTCTAGTCCTGCAAATACACCCTTTTAAGAGTGATAGCAGTGCCTTCTTACTGGCCTCTACCTCCATGTCGTGGGCACCATCTGTTGTGAGTGCCGGTCTCTGAGTACCTCTTACTTCGTGAACCGGAACACAAGAAAGCAGATACTCTGTACTTGCGGGACACGATGCTTTATTATACAAGAACGTTTCGGATTCAGGCTATCTGAGAGAAAGGAGTTGACAAGTTAATTAATTTGTCTTTTCTGTTATCTAAAAGCTTGTAAGACTCAAATACTCCTGATACCCAGAAGCGTTTTCTATTTTCGAACTCGGAAGCAAGTGTACCACAAACCGCAAGGGCATTCGGATACAGTGGTCTTTTGTTTCAAAGATGTAGGGTAAGAGAGGCGTGGCGCAGCGGTTTTCCGGGGCCCAACGGTGGCAGTCAGCAGAGGGGGTGTTTACAGTGACGTGCCGTGCTACGTAGGTACTCTCTAGTGCATCTCCAGTAATGGAGGCACCCGTGCGTTTCCCAGTGGATGTATTTTAGGGTGGGTATGTGGTACCTGGTGCTTTCTGAAGGCCGGGCCCTAGGACAGGGGTTCATCTTCTGTGGGTCCCAGGGGAATACTGTATTCGGACATCCATTCAGCCATTCAGCCGAACACGGCACTCCATGTTTCTAGACCCAGTTGTAAGCATTGGGGACGTAGCAGTAAATGACACAAAAACTGCTACCCCCTCCCCTTCTACGAGGCTGGGGGCAGGGGGAATTAGTGACTTGTTTTCCTTATTTTATTTATTTTTTGAATAGGGATTTTTATTTATTTATTTATTTGAATAGGGAATTGTCCATATGGGGAAACTGGATTTTAATACGATTTCTCTCATAAGTATTATGTACAGTCGTTCCTCAATTGATTCTGAGGTTACAAGATGAATTAAATATATCGAAAGCATGTAGTTTAACTCTATCACATTCAGGCCAATTGGAGGACACTTTTTCTTTTCTTTTTTTTTTTTTTAAATAATACTGGACCCACCCTTTTCCTCCTATGATTCGTATCTTGGTACGTGGCAATAAAAGAAAAAAAAGGAAAAGTTGAGATGTCCCTCAAAAGCTTTGTGAGCTCACCAATTAAATTTGAGTTTCTGTTTATCCACTTAAAAATGAACCAACCGATTTTGTGTTCAGTTATTTCAAAGAGAATGATGGTGTTTGCAAAATCTACGAATGATCCTAATTTGATATTATGACAAGCGTACATTTCATGGAGACAGCTAGGCTCTTTTCTGGCCCAGGTAAAACTGGTCCTGATAGGTACCATGCCCATAAACAGTGGGTATTTAGCTTCGTGACTCAGAGCATTACATTAAAGACAGCAAGTCTAGCATTTTTGGTGAGTTGACAACGATAAGACATTGGGAAAATTTAATTTTAATGGCACCCTAATTAAAATTGGGAGGTTTCCTAGGAGCATTTAATACTCCGTTTTGTGTCCCGCAGTGGTTGTACTTACCACATTGCTTTATTTCTTTTCGATTAAAACTGTTTTAAAAGGAAAGCGATAAAGACATATTGTTCATAGGGGTTGCTATCCATTGCTTTATCCATTTTCCGTTTAGGTGTGGTAGGGCATGCGTCATGTGCAGTTCACCCGAATTATCCTCTCAAAGTGATCACTTAGGGTTTTGTAACTGGGTTGACTCGATGCCACAGTCACGGAAGGAGATTTCTACCATCTTCGGTGTTCTGGATCAGAAGTACCCCAGCCCTCACTGGGACATACTGGGGACATAGAACTTCTTTCAATCTAAATCGTGTCTTACTTCCATGACGAATGAATTTCCCCGATGGTTAAAATGACCGCAGCGGGCGTGCTTTCTTTAAACAGCGGTTAGGAGTCTACCTGGCACATAGTGCCTCCTAAAATAAGCCGATGACGTTATTCATACATAATCAATGAGCATTAGGAAGCGGGAGCTGTCGACCATCCGAATCCACGTGGTAGTATACACCACGTCCCATTGACTGAACTGTGGCCTTCCTCACATGTTATCTTTTCAGTGGCTCAGCCTCGGCTGATCACCTTGGATTCGTTTGTGGGAACATTCGTTTGCCGTAGGACTGTGTGACCTGTAGCTCAGAGAGGGATGGGTCTCAGTAAGGCAGAGCCCCATAGTTTTTAAGGATGGGTCCCCACCCTGGGTACTAAGAGCTTGCCTACAGTGCCTACCAGAGTTCTCCCCCTTCAGGAGGCCGGCAGAAGGACTAACTGGGACCGCCTCTTTGGAATGGAAACAGCTGTAGTTAATCCTAAATGTTTGTAGCCACCGTAAAGGATATGTAGCGGGTTCTGATCAGTTCTTTTAGCTTCTTTCATTGAAGAAAGCAGATGAGTGCCTTCTTATGACTGAGAATACAGCTCCTCGCCAGAGTCTTGTCTGGGGTTCCTTGTCTTGAACCTTTTTCGAGAGCCCCATGAATTCTGTCTTCTAGACCATCTGTGCTGGGATTCGTTGCATCTTTGTGTCTGATCCGTTATTATCATTTGTGGGCGATTTGCAGCCTCTTCTGACTCAGTCACATTCCCCTCATGTATAAAGGTGGCCCTCTGCTTAATGTGTGTGCAGAGCGAGACCCAAGTTCACGGAGTTCTTTGCACGGAAGGCTCTGGCCAGCAGTGGTCCATGCTGAGGTAATGTGATAGGAAGGATATTTAAAGTGTTCTTGTCTAGAAGAGTCACGTTCTGTTTGGGGTCACGCCTGAGTTTCTGCCCTCTAAATGGACAATCGTCCACCCAGAAGAATAGGTCCTCTGGGTCAAGGTCAACCCTTTTTCACTTTTTCATCTATAGCGTAGGGGCTGCTTTAGACTGGGGCTGGTCTGTCTTAGCAGCCCTTAGATACCATGGAGTCTTAGGGATTAGTCAGAAGGAGGTCTTGCCTTGATGACACTGGCTCATTTGTTTTCAAGGAGACCTAAGGAAAAACGAAACTCACTTGAAACTTTAGGATGGATCATGTAGACTTAGCTGTGTTTCTTTTCTTTTTTCGCTTTTTAGTGTAGAAAGCTCCCAAGGACATACTTTGGAAATAGCATTTCATTGTGAAAAATGTGGAATCTAAAAGCGTATTGTCCAAAGATGGGAAATCTTTAATACACCCTCCTGGGGCTCTCGAGGAATTAGTAGATGGTGGAGATACAGTTCTTCATTTCTGAGATAACTTGGCTGTCTTTTATTAGATATTCCCCTGTTAATGGGGTGATAGTCACTTCATCTGGTGGTTTGGAAGTCACCCTTGGCTCTGAGCTGAGTGACTTGATGATGACGGTGGATGACGGTAGTGTAATATCTGCCTCTTACTTTGTGTGTGCTCGATGCCAGAACTATGCTAGTTGCTCTACCCATGTGTTCATTCTGGCATTGCTCTGAGGTGGGCTGGATTGTCTCAGTGTTCCAGGAAAGGAGAGATTATGGATCAGAAAAGTTACAGTTGCCTAGAATTTGAAGCGAGGTTTGTACTCTGGATCATCTCTTGGGAGTCAGAACGTCCTAGGAAGGGGGTCGCGGCTCTTCGCCAGTACCCCCGCGTTTCCAGTGCACCCCTAGGGTATTAACAGAAGTGGCATCATCTCGGCCCTTTTGTAATACCCTCGGCTCCTAGCTCTACCGGAGCCATTCCTTTCTGGTCTTCATGAGCCTGGTCTCTTAACCTCTTCCTGGACCCAAGGCAGAAGTGGCTGTGGAGAGCCCAGCCCTGAGGGTTCATGCATGAGGACGGCTCTCTTAGGAAGACACACATGGTAAACCCAAGGTGAGCTCTTTTCTGATTCTCTTGTCTGTGCTTCTAGGCTATCCACGTGGTCAGACTTGCCGAAGTGCCACCGTGCCAGCTGTGCCCTTTGCGCCTGGACCTCAGATTTCCCGTTTCTAGCGTAGCTAGTGTAAATTACCCCCTCTACTTGCTGCCCCGTTGATAGTCTCCCAAGCGACTTAGCACCCAATGATTGGCGGTTGAGGTGGGAGAGAGAGTACTTGATTTAAAAAAATTGTTTTTAGTGTCTTTTTTTTTTTTTTTTTTTGAGAGGGACAAAGCATGAGTGGGGGAGGGGCAGAGAATGAGGGAGGCACAGAATCCGAATCAGGCTCCAGGCTGTGAGCTGTCAGCACAGAGCTCGACGCGGGGCTCGAAATCATGAACGGTGCTTTATGGCCTGAGCTGAAGTTGGACGCTTAACCAACTGAGCTGCCCAAATGCCCCAAGAGTGCTTTATACTTAAAAGGTGTCGTCGTAACTACATGAAGGAACACGAATGACAAGAAGGTCACCTATATTCCCCCTTTTGCAGTGATTCCTCCTCCTACTTCTGCCTTTCATTGGAGTTAATGAGCCGGGTCTGTATTTTTACCGATGTAAGTGCAGTTGTTGGGCCTTCTGACTGTGCAGAAGAGTCTGTGATCGAAACTACACGCTGCGGAGTGAGGCTCCCCACGGAAGGCCCGATACTCCGATCTCCACCTAAGGCCCCAGCTGCAGCACCACACTTGCTAAAACGTGTGTGTGCGGTCACATTTTCGGCTTTCCAACGATGTGACGATGCCAGGTCTCGTAGGCCCACGGTTGTAACTCCTCACTTTTTCTCCACCAATTCTGGCCATTTGCATTTAGAATTTGCCTGCGTAAGTTGTATTTTAGGTCAATGATGCAAATTGGAAGACCCAGTAGAGCCTGAGGCCTCATGCTCTCTGACTAGGCCTTTAGGAATTTGAAACATAGGGAATATATGCACTCCCTCCTTCCTTTTTTCTGCATAAATCATAAACAGTACCAGTTGTTTATAAGTGAACCTGGAAGTGCTTTTAATTGGTGGTGGAGCATCTGTCTTTGTCCAGCAAATAAATTTTGAGCATCTTTGAGGTACAGAGTGTGCCGCCTGGCCCCGCTGGAGGACTCAGGGCTATAGAAGACCACTTTTTATTTTTTGTTTTATTTTAATTTTTATTTTAGAGAGCATGAGGAGGGTAGAGAGGCAGGAGAGAGAGAGAGAAAGAGAGAATATGAATCTTACGTGGGTAGAGCCTGATGTGGGGCTTCATCCCAAGACCTGAGCTGAAATTAAGAGTCAGACACTCAACAGAGCCACCCAGGTGCCCCCTAGAAGACCCCTTTCACTCTCAAGGTGTCCTCAGCGTTTCCGAGGAGAACTCCTTGCTTATTTATTCAGTAAAGTTTATTCACAATCATCTATACGGCAGCCACTAGCCTACGTGCTAGGGACCCACGGATGGTAAGGGAGGCAGATTCAGTCACTCAGCTGGCTGTCTCTGGATGTCATCGTGTCCTGAAGATGCTCCCCGTCTGACAGATAAGGTGTAAATCCCGCTTAACAAAAGGTTCTCGCGATGAAAATGTTAAGAGAGCGCCAGAGGGGAAGGGACAGGGAATCGGGGGAATCAAAGTACCCCCTGCATCAGATGGTCTCTGAGTAATAGCTCCTGGGACGACTAAGTCTGGGGCTGTCACTGACGGTCTGGTCGGGGATGCAGGGAGGTGCCAGGCTGAGAGAAAAGTTGTTTGTAGATGGCCTCACTCCGATGGTCATAAATTTGGGCCTCGAGGCCACTGTTGTAGTAGCCTGGGAGCTGTTTGTATCCCTCTCTGAGGGCTTTTGAAAAACTGTGAGATAGCAACCACAAACTAGTACTTCTCTTGGCTGGACCCAGAGGCCTGACTATTCAAGCTTCCGTCTCTCTCCATCCCTACACTGTAGCAAGCCAGCACTTAGGGGCTTGCACCCTGTTCTCTCAGCCCCCTCGGACAAGAGCGATTCTCTCTACCCTGTAGATCCAGGCCAGGCCCAGGCCTGCAGTCACATCGGACCCGCCTGACTCCCGTGGCATCGCTGAACACCAGACCTGGTGGCCACTTCGATTGGTCCAGCCTGGCCATGTGTCCACCTCTTGATTCAGCAGGTGGGCTCAGGCCCCCTGAGAAGTTTCTGGGGAGGGAGGTGGTTGCCCTGAGGTGTCGGAGAGGCTGTCGTCAGAAGAAGGAGGTACGGACACAGGAGAGGTGAAACAACAGTCGCGCATTACAGCCGCACAGTAATTAAATGCCCCCTGAGGAATCCTGTTGGCTTCAGCCAGTTCGTTACTTAAGGTGAGGTCTTTATGGCTGCACAGAGACGTGGTGGTAGGGGCTCTAAACAGAGAGAAAAAGGGAAGGGACCACTGGCCCATTTTGTTCCATTCAGTTGTAGATCATGATTTTCAGTTTTATAGTTACCGATGAGAAAGCTTGAGCCAAGACCCCGCTGGGACGATCGTCCACTTACCTGCTGTAAGTAGAAAGGACGTCCACCTCCCCCTGCCCACCCATCTCCAGGAACACCAGCTCCCAAGCTCTAGAAACCTCTCCGGTGGGATGGACTCGCTGGCCTGCTCCCCGGCCTGGCCGAGTGGAAACAGCCTTGCCGTATTTCATCATTTAAAAATCCAGCCCGCTTGCCGTCTCCCGAGTTTTCCGTTAATGCCGCAGACAAGGGCATGTTTGGCCGGGATGCCTTTCTGCTGTAGTGAGGTGAATAAGCCGTTTTTCTCTGGATGGCTTGTTCCTGGCCCTCTGCCCTAAGTGTATCTGCGGATGCCGTCACCGAGGTCACTTCTTGGGTCTTGATCATTCTGAAGTGACATTTGGCGTTAATTTCCTCGTCGCCCACAGCAGGCCCTGCGGACCCACTTGGGGTAAGGTGAGTTACGGCTCACAAGGGAACTTCTCTCCTAGTGACCCGTCGGAAAGGGTCTTTCAGGCTGCCACATCGGGGTCTTGAGAGGAGTCACGAGGATTTATTCTTACGTGTTTGGGGGAAATTATACCTTCCCGCACCCGACTTTGGAGATGACAGCCTTCTCTGCTTTCTCCCAAATTATGCCCGTCTCTTAAGGATAGGAGGAGGAACTCCTGTGATCTGTTAGGAGTGGGCCTAGCTGGGGCTTGAGAACACACGTAGGGATGCTCTCAGCCAGGGGCGCAGGTCACACTCATGGCGCTCTCTGCCTTTGACACGGGCGGAGCATCTCTGGCTCTTCCTCTTCCTCTCTCGTAATTAATTGCTTCTTTTTATCAAAAGTGTTTATTACTGTGAGAGAGAATGAGAGTGTGCAAGAGAGTGAATGCAAGCAGGGGAGGGGCAGAGAGAGAGAGGGAGAGAGAATCTCAGGAAGACTCTGAGCTCAGCGTCCAGAGCCCAGCACGGGGTTCTATCTAATGACCTTGAGATCGTGACCCGAGCTGAAATCAAGGGTCGGACACCTAACCGCCTGAGCCACCCAGGTGTGTCATTAACTGCTTCTTGCTTTTATACATCCAGGATTCCAAGGGAGCATCATTGTTGACCTGTTCCTCGAAATAGCGAGGGTTCTTTGACCTCCATGCAGAATCCCTCTTTGTGTTCTCCCCTACCTGGGACTTCTCCTCC
Organism: Paguma larvata; assembly: GCA_030068075.1. Taxonomy (NCBI): domain Eukaryota; kingdom Metazoa; phylum Chordata; class Mammalia; order Carnivora; family Viverridae; genus Paguma; species Paguma larvata. The sequence continues at coordinate 51,544,035 of CM057841.1, forward strand.
ACTGCAGGGGTGGGGGTGGGGGGCGACATTGGAAGAAATGATTGACAACAGACCAACACCCCAGTGTCTTGGCTCAGTCTTCAGGGGTCCCGGCCCACCCACGGGGAAAACTTGTCCCTAGAAGGACAGCTCCATGAGGGCAGAGGCACAGACCTGTGAAGGAACCTGCCACGGTTACAGAACTGGCCCCAGGACTGTCTGATGTTAAAGCCTCAATAAGCACATCTCCTTACATTGTACTGCCCTCAATGGAAAGGGGCCCACAGATAGTGTCTCGTGGGCCAAATCTGGCGCACTGTGTGTTTCTGTGCAGCCTCAGAGCTAAGAATGGTTTCACATTTTTACATGTTTGAGGAAGAAAAACACAAAAGCAGAATAGTGTCTTGTGACATGTGAAAATTATATGAAAATCCACTGTCAGTGTTTGTAAATAAAGTTTTATTAGAACGCAGCCCCACACTCCTTTGTTTATGTGTTGTCTGTGGCTGCCTTTGCACCGTGATGGCAGAGTCGAGTGGTGCGGGCAGAGACCTTGTGGCCCCTAAATCCCATAAAATACTTACTGTCGGGTTCTTTGCAGGAGGTTTGGTGGCCCCTCCTGTAGTGTCCCTGATCTGCCTGTGTTCTTTCCTGTTGCTTTTCTGGGAAGGCAGGATCACCAGAGGCTGTTGGAGCTAAACCACGGGTCTGTCTTGCTGCTGCACTGTCGTTTTGCAGGAACATGGGCGAGCTCCTTGATGTTTCTCTTTTCCAGATTCCTCATCAGTCAAATGGAAGTAACAGTGTACTCACCGCATCCGGTTGTGTGAGGATTAACTGTAGGGTTAACCAAATGTAGCTAGATGCATTACTTTGAACATCACTTGGTACCTAATAAATGCTGGGTAGATGCAAGGTATTATTTCCCTTCATCCATCCGGCTCTCTCTGCCCCTCCCCCACCTCCTCTCCGACTCCTGCGCACGCATGTAATTTTGTATCTTATGTTTATCTAAGCCAGAAGAGTGAACATACTTTTTAGTCGTTCTGCCTCACTTAAGTGTGGAGTGCTTAATGTAGCCGCGCGGAAATTAATTGCTTGTTTTGTTGTTATATAATTAAGAACTTAATTAAAAATGAATAACTCTAACTTTTCACTTCATTTTCTCCATTTGCACAATCTGGATATTTTATTTTGTAGCCCATTAAAATTTGAAAGTGAGTGTTAAGTGTCAGTAACTTTGATGAGTCTTCCTAGAGGCCGTCGGATGGGAGTGCGTTACTGTGCCTTGCCGGGGGCAGCGTTTGCAGGGTCTTGTGCGTGCTGAGCCCCCGAGGAGTGCACGGTCCCCGGCTGGGAAACCCAGGCATGTAAACCAAGCCCATGAAGATGACCAGCAGGCCCGCCGGCCACGGTCTCTTTCAGAGACTGGCCCTGGTGGGTCCCCTTCCTACCCGCCTGGGCTCCTTCCGGGAAACGTGCTCTGGGATTTTTGTCTGTAAATTCCGCCTTTTCCACGGCAGGGCTGAGGCTGGAACACCACGCGCGATCTCTGTTTCACAAATGACTTCATGTAATGAAGCAAAGGAGAATACGGTATTCCTTCAAAAAACAAAACAAAACAAAACAACCATTCCCCTCCCTGCCATTGGTAAGTGGAGCAAAACTTGAGACTTGTATGAACTTGAATTCCTCTGTAATCAGTTCCCTGTCATGAGTCTCACCGTCGTCAGCCTGATTCACCATGAGAGCTGAGCATGGCTGCTTCTGCTCAGGGGTGGCTGTCCTCAGGGCCTGCTGTGTGCCCTCCCCGTTGCTCTTGGGATAGTTTTGCACTTGGAAGAGTTGAGGAGCACGACCCAAAGCCATGTGGAGCCAGAATTTCCCTCCAGTTCTAGCGTATTCCCACACTGTGGCCTCCTAGCCCACCATTTCCTAGGATGGTTGGCTGGTTACGTGAGTGGAAGGGAGGATGGAAAGAAAGATTGTTCAGCCCTTGAGAAGTTTCCCCAAAGGGGCTAGGTAGAAATCAATGAAGAGAATAAGCAGCTTGCCGATTTTATGAAGAGAATAAGCAGCTTGCTGATTTTATGATTTTGTTTCTTGGGTCTTAGATTTTTTTTTTTCAATTACAAAAGAAATGGGTGCTTATTTGAGCTGTTTTTTTTTTAAATTATAGATCTGTATAAAAGGGGACTTAAACTCCCAGCTTCTAGTCTCTACTTCTCCCTTCAACCCTGCCTCCTGCCCTGGTAAGCGCAGTTACTAGCTGGTATTTTCTTGCACGCCTTCGTTCATGTTCACATGTGTCATACACATGGCGAAGAGTGTATTCTTTTTCTCCAAATTAAGTGGATGCATACTTCACCAGCCCTGGATAATAGTACGCAAGGCCTACCTTCCAGCCAGTAAGTACAGTTGCAGTGTATTCTTTTTAATAGCTGCGTAATATTCCATCACCTAGCCCAGCAGGTTGCGGTCAGCTAAAAGGACATGTGTCCACATGGAAGTAAGAGCCTCTTTCATAATTCCTTGATTTTGATGCAGGAGTTGCCTTAATACATATCTCAGACATGACTTTGTGCTGCAAGGCATATCATAGGTGGAAATTTTTGTCACAGGTGGGCCTAATTATCCTTGATTAATGTACTGGAAAACGTGATAGAACAGAGACTCGGGAAGGGACGCTGAAGAAGATTTGGATCATATGTTATTCCCAGCCCTGTAAGCAGCCGCTGTGCACACAGCAGGCGCTCCGATTTGACTCGGCCGATGCTTAACACAATGAGTTATGAGACAGGGAGAAATCGAGACTTGAGCCACCGATTTAACAAACTGGTGACTCGGAGCTCAGCACTCGGGCGTTGCCGTCCTCATCAAAGGCTATATCTTTATCTAAAATTTATTAGCCAGCTTCAAACCTGTTTGCCAGCTCACTAATGGAAGCCTTTTGAATCAATTTGCTCCTATAATTTAAACAGCATTTCAATGTATATTGTCGGAGCAGAAAGGAGTGGAAGCTCCTAGCCAGTAGAATTAATTATTTATTATCCTTTTCATAAATACTCTCCTAGACCAACCTAACTGAAAAAATGCTTAGGCTGTTTAAAGTGCACGCGCGTGCGTGCGCGCGCGCGCGCGCGCACACACACACACACACGGTATTTTCCGATGGCTAATTTGAAAAATGTCACCGTATTAGTTTTCATTTACGTCTGTCAGGAAACATTTATATCTACACGTAAGAATTTTTTTTCTCCTTTCACCAGATTTTTTTTTTTTTTGCAGAGTATGCATTTAATTCAAATTTACAAATTGGTTTCTGTTTTAAACTAAAGGCACTTTTTCAGCAGAAAAGATGTGTATGATGTCACAGATCTAACTTTTAATCTCAGCGGCATGAGCCTTGGAACAGCCAACTGCCTTTTCATGGGCACTTTTTCGAAAATATAAATCTCCTTGATTAGTTCAGAGGAGGGGTCTTAACATTAAGCTAGTGCAAGCTTTGGTGCTTTCCTTCCGTTTGTAGCTTTTGGGGGACGGAGTTCCTCTGGTCTCTCTTGACTTTGCACATCTTGGGGGCCGTAGTGACAGCTTTCATTGTGGACTGTCTTTTCAAGGAATTCTGTGGGGCAAAGAACATGGGAAGATAGAGTGTTTTCTATGCGGGCGGAGGGGAGGTTTGTTTGCTATCCAGTGTAGGGAAGATAACGTCTTCCTCCAGGACTAAGTTGAGGTTGATTTGTTTGATAAAGATTTGGATTCCTCCTCTCGCTCTTCCTCTGCCCATGACCCACACGCATTAAGGGCACAGAATCCACCTGGGCTGTTCTGCATCAGCCGTGGGGACCGGGGGGCAGAGGTGACTGGAGCTGATGCAGAAACGGACTTCGTGCTGTTAGCAGTGTTGTGAGCAACAACTGCTTTGTACCTGACCCTGGAGTCCTGTGTCTTCCCCTGGCTCGCACAGCGCTTGGCAGCTGGCTCTTCAGATTACACCTAGGGTGAAATCTTACACTTTCCGCAGTGTGAAAATTACCTAATCGATAACAGAGATTATAAAGAGCTAGGCACGAACGAGCTGTGGGCTGCTTGCTAAATCTAGCTCGCAAGCCTGCTTTTCCAGACCCATAGAAATATAAAAAACAGAAATATAAAAGCAAAGGCTATGGGACAGAGACCACGTATGTTTCCATAGATGAAAGTATTTGCTAAAGTATTTACTGGGCTGTTCCAGGCAAAACGTGCTAAGCCCTGATACGGAGAAAGCTCTAAGTACAGTATTGGATACATCGTAGGCACAACAGTAGTAACAGCAAACACTGAAATACTGTGATAATGTGTACTGGACGTACACTTGTGTCCTTCCCCCTCAGCGCCGTCCCGGGTGGTGCACACTACCATTTCCTTCATGCCCGAGAGCCCAAGAGTGCCTTTATTATGATCAGAAATAAAAGGAGGCACCGAGAGACTGATTGACTTACCCAAGGTCACACAGCTGGTAAGTGAATGCAACATTCATTTGGACATTTGGCAAGACTTTAGGACCTAGGCTCTGAAGTCTATGTTTTTAACACTAGCTGCCTCGCTATGGTGGATACTCAAATCTTTGAGTTCTTACTCTGCACCTGTTAGGTGCCTTCCTGTATTCTTTTTAGCCGTCCTCTCTGGGTGTCCCTTTTGCAGATGAAGACATGAAAGCTTTTGTGAGTGGGAAGCCTTACCCAAAGTTGTGTCACCGTAAGTATTGGTCCTGAGTCTCCCATCCCAAGTCCGTCTGGCCCCAAAGCTGATATTCTTTTCACAGCTTCTTCTATGGCAAATGCAGCCATTATTTTGGCCCATTTTCAAAGTGACGAACTGTGATATTTTACAGCTTTCTTAAGTCAATACTTCATATTGGTTATAAATCACTTCCTCTACGTTGATGGGCCTGTGTATTTTTTGGACATTTGTCTGGTCTTTAGATACTTGGGCCCCTTTAAGGGTGATGTATCTTCTAAAATGGAACATAAAAGGGAAGCAAAGAGGAATCTTAAAGTGGCCCATATTCCTCGATCCATCATGAAAGAGCCAGAAATGAAAAGGTAGATGGGGCACGTGTGTGGCTCAGTAGATTAAGCATCTGACTTCGGCTCAGGTCATGATCTCACGTTTCATGGGTTCGAGCCCTGCGTCGGGCTCTGTGCTGACAGCTCAGAGCCGGGAGCCTGCTTTGGATTGTGTCTTTCTCTCTCTCTGCCCCTCCCCTGCTCATGATCTCTCTCCCTTCCTCCCTCTCCCTTCTTCTCTCTCGCACGTGCGCATGTGTGCTCAGAAATAAACATTTAAAAGAAAAAGAAAAGGTAGAATAGTTTTTCCTTGGAAACATAAGCAGATTCACTGTGCATTTCTTTGTTTTTGTGTGGGTGGAACAGTTGGCCCGAGAGACCCCATCATCTTACAGTCCTCCCACTCTTGAGCGGTTTCCACTTGTTTGTTGTTTGTTTAATCTGGGATAATCCAATATCAAATGAAGATTCTTATGTTATTTCATAGAACTCTGGAAGTCCGCCGGTATTAAGCCCGTTACTTTAAATCCCATTTTCCAGGTAACTGAGAATAGGCCCATGGATGCTATTCTGTGTCCTTTTGAGTCATATTTAAAAAAAAAATACTTTTGATGATTTTATGTATTATCCCATCCACAGATGGCCTTCTCATCCACCTGACTTTGAAATCTGCTTTATCTTGGGAATTTTGCTTAGGTTGAAAGAACGAGAGCATGTATCTTGTCAGAGGAAATCACAAGCCCATGTAAACTCATTCTTGCTTCCAGAGTCTTGTTCCTCGAAAGCACAATGTGCTGAAGTCTCACGTTGTCGTGTTCTAGAAGCACGCCCATATTTATCACCCCCTGGGCTGCTTTAGCATTTGAATGTTCCTGGAAGTCTCGATAGATCCTGGGAGCCAATCCTGAGAATTTTACAGCTTTTAGTTCTTCAAAAATCTAGATGTAGGCAGAGAGCCCATGTAGTAATTCGATTAAGTGTCCCTTTTTTCCTGTTTTCTTGATGGGAGCTCAGGGTCTCTTGGCCCTAGTGAGGAGGAGGTTGGGATGAGTGATTGTCTCTCATCCTCACATTTACATTTGCTTCTTGGTCATTATGGAACGTAGTCTTCCTAGCAGTGAAAACCATTTCTGCCAAGTTAGTCGTGGGGGGACTGGTCAAGCAATTTGTGAGCACGTGGTCCTAAGAGGTTGGGGAATTTTGTTATGCTACCTTTCCTGTCAGGCTTTATTTTTTTTAGGGATTACATGATAAACCTTGTGTACATCCATGTCAGGCAGAGTGAGTTCTCATCTCAGCCAGGGGACCGTGGATAAGTCGGTCAAACTTTTGGAGCCACAGGTAGCTTATTTGTAAACGGAGGGTTTTCCGATTTGTTTATTTCTACGTGACACTTTACCCCTAAACTTTGAAGCTTAAAGTAACAACCATTTTCGTTTGTCCGGTGATTTTTGTGAATTAGGAAGTCAGCCATGGCCCAGCTGGGTGAGTCTTTCTATTCCTTGTGGCATTGACCGAGGTTCCTCGGTGGCACTCTGTTGGTGGATGAGTTTCTGGCATTCAGCTGGTCCGGGGTTGTCACTCATATGCATGGCACCTGGCTGGGGGCGATCAGGATGCTGGGGATCACCTGAGACTCTTGCCCAGCACGCCTACACATAGCTTTCCCACATGGCAGTCTCAGCGGAAGCAGATTTCTTATGTGGTGACTGAGGGCTTCCAGAGAAAATGTTCTAAAGGACAGGGTATAGAAGCTGGCAGTTTCTTAAGGGCTGGGCCTAGAGACTGGCATGATACTACTCTTGTGGTCATAGCAGCCACAGAGCCCACACTGATTCAAGGGGAACAGATACATACCCACTTTCTGAGGTAGCAGTGTCAAAGAATTTGCGGCCATTTTTAATCTGCCACCGTGAATAATAGTAGCACCTACCTTATCGCCTGCAGAATAAATCCAGACTTTCCGAAGATTGAATGAGATGGTCCTGTCAAGCACCAGCCACCTTACATGGGTGATGAGAAATTTCCAGGACATTATAGTTCTTCCTTAGGGCAATTACAGTAATAATGCCACGATACAATAAGGGTTATCTGGTTTTCCTCACGGCACTCTGTGCCCATTTTTTGCAGTTAGAAAGGTTGAGCCAGTGAGAAATGGACGGCATGAGTTAGTTTTGCCTTCCACCTCCACAAGGCGATGTCGTCAGCAGCAGGTACGGTGAAGAGTTGAGTGTTTGTCATCAGGGCTCCAGCTCACATTCAGAGGCACCCCAGTAGCTGGTCTTGGACTACAGGTGTTTTCTCCTTGGTCATCTGTTGCATCCATTCCCCCCACCCCCCCACGCATCTCCCCTCTAATTCTGGGCATTGTGTCTCCCTTTTGTCATTGACAGAATGTTTGAACAGTCTCTCCCCCTCTCAGGATCCCTTCTGAAATTCATGCCTCTCGTGCTGCCCTTTGCCTTCCTGTAGTAGACATCCGGTCTCATCCACGCGAAGAAAACCATTAATAAGTTGTACTTGGGTAGCAGTCGAGTCCACACTTGGTGGCTTCTAAGTCTTCCCTGACTTGGTCTCAGCCAGCTTCTCCCACTTAATTCTCCATACAGCTGCACCTGCTAAGATTCTCCCAAGTGACCAGTGTTGAGGGGCAGTGTGGGAAGTCAAATTAACTCACTTGGTTCCTTGGCCGGCTCTGCCCAGAAGTGTGTTTCCATGTGAACCTGACCCCCACTGGACTGGACTGCAGCACGTATTCAGAGAACTCATTCATTCAAGAAACCACAGAAGCCATAGAAGGAGTTTAGAGCTGAACTGTGAAATGATCGCACCTGCCTTGCAGGCGTCCATTCTGGTAGCTGTGTGAGAAACGAGGGTGGAGAGGCCTGCTGGGAGACGCGTCAGGTCGCCCAGGCCAGAGTTGTCTGAACAAACGCGGTGGCAGTGAGTACAGCGTGGAGGAGATGGTTTTGAGAGGTGGAAGGAGGTGAAGTCAGCACGAAATGGTCAACACCTGTGGGGCGGGGATAGGGGGAGAGACGAGGCCCGTGGAGAAGGAAGGGTGAAGGCTAGTCTGCCGTGGACCGTGGGGTCCATGGCGGAGCCATCCGTGGTGTGGGATGTAGGAGGAGTGGATGGGAGCAGGGGGAACACCGTGGCCGTGTAGGGTTCAAGGCTCCCGTGGGGCCTCCACGTGGACGTGATCCATTAGCATCTAGATTTAGATCTGGCTGTCCGGGCTGTGGATGGGATGGACTTTGCCGTGGCCTCATTGTATTGGCTGATTTGGCCTGGAGAACCCCGCTTTTGACGGAGGTGACCTGCTTGCCTTGAAAATGGCTGATTTTCAAATTACAAACAAACACATTCCTAATACCCTAACAGACTCTCCTGTTGTACCCTGTGTTTCTGCTGAACTGGAGTCACCTCCTGGTCTCCCTGAGTATTTTCATGCTTCCGTTCCTTCTGCCGGGAAGGCACGCCCCACTTTTACCGTCTCCACCCCCCACCCTCCTCTCTCTTGATGTCTAATTCCTACCCATGCTTTGAAACCCCTTGTGTTGTATAATTGTATTATATTATTTTCTGAACTCGTCTTGATTCCCCTACTGGTTTGTTAAATTCCCTTGAAGTCAGAGTTCATGCTGTCTTTCCCTCTTTTTGCAAATTTCATAACTTAGTTATATATCATTTAGTAGCTCATATAGTACATAGTTCGTCTTTTCCTTGAGCTGTACCTTTTCTGCGCCCCTGTGCCTGTAGGATTTTGGCAAAAGCAAATTCTTTCCATCAGGTGTTCTGTGTTACTGATCAGAATAAGGGTGTTGAGTCCTTGTGCCTCAGAGACAAGGGGTTGATTACTTTCTGGCTTAGCCCTGTGCTTTGGCTTCAGGCTCTGTGTCCTTTCTGGGGTCTTAGACTCAGGATTTTAACTACGAAGCCAACTGTCAGCCTGATGGCTTCTCTTCTTGTTTCACCCGCCCGTCACTGCTTTCCTTCCCTGAGTCAGGACCAGGTGGACCTGGCCCCACTTTGGCGATTGTCTTTGGGGAAGACAAAGTTACAGAAACTCGTTTTCCTTCCGTGCCTGCTGGATTCCCAAGCAGCCCTCCACAGAAGTACACCGGGTCCCTACCGGCTGCAGTGATGAAAAGTAACATTCTCAACAGTAGTCCGACAGTTCTTCCCCTTTTTTGGTCCGTTTTTGGTTGTATTAATTTCCCGTGCTTCTGGTTCATTAGTTGCAAGTCACCATGTGAATCAGTCCAGTTTGGCAGGCGGTGAGCCCCCCGCCCGCTACAGCAGGCTGCTGCCTAGGTGTGGCTGACACGGCATTCCCTGTGGAGCCCGTAGCATTAAGAGAAGATAGGACTGTAGATCTAAAATGTGGCTGAATCCAGCCTGTAAATGTCTTTTCTTTGGCTCCCATGCTTCCTTTTTATTTTTAAATTTTTATATTAAACATTTATTTATTTTTAAAAGAGAGAAAGAACACGAGTTGGGGAGGGGCAGAGAGAGAGAGAGAGAGGGAGACTCAGAATTTAAAGCAGTCTCCAGGTTCTGAGCTATCAGCACAGAGCCCAACACGGGGCTCGAACCCACAAACCGTGAGATCATGACCTGAGCTGAAGTTGGACGCTTAACCGACTGAGCCACCAGGCGGCCATCTTGTTTGAAAGAGAGAGCGTTGACTCAAAACCTCGATTCTCGGTTTCTCCTCCCAGTCTTGGAACCCTGGCCCCACATTTTGCCGAGCGGCCCTGGGTTTACCTGGCACAGCGGCTGTCATAGTTGGATGGACAGAGGGTGTACGCTTCAGGTCAGCTCACTCCCGCCCAGCCCTGGGATGTCACACCTGACCTTCCTTCCTCGTCGACATTACCCGCTGGTCCACAGTCATCTCCTGCAACCTCTGGCTTCCCTGGGGAAGTGTGCCGAGTGCTTTGGCGGAGTGGAGGATGGCCTCTTGAGCCACACTGGAAGTCACAGAGACTAAACCGCATCTCTAGGGATGAGTGACTTAGGCAGGTGGAGAGAGCGGTGAGGGAATCACCCCAGGCAAAAGCAGGGGGTTAAAAACAAAACAGCACGCTGTGCTCTGAGTAGGGTTCATGTTAAGCACATACTTTATTGTCCCTTCTTTGGCTTGGAAGGTGGAAGAATAGGGCTCAGAGGGGTCAACACAATTGCCCTGATCGATTCATTTTGGAATCTTCCTTACGGCGATTGTCCCTCAGTACAACACTTCCAGCCCCAGAAAAATCCAGCGGAAAAGACATTCACCCCAGCAGGTTTGTCCATCAGAGGCCCTTCAGCGGGTGTGGGAGGTTATGGACGCAATATCAGTATACCCCATCGCGTGAGTGATAATGAGTAGCCCCAGGTGGGAACCCCCTTTCTTTGAGTCAGATCCCCACCAACGCTAAGACTTTGGGGCAGTTTAATTCTTTCATCCCAGACTCAGTCTCCCAATCTGTCAAATGGAGTAAGACCGAGAGAGATTGAGAACTCATCCATGCTGAGAGGGCACTGCTAGAGAGTGCCATTGATGGTGCTACTAATGACAACAGAAATGACAAGTGCCACTTAATCACGTGTGCCGTGTGTCCCTTGTGACTCCTAGGGAAGATGGACAAATCAGGCTTTTCCAGTCTCCCGATATTTAGCTGTGTCTACAGCAGCCCACTGCTTTCCAGTTCTCTGACCTCAGATCCTCCTGGAAGCAGGTTGGTCATGAACTATCAGTAATCAAAGGAGCCCGGGCCCTGCCACTGCGCGTGGGGTCACGGTCACAGTAGCGCAAGTCGAGTGTGCGCGGCCGTGGCCTCGGCGGTGGCGCGCTGCAGTCACCACCTCCAGATGATGCGTAGACCCCAGCGGATGGGAGGTCCCGCCACTGTCCCACACCCTGACTTGGCAGCGTGCACGGGGCGGGGGCGAGGATATTTACCATCGGAAAGTTAGGGAGGCTTTTATGAACTGGACCATCGCTCTCCTCGGTCCCCATTTTTCCTCGCGTCTCTGAACTCTCATTAATTTTTCACAGGCTTGTGATGGATAGTTTTTATTTATTCACGTCTGAGGTTCTGTTGTGTGAAAAGGACTCATTTTCTAACATTACATATTCATGGCTTGGGATAGATGGGATAAGGAACTTATTATTAATGTGTCACTGTGGGAAACTTACTCCGGTTCATTTGCGAACCTTGTTAAATTTGGTGTGGTCAGCAGACACGGTGAAGTTTCGGATGCGTTCCCTCAGTGGAGGGCAAAGAGTGGTTTTGCTATTGCTTCCCCCTCGATTGGGTGAAATGAGTTTAAATCTTACTTAAATAGTTGGAGATACTGACTTGAAGGCAGAAAAGAACATAAAAGTAAGGTGTGGGGGACAGTACGGACGAAGTAGAAACAGAAGCTCCTGTCTTCTTACTGGGTAGCCTCGTTTCCCAGGCTTTCTGTGGCTCTCCTCCCAGGTGCACAGGAGGGGTGGACTTCTTCCTACAGGCAAAATCTTGACCCCCCCCCCCCCAATTTCTAGCATCTCTCCTTGGGGCAGGTTGCAGATTCCTCCAGCCATTCAGTCCTCCTGACCTCTGCTCCGGGTTCTGGGGAGGTCTCCACTCCGAGCTCCTCCTGACAACACAGAATTCCTGGCCCTGGACAAATCGAGGGAATGTTAACATCGCATCTTGTAAATCCGAGCCGGGTGGGGGGAAGGGAGGGCCCAGTAGGGAACCTGGCCCAATCTGCTTCGGTGCGCGCTTACAGAGGAGGAGACATATGTTGCGCTCAGTTCTCTGCAGAGACGCGCTCTGCTCCCTGGTAGGGGCGGGGTGTAGATTTTGCGGCTTTTGTGGGGGCGGCTGCGTGTGGGCCAGTCGGGTCCAGCAGCGACACGGCCAGTGGTCACCGCCCCTCAACAGACTCCTCCTCGCCCAAAGAAAAGCAGGATAAATGTGTGAGAAGGACACATTTTGAAATCTGGAAATTCTCCAAATCAGGCGTCAGACTTGAAGAGTGTCCAAAACATTAAGAATGATGTGGTACCTCCTTGGCCACATGTCATGGGCATTTATAAGCATAGAATTTGTTACTGATAACCTTGTCCTCTACAGAGGTGTAAAAAAAAAATAAGCGACATTCTTTGGATAATCAAAGTAATTAGCTTACAAAGTTGTTGGTGGGGTGCCCCCGGCATGAGGAGGGGACAAAGGAAAGAAATACGCCTTAAAAGGCATCCTTGGACGATGTTTCTATAATGCAAACCATTTGTTTCTCGCCGGGACTCCATTGGCGGTGCGCTGGTATTACATTGCCATTTATATTGGAAAGGCAGACAGCGCGAAAACTGTAGTCTATTAAGAGTTTGTGAGTGTGTGCATGTGTATACAGTGAAATAATATCTAGTGTAATGTGAAGTGACAGTCAAAATTACAGCTTTTCTCTCGCCGCAAGGGCACTTCTTTGCCAAGTATAGTAATATTGTTGTAGCAGTGTTCAAGGGTTGTCAGCAGTTCTGGCTTACTCTGCAGAGAGTCGTAATAGTGTGTGGAAGGAAGGAGCTTCCTGTCAGGGGAAATACTATAATTTTGATATATATTTGTTGGTGCCAAACTGCAATTAAATAGGAGGTGTTGGAAGAAGGTTTTATTTAACCAGCTTGAATTTGTTAATTAATTAGCAAAAACGTATATTTGGAATGTTTCAAGGAGCGGCTGCGCGTGTTCACAAAACTTGATGCCACAAAATTGTTTTCGTGTTTGTCTGTCTCTTGAGAGAAAACAAAATATCCCCTCCCCCCGAACAGCGCAGAATAAAATGTTTTCAACCAACAAAGGAAGCGAAAAGTAAGACCCCTTGAATAATCTTACCCCTTACATCTTCTTTTGGGGGCGTTTCTTAGCCCGTTAATGTTTGGAGTTCTCCCTTGGTGATTCAACAGACGGATAATATCTGGGGCCGCATCTATTACGTGATTTAACTTGTATCTTGATGAGTCTGTGATTACATTGGAGGACTTTTCAGGTGACTAAAGGAAAAAAGAATTGTCTTGGCAGTTTCTGTGTGTGTGTCTGTGTGTGTATTAAATTGCTTGCAGGACAGAAATCTGTCTTTGTATATATAGTATCCATCTCTATATATAGTATCATGCTAGCTCCCTGTCTTTTCTTTACTTGGGATGGTAACAAGTTTCTTAGTGGCCGCCCCACTTTCCATTCTGAGGAAAGAATGAGGGCATCGCCGGAGTGCCCTGTAAGCTGTTGTTCTGATGAAAAAGACTTTCTTTTTCAAAGAAGTAGAAAAAACAGTGGAAGACGTAAATAGGGACCAATCTATTACAAACTCTACTGCAGTTATGTGTCGAAAAATAAGGAACAGAAAGGTTGTGTTGTTTTAAAAAGATGGATTTAAGGGTCTCGAAAAACATGTGTGTGTGTGGGGGGGACCCTCCCCTCGCCTTTTGAGCATTTTGCAAATTAAGTGAGTTTCATTCTCCCATAAAATAGGAATCCAATAACATTTTATATGATCATAAAATGTGTCTACTTTTGTCTCCATCTTTTATGAAAAAAGGGAAATATTCCCAAAGTATATTAGAAAAAATAATTAATAAGCAACCTTTCATAGTTACTTTCCGAGGTTAATTATTGCCCTAAGAAATCAATTTCAATTTCTTGGGTTTGAGAGACTCGTTTGTGACTCGGTGTTTCCAAAAAAGGGAGTGAGTTAAGATGCTAACTGGGAGCCTTCATTCCCTGGAGAAAATGTCTTTGCCCCCGGCCGTGATTTATCCGGTGCCGTTTGCCCGTTTACACCCCATGCCAGGAGAATGTATGGAAAACGTAATAGAGCTATTGGAATCTAGCGTAGCAGCTTGGTTACAGGAGGAAACAAAAGTTGGCTTCGTATCGTTAAAATAAAAGTGAGATACCCTTGAGCCTTGACACAAGGAAATCCCTTGGCCCTTAACCTTCTTGACAAGCCTGAGCTCAGGGATCAGGGGACCCAGGGAGGCAGCCCGAATCTGTTTGCAGGGTGACGACTGCTCCTGTCCTGAGACAGAGGCGAGCACAGCAGGGAGAAGGAGGGAGAGTCGAACCTGCAGCCACCTCTCGAGGGACCCCAGGAAACCAGAAACCAAGGGGAGGACTCCATCTCCCCTCGCAGCGATCTTCTGTAAAGTCGTTACTGTCACCCTGTGTTTTCACCAGGCCCCTGAGTTTCTTGAGCCGAGACTAGAATGTTCAGGCCCTTTACGGCTACCCATCATAGGCTCTCCTCAGTGGGGGGCGCACTGTGGCCGTGGCGGCATTTCCTCTCCGATTCAGGATGTTCTTCAAGTACATGAAGACAAAAAGTTTGGGCCCGTCTGAGTGCTTAGTTAAGTATCGCACTTCAGCTCAGGTCATGGTTTCTCAGTTGGCGAGTTCGAGATCACGTCAGACTCCGTAGTGACCGTGCAGGGCGTGCTTGCGATTCTCTGTCTCCCTCTTTCTCTGCCTCTCCCCTGCTCTCTCTCCTCTCTCTCTCTCAAAAAAATAACTACCTCCCTACCTAAATAAATAAACTTTAAAAATCAAATAACATGCTTTCTCTAAAAAAAAGTTTTTTTCCCTACCGTTAATATACTTTATGTTTCACTGTTTGGCTTAGAATTTCCCGTGAGTTGGAAAGGTTGATATTACGTATTTTGCGGGTTTTAAGGTGACGATTTCAACACTTGGTGACATTGAGTGGGGGAAAAAATGCAGTAACCTCTAAGGATGAGGTAAGAGAAACAACCAGTCAGTTGGTCTGTATATGGATTCTTTATCTTGGGGATCCCCAGCAGCCTGGGTGGGCAGAGGAGTCTGGGCTCGAGGGAAGGGCTAAGAATAGATGCCTCAGTTAATGAATCATGCCGTTCCCCCTGTATGTGGACGAGTCCAAATCCACACTAGCTTACGCGGACAGGGCCATTATTGGCTCACAAATGCAAAGTTTTCTGTAAGGGTCAGCAAGTTTTCTCTGTAATAGGACAGAGAATAAATACTTTTGGCTCTGTGGGCCGTGCGGTCTCTGTCACAACTCTTCCTCTGTAGCGAGGAAAGCCATACCGACGACGGGTAAACCAGGGAGTGTGGCCACGCTCTGATGAAACTTACGGAGAACGGGCTTTGGATTTCATGTAATATTTCACGTGGTAAAACACATTCTTCTTTCTTTCTTCGGCCATTTCAACATGTGCTTTTATACCCTGGGCTGTAGGAAACCATGGGGCCGAGGTCCGGATTGGGCTCAGTGTCTGTTCGCCAACCCCTGGTTTAGAGTCTACTTGCCCCGGGGCTTAACTGTGTCATCAGGGCCCTATCTTTAACCTCTTGATTTTGATATTTTTTTTAAAAAAAATGTGTTGTTCACAGGGAGTGTTCTTTCTGAGCGGGCATCCAGATGGCCCCCGATACAGACCAGGGCTTCAGCAATGGCCCCAGGCAGCCCTTGTCCCCGCTGTCCCCGCACAAAAGCCTCAGCGAGAGTAGGATTGGCCTGGCTTGAGGCAGGCACCACCCCTGCATCATTTATGCCCCGCAGGATGCGGTTCTTTAGGCCGGAGTCCCACACCCTGGCCCTATGTGGAGTCCGGGAGCCCCGTTCCCTAATGAAGAAATGAGTTCCATTTCCATCCTGGACAGACGTAGCTGTCGCTTCCACACTCCACCGTGAGCCTTGCATTATGACTTCATTTTTAGATGTTTCCGGAGACACAAGGAAGAAGTCTTTTCTGAGTACGCCTTCAAAAGAGGAGCACGTTGGTTGGTTTCTTAGTGATGACTGGCCGAGCATGCATCTCTGTGAATCACACCGCAGGGCTTGTTCCCTGGAAGCAGAGCCCAAGGCAGGCTTCTTGTTCAGAGTTGGTCTGGGACGTCACGCCTTCGAGAGAGGGGGGATGAGGAGGGGAATGGCATGGGGCAGGGGGCATGGTTCCTAAGGACGTGGCCAGCTTCAGCAGAGCCGTGGGGAGCTCTGGGATATGAATGGTACTGCAGCGTGGGTCCTGCTTGTGACAAGGGCCTGGCTGGTTGGCCGTCCGTGATTAGCCACCATCTTCCAGGGAGGGTGGCTGTGTGGGCACAGCTTCAGGTGAGGCAGAAGGAGGTAGCTGGGAGTCAGCAGCCAACACTCACGAGCCACTGGGGGCCCTTGCCGGGAAGGGGGTCTGCGGTTAGGAGGCAGCGTTATGATAGGCTGGTCTGCACCAGAAAGGCTCCTGTGACAAAGCCCTCTACCCATGGAAGGAAGAAGGATTTGGGCATGGCAGTACTCTGCTGGCAGTGTCTGGACCTGGCTATTAACGCACACCCCAAGCGCAGGTCTTTGCTTTGAAGAAGTTTAAACCTCTCTTTCTGCCAGTGGCCTCATATCTGCTTTTCCACTTTGCGCCCCGTTCACTTTGACAGAGTGACCCTCTAATAACTTTTGTTTAGTGAAACTCAAGCCTTTTCAGGCTGCTGTGCTAATGTCTTCCTTCCTTAATTGAGTAAATATATTATACACAGCTGGGTAGGTGATTTCCTTGCTGGCCTTGTTGCTACAATTTGAAAATGGATACAATTTTCTTTAACTCACATAGAATGAATGAGGCATTTATTTCTGGTTTCCTGCGGCTCTCCTCCTTTACAAAATGTATTTACATGGGTATTTTTGAAGCACTTCTTAAGAAACTGAAAAATTAAAAAAAAAAAAAAAAGGGCCAAGCCAAACCCCTTACCCCTCCCCCAAACAGTGGCTACATTGTGACAACAGTGGGTTGAGCTAAATTCAGCTACGTCAAGGAGGAGCAATAAAAGGAGATGGATTGTTCTCTAAGCTTCACTTTATTGGATATTGTAATTGACATATAGTTGTCATTTATAATCATCTGTCCATTCCTGTGAGTTGGGAGCAGTAAAGTTAATTGTGGCGGCTCATTTGCATTAATCTCACCTCTGAAGGGTACAGTAACCCATTAATATCATGTCATGATGAATTATCACAAATAACATTGAACATATTGATTAATGATCTCTGAGATTTGTATCTCGTTAAAACATTTTGTTAGCTCTTTAAACTTTTAAGCCAACAACCACTGCACGTGGGAGGTGTTCGGGATAGTCTGTGAGGTGGTGGTGGGGAGTGGTGTACATTGGCAGGGTCACTGGTTTAAGGAGTTGGACCACTCAGTTCTCATGAGATTTTTTTTCCCCCCTCTTCAAGAAGCCAAGCACATTATCTTGGTAACCTCCTCCTCCTTCTCCCTGGATGATGGTTTCTTCAAAATAGTGGCTTCTTTGATTATAAAGTGTTTGATTCTCGACTCAAATGGTTTTAATAAAAGAGTTTCTTAAGTTATCTGTTCAGTTCCCTGAATGCCGGCCTTTGGAATCTTGTTCACCTAGATCTGCTCGTTATGTTAAAGTGGCATTTTTTTCCCTCCACTGCATCAAAATTTCCAAACTTCTACATTAACATATAGACTGTATGTGGAAGGAGTTGTTGGAGATGAAATAAGGGGACTTCAAAATACAACTTACTTATCCTTAGTTTTATAAAAATTCATTCCTCTTTCTTGGGTGCTTTCATTTTTCAGGTGATCGTCCACAGAGAAACAGATACGTTGGCCCCACGTGTCATGTGGTCTTTAGGGAAGTTAAAAAAATCCTCTTTAACAAGCCCTGTGTCGAATTTCCTGGGAGAAGTTTAAGTACAGTAGGTGCAGTAAAGCAAAAGGTTGGCCTAAGAGTTGAATTGCAAAGGTCTTTCTCTGCAGCTCTTTCCTTTACTGGTTGTGCAAGCGATACAATATTTGATCTCTCTCAACTTACATATTCCTTCCACTTAAACTTAGCATTTGCCCTGTGTTCTCCAGATAAGTATTTAACGAATACCAGATACGGAGACTGGTCTCCTCTGCCGTTTGCTGGTTAGAGAAATTGGACCCGATCGTCCTGAAGTAAGGATGCTTTGAAGAAGACGTCCTTAATGCCTGGCCGGCTTGGGTGGTCTTATGCCCTAGAGAGGGACCGAGTGCAGCTGCTGCTAGTCTGGGGCCCTCCAGTCTCAGGTCTGTGGCCCCCCCCTGAGGGCAGGATGGTGACCCCGTGCCTGTCCAGCAGCCGGCTTCTGGAAGGCAGGAGTCACAGGTTAGTGCCAGGAAGCGTTCCAACTGTTGGGAAGAGGCGAAGGCATGAGAGCTGCAGGCTGGTGGGGCACCACGCAGCCATTATGTGCTGTTTGTACCCTTAGCCAGCAGGTGAGGACACTCTTACCATCCTCTCTTCCCTTCAGACGCTCAGTTTTATGAAGGGGTCTTAAAACAAGAAGCGCACCATATGTGTAGCAATCTTTGGGCCTAAATAGCTAAGGACAAAGTAGATTGCTTTTTTTTTTTCCAAGGGCCACTTTCCTTTCCCCGTCTTTGTCAGGCCTGCGATGTTCCTCACCCACAGAGTGTTTAATATCTGTGTTTTCAAATCAAAGAACAAGCTTTTTGTCTCCCAGGATAGTATCTTGTAAAGCCAACCTCTTTATTACTTCACCGGTTTAAGGCTTTATTACTTGCGATCCAAAGCCTGCTAGTGAATTATGCATGTTACCCTCCTCAGCGTCTTCACCACCCACTCGCCCGCCGCCTTTTTGGGGGGCCCGAGAAGTACAAGGAGATCTCGACGTGTGTTCATTTCTACCCACGGTATTAATCCTTATTCATTTCAAAAAAATCTGCTAACGGAAATATTTCCATTCAGCTCATTAATCAATTGTGATTTTCATTCCCTTGTTTTGTAAAAGCTGTTGCAATAAATACTTTTTTTTTTTTCACAAGGCGAAAATCCAAGAGATGGATGCAGCCGGCGTAATTAATTGCACCCAGTTACAGGAGATCAGCAAGTTTGTGAGATTCACATGCTGCTCTACCATATGGTTGCCCAGTAGGCGAAAAATTTGATTAATGTTTTGAAGTAGATTTTTTTCAGCAAATATTACAGCCCCAGATGAGGCGGCTTTTTTTTTTTTTTCCTTTTACTTTCTAGTATTGTTAGACTTAGCTGAAGGAACCGATCCTCTGATTTAAAGCTTAATAATATTGTGATCCAGTGAAAACTTAACATGCAATAAAAATTGCAGTCTGCCCGTCTCTCGTGGATACAGAAAAATAATGCATTATGTCTTCATTTGTAATTAAGTAAAATGTGAAAGTTGGATTCTAGGTCTTGATTTTTTTTTTCCTCTTCCTAAAATGAAAATATAACTGTGGTTTTAATTGATGTAGTTTTGGTGCGATCTGTAAGCAGATATTGGGGCAGACTTTTAGAAGTGTAAGGGAACAGCAAAATAAAACACAAAGGTGAGTCAGTGAATGCTTTCTTATTAATTGCTGCTCCTACCGGTGAGGCGACCGTAAATATGACCATGCGAGTGTTATAGAAAAAAATTAAGGCTGTTTCTACTGTTATCCCAAAGGTATATTACTTTTGTAACCACTCAAGATATGCATAGTTAATTTCTTCTTTATCTAGGAAAAAAAAAAAAAAACCTCCCAATTTTCTTTTTTCCAAGTAGAAAGTCTTTTTTCTCTATCGGCTCCTTCTCATGCTGGACACCCATCCTTTCATTTCACTGCCCCCCTGAGGTCACGCTCCAACTTCTCTCTCCGATGACTGGGCGAGAATCAGCCCTTGGGTGACGTAATGGGACACGATATGGTAAGCTTGACCTTGGCGTTCAAAACAACAGCAAGAGATTTCGGAAACGTGTGGGAACTGGTGATGCGTCCCATTAAGGAAAAATGAAATACAACAAATGTCTCCACTTTGGCGAATGAGGCCTGATGCTTTGGACAGCTTAGCTTTACTGTTTTCCTTTCCTTTTGAAACTTACTGATTTCTAATCGCCTAAGCAATATATGACTCTCCTTAAACCTTGATGTCTGCTGAAAGGAGCTGTTAGCTCCGGTGGCTACAGCGTGATCTTTAACCAGGTATCAAGCTCATTTGGAATCCTTCGTCTTGGAGTCATAAACAGTATCCATAACTTTGACCCATCACTGGTCTAGAGAGAGACTCCGTTCAAAAGGAACCTTCAAAAGGAACCGTGTTACCATTGCAAACAAAGCAGCAGTATGTGCTGTCCTCTCTAAGATGTAACAAGATTGCTGCTTTCTTCCTCTGCGTCTGAACACATTTTAAGGGCTGTAAGTGGACTGTTTCCAATGGCTTCACAAGCAACTGACTTAGTCAAATACAGGGGCCAAGGCAGAGACCAGGCTGGGAGGGCCATCTCTGACTTTGAGTTAGTAAGTCCAGTCTTTGAAGAAAAGGTGAGATTTTTTTGGATCAATATTAGATGTTTTTGATAATTTCACTAATCTTTTTTCCCCCCATATTTGTTTTCATGATCGTATGGGTAGTTAATTACCTGTAAAAGCTATGAAAAGAAGTAGTATTACAGTGACGACCTATTTTTATTTATTTTGTTTTATTTTACTATCTTATTTTTTAAGATTTTATTTATTATTTATTTATTTTTTACAGTGACAGCACATTTTTAAAAAGTCCAAAGAAACCAGTGCAGCCTGCCTTCCCTAAGTTTGGGCTGAGGCTGTTTTCGATCACGTTCGGTATGCCGTCTGATGAGAGATTACGATAGTGACGCAGCTTTGGAGACCCCGTTTAAGAGAACTTTCTAAGCTTCACCTAACTTTTTTTTTCTTCGAAAATCAGCCACTCCTAGTGACTCTTTTTCAGCCAGGCAGTGGAGGGACTCAGTCTCTGAAAGCCGGCTACACTCGAGACACTTGGTTCGGTAGCCTCCAATTACAGCCTGGGATTTTTAACGAAAAAAAGGAAGTACTTTAAAAGTTTTATTTACTATGTCAGGTGAAGCGTGAACAATATGTGGTCAGTTGGCAGGAGACAGTGCGTCGAATTATTTGTGAGTTTACCTTTTTTTTTTTTTAGGAGCACCTAAATATATTCACGCGGTTTGTTGCCGGATCATAGGATGCGTGGCTGAGGGAAATGTTTGAGAGGCTGGGATAAGGGCCAGCGCCTTATGGCAATGAAAGTAACGTTAGCTCTGTTTGCGGCAGTCGGGTCTAGGTTGGTCTGATGGTTGTGAAGCCTTGGTTGTGGTAGTCGTTTTAATAAAATGCGTTTGGAAGCAACAAGCCTGTTCACAGAGCAATATTTTGTTTGATCAAAGGAGAAGGATGTCTTTGCTGTCCATTTTTCATGAGCAATACAGCCTTCTACACGACGGCATTTGCCAGAATAGTCGTACTGACCCTTTATATCCTCGAGGAGCCTCTGCATTTGGGACGTCTCCCTTAATAAGTTTTACTTCCCTCGATGTAATCCTTCGGAGTGTGACAGCTCCCAGAGTATCAGTTCCCTTAGGTGAAATTTCCTTTTACTCGAACTAACCATGTTGGATTGTAATTTACAGGCTGGATGGGTGCACGGTTGTTCAGACCTGGTACTTCACCAGCAAGGATCCACCAGTTGGGTGGACGTCACCACATTTTTTCAAGTGGGAAGAGATCCAAACAAATAAAAGAAGGGGAAAAAAATAGGATCGTGGCGATAGGAAAAAAAAAAAAAAAGATCCTTGGAGTGTCACGATTTGAGATCGTTGAGTGTTGCCATGCAAAACTAACACCCAGCAGGGAGATTCTGCTTTTCTCACAAATTCTCAGTTAACACAAGGCGCCGTGGCAGCTGGGAGAGAGAGAGAGTGAGTGAGGGTCGTGGCTGGAACGCGGTGGAGGGTGGCTCTCAAAGCAGTCTTGCTGGGAGCAGACAGCGCTCGAAGGGAGAGCTTTACCTGGTGCTGGCAGCACAACTTTGCCAGTCTGTTTCTTCCTGCGCTTCAGGCTCGAATAAATGAGAGCTAATGACTTTTAAGGCGTTTTTTAAGTGATTTGTCTTGGGAATGCTAAATTGGCAAGAATAAAACCTACGCAGGGAAGTTGAGTTTTGATGACCCAACGAAGGCGCGTCCTAGAGCGATTTCGTAAGGCTCCGGCGGTCCGAGATGGTTCCACATCAGGGACCGTGTACAGTTCTCAGAATTACTTACTAATGACAAAAAGGGGGAAAAAAGGTTGGTCAGCTACTGGGCGGTGGGAATGAACAGGGCGGCAACTCTTATGGTGAAGGGTTCTGAGAAACCTTCTGCCGTGGGGATCCAAGGAGTGCCTTCCTGAAGCACAGGTTCCCTTGTCCCGGAGTGGAGGTGCCAGGGAAACCCCCAGATTCCTATAAAGGTTGAGGAGTTGCTTCATGAGCGAAGGGAAGCACGAGAGATCCAAGTTTATACATACATCCCAGTTCTCAAATCAAACCTATTGTTGCATTTTCTCAATAACCGGTACTCGAAAAACACAATGTCGGGGAGCCTCATTTTCTTTCGTACTAGCTGGGAGGGGGCTCTGGTGTTTTCCAGGAGGCAGCGAACAAAATGCTGGCGCACTATTGAGAGAAATGCCCTTGACTTGACAGGTGTCTTTTTCAAGTTTTACCAGCCGACAGCGTGAGTCAGCCTCTCAGAGATTCGAGAATATTCATTGAGATTTTTAGTAGCCACTTTATTGTTCTTTTTCTGAAGAGGGAAGTAATTGTATTTCATTGATAATCAAAAGCTTATCAGCCCATGAATTCAATTGCAGGTATTTAAAGTCACTTCTTTTAATTCTTTAAAAAGAAATTGCTCCATACACATGCGCACACACACACACACTTTTATTTCTCTCTCTCTCTCTCTCTCTCTCTCTCTCTCTCTCTCTCTCTTTTTCCCCTCCCTGTGAGGTGTTTAACTGATGAAGAAGAGTTTCTTTTAGTACACACCCGTTTGGATTTTCTCCTTTTGCAATTTCTTTTCGGAGGACTTGGGGTTGGTCAAACAAACGTCATCCTGGCGTTTACTTACTCGGGAGCGCTTTCCAGGATGGCCTGTCGATACCTGCCCTCGTGTTTATTTGTAACTAAAGCGAAGGTGCTCTCGAATGGCTTTACCATTAATCTGAAAACACAGAGTCGTTTCCTGCGGAATGATGTATGACAGCACGCTCCGCGCTTCCTCCGAGAAGGGGACCGTTCCTGTGGCATTGTTCCCTAGAGTGGCTTTCCCTGCAGGGCTCACGGCTTAACTGCTTCAAACTCCTGTTGTTCTGTAAATCTGTCAGAAGGGTCTGCAAGGGACCATATTTATGAAGAGAGTGGAGAGTGGTCAGTCTAAAAAGCTCCTTAGTGTAGTACTTTGAATTTTAAATTACACACATAATTCAGAGGTAATGTAACTTGCAGTGTCGGACTTTCGTCCATTCCGTTAAATGGAGAAAAATGACTGGCGTGAGGGATGACTTATTGATTCTCGGTGGGAAAATGACTTCTGTAATATAGGAAGTATGGTAAAAGGAATAGCTTAATTATTTACAGAGCACTTTTCAAAATATGCTTTTACAGCAGTACAAATTGTGTATATACAAATCGTACAACGAGATTCTTTTTTTTTTTTTTAAATTCTTTCTTTGAGGAAACTTAGGAGGAAGCTTATCTTATTTAGTTGCTAAGGCAAAGTTTAATTTTGCTTAAACTCTTGTAGGCTGTAACTAAGAAAGATACAAAGAGCAAGGAGGAATTTCTAAATACCTTAAAAATACCATTTGTTCTAATTGCCATTTCTTACATTATACTTACACTCGCTTTTGGGGAGGTTGACTGCCAGGATTTACAAAATATACTTCTCTCTCTCTCTCTCTCTCTCTCTCTCCCTCCTCTTCTCCCTCCCCTTCTCTCTCTGGTTTATGATGTTTTTCAACAGTGTCATGAACTCACTTAATCTGATTTCAGCAAGTAAATATATGGGAAGTTGAAATGACATATTTTAATCTGGCATTGGAGGAAATATTCATAAAATATCAGATAAAATATTTATTTTGGCCCTTTCCTTATGATCTCTTTTTTGATTCAGTGTGCACTCTTTGCTTAAGGACCACAACCTAATGTTATTTTGACTGCATTTCACAGTGTTGGCGGCCTTTCAGATAAACAGCATATTTGTGGTTAATTGGTTGAACATGTTCTATAATTATAATTATATTAAAACCTTAATGTGCTTGAACGTTTGCCCACCGAAGGCCACTTGCATGAACTACGTTCTGTTTCTGTCATTATAACTGAGCTGTCTGGGGCTGACATTCAGCAATTGAGGCAGGGCAAGGGACCTGGGAGTAACACAGAGGCTTCTCCTTATTTGCGTCGGAGACTGCCGTTTGGACAGTTTTAGAAGCTGACCATGAAAATTGCCGTCTGGTTGTCACTCGGAGCCCCAGGTTTCGGTCTGCGGGCTAACGTTTCTTCAGATTTTCAAAAGGGGTTGGCTTGGCTTTTTGTCAAAGTTACGCAACGGCAGTAAAAAGCAAAATTAGCACTTTATCAAGTTTGGAGCGAATTGCCAAGGCCACCAGGGAGCCGGGAGAGTCACCAGAGACCACTGCTTGGAACCGGGCAAGGAGCCATCTTTGAAATGAGCAGAGAGGGCTGATGGCCCCCAACTGAGGGAGGGAGCCTCTCTTTTTGACCCTTCAGCCATGCCTTTAGGATAGACGTGCTGCACTGCTGGCCCCCCGGGACTTATCACCTGAGAATCCCAGTATCTTCTTTGTGGATACCGGGTCAACCGTACTGTCGTATCTTACACTGGTAACAGTATAAACCGGCGTCTGTGGACCCTCTGGGTTTTGGTGGCCTGGGGATGACATTTGCATTTTTAACTGGCTGGAAGAAAGAGTCAAAAGAAGAATAGTATTTCATGACACATGAAAATATATGAAAGGCAAATTATAATGTTTGTAAATAAGATTGTTTTAATGTTTGTTTTCGAGAGAGAGAGAGAGAGAGAGCGAGCGAGCAGGTGAGGAGCAGAGAGAGAGCGAGACACAGAATCCAAAGCAGGCTCCAGCCTCTGAGTTGTCAGCCCACAGCCCGAGGCGGGGGTCGAACTCACAAAACCATGAGATTGTGACCTGAGCCGAAGTCGTACGCTCAACCTACTGAGCCACTCAGGCGCCCCTGTAGATAAAATTTGATTGAAATATGCCACGCCTGTCTGGGTAGGGATCACCCTAACTGCTTTCCTACTGTCAGGGCGTGGCTTAGTAGTTGCAGCAGAGACTCTGTAGCCCTCACAGGTGGATATATTTACTTTCTGTTTTTTTGTAGACGGTTTGCCACCCCTGCCCCAAATAAGATGTCCTTCAGTTTCTCTGCCCCAGAGCGACAAGGGGGCCGTGAGCACAGGCGCCACTCCAGTTTTAGTGTTAGGGCCAGAGCAGGGGATTTGGGTTGGATGAATGAATGAATGAATGACCAGTCACCCCAAAGCTATGAGTGCAGGGATGTCTGTTATTTTCTTATCTTTGGCCTCACCCACTGAGCACAGTTTATAAAATTTGAAAATCTGTTTCCAAACATGTTGGAATTGATTTTTATGGTCTTTTAATTAACCCAATAAAAATGGCAACAACACAGCAATTTTAAGAAAATAACAGAGCCAAGTATTTTTTTTTATGTCTCTGCATGCAATCCGTATTACACCCACATGCAGTATTTATATGGTCCAAATAATTATCTTTTGGACTTAGAATGCTTTAAATTAGGATTTACTGAAAAGATTATTCTATTTCATTAAAAAAGAAAGAAAATTGTTCTCAAATTTATTTATGGGCTGGAGCAATTCTGGCATTGCAGAATACAGCAGGAAATTCCATTAAGTTGAAATGTGCGGCCCTTACCCTCAAGTGTTTGGAGGGATTCATAGAAGAGCCAAGTGCGTTCAGACAGACCTGGTTGCAGAGCTGAGCGTGCGTTTTGTCAGAAGACTGTAACATTTTCAGGGATGGGTTAGAATGGTGAGGGTTCCAATGCAGAATTCGTAGGCCAACGACATGGGCCAGAGATTTTTCTGCTAAGAAGGTAGAAAATTCTAGAGCCTCATGAGCACACCTCCACCCACCCACCCCACCAAACCCATGGGCACGCTTGAAAGTCACCCTTTCTTGCTACTCTATGGCTCCTGGCCTGGCAGCCGCTTCAGCTTCTGGTGTGTCTGAGTCTTCCTTCTGTCCGACTTAGGTGGGTCTAGCCTGGGACTCTGGAGTCCGACCAGAGTGTAAACCTTGCATCGTCCACTTACCAGCTGTGTGATTCCAGGTAAGAGACCTCACCTCTTTGAGCCTCTGGTTAACTCAGCAGCAAGATGGGGATATCTCAACCCCTTGTTGAAGTTGCTGCCAGGATTCAGAAGGAAGCTGTTGGTAGATCACCTTAGGAGCTAATTGGCATGTGCTTAGGAGGGAGGGGAGATTTGTCCTCTTGCCCCATCTCTTGGCACTGCTGTAACTGAGC
This sequence comes from Paguma larvata, assembly GCA_030068075.1. Lineage (NCBI taxonomy): Eukaryota > Metazoa > Chordata > Mammalia > Carnivora > Viverridae > Paguma > Paguma larvata. The sequence goes on from CM057841.1 coordinate 51,570,490, forward strand.
TCAGGCTTCTTTAGAAACGAAATCTAGAGAGCTGGTCCCCTCCTCTCTTGTGTATCTCCTTCGACAGCCCAGCACCGTTTTGGTGTGTTGGGTGTTCTTCCTTCCTTTCTCTCCTCCTCTTCCTTACAGTGGTTTTAGGGTCTCTGCTCAGTTGTCCACTCCTCAAGGAAGTCTAGGGCGGTTGGACGCTGTTCCCCATCCAGGCTGGTGGGAGAATTCTTAAATGGGTCACAGAGTGGGGGGGAGCCTTTGACTGGGTACGCTTGGCTCCAGCCTGATCTGGTCAATTCTGGCAGGATCTTACCCAAGCACTTGCATACCCTCCTAGAAGGCGATTCGGAACCTTCCTTAGGATTCATTCACATTTAGCAACCAGGGTCCCCACACAGCCCTGACTGATGTTCTGCCTTCCATGCTTCCATTCCTCTGCTGCTGAGCCCCGGGCGGATCAGCCTCCCTTTCTCCTCGTCCGGGTCACTCACACGGAGCCACACCTGTTCTTCCCGCCTCAGGGACTGACTTCCTCTGATGAGTTCCCTACCGCTTGTCCAGTTCGGTCTCCCGTGGACCTCTCTCAGCACCTGTGCGCCAAGCCCAGCCGGCCGGGGATCCAGACACCGAGGCAGACGTCTCGCCTTCACGGGCTCATGATCAGGGAGTCCCATGCACACATCAGTGTTGTCACTCATGGTCTGCCTCTCCCGGAACCCTCCCATCTCCCTTCTCCACCCTGGCTGGTTGCTAATCGTTCTGTAAGATTCAGTTCTGGGGCGCCTGGGTGGCTCAGTTGGTTGGGCGGCCGACTTCGGCTCAGGTCATGATCGCACGGTCTGTGAGTTCGAGCCCCGCGTCGGGCTCTGTGCTGATGGCTCAGAGCCTGGAGCCTGTTTCGGATTCTGTGTCTGCCTCTCTCTCTGCCCTTCCCCTGCTCATGCTCTGTCTCTCTGTCTCTCAAAAAAAAAAAAAAAAAAAAAAAAGCTTCAGTTCTGGTGTATGTATGGCTGACTCCCTCCTGGCAAGAAACCAAAACAACAGCAACAAAAAAACCAGGTCTTAGGTTATCCATTCTTTCCATTCCTATGTAGATTTCCAGCGTGGACCTACCCCTCTGTGTAGAGACCATCTGTTAGTGTTACCACGTCTTTCCCCCACTAGCCTGTGCGCTCTGGGAATGTCGGAGTGATCTGATGCAGCTTTGTGTTTCCATGAAGCAACAAAGGGAAAGGAAAAAAAGACATGAGAGCTCCATCAAAGTTTGTTTCATGACTGTGTGAATGACTCACTAATTAAGTGAAGGAATGAGCCAAGAGTGAGATCTGGCCCGCGGGAGAAAGGTCGCTTTGATCTGGGGCTAATGCAGGAAGGCTCGAAGATCCCCTCATAGGCCAGGCTTAGAAGCGGGGACCATTCTCTGTCCAGGACGCTCTCATTCTGTCCTCGCTCACTGTTTCTTTGGGACTACCACAGGATAGTGGTCAGAACCTGGAGGAAATTCAGGAGTCCTATGTCGTGTGGGCGAGAGACGTATCCGTCGTCTACAGCTTCACAGACGACAGATGCTAGAAGGGGAGAGAGTGGCAGGGATCAATCCAGACCCAAACGTGCATCCGACTTGGCTCGGATGTTGTTTTCTGGATAGGGAGGGACAGGCCATTGGAGAGGAAAGAACAGTGTGGCCGAGGTGCTGGGGACAGTGTGCAGGATGAAGTCATTCACTCCAGCTTTGGCTGTCACTCGGGAGCTCACCCCAGGCTCCTCGGGAGGGTGTTAGAACACACAGCGCGGGCCTCACCTTCAGTGTTGCTGAGTCCGAACCTCGGGGTGGGACCCGCGGATCTGCACGCCCAGCAGTTTCCCCCATGATGCTGCCGCTCGTTTGGGGGTCACCCTGGAGTGAGGGCTCTGCTCGTTTCAGCTTCGGAATACGGACTCGTGGGAGAAGAGTCCCGCCATCGACACCTTCTGTCAGCCGGGCGGAATCTTACGTTCTGAGCAGGAGGGTCGGCCGAGTCATTTTAGCAAAATGCCTTTGCCATCATCGCTTTTCAGTAGGCCGTACGAAGTGGGATAACCAAGAGTAAAGTTCTTTTATTGAGATAATGTGTTGTAAATATGAGTTCAGCCTGGCGTTTGGAAAATACGAAAAGCCCTTCTTCGAACTTACTCTGTTCAAGCTACTTGTATTGTTCAGTGTTTCCTGTAAAATCGGATGTACCTGCCGCAGATGTTGGTTTTGCGGTAATAATATTTTTCTACCTTAAAAAAAAAAGAAAAAATCCTAAGATGAAAATGTAACTTAGTCTTATTATTGTAATCTCCCCTTTCCTTTTTTGCATGGATCATTTGTTTGTGAACTGGTTATTTCAGGAAGGGCTCAAAGGTAATTTCATGGTTTATAGCATTTATATTGGCGCCTTTAATGAGCAAAACATATTGTTTTCTAATACCCAAAATGAGGAATTCACATACATATAGATATTATTTTCATTTCCCGATATTACATGTATATCAAGTTCAGGACATTGAGAACAACCACGTAAAGAAATTATACTTCCGCACACAGGGGAAATATGAAAGTTTTGTAGTGCAAAGAGGAAAAAAAAAATAAAAAATAAAAATCAACTTTGCCGGCTTATGAGATGATTTTATTTTTAATGAATCCAAACGATAGCAGGGAGCTGCTGTTGTGTTTGTGCCTCGAACAGCAATTCATATCTAAAAACGCGGTAACATATGGCTTTGTTATTATTTAGTTTAGGAATTTATGCACCTAAAGGAGTTTGGAGAGCTCTGGGTCCCATTCAGATGTTGTACACAGCAACTCACCAAGATAAGCTAGAGTTTCTCATACCAGGTTATTAAGATTTGACCAATTCACTTTTTTTTTTGGGAGCAGTGGTTATTAAACTCAAGAACTTTTTTGCATATTTGCTAATGATTCTTTTCCCTCTTTCTCATTATGTTTTAGAAGGCCGAATGGGTAAAAAAAAAATTTTTTTTTAGCCCAATTTTTTTTAGCCCAATAAAAAGCATGTCCTGGATTGGAAAGGAGTACAAGGTTCTTTTTCTAGCCCTGGAGTGAGGGGGCTCTCTGGCCTCCTGGCTCATTTGATGTTCTGGGGAGCCATTGGCACCCACACGCTGCCGATCACAGACCTTTCCCTCCCGTCCAGATTGTGTTTGTCTTACGGCTCTCGCACGGAGCCCGCAGCTGTGTAAACCGGAGAATGGTTTCTGCACGGCTTTGATCTTTGCTTGGATCACCCGTTGCCCTCAGTCCCTGAACCCTGCTCCACGGCCCCTGTGTTGCTTGGATTTTTCCATTTTCTGGTAATTATGGCCTGGCGTAGGGAGCCTTGCAACAGCGTCCCCCACGACTTCGGGTGCAGAGTTTGGAAGAAGCACCTTAAGGCTGTCGTTTGTAGAACCTTATTAAGAAGTGATTTCCATTCGATGCCAAAGAGATAGGCCGTTTAGTTTCCTCCTAAGCGCAATCTGACAACTTCAAGCAGGCTGCCTTGAATGTAGGATGGGATGCATAAATGTTGACAGAGCAGATGCAATTTGTTTTTGCTTCCTGGCTCCTGAAGTTGAGTCCTTCCATGGACCCTGGCTCGGTCTCTCCGTCAGTGATGGGCCCTCGGGCTGATGCTGCGTGGCATTAATTTTCCATTGATGATCTGAGTGCCTGTCTAGGCATAGGGGAGTGCAAAAGTCCTGGCAGCGGTTCTCACAATCCAGTAGGAGGCATAAGATCTTCCCTTCGAAGTCCTCAATGAAGGCATGAGGAAACTTTGTTGGGGTTTTGGAGAAAGAGCCATGCCTCCACCTTGGGTCATCATAATGGCCTACAGAGCTGGGCCATCATGCCCAGGCAGGACGCCGAGCTAAGACGTGAGAAGAGCTCTTTAGAATATCATGGAAGGCCACCTGAGACAGAGCAGCTGAGACTCCAGGATTTCTGGATTCAGATAGCCTTGCGTTCGAATCCTAGCTCTGTCTCTCACTGTCCTTGTGATCTGGGGGGATTTGTTTAATCTTGATGAGCCTCCGTTTTCTCACCGATAAAATGGGATTGATAGTCTCTGCCTTTTATATTGTGAGAATGGAACAAGATAATGCATGCAAATTGTTTGATACTGTCTCTGGGACATCGTGAATAGTCAACAATGCCCGCTTCCCTTACTGCTACACTTAGAGGCACTATTCTTCTTACCTTTCTTATCCTTTCTCTTCCACCCATTCTCCCCTCTCCTCCTTCTCTTGGTAAAGGTTTATACAAGAAAATATACTTTGCTGTTGTTGTTGCAGCCAGCATTCCCCTTGGCTAGGAGCCCAGGAGATATTTGGGAGAATGTTGAGATTCGGTCAAACAGTGAGTCTCTAAGATCTGGGGTGGATGGACCCACATCCTTATCCGTGTCCTCAGATGTCAGAAGAATGACTCATGGAAAGAAAGACTCTTTTCTGGAGGATTTCGAATGCCAGAAGCTCGGTGGTGGCAGAGAGAGGCCATGTTATGTGACACCTTTGCTTTAAAGTGACAGCCACCTTCTTAATGGGTAATCCCAGGAGTGAACTCTTCCTCGCCTGGTGCCTTCCATCTGCTGACCGTCACAGTGTTAAGTATACACATGTTCTTGATCGCTTGACTGGAGTAAACCCGTTACCTACGTTTGTTAGCACAAACATCCAAGAAGAATGAATGATTGGGCCTGGAGGTCCAAAGCAACACCCAGAAGCAGTTGACAGTGCCCTGGTTTCTTCTGTGTTTGTTGAGCCATGACTGGAAACCCCATTTCTTACCAAGCAGGTCATCAGTGTTGCATTCTATGGACTCGGACTAGATTTTTGGGTCACGTCATCCCGACTGCTGCATGGGGAAATTGGGCAGGAACCACCCCCCAGAACCGTGGAGATAGAGAAGTCCAAAAGGCCTGGCCAGTACTGCCTCATCTGTGGGGACCGCCCACGAGGGCAACTTTGAGAAATACTGATTGCTGAATAAGCTGACAAAGGACTGAGCTCGAAACAGAAGGAACTGGATAGAAATCAGGAGACAGCGTCATTCTTTCCAGCAGCAATCATGGAGTCTGTTTAGTTTTCTTTTCTTTTGAAAAAGTAATTTAATCTAGAAAGTATATACATTTAGGAGTAATTTCCTGGGCAGGCTTCATAACTTTCTCTCTGACATCTCTAAATAGTTCTTCATGCAGTGGCATTACTAACGGCTCAACTTTTTTAGGAAATGATTCATTACTTTATAATTTCACTTCACTAACCATTTTCAGCCATGCAATAAATTTAAATCCTTTACTATCAAGATAACATTTTTTCTCCTGTCACTGAGATATAATGATTGGAAACCATTTTTAGAAGTTGACCCTTTTGGGGACGGCTCTTAGGGATTTGTCCTTTATACTAGCACATAACTTGTAGGGCGTTAGTGTTTCTAGGGCAGGGGCCCCAGGCTGCAGAAATACATTTTTCCAAGTGCCCTTTACAGTAAGTGTGATAAAGAGCTCATTGGGTGAATGGGAAAGAGGAGAATGCTTATTTGAAGCATGCGGCTCTGAGGACCGACATTTCCAAAGAACAAAGGGTGAATGATAAAGTCAGTTGTTAAGGCATCCTTGACCCTTGTGAAAATCGACTGTGAATTGGGCAAAGACAGCCACCTGAGCGGTGCAGCATATGGAAGAGAGGAACCGTGAGAGCCACCAGGTCCCTCCACCTGCGCCTAACTGGCTGCGTGATCAGGTGGGAGTCACTGAGACTCTCTCAGCCCCGTTTCCTTATCAGGCTCTAAGGCTGCTGATCTCAGCAACCAGACTCCCTTCTCTATAGTATTAACCGGAGTAAAGCCCCACGTTATCCCTCCTTTCCACAGGGGGACTTGTTTGTAGGACATGCCTTAAAAGGTATATTGTTTCAAAAGTTAATTAAAACCCCGAACTTCTGAAATTAACAGGTTTTAAAACTTTTTGGTGATGAAAATGATCAACCATATAGAAAATTTCAAGTAGTACAATGGACAATCTAGGTAATATGACCACCACCTAGATTTAACCGTTACTAATGTTTTAGCATGCTGGTCAGTTCATCCGTCTGTCTTCCTACCCATCTATCCATCCATCTTTGCATCCATCCATCCACCCATCCACCCACCCATATTTTGTGAGTTAAAGGTGTTGACTCATTTTACCAGGAAGTACTTGGCCAGGTATCTTTTAAAACTGAAGGCCTTTTTCTATCACTGGTACCGTGATTATAAAGTTGATAATAATTTGCTGACATCATACATAGTCCATAGCTAGTTTTACCCAGTTATCCTCAAAGTGGCTTTCACAGATGATGCTTGTCAATCAGAATGCAGTCAGTCAAGGTTCACACGTGACATTTGGTACTGTATCTTTTTCTTTGTTTTAAATGGAGTTTCCCAGGGGGATCGGGGTCATGGGGAAAGTTCCTCCCGTCTGGACACTGTGGATCCTGCCAACTTCCTTTCAAAGCCAATAAGGCTTTTCTTTATTTTTTGGTTCTTTTATGTTGTCACGGAGACTTAATTTGTTGTACATTTTGTTGTCCTTGTGTAAATCGGGGTTTGACTTCCAGTGCAGCTAAGATTGGCTTTGAGAAGGATTTCCTTTGGGGAAACTTGGGAGGAGAGAAAAAAAAAATCTGTTAATTAGAATTATGGGAGAGCGCTGTATTTATCTCAGGCAGAACAGGGCTCCCAGGGCTGTGTGCTGCAGCCAGGAAGAAAAAAAAAAAAAGGTTGTGGAAAGAAAGATGCAAGTCTCAAGTTAAGAAATCAACCCCCCCACCCCCAAGACCTCAGGGCTACTTGCCCATAACTAGAACGCAAGAGAGACAGAAGTTTAGAGCAGGACTGCCTCTCGTCGCTGATGGCTCCGCTGGGCAATGAAGGGCACCTCCTGGGCCCACGGATGCCATGCAGTTTCGTAGAACTGAGCCCTTTGTCTCCATCTTGGGGTGGGGGGCAGGGGGGGTCGGCCTGGCCCGTGTCACAGGGAGGGGACTGATATTCCCATAAATTTGGTTCATGCGTCAAAGTAACTTAACTCTAAAATTGGATGAGGTTTTTGAGTGTGTCTATCAGCCTCCTAGGCTCATGAATTTGACAGGCAAATAGATCACTTACAAAACTCTGAAGTCTTAGGGCTCACCTTCCACTCCCAGACTTCGCTCCTACCCCTTCCTTCTTTTCACCCTTTCCTTGGCCAGCACAGCTTTGGGTGTGACTTCCAGGGAAGAAAACTCAGTGAAACGTTCCTTTGCACTAATATATATTGCTTCCTAGCAGACATGTTTTGTTTTCCCCACACAATGAGTTAAAAATTTTTAAGTTTGTTTATTTAGTTATTCATTTATTTAATGTTTGTTTATTCTTGAGACAGAAAGAGAGACAGGGGAGGAGCAGAATGAGAGAGGGACACAGAATCTGAAGCAGGATCCAGGCTCTGAGCTGTGAGCACAGAGCCGGACACAGGGCTCAAACTCACAAGCCGGGAGATCATGACCTGAGCTGAGGTCAGATGAACCCACCATCCACCCAGGTGCCCCTTCTTTATTAATTTAGAGAGAGAGTGTGTGTGTGAGGACAGGCAGCGGAAGGGCTAAGAGAGAGAATCTCAAGAAGGCTCTGTGCTGTCAGTGCACAGCTGGCTATGGGACTCGAATTCATGAACCTTGAGATCATGACCTGAGCTGAAACAAAGAGTCAGATGTATAACTGACTCAGCCTCCCAGGCGCCCCATTCCGCACAATGACTTCTAAAAAATACCCAAGACGCATATACAAATTGAGAAATCACATGTAAAAATCGGGGTTTCTCCTTGGATTTGAAGATTGGAAGTAGCTGAGTTCAGGCATCCGGTCGTGTGGTCTTTAGTTGTCTCTACCTCTGCCACTCCCCATTGTCCCTTTACCAGCCGAAGCAACTTTACTCCTGCATTCCTCTGCCGCTCCACATTGCTCTCATCATACCAGGAGGAAAAAGCCATTTAGCTTCTGGATGAGTCCTTGGGCCATTTAGAAGTGAAGTGGGGGTATGTGAGAAGTGACCGACAATACGGAGGAACGAGCTGAGGAGTCTTCTGAATCATCGCAGGGGTATTTCGAATTTTTTCCTCCACAATTCCCTCTGGAAGAGCGAGCCTGGCTCCCATGAACTGACTGCGAGTCACCAGCCCATTCAACTTCCAGTCATTGTGGAACGGACCAAGTCTGTGGGTCTCCCGTGGAGACTGAACTTAGGGGCACTGTTTTGTTTTGTTTTGTTTGTTAAGGATCAAGAGCGCCTCTCTTGTTTTTGGTCACGATATAATGGTAGAGTGTTACTCATCCACCGCTTGCGTGTCCCTCAAGGACTGGGGATGCCGTATATCCTATGGTAAACAATCAGCCGCTGAGGGTTGTTGGTTCAAGTTAGTTTGAAATGAGAAATTGCCAGTGACCTGAAACCCATCATTATTAACCCTGTGGCCCATCATTGCCGTAACCAGTAGCCAGCTCTCATTTTTTATTTTCTTCTTCTTTTTTCCCCCCCGGTTAGAAGAAAGGCTCATTGATGGAAGTTGGCTCAGTTCTTTTTGTTTAAGTGAAGTGGTTGGACCACCAAGAGGAATAACTTTCCTTTGATTGGGTGTGGGCCCTGATACAGATGTCCTTCACACGGCCAATCCACTTTTGCTGGCGGTACACCCCACGACTGGTTCGTGCTGTGTTTATATATAGACACCCGCCCACAGAGACTGTGGAGAAGCATCTGTGTGCCATCGCCCAAGTCTTCCAAGGGAATTACCTTTTAGTAATTCACATTTTCATAGCCTAAGTGCATTCGTAATGAACGAATCGATTATTTCTTTATTCTTCCTTCATCCCCAAATGTAGCAGATGACAAAAAGAAAACACGAGATAGAGAGGATTTGGGGAAATGGATTATGCAGTAATTACATGCATTCTATCTCTGGGCATTTTATGGTAGAGGCTTCTAGAAGGGCGGGTCCAGCTCTTTCCCTCTTTGGTTTCATCGGTTGGTATGCGTTGGTGGCTCAAGGTATCAGGGTTCCGCCGGACATTTTCTTTCCCCTGTGGCAATAGTGGTTCAAAATCCTGCTCCGCAGAGTTACCTTAGAGTTCATCTGGGCACTCCTCCCAAAGACAGGCCCCCTGTGTGGCCTCAACAATTCATTCTGTTTATAATGTCATTTCAGTGTATTGGCCTTGCTTCCATGTGTGGCTAGAAAGGCGTATTTCTTACCCTAGCTCAAAACACAGAGAAACTTGAACCCCACCCACTTCTTCCCACAACCCACAAACCTCACTTGTACGGTGCACCTTTGAGTAGCCCTCTTGTCTTCAGTTTAGGCTTCCAGATATTGTCTCTTTCATGACTCACGTCAGCCTCCTCTCGTGTCTTGGGCGGTGGAGGCTGATGGAAGGAAGGGAACTCATCTGTACTGTCTGGGATTCATCTTCCCGCAGTGCCTGCATCAACAAGGACTTGACCCCAACCTCAGCTTTTCCAACAAGCTGTTCTCATTACAAGGGACTTGGAAGCAGGCAGTCCAGTTTAGGAGCCCAGGTCCACCGTGCCAGCAGGGGCTCCCCGTATCTCGGTCTTTCCACTGAACCATTCTTAGCATGTGGCTGTTTGGTCTGCACGCATCGTATCTGTTTTCCAGGCAAGAAGAAGGGGAAAGTGAAGGGGGCAACCCTGCCGGCTCACTCCAGGAATTCCTCCCGCAGGTTAGTGGCCGGAGCCAGGTCATGTGGCCTCCTGTAGCTGGAAGGGAGCCTGGACAGGTGACGGTCTTTTACTGGGTGTGTGACTACCCGGTACTGTTAGTAGAGTGGATGGAGAGAATGAGGCAGTCTCTGCCTCGGTGGTCAGGGATGGGGCTGTGGCTTTGAATCCTGCTCCCCTGGTTGGACGCTGACATAGGCTTAACCCTTCTCAGACTAAGCGTCACCCTCAGACGCGTGCAGTGCTTAGGACAGTGTCTGGCAGTAGTAAGTCTTCAGTGACTGTCTCAGCTGTGATCCTCGTGGTCATCCTCATCATCTCTCCTTTCTCCCCTCCCCCTTTCCTTCCTCCTTTTCCTTCTCTTCCTTCATCATCATCACCACCATCACCCCCCACAGCTGCTCCCTCATTCCATCTTGTTGAACCCACAGTTTTTTATTTTTTCTTGCCATCAGATACAAACGTCAGACAGCATTTTCCATAAGAACATTCAGTTGATAATGTTTTCTCCTACGTATGAATTTCCTTCAGCTACGCATAGAACCCACTGAAACACGGGTTTTCTAGAAAAGTGTCCTCCCCAGTTCCGTATCACACCACCTGGCACGTATTTGGCGTGTGCACACACTCACACCCGTGCACACCAGCACACACAGTGTTTGTTGACAAAACGAATTCATTTTTTGTTGAATGATGAGCCCACGCTGATAATGCTCCTTGTGGGGCTACTATGCCCTCCTGCCTGAGAACGAGTCGCATGTTGATGGCTTTGCCTGTACTTGAAAAAGACTTGCTGTCCTAGCCGATAGGTAGACCTGGCCACCCTAACGCTGCGCCGTCCCTGCCGTCAGCATATGTGGGGCGCACATCGTGTGTGGGTCCCTTTGTAGCCACTGCAGCGCATTGGCGCCTCTCTGGGATGGGGGATTGACGCACCTTAACGGGCTCCTGGGAGTTGGCTTCCACCGGCCACGGCAGGGCTTAGTGAGCAGAGAGTCGTTCCCACCTGCATGCCCTTGACATCTGTCTCAGCCCATTTCTACCCGCCTTGTGATGTTTTAGCCCCTGAGAGAAGCCAGTTAAATTTCAGAGGGTTTTGAGCCCCACCAGTGGACACCTGGAGCTACCTCTACGGGCAGGGGCACCCTTGTTGGCACTGGGGGGCAAGAGCCAGGTGTGGCGTCAGAGGGGACACTCAGGAAGCCCCTGAGAAGGGTCATTGAGTGTGTGCCCACATGTGGTTTCACGAATTTCAAAGACTCTGGGGTTCTAAAAGTCTGACTTAATTTGTGATTTGCGAGCAGTCTCCTGGAAGACTTGGGGCAGACATAAGACTCGTGAAAAATACCAGATGCCCCAAGGGTGGGAAAAAAAGAAGGGGAGGGTAAGGTCTGAGCAGTTTCTGGCAGCTTCGTAGACATTCATTGTCTCGTGGTAGCAGAGCATGGCTGGGCTGGTTGTTTTGTTATCGGTCAGGTTCCCTGTATGTGTTAGGCTGGAGTTTTGGTAAATTCAAGGCCCAGCGTGTATAAAAAAATCCATTTCCTGATCTTCTAAACCATGAATATTTAGCAGATTGAGTCTTGGGCACCTCTGTTCCTACCATCTGCTCTGGAACAGAGGATTATAACTGGACGGGAGGCAAAAGGTCTCTGGAAGGTGCTCGAACTGTCACTTCCTCATCCCCCCGGGAGCACAGGCGGATGCTGACCCCTGTGCAGTCTCTGAGCTTGGGAGCTGGTTTCCTTCCTGGGGAATGGTGTTGACTGTTTCCTGAGGGGAATGCTGAGAGAATCCGTGTGCGGCGTGAGCTGTGCACATGCCTGTGTGAGGCGGTGCAGACCAGGCAAGTGCATGCCCCACTTCTTCTTCTTTTTTTAATGTTTGTTTATTTCTGAGAGAGAGAGAGAGAGAGCATGAGCAGGGGAGGGGCAGAGAGAGAGGGAGACCCAGAATGGGAAGCAGGCTCTGGGCTCTGAGCTGTCAGCCCAGAGCCTGACATGGGATTCAAACCCACAAACTGAGAGATCATGACCTGAGCCGAAGTTGGACACTTAACTCGCTGAGCCACCCGGGTGGCCCTAATGCATGCCCCACTTCTTACAGCGGTTCTCTGGAGGAGGGGTGGGGAGTGGGGTCAGCCCTGAGGGCAGGGGGGGGTTCAGCCTGGTTCTGATGCTTCAGTTTTTTCAAAGGGGGGAATGTGTTCATGTATTGCTTATGCAATAAAAATTGTTTTTAAAAGTAGCCTGGGGGAATTCGTTTTCTGTGGCTGCCATAACAAATGACTTCAAACTTAGTGACTTAAAATAACACAAATTTATCACCTTCTAGTTGTGGAGGTCAGAAGTCCAACGCGGGTCTTCCTAGGCTAGAATCAAGGTGTTGGCAGGCTCTGTGCTTTCTGGAAGCTCCAGGGGAAGAATCTAGTTCCTTGCTTTTCTAACTGACAGAGACTGTGCACATTTCTTAACTTGGGGCCCCTTCACCCTCCGTCAGTGAGCCGACAGCCTTGGGCTGAATCCTTCTCAAAGGGCCACCCCCTTGGTTCTCTGTCCTCTGCCGCCTCCTCCTGTTTTAAGGACCGTGTGATTGTATTGGGTCACCCCCATGTGACAATCTCCCTATCTCAAGGTCAGCTGATTAGCAGCCCTGATTCCACCTGCAATTCCTCCTTAAAAGATGAGGAATAGAAATCACTGTGAAAAAAGTGTTGCATCTAGGTACGACTCCTGCTATGCCTGACTCCAACCACCAAGACCACCTCTCTTGTTAGTGCTAGAATTCTTACTGAGGGAGTCACCTCAGTTTCTACTGACAGCTTCTTCCCGCTTTCATGGCCAGTTGGGAACCCCTTGGGGAAGTCAGTCCAGGCATGGGATGAGAGGTCTTGCTGGGATCCGTCACAGAGAGCTTTTCCTTCATTTGAATGTCTTCGCCATTCCTGGGCATTCCTTCCCTCCCTCCTTTCTTTCCTTCCACCCCTCCCTCCCTCCACCCCTCCCTCCCTCCCTCCACCACCCATCCACCCCTCCCTCCACCCACCCCTCCCTCCCTCCCTCCACCCCCCATCCATCCCTCCCTCCACCCCTCCCTCCACCCACCCATCCATCCCTCCCTCCCTCCCTCCCTCCCTCACTCCCTCACCCATCCATCCACCCACCCACCCACCGATCCACCTCTCCACCCACCCATCCATCCCTCTAAACCCCATCTCTCTTTCTCCCTCCCTCCCTCTCACTTCCCCTTTTTCTCTATCTCTTCTGTAAGAGAGTATTAAACATGAGGCAAAAGTAGAACTTTCCCTAAAATAACTACCACCTCTCTTTGAAAATTAGTGTCCAAAATCACGAATAGAAATGTTGGCATGAGAAGCAGAACCATTGTTTTTAGGAAGAAAAAGCTTTCACCTTACATTCTTTAAGATTTTATATAACACTAGATTTTATACAATACTAAAATAATTATATGATGAAGAGGAGGGAGAGGAGGAAGAGGGGGAGGAGGAAGAAGGGAAAGAAGAAGAAGAAAGAGGAGGAGGAGGAGGAGGAAGGAGGAAAAAAAATCACTTAAGTGTGCTTCTGTCACCCAGTGTGTGCTTACACTACTTAGGGTTTGTTAGTCTCTGCAATTACTCAGTTTTCTCTTACCCCCTTTTCAGATGAGTAACTCAGGTGCAAATAGTGCATACCTTTCCCTTCCTTAAAAAAGAAAGAAAGAAAAAGAAATGCAGATCAGAAGAAGAAAATAAAAATCACCCAAACTACCCACAGTATTTGAGTGTGTGTGCTTTCACATGTTGGCTGCGAATGTAGCTTTTAGTGTTTCTTTATTGATTCCCATGAGATTATTTTATTATTTTAGAGCGAGAGTGGGGAAAGAGATTGTGAGCAGGAAAGTGGCAGAGGGAGAGAGGGAGAGAATCTTTAAGCAGGCTCCACGCTCGGCCGGGAGCACCACGTGCGGCTCCATACCACAACCCCGGGGGCATGACCTGGCTTGTGTCGAAATCAAGAGTCCGAGGCTCACCTGGCTGAGCCACCCGGGGGCCCTGATTCCCACGAGATTTTAAACTGCCTCTCTGCAGTTAATTGGTACAGCCTTCCTAATGAGAGGGAATGCTTGCTTTGCTCTTGGGGTATTCAGGAGGACCCCCTTCCTCCTGAATGGTAATGCTTCTCTTGGTCAGAGCAAAACAAATGCACTGGAGCGTGTGTGCACACACACATGTCTTCCAACACTGTCGCAGGCTCCTGTAGTCCTTCACGATGTGTTAAGTTCTGCTCACTCCTCCTCCCCACTTAATGCTTATTATTGAATTACTTGGAAAATATGCAGAAGTAGAAAGATGACAAGACAATTGCTATGGTCCCACGCTATTCATGCTGTGATTTACTTTTTCCTAACTCCCAGAGGCAGCTTCCTGCTTTCAGGGACTTGTGACTGTGGTTTTAAAACTCCGTGGAAACACAACCCACATGCATAAAAGTGTGTAATACGTTCTTGCTGCTGGACGCACTTAACCAAAGCCAGCATGCCCGGCTGATCAGTACCTGGATGGAGAGGGGAAATGCAACACAGAGGCCTCTTCCTGCCCTCAATCACTCATTCCCCCAGGCCCCCACCGAGGAAGGATACCCACTCTCCTGACTTGGTGACCGGATAGCAAAGACTAGGGTTGTTGGTCTTTGATCTGACAGAAGTGGAATCCCTTTATGCAAATGGACCGGACGGGAGGCGCTCCTTCTGGGCCTGGCTTCCTTCTGTTTAACCTGACACTTCTGAGACGCTTGCCGAATCCTGCGTGCAGTTGTAGATAGTTCACTGTCATGGCTGTGGAGTAGTCCCTCGTGCGAATATGTTATAATTGACTTAATTCATGCAATTTACAAATTATCAATGGTTGCATTTATGAAAGTTCAAATCCTACGCTTTCATGTAACATTGTAGCCAGGTACTTCCCCCTGTTTTAACATTTTTTTAAATGTTTATTAATTTTTTGAGAGAGAGATAGAGTGCAGGGTGGGGTGGGGGCAGAGAGAGAGAGGGAGACAGAATTCCAAGCAGGCTCCAGGTTCTGAGTTGTCAGCACAGAGCCCAGTGTGGGCCTCGGACTCAGGAACCGAGAGATCATGACTTGAGCTGAAGTCAGACGCTTAATCTACGCAGCCACCCAGGCGTCCCCACTCCCTGCTGTTTTAACATCCTCCTGGTATGCAGTGTAACAAGGCATTTAATAGTAACATTGTATTTAATGGGGTGGGTTTGTATTTATTTAACCGTTTTTCTTATTATTGAATATTTAGGAAGTTTCTATATTTGTTTTTGTCCTTTTTTTCCTAAGTGGCACCTCGGTGAACACTAGCCGTATCTACGCGCTGAGCTTTTCCCTCCTCCCCCGACCTACCCCGGTAGGTGGGACGGTTTCGTTAGGTTAAATTCCCTGCAGTGGAATCGCTAGTTCAAAGGTTGGGCCATCACAAGGTCTTTCGATACGCTGTCACATTCCTTTCCAAGAGGACTGTGACCATTCCTAGGCTTTGGATTAAAAAGAAAATATTTCTCTCGGCTCTGTTAGCATGGGTGCTCTCACCTGAGGACTGTGTCGTTTCCCTCTTGTGTGGTACAGGGCAGACAACTTTGGCAAGGCATTTCAGCTTTCTGAGTCTCAGTTTGCTCATCTGGAAAATGGAGCTTTTTAATTCCTGCACTACCTTCTCTCTTGCTGTATCTAGGTTTATAACCTATGAAAGTCTGTGCCTCTCGGATGGTGATGATGATGTATGCCCTCTGTTATATCCCAGCACAGGTAGCAGACTCTTGGGGAAGTATTCTTCCATGCTGCTTTGGAAGTTGTGGAGCTGTGCTCCTGAGACCCAGCTCCGTATTCTGTGACGTACCTCCTGCCAAAGCTTCCCTGTGTCTCTTTGTTCGCTCCTTACTCATTTTCCTGACAAGCCTTCACTGAGTGTCTACTATGACGCAGGCACACCGCTAAGCATGGCGGGTGCAAAGATGAAATAAACTTGTTTCCTGCCCGTAAGGAAGTTAGAGTCTGCAGGTGGAGGCTGGCAAGCGGGTAGACCAGGGGAGAGAGAAGGCCACCAGTGGTCCAGAAAACTGGGGGCCCATGGAGAAAGGGTCATGTCACTGCTCCAAGGAATGGGTGAGTCTGGAAAGGCTTTTCGAAGGAAGCCCTTTTGAGGCCGCGATTGGAAGGATGACCAGGAATTAGTCAAGTGAAGGGTGGGGTAAGGAGGTGTACAAGCCTGAGCCCTGCTGGGGTTTGGGGTCAACACACAGAGAGTTCAGGAAAACCGGTTTTTTTCTTCCTTGACGGTGATGTTGCCCTTCAGGGCGACGTTTGACAGCGCGCGGAAAGGTTTTTGTTCCAGCGTGATGGAGAGGTGCATTGTGCAGGACAGCCCCCACCCAATAACTACCTGACCCCACACGTTAGCGGTACCCCACGGTAGCAGCACCCAGTGACCTAGGCTGCGGCGTAGGGGGGTGTTGAGTCGGAAGGTAGGATACTGCGTGCATTGCCTCCCTTCTCAGAACTAGAGGACGTGTGACTGTGTGCGTGTGCGTGTGTGTGCACACACACGCACACGTATTTGGGCGCAGTGGGAGGAGTCCGCTTTCCCTCTACTTGGAGGCTGCCCATGTGCAGGTTCCGGAAGCCTGCTCTCTGCTCGTCGACTCATCGTCCGGAGAGGTAGCTCCTCAGCAGGTGCGCCTCACCGTCAGCTCTCTTCACGACGTTCTCAGCGTGATTCATGAGAGCTCTTGATCCACCCACTCCTTCGGTGTTGATGACATCCAGGGACTTGGTCGAACCACGAGGAAATGAGAACGGACAGTGGAACTATTATCCTTCATTTTCACTCCCCATAAGCATTCTCTCTCTCCTCTTTGGAAGACGTCGCTAATCCCCTCGCGCTTTGGCTCTGCGTGTTCTTTCTTCAGCCTCGGTACCGAAAGCAAAGTGGTAATGACGTTTTCCTTATGGCTGCTGCAAAGGTTACGCAGTGTTTGGAGCGCTGCCTGCTTCTACCCCGAGCACAGAAGGTCCGGGAGGAGAAATTGGTTCTAACAATATCCCTGCAGGAAACACCAGGGGGATGTGAGTCACTTTCCCTTTTGTGTTAACGGCATTTTGTCCCTCGGATTCAGAGTTAGAGGCTGACATGTACTTGATCCCTACTTCCTAAAGGGGCTAATAATTGAGTGTCTGCTGCAGCCCAGATGCAGCTACAGAGAGCTTTAGGAGCCCTGGGCTTTGGAGAAAAAAACATTTTTTTTTTGATCTGCATTTAAATTTCTATGAAAATTTTGGTTTTGATGGAGAGGGAGCAGCAGGGTAAGAGGGGAGGCCATGAAGTACAAGGGAATTTCCAGCTTTCTCTTGTCGATGGAGCGTTGCATCCCTTAAGTTTCTTTGGTTGCTAACAGCCAAGAAGACCGAACAATTTTAGGAGAAGGAAAACACACTTCTGTGTGGGACAGGCTTGGCTGCATGTCACAGAAAGCCACACCATGGCTGATTTTCCACGGGGCAGGGGCGGCCCGGAGCTGGCGCGTCAGCACTTTGGTGTACTCCGGGCCGCCTGTTGTAAGTGTGTGACTTTGGTCCTTGGATTTGGGGCCGCCCGCTGATGGGACCAGGAATGGGTGGAACAGTCTCTGCATGCTACTGCACTTGGATGAGTCTGCTCTTATGCCCTTCTTCGTGTGCCTCAGCTAGGGGTTTAGACTCAGGAGAGAATCCAGGCTGCCTGCCTTGTGGACACAGTCACCTATCCACTCCCCCTGAGCTCAAAGCCACAAAAGGGTTGGAATGAGCCACAGGTGCTTGGTGGCACACATCAGTGAAGGCGCCCCCTCCCCCCAAAAGTGAAGAATGGAAGCCGACAGCCCCAGTTGTTCTCGGATCCTGGGGTTGGGAGAAAGGAAGGAAAAGGAAGGTAGCTAGCATTTAGCGGGTTCCTGGCCTCTAAATTAATTTGTAATCCGTGGATCCCAAAGCATAGTGATTGCTCCTTCTACTCCCAGTTTTTACTCCTTCTACTGCTCAGTTGGTGTTTTGGAGATGAAGAGAGTTTTGTGGGAGGTTCTTCTCAGAATTTAGGCCTCCCCGCCCCTATGGCCTATTCTGATCCATCTAGGGTCATGTCTTCCAATGCCTTTTTTTTTTTTTTTTTTTCTAATGAAAATAATTCTCATGAATATGCTTTCTTCTACTTTTCTGATACCCGGTCCATCTGTTGGGTCCCTTAATTAACATGTGAGTCCAAGAAAAATCCACCAATGTCAAGATACAGCATTCAGAGATACCCCATACAGATTCGAGTGGCCTTGGGTAAATTAACAAAGCCTATCCTTACTCAAGTTTCCTCATCTGTAAAAAGAGAATAGTACCCACGGTTACAGATTTGTAGGGGGGATTCAATGGGATAATAAATATCAGATGCTTTGAACCGTGTCACATGTATATAATACGTCCTGTAAGTACTGGCTGTAGAAATATTTTGTTTAAACCTTTTGACGTAATTTCAGATTCACAGGAAGCTACAGAAAATAGCGTAGAAAAAACCCATGCTTCTCGACCCATTTTCCACAGTGGTTACATCTCGTGAAACTAGAGGAAGGTATCAAAAGTGGGAATCCAGCTTCGGTACAGTACAGTGTGAGCGTGCAGTTCTGTGATAGACACAAGCGTGGCTGTCCAGAGACGTCCACTTTGTAGCCCTGGGACCTAAGAGTATGCTGTGTTACGTGGCAAAGAGGAATTAGGGTCTCGGATGAAATTGAGGTTACTAATCAGCCGACTGTAAAAGAGACAGGCCATCCAGGGTCATCTGGGTGGGCCCCGCGTAATTACAAAGGTGTTAGATGTGGGAGAGGGAATCAGATGGACACTGGGAGAGACGACAGTCTGAGGGGTATGCCAGACGCTGCTGCCTCTGAAGATGAAGAGAGGGCGCCACGAGCCCTAGAAACACAGGTGGAGTGCGTACTCCCAGAGCCCAGAAGGGCACACATGCTGCCGATGTCTTGATCTTAGCCCATTGACATCTGGTAGACCTCTGATGCATAGAACTATGAGATCATTAGATTTGTGTTTTTTTAGGGCATGACATTTTTGGTGATTGGTCGCACAGCGGTGGAAAGCCACCTTGTGTTCTATGCCATTCTACCACATGTAGGTTCGTGGAGGCACCACCACAGTGAGAATACAGGACTGCCGCAGCACCACAGAGACTTCCGTTTGGAGTCCCACCCCCCTTCCTCCGCCCCCAGCCTTTTTTACTTTCCACCAGGAGGCAAAGCCCTTTTCTTAGTCAGCATCTTGTCGGGCGTCCGTGGTGGCCTGAATGTGCTCTGTTAACTTGTCATCTTTCCAGACTCGAGAGAATTCCTGCTCTGGCCTCTGGATCTTACACCACCTCCCGGTACCATCTCCAACTGTATCGTTGTTACTATTTTATTTTTTTGAGAAAGAGAGTGTGTGCAAGTGGGGGAGGGTCAGAGAGAGAAGGAGAGAGAATCTCAAGCAGTCTCCGTGCCCGACACGGAAGCCCGATGCAGGGCTCTGTCTTGTGAGCCGTGGGATCATGGCCTCAGCCAAAATCAAAAGCCGGATGCTTAACTGACTGAGTCACCCAGGCACCCCTGTATTCTTTATTTTATAGCACTCATCACCCATATAAATAACGGCATATTGATTTGGGTGAGACTCTTTGTTTAATCTTTATCTCTCCAACGAACCTGGAAACCGAGGGTGGGCACTGTTTCTGTCTTATCAGTGATGCTTCACCCTCCTTAGGTGACTGTGCAGATAGTAGGAGCCACGTAAGTCTTCGTTGACTCAAGGAACAAATGACAATATTAGAGATGTACAGCCAAAATCGCAGTGGGAGGTTTGAGTGGAAGCGTATACTAGCCTCGTAAGATATTCTACTTGCATTTGTTTAGCAAGCATTTCTTTTTTCTTTTTTTAATCACCTTCTGTGTCAGCTGTCATGCCAAATTCTGGTTCCGATTTGGTGTGTAGGGGTAGTTATATTACGTGAACTCCCAGTAGCCGGTCTAGCCTGTCGTGGTGGAGCCGGGGTCCCACAGTGGGCCAACTTTGCACTTGCATTTTCGTTTCTCAGCTTCTTCCTGAAATAGTTGGGGTAATTCATATGGACGAGATAAATCCCAGTAACAGCTTCGTTTCCCAAAGACTGTGGGCTGCTTTTGCCAAGCATAATTATCCTGAGAAGGAATTGATGAAGGGAACTTACCTCTTGGCCAAACACTTTTTCGAGTTATTCAACCAAAGAGAGGCTGCACCTGGGGGAAGCCAGGCAGCTGGATGAAGAATGAAACACCCAGATGTTTTTAAGTATCTGGATGCTTCTGACCATCTGCTTCTCTTGGTTATTGACAAACGTTCCAGATGTTTTGCAGAAGATGGTATACCTCGTGTAACGGAAGAGAGAGGTCGTGTTCTTGGGAAATTCTGTGTCATCCCATAAGTACTAATGTGGGGTATATGCCTTTCATGGCAGCCAGGATTCGATTGCAGAAAATCAGAAGAGCTTCTTGTTTTCTGAAGCTGTCATCTTGCTGTGAGTGCTAGAATGCAGAGATTTTAGGTTAATTGTCTCATCTCCCCTCAGAGTTGGAGTTGTTTGCAGCTTTATTCTGTTGATAATGTATTTACCTTTTAACCAATAACTTTACGAATGGCATGTAAGAAAGCTGACATTCAGCACTGCCAACCTGCATAACTACCCAAACATTCTAGTATTTTCCAGAGTAGAGAAAAAGGTTTGGAGCCTGAGATTCCTAGAGTAAATAGGAATTTATAAGCTTTGATTAGAAATGCATCTTGTCTTGAGCTGAAATCTTGAACCCTGAGGAGCACCCACCCACACCCACTTACCCTGCCCCCTCCCACAATTTTCTCTTGTGTACGCCGATGCAAAGGCCTCACGATTAAATGTGTTTTAAGGAATTGAGTTTCATCATTGAAAGGCTTATGAAACTTGAAACCTATCTGCAGTCTGCCGCAAGAATCCCCGTCTGATGTCTGTGGGTCTGCAGGACCTTACAGGGATGTCCCAACGGCGAATAAACACGTGAGGCTTGAGCGTCTGTGTATTGTCTTATTCCTCTGTCCTTTGACCCCACTGGCACTCCAGAGCACATGGAAAAGTAGATAAGAGTTAGTTATGGCACATGCCCAGGTGGTCTTAGCATTTGCGTTCCCACTGAGTGGACCCTCAGCCAGGGTCTGTGGTCTGATCGTGTTTCCAGCTCTGAAGCTTAGTCCTAAACATTTGGAGGTGGGGGAGCCGCAGTCGATGGGCAGAGGTGGGGTGGGTGTATGATTCCGGTGACGTTTGGTGACATTAGTTCTTCATACCAAATAGATGCGAGTGGCTTTCACTTGTGAGCGTCTGTTAAACGTATTGCAAGTGACAGACTCACAAAGACAGGTTGAGGATAGAACAGAAATTCAAATTAGTCCACCAAAACAGCAGCTTGAATGGACAAACCCACATGTCTTGCCTAAACATTTAGCTCCAAACTTTACAAAAAGCCAAATGGTTTCAATTTTGTTGTATATACATGGGATGATTGTGTATTTGCTTCTCACTTGCCCTGCCAGTGGGATGGGGTTTGTGGGGGAGACGAGGACAAGCAACGTAAAAGAGCAAATGAGCCAAATCCATCTGGATTTGCTTATACGCTGATGATATAGTTTGTTGTTCTGTTGTTTTTAACGTCTTCCAAACCTTCTGTGTATCAGCCAGCACTGTGGGAAGGGCCGGGGACATGACATTTGGTCTTTGACTCCCTTTGTAACTTCATGCATCTCTCTACTTTTCTAGAGTTTCTCTTTTAAAGTGATCGTAGGTAAGCATGGTTGCTAGCATTTATCGAGCGCGTACTACGACCAAGGTGTATGGCCCATGTTTTCACGTTTGAAACTTCGCAGCAGCCCAGTGACATAGATATTATTAGCCCCAGTTTTGGCGGGGAAAATGGGGATTCAGAGAGGTTAAGTAGCTTGCCTACAGCCTCAGACCCTGAATGAGTGTTGAGGCCAGGGTTCAAAGCCAGGTAGGTACGAATACATCTTCTGAATTAACCCTTTGCCATTGGATGACATTGCCTCTAATGCAGGTAAAGTCGGCAAATGGAACAGGTATCAGCCAACTTTTCCCATAAAGGGCCGGACAGTATTTTAGACTTTGCAGTACGGTTTCTGCTACAACCATCTCGCTCTGCCTTTTAGCACAAAAGCAGCCACAGGCAGCATGTGAATGAATGGGTGGGACAGTGCTCCAATAAAAAAAAAAAAAAACAAAATAAAACTTTATATATGGATGCTGAGATTTGAATTTCATATAATGTTGGCACGTCGCTAATTATTCTTTTGATCTGTTTCCAACCATTTGGTTTTTTTTTAAGTTTTTGAATGTTTAAGGGACCAAGACAAAGACTCCAAAGCAGGCTCCAGGCTATGAGCTGTCAGCACAGAGCCCGACACGGGGATGGATCCCACAAACTGCCAGATCATGACCTGAGCTGAAGCCGGACGCTTACCTGACAGAGCCACCCAGGCCCCCCTGTTTCCAACTATTGAAAAACATTAAAGCCATTGTTAGCTCACAGGCCATACAAAAGTTGGCACTGGGTTGG
Source organism: Paguma larvata (assembly GCA_030068075.1). Taxonomy (NCBI): domain Eukaryota; kingdom Metazoa; phylum Chordata; class Mammalia; order Carnivora; family Viverridae; genus Paguma; species Paguma larvata. The sequence goes on from CM057841.1 coordinate 51,592,965, forward strand.
ATTGGGTGGTGGGCTGATGTTTGCTGATGTCTGTTAGAGAGAAATGAGGGAAAATACATCAATAGTGTGAATGTAGAATTAAGGGGGTGCTCTGGAGCGTCTTGGAATGGCCATGTGATGCACAGAAGAGGCTGAGGAACTTAGAGCTTAGAGCCTGATCTCAAGCCCCCCCCGCATTTGTTTAAGTTGCTTTCTGTGCACTAATGGCATTTATAGCATGAGTTGAGGGAGGTATCCAGACGCTTCGTGGTATTACTCATGTACTCGTTCATTGACTCACTCAATGCATTCACTCATTCAGCATATACTTACTGAACAGCTACTCTGTGCCAGACTCTTGTGCTGTATGCTATTTATACACGAGATAATAACCTTGTCCACAGTGTCCTGAGCCTCTTGGAATCTTCTGTTAATAGCAGGGAGACATATGCACATGAGGCTCAGTTAATGATGTTCAGTATTATTTGAAAACCCAACACCTTCGGCTTTTCCTGTCTTTTTCTTTAAGCTTGGTTGAGGCTGCTTGGCCAGTGAGTCTGAACACACCAGGCAGTGAGAAGAAGAGGGGGCTGCCTAAGAAGGGATGGCGTGCTCTCCCAGTGGGTTGTGCCGAGCACTGGACTGTGAGCCTGCAGCCCTTCCTTCTCATGCACGGAATGAAAGAACGGGGGAGAGCGAGTTCTCTATCTACCGTCTGTCTTTGGAGTCAGGAAGACCTGTTGCTCTTCCAAGCATCCTTGGATAAATAAGGTTGTGGTTTCCTGGTCGCGTGTGTGTGTGTGTGTGTGTGTGTGTTTTTACTTCTGCCCCACATATGCTATTGATTATTGAGGTTATTGGGCCCGTGGCTGATAGGCATCCAGTGTGTACGGTCCTCAGGGCCGGAGGCCTGCCCAGGGTTGTGATCCCGTATGGTTTGAATACGTGAGAAGCGTTGAGGCATGACTCGTGGCTGAGGGGACGGCAGGGACGGGTGTTGAGGCTGCATCCACTAATTCTCATAATCACGGATACGCCTTTACGGAAAAGCAGCTAGATGCAGGCATATCGCTGGGCACCCTCCCGTGCATTTTGCTCCTTCAGTGTTGTCTCCTTTATCCCATGAGATTTTGTCCTGTATTCTGCAGACAAGGGAGACGAATGGTCAGCCAGTTCTGGGGACTTGCGCAGACTCTAATGAGCTGGGAAGTGTCGGGGCTGGCACTGAGCTTTTCTCTGCCCGACTCCCACACCCAGGCCCTTCCCACTCAGCTCCTGCAGCCTCCTACATTTCTGGAAACTGGGCTTGACTGTTTGCAGCGAGCCGGCGTGCCTCTCTTCCTCTCTGGCCCTAGACACCACCCGCCTCGCAGCCGCAATGTGAAAATGAATAGTTAGATGATAACAAGTGTTGGCAGGGGTTCGGAGAAAGTGAGGAACCCCCACCCGCTGCCCGTGGGATTGTAAAATGGTGCCGCCACTTGGCAAGTCAGTCTGGCAGCTCCTCACATGACCCAGCAATGACACTCCTGGATCTGTAGCCACAATAGAAAACTTCTACAGAACTTGTACACATGTTCGTAACTGCCTTTTTTGTAACAGTCAAAAGGTGGCAACAACCCCCAAATCTGTTAGTGGACAAATAGGTAAGCTGTGGTCTGTGCACACAGTGGAGTATTCTACGCTCGTGAAGGGGCATGGCCAACTGTTTACGGCAGGACATCTCTGAACCTTGAAAGCATATTATATATAATATTATACGTATATTATATTATATTATACGGTCCCATTTATTTGAGGCGTCGGGAACAGGAAAATGAGCCGAGACAGAAAGTGCGTTAGTTTTGCCTCAGGCTGGGACGGGGTGGGGGTGGAATTAGAACAATAACACCTAAAGGTGATGAAAATCTTTTACACTTGATTGTGGCAAAGGACGCGGAACCCTGTGAATGTACTAGAAACCGTTGAATTATACACTTTGAATGGGCGAATTGTATGGCGTGTGAATTATATCGCAAGATAGCACTTATACATGTGACAGTGGTGATCAGGGTTTGCTCAGAAAACCCACAGGGCGACCCCTGCTTGGGGGCCCGGAAGCCCTTTTCTCAGATTTTTTTTTTTTTTTTTGATCAAGCCCGCCTGAAAGTCTGTTTTGAGGGAAGGCCTACAGGTCTCCGTCACCGACCGGCCGTGCTTTGCTGGCGCTAGGACCGTGGCCAGCCCGAGCCGACTGTTCGCGGTCGCGGCCCGTCTGCGGCTGCGCCGTTAGCTGCTCGTGCACGCGCCGGCTCTCATCGGGAGACATGAAAAATCACGTGTCTCCTTTTAAATATGTTGCTTCCGATCGCAGGTGTTGTTAAAACAGCTCCTTTTACAACTTTATAAATATTCCGGGATTTATTTGGAAGCGATGTTTCATTATTCCTATACTATGATTAAATATTGAGAATATTGCTTTTCCAATTGTTCTATTGCAGTATTTAATGAGTGCAATTAAATGGAAAAATTGCCTTTTTAACTGATGATAGTCCATTAGTGTCTCTGTCTCTTCAGAAAAGAAAAGAAGTGAATTATTAGAATGACAAATGAGGCAAAGTTACCGCCGTGATGGAGAGGTGCGGTTTCCCTCCACATAATCTTCAATTAGTGATCTCCGTAAGAGGATGTTTTTCAAAAGGGTAATAGAGAAGTAATGAGATCAGAAGGAGGTCAGCCCGGCCTTCTCCGTTTGGCAGCTTGATTAATTTATTTCTCCTTCTTGGAGATTGCTGCCAGGGGCTTTTGTCACCCCGTGTTTTTCATGGGACTGTAACCTGAGTGACTGTTGATATATTAGCCTTTCAGGCACAGAAGCAAGTCCACTGCCCTGGAGTAGAAGGCCTAGGAGTTAGAAGTGCGTTTGATTTTGCGCCTTAATTCGAACACTCCTCATTAGGTTCGGATGACGGGGAGGATTAAAAAAATAATAATAATAATTAATCACATGATGCGTGCTGCGTCGATTGCTTCCTGCAGCTTGGCGCGCACAGCGTCATCACGTTCTCGGAGCCCCCGTGGGGTGCTGTGCCTCCCTTCATGGGTGAGGACGCGAGGGTTCAGACGGTTACCGGGAGTGGCACAGCGAAGGGGCAGGGAGGTGGAATTCCAGTCCTCATCTGCCTCTGAACTTGGCGGTCCATCCGGAAGTCCGTGGCTCTAGGCTGATCATAATGGACGGCGGGGTCCTTGTTTCGTCATGCTCGGAGGCCCAGGCGCTGAGAGCACGCAGCTTCTCCATAGTGGGGGAACCCAGACAGCGGGGTCCTAACTCACGGGCAGAAGGCATAGACGATCGGGTGTCCTTCTCTCCTCAAGGAAACTCGGCTTAGTGAAGGAATATAAATATTAAAACCCCAGCCTCGCTACTGCTTGCTGTGTGTCTTTGGACAAGTTGCTTAGTCCCCCTGACCTCATTTTGTTTATTTTTCTTGTAACCTAGAAATATCTCTGGCAGGGTTATCGTATTACTGAAAAAGAACCTAACGACCAGTGTTTGGCACAAAGCACGTGTTTAATTGATGATTTATGTTTTACCCTTCATACCAATGGATTTTTGGGTTCTTGCTTGCTATTGATATGAGCTTCACTATTTTGTTGAGACATTTAAGGGTACAGTCGACCTGAAATGTAGATACAACTTTCATTGCTGAAGCATATTTAATTTATTTTCAAAATGTGTTTCTCCCATAAAGACAATTTCTGAAGCTTTTTTGAATGTAACTTTCCCACTGTGGAAGGAACAAGTACATCTTAAAATCCTACTTTCCCAACCAAATTTCTCTTGCTGCTTTTTCTTTCGGCCCCTGGGGGTTCCTTATCATCAACACTATCAATTAAGAGTCATCCTTGGGCTCCTGGATCCTTGGCACAGGGCTAGGCGCTGCCCCCCCTCCTTGGAGCCTCCGCACGGGGCTCAGATCCTGACCTCCTCACACTCAAGCCCCTCAGTGAACCCATGGTGGAGAATCTCTGAAAACCCAACTAGGTCCAGAGTTCATTTAACCAGCAGCAATGGAACTAAATTACAGTCCAGGTCTGTCTTATGAAAGATGATAAATGAATATGTCACACTGGGAAAGAAATCACTCTGTCATCATATGACAGGCTGGCTTGATTTGTTTGCGCCGGTGTCCCTAAAAGTCCAGATGGGGGTGCAAAGTGTGTAGGCTTTCAAGCCTGCTCACTTCCCGTCCCGTTCCGCACCTCCCCGGTGATGGGTCTGGGGAACCTTCCTCGGGCTCTCCGCCCACCGCCCACCCAGGGACGATGGAGAGGACACGAGCCACAGGCCAGGACAGGAGGCTTCCGCGAAAGTGACGCTGGGGCACTCTCGCTCAACGTGGAGCGCTCCGCCACTACAAATCACGGCCCATCTCTTCCCATCCTCAGAAGGTCCCTGCGCCCTCCCCCACAGCTCTCACTAGGGGACCTGTCTTTTTGGCATGACACGGAGCTGCCATAGACTTGTAGTTTTTTGACTCAAAGACTCATCTCGTTTGTCCGGTGGAGTTGCTTTATTCCACAAGAAAATAGCTAAAGTCTCTTTCAGCTCCGCCACTGCGTCTCCATTATTTAATCTAAAGCGGTTCTTGGCCCAGTTGGTTGGGCTTCAGCAAAGCTCTTCGCAGCTTGAAAGGAACAGGATGTCAGGAGTCAGCCAGTCTGAATGAGTCCTGGTTTCCGGAGGTCCTCACTACCTTACCTGTGATTCAAAACATCACAAACGCTTAAAAATAAGCAAAAAAAAAAAATGTTCCTCAAGCTGGTGGCAGACTTAAGTGGCAGCAAAACTTGCAAAACCTGTTAATCTTCGTTTGTCCCCGATTGCCATCTGACGTGACCATTGGTAGGTTGCGCTGCAGAAACATGAGTGTGTTTGATGTCTGGGTGTGGGTCCTCCAGCGGTGAGGTAGGTGGTGGAGAACTCTCCTGGTCTGCATTAAAAGGAAATCCACAATCCCTCAACCCTTCTGTTTTGGGTGGGGAAGTACAGATCTTTGTCCGTGTGGCCTGGGGCAAGTTGCTTTTCTTTGCACCGCCCTACAGATGGGTGGTGAATGAGGAGATGAGGGTGATGGTAAGAGGAATTATCCCGCAGGAGAGCACCGGAAGGTGAGGCCTTCTCCCACATAACGTTGGCGGGAGGCCTGCCGTGCCCAGTGCGGAGGCACAAAGAAAAGAATGTGCAGAAATCAGACCAGATGAAGGAGGGAGGTGAGGTCAGTGCTCCGGCAGTGGGGTTAGTCCTAGGAACAAGCATGCCCTACCAGTAGTGCCGGTGTGACCGGAGCACTGCCAGCCAGCCCAGGCCTTCCGTGGGAGAATGTTCTCGAAGGCCAAGACCCTTTCAACCCCGCGGGCCCCGCCGGTTCCTCCTCCCAGGGTCAGGGCAGCTCACCTTCGCTGGTGCATTTTTAATCATCATAAGAAATAGAGTGAAATTGCAGCCCCAGGGCCTTGGTAGACTGTGTGGTTCTGGTTTCCTGGAGATGGTGGAATGTGCTTCTCTGACTCCTGGAGTCCGGCCAGGTCTCCCCTGGGGGCGTTTGGAGAATGGCTCCCTGAAAGAAATAGGACATGACAGTAAGATGAAGGTGTTTCTTAGAACGGTCTCCGACCTCGCAGGTTCTGGAAAGAGTGACGGTTCAAGCATTTGGCAGCGCTCTCCCCCGAAGGCCAGAAGAGCAGCAAAAATAGTTCTTGGGGGCTTTGTGGCAAGCGTGACCTATCTTTCCTCTTACCACAGAAGTGTGTGACCGTGACCCACGAGGCCAGGGCGCAGGGTCCTCGGGCGAATTCGGTGGCGCGTGGCAGTGTCTTCAAGAGAAGCTTCTCTAGAGCAGAAGCTGTTTGCTGAATTTCATTCCCTGGAAGAGGAGGTGGTCGTAGAGAAGGCTTGTCAGCATAGCCCGGAAAAAAAAAAAGGCATCTTTTCTTCCTCCCGTAATGACAGTCTGTGTAGATTTTTAGCCCTAACGCCAAAGTGGCGTTTGAAAACATTTCTTGGGTCGTCTGGGTGGCTCAGTCAGTTAAGCCTCCAACTTTGGCTCAGGTCTTGATCTCGCGGTTTGTGGGTTAGAGCCCTGCGTTGGGCTCTGGGCTGACAGCTTGGATTCTGCATTTCGCTCTCTCTCTGCCCCTCCCCCACTTACGTTCTGTCTGTCTCTCTCTCTCTCAGAAATAAACATTAAAAAAGTTAAAAAAAGAAAAGATTCGTTAAAAAATCGAAGCTGCTGCTTAATGACAAATGTTTGTGTTTATCATTGCTGTTTTAATAAAAACCCCAGTAACTATATGGATGCACTTAAACACCCCTGAGCAATGCACTTAAAATGGTTAAAATGGTAAAGTTTATGTTATGCATATTCCCCCCGCAAATTAGAAACAAAACACAACAAAAAGTCAGTGAATCCACACAAGCACCAGATAACAGATCCTGGATTAATGTGTTTTGGAAGACCATTTCACTATTGATAAAATGTTCCGTTCCAGTTACCACGTGTGAAACAGACTTGAAGCCGTCTTTGTGTACACTAGATCCGGGTACATTCTTCTGAACATGTCAGTAAATTGTAAAGAGTCTCCTTCCTTCTTTGACTCCCCTTCGAAGAGGAACTTAATTTACTCCTTCATGTCTCCTCCTCATTCTTCCTCGTGGAAACAGAAGAAAATAAAATGAGGTTTTTGTAAGCCAGGATGATATGCATGTTATTCTTGTTTCCAATATAGGTAAAGTGATCTCTCCACTTTATTTTTAAACACTACCTCATAATAAAAATAATCTAGTCTTTTCTTGTGCGGGCTGTTTATTCAGACAGGTGGAAGTTGACGCTAAGGATTGGCGTTAAATTGAGGAAACCATTCATGTAGTAAATAAGATAATTTGTTTCTGCCCCCAGAAAGATTAAAATATAGATTTGTTTTTCATACTCTGTATTATGGTTAACACCTACAGTCCCTGAATTTGTTTGATTCGGGTTTGTGTCCAAAATTTGGAAGGGCTTTTTATTGTGTAACTAAAATATTTTTCAGTTGCAGAAATCTTCATGAAAAGTGTTTTCTTATTTATGTGTGATTTTCTTGCATTTGTTATTAGATAAATATTTTGCTGGAAGTCTTATGAGTTCTCAAAAGTGTAGTTAAGGGTGAAGGCAGTATCAGCATGATTTTTGGTTATTTGTGCACTTGTTGCGAACTTGAAAGAGTTCCATGCTCTCCTTCCAAATAAACATAACCAGGTAATAAAGCAGTGAGATACTGATATACAAAATCTTATGACCATGTCCTATTTTCTAGTTGACATGTAGGTGAGATTCCTTGGAGACTGTCTTCATCATTTTTTAATGGAGAGAAAGAGAGAGAGAGCAAAGGAGAGGGGCAGAGGGTGAGAGAGAGGGAGACAAATGGGGAGGGAGGGGGAAAGGGAGAGAGAGAGAGAATGAGAATCCTAAGCAGGCTCCGTGCTCAGCGCTGAGTCTGACGCAGGGGTCAGTGTCAGGACTATAACGACCATGACCTGAGCCAAAATCAAAGGTCGGACACTTAACCACCTGAGCCACCCTGGTGTCCTGCTCATTCTTCTTGATTTAACTTCTGTGTACCAAACCTATAGGAGTGGGCTGGACACATGAAGACACAGCCCTGTGTAAAACAGAAATAATAAGCCTGTCTCTGCTTATCTACCAGAGTCCTGAGCATTGGGCACAAAATGACTGTATGACAGGGCCTGTGGAAACAGTGGAGTTTTATTAGGAAATACTCATCTATAAATGTCCCTCATTACATGGACTTTGGCTTGTCCATAGTGCTGTTCTTTTATAAGATGCCTCTTGTGTGCTAGCCCTGGGCATACATTGCTTTATCATGCAGTATCTTTGAGATTTCTACTATAATACTTTCTTTTGATAGAGGCAAAAACGAAGACTTACAGAGAGGTTACACACTTTGCTAAGTGTGAGATAGTGAGCTCGGATTTGGAGCAGGTGTTCTGATTCCAAAGTTCGGCCCTTCAGCCCTCCGTTGGAGTGGATGAAGATGGTTTGGAATGCCATTCAGCCCTGCAAGGGAGTTGGACTTGTATTTATCTGTCCAGGCTCAACTAAAACCCCTCTCCCCTGAGAAGCCTTCCTTGGGTTTCCTAGGCCAACCTAGGTGTGGGTCTCCTGGGTCCCTACCCTGCTTCGTGCCTCCCTCCCTCCTGGCTTGTATTTTTCCCCCACCGTCAACCTCCTTTGCCACCTCTTTCTCCAGGGCCTGGGCCCTTCATTAGAGAGAGAGACTCCCAGGCTCCAGGTGGACCTGCTGTTTTAGAATGTCTGATTCTGCATTTCTGAAATCCTCCCTAGTAATTCTTTGGAGAGTTAAAGTCGAAGAAGCTTCCCAGTCGACCGCATGCTCCGTAAAGCCAAGGGCAGGGGTTTTCTCTGCCATCGGGGGGAGCGTAGCCTGTGCTTCGCGGGGGCTTAAGGAGTTAGTGAGCTAACAAGCTTAAAAGACGGGTGTTAGACCAAAGCCGAGAACTCATCAGAATTGGCTCCACTCTGTTCGCTCGGGCAAAAGCACATCTATTCGTCTATCCCAAGTATTTACGGAGTTCAATTAAATAGGCTGATAAACTAATTTTTTTGGTGGCTAATGAGCTGTTGCTCTTCCTCTATGTCATTATGATCGGATGTGATGATTCCACAGTTGGCCACATTATCCCGTGCATTATAGTTTTAATACTAATGGTGATCGTGGTGATGGATGAGGGTTGCCGGCATTAATTCCTAGAGGGCTCCCTTTGCTCTGCGCACTCAGAACTTGAGGAACGTTATTCTCACGGGTTACGTAGGCAGTGGTATTATCCCCACTTGGCAGACAAAGAGACTGAGGCCCAGGGAACGTCAATTCTCTGATGACCCACGGCCAGCAAAGAGTAAAGTCTGAACACAAACCCAGGCCTGTCTCCACTGCTCATGCTTTTTACCCGTATCCTCACGAACCATGTAGTTTTGCCCCTAACCTTTGTGCAGAAGCACAGAAGATCGTTTCGGCTAAGATTTTTCCATTTGGACAGTCTGAGAAGCTTGGAGAAAATTCCATATTTTGTATAGGTGTTACCCTTTCAAGATTTCATTTTCATGCTTAAAAAAATAATGACGTTATTAAGCATTATAATCATGCTGTTAAGTGAGCATAATCTCTTCTGACTGGACACTTACTTTGTGAAAAATAAACTTGATAGAAAGAATTTAAGGTGTATTATTTTCTTTTTCCATTAAGGCGAAATAATAAAGTCAATATATCATACTTATAGAATTCTTCTGATAAAAATATATAAATGTATACACAAACATATACGTATCTTAAGTGACGCTAATGGACATGTAGGAATACTCCATTCCAGTTCTCCTGACCAAATGTTTCATGAGCAGGGGGCATGTATGTTTGTGTGTTTGTGTGTGTGTGCGCGCCTGCATATACTTCTGTGTATGCATAGATATCAGATACAGATACGCTCACTCAGATTTCAGATGTTGACTCTGTTATGCAAAAGTGACCTAAAGTTCTGGTTCCAGTTATTTGGAGTTTAGTTTTTTACTTAGGGTGCAATTGAATTTAAAATGGCTAATCCACTTAAGAAATTAGTTACTGTACTACAGAAGGAAAAACACAGCCTTAGCAGAAAGGTATTATCTCCTCCCCCTCTTTTTCTCTTAGAAGCCTCCCGTGATCCATTGGTGGTAAATATTTCATGTACTTTGCATATCAGCCCGAGTTCCCTTTGTGAAGTCAGGTAAATGGGATGTACGTCCCCACGTACTCCAGACAGTAAAACGGCATTATTTGATGTTACATCACATAAACATGCAGATTTGATTCCCCCTTTACTCACGCTGTAAAAACAAAGTTTTTAAAGTGGTTAGCCATACCTGGAAATGTAAATGCACTCGCCTAATGTAATGCCAAAGAAAAATTAAGACAAATGATACCACATTGCCGCGGTAAGCTGCAGCTCGCACAAAATTCACTTTAGTTATTATGCTGTGAATACGGGCTCTCACCCTCCTCTGTGAATGCACAATTTATGTTGAATGCAACATGAATCATTTTAATAGACCGAGCAAAAAGTCCCCAAAGTCGATTTTCAAATTATGAACCTTGGAACAGAATATAACAACAGCGGACAACAAATAGTTCAGACTTTACTCTGAGCTATGGGTGAACCATTAAAAATACAGCAAGCGCTTTTGGTGAGGGTGTCACACAATTCATAGCCTAATGGCCAAAAAAAATATATAAATATATATATATATATTTATATAAATATATACACATATGTATATAAGAAATGGGGGATTTTTTTTAATGCTGTTTTTCTCGCCGTCATTCTGTTCAATTATTTTCACATTTGTGTAATCAAGATATTCCCAAACAGAGCATAGAGTTGTATATTGTTTAGAACTAATTATATGTATTATAAATCCAAGAATTAATTTAAATGACCCAGTTTCCACAGAGAAAAAGCCACATTGTTTTTAAACAGCGAACTAAACAAAATGCTCACCCATATGGGAGAAATTTCCAAAGACCTGAAGCCACCCACCGAGGAAAGTGAAAAATCCCTCCAAAAAAAAAAAAAATCAAGTCATAATCATATCAAACAAGATGAAGAAAATTACACTGAGGAGAAGCCAACTTTTTTTTTTTTTTTATGAAAAGGAAGCAGAAGTTGCGATAGGCATTTGTTTTAAGATACCTAAAGATAGAAATCAGAAGTTGTTCACAGAGTCTTTGGAGGAATGACATCAGCATTACCCAGGAGCTTGTTAGAAATAGAAAATTTCAGGCCTTTTCTCAGACCTACCGAATCAGAAGCTGGGATTTGGTGGACCGTAGGGAGAGGAGTGAACTGGGGGTAAAGCCCTATGATCTGAGTTGTAACAAGCCGTCTAGGGGATTCTGATACATGCTTACAGTTGAGGACCTGCAGTTCCCACTCTGTAGGACTGAGGCGAGGCCCAGGAATTAGCATTTCTAAAAGGAATCCACGTGCTAAGGATGCTATTTGTGCTGGCCAATGAAATGCACAGCTTGCGGTTGCCAGGCAGATAACGCCATGATCAAAGGGAGCTTATGGTAGGCAGTAGGGAGTGGGGAGGACCTATGTTACACTAGGAGACAGTCTGAGCTGAGCGATAAGGGCTACTCAGCTCCAGGTGCAGGTTCATAGGGGGATGTGATTCCTGATTTTTTGTTTTTGCTAGAGGATTAAAAAAGTCTGGCTCTCTTCAATATTTCCTGACTCTAAATTATTGACAAGTCTTTTTAAAAAATACCTTCAATCCAAAGAAAACATGTTTATGGTAGGTAGCCAGCTCATAATCTGTATAAGACTTTATCAGGTTTTTTTTTTTTGTTTTTTTTTTTTTTTTGAGAGAAAGTGCACAAGTTGGGGAGGCACACACACAGAGAGAGAGAGAGAGAGAGAGAGAGAGAGAGAGAGAGAGAATCACAAGCAGGTTTCATGCTCAGCATGGAGCCCAATGTAGAGCTCAATCTCATGACCATGAGATCATGACCTGAGCTGAAATCAAGAGTTGATCGTTCAACTGACTGAGCCACCCAGACGCCCTAAGACTTTATCTTTTATCAACTTTAATAAGTATATTAATAAGGTTGGGGGCCTGTAGAAATCCTGGAGAGACGATGTTGAAGGAGTTTTTTAGTACAATCTTAGATTTACAAAATAAGTGAGCAGGTAGTACACTGAGTTCCGAATGCTCACCTGACTCCCTTCACATGCACACTGTTTCCACTTAACATCTCTCATTAGCACAGCATGTTTGCTACAGTTAATAAAACACTACTGATGCAGTATTAACTTAGTCCTCAGTTTACATAAAAGTTCACTATTAGCGTTGTATATTTCATGGGAGAGGACAAAGACGTGATGACATGACTCTACCACCGCATTTTCATAAAGCATAGTTTTATTGTCCTAGAAATCCCCCAGAAAGTGTATTTTTTTTTACGTTTGTTTATTTTGAGAGAGAGAGGGAGAACATGAGCAGGGGAGGGAAGGAGAGAGAAACCCAAGCAGGCTCCTTGCTGTCAGTGCAGAGCCAGACATGGAATTCAAGCCCACAAACTGTGAGATGATGACCTGAGATCAAGAGTTGGAGGCGCGCCTGGGTGGCTCAGTTGGTTGAGCGTCCATCTTCGGCTCAGGTCATGATCTCGCAGTTTGTGAGTTCAAGCCCCGCATCGGGCTCTGTGCTGACAGCTCAGAGCCTGAAGCTTGCCTCGGATTCTGTGTCTCCCTGTCTCTCTGCCCCTGCCCTGCTCATGCTCTGTTTGTCTTTGTCTCTCAATAATAAATTAAAATGTTAAAAAAAAATTTAAAAGCTCCATCGATTCATGTCCCCATTTCACGTAGCGAATTGGTTCTGAGAATTAAGATTCTGCAGTTTGGAGGGTCTCAGTGCTCAGAACAAGACCTGTACATACTTGAAGACACCTCTAACAGTTGTAATTGAATCCTGAAGCTAGAATTTCTTGGCTACAATCTTTCCCCTTCCTTCATTTCATAGATGAGGAGCTGAGGCCCATGTCACAAGTTTGAGGTCCTTAAGGTGGAGTTGGTGTAGAAGTGCCTCTTTTGTTTCTGGGACATTCCCCCGCTCCTCCCGCTTCTTGCTGGCGTCTCCCTTACAGAGAGATCTTGCCCAGTTGTAGCTCTACCGGATCTAGCAACCAAGTCGATGAGGGTGACATTTTTTAAATTGTTTTTTGTTTTATATGTATGTAAAATTATTTTTATCCAAAATGACAGAGGTCAAAGCTTTCTAGAATGGAGGGATAGCTCATAATTTAGGTCCTGGGTTTGATATCCACATAGTGTACTCATTACTGTCGGATTCTCCTAAGTATACAAAATGTTACACAGTTTAGTTTTGTGAATTAAAAAAAGCAGCACAAAACTTTACAGTCTCACAGAATCACCACATTTTTCTTCCCGCCTGGTGAGCAGGTGGTGATACATACCCTAGTGCTCTAACAGATTTCTGCTCTTCGGATTTTGGACCGTTTGCTTCATCTGTAGAGACAAAGGTGTTGTCTTCCAAAGTCATGAAAATAGTGAGCAGTTTGATCCTTGTGAAATTGTGTTGCGAGTTGTGTTTCTTTCTGCCCGATGGGGGATAAAATGTCTTTATTTTAAACTGTTTTATTATTGTTATCTTAAAGGAGTTAAGGACACATAAAATACTCTTAGAACTTTTGCAGTTTCTACAAAGAACTGGAGACTCTTTCATTGAAGAGAATTGTTTTTGAAAATGCCTCTTTCCCCAGAAAATATTTGGAGCTGGACGTAGGGCATTAAAGCTCTAATAATCTATCATGAATCCATTCTAGAAAGCAGAAAGGGCTGGGTATTGGGATTGTGTTCTGTCGTACGTTAAGCCTAATGTGTGATCGTCTTTGGATACAAAGGATTTTTTTTTATGGACTTTTTTCTTTCTTCCCTCATCCCTTCCTCTGTTGTCTCAATTTCTGTTCCATTTTGCTCTGTTCCTCTTTCTGTGCCTTCGTTATTTTCTTGTTCTTTTTGCAAGAATTGTATGTGCACATAGTTTTATAATCAGGTAAATTCATAAGGAGTTTATATGATAAGTTAAAGCATTCCTTAACATCAATTCCGTCTTTTCATCTCATCCTTTCTCTTTCCTGGATTCATTTGTTTTTTACGTGTATAGCTTTAATCACACCCAAATGGCTACTTCTTGATTTTCTAGGTTTAGATGCTGTCTGCAGGCTTTCCAGAAATAAAAAAGAAAATCTGTCTTTGTGTGCATCTATCATCTTCTCCAACCTTTAACTAGAGTTCTATCATGATGTTTTTAAGCAGTTTAGTATCGATGTTGTGAGTATGTGAATTGTTCACAGATAAGCCAATAGCATGCCAAGATTACTTTTTCTCTCCCGCACAATATTGTCTCTTTTCGAGTTCATACATGTCTTCCATTCTTGTTTGCTTGGTTTTTTTACTTACCTGTCAGTAATTCTACCTCAGATTCTCATCTGATTGTATAAATCTCCTTTCAAAGGATTCAGAACATTATTTTCATGTCGGAATAGAATCTCTCCGAGAGACTTCTGGCTGACAGTTTGGGCCGGTTGTCCTCCATACCTGGTGCACAGGATGCTTTACCATGCTTCCAGCTCGAGCTCCGTTTACGTTATACAATCGGGAATATCCATTCCCCTTCTCGTGAGTTTGAGGTCTTGTTTGATGTCTTTTCCTGTTTTGGTTTGTGTATTGTTTTGTAGGAATACATCCTCCGGTAGCTTTCTGAAAAAGGATCATATAGGCACATATATCTTTGAGACCTTTTGTGTTTCATAGTGTTCTTATTGCCACCTCATCTAATTGATTGTATAGCTAGGTATCGAATCATAGATTTGGAATCACATTTCTTTGGGGTTTTAAGACATTAATGGTTTATTGCTTTCAGTGTTGCTCTTGGGAAATACAAAGCCATATGATCTTCAGTCTTTTTTTATTTCTCTTTCTCTTTTGAAAGTAATAAGGGGGGGGGCGTATATCTTCTACCCTTTTCTGTTCTCTAAGCAGGAAATAAGAGCCCTGAAAAGGATGCTCACTTTGACCTCACTGTTGCTTCTTTGTTTATTTGTTTTAACGTTTATTCATTTTTGAGATAGAGACAGAGCACGGGCAAGGGAGGGGCACAGAAAGAGTGAGACACAGAATCCGAAGCATGTTCGAGGCATCTGAGCTGTCAGCACAGAGCCCGATGCGGGGCTCAAACCCATGAACCACGAGATCATGACCTGAGGTTGGACACCCAACTGAGTCAGCCACCCAGGTGTCCCTGCCCTCACTGTCTTTAAATTGTACATAATATGTTGTGATATGAGTCTATTTTTTGTCTTTTATGCTGGGCATTCCTTGGGTGTGTCTCAAAACACTTGTCCTTTTGTTTTTCTTTAAAAACTGGACTTCTCTTTAAATATTTCATTGATGATCTTCTCCACACCTCCCCTCCCCTTTTTTCTTTTTAAAGAACTTTTGTTATTCAGGTCTCTGACCTCCCAGATTGTTCCAAATTTATTTTTCTCTGCTATATTTCATCTTTGCCTTTGGTGCTACTTTTCAAGAGCTTTCTTGTAGCTTTCCCATAGATTTTCCCTTCTGCTAGCATATTTTAAATTTCTAAACTTTTTTTTGTGAGTGTGTGTTTGGTTGGTTTTCCCAAAATTCCTTCTTGTTTAATAGCATTCTATTCTTGTTTTGTGGATGAAATTTACTCTCTTACATATGATACTAACAATAATTGTTTTAGGTTTTCTTCTTTTCATTTAACTTCTGTCTCCTAAAAATCGCTTTTAATTGTTTTGGTCACTGTCTTTGATGATGAAGTTTTTTTCTCTTGGTGATCTGTCTGTGGATGACTATTTATACTTAAGAGTAGGGACCCAGAAAGTTGTTGCCAATTTGGGAAGAGCTAATTAACTATGGGCTCTACTGACAGGTGATCCGGCTAGACTCTTTGTTGGGGGAAATCACTGTGCTTGAATCTTTAGATTCTTCCTGTTGGCTGACTGAATTGTGCAGAGAAGAATTCTCAGTACCGTGTTGGGGGAGAATACAGTTTTGGCTGCCAGGGTTTCTGGGAGCCAAGTTGAGGAAGAGGATAAGTGTCGACATTCAGTACATACACATTTACTTAATCTCTGTTTTTGGTTTCACACCACTGTTCTCAACAGTTTGTATTCTTTTCAGGTAATAAAATTGTATTTTCTCTGGGGTTTGGAAATGACAAAGCTCCGGCTGGACTGAGGGCAGAAATCCTCCACTTCCAGAAGTACCAGCCTACATCGGCTTTGGAGCCTTTGGTGGTGCTGCGCTGTGAATGGCGTTACTTCTTGGCTGTCCCCGTAGCTTAAGGCTCTACTTTCTTGTTTGTTAAATCACTCGGTTGTTGCCCACCTGCTTTGTAAGCATCCAGGGTTTGGGTTTTTGTTTTTACTGTGTTAACTGAATGCATACGCACTTAGGGGATAGCACCATGGCTTCCTCTTCTTGGAGATTTGAACTGGTATCTGAGAACGCGTCACCAGGTTGTTCCTGATTCACTGCCGTTCCGCCATCAACACGGTGGTGTCAGAGCAGTAGTGGAAACCTGTGTTCCTTCTGGCGTTGGTCCAGGTGAGCCCTGTTGTGCTCCGGAATCTCTGTTCACTTCATGAAACTGAAGCATCTTCTTGGAGCTATAGATGCGCCTCAGAGCAGGGGCTTGCAGACAGCAAGAAAGGTGCTCTGGCACATACGAGAAACTGGCCAGCATGCCCAGTGTGTTCAGGTTCCTTCGAGGTACGTGATGGCCTCGAGTAGGCCAAGCAGCGCTCTCACCGTCCTCTTGGTTTTGCTGTTTCCTTTTCAACTTGAGCCTTCTGTGACAGCAGAGGCACGTCAGGGTCATAGGACGGCACCGTGGCTCCGTGTGCCCTCGGAGCACGCTCAGTGGGGAGGATCTTCTGGGTGCGTGTGTGTCCGTGTATGCCCTTAGCTTTCATCAGGTTGCCTGTCACCCGTGATGCTCTGCTGATGGAGGAAACTAATTCATAATCCACAACCACTTCCCTTGGATACTTGCTTCTAGGCACGTTAAACGGTCGGCGCTCAGATCCTCATTTTTCTCACCCTTCCATTTCCATATTAATTCTCAATCAATCACTGGCGGCCAACTGTCAACAGGCACCGCTTTTGGTGGGACCTGATGATGTATATCCCTTGTTTCTAGATTCCCTGCATCTCATCGTGTAAAGTAGTGCACTGAGCGGGGTCTTAATGCTTTTGGGTGCAGCCCCTTTGAGCTTCTGGAATGGCAAACCCCGTACAGCTAGATCTCTAAAGGGGCAGGACCTGGCCGCATGGCTGCATGGGCAGCGTTTTAGCATATTTGTGTATGGCTATGCACCCAGCTAAGGGCCTGTTAAATGGCCATTTAGTCAGGATCCAACCTTTGGCTCCTAAGGTTTAAGACCAAAGAGCTGTGTCTCTTTGGGAAGCATACTTACGGAGAAAGGAGTGACCTGTTGTAAAATGTCTGTCCTTAAGCTGCTTTAATATTGGTATGACACTAATTTTGGCTTCGGAAAGTTTCCCTTTGGCTAAGAATGATGATAACTACATTGAGAATGCCCATGTGGGTTGGAGCAGAGAAGTCTACATCCAGTTCCATCGTTGTCTTTTCCGTTTTTTGCCTTCCTCACCTACTCTTCTCCTCCCCCCCACAGCTGCCTCTTCCTCTCTTGTCATCCCACCTTTTTTTTTTTCTCTTCACTATCAAGAAATTTTCTGGAGCTCCATCATTACTCTTCCCTGCCACTGTCAAGTGTAGCGTCCTAAGGGCAGAGGGAGAAGGTGTGCAATTAGTGCATTTCACCAGACTGAACAGAATCCTTGGCCAGGTGCAGGCGAGAGTGGCCTGTATTTATGAATGAATGGCAGTGTTTTGACAGGATGATGAATAAACATGCCGGGCTCAGGGGACTTCTGGTGATGATTGGTTCTTTGTGGTCTGGTAAGCGATAGGACTCCCTGCTTAATTTCTCTAAAATCTGCATGTGTTAATTTTGTATTTTTTTTTATATCAAAAGGTACTTGCTTAAAGAAAAACGCAAAAACCTAGCTCTTAATGTCCATTTTCAAGTAATTTCCTGCAAGGAGGATGATTGGATTACCAAAATGAACCTGTTTTCCAGTCTCTCTCCATAGGTGAATGAACGTTTAGTGGGCTCTCTTCACATGAACACAGAAAATGCCACCCCCCAAAGCCTCTGTTGGCTTTACTAGTATTAGGAATCTGTGACTCTATCCTGAGAATCTGCAAAGCGTGAGCTACTCCCCCACTATTGCCATAGATGTAGGCTTCAAGAAGAGGGGACCCCACTTTTTAGTGAGTGCCTGTATTCTGAGCACTTACCTGCGCTTTGTATGCATTCGAAAAGCAGTAATTGAGTGAAAAGGATTCTCTTCCCAGCTTCCTAACCCACTTGGTGTTTGGATTTGCTCAAGCTTTACTTTCCCTTACTTTTTTCTTATTTGTAATGGATAAAAGCACATCACATTCTAACCAATGTCAGCCCCCAAAAGGAAACTTCTTCAGACCTCCATGAAGTTGATTGGATGAAGACAGACTCCGGGGTCAGACTGCCTGTGTACTGGTCTTGACCTTGGTACTTCCTAGCTGTGGCATCTCTGGAACGTCACTTACCTTCTTCGAGCTCATGTTTCCCCAGGTGGAAAAGGGGATTAATGATAGTTTCCCCTCATAAGGTGATTGTGGAAAGTATATGGTGTGATGAGCCTGGAGTAGTTAGGAGGTTGTGTGGCGTGTAGTTCACCCATAAAAGTTTACTGTCACTGCTACTCCTCATATTGCTATCCTATCAGTCACCTCGTTGGAAAGCAGTGAGTTGGAACGTTTGGGGTGTTGACTTCAGAGCCACACAACTTTTGTGGAAGCCAGCCTCCTGGACGTTATAGTCCTCACCTGTAACTGGGGGATTTTAACCTTAGGGGATTGCTAGAATTAAATGAGATAATTTGTGGAAGTGCCTTATTTAGCTTGTGATACAGGCAGACACTCACTAAGGGTAGCCATGAATACTGTTTTCATTAATTCTGAAAGCCCAATGGGCCATTTAGATGGCACTTTGATAATTTCTAAAGGAAGAAGTTGAGGCATTTGTCACATGCGTTTTGTTGGCTTACTTGCTTTGGTTTCATCAACTTTGTTGAGGTATAATTTATGTAAATAAACTGCATCCATTGAAACATACGACTTAATGAGTTTTGACAGGTACATGTACTCCCGAAACTGTTGCTACAATCAAGGGATAGAGCATCGTCCCACAAAGGTTTCCCGTGCTCGCTCTGTTACCCATGCTGCTTTATAGTCCGGAAGGTGCTGGCTCCAGGAAATCACCTCGTTGTTTTCTGTCCTATTGGTGAATTTGCATTTCCCAGAATTTTGTATAAATGAACCCATACAGTACGTATGCTGCGTGTGTCTTCTTTCACTCAACATTGAGTTTGTGATTCATCCATGTTGTTCCATTTATTGGTAGCTCATTTTTTTTCAATGCTGAGTAGTATTCTATTGTTTGAATGCCTCACATTTTGTTTATCCAATTACCTATCGATAGACATTTGGGTTGTTTAATATTTAGCTATTGTAAATGGGGTATGAATTTGAATAAAGCCTTTGTGAATACACACACACACACACACACGCACGCACGCACACACTTTTGTGCAGACATACATCTTCAGTTCTTTGGGAATAATTCCCTGGTGTAGAACAAGACGGTCAACTGTAGGACTTGGTTTAACATTTCCGAGGTTGGCAAGCCCTTTCCCTGATGTGTTGGGCCTTTCGACCTTCTTGCCAAATTCCAGTTCCTCTGCATTCTCAATAATGCTTGATATTGTCAGTCTTTTTAGTTTTCTATTTGAGTCTTCAGCGGTATATTATGGTTTTATTTTATTTAATAAATCGCTAATGATGACTAATTATGTTCAACACCAAAAATAAGCTTATTGGCTATGTCTTCATTTTCCTTTTTTTTTTCTTTTTGTGGGGGGCACCAACTTTATTGAGGTATAATTCACATACCATATGATTCACCCACCCACTGATCTTTAGGGTATTTGCGCGGTTGTGCCCCCATTTCTGCAATCAAGCCATATCTGCTAACACTTGGCCTTTTTAATCATTCCCACCTAGTTCACTGCTGCCTCCATTCTCTTCTCTTACCATGTAAATTCAGCATCCTTCACAATTCTGCTTTTGACCCTTTCTCTTGGCGTAAATTTCTCCCTGGAGGTCATACCAGCTCCCCAAATTCCAGCTATCGTTCCGAATCCGATATTGATAGGTTCATTTCTGGATATCTTTGTCTTGTTCGTTACGCCCAAATTATTCACACCTGCATGTATCTTCTGCAAGGTCCCGAACCTCTCTCTTCACCCCCTCGCCTACCCTCCTCCCTCCCCCAGTGTCATCACATTATCCTCGCTTACACCGCCTCCACCTTTTCATCCCTCCTCATCTTCACAAGCCACCTGGGGTCGCATAGCTTTGGACCCTTCCCAGCACCAAGCTAAGTAGACACGGGGTAAATATTCATGTAATGAATAAATGAACTTGTCTGCTCCAGATTGCCAAAAATGTCCTTCGCTTTTATCTTCCTTGGAAATTAATTGCATCACTCTCTCATTAAAGGTCTACAAAAATAATTCCATGCTGCAATTCACGAGGCTACTAAACAGTTGCCCTGGCAATTTCTGATGATCATTTTAGAAATATCTCTAACCTGTGGCCTTTCTTCTTATCTCCAGTTAAAGCTTTTCTGGAAGGAATTCAGTTTCCACCTTTCCTTAATGTTCCTTAAATGTTGTACATATCTTAAAAGCGAATTCCCCATAAAACAATATGGATTATGGTCTTGTTTCCGTTGAGCAGTGTGAAAGCTTACCCGAAAGGACAAGAATAAGACTCTCTTAAAATCATGTCCAAGTTTTAAAGGAATATAAAACTTACTATTTAAAAAATATACCTTTCTGCTTTCATCCCCTAACCCACAAGTCTCAAGTCTAGTTTCACTCAGACTTGAGAATTGTTCTTTTATGGTGGCTCTGCAATGGGAACAAAGCCAAAACCCCTAAGGTCTAGAGACAGCTTGAAAATGTCTTTGCTTCTGTGCCGTAGCTGTGTTTCATCTTAGCGAGGCACAAGCCCAAGAGACCTCATGTACTATGCCCAGGCCGAAGAGGTTACCAAGTACAGACGCTCAACTCTGACAGGTCACCTGCTACTGGAGCAGCCCCCGTAATGTCACTGCCACCCCAAAAAGGATAGTGGCAAAGAGCCACGCTAACAGAAGGCGCAGGTGGTGGGGCTGGAGGACAGGTTGTTGGCAAGAGGAAAGGAATACGAGAAGGGTCAGGGAGGTAAATTAACCCAATGGTATCTTGATGTCTGGGTTGGAGAATCAGGAAAGAGGGTCAGGTGTCTATGACCCAAATGCGAGAGCAAAAGAGAGGTTTGTATCTGGTATGTGTGTGTATGTGTGTGTGTGTGTTTTGGGGGGGATAACGGGTTAATGGGGCTAATTCAGGAGCCAGTAGAGAGTGAGATATGAGAGAAACCATAAGAAGGAAATTTCCCAACAGAAGAGAAAAGAGGAAGGCTGGGCCATAGTGCGGGTTGAGGTTGGCCTTTCGAGGGCCGCTGGAACCAAGTATGGCAGAGTGGGTGCTGTAAGCAACAGAGATTTATTAGCTCACAGTTCTGGAAGCTGGAAGTCGAAGATCAAGGGATCAGCAGGTTTGGTTTCTTCCGAGGCCTCTCTGTTTGCCTTGTAGAGGGCCACCTTCCTGCTGTGTCCCCACATGGTCTTTCTCTGTGTGTGCGTCCCTAGTGTTTGTGTCCAAACTTCCTCTTCTTAAAAGAACAGCAGTCCGTTTGGGTTAGCGACCACCCTAATGGACTCATTTGAACTTAATCACCTCTTTAAAGGTCTTGACTCCAACTACAGTCACACTCTGAGGTGATGGGGTCAGGACTTCATCATAGGAATTTTGGGGCACACAACGGAGCCTGTAATAGGTGGAGATGAGGCTTTTTAGCAGATACCATCTCCTAAAATTATACGATATTTTCAGCAGGCATCTATAGTCCTGTCTCCCTCACTCCCCACCCTGACAGGTCACGGGCAGCCGATCAGCTGACCACACTGCATTAATTGTCGTGATACAGCCGTCGGGGGTCTCGAGGCTGCCCTCACAGTCTCGCTGGATCTTGCCCCCCATTTAGTCCTGGAGTGGCACGAGCCCCCCTGGCGTGCACTTCTGACACTCGTTCACCCTTCACAGATTTCCTGTCAGCCAACCCAAATTTGCAGTTGTTTCTAGTGACTGAAAATATGCTTGGTATGCAGGTGTCATGGATGAAATAGTAATGCCTCGGGGTAACAAATACGGTATAAAAATAATTCTAGTAAGTCCAGTGACTGGAAAACAAGGAATCCCAAGTTTGAGCCATACTGATTTTTTTTTTTTCTGGGCTCAGTCTCTTGCCCAGAAAATAATCCCTGTTACCGTTTTGGTCTGTGTCACAGCAGCGAGTTTTTTCTCTTCTCCACGTTACATGAATACCCACATAATATGAATTTCTGCTTATGCATACTTTTAACTGACTCAAGATTGCAGTGTTTATTTTTTATAGCCTGCTTTTTATTGAATTTAGCGATAAGTTGCAAACATTTTTCCATGTCGATAAATCTTCTTTCTTAGGACACTCCTCAGTGGCTAGGCAGTATTCTTTCATATGTGTATGCCATCATTGTCCCACTGTACAATCTCATCCAAATCCTAGAGATCACCTGCTGTGTTTCCATCACTTGTGAAGTTTGTCCCAAGTAATGTGTTACTGAGAATTCTTAAAGCACAGACATCTGAATTATTTTTCAAAATAGTTTATTGAGATATAATCTCTAATACCGTATACTTCACCTATTTAGAGTATACTATTCAGCGGCTTTTAGTAAAAGGCGAAAGATTGATGCGATCTGAAGAGAAACCAGAGTATTCAGCGGCTTTTAGTGTATTCAGAGTTGTGCAACTATCCCCGTGATGAATTTTTGAACATTTTCATTATCCCCCCAAATATCCCTATACCCCTCACCTGGCACCTCTCAGTGGCTCCCTCTGTTCTCTCACTTCAGCCCTTGGCAACACTCTCTGTAGGTTTGCTCCTTGTGGGCTTTTCATATAAATGGACTCCCGTGGTATATGGTCTTTTGTGTCTGGCTTCTTTCATGTAGCATAGTATTTTTAAGATTCATCCATGTTTTAGCATTTTTTATTGTTGTTCTCAGATGTGATTCCATTGTGTGGACATACCACATTGTGTTTGTTCATTCACTTCATGCAATCTTCAGCACATGTCCACTATTCGGCCTGTGTGAATAATGCTGTTACGATGAGTTATATTTTTGTGTGGATGTATGCTTTCCTTTCTTTTGGGTGTAAACCAAGGAGTGCTGTTGCTGGGTCAGTGTAACTCTGTGTTTGGCCACTTGGGAAACTGCCAGACTGTCTTCCACAGCGGCTGCACCATATCCATTCCCACCAGCCCTGCACGAGCATTCCAGTGTCTCCACCGCCTTGCCAACACTTGTTAGTGTCTATCTTCTTGACTCTCATGATTTTATTGGTCGTGAAGGGGTGTATCATTGTGGTTTCGATTTGGATTTCACTGATGGCCAATTACATGTAGCACCTTTTCGTGTGGTTTGTTGGATGAATGATCAAAAAAAGGTTTTTTTTTGAAGTAGTGACAGGGTCAGCCCTGTCATAATGCCCCCTTCATTCCTGTGCCGTAGAGTATGCCCTTGTAGGTAAAGGCCAGGAGCTTTCAGAGATCCTCCTGCCTCAAAACTACTCCCTGCAAAACTCAAATTTTGAGGGTTCTCGCCACCCCTTACTTTCTGAATTAGAATCTTTGTGATTAGAGTCCAGGAGTGTGTTGTGATGCATAGCTTTGTTGGAGAACTATACATAGTTCAGGAACTTTGAGAAGGGTTCTGGCATGGCACCCTCTCATGGACAGCATCTCATGGTGGCTGGCGGCTGGTTTTGGTAGAGGCACTGCCTCAGATCCAGTCCCAGCTCAGCCATTCACGAGTGGGGTCATCTTCCTTGAACGTTCCTATGTCTGAGTTTTCTCATCTATAAATTGATGATAAAGCGATTAATTCTGGTTTAGTATGTTCGTGGTATAGTAACACTTCTATTATTATGATGATGATTAATAGAAGTGTAATCGTTATTAGTATGTGTATTGCTGCTTCAGAGAAAATGTTGAGAATGTTGAAGAGAGAAACCCAGGAAATCACAGGGTGGAGGATTCACATAAACACAAATGACCATTTAAATATTTAACATAGAAAGATGGGGGAAATATTTAACATAGGAAGGTGGAGGAGTGGCGCCTGGCTGGCTCAGTCGGTTAAGGGTCCCACCTCGGCTCAGGTCATGATCTCACTGTCTGTGAGTTTGGGCCCTGCGTTGGGCTCTATGCTGACAGCTCACAGCCTGGAGCCTGCTTTGGATTCTATGTCTCCCTCTTTCTCTGTCCCTCCTCGGCTCGTGCTTTGTCTCTCTGTCTCTCAAAAAATAAAATAAATAAAATACACGTAAAAAAAAAAAAAGAAATTGCTGGGATGGGACACCTGGGTGGCTTAGTTGGTTGAGCGTCCAACTCTTGATTTCAGCTCAGATTATGATCCAGGGTCGTGGTCCATGTCAGGCTCCATGCAGTGTGGAGTCTGTTTAAGATTCTCTACCCTTCCTCTCTCTTTGTCTCTCTCCCCCCCATTCTCTCCCGTTCCCCCTCTCCCCCCAAAAACAGAAGTCACTGGGATGCAGGGTGTGGCGCGATAGTGAGCTCATTTGCTGCAGTTTAAGAAGATACTGCATACTTGGTGAGCAGCACGAGTGAGAACTTGCTGATGTTTGAGATTGCCTCTGGTCCCGCCTTCTGGTCGTCCTTCCCTCGTTCTCACTGGCTTGTGTCTCTGTTACAAGTTAGGGGCTCGGCCCCATTTTGTTTTATAGACAGAAGTGTGAACTGAGGCCAGTGAGTCCCCAAGATTTTTCCTTCTTTCTTCCTTGAAATTCTGAAGACCGTTCAGGGCCCTTGGAGCGATTCCTATCGAATGTCCTCAGTCCCATGTGGGGAAAAGAAGACAGTTTTCTCACAGCACCCCCGGGGCTGAGGTGGTGGTTGAGCTGATGGTCGCCACTTGCAAGCGTTCGTGTTTGCAAATGGTGTGAAGTGGGCCTTCAGGGCTGTGTGCGCACCACGTCAGTGTCAGAGGCGTGTTTCAGTCACCCCGGGGTTGTCCTGGATAGGGTCCCCGCAGCAAGGGCGGGGATGAGGAGGAGTGATCCACATCCCCAACACGGAGACGCTAAATTACAGTCCCCAGAAAACTTTTCCTTAACCCCCTCTTGCATTTTTGTACCACCAGAGTTCTGGAAGAGCGAGGAGAATTCTGGGGAAAAAAGCGCACAGTGTCCAGCTGTTGTGGAAATGTAGGAAGCTGCAGCTGCATCAGTTTAGCCAAAACTGTGGCCGTAACAGTCTGCCTGGTTCACGGGGGGTGTCGTGTGAGCTATTAGGTGAGGTGGAGAGGCGTGTCTGTTTCAAGAATGTTTGAAGAAGCAGGAATGTTTCAAGAAACATCCTGGGTCTGCTTCTACTCAAAGGATTTCACAGACATTTCTCTCTTGCTTCATTTTTCTTTAAAAAGTTTTTTTTAACATTTATTCATTTTTGAGAAACAAAGACTGAGTGCAAGGAGGGGAGGGGCAGAGAGAGAGAGGGAGTCACAGAATCCGAAGCAGATTCTAGGCTCTGAGCTGTCAGCACAGAACCCGATGGGGGGCTCAAACCCATGACTGCAAGTATGACATAAGCCAAAGTTGGACGCTCAACCAACTGAGCCACCCAGGCGGCCCCTCTCTTTCTTCTTTTTTCAAGAAGAGCCAGGAATTTAGATTGGCAATGTGACATCTCCCATTAAAAGTGTATAACTGGGGACGCCTGGGTGGCTCAGTCGGTTGGGTCTCTGACTTT
Source organism: Paguma larvata (assembly GCA_030068075.1). NCBI lineage: Eukaryota > Metazoa > Chordata > Mammalia > Carnivora > Viverridae > Paguma > Paguma larvata. The sequence goes on from CM057841.1 coordinate 51,618,704, forward strand.
GGCTCAGGTCATGATCTTAAAGCTTGTGGCTTCCAGCCCTGCTTCCATGTCTGTGCTGACAGCTCAGAGCCTGGAGCCTCTTCAGATTCTGTGTTTCCCTCTCTTACCGCTCCTCCCCTGCTCATGCCCTGTCTCTCTCTCTTTCAAACATAAGGTAAACATTAAAATTTTTTTAAATGTATATCTGTATTCTTTTCTTATTTCTGCTCTCCCGAATTTTTACACACTCAGTGGGTTAAAGCAACACCAAGTTATCATCTTACAGATCTGGAGGTCAGAAATCAGAATGGATTTCAGTGGGTGAAAACCAGTGTGTTTTCTGCATTCCTTTCTGGAGGCTCAAGGTGGGGAATCCATGTCCTTGCCTTTTCCGGCTGCCCCCATTCCTCGGCTCGTGGGCCCTTCCTGTGTCTTCAAAGTCAGCAGTCGCCAGTCAAGTCCTTCTCAAAGTGCCACCTCCCTAGTTCTCTCTTTTCTGCCTCTTAGTTTTGAGGACCCCTGTGATTCCATTGCCTTGCCCTGATACTCCAGGGAGACCTCCCTATCATAAAGTTGGCTAATTAGCAACTTTAGTTCCATCTGGAGATGGAGCTTCAGTTCCTTTGCCATGTAACCTAAAATATTAATGGATTCCAGGGATTGGGACACAGGCATCTTGGTTGGAGGAATTATCCTGCCCAGCACAGTACCCGTGATGTATATTTGCCCCTACAAGAATGCCTGGGTCCGAAATTTCTTTCGTACCCTCCTAGGCCCTAGCAGAGTAGATTTTTGGGGGTTGGTTCATCGTTGAGTGTCCACTCCATGAAAGAATTGGACAGGAGTGGACAAAAAAGGTCAGTTAGAACAGTAGCTCTTAGTTTTAGCCTTAAAATTTTTTTTTCTTAACGTTTATTTATTTTTGAGAGACAGAGAGACAGAGCATGAGCAGGGGAAGGGCAGAGAGAAAGGCAGACACAGAATCCCAAGCTGGCTCCCGGCTCTGAACCATCAGCACAGAGCCTGACACGGGGCTTGAACTCACAGACCGTAAGATCATGACCTGAGCCAAAGTCGGCCGCCTAACCAACTGAGCCACTCAGGCGCCCCAGTTTTAGCCTTTAAAGATTAAAAACTTCTATCCCTTTATTGAAAAGCCCTCTTAGAAGTTACGTGGAATGGGTCATTATTTTTCCATTTCTTTCTTTGTAAACTGATAACAGTGAGATTTTCGTGTGAGAGTTAAGTAAAATAAGACGTGTTTTCCCTTCTTCTTTATATCTGTGGTTAACCTATCCAGTCCTGCAGCCTCCCAGCCCGTGAACTACTCGATCCTTTTCCCACGCCTCCCATATACCTTCTATGTAGGCAGACTTCACTGTCTCTCTGCGAAGATGGTTTGAGGTGGCTGGTGCAGGACCCGTGCGTAAAATCAGAAGAGAAAAAAGAAGCTAGAAAATGAGGTAAATCAAGGGATAAAGGAACATCAAATTATCTTGGCCTAAGAGATTTGGCCATTTGTGAGTAGATCTTACATGTGGGCTGAAGAGTTTCCGGAGAGCCTCCTATGGGGCAAGGGAAGAGGGAGACACAGTCCATCGAATCCATCCGTGAGCACCAGTCACCCAGCAGCCTGACACCAGGAGATGCTCAATCTGTAGTCACCTTTCTGTCCTTCCCTCTCCTGCTAGAGCTGGTCGAGACCCGAGCGGCAACCCAGTGCTTTTCTGTGCTTTATTCCTTATAGATCTTAAAAAAAACAAAAGCTGGGGGTGGGGGTTGGCATTTACCAATATGCAGAGACATGGGCATATAATTTTATTTATTTTTTCGGTGGCGGAATATTACTAAGACGAAGAAACAGAGCTCTCTGCCTTCATGAGTTACAGTCTGCAGCTCATGTTTGAGAAGAACTTAAAGGCTTGTTAAAAGGGGCAGGGCAGTTTGCCGTTGCTCCGAGCCACCTCACCCGCCGGCCGGTTCCGCAAGGTCAGCACTTAGCGGGAAGTTGCAGAGCCTGGGCTCCGATGGCTTTCACTTTTCCCGTGCCCTTGATGCCGCGCCGACCTGTCAGGGTCCTCGTAACATTCCTCGGCGATGGCTTCTCCTGTTCCCTTTATTTCCTCAAGTGAACATCTGTCTAATTGTTCACCGCCATTGCTTTAGTGCTTTCCTCATGCTTTCTCTCTTTCCAGACAATAAACTTTATTTTCTTCATAAGAATTCAGTCTACGCAAGGGGATTAGGCAGCTTGTTTGCACCTTTTAATTTCTGGACGTTTTCCAGGAAGGCTCTTTGCGGTGGTTCCAATGGGTTCATCTGTGAATCACGGAAGACAATGCCGCATTGTGTTTGGTTTTTTATCAGTTACCTTCTGTTTGTAAACATCTGTTTGTGAACGTTTGCTGGTGCCCGTCCCACCCCCACCAGAAATAAAGGGTCTCATCTCTTTTTGCTTGGCATAGGAATTAGACGGAGCGTCAGCTGATTTTTTTTTTTTTTCTTTTTTGGCCAGGTGCATAGGTATGCAACTATTTAGCTGAAACCCACAGAGCTGGCACATAACTGCCAAATGACTTTTGAGAGCAAATCGGGCACTTTATTTCATCAATGGCTATGAAGCCCGGTAATCTGTTCATTATTGTAGTTTAATTTTGATGCTGATTTTGATGATGTATTGAAAAACCACATAAACCAGCAATTACAATTGGAAAATATTTCCTTTTTTTTTTTTTTTTGAAGAGACCATTATTTTTCATATGCTTGAGAATAGCCAGCCACTGTTTGTGCTTTTTATTGCATTTTATTCTTAATCTTTCTGAATTACTTACTGTTATATCTTTACTGATAAATATTTGGATTTCAGTTTTGCGACTCAGTGTAAGAGTGTTCTTAGGTAAATTATGTAAACTATTTCCTTGTTTCTGTAATTATTGATCTGTTCCCTTCTAGTTCCGTTTTGTCTATGTTTCTTATTTTTTCATGGTTTTGTGCTCTATGGGCTGTCTTTAAAAAAAAGCAGCTTTTGGTTATGGAAATTTGAATTATATTCACAAGTGAAGAGGGTAATATAGTAATGAGTCCTCATGTGCCAATCAGCCTGCTTCAGCGATTAGGAAACTGTTTGTCCTTGTTCAGCCCTTGTTCCTGTGTGCATGTATGCTCGTGTGCACACATGTGTGTGCGTGTGCACGTGTACATGCACATGTATGCATATATTTTTTCTAGTGCATATTGCCTTACGTTTCTTGTGTTTAAATAAAATTGTGCTTAAAATAAGAGTAAAGCCCTTCTGCGTAGTGAAAATTAAAAGCTCCGTTACACAAAGCTTGGTTTTTCTGGTGGGTTTGTGGGCACGCGGGAGAATCTTATCCCCCTTCAAGGAGGGAAGAGTCATCGTCAGTTTCGTCACCCCAGACCTCATCTCCAGCGCTCCGTGTTAAGCTTACGCAGGGCAGAGCAGCGGGCAGAGAGGTGGTCTTCGCAGCACTCTGGCACGGAAACAAAAGTTCCCCTGCAGGCATGTGGCCCGGTTGGGCACTTCCTCCAGTCAGAGGCTAGGTGGCTGATTCTAAAGGAAGCCCGCCCTTCGGAGCCCACATCCATTTCGTCTTAATTCCATTTGGGCTTTCTAAGACCCAGTTGTGGAGTTAAGGGAGCGGGTGTTTGAAGGCCAAGGGAGTGGTGCTGGTCAGGGGACACTGGGTTAGACTTGCTTTCTCTCCTGTGATGCAGATAGGGACCCAGTGGTCATTATCATGGCCCAAGTCCCTGATGGCCGACAATCCTGCCTGTGACAGGGGGCACTTGGGTTGATAATTGGATCCCCTGGGTGGTGCCGTGATGATAATACAGATGCCGCTGCTAGGTTCTGCTGAGCCCTGACCTAGGGAAGGGTATAACTGTCCCACCTTCCCAGCACGCGTGTGCACACACACATGCACACAGGTACAGACACACACAAGTACACACACATACACGCACATGCGCACACACACAGGTACAGACACACATAAGTACACAGACATGGGCACATGCGCACACACACAGGTACAGACACACACGTGGACACAGGTACAGACACGCACAGACATACACACAGGCACACTCACTTGCATCCGTGACTGTAAGGCCTCCCTGATTTATCTCGCCCTGCCTCTGGATGGCCACCTTTCTTCCCATTAGTGCTTGTGTTTTCACTAGGTTAGGCTGTCTAAGAGCGTGTCTCGGTGCCTTCTATATGTAACCTCTACAAAGCATTGTCTTTGTGATGTGATCATAACCTTGATATTAGGGATAGGGTTGTGTGTGATAAGAAAAAACGTGAGGCCTGGAACACATTTATGGACTGTTTATTCCATGCTAAGCTCTCTGTGCATGTTACCCTTCGGATTCAACACAGCTCTGTGGGTGATACATGCTCACTGACTCAAGGCTGGTATTTAATTACCCCCACTCAACTGGGGCTTGGTGAATCACCCAGCATGCGTGATTCGACCCTGGTTAGGACTGCCTATCCTGCCTGTGGTTTCTCCCCTGAGGACGGTCCTCGGTCCTCGGTCCTCAGTAAGGAGTGATCCTGTGGTCACTACTTACTCTTCTTTGTCCCTTATACACTTGAGGATTTGTTTTCTGGAGGGTCTGAATTATGCGTTAGTGCTGGACATAGTACACACGCGCGGACCACCCACAAGATAACCTTCCTTTCTCTTTCTGGATACTCTTAGAAATGACTTCTTTATTTAAAAACAAAATGTGCGCAGGATAGAATTTTCAATAGTACAGAAAAATCTAAATACAAGTCTCTTCGCAATATCCGTTAAACATCCGCCTTCTGCTAAAAGATAACCTGTTGAATGTGCTTCCAGGAACAGAAATGCCCGCACCAGCGATCAGTTGGTTCATGTATATTATATATTCACATTTAATATGGATCTACTTAATCACATTGGAACTCTGCTCATAAATTGTTTCCTGAGTGATAACTAGGGTATTTTTTATAAATTTACCAGTTCTAGTTACTTACATGTATATAAATACGGAGGAAAAAGTTCTTCTGAGTCTCAGAAGCAATCATTAGTAACTTTGTGTGTTTTTGTCTTTTAAACATTCACATGTTTTACTGTTTTTCTTAAAATGCTGATCACAGTCCAGTCTGATTTTTTTCCTTTTTTAACCCAACCTATTCTGGCCATCTTTCCATATCGAAAAATATCCTCTGGCAGGGCGGGTCCGCCTTCAGCCTTCCTGACTTCTTAAATGAATCCCTTCTTGCTGGGCGCAGATGCTGTTTTCAGTTCCTCAGAGTCCTGAGCACTGCCGCTGATTTACCTGAGCTAAGTGAAGCTTTTAAATGCAAATCCATCCTCCTCCTCCAGAATGGTTGTTCCCATTTATACTCCGTTCGCATGCAGCTGGCTGTGAGGGTCCATCTCCCCACACCTTCTGCATCTCCGTGGGGTTATCATCTATGGTCTGCGTTACTTGCCTCACAAGCATCTCTGTCATTTCATCGATGGTCGGGACGGAACCCTGGCGTGCCTCTCAGTTTGCCCAGACCTCCTCCTTGACGTCAGAGAACAGAATGTTGAACAAAAAATTTTCACGTTTTGCATAAAATCCTTTAAAGCTCTCAGAGTAATCTGTAACCTCGGGTGTGCAAATTACGTTTTTTCCCTGTGCTTAATCCTTATTAAAGCACCAATTATTAGGGCCCCAAAATTGCTGTAAGGAGAGGGCTTAGGGAACTTCAGAGATCGATAGTTGGTACTTAGGAAATAAATGAAACAACCTTTTGCTTGTATTTGTTTTAAATCCACCTTGGAGCCGAAAGATAGGAAGATCTGAAATGATTGAGATTGTGAGTTTCTCAGCGTTCCATAGCTTCTATATTGAAAGAGAATTTAAAAAATATATTTAGCATGTATTAAGGGTCTCAAAACGTAGAGAGATGCATATAAAAATGTTTATTTAATGTTTAAAGTTTAAGTTTGAGAGAGAGCGTGCGCGGGATAGGGGCAGGAAGAGGGGGACACTGAACTGAAGCAGGCCCTGCGCTGTGAGCACAAACCCTGATTTGGGGCTTGATCATGAGATCATGGCCTGAGCCGAAGTCAGGAGTTGGCTGCTTAACTGACCCAGGCACCCAGGTGCCCCTAAAGAATGTGTTAATAATTTGAATTTGACCTGGCAGCGGTGGTGGTGGGGCCCCTACTTCTCAGTACATCTAGAGATGTGTGTGAGACACTCTCCTTTTAAGAAGCTTCTAAGCTGCCTGAGAAACACAGGAGGAAGCCGACTGTCTGCGTTGGGCTCTCTTATCCCTGCTCCCACGGGAAATGTGGGGGAGTCTAGCATGGTGCCCTGTTCCACCTGGGGTAGTCAGGGGAGACTTCGCGGAACAGGTGACCATGAGCTTGATTTGGTTTGACCCTACACCGATGTGGGGACTTATTTTTTCACTGGGGTCTTGAGTGTATTCTGAGGGTGACACTGTTCATTTTGTAAACCTTCATTGCTTCAGTATTCAGTCATTAGTAAGTAATTTTAATGAGCTTGCTTAGTAGTTAGTAGAATTTGCATTGTTAAGAGGGATAAACTTTTTCAGAAGAAGATAAAAATGAGGATGCAAACCTGGGCTTATCAAATAGTTATTTTTTTTCCCTAAGAAAGAACAGTAAAAACAGCAGCGATGACAATAAAAATTAAGAACAAAATGTAACAAGATGTCTCTTTTAAAAATCAACACTACTTTATATCTATATATATATCTATATATATATCTATACACACACATATATATACACATATATGTATACACACATATATACACACATATATATACATATATATAGACGTATATATATATTTATTTGTTTTAATGTTTATTTTTGAGGGAGAGAGACAGAGTGCAATTGGGAGAGGGGCAGAGAGAGAGGGAGACAAAGAATCGGAAGCAGGCTCTGAGCTGTCAGCACAGAGCTGGGCACGGGGCTCGAACTCACAAACCTTGAGATCATGACCTGAGCCGAAATTGGACGCTTAACCAACTGAGTCACCCAGGCACCACAATCAATGTGACTTTATAAAAGAAAGGGTATTTTAACACCAAATATTGTGAGGACATACGCCTACTCTAAAGGCATATTTCATTTAATGAATTTTTTATTTCGACCTAATTTTTAGGCTTACACAGAAGTTATAAAAATAGGAGAGAGAGTTCACTTCCTTCCCCTGGTTTTGACAGTGTATCTAACTATAATATAACTGTCGAAACCTGGAAATCATCTCTGGTACATGCTATCAGCTACTCTCCTTTACTCAAATTCCACCCATTTCCCCTACTATCTTTTTTTAAGTTTCAGGATCTGGTCCAGGATCCCACATTGTATTCAGGCGTAGTGTGCCGTTGGTTTCCTCCAGTCTTTGACAGTTCATTATTCCTTCCATGTCCTTCCTAATCTTGAGAATCTTGTATGTCTGTTTTTTTCTCATGATTAGATTGAGTTTAAGCATATTTCAGCAAGAGTATCACAGAAGTGCATCCTTAGTACATCATCAGGGTGTACTTGAGGTTGATAGTCTTTTCACCAGTGATGTTGATAGTGAGGTAACCTTGATTGTTTCGTTAAGGTGGTATCTGCCGAGTTTCTCTGGTGTAATGTCACTATTTTTTTCTCCATTAATTCATAAATCTTCGGGAGAGATTCTCTGAGATTCTGCGAATGTCCTCTTTCTCCTTAAATGTGGACACACTGACCTTGAACATTCAAGAGTAGATCCCATCAGCAGCAATGAATAATTGTGATGTTTGCCTAATGATGGTTTTGTATTTCCATCATGTTTTTTCCGCTTAGGAAATTAGAATTCTCCTGAAGTAAGAGCTAGCCCTTTTCGTCCACTTACTGATGGAGTCAATTATTTTACTTAGACCTGTGAGTCTCTGCTACTCTATATTTTATTCTTTGGTGTATAATCCAGTATTATCATTTATTTTGGTGCCCAAATGGTTCCCGCTTTAGACATTAAGAGCATCTTTTGGTTGACTTGCTTGATGGACCGCCATTTTAATTGAGTACGCTTCCTCTTACTAAATTCCACCAATTCTCCCCATTTTTTATTTCATATTGCCATGGCTAGCAAAAACAGTCGGAGGCCTTTGGGACACACTGGCCTAGGGAATGGAAGGGGAGGCATGGAAACATGTTTAGTGCCATATTTGTGTCTTGTCCCATCACCGTTAGAAATAACGAGAGAAAAGTCACAGGAAAGTGGTGATGGGAATTTGAAGCAGGGTAAAGAAAGAATTCACTGACGTGGTACCTACAAGAAAGACACTTACTTCTCTCAGCGTTAGAAGGGACTGGATGGTGGTTTCCAGGGAGCAGTGTAGTTCCTCAAGAACTTTCTATGTGCCATGCATGTGCTGGGCCCTATAGGCTACAAGCATAATCTTATCTAACCCTCCCGTGATCTTACTGTGGAGGAGACGTAAATATTATGGCTTCACAGATGGGAGGAGTGAGGGTCCAGGGTTCCAAGAGGTCAAAACACGTAGAGGAGTGGATGGACTTGGTGTTGTAGCTTGGCCCCCTGTCCCCAGGGACTGTCTCTGTGCGTTTTTTTACACACTCCTTGATTAGCTGCTGGGCAGGGGCGGGAGAGAAAATGTCCTGCCTGTTTTGTGTGTACTGCCTGTCCTGCCTCCCCATTCACTCCTCACCACAACAATCTTTTTATTCATTGTATCATGGGGGAAAAAAAATACCTTCCCGTGCAGTAATACCTGGTGTGTGTGTGTGTGTGTGTGTGTGTGTGTGTGTGTGTGTGTGATTCTTCACCCTTCTACATAATTTGTGGATTTAAGTGTATTTATATATTCCTGTCGTGTCTTTCTCAAATCTTGCTTTTAGAGCACGCAAGTGTGCAGAGTTTTAATTTGCAGTGATTTCACAAGAAATCTGCACCTGAGAGCCTCGGAAGACAAACTATTCTCTTTCTAATGAATCTGCCTGGCCACTACCCATCCTGTCTCCTACTACCTTTTCTGTCTTCACCACCCCTCTGTCAGAGGCAAACACATGAGCTTTGGAAGAGATGCTAGCAACAGTGTGAGATGCAAACCCTCTGGCTTACTGTTGAGAGGCTGTAGGTTCTGGGGTGGGCAGGAACTCGCCCAAGGTCACATAAGGAGTTAGGGAGAGCTTGACTGAGAAGCCAGGGGTGTGCGCTCCCTGTCACCGTTCCGCCATCTTGCTGTGGGGGTTGCTCACCAGTGCCTGTCCCTGCCGCCAAACCTGACTGACCAAGTGGCTAAAAGGAATTCTTCAGAATGGTCTCTTAATAATAAACGCTTACATTTTCTCTTGGCCCCAGGCCAGATCCCCCCTCTCAAACTTGTTCTCAAGGTTGCACATTGCTTTAAAGTTAGTGGCCTTGCCCTTATAGGCCTGTGGATGTCGCTGTCTGTCCATAAGCCTCCCTTCCGGGGACCGTGTTTGTAGCAAAGACTATAATTTTATTTCGGGTTTGGATATACTGATTGCATTTTAGCTTCTGGTATATTTTCTTACCTGTCACAGCCATTAAATTTATTTTAATAGTTACTCTACCCTCCCGATAGCCAGTAAAGGGGGAATTGGGTATTGTCTATCAATTGGCTAGTCTGTGAACTAAGGCTATATCTAATTACAAGGCATTGTATCGGTTCTGATTTATTAACCATTTACTGTGCTTCGGAGAAGGTAGCATTTTTAGTAGCACTGTTCAGCTTGGGTGTAGCTTTCCAGGAGGGCAGAGTGCCCGGAATATCAGTGATCTCACAGTTATTACTTTGTGTCATATATAATCTTGTTTTTTCCCTGCAACAAATAAATCTTTGGGACTCTCTGAAAAAAAAAAAAGGGAAAAAAAGCATTTGTGGTTACCGTATAATAAAAATAAACCGTTTGTCATGAGTGCAACTGACATTTATCAGGCCGTTTGTGGGTGCTCTTTCTCTCTCTCTATAATACAGAACATAATTTGTCACTTTGTAAATACATTCCACTCTAAATCCCTGCCAGCATCTGTTAGTGTTTGAAGGATTAATTTGCGGCCCTGTGCAGGGCTGCACTTGCAGGGAACAGTGTAGCATATGATTACGGATCTTGGGAGAGAGGGGAACAGGGTATTTTCTCTGCTTGTTTCTACACATGTGGTCTTTCTGGACTTTTCCCGAGTTCTTATCCTGTTCCCCTTCTGCTTAGGTACCTAGGATTTCCTCCTTTGCAGGGATTCTGATGGCCTTCAGCCTTTCCTCTCCAGTTTACGGTCACGGCCGTCGTGATAGCCCGTGCGTACCGCGGGCGAGCAGGTAGCAGATGGTTTGGGACCCGTTAGAGCTGCTTCCTTTCCTCCCTTCCTAGGGTTTTATGACTTCACGTTACCTGGTTTTCATTTTCTCGTGGCATCAAGATGCTAATACCTACTTCCTAAAGGTGCTGAGGATGAAGGGGGAGTTCTGTGTGGATTCAGAGCGCCTGGCTCGGAACTGGGCCCCGAGTCGCTGGTGCGGCTGTCCCCCCTTCTGTCCACCCCTCGACCTGATGGCGTGGTTTGTTGCCGTCTGTGGAGCTGAGCGTCAGTCAGAGGCTCCCCGTGCCACGAACCAGCTGGTTCATGTTTTCCTTTTCATATTTTCCTGTTAGTTAGAGGAATTTATTTGTTTTGAAGTATTTTAAGAACCTGGTTCTCAGCATGGCTTGGGATGGATTCCGACAAGGCTGAGGGACCTAAACCCTCACCAGTGACTAAATGATTCAGGTAACTTGCTGGAGGGAACACCTTTGCTTCCCTCTGCGGAAGGCATGAATCCTCCTGAACAGTAACATGGCCTTAATTCTCAGGACTTTATGCAGTGGCTGTAGTCTGTCCATCACCCTTAATCTACTGTCGTTTGGATTTAGAAAAATTCTAGGACATTGAAGAAATGGCCTCATTAGTACCTCTTTTGTGAGCACTCTCTTTATTTTGTGTGTTCGTTGTGTTTTCGTGGGGGTATTTGCTTCTGTCCATCCCACCCCATTGTCCCCCCCTACCACGGCCCTGCGTCTCCTTTGGCAACTGTCTTCTCTCCAATAAAGGAAAAGATGCGTAGGTTTCTTTTCATTAAGAGAAGTGTTGTGTTGTTGTTGTTGTTTTGTTTTTCTGAAATATAAATGTGAATGAGTGGGACCAATATACCACATACCCAGTGTCCAAGACGGGGCTCAAATCCGATACTTGTCGTTAGGATTCCGGAGAGAATTTTTAGTAAGGAATGTATCTTCGAGCCCAGTGAGGGGAATAAATGTCAACTCATCTAACCCCAAATGCTAAGACTTCACATGCTCAGAAAATGTCCAGTAACCCCAATATTTCAAAAAGGTTCTGTGTTCAAATAGAGGTATGGAATTGTGAGAAGCATTTAGTACTGATAGTCAGAACGTGTAATACTCCTGAAATTTATATAACAGTAGACACGTTTTGCAAGGAACACCATTAAGAGATGGTCACTGTGAAGTCCACTGTACATCCTGAATTAATTCTACACGGTGTGGGACTTGATTCTGTGTGTTCTCTGTATCTTTATCAAATGTCCTGTGTGATAAAAGAACACACACTTAATCTCCTTTTTCTCTTACATTCCCTGGAATCTGTAAATCCTACTAATTATATGACCCGTGGACCTTGGGAAACACAATGGCCCTGACTCTTGTTCCAAAACAGAGATCAGCAAACTCTGCTGTACGCGGAGGAAATCTGCCCCGGCTCCTGTTTTTGTAAATAAAGTTTTATTGGAATGTGGCCATGCCTCTTTGTTTACATGATCTCTGGCGGCTTTCGCTGGTATGCTACAAAAGTCGAGTAGTTTATATGGCCTACAAAAACCTGAAATACTTACTATCTGGTCCATTCAAGGAAAAGTTTGCTGACCTGTGTTCTAGAGAACTTAGGACCATTTAGAAAGAAAAATCTGTTCCACTATATCAGAATGAGCAGGTGGCTTGATTAGTATCTATTTCCACACAGAGGGAAACAATTCCAATTACACATGGCTTAGTTTTCAAATTTCGTTAATCCGAAGCCCGGGGGAAGAGGATAGAGGAGAGATTGAAGTTAGCTGTTTTTTTTTTTTTTTTTTCCATCATAAAGATAAAATTTTAATGGTCAAATTAAAAAAAAAAGTTTTAAAGGTTTCAGGTGCATAGAAGGAACATTTCTGGGAGTGAAGTATGTTTGGCCACACCATACTCTTCCTGGACTCAGGGATGATTGCAGGGTTGGGAAGAAAATTCTGGTGCCTAGACAATATTACTATCTTGTAAGGGGAATTGATTTCTCAGGGTGGAGGGAAAACTGATACCCCATTCCTGCCAGCTAGTATTTCTATGATTTTTGAACCAGTTTTTCATACATTTGGAGCCTTTCGTTGTATTTATAAAGTAGCGGTACTTCAGGTCTACGTTGAAAGGCCTCTGCAGGATAAAATGTGGCAAAATCTCTAATTGTCTGTTCCCTAAATAGCATCTGCCAAAGAGTAGGATCTCAGATGTATGTAATCCACAGTGAGTGTCTCATGGTATGCACTTTGTAAATTTATACAGGGGAAGGATGTCTGAAGGTTCTAGATGTGTGATGGTCGTTGACATGTGGCTTAACTAGGAAGTACGACCCTCAGTCTTTAATACCCCCACGTCATTGCAGACCGAGTATCCCAGAAAGGAGTACGGTGTCCTAAAGCCCGTGCTTTCCTTAAGGAAGAACGAGCAAATGTACAGGGACCTCCTTCGAAGGAGGTAAAACTCTGGGTCACCCCATCACACGGCCGCAGCAGAGGCCCCGCCTATGGATACCATGTATCTGCAAGCCACAGGGAAAGAGGAAGATGCTGTTTATAAATATCGAAGAGGCAGGGAGAGCGCGCGCTAAGGCCAGGCTGCTTTAGCATGCACGCCATTCCAGAGCGGCTTCTAATGGACATTTAAAAGGCGGTGTCGCCCGCGCTCCCTCTACCCCCTCGGATGCCGTTTGAGATGCTCTTCTGAAAACACACAGTCTAACTTAGCTGGCTTTTAACAGAATTACCCAGTGCGATTCCACGTGTCCCGTTTGGCTACAAGAGAGGCGACCACAGAGCAAGTCGGATGCGACTGCGGCCCCGTGTGCCGTTGCCCGATTCACCGTGCTTTGTGCACCAGGAAGACGGTTCGCCGCTCCCCGCTCCTGCAAGCAGGGGTTGGCCTCGCTCGGACGCTCTGCACGGGGTCCCTTTCCTCACCTTCTGTTTGAACTTCACTTCCTAAAGCTAGCTGGCTCGGCGGTCAGAGAAGCCCGCCCAGGCCCACCTGACACACACCCGTAAACTCCCTTTCTCTTTTCTCTCTCTCGCTCTTTCTCCTCGATAGCAACTCCCGGAAACCATCCCAAGTAACAGGCTTCAGTGGGCAAGCGGTATCATTAACCTGACATATCCGACTGGGTGAATTTTTTTGAATTAATTCAGAAGTCATGATGGCTATTGTTTCTCAGAGACTTTTTCAGGCTCATTACATGCTATTTGGGCTCCACAATCAATTGTTTTTGTTCGTTTTTTTTCTTTTTTCTTTCAACTCTCTGATGCGCCTAATTTCCTTGCTGCTTGCCAGCTGGAAGATTCTTCTCCCCTGCACTCATGTCTTTCTTGTAATGTCTCGGTAGAAGCTTCACAGAGCAGTCCACACGGAAATTCTGACTCTTCTCTGGAGCTCCTGGCTTGGCAGGTACTTGATCAGTCGTTCAAGGTGTAACAGAAGAGTTTTACCAAATGGTTTCTGATCTATGACAGAGACCCACGCGCGTCCCTGGTCGACAGGCGGCTGTGGTCTGTTTCGTGAAGGACTATCTCAGCTTCCTTCACCTACGGTCACCTCGCCCCAGGAAATCATTAGAATCTACAGTTTTCTCACGGAAGGAGAAAGAAAATCCCGGCAGCCTGATTCATAAAAGCGACAGCCCAGGACTTACACACTCTGCTACTTACAGGTCTTTGGGGGGAGCCCGGATTCCCCGGGCACCTTCACGCAGGCTGGGAAGTGTAGTTTCTGGCCGCTTTCCCTGCTCAGCGCCCCCCCCACACACTGTGGAAAGGGGAAAGCTAGTTTGAGGGGCCCTGGTTCTCTCTGTCTGTGGTGTGTCTTCATTATGCGACCTGGAGGTGATTGGTAAATTCTAGTCTGTTGGTTTCTGCCTTTCAGTGCGTGAACTTAAGTACACTTGTGTTTCTTGTGATCACGGCTCCATCGATACTCATGTCTGGATTGCATTTCCTGCTTCTTCTCTACCAAGTGTTTTCTTTTATTTAATTCTTTTTGGATGCTTTTTTGGATTGATCCAGTTTCTTTATGCCCAGGGGACCCCCGTGCATCATTTCACCCCCTGCTGCTGGTTTGGGAGCTAAATCTGATCAAAAATCTTATAGGGGTGCCTGGGTGGCTCAATCAGTTGGGTGTCTGACTTAGGCTCCTGTCATGATCTCACCATTCCATGCGTTTGACCCCGCATCGGGCTCTGTGCTGACAGCTCAGAGCCTGGAGCCTGCTTTGGATTCTGTGTCTCTCTCTCTCTCTGCCCTTCCCCCTGCTTTCACTCTGTCTCTCTCTCTTTCTCTCCAAGATAAATAAACATTAAAAAAGAATCGTATAATTAGTAGCTGGCAGAACTGGGATTTCCTTGCTTCTTCCCTCCCTCCTTCCCTTCTTTTCTTTTCTTTTCTTTTCTTTTCTTTCCTTTCCTTTTCTTTCTTCTTTCTTTCTTTCTCTTGGAATTTTCACATACATCTCCACATTTTTTCTTACAAAGTATAAAGCTATTTTATGTCTCTCTTATGTTAACCAGACTATATATGATTTAATGACTCATTGAAATCTCTGTCCTATAAAAAAAAAAAAAGAGTCTTCCTTGTTAGTGATGTTTCAGTTCTTTCTCCAAGTTCTTTTTAAGTGTAATTTATTTGGTCCTGCACCTAATGTAAAAGATAGGGGATATTTGGGGATAACTTGACTGTGACTCGTCTTTTGTGTGTGTTCTCATCTTTTTCTGCCTTTATGGGTATTTTGGTCGGAACCTAGAAAAGTTTGCTTAGGCACAGGCCGCTTTAAGCGGAATACCTCATTTTTCTCTGAAGCGTGTGTGTGTGTGTGTGTGTGTGTGTGTTAGATCTTTTCCGTATTATCTGTTGAATATCTTGCCTTGCTTCCGTAGAACCTCTGAAAGATTTCTCCCCTTGGATTCATCTATAAATTAAAAATAACTGTCGTGGTCACTTCTCAGGCACGAGGATACTGTTACATGTTTACTGCCTGTTTTGCATACCCAGTTCATAACCACCATCCAGGAGTGTGGCCGACTTCTGAGACACAAGCCCTTGGCCTGCCAGCATGGAGCACCAGGAGAAATTCCCGGGTTCCCGAAGGGCTTAGAGAAAGCTGTCTCTGCTAATAACACTGCCCAACTTTTATCTCTGCCTCTGAATTCGTCCCAGGTCTGGTGGTACGTTGTTTGTTCATTCATTTCCTCGATTAAAGCCCGTCTCAGTAACCTACTCTGTGTCACTTGCTGGGTAGCAGGTATTTGAAATAGAGATATAAAACTTTGCATTTTAATTTACTATAAATGTCAGTGTGAATTATCGGTTGTTTGGATTTTCTTTCACCGTCTCCTGCAATGTTCCTGTGCATGGAAATTGCTGTAACCTTTTTGGAGGACACTCAGCCAAATTTACCAAAATTTAAAATGTGGGCATCTCTTAATCTCGCAAGCCTGCTTCCAGGGATTTGTGCTGTAGAAACGATTCACACATTGCAAAGTATAGGTGCTGTAGCATTGCTTTCAGGAGCAATAAAACTGGAAAGGACCTAAGATAATACTAGTTACAACAAGAACAATGGGTAACCTTTCCAGAGCATCTGCTTAAGATGTATTCCATGGGTAGGGTGTCACTGCGTCCTACCAGCAATCCTGACTGAGGGGGGAGTCTTCCCTGATTTCCGTTTTTACAGACAGGAAATGTTAGATATTGAGAATTTAAGTAAGAAGTTCATAAAGCCAGTGAGGTATGTGGAGGGCTCAGCCCTCCTAAGCGGATCGGCTTTGAATAAATGGTTGAGCATCCCTTACAATGGCCTAAGCACACCGGTTGGAATACGTTGGGAGTAGAGCTCTCTCAAGGTAGATCCAGGGGAGCCTGGGTGGCTCAGTTGGTTAAGTGTCCAACTTTTGCCCAGGTCACGATCTCATGGTTCATGAGTTCGAGCCCCACGTCGGGCTCTGTGCTGACAGCTCCGAGCCTAGAGCCTGCTTCGGATTCTGTGTCTCCCTCTCTCTCCGCCCCTTCCCTGCTTACACTCTGTCTCTGTCTCTGTCAAAAATAAGTAAACATTAAAAAAATAATAGATATACCCAGTTCTTTGCTAGTTGGGAAAAATGAGATTCTCCGTGTTCGTAGGGAAACTTTGCTGCACCGTGTTCTCACATGTGTAGAAATTCTATTTGGGAAGGATTTGTGTCAGGCTGCCTCTGTGTTTATCTTGGGGCATTGGGATTTGGGAGATGTTTTCACTGTATGTGTTATCCACTTGTGCATTATTTATACTTTCATCAGTGAGCCTGTTTTATTTTTACAACCCACGATACATTTAAATAGCTGAAGATCCCTCGGAGTGGATCAGCGCTTCTGGCACCAAGCTCACACCTGCAAGTTGGCACTGTTGACATCTGGGGCCACTTGTCGGGGGCTACCTGTGCCTCATAGGATGTGTAGTGGCATTGCCTCGCTAGTTGCCGGTATACCCCTCCATGAGCTGAGGCAACCAGGAATTCTCCAGACCTTACCAGATGTCCCTTGGGGCTGGGGTGGGATGCCTCTCGTTGGGACCCTTTGAGATAGACGCCGGCCAAAGCCCCACACCAGCGGTTCTCATGAAGATCTCGTCTCTCCATCTGAGGTCCTCCCGGATCTGTGCGATCTTCTTGTGGAATCCAGACTCCTCTAAACGAGAGCAGACACATCTTCCTTTTCTCTTTCTATTCGACTTAACTCCCCACTCCTGACCAGTCACCAGGTCATCAGCGGGCCCCAGATCTCCATATTTTCAGCTTCCCACTTCCTTCTGAATCCAGGAGGGGTGGTAGTGGGGGCAGTGATACTTCTTTCATCAGCAAGTTGCCCCCAAATAGGGGGTTCTGGTGCTTAACAAGTTTCATTAAGAACACAGCTATTCAATATGCAAAATATATAGACTGCTCCTGTTGAGAATATAATTATACAGTAAATTAGCTCATGTCCAGTATGTTGCCTTTTAAGCACATCTTTGATGTTTCCAGTACTTACATAAGATATAGGGTCTGTTTATTAAGAGTCTTCAACTGTGTATGAAACTAGAGCAGTCAAAAGTAATGGTGTCTGCTGAAGGATTCTTCATCATATGAATTTACCTCCAGTCATCTATTATTTATTTCAGCTATTTTATATGCCATTATAATAAATATTATGACAGAGAAAGCTTTTATGCTTCAACTTATTGTACTACTCTTTACTCGCCTGCAATCCTTCAGGAAAATGTAACCATGCTTTACCTATAGTTAACGTAAATCATCACTTACATTAGAATGAAAAATTCACTATGAAAAAAAGGCTCTTTCTTCAATAGCAAGGCATAAATGCACAATCATGTTGACTGCCAAACTCCTGTGCCATCCGCTGTCCTTCCTTAAACTGTTTTTAAGCTGCCAAGTGAATGCATCGCATGGAGGGAAATTGGAAGGTTTTCGAATATTTTCACTCTCTTGTTAGTTTCTGGCAAGATAAGCATTTTTTATCCAGAGTGCAAAATATTGCCAATTACTGTCTAAGCATTTTTAATAGTTTTGCGCTAGCACGGCACGTAACTCCTACACCAAATTGAATAAGCTGTTACCCAGTGCAATTTCTCCTTGAATCAGCCTCACAATTACCTATAGATATCGATACAGTTACTTTATAAATTGAGTTCCAGCCACACAAGGCAACATTTTTGACCTGCGTATAATGAAGAAAGAGTTGTCATGATTTTCTTATTAGGGATGTTTGTGTATTTTCGCAAGTGAGAGGGAAGGGTCGGGCGGTGCTCATGAGGGCCCCAGAATGGGGGGTCATACTCATGGTTAATCTGAAGGTTAGGAATGACAGTCTCAGCCCCTATCCCTCAAGGCGTCCCCCAAAATCCCAGGCTTTGCTAGGATGGTTTTTGGTTCGGTTTCCTATTTTGAGATGTAGAATGTAGTCTAAGAATATTTTTCTTGTTAAATGCACGATGGCATATAGACAGGTGCACTGTTGAGAGCCATGCAGGAGACTCTCAGACTCTCGTTTCCCCTCCGGTGCCCTGTCAGAAAGAACCTTTGTCAGTGCATCCTTTTAACGTCTAGGCTTGGCCAAGATTGGGCGGACGCCCCATCAGATGCCCTCGTGATGGTGGTTGAGAGGTACCAGAGCCGAACGGAGACTTACGTATCTCTATGTACTTGTGTGTTTTCTGGTGACGATGCTTGCCATTCCTTGCCACCATTAACATCACTTAAATAATACGGGAGAGATCCGAGGTCCCACATAGGATACTGATGAATTATTAAACCAGTTTAGTTCGGTCTGTGTTGCGCTTGAGTGAATAATGTCATGTCACTAATACGCCCAGCGCCAGTGGCTCTTGCTGTTGTAAATGTGACAACTCCTATTGAAGGTTCCAGAACGGAAAATCAGGACTGAGGGTCTGTAAAGCGGAAGGGTGAGAGACATCAGCATAATGCAATTAAGGCCTATTGGATTAGAATTTGTAGGATGCCATTAGCAATAAGCTCTGAATGTAGATTATTGCCTTGGTTACATTTTCTCCTTCGGCAATAGGCTTCTCTTATAAACTCTAAATGCATAAAATAAATGCGATATATAATAGACGCAAATAAGAATATATAGATGATGTTAATTTCTTTATAGCTTCTCGGTGTTCTGTGTTGAAGAATAGGATGACAGGGGTGCGCCGAGTGTGGATTCGGCAAAGACGTGAGCTTTGGAAGTGGCCGCATCCCAGATGGAAATCTGGGTCTGTGTCTCACTAGCTGTGGCGCGTTAAACTTTTATCAGCCTCTGTTTTCTGGTCTGTAAAAAGGAGGGATATGACGTACACTCCAAAAGATTCTTCACGTTACTATTAAATGAAAAATAGATGCCAGGCCTGTCATAGATGCTCCTTAATTTTTCGGCTTTTATAATCAATAAATGTATGTAAATGAGAACTTTGTTTAGGGAAGCACAGAGTGAACTCTTCTGTAAGTGTACGGGATGAGTACTAGGCGCCCACCCATCACATCCTCCCAGATTGGCACCTTCAGGTTAGGATACACAGTAGCTGATTGGCCTTAAACAGTCAGTCTTGCATCTGCCATTGTGTGCGATGAGTCCCCACTGCTGAAAGAGAATTCGCTCTGGGCGTACCGGAGGGTGGGCTCCCTGGGCCTGCTCAGTATATCTGGGTTTCTCCATCCTTCCACTGCCGCCAACTGTACCGTGTACTCTTGACCCCCGCAGAGGTAGCGCACTCAGATACACAATGAAGAGCTGTCATACGTGCTGCCGCCCTAGGATTGTGTCCCAGGTGTGTGCGCCCAAGGTGAGGGGAGGAAGCAGGGGTCGAGTCCTAGGGGAGAGCATTCTGCAGTGTACTTCGTTGATTTCCCTGGGCATGCCCCGTAATGCCCAATGGGTCTTGGTTCCCATGCCACATACTCTGGGTTCAGTACAGGGAGAAATCAGACAGTGGGGCAAACACATCGATACACTCCCAGCTGATTCATAGGAAGTTTGTAATTAATGATGTTTTAAACATTGTTTATGTTTAGTTATTTATTTTGAGAGAGAGAAAGAGAGAGAGTGAGCACAGGTCGGGGAGGGGTGGAGAGAAGGAGCCCAGAATCCCAAGCAGGCTCTTCGATGCAGGGCTTGAATTCAGAAATGGTGAGATCATGACCTGAGCCGAGATAACGAGTTGGACGCTTAACTGAGGGAGCCACCTAGGTGCCCCGATGATGACTCTTAAGTAAAAGTTTGTTTTTTGAGTATGCTTGGCCACTTGAATTACGTATGTACATTTTTTATGTTGCCACGAGATGTTACTACCTTTTTCGTTCTTCCATTGGTGGTTGGTAAATTATGAGTGAGATCTTGCCTCTCACATGTTGCAATGATGGGGGGAAGAAGAAAAGAAGAATGATGGGAGGTGGAATCCCTGGAATACACATCTGCTCTAGAGGCAGAGTTTGTGACTGAGTGACTGGATTCACGCTTGTGGACGTTGTCACGGTTGTTGTTGACCAACAGGAGGACAGCAATGCTGCTGCTTTGGGAGGCACTTCCAGAGCTGATGGTTTTCCTGGCGCTGGCCTTGCTTTGAGGGCCTCTGGCGGGTTACAGGGTGGAGGGGGAGAGGACAGGTGGGTCGTGTGGGCGTTGTGGAGTATAGAAGAGTGATTAAAATCATGGCTTGCTGTGACCCTGGCTCTGGCACTGTTACTTGGGGGAAGTTCTTTGAGAGCTTTCTGAATGTCAGTTTCTAGATCTATGAAATGGTGGTAGGTGAAAACTGCCCCCATCAGGTTGGGGTAGGTAGGGATGGGGGTGCTGGGGGTCAAGGACTCATCTGGCCAGCATTCTGCGGTCGCTCTTGTTGTCCGGTTGTGTCACATTCAGTCCTTTCAGTGAAGAATGAAGCAGTTGGGTGCCGGTGGTGGTGGTGGTGATGCGGTGATGGTAGTAATGATGGTGATGGTGATGGATGGTGGTGGTGGTGATCATGGTGAGCATGATGATGCTAATGGTAAAAACGATAACAAAAACAATCACAGTAAGGACTTTCATTGCTAACACTTAGAGAATACTTGTCAAGTAGGTAGGCACTGTTCCAGGTGCTTTACATATGTTAAATCATTTCCTGGTAAGGTAGGTGCTCTCACGATTTCCATTTTATAGAAGGGAAAGCTGAATGCATAAATGGGACATAGAACTTGCCATCTGGTCCGTACTAGACCTGGAATTCAGACCCAGGCAGTAAAGCTGGAGTCTGTGGCCTTCATCGGCACCTTTTAGGTTCGCACCAATCACTGAATTTGGAAACCGGGTTACCATGGCCTCAGGGGGTTTCAGTGAGCTCCCGCCCCCTTCCTCCTGCTTTGGAGCCCTGTATTTTCCTCCATTGTAGAATTGCTCTTCAAACTTCTTGGAGCTACTTCTATTATTTTTATGAAATAAGGAAGGGAGACCACAGTTACTAATGTGCTTTATTATTTTTTTTAATTTGTTTATTTCTTTTAAGAGAGAGAGCACGCATGAGCAGGGAAAGAGCGGGGGGGGCGGGGGGGATTCCCAAGCAGGCTCCACACTGTCAGCACAGAGCCCTATGTGGGGATTGAATTCATGAACTATGAGATCATGACCTGAGCTGAAATCAAGAGTCGAATGCTCAGCCGACTGATCAACCCGGTGCCCCTAATATACTTTATTATTGAAAACCAATGGGTACCATGTTTTAATATAATCGTCCATATAACGATTTTAATAGTTATTATGTGTGTGCCCCAGGCCTTATATACACTGTATCTCATTTTTACTTTCATCACGCAAGGCAAATGCGTCCTTTCAAACAAGGCAATGGAGGCTGAGAACATGCAGGTAGCAGCCCCGAAGTCGCGCTGCCAGTGCCGTCGTCACGCCGGGCTGCGGCTCCAGGTCACAGAGCCTGGCTCTGCCGTCTCTGCTGTGGATGACGTCTCCCCGCTCTCCGTTTAAATACCGCACGATCCCCATATGGCTTCTTTGGTTTTAGGCGGTATCACATCTGAGTCACACTTGGCTAATTTATAGTCATAAAATGATGAGCGATCACTCTTGCGTAACCACAGCTTGCAGTCCCTTTGTCTCGGCCTTCATAGACTCTCGAATCCCTCAGAGAAACTGCAACTCCAAAAAGAATAGACCAAGGCGACTTGGCCTATTAAGGGTGTCAGGGAACTGCGCCCCCAGCGAATGTCCTTGGGTCCCAGGGAAGTGGAAGAAGAGCACATGGGTTGCTTAATTAGTACGTCTTCCTGGCTGAGCCCCGGGGTGTCAGGAGCAGGTGGGCTTCTCAGCCACTTAGAAGTTGCTTGATGCTTCATGTGTGGATGCCACCTGTGCGGTTCTGTTTTTAAAACTATGGGTACCAGCATCTGTATACATAATTTAAAATAAATTTACATTCTCATTCTGTACTGAGGATTGTGTACTGGTGTGATTAGAGAGAAGAGTAAGGATTTGGGGAAGGGTTGAGAGGCATCTTATAGCATTTTAACATTCAGAGCTCTTGATACGAAGTTCTTCCTGTTACACAAAGTTGGGCGAGTGGGTGGGTGGATGGGTAGATGGATAGATGGATGGACCTATCTATCTAGATGGCAGGGAAGAAGGGAGGGGCGTATCGAAGGGTAACAGTTGATTTTAGAGTTGGCGGAATTACAGATTTTTTTTTGTTTGTCCATATCCATCTGTCTTTTGTAAATTTTTTTCTGTAATTAATGAAAGTGGGAAGTGGAAAGTGAAATAACCCAGGAGAGGGCAAAGTCATGGAATGCTTAGTCAGTTACCGGTTTTCGTTACGTATTTCCATTTCTTCCATACATATATGTCTGCATGTGGTCTTGGGCACATGGAGGGCTGCACCTTCTGAAGCTAACCGTAGCCACATGACTTGCTCTGCCAATAAAATATGAGCAGAAGTGACATCCTGTACTATCGGGTAGAGGCATCTAAGAGCCGTTCTGTGTGCATTTTGTCCCGTTCTCTTCTCCACGCTGTACAAGCTAGCAGTGATGCAGAAGGCAGAGGCCCTGTCTGCCTGGGTCCCTGGCCAACCAGGATGAGCAGGTCCCATCGACCTCGGATGAACATGAAGTATGGGCGCGTGGTAATCCTATAGCTCTCTGAAGACACCGATGCTTGGGAACTGTTCCGCAAGGATAGGGAAGCGCATCTTACTTGATACGGAGCCACTCCCATGAGCCATCCCGAGGGGCTTGGGCCGTATCTCCTCGGCCACTCCAAACTACAAAGGGGGTTTAAGCTGGGGCTTGGTGTGTGTGCATGTTTTGCCCATCCAACGAGCAGAGCCCGGCCAAACAAGGCCTGAAGGTCTTATGTTCTAGATGCCAGATGCTAATTTAACACCTCTTAAAAAAACAAACACACAGAAAAACCCACTGGTTCTTGAGTGGTGGTGGAACAGTTCCGTGTCTGGAATGTG
Source organism: Paguma larvata (assembly GCA_030068075.1). Lineage (NCBI taxonomy): Eukaryota > Metazoa > Chordata > Mammalia > Carnivora > Viverridae > Paguma > Paguma larvata. The sequence continues at coordinate 51,642,046 of CM057841.1, forward strand.
GTGATATATGAATCTGCACATAGAAGAAAATGTCATAGAATTATTCACAAAGATGTTCCTAATAAAAGAAAGGGCCTGCACCCCCAAACTGGTGAAATCCTGGCGATGTTGTGCCAACGCCGGTTTTCTGGTAGTCCCCATGTACCATAGACACAGGTAAGACGTCCTCACTGGGGGTGCTGGGAGATGGCTGTAGGGGTGCTCTGGATGCTGGTTTTGCCTCTTCCTGTGAGTCTGTAACTAGTTCCAAATCAAAGTTAACAACAACAATAGAAAGTTCACGCGTTAAATCAAGAAAGCGAATTGCGGTCGGTCCCAGATTCACTGCCAGACTTGGCAGGAAGGCTCGTCTTGGCAGATGGACCTCTTGCCTGCACCTAGCAATCAGCAGTTTATGCCTCAGAAATGGATTCTGTTGGTGCTGTCTCCGCCACCGGCCTTCCCAGACAGAGCACGTCCGGGGTAAACATTACCATAACGTTGCTAGGTTCGTTAGCAACGAACAAACCCTCCCAACACACACACAAACACATCCACACATCCTGGTTCTAAGAGATGTGTTTTCTCTTCCCCGAACTTACGGGCTTGCCCGCAGTTTCTCTGCTTTGCTCACAGTCAGTAGCAGAAACAGGAAACCTGATGCCGGCGGCAGGAGACTTACCTGAGTAATGGTGTGTGGACTTGAATTGCTGTCCCCAGGAGCCTAGTAACCCACAGCCTGTGGATTAGTCTCTTGAACTACTCGATGGCTTGTGACCCCTTGTTCCCTCTGGGTGTGTATGTTCTGATTTTCTTCTTATTGGTGGTGGCAGCTCTGTACTTTATCTTAGAGTGAAGGGGGCAGGGACCAAAAGACAACTCCCTACTGGTAAGTTACACACACAGAAGGGTATACCGGCCCACTCGGCTGAGCCATCATTTTCGTTCAGATATGGCTTTGGGGTCACCATCTGGGAATGTTTCCCCTGTTTTATGAAGGAAATATTTATATGCATTTTCATGATATGCCATCTGCACATCCCTTGGGGTGTCCCCACGGGGCTTGGCCGAGAGGAACGGTGTCCTCACCACCCCTTCCCCAACAGAATGTGTATCTAACTTTCCTCTTGTGGTACATTCAAAGTTCTGTAAGATTGGGTGGCAGTGAGTGTCCCATTCTGAGTGAAGTGAGGCTGGGGCCAGAGGGGTCAGGATGAGTTGAATGGCCACTGTATTTGCTAGCTGCTGATAACAAGTTGGGTAGTCGAGCATCTATGAAGAATCTATGGGGAATAACAGTTAGCCCTTGACAGGCTTGGTGCTCCCAGGAGATCCCAGTCATTGGATACACCAGCTGCGCAGACAGGAGTGAGTGGGGGTTTTCTCCTGGCCTGGAGGCCCACGCTGTCCACAGGGTACAGCCTCACTCACATGCACTCATTTCTGCCACTGGTAGTTTTCTTCTCTGTAGAACAAGGGCTGTGGCCTCAAGTCCCTGTGGATTCCCCAGCCCCACTATTCTCTAATCTTAGGAAACTTTCCGTTTAATGTTTATGGCACAAGTAGGGGAGGGGCAGAGAGAGAGGAAGACAGAGGATCCGAAGCGGGCTCTGAGTCGACAGCACAGAGCCTCATGTGGGGATCGAACTCAAGAAACAGGAGACCACGAACCGAGCCGAAGTTAGACGCCCAACCACCTGAGCCACCCAGGCGCCCCAGCAATTTTAGGAGACTCTTAACCACCACCATGCCTCGGCACCTTCCCCAGTTCCTGGCTCAGGTCCGATGCTTCTCCTCCTCCTCCCAAATCGGCATGTTTGTGCCTCTGCCACTGTTGCCCCAGGAACTTGTATCTATGTTGGCCAACTTGCCTTCACTGCCTATGTGCCTTTGGGTTTGGGGACGTCATTTAATCACCTTACACCCCTGGGCTCTGTGAACTCGAAGTGACCTGGATTCTCCAGGATCCTAACAGTGAGCTCATCTAATGCCGTCTTCCTGGGCGTCATTTCACCCATCATGCTCGCTGGAGCGCACTCAAACCACCATTTGTCGCACACTCGCGTCAGGGAAGGAATTCGGCAGAGCAGACTTCTTCTCTCCTTCTCATTAAGTTCATTAAATCCCTTCTGTCTTCCAGGCTGGCTGTTAGCTGCTTTATACTACTTCTCACAAGTCCGTGAGAAGATAGTTAACGTGTACCTTTTACACACGAGGAAGCTGAGGCTCAGGAATATTAAACGGCCCCAAATCAGTTGGCCTCCTGGTTTCCCGTGCCTGATGTTGATTGTTCAAGGCTTGGGACCTGGGTTACAGCCTAGGACTTAGGTGGCCAGGATCAAGGCCACAGATATGCTGAGCACCTTGGCACAGATTGTGTCTCTCCCTGAATAAGACGGTTGAGAGGTTGTTCTCTGCAGTGCTGTTTGAGTCCCCTTCCTCCCATCGGAGGTACCGTGTCATGCTCACTGTTTGTTTTCTGGGACTTGCCTTACCCGAACAGGTAGGTGGCCCCGGCATTCTTGTTCGTACGTCCTTTGGAGCAGATAGGTCTAAGAAGTGCTAGTATTTAGGGGCGCCTGGGGGGCACAGTCAGTTAAACATCTGAGTCTTGGCTGTGGCTCAGATCATCATCTCCCAGTTTGCGAGTTCAAGCCCCATGTCGGGATCCATGTGACAGTGCAGAGCCTGCATGGGATTCTCTCTCTTTCCCTCACTCTCTGCCCCCCCATCTCTCTCCATCTCGAAAGAATAAATAAACTTTAAAAAAAAAAAGGAAGCGATAGTATTTAATCTCCTACCGTGCAGCCCAGGCAGAGTCAAAAGTGAGGAGTGCCCCATAAGCACCAGGGAAGTCTGAGGGGCAGCCCTGATCTTTCCAGAAATGTGTTAGGACGCTGTCCAGTGGAACATGATTGCTTCAAATCCTCATGCTCCAGGGCCTTCTGGTCTCTGTCAAGGAGGGGACGAGGGCTTTGGTGTCAGACTCACTAAGGGGAACCCTTGCCCCCAACCCTTCTTAGCTCTGTGATCTCTTACAAGAGGCCACGGGTAAAGCAGGGAGAGTCTAACCCATTCGGTGGTTACGCAGATGTAACGATACGGTGCAAGTCAACACTGGTCCGAGTCAGCCCTGAATAGGCAGTAGCCATTCTTGCCATCTGCGCGCGCCCCACCTAGCGATAGTTTTCTGGGCTGCTAAACCAGAGGTCTCTCTGGGACCTGGTCACTCAGGGTCCATTGGAATAAATGAATTTGGCCTGCTTTTGTATTTTCTATAAATGAATCGTCTTTAATTTTCGATGCAGGCTTGATGGAATCATTCCGGAGCCCCGATGGCAGCTTTTGAGATTGAAGTGTCGTCTGTTGAATTCTTGCCGGAGCCAGGCTTTATCCTGGCCGTCCCCTGTTTTTATAGTTCTTTTTTAGGACGCAGATTGAGAGGAGATGCGTGAGCCTGAAGACCCTTTGGAGCCTCTTCTGTGCCCTGAGTGAAACGGCACCACCCCCAGCCTGTGGTTTTAGCAGATTCCCAGCCTCACATCTTCCCACACTTGGCAGTAAAAGCCCTGTTCTTCCATTCATTCTGATGATTTATATTCTCCCCGGGCGTCTAATATTAAACAGGGGAATTCCGACATGTTCCATAACACATTTACTGTAACTTGATACCATGAACTAAACTTGCTGTTATCTATCATTTCTTTTTATTTTCTCTCATTCCAGCACAAAGCCAAGGTAGAAGCAATGACCCTGGACCTCGCTCTGCTCCGTAGCGTGCAGCATTTTGCCCAAGCGTTCAAGGCCAAGAATGTGTGAGTGTTTCAGCGGAGGGTTATAGATCATGATATCTTGCTATTGTAATGTCTTTATCAGATGAACACCATTGGGAGAACGCAGGCACAGTGTTGTCTTGGCATCCAGACAGCAGGCTCGTTTATGTTGGCCCCATTCGGGTGTCCCATATTTTCTTGACTTCTAGAGTCACCCTCATTATGAGATGTGCCTTCAGCTTAATAACAGCCCCTCCCCATAAAAACGGAAAGATACTATCGAAGCACCAGTAAAAGTGGCTAATAAAAGCCAGCCGATTGTAGGAGGCATCCTGTTTACAGACATTTTGGCAGCGCCTCGCAGAATCGAGGAAAAGTGTGTTTTAATTGCATCCAGGAATAAGTAGCCTCAGTTATCCAGGACCACAAAGGGGCCAGAAATCAAGAGTGTGAGAAGTTTCCTCCGTATCCACGTGTGCAGTGATCTTACGTGGCACACGAACGCGGCTCCAACACGTGGACTCACATCGCGAGAAGCGTACTCTTTCCTCTCCTTCTGTTTTATGGTCTTTCGTAATGCCCGAAGGACGAAGCCTTAGCTCAGGGCTGGCAAGTGTTCCAGCCTCCCCAGGCCAGCCTCTCTCTCTCACACAACGACAGCAGACCTCAGACCCAGAGCTGTGGAAAGCAGTGGAGGCTAGCTCCATTTTAATTACAATATTTTGTTTCCAAGGGTTTATTTTTACGGTTCCTCCATCCGGAGGGCAAGCAAGACTGGTTTCTCATTTAACACGGCAGTTTAAATTTCATTAAAAAAAAAAAATAACTGCATTTCACTTTTTCTTTTCAGTGCATTGATTTGGACACAAGGGTTAAGTTAATGACAGTATACGTGGTGCCAAGGATAAGATAGTTCCAGAAGGGGCCCCGGAATGACCAACTTTGGAGAAGACTGATAAATGACCATTTGTCTTTGGGTTAGGCCCTGTGGGGAAGCGTGGGGTTTATAGTTCTCCAAGCCGATGACGGGTTTAGGCAGAGGCATTGAAAGTAGTTATTCAGAAGGCACTGGCCCATGGCCAGCCCCTGCTGAGGCACCCTCAGTTTCTCGCTCTGCTCTTTCATACTGCCCGGAAAGGAAGTCCGTTCTCTCAAGCCCTTTCGGGAGCTAGCAAGTGGCCCAAGTCCTTGAGGCTGACACCCAGGGTCGGAGTTGCTGGCAGAGTGGCTCTGTCCCTGTCAGTGCAGGTCCTGCGCTCACAGAACGGCTGGGTACCATCTCCTTCGAGCCTGCAGACCTGGGTGAGCCTGCTGAGTCTGTTCTGGGCCGTGTTTGGCGGTTGGTGGCTTCTGGCCCTTGCTGGCGCTCCCGGAGGACGTCAGGTCAGCGTACCGCCGTACCTTTTGAGACGATTTCTTATGTGTACCTCCCCCGCTCATTTATCCCCTTGCTTGTTCACTTAACACCCATTCAGTGAGTACCTCCAACGCCGTGGCCCCCTCTGGGCTCCAGGAAGTGGGCAGTGGCCCCTGGAAGCCTGCTTCACCTCAGATGAGCCGTAAACCTCAGGTGCCAGTGAGCAGTTTCATTGCTCACTGGCTGACTGTTAACTTTTGTGGTTGTTGGGAAGGATAGCAATACAGCAGCAACAGTGAGCAGGAGCTGCTCATTTCTCCAGTGCGTGTATTGGGCCGCACACCGAGCACCCTTTGCGTGCCTTTTTCCATTGGCTGCTGGCTCTTCTTCTGTTATAGACGCAAGGAGAGCAAGACTTAGTGGGGAAGGCTGGTTACTTCCGGCCCGCGGCTGGGACCAGGAGAGGCTGAGGGCCTCTGGGACGGTCACTCTGGGCCCCCCCGAGTCTCGCCCACTGTGTTCGGTCTTTTAGTTGATCAGAGGCGGGGAGTGGCTCTCACAGGGTCACTTGGTAGCTCGGGAGCAGCAGTGGGACTTCTGTCCGCCTCTGACCGTCACAGTGTCCCTGACGCGGAGCGGCTCTGGCCCAGGCTGGCACGGGCTGCCTCCCTCGGCCTCCTCATTGGATGCGAGCTCTTGGGCTGAGGAGAGCCAACTCTTACATAATAGGACCGCCTTCCAAGTCCTGACAGGACCATCAGTTAAAGGAGTTCAGCCATCATTAGACTGAATTGCCTTTTGCAATCCCTCGCCTCGGACGCACCCATTTTGCCCTAATCCCCAGACTTCAGCGAATGGCTGGATTGCTGTCCCTCTAGGTTCAGAAACGAAGGTGATTGTCGTTTTTAGCAAAACCCTGTACCGCACACCTCTTTTTATATGTCTCTTGAGATGCGATCTTTTACACGGCTTAGAGCAATATTGTGGTGGCAAAAATATGCATCAAAAAGTGAGTGATTTTACTTCTGAAGCACTGCCAGGGCGAAATCTCTCTTGGATAGGCAGATGACAGCTTGGTACTTACGAGGCTTTAGATTCTGAGCACTGTCAGAAGTGAGCTTAAGTACTGGTGACTGGGCTGCCAGAAAACACGTGTAGCCTCCTCCTTCTCCTCACTGCCCATCTTCGGACATTAAAATTTCCTTGTGTGTAAAGCGTAATGACAAATGAAGGAAACGCTGCCAGTGCAGAACCAGTCTCCTCTCGCGCCGTTGGACTGAGGAGAGGAAAAAGCCTCACGTCGCAACTCCACGTGGACAGCCCCATTGGCTGTAATGTTTTCAAGCGTGTGAGCACGCCAGCAGCACGGTCAGGCTCTTGCTCCTGTGCGTCTATCCCCCCGGATCCTGCCCCAGCTGACGTGTGCCTCCCACCCGGGGAGAGGCAGCGTATTGTGCGACCCAATGCAGAGAAATCTAGAAATGGATGCTTGGGGCCGACCCTGGTGAAAGTTGCGGTCCATTGTCCGAGGAGCCACCTGCCCTCTGCCTTCCGCAGGGAGATGTGGATTCAGCCTACTCCGGGAGAGCTGCTTTTTGGAGGGGGCCAGGGCGGGAGACGGTGGGTGGAAGGTTCTTGTAGAATGAGCCCTGCTAATGATGATCCAAAAGAATATTGCTAGCTGGCTCGCTGATTCCTCTGTGTAAGGCAAGGTGCTAGCACTTAGACCTGCTTTCTCTCTTTACAACAACCCTAGGCATTAGTCATTTTTATCTCTAGTTTACAAATGGAAAGGCTCCAGCCTTTCACAGAGAGGCTAGATCTCTTTTCCAACTACAGCCAGTGGCGGATCCGCAGCGTGAGCCCACGTGTGTCTGAGTCCAAAACAACAACTCCCCTTCTTGCTGCGTCCCATGCCTTGCTCAGTGCCACCTTTCAGTACGGATTCCCGTACGGGCATGTATCTGAGTAAGAAGTCACTCCAAAAGCTAGTGGCTTAAAACCATTGAAAACGAAAAACATTTTTATTCTCTTTTTCTTTTTGATAAAAAAATTTTTTTTCTAATGCTTCATTTTTATTTATTTATTTATTTATTTATTTATTTATTTATTTATTTATTTATTTTTTAAATAACTTATCGTCAAATTGGTTTCTATACAACACCCAGTGCTCAATCCAACGAGTGCCCTTCTCTGTGCCCATCACCCACTCTCCCCCCTCCCACACCCATCTCTCCCCTCAGTTCTTTCTTATTCTTTGAGAGTCTCTCATGTCATGTCTTCCTTCCTCTCTGTGGCTTTTTTTCCCCCCCTTCCCCTCTTCCCTTCCTCCCTGGTTCTCTGCTAGGTCTTCCAAAGCCTACCTATGCGTGGGAACATATGGCATCTGTCTTTCTCTGCCTGACTTATTTCACTCAGCATAATATCCTCCAGTTCCATCCATGTTGCCACACATGGCCAGATTTCATTCTTTCTCATTGCTGCATAGTATTCCATTGTGTGTGTATATATATATATATATATACCACATCTTCTTTATCCATTCATCAGTTGAGGGACACTTAGTCTCTTTCCATGATTTGACTATTGTCGAAAGTGCTGCTATGAACATTGGGGTACACATGCCCTTATGCATCAGCAGTCCTGGATCTCTTGGGTAGATTCCTAACAGTGCTGTTGCTGGGTCATACGGTAAGTCTATCTTCATTTTTTTGAGGAACCTCCGCACAGTTCTCCAGAGTGGTTGCACCAGTTTGCATTCCCACCAACAGTGCAAAAGGCTGCCTGTTTCTCCACATCCTCGCCAGCATCTATAGTTTCCTGATTTGTTCATTTTAGCCACTCTAACCAATGTAAGGTGGTATCAGTGTGGTTTTGATTTGTATTTCCCTGATGATGAGTGATCTTGAGCATCGTTTCATGTGTCTGTTTGCCATTTGAATGTCGTCTTTGGAGAAGTGTCTATTCATATCTTCCGCCCATTTCCATCAAATACCTAGGAATAAATCCAACCAAAGATGTAAAAGACCGCTTCGCTGAAAACTACAAAAAACTTATGAAGGAAATTGAGGAAGACTCAAGGAAATGGAAAAACATCCCATGCTCATGGATTGGAAGAATAAATATCATCAAAATGGCAATACTCAAAGCAATCTACACATTCAATGCAATCCCAATCAAAATTGCACCAGCATTCTTCTCAAAGCTAGAGCAAACAATCCTAAAATTTGTGTGGAACCACAAAAGACCCCGAATAGCCAAAGTAATTCTGAAGAACAAAAACAAGGCGGGAGGCATCACGATCCCAGACTTCAACCTCTACTACAAAGCGGTGGTCATCAAGACTGTATGGTATTGGCACAAAAACAGACACATAGACCAATGGAATAGAATAGAAAACTCAGAAATGGACCCGCAAGTATATGGCCAACTAATCTTTGACAAAGCAGGAAAGAGTACCCAATGGAAAAAAGACAGCTGCTTTAATAAATGGTGCTGGGAGAACTGGACAGCAACATGCAAAAGAATGAAACTAGACCACTTCCGTACACCACTCACAAAAATAAACTCTAAATGGATGAAGGATCTGAATGTGAGACAGGAAACCATGAAAATCCTAGAGGAGAAAGCAGGAAAAAGCCTCTTTGACCTAATACGTACCAAATTCTTACTCGACACATCTCCAAAGGCAAGGGAATTAAAAGCAAAAATGAACTACTGGGATCTCCTCAAGATTAAAAGCTTCTGCACGGCAAAGGAAACAACCAACAATACTGATAGGCAATCAACGGATTGGGAAAGGATAATTGCAAATGACATATCAGATCAAGGACTGGTATCTAAAATCTATAAAGAACTTACCAAACTCCACACCCGAAAAAAGCTTCATTTATTTTTGAAAGAGAGAGAGACAGAGCATAAGTGGGGGCAGGACAGAAAGAGAGGGAGAGAAAGAACGCAAAACAGGCTCCAGGCTCAGAGCCGTCAGGACAGAGCCCAACACGGGGCTCGAACACAGGAACCATGAGATCATGACCTGAGCTGAAGTCGGATGCTTAACCGTCTGAACCACCCAGGCGTCCCTATTCTCTCTCTTTCTGTTTGTTTGTTTAGATCAGTTCTTTTTTCAAATTAAATGAATGCCCTTTATAGGATTTCCACCAAAAAAATTCTTAGCGCAACTTACGTGGTTAAGGGACAGGGTTGTCGTCTAGGGTTTTCTGTGTTCTTTACTTCAGTAACTACATCCCCGCGGTGCTGTTTAACATGGTCTTTTGTTCCTTTGTTTCCTGAGTTTCTCATGACGTGTAGGTAACTCTAGAGGCTTGGTCCGAAGTCTGTCTAATTCTGGGGCAAGAGTGCTGTGTAGGGACGGTGTGGTCTGCCATCGAGAGGACATACGTGGCCACTTGCCAACACCAGCTCTCCTGGGCTCAGCACACCCCGATCCCTCCATTCCTCTGCTCACCTCCATTTTCATTCATTCCTACCGTTATTCTTCACTCACTCTCCTGGGTGGTCAGGGCCTGAATCCTCCGCCCGCTGCCAGACAGTTCTCCCCACAGTTAGTGGTGGTGGTGGTCGGCCAGTGTGTCTCAGGTCGAATTATGTTGGGCATTACTGGAAAGTTCCAAGCCAAAGCCTGTGGTAAGTCCCGACCAAACGGAATTTTGAAGGAAATTTTGTTTAAACTGCAATCCTGGAAAGCAGCCAGGCTCCACGCTGCCTGGCAGGCGGAGGCATCCCTCAGAGTACTAAGAGCTGGGTACTAGTAATTCAGACCAAATACTGGCGTTTTCTGGACCGGGCTCTGCAGCAATAGTTGGTTGTTTGTGGTGCTTTGACACATTGTCATTCCTAGTTTCTAGTTGCTTGGCTTACTGAAAAGTGCATATTTTCAACAGAGCCTGGAATGGTTTAGCAGCTGCTAGAACTCGGAGCTCCGTAGGTATTTTTTTTTTTTTTTTGGAAGATATTATAATGTTTGAGCGCCAGATATTTCTGAAATAATGGACACCTGGATTCCAACCCTGAAGTTGTAAAAATTGGTAATGGCACATAATCTAGGAAATTCTTGGCTTGGATCCCAGGTACCAATCAGCTCGTACGGTATTGACCAAGGGTTTTGATTTGTTCTGGAAACTAATTGAAATCGATAGTCAGTTCATATTAAAATAATATATACAGTTCTGAAGCTTTCTAGAACTGTATTTTTGATCATGGATTTCTACTTTTCCTTCTCAACTTTCTGTCTCCAGTATAATTCAAGGAAATAAGACTTTGTTTCATTTAGAAAATAATCCAGAATAGTGATGTTTAAAAAAAAAAAAAGCCAAGAGAACAGTTTTCTGTTCTTTATTTTTTTAAACGTTGGAGAGGGATAGTCTTTGACAAAGTTATTTATTTTTACTTTTTACTAAATTGCTTTCAGAATTTGAATCTACTAATCCCAGATATAATATTCTTGGATTCTTATTCCAAATTTTGTCATCTCAAATCCTTCTTTGGAAATGGGTGGGTGATAAATTATAAATAAATTCTACATTTTGAGGGATTAATTACCCTGAGGAGCGATGTGTAAATTACAGCTTAATCTTTCTTTTTCTCAGCTCAATTTTAAGAATAATATTTTAGCCAACATATCTGCATTACTCTTTTTCCTCTTTGCTCAACATGAGAAATCCATTTCTGGTTTGTGTAACAGAGGATCGTATTGGTTTGCTTTTCTTCACAGTATGAAATCTAAAGGAAAAGAAAGAAGGAGAGGCAAATTTTAGCTATAATGAACTCTCTAAACCTAGATCTTAATTATGACTTTTTAAGGAATAATCTAAAAAGGCTACAAGTTAATTTTTTCCCTTCCCATCCATTTTCCACCTTAGAGTACTGAAAAATTATATTGTGAAACATTTCCTGTATCTAGGGATACAGGGAAGAATGAGTCCCTGGTAAGGAAATTCTTTGCCTTCTGAAATTTAATTCTTAGTCATCTTTTAATATAATTCTTTAAACATTTCAAAAGCATTTTATATACTGTCATTTCTTATTAAACAGGGTGCCTGAGTGGCTCAGTCGGCTGAGCATCCAGCTTCAGCTCAGGTCATGATCTCACTGTGGGTTTGAGCCCCGTGTCGCACTCTGTGCTGACAGCTCAGAGCCTGGAGCCAGCTTCAGATTCTGTCTCCCCCTCTCTCTCTCTGCCTCTCCCCTACTCATGTTCTCTCTCTCTCTCTCTCTCAAAAAAAAAAGAACAACATTAAAAACAATTTAAATGAAAATACTAACTCAAAGTAGTATAGTGTAGTGCTATCTCTTTCATAAAGGGCCAGAGAGTAAACATTTTAGAGTTTCGGGCTGTAAGATCTCTGTTGCAATTACTCAGCTCTGCCTTTGTAGCATGAAAGCGGCCATGGACAGTATTTGAGCACGACAGTGTTCCAATAAAACTTTCTTTAGAGGAATAGGTGATGGGCCAGATTTGCATAGGAGCCATAGTGTACCAACCGCTGGTGTGGAAAGAATAGAGTTTTGTGGCTGACCTGAACTTAGATTTAAATCCCAGCTCAACTATATACTAGCTGTGTGGCCTTGGGCAAACTCTGGGCATCTCTGGGCCTTACTTTCCAGATCTATGTAAAGTAGATTATTACGTGTATTTTTCATGGTTGTTGAGGAGGAGAGCCACAGTGCAGTAAATAACCAGGCACTGACTCTCAGTGCTCTGTGTCTGCGACTGTTACTAATTTCTATTTGTTTCTTTTCTTGATCGTAAAATGATCTGAGAGGTTTTTAAGAATACATGCGGTATGATAACACAGAAGTAAGAAATCTCCTGGGGCGCCTGGGGGGCTCAGTAGGTTAAGTGTCCAACTTTGGTTCAGGTCATGATGTCGCGGTACATCAGTTCAAGCCCTGTGTCGAGCTCAGAGCCTGAAGCCTGCTTCAGATTCTGTGTCTCCTTCTCTCTCTGCCTCTCCCCCACTCACTCTCTGCCTCTCCCTCTCTCTCAAAAATAAACATTAAAAAAAAATTAAACAGGAAAAAAACAAGAAATCTACTTAAACAGAGAAAGGGGATAAAAGTGAACTAGTAAGCTGTGCTCCTGGCCGAGCTGTGGACCTTAATAGATATTTTTTAAAGCTTTAACAATTGGAACTAAGAATGAGCTTTGAGATTCATGGCAACCAAGAGAAGGGGGAAAATGACCTTTACGTTGCCTACAAGCTGGAAGCATGACAAGATCCAAACAGAAATGATGGTCATCATGGCGGTAATCCGCTGAGGCTTTAGGAGTAAATGGCTAGACTCTGTTTGCTTGGCTTTCGGTAGCTTTTCCAGATGACTAGTGTTCCCATAAGAGCATCCTTCTTTGAATGTATAGGTACATTCGGAAGGTATCGTGGGCCATGCTGGGAATAATTAGCCTGTGTGTTCTGTGGTGCCACAGTATCTTGTCTGCCTTCTGCTCCTCTGCTTTTCTGTGTGTGTGTGCGCGCGCGTGCGTGTGTGTAACTTTTCCCCTTCACATCGTTATTTATTCACTATTGACAATGGTCCAGGAACTAGCATTAAACCACTTGCCACCCCGCTTGTCTCCCACCTTACTTTTCTCATAGGGTAGCTGTGAAGCTTGAGGATTTTTTTGAGAGCTTTCCATGATGACTCTCCTCAAAAACATACCCTTAGTGGAGAAGAAAATTTATTAAATTAATTAGAGGCCACATTGCAATTAAATTTGTCGGGGAAAAAAAAAATTCCGTGAGCCTTTGGCCATCATTAAAAGTCATCCCAGCCAAGGCATATGTGAAACTGTGTTCGAATTAACCACAGCGAGGTTTGCAAAATAAACAGTTTTGATTTCCCAACAGAATTCTCAGTTCAGCCATCGCTATCATGTTTCATGACATCAAAGTGATATATGTTAATTGAAGACACACACAAAAAACTTCCCTTCCAGGAAGACTTAAAACCCAGCTTTGGAGGACAGATACAATAATTCTGTGGCTGCCTTTTCCTACACTCACCATCCCACCAATGTATACATAGTTCATGTTATGTCTTTAGCTCTAGTAAATAATACTAATTTTATTGCTTGTGTTCAGCAGTGAATGCTTAAGTCCCTGGACTAGAGTAAAAGTCAGTAAAGTTTTTCCACAAAGAGTCAGGCAGATATATAAATATCTATTTTTGTTTTTTGGCCTTTGTGAGTCAGATGGTCTCTGTAGCTACTTGTGCTGAGTGTGTCTTGATTGTTGAGTGAGACATTCGTAATTCAAAAGTAACCCCTGAGAACTTATAAATAACTGTGTGTTGCTGTGTTCCAATAAAACTTTATTCATAAAAACAGGAAGTGGGTTAAAGTTGGCATTTGGTCTTGGAGTTGGGGCTTGCTAATTCTTAGACCAGAACCCACTGTGTCTTGAAATGGGACTCATTTCGATAGCATCTTGTCTCACTGTGAGAAATACATGTCGCGTTTCTTAGAAAAATGGATTATGGTAGGCCTGATCAAGATAAATCAGTGTATATAGCCAACATCGGTGTGATCGGTTAATTTCAACCCTGCAGAAAGTACTCTGATACTTACAGGCTGGGAGAAAAGATGAGTTTGAGTAGAACAGTGTGCTGTGCTGAGGTTTGGAAATACCGCCCTATGGGAAAGCAGGTCACCTAAGACAACTAAGTGTTGTTTAAATACTGAGACACTGAAGGCCTAATTGGGGCTTGGAACCATATGATGATGGTGATGATAGTAATTGCTCCTAGCTATCACCTGTTTATGTTATGTGTCAAGCTCAGTTAAGTGCTTATATGTCGGCCCACTTCATCCTCACTAGGACTCAGGGTAGGTCAAAAATGGTAGAAGGCATTGTCTTATGGTTTAGCCTCATGCAATGATTAGCCACACTTCATGGATGAAGATATCAAGGCTTAAAGAGATTAAGGACCTTGACCAAGGTCATGCTCACCTGTAGGTAGTGAGGCTGGCAGTTGGTCCAAAATCTGCTGCCTCCGAGCTCGGCTTAGACAGTAGTTTGGAGAATTGGGAAGATTTGTCTCATTTGGGAAATGCATCATGAGGGACCTGTTGCCTCTGAAGGCAGTTTGTCCCGTTAATAGGATGGATGACAACCCCTGCCTCCTGGGACAATTATTAAGGTCACTTCAAGGTTGAAGGAGGTGCTCCTTCCAGCCAGTTTTCTATCACCAAGAGGAGATTGTTTTGCTGAAATATGTGGAGAAGAGGTTAAACAAGCCCAATGGAAGAGAGGCTGCCGCCCCCCCCCCCCAGTTAAGGAGCTCACTGTTTTCCACCGAGTGTGTAGAAGGGGTCTTGTCTGCGGAGTCAGGGTAAGCAGAAATGGCAACTATTTACTCTCGTTTGCAATTGTCTTTGTACATTTACTCCAAACGTCAGTCCTCGTTTCCCCTTACTTCCCCCTTGCCTTCATCGTGATGCTGGTCAGGTAGACAGAAGTAGAGCAAAGGGTCATTTTGCTCTTGATGCATCTGAACTGCCGCAGTGATCACTCTCAAACACAGACCCAGCCCTGACGCTGTCCCGTGGAGGAACCTTGCGGCGATGTTTTGCCACCTGAACTGCAAAGGCTGCTTTGGCTGGTGTGACCTCCCAGGGCCTCTGGGGTGCGGCCCCTCCTCCACCTTCTTTTCCCATCGTGTCTTCCTGGCCCTGTGTCTCTGTACTCTGCTGACGGGGATGCTCAGAGGTTCTGCCTCCTGATTCTGGGCCTGTGCTCCTGACTCGAGCCCTCCTCCCTTCCCGTTCACCGCCTGCTCCCCAGATGACTTAGTCCCGTCCTGTAAGGAGCCTCCATGTTCCCTCCACGTCCACACCATATTTGGACTGGGAAGTCGCTTCTCAGAGCATGCTCTGGATCTCTGTTCCTCGCCTTCCTAACGTGGGGATCAGAGCAAATTCCTTAATCTTTCCGATCCTCAGTTTCTTCGTCAGTAGACGTGGGCTATGATGGCAATACCAGCATTGGTGCCTGAGAGGATTAACTAGCATACTGTCTGTAAAACATAGCACCTGATGCCTAATAAACAATAAATTTTAGCTGTATCATCACTGTTGCTGTCATTATCCTCACCCTTTGCGATGATTACATATACCGCCTTAAAATAAGCTCACAGAAGTAGGTGGTTGGTTGGGTGTTGGGAGGGAGGAAGAAAGGACTGAAACGGAAATCCACAGTTCCATTTGGTGACCCGAACCCTGCTTTCACTGTGCTGATTCTCAGCCATTCCCAGTTCGTGGACTGATACTTCCATGGGTGGTATAGAGGTTATAAATTTACTGATCTTGGGAAACAAATTTAAAAGTAATCATATGTACAGTAGCTCTTGCAGGCAAAAAAAAAAAAAAAAAAAAAAAACAAAAGACAAAAACAAGACAAAACAATACCATGAAAGTTCCTTTTTGGAAACCATGGGGCTTCCCTAGTGTGGCACAGAACATGTGGCTGAGCCGGCCCGGCGTCACGTGGCGCGCACAGGGACTAGCACTTCTGGGCCCTGCCAGGCCTGTTCTTTGACCCGTGCTGAGACACCACCCTCATAGTCACGGATGCAGCAAAGCCTGAGATTACTCTCAGAGAGCTCTGGTTTCTGTAAGACTCAGGAAGAGCGTCTCAGTGTCTGTGGTTGAGAATGTTACGTCCCATCTTGGCTCATGAACCCAGCTTGGGTTTTCTCCTGGTCCCACCTAGCCACCCCCATTGTCACGTCCGAATACTGTGCTTACAAAATGGACATGTTGCGGACTTGCTTCAACCACATTGAGATCACGTTTTAATAACATGGGAACCGTCTCTTTTCTCCAGTAAATTGTTGAGAAGCTAAGTCTTGTCAGCCTAAAAATTGGCATATACATTTGAGATAAATCAACGGTACCGTGCTGTGGCAGCCTGCTGAAAATCCCCAAGGAAGATGGTCTTTTTAGTTGAACTACCTGTCAGCTGTGTTTTTAATATTGTGAGTCCTTTGTTTTCTTCATTTCGTAAGGATCTACCCAACACCTTGTCATTCAGAAAAATTTCAATGGATCCTCTCAATTAGCGGCAAAAGTTCTTATTCTCCCTTTCGAAAGCTTCTACTGCCGTTACAGTTCAGACTCTCGCTCGTCATCAAAAAGGTATTTTAGCTGACATTATGCAGTAATTGATAACCAAAAACAGAACGAAGGAAAGGTTCCTGTTGTCTGAGAAGTACGAGTAATGGGAAGGTTGACCAACGACGTGGCTTTGGGGAACGGATCTGGGCGCGATGTCTCCCGCCTGAAAGGACACAGGTGTTTCCGGGTCCCACATTCAGATCTCCAAACCCTCAAGGGACCCTCACAGCTGACTCAGATCTCAGCTCTGCTGTGTGTGGAACGGTAAAAACGCTGACGCCTGGCGGCTACTCCCTTTCTGATTTCCCAGTTTCCGGGATGTGCGCTGGGCGTTTGGGCTGTCAGTATCTTCCCAAGTGGTTCTCCTGTGCTGCTGTTGGTGGCAGGGGGGCGCAGTGTATACTGTCATTTCTCTTGGGTATATGCCTTGGAGTGGAATTGCGAGGTCATGGGTGACTTTATATTTAACTTTCTGAGGAACTAGCAAAGTTTTTCTACCCAGCAGTGCCAGGGTGGCGGGGGTGGTGGGGGCTGTTTTGACTTCTCCACAAACTCACCAATACTTGTTAGTCTTCTGTTTCTTCTTCAATTACAGCCATCCTTTCTAATCATAGGCACCCTAGTGGTTGGGAAGTGATAATGTTACATATATTCTCTTGTAATCTGTTTTTCTTCATGCTAAGAACACCATGGGAGTTATTTTTATGTCATTAAACAGGTTTCATTTTTTTTAAGTTTGTTTATTTTGAGAGAGAGAGTACATGTAAGCATGGGAAGGGCAGAAAGAAGGGGAAGGAGAGAGAGGGAGGGAGGGAGGGGGAGAGAGAGAGAGAGAAAGAGAGAATCCCAAGTAGGCTCTGTGCTCTGTCAGCATGGAGCCCTACCTGGGGCTCACACTCCACGCACGGTGAGATCCTGACCTGAGCTGAAACCAAGAGTCAGGCGCTTAACTGACTGAGCCACCCAGGCTCCTCCCCAAACAGATTTCTCTAACTTGAATTTTAAGGACTTTACAGTAATCCATTGCATCTAAGTAAAGTTATTTAGCCAGTCTTGAATTGTCGGATGCTAGGTTGCCTCTAATTTTTCTGTCACTCTCATAAGCACTGTGGTCAGGCCTTGAACACCCCTCCTGTTTCCGATCTCCTGTTTTCTTACGGTCCATTCTCGCAAGGGGAGTTTCTGGATCACAGCACGTGAATATCTTTTCACCTGCTGACAAACGAAGCCACATTAGCGTCCAGAACTCCTACATGTAACTTTTTCTCCTTTCTTCGTTAAACACTAGGCAATTGCTACTAAAATCTGAAATATTTATTTAATTGCCGTCAGATATTTCCTATCCAATGCAATGTTTGTGTTCATTAGTCAGTGAAATTCTTTTTTCGGTTGCTGATTCATGTCTTCGGTGCCCATTGGACCCCCCGGGCAGGAGAAACCACTTCCTGGTGGAGGCAGAAGAGACCTCGTAGGTTTTCCCTCGTTGGCGAGGATGTGGGGGGGAGCTCACCGGGCTGGGCATTCTGGGAAAGTGGACAGAGCGCTGCCCTGGGAGTCAGGAAGGACTGGCTGTCTCCCAGCGCTGTCACTGTCACCAGTTCCTCGCTCGTTCTTTGTCTTCGGTGCAGGTGTTCTAGGCCCCTCCTAGAGATTTTTTCCGTAGTAGAACCCCAGCTCTGCCATGTGACTCTGCTCAGTTTTCAGAAACTTCCTCTGGCTTAGCTCTGCTCTGACACCTAAAAGCAGGACTTGCCACCTTATTAGAGGGAGGCCTTCCCCTCGGTTTTACCCGAGAATTAGCTATAACCTTTAAAGACCCTGACACCAAAATAGGTTTCAATGGCAGGCTTCCCTGCCCTGTTTGACCCTCAGGTGTCTTGGACCGACGAGACCTTTCTTGCCTCTTTCCCATCCTGTGGGAGAGTCCCAGGCTTGGTGGAGCCATGTGTGAGGTTCATTTTGCTTTATTTGCCACCACGCTCGACTGTACCACTGGAAGGGTTTGCCGCCCAGTACCTGCCCGGGCAGCCAGCCAGCTGGGGCTTCCGGTCCTGCTTTTTGTACTGTTTGTGTCTTCTTGGGAGGGTTTCTGAGTGCTCACGTTGGTCTCATTCTCTTTCATTTCAATAAAAGGCTTAACTGCTTTTATGATCTTTCAGGCAGATGTCAAACCAATTTATTTTACCATTATGTATACACAAGTTTCGTGACAGCAAAAGTGGTACATGCCCATTGCAGAACATTGGAAAAAATGTGGAAAAGCATGTATATGAAAACTGCCCGTTTTCCTGGCCCTCCATGGATCTCTCTTTTATTTCCAAAAATGTTTTTACTATGGAGACTTTCAAATACACACAAGAGAAAAGGTATACTGGACTTTCCATACCCTTTATTTAGATTTTATAATTATTAACGTATGGTCAGTTTTACTCAATCTGAAACCCCTTTCTTGCTAGATTGTTTTAAAGCAAATCGAAGGCATTCTAAATTTCCATCCATGAACTCAGTGTTCTGTCTTCATCTTTCAGAATATCCCCTTCTGTTTTGATTTTGACTTTCAGTGGAACAGTAGACATTCAATAGGAAAGACATTAAATACACAAGCTTTTAAATATGTATTTCAGGGATGCCTGGGTGGCTCAATTGGTTGAGCGGCTGACTTCAGCTCAGGTCGTGATCTTACGGTCCGTGATTTGAGCCCCACATCGGGCTCTGTGCTGTTGGCTCAGAGCCTGGAGCCTGGTTCGGATTCTGTGTCTGCCTCTCTCTCTGCCCTTCCCCTGCGCATGCTCTGTCTCTCTGTCTCTCAAAAATGAATAAACGTTAAAAAAATTTAAATATATGTTTCAAATAGTTCTGAAAATTTTGTTTCTCATACGTGTTTTTCCCTAAGTTTTCTGTAATCATTTGGCTGATAGTAAATTAGACAAATAATACCATAGGTTATATAAAGTACTGGCTCTAATATGTCAAAGAAAGAAAAAGAAAATAAAAATTTCAACCTGATTTTTTTTTAGGAAAAGGTTAGAATTTAGTTGTCGAGAAATAGATTCAACCTGACATGTTAAGATCCTAATAATAGGCCGATGTACCGTCACAAACTAAAACGGCTTAGCTTTGCATAACTGATCAACTGTCCAAAAGAAAACCAAAACAAAATCCCCGAGACACCCAAACCACACAATCTTATTTTCACTGAACTTACTATGTCTTGCTTGAGTCTTCTTTTCTGTTGTCGGTGCAAGTATGAGGAAAGGGTGGAGGGGACCTGGAGAGGTGTTAGCCACAGCCTCCCCAATTTGCAGGCGGTGGAGCCCAGCTGGAGGCCACCTGACTCAGAGAGTGTCATGGTAGGTGGCCTTCTCAGAGGCCAAGGGTTTTTTGTAATCGAGATAGAATTTGTATACCATAAAATTCACTATTTTAAAGTGTACATTTCAGGGGGGCGCCTGGGTGTCTCAGTGGGTTAAGTGTCAGACTCTTGATTTTGGCTCAGGTCATGATCTCGCAGTTCATGGGATTGAGCCCCGTGTCCAGCTCTATGCTGGTGGCATGGAGCCTGCTCGGCTTTCTTCCTCTCTCTGTCCCTCCCCTACTTGCACTCTCCCGCTCTCTCAAAGTAAATAAGGATTAAAAAAAAAAGTGTTTAGTTCACTAGTTCTTATTGTATCCACTGAGTTGTGCACCCATTACAGTAATTCCAGAAGATTTGTATCACTTCAAAAAAAAAAAACACAAACCCATGCCTATGCCCATTAGCAGTGATTTCCACCTCCTCCCGCCACTGCTCCAGCCCTAGGCGACAGCTTCCTGGTTTTCTTCCTCTGCCGATTAGCCTCTTCTGGACGTTCCATATCCACGAATCGTACAATGCAACTGACTTCTTTCATTTAGCATTACGTTTTTGAGCCGTGGCGTGATCAGTATTTCATTGCTTTTTATGTCCAAATAAGATTCCATTACACAGGTAGAACGTATTTTGTATATCCATGCATCCGTTGGTAGATACTAGGCTTACTTCCACTTCTTGGCTCTTAGAAATAATGCTACTATGAACCTTATTCCCAGTGCCTTGCCTTCTTGGAGGCTCTCGTGGTACTCGGTACATGGTGAAAGGTGTTGGGTGCTAGGCTGATTAGGACAGTGCAACACCTTTCTGGTGACCAATATTCCTCCAATGCTCAACAACAAGACCCTTTCTGAGCGCCTCTTGAAGAACAGCCCACTGGGACGCGCCCAGGGGTCTTCTGATCGCCTGGAAAGCATGTCTCCTGGGGAGAAGTTTTCAAGTCCACGATCACAGCCAAGAAGAGACCAAGATGTGGTAGTTGCCTTTTTTTGTCTTAAGAAGAGAGCCCCTAGCACAAAGTGACAGGCCGCCTCCAACTCGGGCTCAATTATTTTGTAAAGCTTTTTGTTTATTTGACCTCTCCTGACCCAGAAAATCATTCCAACCAATGATGGTCAACTCCCTTTGGCACTGGGGGCCGGTTGCTTTACAGCTGATGACAGAGGGGCCACACTGCTACCGTCTCGGAATTAATCCTCCACTCCGGAGCTGTGCGCTGTTTTCCGGCAAGGTTGTATTTCTTCATTAGCTATTCCCAGGGCCCAGGGAGTCCCAGAGGATGTCAGAATACATTAATTTTTATCATAACATGGAATCTTTCAGGTCTGAATGGCAGCACACAGCTGTCAGGGGCTTTCTGAACCCGATTACAGCTCCATATATCTCTAGGCAAAACAGAACCAGGAGTCCTCGTTGGCGAGGGAACGAACAAAATGCATGAGATGTTTTATTGTTCGAGTAACTTGACCCTGCACTTAAGCGCATTCCCCAACTAGTTTTTTTTTTTTTTTGCCTATTGTCCGTGTGAGTTCCCCTCCGCCACCCCTCATTAAACTCCCCCCCTTCACTGTGACCACAGAAGGTGTGTTTTAAAGAAGCTCTTGTGCGTCGTGGTAGTGAAATCGTCACCTGGTACTTAGACAGCTGTTCTATAAACATATTAACAAGCGAACGTTCCCAAGATTTTTTAGCAGCATTTATTTGGCAGACTGGTATTGCAGAAGTTTATAAATAATGACTTGTAGGGGTTAATACTGCTTTATGGCCACAAGATACATTTTTAATTCGAAAGAATGCTAATTTGTTTTCCGAGAGGCGAGCTATTTCTTCATTGACTTTATATTCCCCACGTGTCCACAGCATAGACTGTTTCGAGGGATACATTTTACTTTGAGAGAGATGCCCAGGTATTATTTTCACCTTGTCAGCAAATGCCAGGAATCCCCCATGAGCAAGGTCGTGTATTATATTCACTGCTCGGTGTGCATATAAGGACCCTCCCACAAGGAAATCGCAGTCAAAGAGAGAAGGCAGTGTTTTCAGTTATGAGAGCCGGTGGATTCTTAGCAGGCACGGCCACGTAATTTACTGCCAGCTCTCATTCCTTCGCTCAAGTGTCCCGGATAATTCTGATTTATTTCACTTTGGATGTGTTTTCTAAGGCCACGTGCCCTGTTCGTTTAATTACTCCCACTGCCAGGCAGCCAAATTGCACGAGCTCTGTGAACCGTAGAGCACTTTCCCAAAGTTCTTATATCACCGTTTACGTGTCAGGCGGACACAGGCAAGTATTCTATTTATTAAGTATTAACGCATACTAACTTTTGAAAACTAAGAATGACAACCCTCCTTAATGGCTGTTTTGGCAAAGGGCAAGACTGAGAAATACAGACGAGTTGGTTTCCTGTGCATCTATTTTAAGAAACGTGTTGTTAATGTTTATTTTTTGAGGGAGAGACAGAACACAAGCAGGCCGAGGGGCAGAGAGAGAGGGGGCCAGGGGATCTGAAGCGGGCTCTGCACCGAGATCAGAGAGCCCAATGTGGGACTCGAACTCATAAACCGTGAGATCATGACCTGAACCGAAGTCAGACTCTTAACCGACTGAGCCACCCAGGCGCCCCTCAGTGCATCATTTAAAAAAAAATAAATACAGGTGGTCCTTAACTTTGACATCAGTCAGGCACGTGGCACCAAGATGATGGCATTGTGGATGAAGCCGACACTGAGAGAGGTTCTCTGGGTTCAAACCAAATTTCTGACGCTGCACATGCAGTGATTGAATCACAGGAGCAAGGATGCAGAGAGCTGTCGCCAGCGACGTCTTACTTAGTTTTCAGGGAGTCAGTAAGTCAACAGACTTCTGTTGCATCGTGGTGCTGGGTGTGGGAGCACAGGGGTGACTTCAGAAACAGACTCAGCCCTTCAGGGGTTTCTGGCCCCCTGGAGTGACTTCCTCTGTTTTGTGTCCCAGAAAACTGTGCGCCGTAGAGAAAGGAACCAGCTCGCTCTTCTCTGAGTAATGCCAGCCCCAGCCCTCCCCATCCGCCCGCCTCTTCCCTTCCTGCATTTGTATGAGTAATACTCACATTCTCTGATTCCCTGGTGGAGTTTTTTCAACTCCGCTTTGGCCTCCCAAGACTGCTTTCGCATCACAAGTGAATTTCTGTAGGACGTGACCATCACTCATCAGATGAACAAATGGGAGTTTGCCAAGAGAGACTTTGGTTCATTTGCATTTCCACCATCTGCGGGAGCTCCGTTCAAGTGAAGGTACTGGGTATCAGCGTGGTTGAATTTATTTATCCTTACTGTTCCCACCCTTCCATCCTTACTGTGCTTGTCATTGGTTGGCCAATGTATTAAATACTCCCCGGGAGCCAGGGCACAGGGCAGTCAAGAGCTGAATGCATAGGGGAGCAACGATACGGAAACAACTTTGAACTGTAACCCCGAAACATCACACCCACTTTTGAGATAGCATGTCAGCTGGATTAAGTGCTCTTCGTGGCATAATTACCAAACTGACACATATTTCCTAGAAAGCCCTCTTGGGAGAAGACGTAGGTATTTTCCTGTTGTACACCTTGCACCATTTAGAACCACTGAGGTCGAGATTTTGCTGCTGGGCCTGTCTGTATATGATAGGATGGGAAAATATAATGAAGGTCATGGACACAAGGCAAAAATTTAAGGAAATCACAAAAACAAGCGTGTTTCTATTTTCTGTTAAGTGTGTGTCCTGATGTTCTGGAATTCACTCTAAGAAGTTGTAAATGGTGCATGAAATGAAAAATTCCTGGTGGTCTCCAGGGACACAGCCCGTGCTCTGCTCTCTTCCTGCGGATTGGTTTGGACTCTTTTCTTTATTCTAACTTAAGAAACAAAAAAAGTGCAGCTGGGTCATCAGCATAATCCACTCTGGGTTAGTTATTACTTTAACACTTGATGGATGGTGCCCTCAACTTCTTACAACATGTGGGTCCTTCAGAATTTAGGAGCGCAGCTAGATCGTTACTGACCGTCTAAACTGATGTTGACTTTACGTGTTCATATTTCTTTTGTTCTACTTGCCTGATTTCCTTGCGTGTGTCTTGATCTTCCCTCTCAGAGATACAGGGTAAGAACATGGGAAACCATGTACAGGTGTTTTGTGAGTATGGGAGATGAGTATATACATATTTTATACCTCTGAACTATTGATAGATAGCATGTCCCCAAACTGTAGCTAAGGTCTAGGATATAGGCAGCCCGGAAAAAACAGCCTGTTTAAGATACCATTCCTCTAAAGGCTGATGTTAAGTATTTACATTTCTATCTAATTTTCACAATTAGCAAACAAGGTGGGTATTATCATTGTTTTTTTTAAATTTTTTTTAATGTTTATTCATTTTTGAGAGATGGATAGAGACAGACCATGAGCAAGGGAAGGGCAGAGAGAGAGGGAGACACAGAATCTGAAGGAGGCTCCAGGCTCCAGGCTGTCAGCACAGAGGCCGATGTGGGGCTTGAACCCACGGACCGCCAAATCATGACCTGAGCTGAAGTTGGATGCTTAGGCGACGGAGCCACCCAAGTGCCCCTGTTACTCCTTTTTATCATTATTACTATTGTGAATTTGAGCTGCTGCTGGTATATTTTTTCCAGTATGTTAGCGTAAATGAGCATTTTTTCAAAAATGTGTCCATATGGCGCCGAAAATCCTCTTGACTTATGCCGTCGGCACACATGCTGCATGTTGGGCAGTTATGGTCTTGGTGGATTCCCGGAGTGTCGAGAACCTTCACTCGGCGTGAGGTAGCTGCACGAGAGAATTGCCGAGTTCGGTTTGACACCTTCCTCTGTGAATTCAAAATCAACGGGCCTTAGCTCTTTGAGCAGAGATCCACCTTGGAATTCTACAGTAACTTTTTCCCTCTTCTTTTTATAGAAGAAAAAGAAAACCTAACACTTAGTAAATCTGAGAAACAGTTGCATTTGGGACTTGGGGTCCTTAGGCCCTTTTTCTGTGGAATTTCAGACTATTTCCAAATAGTATGAATTCCCGCAGCTCACTCGAGAAATGCCCCAGATGGTGTGACATTCTCTTTCAAGGAGGAATTGAAAAGTATTTCCCTTTACATAACTTTACACTTAGCTCATTCTTGTGCCTTGTCTGAGATGGAATCCCCAGGAGCCACAATTGTGTTAATATTCCGTGGGTTGTTTATTTAGGCTGTAAAGGTCTGTCTCGTCTTTTGGAGCATGTTATGATTCAGTTTACAAATCTTCCCTGTAATTCAAGTCCACGATGGTTGCTGCTGCTGACCATAGACTCCTTCAAAGCACCTTCTCAGTCTTCAGGTTTGACATTGTGTGTTTGGTTCTTTGGTTGTTTGAATCGTGATGGGCTGGTCTTGTCCTCAAAGCATAAATAACTCTGTCTTCATGGGTCGGCTAGAAGTAAATCCTCTTTTCTCCGCCTTCTTTTGCCATATTCTAGGTAACAGTATATTGTTTGGAGTATAGTTTATAAACCAAATGTCACTGGGGAAATAGCTTTGAGTCAACGTGTTCATTCATTCATTCATTCTGTACAAAATGCTTACTACTTATTGCCTGCAAACAAAGGCTGGGCAAACAAAGACTTCTTTCCTAAGGACACGGATTATAGTTCACTGGAAAAGCTAACAGACAGATCGTGGCACAAAGACGAAGTCACGTAGGAATGGATACAACTGAGGCAGAATTGAAGGCCAAGCCTCCTGGGAGATGCTATACCTCAGAAGCTGATTTTCTCTTTCCCGTAAACACTCAAGATTTGCGAAGGTTCGGTTGTTGCTGGTTACTGATGGGCATTCAGAATGGTTGGCAAGGTTGAGAATGGCAATGGACGTTTCTGGAGGAACGACAGGATGCTGGCCCCGGAGGGGTCGGTGTCAATAGGAGGGGATTTGTAGCTCAGGGATCTTGGGAAACAGCTGGGTTTCCTGTCCCAGGCATTTATCTAGTGGTGGTAGGCCGAAGGACCTTGTGTCCACTGGTTATATCGGTCTTTCTGTCGGTCACACTGTTGACATGTTCAAGGGAACATGTTTAGGAAATTCGGAAGAGGGAGACAGTGCTTATCATCCAGATGAAGAGCAAGGATTCTCCAAGCAAAGAAGTGTCTTCCGAGGAGCCCTTGGGAGACGGGGTGGGTTGTGATGTGGACATCACAACTTGGGACCGAGCGAGGGGTCCCGTTAGGTCCGTCTAAGTGGACTGGTAAAATGCGGCAAGAAAGCACTATGTGTCAGCGAGTGAGCAAGGATTGGAAAGTCATGTGATTAAAAACATCACTAGTTTCTCTACTGTCCAGAAATCTCCACACCTACCATCGTCATGGGTGAGGGCCAGTTTGGAGATAGGCTGAAAGGCTGGCATTTCATTTGAGTTTAATTTCTTAACGTCACATGAGAGCATCGTTGTTTGTAGTTGCGCAGGGTGTGCACTGAATAAGTGTGGAGGCGCCATTCACATAGCCACTATCTAGGTTCAACCTCTGGCCCCGCACAGCAAGGCTTCCTACTCCCTTGTTGTAAAGCCTCGTGTGTCCTCATGGCTAAGAAGTGGTTTTGGTGGCAGATAGTCCTAGATTTCAATTCTGGCTTCTTCAGCGACTTGACAAGAGACATTTGGAACCTTCGTTTTTCACTCTCAGATGGTAATGATGCTCTCTACCTTATGGGTTGCTGTGGTTATTCAAGAATAATATTGACATTCCAAGAACCACCAACAGTGCTTCCTCAGACTGACATTGTATGAATGTCCTAGTCAAGGAGCTTGTACCGATGTCTCTCTCTCGGTTCCTGTTTACTCATGTTTACTAGGTCTCTGTGTTCAAAAAACTGGCACTCAATGAACTTTCTCTCCGACCAGCATCTTATGCCCAGATTTATAAGACGACAACACTGTGGACTTGGAGCCCTCCTGTTACAATGCTTATAAGTGGAACATAAAATTTCACAAGAAAGGGTTTTTGTGATTGGTCAGAATTTCGAGGAAGCTTTCACTAAGAGGAGGTTCAATAGTTGCCTACAGAATTCCACAGACACTAAATGCTTTACAAATTCAGAGGAGGAGCCATCCTTTTTTAAAACGTTTATTTATTTTTGAGAGAGAGAAAGAACGTGAGCAGGAGAGGGGCCGAGAGAGAGAGAGGGAGAGAGAGAGGAATAGAGAATCCCAAGGAGGCTCTGCGCTGTCAGTGCAGAGCCTGATACAGGACTCGATCCCACGAACCATGAGATCATGATCTCAGCTGAAATCATGAGTTGGATGCTCACATGGTCCGCTACCAGGCACCCCGTAGAGGATCTCTTCTTAGATGTGGGATGGTTCAGGAAAGTTCTGAGGGGTATTTGGGGTTTGAGCTGCCTCTTGAAAGAAAGGGGCATAGTCAACACCGGTGCTGTAGACGTGGGCCAAGTACTCTGTAGTCTCTACACTGTTAGGTTGGCCTGTTGTCTCTGTAAGTAGATTTTAACATTTCTCTCCTCAGTCTCTCGTCAATCCCAGGGCAAAGCACGTCGAAAATAGTCCATACGTATTTTATTTGACTTCAGTCAGATTTCTCAGTTTTGTTTTAATCACTTGTCAGGTACAAGGTGTTCTTCAGGTTGGTCCAGAGACACAGAGATGAATGAAGCCCAGCTGGTGAGGTCCCACCGGGTGCAGTTAGCACACAAATACATGAGTCACTCATCCCCGGGCGTGTGTTTGGGGCCATTAGAAACACACAAAGCAGTATTGTGTTTCTCTATTTTTTAAAGTTATATATATATTTTAAGTTGTATTTTACATACAGTAAAGTTCGCCCGTTTAATAATGCGGTTCTGTGAGTTCTGACAAACAGACTATCATGGAGTCACTATTGTCGAGACAGAGAGCAGTTTCCTCCCCTCTCCCAAATTTCCCCTGTGCCTCTTTGTAATAATTCCCACCTCTACCCCCAGCCCCTGGCAACCGTCAATTTTTTTTCCCTGTCCCTGCAGTTTTGCCTATTTCAGAATGTTATATAAATACAAGTATTCTGTATGTAGCTTTTCGAGTTTGGTTTCTTTCACATAGCATGATGCATCTATTGGTTATCTGTTGCTGTTAAATTACTCCCAAAACTTAGTGACTGAAAACAGCAAACATTTATCATCTTACTCTATTAGTTTTTTTTCGGTCTTGTAATAAATTACCACAAATGTATTGGCTTCAAACAACACGTAACCAGGGTACAGGAATATATATTCCTATCAGCTTTATATAACATCATAACTGTATAATAATATTGTAAATCTGTTGATTGCATTCGTAGGAAATATTTTAATGATTGCCGTGGGAGCATTTTAGCATGTTAAATCTTGTACTGGTTATTCGTAATCTAGTTTTATAAATTTTTAAATGTCTTCATCAATGTTTCTGTTAGAAAAATTGGGATGTGTTCAACTTGACCCCAGTGTGCACAATAGGTCAAGTAAGGGAGAAGGTAGAGTGGGGAAGACCACATATGGGCAATTGCAGTGACCGGAGCTAAAGATAGTGATGGTCTTAGCTTGAGTTCCCTAGAAATCAAGCATGGGACAGGCATGCTTGTTCAGATGGTTTATTGGAATGTTCTCAGAAGAAGGCAGAAAGGGAAAGATACTATGTTCAACTGGGGACTAGCTTTAGCCTGATGTCACAGGTTCCTGGAAAAGGACTGGAATTGGTCCCCTTTGTTAGCAGAGCATCTGGGTCTGGGACATGACTTTGCAGATGTGATGGTGCCCGTCGGTCAAGGACAATTTTCCAGAGAAGTCCATGCTCTTGGCAGTGGAGAATGGATACACTAGACCCCTAACTGAGATCTGGACAGAACATCTTAATTCTCACTGCATTGGAAATGTAGGAAATTGGAAAAATTTTAATAGTCTCGGAAGAGTCTAGAGATACTGGTGTTGACTAGTCTTAGAGACTAAGGGTTTTCTACCTGTTACTCTTTGGATGTCCATTTAGAGGGTATCACCCATTGTAGAAATAAGGACATCAGGAAGGGGGGAAGGCTTGAGGAGAGAAGATGAAGAGTTTAGATTTGGAGTGGGTAGGAATGGGATTCTGGAACCTGGGAGGAATATGGGGGCTGGAGCTGTGGGTGTGAAGTTCATCTTTATAGACACGTTGTTTGGAGTTCTTGGCTGGAAAAGGAAAGGCTGGAAGAGGCAGACGATGGGGTAGTGGTGGCATCAGGAGGAGGTTCACTGCAACAGAGAAGTCTGGTTTCAACAGAGGCGAGGTTGTCGGCTTTCTTGATTGGGAAGCTATTACTCTTCAGGCAGCCTTGCGAGATTCTGGACAGTGATGGGAAAGAATTCCGTTGGTTTAGTGATAAGGAGTGGGTTTGGGGCTAGGAAAAGACATCATGAATGGGGAGACATTTTCAAAACTATAGTTGATAAATGAGAAGAGAGAGGCTAGTGCAACTTGAAAGAGCCCCAATGTCAAGTAGACACTTTTCTCATTCCAGCTTTCTTTCTCCTGTCTGTCCTCCTTTCTTCCATTTTCTTTTCTCCACTTTCTTTCCTTATTTCCCCATTTTCCCTTCACCAATGGTCCGAGAAATCTGATGAGCCCAAACGGCAGCAAGAATGAGCCAGTGGAGAGGGAATGGCTGAAAAGGCCAGAAAGAGAGAGTATAATCAATGGATGGGCCGCTTGAAAGGTTGTACACCAAAAACCAATGTGATAGGTCAGTTGATACCTGAATTAGAAAAAACAAAAAAGGCGTGAGAGGAAAACTTAGACATCGGCTGTCTGAAAGCAGGCTAGTGACAACCTTTGAACTAGGACCCCCTTTGATTTACTGTCACTATTGGACGCCCTTTCCAGTATGAAGTATCACTTAAAGCTGCTCTGGGTAGGCACCTTGGCTTGTCATCGCGCCCGCTGATGACAAGCATCATTATGCACCGGTAAATAATTGGAACACTGCTCTCCTTACCATTGAGCAGTTGTTCTCTGGCCCAAAGGAATGTGTTAGTCCTCATGGATGGGAGTGCTGTTTCCTAAGCATCATTCCCAGCAGGCACAGAGAATGCCGGGGTCCCCTCCACAGAGAGGCAGGGGCTTTTCTCTCTGGGTAGATGAGAGGCGCAGAGAGGAAGCACACCCCGTTTTATTGGAATCTTCCGTTCGGTATGCTGAAGACCTCTCCTGTCCTCACTCACCGGTGCCTCACGGAGCCGAGTCCACCAAAGAAGAAGAAAATCAGTCCCAGAGTGCTGACTAACAGCATCAGCTTTGGAATTGGATTGATACTATTTTTATTTCCATTCTCTGTATAGTTTGAACTTGCCTTTTGATATTCTGTAAATATTCATCATCTCGGAGCCTTTTGAATTGCAATGGCTTTTAGTCAAAACTGAGCAAAATGTGCCATTTGAATAATAAAAACCTCATTAAAGTGAGGCAAAAGGAATTCTTTTCCTTTTGTACAAGCCAATTAAGTGTCTTTACAATTAAGAAAAAAAAGTCTAGCACTTTATAGTTTCATATTCCATAAGCCTGTTTTTAATTAATGGAGGTGACAAGTTTTAGGTGCAGGGTACATATTTCGCCTCTGGTGTCGTGCAATTAACATTAATGAAGAGTATTAAAGTTCGGCGAAAGAGGAGAGGATTTCCCGTGCCCTCTGTGGATTCATGCCTCCAGGCCGAGGTCTTTGGTAGCAAGTTTCTTGATGTGTTTTGCATTTCCTTGAGAAAATATGTAGGCGAGGGTAAAGGTACTTAGAGGAGGCCGTGTTGTTATCACCAGGTATGGTGTCAGAATTCTGGGGGCGCCTGGGTGGCTCAGTCGGTTGAGCGTCTGACTTCGGCTCAGGTCATGATCTCGCGGTCTGTGAGTTCGAGCTCGGAGCCTGGAGCCTGTTTCGGATTCTGCGTCTGTCTCTCTCTGTCTCAAAAATAAATAAACATTAAAAAAAAAATTCCGAATGCCCAGGCCTATTTTAAAGACACGGAAACACTGCAGAAATCACCTTTGAAGAATTATGTTTTCTCCTGTGGATAGAAGGGAAGGGTATAGAGACAAGGGATGTAATAATGATTTAACCTGGCAAGTACTTTACAAAATCTTGGGGTTTTGCTCATCAGAACCTTGGGAGGAGTGTTTGCTGCTGTTCTAAGTTTACTAGGGAGGAAACAGGTTTACAGAGGTCGATTAATTAATTAGCCACAAGACAGGTAAGTGTAATAACATGGCAGAGCTCGAATTTCTCTCAGCACTTGGCTCTATCCATTTAAGGGAGCTTAAACTCCTAAGCAAACTCTTCTATCTAAGAAAGAAGGTATTGTGCAGTAGCTCTGAAGTCCTACGACCCTTTTATTTTGTTTTGTTTTGCTCTTATTCATTTATTTGCTTCTTATTTTAGTTGTTCGTGACTCTTTTTTTGACCATAGAATATTTGTATCTAACCCTTGTTTTCCTGTTTGTAAAATGGTGATAAAAATTCATCATCTAAGGTTCTTAGGTACACAAGCTATTAATAAGTGCCTAACCCACACTGAGCACTCAAAGAGAAAAAGAAAAGAAAAATAAAGTATCATCAACTCTGAAAAAAATGAACCAAATGTTCGAGATGAAAATTGAGAGGCATTCATGTATAAGTCATGTATTCCCTTGGCCCCTTTTCCCTTTTCTCAAAGTTTTTTTCCAAAGTCTTGCTACAACATACGGGTTCTTCTGATTACAAGTGAGTAGGTTCTGTTTTGAATTGAAATAGGTTCTGATGAATGTTGCAGGTAGATGAGATGCCTCAAAGCATTTTTTTGTCCATCTCTTAAGAGACTAAAGGGACTGTTGGGGGGGGGCATACATTGACAACTGTGGTGGGTACCATATGTGGAAAACAGGTGATCCCAACTAAACACAGCTGACCCAGCCACCTCACCAGTTTTAGGTCTTAGGTAAGTAATGTCGGTGGAAATATATCAGGCAACAGAACGTATAGGACAGTTTCTCAACCAGCTGTAGAATGCCTAGTGGCAATGAGATTTACATAAAAAAAATTTTTTTAAGTTTATTTTGAGAGAGAGAGTGTGTGTTTGTGCATATAAGCAGGGAAGGGGCAGTGAGAGAGGGAGAGAGAGAGAAGCCTGAGCTGGCTCCTCACTGTCAGTTTGACCTGGGGCTCAAACTCGTGAACCAAACCATGAGATCATGACCTGAGCCAGAATCAAGAGCTGGATACTCAACTAGCTGAGTTACTCAGTTACTTCTACATAAATTCTTTTTTAAAAAACAGCGAGTTAATTCTTTTTTCTCTAGTGATAAATTAATTCATGCTTTCTTCCAAGCATTTATTTTCAATACTTCACGAAATTATTACCATGGAGGTCATTAGCAGTGTCATGAATATTATGGACAATTAAGGAACTAATATCGATTCTTTGCAAACTCTTCCAAAAAATAGAACAGGAAGGGAAGCTTCTCAACTCACTGTATAAGGCCATTATTTCTGTGATTTGAAAACCAGATAAAGATGTCACAAGAAGATTATAGACCAGTATCACTTAGGAATATAGATGTAAAAATCTTCAACAAAATATTAGCAAATCAAATGCAGCAGTATATAAGAAGGATCATATACCGTGGTGAAGTGTGATTTATCCAAGGGGTTCTAGTTGTGCTTAACATCTGAAAGTCAGTGTAATACACCGTATCAGTGAAATAAAAAATATGTCAATAGACACACAAGGAGCATTTGGAAAATTCCAGCACCCTTTCGGGATCAAAACACTCAACAGACTTGGATTACAAGGGCATTTCCTCAGTCTGATAAGGGGCATCTAAAAAAAAAATCCACATCTAACCTTCTACTTAATGGTATAAGAGTGAATACTTTAAGATCAGAAAACAAAACAAGGATACCAAATTTTACCACTTACATTCAGTATTGTGCTGGAAATGTAGCCAAAGTAGTTGGGGTGGGGGGAGACATTCTGATTGGAATGGAAAAAGTAAAACTATCTTTATTTGTAGGCGAAATGACCTTATGTGTAGATAATACTAAGAAACCCACCTTAAAAAGTGTTAAAACTAATAGATAATTTAAAAAAACTCAAAAAACTAATAGATAATTTCAGCAAGGTCAGAGCATAAAAAATCAATATGCAAAAATCAATTGTATTTCTATTCACTAGTAACTAACAATTCCCAAATCAAATTAAGAAATCAATGCTAATCGCCATAGGATCAGCAAGAATAAAATACTTACAAATACATTTAACAAAAGATGTGATAAATTTCTATCTAAGAGCTATAAAATATTGTAGAAGGAAATTAAAGAAGACCTAAATGTATGTAAAGACATCCCATGTTCATGGATCAAGAGATTTAATATTGTAATGAGGACAATATTCTCAAAATTGATCTGTAATTTTAATATAAACCTAACTAAAATCGCATTTGGCCGTTTTGGCAGAAATTGAAAGCTGATTCCAAACTTTATATGTGCATGCAAAGGCTCCAGACTAGCCAACCCAAGCTTGAAAAACAACAAAATTGAAGGACTCTCATTTCCCAGTTTTAAAAATTTGCTACAAAGGAGTGTCTGGGTGGCTCAGTTGATTAAGCATCTGACTCTTAATTTTGACTCAGGTCATGGCTTCATGGTATTGAGATCTAACACTGAGGTGGCTCTGGCTCCGGGCTGACTGAGGAGCCTGCTTGATATTCTCTCTCTCTCTCTCTCTCTCTCTCTCTCTCTCTCTCCCAGCCCCTCTTGTGCTCTATGGTGCATACTATCTCTGTCTCTCAAAAAAAAATTATATATATGTCTTTTTTATTTACTACAAAGCATTAGTAATAAAGATTGTAGTACTAACATAATAACAGAATATAATAGAAAGTCCCAAAATAAACTCTTAAAGGCAGAGAATTGATTTTCATCAAGGGTGCCAAAACAATTCAATGCAGGAAAGAATAGTCTTTTTAACAAACAAAGCTACAGGTGGAACACCCACTTGCCAAAGAATGAAATTAGATTGCCCGCATTCACCATACTTCCGTGTTAGCTTACAATAGATCATAGATCTAAATGTGGGAGCTAAAACTAGCCTCTTAGGAGAAAAGATAGAACTGCATCTTTGTGATGTTGGGTTAGGCAATGGTTTCTTAGCTATGCCGCCTAAAGCACAAGAGGCGAAAGAAAAAATGTATATGTAACTCATATATCATCAAAATTAAAACTCAGAAGATAATTTAAGACGTTCTGGGTTCCACCCACCTGTAGAGATAACTACTGTTCACGTTTTTGTGTATGCTTCGTGCATATTTTGTGTGCGTGTGTGTGATCACACGATATTATATCTTTTGTAGCGTGCATAGTTTACAAGTTCAAGATCTATCCTTTTAATGGCAGTGTAGTATTCTATCATATGCATACATACAAATTCATTTCATGATTTCCCAGTTTTATATGTCATTTATTTCTGATGTTCTGTTACACTGTAATTGCAAGCACTGTGGAAAGTCTCGAATTTATGCCTTTTTAACAATTCTTATTAGTACCTTAGGATGCTTTCCCACAAGTACTTCTTTGTGATGATACAGGATTTTGATTCACATGATGAAAGACTTTTATTTTTCTTAAATTTTGTAATGAAACAAATTAAGTACATACACAATGGGAGAAAGTATTATAATAGACCTCCACTTACCCGTCCCCAGGCTCACTCATTTCTGTGATCTAGATGTAATTTGACCTCTGAAAGGAATATATTCAAACAACGCATGCATGTGTCTCTCTCTCTTTCTTTTTAATGCTTATTTTGAGAGGGAGAGGGAGGGGAGGGGAGACAGACAGAGAGAGAGAGAGAGAGAGAGAGAGAGAGAACATGAGTGAGGGAGAGGCAGAGAGAGAGGGGAAGATAGAGGATCCAAAGCAGTCTCTGTAATGTGGGGCTCAAACTCATGAACTGAACCACAGTTGGATGGCTAACGGACTGAGCCACCCAGGAGCCCCTGTGTGCCTGTCCTTTTCCACAGGGCACTTCCCCCTTGCTCTGCTTACTTAGAACCCAATAAATGCTGGTTCCTGTGTTGGTCTTTGTACACATATTTTCTCTTTAATTTCTTACATCTACTCAAAGAGCTATTTGGATGTCGTAGGGTGAGGAAGCAAAGAATTGGTTAAACTAAGAGGCACAGGAAAAAATTAGAGTTTAGACTCTGAGATCCATCTGGGGGACCAGTTTGCCCAGTATGCTCCTGGTCTCAGCACTGAAGTCCTTTATCCCCGGAAGCCCCTGAGGCCCCGCAGCGCAGCCCACTGCCAGTCTAAGCCACTCCCCCACGGAATGGCTTAGGATGTGACATTGCGGGAGGGCCCGTTTCCAGCTGATGGGTCTCGAAGACAGGGCAGGATTGGCTGTGCCCATCAGGGCATGGGCTACCCTCGGGTTTAGAGTGTTCATGTCCATACAACGGTGGATGTTTTATTTTGCAGGTCCCTTCACATGCTTGTGTGCAATGCGGGGGTTTTTGCTCTCCCCTGGAGCCTCACCAAAGACGGTCTGGAGACCACCTTCCAGGTGAATCACCTGGGACACTTCTACCTTGTCCAGCTCCTTCAGGATGTCTTGTGCCGCTCAGCTCCTGCCCGAGTAGTTGTGGTGTCCTCGGAGTCCCATAGGTGGGTTAAAATCTGATTTTGTTTTTTTGTAAAGGTTTGTTTATTTATTTATTTACTTACTTACTTACTTTTGAGAGAGAGAGAGAGTGCTCATGGCAGCAGGGGAGGAGCAGAGAGAGGAGGGGACAGAGGATCTGAAGCAGGCTCCATACGAACAGCAGTGAGTCGGACACAGGGCTCGAACTCAGGAACCAAGAGATCATGACCTGAGCGAAAGTTGGATGCTCAACTGACTGAGCCACCTAGAGGCCCCAGAATCTGGTGTTTTGTTCCCTTGGCCCCTTTCCTTTGCCGGCCAGTATCCCCCCAAGGCTCTCTTATTGAAAATAATTTTCAGTAACGCCACTCTGGAAAGCGTGGGTGTATTCAACCTGGCTTCCTTAATTTTTCGAGGTCTTTCTGTTTTGGAGATCGTGGGGGTGTGACCTGGGAGTTTTGTGTCCAGCAACCCAACGTTAGGTGGTTTTCTCAAGTCTACTTCAAGCCCCTCATTGATTTTGCTTCGAGATGGGATAATAATTGATTCAATCTGAATGCCTGACCTTTATTGATTTGTCATTCACCAACTTCAGCACCTCACCAGGAAGAATGTGCAGTTATTCCAGCAGGAGAAACAATGCAATTAAAGACTGCGAGATGAAATCCAATTGTTTTATAATGAGAAATTAGGGAATTCAATGCAGACATTAGCCGTGTAATTGTGGAAAGGGAAGTACTGTAGCTAGAACATATTAGAAATCTGGCCATGCCTCTTTTGGTTAAAATTTCAATTAAAACATCAGATGGCACTTCCTCTTCTGTTACCATTAGGAGACTCTCCAAGTGGCTAAAAAGGCGTTTGAAAATTTCTTCCTATTTTCAGCATTTTTGTTTCTAGAGTTGGATGAACAACTATTTGTCTAAAGAGAAGTAGTCCGAGAAGACAAAGGACTTGCCGGGAGAGGCTAGGTTTAATGTGTGGTGGGGAGCTTTTCCCGGTGCGGTCGGGAGCTTTCGCTCCGAGCAAACTAGCTGGAAAAAAAAAAAAAAAAAAATAGTGCGCAGAGGCCTATTTTTTCCCCCTTCTCCTCCGTCTTAAGTCCTGAAATGTTTTACTGACCCAGAATGAAGCTTATTTTTTTAATCATGCTTCCATAAAATGTAACCCCTGGGAAGAGAGAGACCAGCCAAGGGTTAGCCTGAACCGTTTATCACTCGCAAACACAGGGGCTTATGGTAGAAGTGACACACTGCAGATAGATTTACTTTTACCATTTTACATTTATGAGGGCTGAAATGAAAGGAAAATGCCGGTAATAATCCTCCCCCGTGTTAAAAGACACGAAACATCTAGTAATTAGGTGGTAACAAAATCTAGACATCCTTATCTTTGCAAATCACACCAGGTTCTTGGGGGGAAAAAAAAAAAAAGTGGAGTGGCCCGGCTCGGGAGTGGGGGCCGGCGCGGAAGAGCGAGCTCCGGAAATAAATCTGCCAGTCCCGATCGTTTGCCAGATGTGGAGGGCACCACGGGGTATGTTTAAATGAGCTGGTATTTAATGGGAGATTATGTTGAATTGTAGCTGCTTGCCTCGCTTTGTAAATCTGTATCTCAAATGGTATTTCATGTGACGTCTTTGTTCTCTCCTTGACTGCGGCGTAATTCGAGCCTACCTTGGAGATCTGAATCTTAATTTCATTTAACAGACGAATTGGAAGGAAGGGCCTTGGTCTCCTGAATTAGACCCATTTTAGGTTTGAGACCAGGACGTCCTGAAATGCACTATCAGGCCCCCTCCTGCCTGGTAGTGGGCGCTGGTTTTCTGCTTTCTGCTCGTCCTTTGCACATGTTAAGGAGGGTTTTGCTTTTTTGTTTTTGTTTGTTTGTTTGTTTGTTTTTGGTGTTTTTTTTTTTTTTTTTTTTGGTTTGTTTTTTGTTTTTTACAAAATGCCGATTCCCCCAAGCTGGCTTGTTTATTACACTTACATGGCCTCCCGTGGTGCCCTAGAGGTAGCGTGAGTACTGGGTGCACAGTCCTGGGAAGGCACTCGCTCACTGCTCAAGGACTCAGAGCCTTAAACCATGTTGTAAAATGGAAGTGTTGATATCTAATTACCTCCATAAACCTTGGCGGAATCTCTTCGTTGGAGTCAAGACCCCCTGTTAGGGGAAAAATAAAGTCCTATGTTTGCAGAAAATATTATACCAGACTGCCCCCAGGCAAAATATTTATTAGCCTCCCCGTGTCTTCCCTGTATTTTAGTTACTTATCTGGAGTCTGAGCGAGTGAATGCAGTTTCTGCATACCTAAAATACATCATATTAAAATGAGAACTCGACTTCCTTGCTGTGAAAAATTTTCAGATAACAATTAAAATGGAATGAGAAGAGGCGAGGGCTGCCGGAACAACTGAATGGCTGCAGCTGTGTTGAGGGCCAAGTTGGCTGTGCGCGCGCGCACACATGCACACACAGCTTCTGAGGCAAATTCTGTCTTATTCTTTGAATATACTAGCTTTTGTCTACATAGAATGCAGCCTAATTATTTTTGGTAATTTAAAAATCCTCAGTTAAAAAAAATAAGGGAGCAGTATATATATGTAGAAATATAAGACAGAGGTCCCCTCAAACAACGGATGTTACTGTCCAGGGAGTGTGTGTTCCCATTTTCCTTTTGGGAGGAGGATAATTCTATTAAGACATTATTCTGTGGTTTTGTCAGTTCTTCACGTTGAAAATGGAGTGGGCAGCCTTCGAGGGGTTGTTTTACTGCCTCTTGAGCGGAGAGGTGAACACAGATGTTTTTCAGGGAGCCTGCCCTGGCTCAGAGGAATCCGAAAGCGTGCCTACCTTTCCTGCTTTCCGGAGGACTGTCAGTATGAGCTAATCAGACCTGAAAAGTGGGTTTGCTGCCCAGGAGATCGGCAGGGCAGGGAATCAGGGATCTGCTCATGGAGGGGGCTGCTGGCAAAGGGTGGGCCTGCTGTTCCTGAGCCTTGCTTCTCCACCCTGAAAAATTCCTTCAACTTGGTTCCATCTGGTTTCCCATCATGGTGGTTTTTTTGTGTGTTTTTGTTTTTTGTTTTTTTTTTTTTTGCTTGTTTTTTGTTTGTCTTTTGTTTCTAGATTAAGGACTAGGAATGAATGCCTTTCCCCCTCTTAGGAGTTAGAAGTAACAGAAGACCATGGCGGAAGGGAAGGGGAATAAAGTTACAGAGAGGAAGGGAGGCAAACCGTAAGAGACTCTTAAATACTGAGAACAAACTGAGGGTGGATGGGGGGTGGGGGAGAGGGGACAGTGGGCGATGGGCATTGAGGAGGGCACTTTTTGGGATGAGCACTGGGTGTTGTATGGAAACCAATTTGACAATAAATTATATTAATAACAAAAGGAGTTTAACCGACCCACTTCTTCCACATGAAATACTTCTGCGCTGTCCTTAAAAACCAAAGCAGGGAATTCATTCTGAACTTTAGAAGCGCCACATGCAAATATTGATGAGGAACATAGAGAACCCGAAGGTATTGCTAAATGCTAGCCTAATGCTAGGCTCCAGGGAAGCTGGGCACTTAGTTTGGACTTCCGAACCCAGGATCAAACTTTAATTCTCTAGCCCTGTATTTAGTCCCTGCTATGTGTCGGGCACTGCAATTGGCAATAGGCTTACTCTCTGTCTTCCAAGAATTCACAGTCCAGTGGTAGGACCAGGTGAGCAAATGGCTTGCATTCTGGTGTTGTCAGGACAGAGGCACAGTGTACAGGTAAAATGCAGAGATGGCTTGACTTGTTACCGATGTTGGCGTGAGTGGTGCGTGGCGTCATTGAATACTAGGGATGCCATGGCCTGGGTCCTGGCTGAGTGGGCACCTCATTTCCATGGAAACAGGTGTTTCATTCTATTTGCATGGCTTCTTTCGGCCTGTCCCCCATTGCCACCCAGGAAATCATTGGGACAGCAAGTAGTGGAAGAGTTAGTTAGGTTAGAGCTTCCTGGAAGAAATGCGCTAAAGCTGGGTTAGGCTAAACAAAGACGCCAAGAATGGTTTCCAGCAAAGGTAATGGAAGAAGAGTGGAGAGTAAGAGAAGGATTTTATTTTCATCCATACCATTTAGATGTTGTCTAGATTCTTGATACTATTTCTACTCTTAGTAGGTAGAATTTCTAGGACACGGCCCATACATTGGGTCATGGGGTTCTTAACAGTCTTTTTTTTGTAATACCTTATTACTACGTTGAAATAAAGTTCAGAAATAATATGACTACCCTGAATAAATGTATTTTAATTCAGTATGCTAGCTGACTGTAGTGGAAAGAAAAAAATAAATGCAACACACAATAGCACGTTTCTTAACTCGAGCAGGACTACACGAAAGATTAAGTAATGAGATGTGCATGTCCGTGCTTAGGTCACCTCCTTTGGGATACGCCCATGCCGACTATTAACAGGTGTGTGGCACTGCAGACTGAAGTTCTAGCACAGAATCAAGCCTCACCTCCCCAAAACCCCATAAAATCTGAGAGTACATTCATTCCTCATATCCATGGTGGTTAGACTCCATTCTTGGAAACGCAGTGGTTGTCAGAACGGTGCGTATGTGTGAAACACAGCCAGACTCTAGGCCCGGATGATTATACACAGGCTCTTGATCTGCGTGAGCGTCTAGTGGCACAATCTTCACTGAGCAAGACTCTTGTCTGCATTGCAGGACATCTACCATCCCTGGCCCCTGCCGGCAATCATTACAACAACCAGGAAAAGGCCCCTATAAATTTTCAAATTTCTTGCTAAGTTCCATTGCTTGAGATGATTAAGCTCAGAATTCCGGGCCCTTCCTGTGGTTTGGGGACTTGGCAGCAGGCAGCCAACAATTAGTTTCAAGGTCTTGTTGCTGTATCCATGATAACACTTCTGGCCATTGGCTTTGTTGATGACTTTAGAGCTGCGATGTCATTTAACACTAGAAATTGGATGTCACTGACTGAGTCCTGGAGAAGGGATATTTAATTTCCCTTACAATATGAATTTCATATGTCGCTGTGTTGCTTTCTCCTTGGTCGTAGCTTCACCTGAATTGTTCATACTCAGGAACAAACAGACTATTCCATGATTTTCATTGTACCTTTTGCCTCTGTTTCTATAGCGGTTATCCAGAGTATTCTCCTTATGTTTCCTTATTACTTGGTGCAAATGCCCAGAGTTAATTTAATGAACAAAACTATGAGGGCTCTTTAACAAGGATGAGATGGACCCCTAGGAAATTTCTTTTGTTATGATCCTTTTTTTCTTTTAGGGCAATCACTACTTTGTTGTTACTCGAGAGAAAGAAAGAAAGGAAGAAAGGAAGGAAAGAAGAAAAAAAAAAAACCAACAGCTGGTGTTTAATGACTCCGTCAGACCCAATTATAAAACATCAACTACTTACTTTGATTTGTGTGTTTCTATGCCATGGGTATACTTAAAAACAGTAGACTCTGCCAGAACTCATTCTGGCTTTGTTTACATTTATCTTTTAAACGTATAAGACTATTGATGGCACCTCACCAAGGTTATAACCCCTTTATAATCATTAATTTTTAATCAGGAAAAGAGTCTTGGGGGCAGCAAGACTCATCTATATTTACTTGGAGGTTCAAATGAAAATATACAGGACTCCAGCGTTGGCTAAAATAACCCAGGAAAGCCCCGTCAAAGGTTAGGGATGGGATATCTTTCCGCTTCCAAAAGCTGCAGTCCTTTATTTAAGATGTTTTTCCATTTAATTTAATTATCCTTGAACTTCC
Organism: Paguma larvata; assembly: GCA_030068075.1. Classification (NCBI taxonomy): domain Eukaryota; kingdom Metazoa; phylum Chordata; class Mammalia; order Carnivora; family Viverridae; genus Paguma; species Paguma larvata. Next base: position 51,683,086 of record CM057841.1, read on the forward strand.
TGTTGAAGGTTTTGAAAAATGCATGTCGGAAGCAGGGCGAGTTGAACATGTTATGATTGCTCCATTTCTGAGTTGGGGCCCTTATGTAGTCTGTCTTTGGATGCTGCTGTTTTGTCATGTCAAATCGCTCTTGTCCGTTTCTAAGGGAGACTTTGTTTCCACGTTTGCACAGTTGGGTTTTCAGTTGCCTCTGTGGTGGTCTCCTCAGATTTCTAATAAAAATAAAACGCTACTATCAGACGTCAGAGATTGGCCTCCTCATGTCATATTTCCTATCTTTGTTTAGATTCACAGATATTAACGATTCCTCGGGCAAACTGGACTTGAGCCGTCTTTCTCCATCTAAAAATGACTACTGGGCCATGCTGGCTTACAACCGGTCTAAGCTCTGCAACATTCTCTTCTCCAACGAGCTCCACCGCCGCCTGTCCCCGCGTGGGGTGACGTCGAACGCCGTGCACCCTGGGAACATGTTTTATTCGTCCCTTCATCGCAACTGGTGGGTGTACACGCTGCTGTTTACGCTGGGCAGGCCTTTCACCAAGTCCATGGTAAGTGATTGGCTTCTGTCGCCGCTCAGACACCCTCAGCGCGCTCTTAATGGACACACACGTTTTCTTCAGCTTCTCTGCTCTGGTAGTGATGAGTCTGGTCCTGACAGCCACATCCTCAGGCCCGTTGACTTGGATTATATCTGTTTCTCTAAAGGCGTCTTGGAGGGCTGGATAGAAAATGTGGTTCTTCCAGTATTGCGTTAAGGATGGCTCACAGTCTCGGTGGAGATGATTTGCTGTCTTTTGGTGCATTTTCGTGTTTTTTATTGCTGTTATTCGGAAGGCAGAGTACGAACACAGTGTTGCGTCAGTAGGTGAAAGACATGGTTTCGTGACTCTTGAGTTATCAGCCGATGTGACTCCTTTGTTTCAGTTGAGAATCTATATTTGATGTTCTAAATTCTTTTAATGCATGTGAACTCACCCGGAGAACCTTTCGTTGGTCCAAAGTGCACTTGATGCTTTACTTCCCCAAAGGTGAGTCCTTTTGGATGAATCGCACTTCTGTGGTTGGATTTGGAAGTGTTCACAAAGGTAAGTGGGAAGATTTTACAACTTTTGATGGTTGCGGAACAGCCGTATCTAGAAACTTCTTCCATGAAAACATTTCAGTAGGAATTCTTTTAAATGAGCAGTGTACATTTTATACGATATATTTGGTATGGTATTTTTTTCTAAACCCCAGGCCTTTAAAATTAAATGCTTGAAGTTAGCGCATATGACTACTATTCCAGTTAACTAATTTAACATCTAATCCTCAGAAAGGGCCAAACACACTTTGGCTTTTGAGAGTATCACAAGGTGAGTTCATTACCGCTGGAAAATGATCCTGTGACCTCTGAATGCAATCCGCCTTCTTCTCAAGCAGCCATTGCCACATAACCATGGGTAAGACACCCAACCACTCTGAGCCTGATTCCTCACAACTAAAATGGCAATACGGGTGGGTGTGGGGGTTGACTATAACGGATATGACGTTTGTGATGTTTGGGTGAGGAATTTCTGTAGTGAATCTCGTCTGACTATGAAGTATGGTAACCACCTGCCATAGGTGGCTATGGAGCCATTGAAAAGTGGCTAAATGCAGCCAAGAAGCTGGATTTTTAATTCGATTTCACCTTAATTGCTTTAGATTTCAGTAGCTGCGCATACCTAATGGCTGCTAGATTGGAAAGCACGTTTAAATAATGTGCCTAGCATGGTGTCTGTGTAGTTTTCCTGCTCTCATGGTGGTTATTCTTGTTTATATTACCTTTGGAGAGGATCATTCTCCAAAACGTCGCTGTTTGTGTTGCATAGAAAGATCAGAGAATGAAACGAGTCTGTAAACTGGGCGTCTGGTGGTGGTTAGGGTGGTGGTGAATGGATGGACCTCTGTCCCTGTCTCTCGAGGCCCAAGGGGAAAGGTAATTGGCAAAGCGGGAAGGGTATCCAGATGAAGAGAGTCTGGCCTCCACCGTGTATACCTGGTCTCCCAGGAGCCATAGTTGAAGGAGCTTTCCATGTTCTGGTCCCCAGTAACTGAAAAACACCATCTTTTACCTGCCATAAATGCGCTTTTTTGTAGAAGTGCATAGATGATGACGACTATGAAATATGTATGTAGGTTTGGGTTTTTAGGACATTCTTTGTTTCTAACAACGTTTTTCTATATTTAGGTGTTCAGTGGTACTCTTGGCCATCAGAGTTCTGTGGCTAGGTTTACAGAGAGTTGGAACGGGAATTAATTTGTGAGACTCACAGCCAATCCCTTCTTTATAGCATAAACATTTGGGGCTGTGTGTCCGTGGGAGAGGCATCAGCATGATGGGTCTATGTCCCTGGCAGGACAGACCAGGCTTACTGGAAAAGTCGCCTTGTGTTTTATCCTTCCGTACGTGGCTTGATGCTGCTTCCGTCACGATAAGACGTTTGTTTTGTGGACACAGAGTGTGCTTCTTCCCTTTTCGAGCCCAGATTTATTTTTGGACATAAGCCACACAGTTGCATCCTCACCGTCACCCCCTGTGAAAGCGGGTTCCTGGATGCTCATGAAGAAGCTTAGCATAAACGCAGTGTCCTCGTCACCCATCGGCTGTTCTTGCTTCACACATCTGTCTGCCTGTCACTCCCAAAGTGTTTCCTTTTGACATGAGTGTCGCCGGGGTACACATCCCATTGCACAAGGTCAAGGAATGAAGAAGCCCAACCCAGCCTCGTGCCCGGGGAGCTCTGTCTTTACTTCTCCACCGTAGCGGGCTCCCTTAAGTATTAAACAGCAGTATTCTAATATCAACGTCCCTTTTTTATTTGCTGTGACTTGCTGTGACTACGGTGATTTTAGTTACAGTAATTAGGTCACCCTTCATGGAGTCAGGCTATTTTAAGTGCCTCTTTAAGGAATATTGTCGCAGATCAGTAATTTTACAATTGGATGTTCTTGTGCAACTTTATTAAATGTAATCTGTCTTTTAAATGTTGCCCTTTTACAGTTATACATTTCTAATTGTTGCTGTAAATGCATTATCACTTTGAAATTAATTAATTTTTCCATTTTGGCCGCCTGCAGTATAATAATCACTAATGAGAAACTCATCTGGATTAAGCTCAGCGCAGCGTCCCCTACTGGTAAAGCTCTGTCTTTGCCTCCTTGTCTCCTCGAGGTCTGGAGGGTAGGGCAGTGTATGAGGAGTCTGGGGGGGAGGGGCAGCGTTCGTCTTCTTTCCTTCCAACCTATGGACAAATAAAAATAATCCATACAGGTGGGAATAGGATGTTTTTAAAGTAATCTTCACGCCCATTGTGGGAGTTGAACTCACACCCACAAGATTGAAAGTCATACGCTCTTCCTACTGAGCCAGCCGGGCGCCCCGGGATTACGAGTGTTTAAAATATTGTTTAAACAATATGGAGAACTCTTTAGCTGCTTCTGAAACATCTTAAGGGATGCTAAGGTTTGGCGGGAGCTTTTTGATAATGAAGTCACGTCCATCATGGGTATGTTACACATTCCTGTCTCCTTAGCTTTCTTTTATGCAGTTAAAGTAGTCTAAAATTATATTTAGCATATATATGCATGAATATATACCGTAAGTATATAGAAAGTGTTCATACACTGGTATTTCCCCAAGTAACTTAATTCACACGACCAGGCCTATTGTGTTATTGGGTGATAGATTTCCAAGGGCAGTTTGGGCTCTTGGCGATTGTTGCCACTTGGTGACTTGAGACTCCTGCCGGGCTCCCTGGTAGGAGGTGACTTGGCGGGTTAGTCCAGACACGGTGGCGCTTTAGGCATCCACGCGTATGGCTTCATGCATCCCTCAGAAGGGTTCCACGATTGTCCTCCCATGGTAGTCACAGAGCACAGAGAAGTCACTCCCCTCGCGCAGGAGAAAGGGCGTGTGGAGCCTTGGCCGGCTCCTCCCAAGTGCGGTTGCCTTGTCTGAGGCACCGTGTAGATCTCCTCCGGCCGGCAAAGGTTTCCTGTTTAAAATGCTTGAAAGTACCTTCATGAACTTAACCCTTGACCTCCCCCGCCCCCCCCCTCCGCGCCGAACATAAACTTTCAGTTTTTGTAAACAACACATTAGCTCGAGTTCCTAGGTCCAAGCCGGCCCCTTTGCGGGTCGGTATGTAAATTTGAAGCTGAGCTCTGTCACGTGCCTCTGAGGGTGTTTTGTGCGACCAAATATTTATGTTGGCAGGTAACAGTAGGAAGAGTTTCATGTGTTAGGGTAGCAAGAGCTTAGCAGATGTTTTAGGGAGCTGCGTTTTCAAATCATTGTACATTAAAAACCGGCTCGAGTTTGTCGAACTTCTGGAATGATTGAGTTACGTTTCCTGTGGCCGTGCGGAGGCAGTCATTGGGCTGAGTTGTAACAGATGTGCGGCTACCCTGCTAATGGATGGACCTGCAACGCCGGTCCTGTTGCAAAGTTATAAATTATAACTAGAAAAAGCACAAGATGTCATTCTTCTAACCTTCGCGAAAGCCGAGCTGGGTAACTCTGCCCTTGAATGGCCCGCTGCAGGGTGATTTATAGTTGTATAATTTAAAACATAATGAAGGAGATAATAGATGTTGATTTGTTCTTTAAATTAGTGTTTTAGAAAAATACTTCTCCCCCCATCCCCTTTAAATACCTGCAGCTGACTCCACTCTCGATAGTACCAAGGACACAGCCCCGGTCGAATCTTTAGCCAGGCGTTGGAGGAGAACGCAGGAGCCTTTTTCTGGGTCGGGAGGAGGAGATAGAGTTTTCAGAGTAGAAATTTCAGAATATTCCTCAGTCATGTGAACGCGGGGGGACTCCCGAGTGAGGGCAGAATTCTCTGACTGCTTGGCCTTTGCCGGTTCAGATACGTTAGAAAACTAGACTCCTACGACGGCGGAGGCTGGGCCGTACTTGACCTTTCCCGCAGCACCCCCCAGAAGGAGCTGGCCGCGGGGCTCTCCCCGCGGAGGTCGCGTCCCTGCGGGCTCACACATTCTGCTTACTTTCCAGGATCGTCATTGGCATTGGTTTTATTAGTCACCTCTGATTCCATCCAGAGCTTTAAAATGAGCAGTGTTTGCTCCGCGGGCAGCCCGAGGGATATGGTAGAGTGAAAACGAGCAAAGGATTTAGAATCATTAGGCCCGTATTCAAAACTCCACGTTTCCACCTCTTTTAATTATATAATTTTGAAATGACGCTCCCTCCGCGAAGTTCATATTCTACATCAGTTTTCATGTTTTGGGCTGTGAGTTATTAAAACCCAATTAAAAATCTTTGGAATGAGAGAGGTTTGTTTTTCTCATATATCCAGAAATCCAGGGGCTGCCAGGGGTGTGTCTGGCTGCTGTATAAGCAGCTTCTTTGTGATTGACGTAGCTTTCCCCTCATGCTCATAAGATGGTTGCAGCAACACCAACCGTTGCGTCCTACGTGATGAGGTCCGAAGGCAGGATGGGAGGGATGGGATCCCTCTTTGCCTACGTCCCTTTACCAAAGAAGAGAACATTCCGTCTCAGAACTGTCTTCTGTAGCACTTTCCTTCAGCTCCCACTGGCCGGGATTCAGAGTCACTCGTCCGTAGTCACCGTGCAAGGGAGGCTGGGAAAATGCATTTCTGGCATTTTGTGTCTCTAGGGTTGGAGGTGAGATTGGTGGCAGAGAAAATGGATGGGATGTGGCTTTTGAGCAGGCCCTGTTGAACAAGTGTGCCTCTAGTTTTCCCACCCGGCAAGTGGGAATGCTGTCTCTTTTATAGGGTTGTGGTGAAAGCAAGTGAGACTTGAACCGAAGGCACCTGGCCTTGGCTGGTCACCTTCTGCGCACCATTTTTACCTCAAGGACCTTGGAGCTCCGTTCTCCTTCCTTCTCCGGGAAGCCGAAGCACACTTCCTTTAGTCTAAACCCCTCCCTTGCCTCCACATCTAGTTACTTTCTTTTCATCCTTCAAAGCTCAATCCAAACATCACAGCTCCAGGAAGCATTAGATCAGGATCTGGTCAAGACTCCCTTTCTGTGCTCTCCCAAGAGCTGGTGCTCACGGTACTGTCTGTCGCATAATAGTTCTCCGTAGACATGTGCCCAGCGAACGAATGAAGGACGCCCAGAAATTCTCCTCCAGAGCACGGGGCACAAACACAATTTAGAAAAATAATCTCCGCGCTTCCCTACTCCATGCCTTTCTCCCCCTCTCTTGAAAGTGCTGTTTTTGCATTCACACCACCGTAATCCCTGGTCCATAAAGTAAATGCTCAGTAAATATTTGTAAATGAATAAATGAAAGACGATTAGGTGTTTAATGAACGGCAGTCGTTAAGGCATTCCTTATGGTTAGTCTGTCTGAGGAGGGCAGGGGACTGCAGTTCACGACGTGCCGATGGAGAAGCGCATGAGGTGAGGGGGGCGTCCCGCAGCTGGTACGCAGGAGAGCTGGGACCAGAACCCACGCCCCCCAGACCCCCGGGCAAGTAGCAGATCACAGGTGTGCCAGAGGGGTGTGTGTGGAGGGACACCTTCTGGAGAGAACCGGAAGGCGTGGGGAAGGCACGCCGTGAAGCCAGTGAGACCCTGGCTCCCTCCCACCCTACCTTTCGGGCGCATTTCCTAACCTGATTAAGGTTCGCGCACAAAACTGGGATGTTCCGCCTACGTCAAGGGCTCGAGTTGGGAATTGAAGGAGTTTAGGAATATACCTCATCAAGAATGTGCTCAATGCTCAACAAACGCTAACTCGTATCACTGTCATGACGGACACGTGTTGAGAATTGAAGAGCAGGATGACACAGTACGCAGAACAGGCTAGATGCTCAGTAAATGTTTATGATTGTCGTTGTTGTTATCATTATGTTTTCGGGCCAGCAACGAGTCGCTTCTCTTCCTCTTGAGTTGATGCCTGTCCTCCCAGTGACAGCTCTGGGTCTGTCCCCGAAGGTCTCGTGTCCCCTTCGAGCACTGAGTGCACAAACACCACACACCAACCTGGGAGACACACAGAGTGGCTGCCAGGACTTCACGGGTTTCGGTGGTGCGAGACGCCAGCCCTCCCGGCTGCCGGTTGGAAGCCACCAACTGTGCACCTTAGCGTTGAGGGAAGATCAGCCCTTTCTTGTTAAAGACAAAGAGGAGGGAACTATGCGTGGCTTTGTGAGGCCACAGCCTCTCCTCCTGGTGTCTCCTCCGCCTTGCTTTTCAGTGTTTTAAGTCTGGTTAGACCTTTGTTCCCGAGTGAGCACCCGAGAGGGGGAGAAAATGACGATCCGGCCTTAATACGTGTGACAAATCATTTAATGAACATTTAACCGAGATTCGAAGTTCCCCTAGTTTTATCTTCTCGCCTCCCTTTCTTCTGCACCCCTGCCGGTGTTTTGGTAACGCGCGGCCTCGTCCCTGCTCCTCGCTAGCTCTTTTATGGCTTTTAAGTCCGTGGTGCGGCCTTTGATCCTCCCCTCCCGGTTTCCTTTTCTCCAATTTCATGCTTCTTTCCAGTGGGTTTTGGCTGGAGCGCAGCGTAGACGTCGGAGGCCAGCACGATGAGACAGACGCCAGGAGCTTGCGTGGTCCTGTGACCGCACTTCTGCCGCGGGGCCTCAGTGGACGTTGGTTTCTGTGTCCCTCGTCGGGCGCACTGATCGTTCCTCGGGGGGGTGGACGGTGCATGTGTGTTTTGGGCAGCCATAAGGAGAACTCAGATCTGGTTTCCTGATTTGTAGAGAAACTGAGACCCACGCCCGCCCCTGCCCCTTCTCAGGACTGTAGGAAAACCAGCTCCCGCGGTCTGACTGGCCCAGAAGACCCCACAGGTCCGAACTGGCAGGAAAGCTAGCTGCGTCTCAGTCCTTGTCGTGAGCCCCAGGCGAGACCGTCAGAAACGCAGACCCACCTCGACTCGCGTAGGGGAGAGGGACACGATGCAGCGGTCGAGGTTTGAATCTGGGGGTGTGGTGACCTAGTGGAGATGGTTTGTTTTCCCCATGAGCACCCGGTCCAGCCTGTGCACTTTTATAAATACGCCACCCCATCTACTTCCGTCCCAGCTTTTCGGGCTTAGGACCCCAGGCCTGGCTTCACGGGGCCCCCTGCTTCCTGCTTGGCTCCCAGGCCACACTCATCGGGCGAGCCAGGCTGTAACCATCTGAAGGCTCAGCTGGAGAAGGGTCCACTTCCAGGGTCATGTGTTGGTGAGCAGTTTTCAGTTCCCTGTGGCCCAGTAGCCTGGGGACTCTTGGGCTGGGCCTCCCTTGGCTTTTTCTCCTTTGCTTGCTGCCCAGGCCTCCCCGCCATGGCAGCTCGCTCCATCAGAGTGTGGAAGCCGAGGAGGAACTCGTCAACAAGAGAAAGTCCCGGGCCTTGGCAGCCTTTCCGCACAAGTGACATCTCGCTACTTCAGCCCGTTTTGTTTGCTGGAAGCAAGTCCCTGGGTGGGACCCACCAGTGCAGGGAGAGGGTTTCACCGCGGCGTGGAGACCGGGAGGCAGGCAGCCCTGGGAGGCTGTCACACTGCACAAGTTCAATTTTGTTGGGTTTTTCCAGCGCCTTTTGGTTGTAGATTGACTTCGGAGGCTTTGCTGTTTCCTGGCCTTGAGCCACGCGGTCCTCACTGGCACGTTCACGTCTGCCTGCTGTCCTGTGTGCGTCCTCTCTGTGTTCTTGTGTTCTTCCCTCTTTCTGGGCTGCGACAGGTACCAGATGCGCCCGCTTGGTTTTTTATATATTTACGCATTTCTGCCTCATGGTGGGAGATAAGATTTAGTCCTTTAATAAGAAAGCTTATGGGAAAAAAAATAAAGAAACGTGTGGATTATGTTTCCGAAAGACAAGTATTTATTTTCTTGCTGCTTTAGTAGAGGGGTCCCTGTTAATCGATGGGCCAAATTTTCCTCCTAAAGAAGCGTGTATTGCCGAGTTCTGATTCGAGTTTCAAAAATTGGCCAGAGACCCTGGACTTTTTTTTTTTTTTTTAAAGCCATAAAACTAGATAAAGTTCAGCGATCATTTCAAAGCCCACGTAGAGTATCATTCTTACTGCAGACTGTGTATCGTCTCTAGGATTTGTGGTTTTGGTTTTGGGGTTTATTATTGTTATTTTTTTCGGTAGGAATATAAGGGGAAAAAAGCATTTTCACTTTGCCATTTTCAGAAAATATTGTAGAGATTGAGTTTGAATGCTTTCATGTTATAAAACCGCTCCTTTAGAAGGTATAATAAGTAAAATATCTCATTTGGCAATATTGTAATATTCCCCTGTGAAATATATCAACTTTTTTTTTTTTTTTTTTTTTTTTTTTACCGAGCTGGGGCTTTTGTTTTGCCACACACCACCTTGTGCCTCGCTGGAGACATTTCATCTCTGAGTTTCATAGGATGGGGTCTCTTTAATCATTTACATTTTGAAAAAAAAAAAAAAGAAAGTGAAATATTCTTTAAGAAGCCAAAGTAATCCGCGGGAATGTATGGTGTTTGTTCAGCTGGAGATCTTATTTATTTGAAGTACTGAGAGAAATCTCTTCTGACTGCTCAAAAAAGGCAAGAATAAACAGTAAGAGTGCCCAAGTAATCGGAGCTGGAAGGTCCCTCCTTTCACAGAAAAGTTATAAAAAGTATATTCGCCAGCTCCAAAAAAAATACCGTATATCAACTACAGAGACCTGCATAATGTTTTCTTAGTATTCTCACTCTTTAGAAGGGGGGGAAAAAAAAACTATAAAATCTGGGAACTTAAATTTTTTCCTGGATTTTTAAATATTCCTCGGCAGGTGAATACAATAAGTCTGTTTTTCCTTCTTAGAGCAGAGCATTTCCTGTTGGCTTTTGTGTGTGTTATGTGTCTTTTATGTCTTTGTTGACTCTCGGTAACCATAAATGACCACGTAATGCAATTTGCGGGGCTAACATCTCAGTGTTAACTCGGAGTACATTTCCTACAGAGAAGGCATTGAGAAGGTGTTTAAAAGAAAAAAAAAATTGCAATGTATTTGAAAAGAATTTGATTCTGGAATGTATCCAGTCGTGAAAATAGTACAGGTTTCTTCTTTTTTTGTGCCCTCTGTGAAAACCATTAGGAATGAGCTGGCATGTTTCTCGTGGATGAAGTGTAGGGAAACGTACCGGATTCCGAGATCCCGGGCCTGGAAGGGCCTCTTCTCTGTAGCTCTTTGCCTTCCTTTGAAGTTTGTGTACCACGTCTTCCAATGTCATTTTGTCTCACTGCCAGGCTGACGGCTCTGTCAGAGTCATATTTGAATCCAGAGTGGAGGTTTTTTTCATCCAAAGCCAAAAAAAAAAAAAGCTTATGTTTCCCATGTGTGCATCATTGACACGCCACCATGTTAAGTCCAAAACATTAAGATGTGAACTATATTCGGTGTATTTGAGAGGTTCGCTGTGAGTTTTCCCCGAATTAAGTGTATGTTCTGTGAATCTAGAGGAAAAAAAGGTAATAACCCCAAAACCACCGCTCATTTATCAGGACTCTCCCGTGTGCCCACTCATTTTTTTCCTGCCATCCGTCCTACCTGACAGATGATATAAGGTCGGCAGGAGCTGAGAAGAGCGTGTTCGTGTGTTTTGCGGAAGAGACGTGCGTCACGATGTCAGCACAGGGGCCACGCCTTTGAGGTTGAAGACACTGGGCTCCGTGTGTCAGCCCTTCCTTGGAGCGGGCAAATCACACGGCCTCTCTGGACGTCAGGTTTTCGTTTCCTCTTTGGAATGGAGAAAATCGTTCCCACGTCTTTGGGTCGTTTGTGGATTAAGTCATAGCTGAACCCTAGGGCGTAGAGTAGACACTCAAGAAGTACTGGTTTTCTTGTGTCCTCCCGGTTACTGTGGACTTGCTTGAGGTCTTGACGATTTCTAAGGATACACAGGAAGCTGCTGTCAGGGATGTTGTCTGTTATTTGACCCCAAAACACGTGAGGCTATGCCACACTGCATGTTAGGAATGCCCTTGAACCCTGAATCCCAAGGAGAGCCCCTGAGCAACCACCCTTCTATCTTCCGCTTGGTAAGGAAATTAGAGCGTACTGCTGGAGCTCCTCATCCAATTTTGTGCCTTTTCAACCCATATTCAGGCTGCTGGCGAGCAGATCCCCTTCCTCTGGTGTTAGGGACTCTACATTTTGTTCCCCTTGTTCTTTCTTTGGGTCACCTTAAATCCGTTTTTGGAAGCAGATCAGCTGTGAATTACTAACGTGAGTTAGGTTGAAGTACAGGCATATCGCATTAAATCTGTTAATAATACCAGACCCAAAGCAGCTTTATCTTGGCTTGCACTTGTGGGCATATTTCTGAATTGTCCACGCTCAACAGAAGAGAGGATGCAACACCATTTGACCAAACGAATGTTTAAAAAATGTTTTTTCATGTTTATTTATTTTTGAGAGAGAGAGAAAGACAGAATGTGAGCAGGGAGGGGCAGAGGGAGAGAGGGAGACACAGAATCCAAAGCGGGCTCCTGGCTCTGAGCTGTCAGCACAGAGCCTGACGCGGGGCTCGAACCCATGAACCACGAGATCATGACCTGAGCTGAAGTCACACACTTAGGCGACTGTGCCACCCAGGTGCTCCGACAAAATGGATCTTTTAATAAAACTATCCTGTCTTTGGAATTTGGGGGAAGCTTTCACTTTTATTTCCACTTCTTTTTCATCGTATGAGTTACATGATGCTAAGTACCATTTGCTCTGAAGCAGTATGCCAGCTGCCCACATGGTACGCCTTCCAAGGAGCTACGTATGTGTTCACATGTGTATGTGCATTTACCACAGTTCTTCAAGGACCTAATAAACACACATTTATTTCTTTCTTCTTTTTCTTTCTATTTCTTGATTTCTCTTTCTTCTATGCCCGTGATTATTTTTCAGTTAGCTCTTTCTGTCTTAAATGTATCTTTGTGAAAAATATATTTACTTCGTATTCGGTTCATTCCCGATGGTTTCTGAAGACGACAGAAGCTAGCTAGCAATCGCAGTGTGTGTGGACGCTTGCAGACAGTAAGTACTCAAGAAATGGGTTCATTAAATCATGCAGATAGCCACGTGCCCTTGGAAAATCTGCTTGGGGGCAGGGAAGGTAAAACCAACTGTTTCAGCCTGCTCTTTTGATCCTGAGACTTTTTCTTTCACTCTGTGTTTATGAATAAAACATTTTAATCAGAATTATATTAATCCTGATCAATTTTTTTTCTCTCCATGGCAGTCTAATACAGGGTGAGTTCCATTACGTCAATTAAATACCTCGGTCAAGTTTTTAAACTTGATACAGAGATGCTTAAGCTGTTGGTTTTTTAAAAAAAATTATTTCACTGAACTCCGTTTCCCCAGGACCTTTCCCCACACCCCCGGATGTATCGTACAGTGAAGATTTCAACATCTGCTCATGCACACGCCCAATTTTACAGCCTTCGTCTCGTGAGATTTTCTCTGGGGCAGATAACCCCAGCGAACCGCGCTCGGAGATCAGGCCCATCTAAGTCTCACCACGTGCAGTTTATTTCACCAAGGCCTTTGTGCCGGTTACTTCGACCGGAAGTATATGTTATTGATTCGATAAAAGACCAGCGTTCATCTCTCACCTGATGCCTAAGGAATTCCTCGGCAAGTCTGCTCCGACGGTCTAGGGTTTCTTGGTTACCCAGGATTGGTCTTGGAGGACGTTGCTTTCTGTTTCTTTTGGAAACTTTCAAAGAGGTGGATGGTTTTGACATGCTCGCCCTTTATCTGGAGTGGCCAGGCAGGCAGTACGGGATGGGTCAGGATGTCCTGTTCTTGCTCCAGAACATGGTCTTTCAAACCTTTTTTTTTTTTTTAAATTTTGTTTGTTTAGTTTAAATTTTTTTTAATGTTTATTTATTTTCGAGAGCGACAGAGAGACGGAGCACAAGCAGGGAAGGGCAGAGAAAGAGGGAGACACAAAATCAGAAGCAGGCTCCAGGCTGTGAGCCGTCAGCACAGAGCTCGATGTGGGGCTCGAACTCACAGGCTATGAGAGATCAGGACCTGATTCGAAATCAGATGCTTAACCGATTGAGCCACCCCATCGCCCCGCAGACCTTTTTTGATTACCATGAAAATGTTTAATGTCCCAACCCAGCGCATGTATCCGTATGTGTATACATGTATGCATGTCTTTGGGTATCACGTGCGTGCGTGTGTGTGCATGTGCCTGAAACAAACATCTTAGGAAACAACCCTCCAAGTGTGGGCGGTGTTGTCTGCTCTTTCCTTCTTGATTGTATTTCATGTTGTGAAGTGCTGATTGTGACCCAGTTTTACCACCCACTACACGGCAATCTGTCCTCTGAAAACTGCCACTCTAAAACTATTTGATCTGCTCCCAGCTGACACATGTTCATCGAGTGCTGCCTCAGGGGGAGACAGTGCAAAAGTGAGCAAGTCGTAGTCCTTGGCCTTTGGGCGCTTCTGTTAAATGGGGCAGAGATGTAAGGAACGCTGGCGTTCTTGGGTCCGTGGGGACCACTGGACACGCGGTGCTTTTCTTCTTTGGGGGTAGACGTACGCGTAGCTTCAGAATGCAGAATGCAGGCAACATCTTTCTTGACGGAGCCTTGAAGCGTGTGTAGAAGGGAAAGCAGGTAGGATACGAAAAAGAGAACATTTCAGGTAGACTTGGTAGCAACGGTAGGGCCAACGCCAGTTCTGGAGACAAAATTAAGGGTGTGCTTAAAAAAAAAAAAAAAAGAAACTCAGTGATCAACATACACTTTTTTTTTAACGCAATATTAAAAAAAAATCAAAATCAAGGCCAAAAACTCATGATGAACAAAATTTCTAATTTTAAATCAAAACAGAGTCAGTGTTATCGCAAAGGGTTTGTGCTGAGCCATGCAGGGGGAGAAGCCTAACGTTTATTGAGCCGTCACTGTCCTCCAGGGCCAGTATATATACCTCCTCTGTTTCTCACTGTGGGTCTTTGAGAGTGGTGTCCCCTGTTCTTATTGAGGAAGCTTGGAAGGGTAAGTACCCTGCCCCAGCCCACGTAACAAAGGCAATCGAGTGGAGATTCGAGTTCTTTCCAATGGACTCAGTTGCTCAAGCTGCAAATCCCTACAGATGGTGGCCTCTCCTGGCTCCAGATGGGGTCTGGGCTTTATTAGAGAGGCCATTTTTATGGCAGTAAGCAAGTGAATCGGGAAGAAGAGACTTTTTAGCCTAGAGACTAATCATAGAGAGGCTGAAAGAGTTGGCCTTTTGGATACTTTGTGAGCCTATACGAAGGCAGTATCAGGGGCCAGGAGATGCAATTTTGCAGAAGCAGGAGAAACAACATTCGATGTGTTAACTGAACGCGGGAGATGAGCGGCCAGGAGATACATGGGGAATACATAGATGTGTGGGTGAATTTGTCGATACACCCACGGGTACACGCAGGCATCAACAGATCAGTAAAGAAAGATATCTGACCTTTAAGTTTCGTTTAGTGCTTACCAAAATATTATCCTGTCTTTTCTTTTTTAAAGCCTCAGCATTACACTTTTTGCCTTAGGGATATTGGATAGAGGTGCTAGCAGACTGTCGTTAACATAATTTTTAAGTATTTTTCCTTCACATAGGTATGTTGTTTATAAGTAACTATGAGCGCCGTGGGCCTGCGGGAACACCTTGATCTACTTTTGGTGATGACACTTCACAAATGATGTAGGACAGATGCTAAGAAAGGAATGTGTAGAATACCCACCGTGTCACTTCCATAGCTGGTATACAGATTATCTTGCCTCTTCATTATTTAAATAGCTGTGGCCTTTGAGCGAATACCAACATTAACAAACCATGTTAACATGATTTAAAATATGTAATGAAGTTTGCAATGCCATCTGATGACGGAGTCATCAAATTAGCAGGCTCGGCCTTGACCGATCATCCTTACAAAGAGCCGTTTGCACTGTGAGCGCAGAAGACGCACAGCCCCTCGTGGGCTGGCAGCACCTCTGCAAGCATTTTCTTTAGTGATGCCACCGGCGCCACTGCTTATTCCATGTCGAAATGTCATGCGACGTGTGCCCATCCTACGGTTTTAATCTGCTGCCCGCTTAGGGAGTTGGCATATGTTCAGACTGACTGGTGATATTCTCTGCGATTGTGTGTGTGTGTCTGCCTTCTTTTTATTCATTTCGTTTCCGTTTCCTCATTAAAGTCCTTTCCAAGGCCTTCCTCGGTTGTCTGATGACGGCTCATCCAAAGCAGGGTGATCCAGGGTACACCAAGCTCCCCTGCAAATATGCCGTTTTGCCACTTGGAATCGAATGGCAGAAAGTTTTCTCAGTCCAGATTTGGTTTTTTCAAAGTGGAGGCTAATTACAGGTCTTGGCGTCCAGAGCTTTAGTATGCCGATGTCACCTCATGTCCTACCCACTTGTCCTAAGCAGGGGAAGGTGAATTCAGTCAAAGTGAGTAGATGGAAATACGAAAACTCTTTTTTTTCCCCTCCTCCTCCCCCTCCTCCTCTTCCTCCTTTTTCTTTTTAATTCACAATTGTTTTCTCCCCCAAATACTAAGCTTTTTTTCCTGGGAATTCTTAGTAGCCCTTCCTATAAAACTCTCTGCTTTTACAGTATTCATGAAGCTCATGGAAGGTATGTCTTAGAGGAACATGAACTTAGCTGCTTCCACTGGGCTCCAGAACTTTCTCGATTCTCCGTGCTGGAGGTTGCAGGAACGGGCCCCTTTCCTAGATGAGGAGACTAAGGAGCCCCTCCCCCCCGCCCCACCCAGGGTCACAGCTCTCTCTCTGGTTGACATTGGTCTGCAGACTGTTTCAGTATTAATTTTCTACTCTTCCCCTTCCCTGTTAGCTGATTTTTTTGTTTCATTGATACAGCATTGTTTGACCTAAACGTTTATTTAGTTTATCTCACGTAAACAGCATGTGTCTATTTGAATTATATGCAGGACTTGAAAAATAAACAGAATATAAGTCACCTATTTTTTGGCATTAATACAAGAAAGACTCTGACATTGAAAAGCGGACGTGTGTTTGTGTTTATGTATGTACACATGCAGGAATACATGTGTACACTCGTGTGAGTTCTGGAGGCTGCTGATAGGTGGCGCTGTGTTTCACTTGTGTGTGGCTTCCGGGAGGAGCAATGGAACAGTTGGGACATCCTTATTGGGCCCGGGGAGGAAAAGAACAAACAAACAAACCCTTTTATTTCCCATAATTTTCATTCCCTGTGTCATCTCGGTATTTAATTGACTTCACTTACATGAGTACTTGAAGTTTTCCCAGGCTAGTTGCTACTATTAATTATAACCTAGAGGGACAATATTAGTAAACTAATCGAGGCCAGCACATGACTTTGGAAGAACCGATCCACGAGCACCTGGCATGGTGGGATGAACTAAGGCTTTCTTCGGTAGTGTCAGGTGGTCACAGTCCTGCCGCGACCTTGGGGATTATGTAGGCTACGCCCGGCAGTTTAGAGATCAAGAAACTGGACCCCCACATGTCAAGAGGCTGTTTTCAAGTTCTGGCCAAGAGAGTGTTTTCCCCACTCTGAGACGCTCCCCTATTTCATGCTTTAACTGACGTGGCATTTCCGATATTCTGAATGGATGCGTATTTCTTGCATCACTGGATATTTCAAAGTGGCCTAGGAGTTAAGCATTATGTTATAAATTCAGTTCGTTGGTAATCTGAGCGAAAAGGGTATCGTGATCCCAGGGTTCATCTTTCATCGTGAGAAGAATTTCTTTTTCTTTTTCTTCCTCTTCTTCATTTTCTTTCTCGCCCACCACGAGGTCACGTGGGATGTCCCCCCTTTCACTTCTGCTTTTCTTCCTATTTTCTTTAAAATCTGTGTGCGCGAGTATCTCTGGTGCATGATTTAACTGTAAAATACCCGGCATCAGTTTGCCTTTTATGGGGCAAGATTTACTTGTGCATTTCTCTCTGCCATTATTAAATGCTGCTGGCATTTGGCCGTGGATGTTTTTGGAAGTCATCTTCTAGTGAATGCAGTTAAGTATTTAAAAAAGTATTTAAAAATAGTGTCAGTGACTTGTTTGCATTCTCAATCTGCGCAAAGGTCTCCTTTTTTTTTTAAGTTTATTGTTATTATTATTATTATTTTTAGTCATCTCCACACCCATCGTGGGGCTCGAACTCAGAGCCCTGAGATCAAGAGTGGCCTGGCCTTCCCTCTGAGCCAGCCAGGCTCCCCCACCCCCCAAAGTCCTTCTTGATGTAACAAATGAAAAATTGGAAGACTCAACTTTAGATTCCCAAGATACAGTGCGTAACAGAGTAGCAAATGGCTCTCTCCCAGACTGAATGGTCCATGGTAGAGCTTGTCTGAACCTATCTCAGAATCATCTTTGATTAGCTTACCCTTATTTTGCCTTTCTTTTAATTAGTTGACCCCAAATTTAGCTGCATAGCAACTCCGGTGTGGCTTTGATACGTATAGATCTTCACTGTTCGGTTCTAGAAATGATTTCATTTTGAAAGTCTGTACCTCTCAGTTTCAGTAATTTCTGGCTATTGTGGACAGAAATCCACAACTCCTGTACCCCTAATTATGGTGGGTACTGAGGCTGCATGGGGTCTGTGTTGGGGGAACAGGGGGTGGAGTTTCACAGGTAGACTTTGCATCATCCAAGACATCGGCCTGCTCTGTACATGCATTTTTCTAGACATTTACAGTCGGGGATATTCAAGAAAGCAAAATTTTTAAAAAGCGTTTTGAGAGAGGAGTACCTAATTGTTGCACTTAATGTAAATCCGAAGTAATTTCCTCCTAGAAAAGTACTAACTACACACTTTGGTTCTCTCTCCTCTCTCTCTGAATTAGTCAAGTGTGGTTGCTGCCTTAACTCCCTCAGCTGGAAACCGCTGGCTTGCAGGACTCCGGGCTTACGCGATGAGTTAAACACAGGGACCCCCGAGTATGGAAATGACACAGAATATTCATAAAGTCAGGCTGCATGGCTTCCCAGGAAGGTAACCCTGCGGTGTTTCTCCAGCGTCCATAAAACCCAGTCCACACAGCAGCTCCATCTGTGGGTGATGGGGATTTTGCTGATGGTTTTACTCTCAGGGATAGTTTATTATTATTATTTTTTCAGGATATTTTAGGCCTGCTTTTATGCATGGTATTAAACTATGGCATTTTCAGTGGGAACTAAACTGAGTGCCACGATTTCCTGAAAGTCACTCTGACCCCGTAACTTTGGCCTCTCTGCAGTCCCTTTGCACCTTCATGGTGACATTTTGTATGAATTCATTCTTTTTCCTGGGGGACGGGGATGGGGTGAGGGATGGGGTGCACTTGGAGCAAAGGGAAATGAGATTACAGGTACCGCGTCGGTCACCAACCTGGGAGAGTGAACGCCGCCCACGAATTCTCGAGGTAGCTTTCCAAGTCTTTGGTGTGTCTCTAAGCAGCTGGCTTGGGATAGAGACTGTGAGTCATGATGATCGTTTTCATGCTTTTCCATAGGTTCCGGGTAATTAATCAGTTTGTAAACGTGCATGTACGTGCACCTGATAGCTTATAATAAGTCTCACTTCTTTACATACCTGAACTGACTCTTAGGTGTGTGCGGTGCTATCAGGTAAATTCCTTCTTGGAATACAGTGATTCCGCAGAAAGTCCTCATGGTTTTCATTGCAGTCGTATTGAAAACTGCAACCGTATTTTAGGATGGTCCTGTAGTGTTCTCGTTTGAACTTCCTTTGGATTATTCTCAGAATTACGTGGGAGGGTAGAGAGAAGAAGCAGTTGGCTGAGTGCTAGACAAGCAGGCAGGTGTGTTTTATAGGTCACTCCAGTTGCTTTCCTTCCACAGAAATCTCTTGAATTGTAAATTAATATGCCCATTTTAGAGATGAGGAAATCAAGGCCTCGCCTTTGTCACGCAGCTACGAAGGGACAGAGCTGAGCATCTGACGTGCTTGCCCTCCCCCACTCCATCTCACTGCTTCCCTGGGATGCACCCCAGGGCACCTTAAGGCTTACACAGGCTCCGGCCCACACCCCAGGCCTGAGTGTGCTTTCTGGGTTGGGCACCGTGGACGGAGCATGGTAGTGTTGTCAGAGGAGCGGATCTGCTCTTCTTGTTTGGGAACGTGTGGTCGGGACTAGGACAGCGGCACGCGGTAAGGATAGGTCCGGTCCTGCCCTTTGAGATGGGGGCCCTGAGGCCTGGAGACAATGAAGGGATGGAGAGTTTGAGTAGGCCGCCGTTTCCGACGTTCCAGAGGGCTCCAGGGGCAGCTTGCACTTTCTCCATTTCTTAGTTGTTTTCTCCTTAAGAACCCACCTTGCTCCTAACGCTTTCTATGCCGTCTCCTTTCCTCCTCAAATACTAGTACTTCAAGTGCACAGATTTCTCCGGCACTTCAGAGAATAGACCAGCGGTCGAGCCGCCTGCTCCTTCTGTAGAACATGGGCCGCATAACTCAGGTTTGCGCTTTGCAAGAGAGAAAACTAACACAGCTTATGGTAGACACGTCCAGTGACCTGCTACGTGTTTGCTTCTGAGGAACTACAGAGTAGACTTGAGCCCTTTTAGAGTATGAAATGCAGTCTATTCTGGGCCCATCCAGGTGGCCTACCAGGCGTTGTGGGACCTACAAGGTAGAACGGTCCCTGAGTAATGCAGTATTCCATATTAAATGCCTGCTTTATTGGAGCTTTCAGTGTGTTCCATTGGGAAGTATCCCTTGCATTTCCCTGCAAGTTTGGAAAGTGTTTTTCTCGGAGAGGAATGCCAATCCCACTTATCAGTAAGGATATGGATATTGCTAATCTCATTTGTCAAATTCTAGGCGCAGATACAACCCTTGCCAGGGCTCAAATTTCACACCTCCCTGGTGGGCATCCAGCACAGCCCTGGTGGTGATCAAACCATCCAGTCGTTACTGTGTCGCCCTCCTGTGTGTTTGGTGCTGCAGCCTATGTGTGGAATTCCGTGTTGCATATATATTTCTTAAAACCTGATTAAAACGGCACGTGGGTATTTCGCTATCCATGCAAACTGGACCCTTCACACACACTTCCCGTAAACCAGGGAGGCCACCTAGCAAATTCTAGTTTCTCCTGGGTGTCCTGTATCTAACACGGGCCCTCATAGCATCTGAGTCCAGGCTGTCGTATTGTCACTTACCGGGATAAGGAACTGATTAGAAAGGCCAGAAGTGAGGAGAGGGGGTCCGGCGGGGGGATGGGAGTGTATTTGGGGAAGGCAGGGAGTTCTGGGTTGAGAAACCCATCTACACAAGCCCAGTGTGTGTGTAGATGGGACTCGAGATCCGATTTAATGAATGAAGAAATAAAGACAAGCCAAACAGGGCCCTTCGCAAGGATCCTCCCCATTGGGTACGTCTAACCCAGTGACCGGCAAGGCAGCCAGGAGCAACGCAGAGCTGTTTTCAAAATCGGAGCCATTCCCCATCCCCGAAACCCTTACGGGTCACGCCTGAATACCTTCACTGTGCCCCCATGTGAAAATACACTTGGAAGAGATTGGACATGCCCTATGAATTATACCTTATTTATTATCATGGAGCAACCCCCTTCTTCCGTCATGCTTCAGAATTATGGGCTGGAGCAGTTCTTAATACTCTATTTATTTTAGGGGAGGAAAATGTTTTTCTTCAACCACAACATTCATGCAATACCAACTGCTGGCAGTTTCCCCAGCATTTAAGGAAATAATATTGTTGTAAGGCTTTTATGTTCTGTACTTCAATCAGCCAGGCCCAGCAGTATCCCCGTAGAAGGACCCTCAACAGACCATTTTCAGCATTTTGCTACAATTAAACTCCTCTGGTTTTAGCCCTCAGGCAATTTAGTACCTTTTTACATATGCACATTACGAACTTTTGACCAGGGTCTAGCAGTCATATATTAGAGTGTTGCTCTTGAAAGCAGGCTTAACAAGTTCCTCTGAGTATTGCAGTTGGAGTCAGTCGTGGAAAAGGTAATTTAAGCAACTTGCAGCGAGGCCATTCAGAATCTCAGCGATGACCCTAAATATCTCTCTCTCTCTCTCTCTCTCTCTTTCTCTCTCTCTCTGGCTCGCTCTCCTTTTTTTTTTTTTTTTTTCCTTGTTTCCTCTGGAAGCTGGTAGCAAGAGCTTTCAAAGTCTGTGATTGATCTTTTATTCAGTAGCTAACGAGGGCTGTGATTCTATTAGCGCGCTACAAGGCAAGAGAACAGTGATTTAATGAAGTGTCTAGTGAGCCGGCCATAGATTTATCCTGTTGTCGCTAATTTGCAGTGCCGTTGCGAGCATAAAGGAAAACTGCACTCACACTGCTATTAAGCAGGTATTTCCTTAGTAAATTGTTGTAAGGTCAGGTACAGTTATCTCGGCAAAAGCAATGCCTTACCTCTTCAGTGTCTGCAGATGACAGCCGCGGTGCTGAGCGCCCACTGAGGCGGAACCAGGCGATCAGAGGTCCGTCTCCAAGTCGCCCTTAGCGGAGGCAGGAGCAGATGAACTGCCAAGCAGGAGTAATAGAGTCATAATTGGTGATTAGAACTGGAAAGGTACAATAACATCTTAATACAAACTGGCGTATGTTTTAGGTACTGTCAGCTGTTGTAAACTCGCCCTGCCCCCCGGACCAGTTACGTTTCCCTTGATTAGCTCCGAGAAGCGAGGAGGCGGCGGTGGCGGCGGCAGGTGCCAGGCACGCACGCCGAGAGCATCCAAACCGCGCCGCCTCCCGGGGTCCTGCTCCGTCCCTGCTGTTTCCCATGGGCGCCGGCGCTCACCCCCGCTCGGAAATCGCCACGGTAACCTTTTCCCACCACCCCAGGAGGACGGTGATGGCAGAAGTGTCCTCTGGTCCCCGCCCCTCCCCCGCTTTCCAGGCACAGTGACATTTATGCACTCTGGCTTTGAGGTTCGTTGAACTTTTGTTTTATTTGCCTTTGCAAAGGGGCAGTATTTGCCTCGTGTCGAATCTATATCCCACTGCACTTTTGTGTTCAGTCACAGACGTGGTCTCGCCACACTGGAAGGAAAATGGGAAAGAAAAGAAGTAAGGGGTGCTGAGGAACGTTGCGTTGGAGACAGGCATCCTTGTCAGAACGCAGGAGCGGGTTTCAAGGGCAGGGCGTGTGCTGTGAGGTGCCCTTGCAGGTATGGGGGGGTCCATCGGTGGGGAAGGGTGATTGAGGAAATTCCTTTACGATGGTGCATGAGGTGCCGGGCTGGCTTAAAGGACAAGCCTTGGGAAACAAGGCATCCCACAGCAAACATATACATGGCCCAAGACTCCTCTCGCTCTGCAGCATAATTGCCCTTTAAATTCATAAAAAGTAGAAGGTACCCAACATTGCCCAGACACGCGGAGCACCTGTCATCAGTGATAAATCCAGGCCACTGGTCATTCGTTTTGTTTGGAGCGGGCTAAGGCTCGGCAGGATGCCTCGGAGGGGACAATGAAAGTGCCACGGAGAAGAAGCGCCCGGGCGCCGTTTACCCATCCCGTGCGTGGTAGGTTCTCCCCGAATCTGGTTCGGTTCTGCGGTTGTGGAGTCTGGAGAACCCCGTCCTCCGGGGCTCCCCCTGACCATGAAGCTAGGCCGGTTCTCACACGAACTTACAGCCCCAGGGGCACGGTGTGTTAGCTTAGTTAAGGTTTCTGCTCAAGTGAAGAGTTTCGAGGAGTGTTTTTTCACCGGGCCCTGTTTGCAGACAACCGACCGGAGGATACGAAGGAGCCAGTCTAACTTGCTGATTGCCCACCGCGGACATTTGGGCCTCAGCCTGGTCATGTTCGGTTTGTCACGGCCGTGGGGCTGCCCTGCCATCAAGGGGGTGGACCTCTCATGGGTGAAACCTCAGCTTTTCGGTCTGGATATCAAGACTGGGGACACACTCCTGTCGTGGAGTGTAGACGAAGCTGGGTGATTCAGAACGCACCAGCCTCAGTGAGAATCTGTCAGGGCCTGGGAATGGCTGTCACTGGCTCATCTCGGAGGGAGGTAGCCTAGGGAGTCCCCGTACACTCCCCAGTTTAGCTTCACTGGCATATCCAACACTAAACGGGATTGAAAGGAAGGGAGGAAAGAAGGAAGGGGGAAGGAGAGGGAGAGGAGTAGGGGAAGGGAAGGAAGGAAGCGAGCTGGAAAGGGAAGGAGGAGAGCATAGCCCGTGTCCACACACCCAGTCTTAGAGTTCACAGAAAGCCCCAGAACCAAGGGACTGCATAGGGACAGCAGTGCCACGTGATTAGAATTTATTGAGTGCCTACTTTGTGCCCGTATCTCATTTAATCTTCCTGGCAAACCCATGATCTAGATGGTACAGGTTTAGAAGCCACATCAGAAGCAAAGGCAGGATTTGAACCCAGATCTGTCTGCACTTCCCCTTCTGTCTGTAAGTAGGAAAGTGCTGCCCCATTTCAGTGTGCCCGCACCTTCTTACCAGGGAGGCCGCCTTCCTCTAGAGTGCAGGCCTGGCGCAGTGGCTGTTCCCTCCCTGTCTACAACAGGTCCCTGTTTAGCACCCCTTGTTGGACAAATGGACACTGCCCCTTCTATTCTGATTTGGGGACGTGCTGTTGGACCTTCCCTAGGGAAAATGAGGGAAAGCAGAAATAGGGTTATAGTAATTCCTTTCCAAAGTGGGCAAATAATCTGGGTGGAAATCCTACCGGTTTAGGCCTACAAACCGCTCAGCCCACCCCGCCATTTCCCCAAGTGGCCCTGAGGGGAAGACGTGTTGACCACTTGTCTGTTTTCTCCCACGACCCAAGCTCAAAGGTCGAGGCAATATCCCTGAATAACGTGCCTTTTCACTAATAACCAATGGACCTGTAATCTCTTAATTTGGCCTGCTTGCCAGCAATGTGTTAATATTTTCCACTTTACACAGCTTGTTGTGGTAAAAGCTCTCCTTATTTAAAAATTTTTTTTAAGTTTTATTTTTTGAGAGACAAAGAGAGACAGAGCGTGAGCAGGGGAGGGGCAGAGAGAGAAGGAGACACAGAATCCGAAGCAGGCTCCAGGCTCTGAGCAGAGCCCGACGCGGGGCTCAAACCTACAACCATAAGATCATGACCTGAGCCGAAGTTGGACACTCACCTCCTGACCCACCCAGCCGGCCCTGCTATCCCCGTGTAAATGCTCCCTGGTAATCATACCCATCATCAGAGGGTGCCAGTAGTATATCAGTTTATGGTTTTTTCAAGTTTTCTATGTTTCATGGATTTTTGTTTTTTTTGGTTTTGTTTTGAAGACCTGATCTTTACGACCAGAATTGCTTTCAGTTGGGCTTTATTTATTCTTTAAATGAGAGAGGCTGGCACATTAGACACAAAAGGTCCCTTATTGTATGATCTCGTTCATGTAAAGCACCCAGAACAGGAAAATGCGGAGAGGCAGGATGCGGGTCGGTGGTGGTGAGGGCCGGGGTGTAGGGAGTGACTGCTCTCGGGTACAGAGTTTCCTTTTGGGGTGATGAAAATGTTCCAGAACTACATAGATGTGGGGTTTACACCACGTAGCGAGTGTACTAAATGCCAATGAATTGTGTGCTTTAAAATGGTTCATTTTATATACAAATTTCACCTGAATAAAGGAAAAACAGGGCAATACATACGAAGGGCGTCTGGGCACACGGGGCATATTAAGCTGTGTTTTTCCCCCTTTCTTCCATCGGTACTAAATGATCCCATCACTATAGCCCAGGCAGGAAATGGTTGGGCTGCGTGTAATTCCCGGGCCAACAGATCTCGGAGCGGGAGCCCAGTCCCTGCCCTGCGTGGGGCTGTGCACGCGGCCTCGGAACCCAGTGCTTACCTTCTCATTTCTTGAGCGCGCTATTGATTAGTTATGTGTTCGCCCTTGTTATTAATAATGTATTCCTTGCAAAATCTATGTGCATTATAGTGTTTGATCTTGTCATGAAATTTCAAAGCCAAAGATGCCATTTTCTTTTCTTCTTTTTTTCTTTTTTTTAATTTTCAAAGGGTGGAATGGAAATAATTTTAAAACTTTTCAAACTTCCCGTTCTAGTGGAGAACTCCCGGCAGACCTCCATCCATGTTAATGAGGTTCGTGTGTACGTGCATGTGTTTTGTGTGCATGCATACATTTATACGTGTACATGGACAGCTGCCAACACGCATGTGTGCATACACACAAACTTTGAGGAGAAAACGATACATTTGCTTCAAGCTTACTGTATTCTAGAGGTGAGGAATATTTGAATACAAGACTTACGCATCTTGTAGATTAAAACAGAAATTAAAGACTTCAGAGTAAGGCCCCATCAAAAGCTCTCTCTTCATTGTTCTTTTATTGTTTATTGACTTCAAAAAGACTTTTTAGTTTAAACTGACTTTAATGTCTCTCGAATGCTCTTTTGTAAAGTGACTTTGAAAACTCGGGGATAATGTCTTCATTAAGAGGAGAAAAATCTTGGGGAAAAATATAACTCTAACTTGGCTTTCATTAGAGTAGAAAGAGATAAAGCTTTGCTTAATTAATGTCTGTTTTCCCTCTGTTCAGAATTCTAAGGGAAAAGGGGGCTGGAATTAGTGCTGATAAAAGCTTGAAACAGACATAGCACGGCAACTTTTTTCTTCCTTTCTCAGAATTCAGAAGAGCACACTTCGTGTAACCCCACGAACGGCATTGGAACATTCCAGATCCCCATCTCACTGGACGTACAGTGACTCTAGACCCAGTGACACCTGCCACCGTGGCTCTTGCCACTTGTGCCTTCATATTCTTTTCTGTTTGTTTGTTTCCAACACTTGTTTAGGACTCGATGGTTTGAGAGGAGGCGCCTAGTCTGTGTTTTCTTTTCTGTTAAAAAAAAGAAAAATCCTTCCTCTCCTCACTGCTTTCTAAGCCACCATTCAGATCCCTTCTCTTCACGGAGTCTGTCCTGATCGCCCCAGCCTCTGGGTACTGAGCAATTCGTTTTTGCTCCTCTGTGGCTTTCTGCGTGTTCCCTGTTTCATTTCTTCTCTCTGCAGAGAGATCTGCCCCTCAAGCTTGGAAATACTGTTCCAAGCCGTCTTTTTATTTTTTATTTATTTATTTTTTTGTAATTCTGTGGGGAGCTGAATACTGGACTCTTCTGGTGTCCGAAGCTCTAACGATGCTGGCTGATCCTACTGGCTGCCTTACTCTTTTTCCCTAGGTTAATAGCAAAAGGGAGAATTGTGCATAGGAGCAGCACCCATCAGAGTTTCAGGATCCATCTGTTTTATGTCCACACATCCCAAGGAACGCAGGTCATAGAGGAGTCCTCGGAAGGTGCCTTCTTGGCTCTTACTGAAGAGATGCTGGGCCACCCTTTCTGTGTAGACATCAGCGATCCTAGGGCCTGACAGTCAGAGGAAACAGTATCTTCAAGTGGAAAAAGCACTGGGCTTATGATGAAACGAGACCGAGGCCCAAGTCCCGTGTCTGCTACGCATTGACTCACTGACCCAGGGCAGGTCTCTGAACTTGCCCGAGCCTCAGTATTCGCATCTACAAAGTGGGGATAATAGTGCTTACCTTGAAGGGTTGTGGATGGATCCAGTGAGGTAGTTAGTGTGAGGTGCACTGCTAATCCACATTGATCTTAGCAAAACCCCACAGCCACCCAATTCTAGGTCACAGCAGACCTGCTCTGGCTGCTTCTAATTAGCTCATGCATGAAGAGACTTCGCTTTTTGCCTGTCTCCCCTCCAAAGTATAGTGAAGAGGGCAGCTTTCAATATCGTGATGTCTTATGCTTAATAATCCTGATGGTTTACCTGTCTTGATTGTGTCTCTCAGTAGACGGGCGGGCGGGTAGATTGATTTTGTTTTAACACCTGTGCCATCCTGCTGGCCTTAGTCTTTTTCAAATGCTCAAATGCCACTGAGTCCCGGGTTTCGGGGGCGCACGTAAATACTAAGTTTTAAGTGGCACGGAGTCGCTGCGGGTTTGTTATGTAAACCCTCAGGGATATTTATACCCTCTGCTGAGAAGGGTAATTGAGCCTCCAAACCACCCACCAAGATTTCTGCCTGTAAAATATTTAAGGACTGGTACTATAAAGCCATTTCCCTTATGCGATTTGTTTTCCATCTAGGAGCAGGAGAATAAGGGGAAAATGGCTCAGAGTAACTTATAAAAGCCAAACTCTTAAGCCACTAAATGCATCTCTTCACAACAGCACCTGGAGAAGGGCTGAAGGCAGACAAAAAGTAAGCAGAAGAGGGGCCAGGGTTCGGAAATGAAGATGACAGCACTCCACAAAGCGGCGCGATGTCGGCGTCATAAATCACCCGTTCAGCATCAAGCTAGACTTTCCCTGCAAGCAGATCACGGAGTGTTCGGAAGGGAATTTTGATAAAAGGGACCTGCCTAAAAGACGTGAGAGGCCGAACTTTAAAAAGCGTAGTGCGCTGCCGGGACCGCTCCGCGGAGCTCACCCGCGGCCGGGGAGAGTCTGCGGCTGAGCCTACACGCGGCCGGCCGGGCCGCACCTACGGGCTCGCGCTTCCTCGCCTGCGTCTCAGCAGCGTCTCGAGGCGTGATTTCCCGAGGAGCCCATCCCCCTAGTGGAGGGCCCTGGAGCCGGGGAGAGGCGATGCCGGGGGACAGTTAGAGATGCTCTGAAACCAGCCTCTGTGCACAGCCTGGGATTAGAACCGAAGAGGAGGGAGGGGAGCGCTCAGGGACTCGTACAGGTACATACGCTTGAGATGGGTGTGTGACGAAAGGTAACGCCAGCTGCCCACATGTAGGCCGTGGCTCAAACATGGGAAACTTCGCGGGGCACCTGGGGGGCTCAGTCGGTTAAGCGTCTGACTTCGGCTCAGGGCACTATCTCATGGTTCATGAGCTCGAGCCATGCATCGGGCTCTCTGCTGACAGCTCGGAGCCTGGAGCCTGCTTGGGAGTCTGTGTCTCCTTTTCTCTGTGTCCCTCTCCTGCTTGTGTTCTGTCTCTCTCTCTCTCTCTCAAATAAACAAACATTAAAAAAAAATAATAATAAAGAAAACTTCACTGGTTTTACCTAAGGTCCAGAGTGACTGTTCTGGAATAATAGGTGGCCCTCCCCCGGTGGTGACTCTGAGGCGCAGGCTCTTTCCATCTTGTGGCTCCGTGATCCTCCACGCCTGGCTTCCAAGGCTGCGTTGGTCCTGTGCATCACACTGGTGGGAGAGGCCGGCACGTGGGCTGTCACGTGTGGGGGCCTCTGAAGGACCAGGCCTGGGGGTGGCACTTGGCTGTGGGACGTAAAAGGCAGGAAACGTAGTTAGGCCGTGTGCTTGGGAAGAAGGGGAAACAGGCCCGGCGAACAGACAGCAGGTCTGGGCCCCGGTGGTTGTTTGAAGTCCCTTTGGATCCTCAGAACTTTGTTTTACTCCGAAATTCTTCACGCGGTTGACGTCGGGGA
The DNA here is from genome assembly GCA_030068075.1 of Paguma larvata. Taxonomy (NCBI): domain Eukaryota; kingdom Metazoa; phylum Chordata; class Mammalia; order Carnivora; family Viverridae; genus Paguma; species Paguma larvata. The sequence continues at coordinate 51,711,485 of CM057841.1, forward strand.
GAGCCAGGCAGGAATGGAGCCTGCTCCCTGCTGTCCACTGTCTCAGCCTCGTGGGGAAGCAAGACCCCGTTCTTAGTGTCCAGTGTGCCGAGTGCCGTGGTCCAGGATCCTCGCTCACCTCCGCGGCCTCCCTAGCGAGTGACGGTGGCCACCGAACAGTTCCGGCCAACAAGTCCTAGCAGAAACCCACCTGAACCTTCTTGGAGACCTTCCAGTCTCGGGTGGAAAGGCAGGATGCTGCTGGTGTTTTCCGTCTCCCTTTCTCCCTGCGTGCAGTGCAGATTTGATGGTGACAGGCACGGCCTTTTCTTCCTGTCGTAAAGCAATCGACAGGAGGGAAAGTCACAAGAATGGCAGAGAGAATGGCAGTCACCGCATAGGACCATGGCCTGGAGTCAGCCGCTGTGTAGCCATCAGGCAAGTGTCTGCGTCCAAGGTCTCCTTTTCTCCCTCCTGCCAACGACCCCCTGTTAAACATGGCGGGTGACACACGTATGGGATATGGGTTTCAGAGAGATTCTGGGGGCGCCTGGGTGGCTCAGTTGGTTAAGCGTCCGACTTCAGCTCAGGTCATGATCTCGCAGTCCTTGAGTTCGAGCCCTGCGTCGGGCTCTGTGCTGACAGCTCAGAGCCTGGAGCCTGCTTTGGATTCTGTGTCTCCCTCTCTCTCTGCCCCTCCCCCACTGTCTCTCTCTGTCTCAAAAATAATAAACATTAAAAAAAAAAAAAAAAAAGAGATTCCGGGTAATCCTCAGAGGTGAAAATTCTCTGGGAATTTAAGTCATCCCTCAACCCGTTTTTCTGCCTGAACGTGCCAAGTAATTGTTGTGTTTTGCTTCATTTGGGACACACTCCAGTGCAGTGCTTCTAGAAAGTGACCACTTTTAACATAGGAAGGCTTTCTTTGCTGTTCACATTTTTCTCAGCAGCTCATTTCTGGCGTGGAGTTGAGGGACGTGATCTAAGCACTTAGCATCGTGCGTGAAGTCCTCGAAGTGATATTTGGACTTCTTGGCTTTCTGATTGTTATTGGCCACTTTTCTCTGTGACTTTGTACTGAGACACATTTATGTGATGGTGATTGCCTCATGGTATTTAAAAATCTGCATTTGGGCCGCACTGGTTGAAAGATGAAAATCTCTAGGCACTAGGACCTGAACATCATTTGACCTGAATTAGACTACAGTTTCTGTCGCTCATTTAAAAAAAAAATGTTTATTTTTAGAGAGAAAGAGAGAGCACACGTGCACAGGGGAGGGGCAGAAAGAGAGAGACTCTCAAGCAGGCTTCAAGCTTTCAGTGTGGAGCCTGCTATGGGGCTTGAACTCAGGAACTGTGTGATCATAACCTGAGCTGAAATCGAAAGTCCGACCCTTAGGACTGGTGCCTAGGCACCCAGTTTCTGTAACTTTTAACAAAAAGAATATTAGTGAAAATACCAACACCACCACTACCGGTAATGATTTTCTCTGCCAAGGAATAGTGTAAACCTTATCGCGCAGTAGATGCCTCATGTATTAAAATGAATTTCCAGAACTCCGTGCTGCATCAATTTACAGTGTTTTTTACCCCTTTTCACCAAAACTGTTCCAGGTAACAGTTGTCATCAGTTTTTGACTCTTCACATACTTGAAATATTATGGGTATGCCTCTGTAGAAATATAATGTAGACGCCTCATATTATTTAGGAAAGCCATTCCTCTGAGTATTCCAATTATTCTGGTGCCAGTCTGTGCCCCTGTTTCTCTTAGATGCTTCTGCTTGCGGTGGCCAAGGGCTGATGAAAACGCAAAGTTGAAAGAGGAAAGAGTAACACTGCCAAATCAGCCTCTGTGTGTATTTCAGATTAAAACCCCCACCATGCAGAGGCAGCCCTACCGTGAAGGATCGGCTGCATATTACATTCGTATACCCAGCTGCATGAACGATCGCATTACTATGCAGGCCGGAGGACACGTGGTCAGCCTGATAGCTCATAAACCAAGGCCGTCGTGTCTCCAGTAGTGAGCAGTCTGAGGCTATTATTTTCAGAAGCCTTTGTCCATTTTTTAAATAATGGAAAACTTAGGGGCCCTGATAATTGTTTTTTTAAGAAAGAAACTCAAAGTTTGGAATGTGAATGTTAGTTAGTTGAAACTATGTTATCTTGCTGTTCTATAAAGTATGTGCAGCTCAGAACGAGAGCCGTCAGAATTTGCTACATTGAAGACAATCACACCATTGTGTTATCAGTTAGAGAATCGGATGCATCCCAGACGAAGACGGGAAGACGGATTACTGGTCTCCCTCCTTCCTGGCTAGCCTGTGGTTTGGAGCAGGAGACAGCGGACTAGGGCCCTGGGCCACATCTGTCCCACTCCCTGGGTTTGTGTAACCCGTAAGCTCAGAGTTCATTTTGTATTTTTTAAAGAATAGAAAAATATTACAAGAAAAATGATATTTTGTGATAGAAGAAAACGGCATGAAATTTGAATCTGATTGTTCATAAAGTTTTATTGGGAGACAGGCTTGTTAATTCATTTAGGTCCTGTCCGTGGCTGCTACAGCATTATGGTGATGGCGTCGAGTTGTTGTGACAGATAACGTGTTCTCCATGAAGCTGAGAATTCTTACTTTCCAAAAAATTTCCAGCACGTGCTTCCCCGTGAGCAGAAGCAGTTCAGGAGAGGTTTTTGCCCCTTCTCTCCCAGTGAAACAGGGCAAGGGCCGATCGCGCTCCTGCCCTCAGTGTGGATCTGGATTTTAGGACTACGTTTTGGAATTCTTGCTCCTCAGCAGGCCCCAACCCTGGCTTTCCCTATACACCACTCTTTACTCCCAGGTCTGTGCAAGGTAAATAGCACGATGTTAGCTGAGGGCCGTTGGAAGCAACTAGCAGTTCCCTCCAGGCCAGAAAGAGTCACCTCTAAGATTATCGAGCCATCGTGTGGCACAGCCGACAAGCCCTTGTCGCGTGCGGGCTGCGGTTTCACTGCTCTCTAGTCACAGAATAATTTAGGGATGATGGGGGGGACGTGGTCTCTCTTTATCTGTTAATTCCTTGGAGGAAGTTCTGTTCAGAATGGGTAGTCTTGAAATGTGTAATAAAGTTACCTATCAAGACCACTTTTACAGAGAGATTTAAAATGTGATAATAAGAATAAAAGAAAATGAAGTGACATTGAGGGCGTCTTCTTTTATAACGGCGCTCGGTCTTGACTGTTAAGCACACTGTAAAATGACTTTTATACATTTATGGATGGAAATGGTTCTGCTGAAATTTTAAGTGTTAACATTGTTCAAACTTCCATTACTAACACCTCGCGCATTGCTCCAAACGGTTTCCTGTTAGACATTTTGATCATACTAACCTGGGACATTTTATGCCGACGCTGTCGTTCCGTGGGATAGGAAGGGTCTGCCGATTTTGGTTTCCGCCCTTTCTCCCGGAAGCCAGCACGTTACGACTGCACATCTTACCCCGGTGCGTCTTATAAACTGATGGTCACAGGAGATATTCTGGAGAGAAGGAGAATTCTCAGATATTTTATTTGTCGGACTGGCATGGGTAGAAAATAAATATACATACATATTTTTCAACCTAGTTCCTTCCTTTGCAGATTTTTCTGGTTTGTTTTCCTTAAAGCTCCTACTATTCAGACTACAACTCATACCTGCGCCTTATTTTTTTTTTTATAACAGTCCTTACTGAGATATAATTCACCACCGAACAGTCACTCATTTAAAGGGTACAGCTTCATGGCTTGTGGGATATGCAGAGTTGCACGGCCATGAACACGTTCAATTTTAGGACATTTTTCTTACCCCCAAAAAAGAAAGCCTGCACCTCCGAGCTGTCATCTCCCAGCATCCCCCTCTGTCCACTAATCTACTTCCCGTCTCTCTAGATTTGCCTTATCCCGACATTTCATATAAACGGGATTGCTCAGTATGTACTTCCAGCTGACCACTTCTTTCACTTAGCGTGATGTTTTCAAGTACTGCGCCTTAGTTTTCAGTCCTTTGCTTGTCATTTCTTTCTTGTAAATATATCATTAAAAAAAGAGAATACTTGCGTGCACACATGTCTTTAACCTGTTTAGGCACGCGAGATGTATTGGATTCTTCGTCGCAGCCTCCACCCCCGGTACTGAGCGCAGGGACTTCCTCCCACTGTTGCGGGCTCTCCTTGGTCACCCAGCTTGGCCGTGTCCGCTTGTCGGCAGCACCTTTCCTGAGATGGGAGCTTTCAGGCGAAGGAGAAATATTTTGCTTCTTTCCTCCCAGAGTTTCACAGAAGAGAGCGGGGAGCCGGTTTGTTACAAACTAGTCCTTGATGAAGTTTCGGCCTGTTTTTACAAGGCCGACTCGGGATGGGAGTCACTGGAGGCCTGCTTTTCATCTCGATGAAAGGAAAATTCATTTCTCTGTCTGTGAGGATCATTTCGCAGTTAGCCAGCGTCGGCCCAGGGAAACCCGTCTAGGGTTATAGTTGTTACCAAATCTGGGCACGTCGCGACCGGCGGGGGTGGGGTGGGGGCGGATCGTGAACTTACTGGACAGAATTGGGCCATCAGCTTTCGGTTTCATTTCAAGACCTGTCCCCTATTATCACCGAGGATGGAAAGTCTGCCTAAGTTAGAGCTAGCTAATTGCTTCCTTATTTGAAGACCTAAATGAGTTTTAAAGTGAAATGCATATCTCCAAGTGCTAAGGAGCCAGCGCACAATAGGCATTTGAGAGAGCAAGGACTAATTTAGAAAAAGGTGGTTCTGTTCTTTTTCTTCTCTCTCTTTTTCTCTTCACCTCCCTCCTCTCCCTGTCTTTCTCGCTCCTCCTTTCTCCCCTCATCTCCCTCCCTTCCTCTTTCAGATCCTTCTTTTCTTCTTTTTGTCTCCTTTCACTTAACCGTTATAAATACCACGGGGTCGTGTCCGCAGGCTTTTGCTGGTAATTAAATAAATTATTTATACATTTAACACAATCTTGAATTACTAAGGTGATCATCTTAGGCACTCAAAAGTATAAGAGCCCTTGAAAGCAATATCCAGGCATAGATATTCCATAGCACGCCTTACAATCTAAATATTGCTTTTAGTGTAATCGAAGCAGCGAGAGTAGTCACAGCAGTTGATGGACTATTTTTCAAATTGATTTCAAAAATGTATTTAAGGGGGTGATCTTCTAGTCTAGATTACCTATTGATTTTTAATATGAAAAGCTCATTATGTAAGCAGTAACTGCATATAAAAACCTAGCAAACCTTTGCATAAATCCTTTAATTGAATTTCCAGAGCCCGTGGTTCTACTTTTTTTTTTTAATTAAATCTATTTCTTTTTTTAAGTGTTACTGTGTAATTTGCATGCTGTGAAGAGGCCCTGTCCCAGATAAAGTGCCATTGATCCTTATTAAACTTCACCTCTGGGCTTGCTTAAAACTAACTGGAAAAATTAAAGTGTTCATGCCGTGGTACACTTATAGCTTGTGTGATAGGATTATGGAAAAAATAATAAAACTAATTTCCAGGAGAGAATTTATACTGTGAGATTTTATTTTTTTTTCAATTTGATAATTAATAGTGAAGTCGTATCATATATATAAATCATATTCCAGCCTATAAACGGAAATGGCAATTAGTAAAGATAATATACACTTGATGTAAAACCATCATGTTACGTGCGGATAATCTTTGGGCACTTTAATTTTTTAATTGTGGAGGGGAAGGATTATGAATTCAAGTCCGACACATTAAATGGTGGGTTTCCTTTGAAAAATCTGATTCTTTTACTATGCACTCTATTAGGAGATTGTTAATTTCAGTGTGGGGAAGTATAAAAGACACCGAGAAAGATATTCTGGTTATGTTTGTGCTAAAATGTATATATTAGAATTACCAGGGGAAAGAAAAGTATAAAGGCTGCAATAGGTTTTTCTCTTTTTTAATACCTAACATTTGTTATTTTAAAAGCAATAAAATCCCCTAAAGAAATATTCATAATCAATAAGAACACAAAATATGGAATATATTAACTGAGTTATAAAAATGTTTGTAGTATAGCACAAAATGAAAAACACAGCAAGTTATGTACGGTTTAAAGTGTAATCAATTTTGAGGTTGTGTACAAGGAAATAAATGATGAACACAAGTCGTAGCATTTTTAGTAAAGGCTGTTACAAAATACTGTATTTATGGCCTATTCCATTCTTTTTATAGCTCATTAATGGAGAAAACAAACACAGTGTATCCATCTTCTCAGACAGCTTAAAATTCCCTTAAATGATATTTTTAAATGGAAATACTGAGCTCATTTGATCTGTTTCTTCTTTGCACGTGTTCGTTGGAACGGGCGTGTTTACCGGGGTTCCTTCGCAGACTCTGGAAGAAAAACGTGCCGACGGTGACGCACTGCCCGCCCTGCACACAACACGGCTGAGTCGAACCCCTTTATGAACGGGCTCGCTGTTACTCCCATCCTCTCCGAGGGCTCCCTGCCCACTCCCCAGGTCCCACCCCACCCCACCCCAAGAAGAACCTTCACACCTTTGGAAGCTGCATTAATTCTTCCGGGCCACAAGGGGGCTGTTGAGTCACTGGTTCACTGCACTCGCTGGCAGGAGAGAGTTTTAATGCTGGTTCCAAAGGTGCTTAATTTCCTGTGGTACCTATGAATATGCATGTGGTGTGTGCTCAGCAATCTACCAGTTCAAACTAGGCAGCTGGTTCCGATGGTGAGGTGCACGTGTTCCTCTCTCCCTCTATTTCTCTCCCTTTCCCTTGGAAAGTCCTTTCTGAGTACGCTGAATCTGTTTAACGTCATTTCATTAGCTTATTTTCGGTATTTCATTCGATTTTGATGTGTCCATCATGACCTCTTTCTTTTCCTTTCCTTTTTTTGTCATTCTGTAGAAGTCCCTACCCTGTTATGATCGACGGAGCGTAGTTCCATGGCCGTACGAGCCACAGGCTGGGGTGTCCAGCCTTTCCAAAGCATAAGTAGGATTTAGCAATGCTCTATTTGTTTCTAGTAAAGTAAGAGTATGTGGAAAAGAAAAGAAAAATCTTGGTAAGAAGGGCAATGTACTTGAATTCTGTTCTTTCTCTCTGTTTGGACTCACAGACAGTTCTTTGCCACATAGTTCCATCCATCTATCCATCTGTCACCATCCATCCATCCACCCATCCGTCCACCCACCCACCCATCCACCATCCATCCATCCATCCACCACCCGCCATCCATCCATCCACCACCTGCCATCCATCTACCATGTATTGAATGCCTGCTATGTGTCAGACAGTACTTCAGACATGAGGGATATGAATTTCAATTTGGAATCTTGTTATCTACTGGGAGAGACAAAGACGTATGCAAATAAGTTTAACAAAGAGAAACAGAGACCCAACTCAGCCTTGGGCTATAAAATTCATTTTAATGTTTAGAGCTTTTTTTTTTTTTTTCTTACAGCTCTAGTTTATTTGGACTTTATAATTTTTCAATGTTTGTTTATTTTGAAAGAGAGAGTGTAATCAGGAGGAGGGCAGAGAGAGAAGGAGGCACAGAATCCGAAGCAGGCTCCAGGCTCGGTGCTGTCAGCACAGAGCCCGACGCGGGGCTCAAACTCATGAACCGAGGGATCATGACCTGAGCTGCAGTTGGACGCTTAACCGACTGAGCCCCCCAGGCGCCCCTGGACATTATAATTTATAAAACATTACTATAAAGAAATACATCTTTGTGGTCTGACAGTGTGAAAGAAGGTACTTTACCTAGTAAAAATGAAGACGATACCGCATGGCCGTTTTTATAGGGTGGGTCCACACAGGGGGTCATGTGTGGAATGTGGGTAGCCGTTTGCAAGCTGAGGACAGGGGCCAGGCACCGAATGAAGCGGTGTCAGTATTCGGCCTGTGAACCTGGACACTAGGAATGGAAGCCAAGCTGAGGTAGGAGAAGCCCAACCAGGACGAACGAGAGGCCTCCAGCAACGCCGACCCCGTGGTGCTCGCAGTCGCTGCCCCTTCCCGAAGACAGTACAGCCAATGACAAAGAAAACGGGGACATCTAAGAGAGCCGAGGGGGCTTCAGAGTCAAGAAACAGGCTTGCGACAGCCATATTTTCTCTGAGGTGGTGGGTGGATTTCACGATTGGGCCACATCTTACAGTGTATCCGAATAGTCCACCTTCTGGAGCTTCTTTGTCCTGTATGATAGCCCCTAGCCACATCTGGCTGTTTAAATTCAAATTAATTAAAATACAAAATTGGAATGTCCCACGAGCCACATTTCAAAGGCTCAGTAGCCACATGCGGTCGGCGGCCACCATATTGAGGAGAAACGATATGGAACGTTGGTGTCATGGCAGAGCCCTCTGTTGGACGGCGCTGCTCTCAAGCAGAAGCCTCCGAAGTGTGAAGAGTGACTCATGGGGATTCCAAAAGAAAACATGACAACTTCTGTTGATGTATTATATTCTTCTGTGTATTATTAAATATCTCCGCGCGTGTTTCTGGTGGCAGGTACCGCTGTTGTAAGTGTTTTATATGTATTTACACACATCATCTTTTCCAGTGTCCTGTGAAGTAGTCCTGCTATTCCTATTTCGCAGACGAGGCCACAGGCACCCTGAGGAAGGAGGCGGCAGAACTGGGATTCTGTCTCAAGTGACCCAGCTCCTGATTCCTCGTCTTTTCTTTTTTAAATTTTTAAAAATATTTATTTTTGAGAGAGAGAGGGAGACCCAGACTCTGAAGCAGGCTCCAGGCTCTGAGCTGTCAGCACAGAGCCCAAACACGGGGCTCGAACCCACGAACGATGAGATCATGACCTGGGCTGAAGTTGGAAACTTAGCCGCCTGAGCCACCCAGGCGCCCCTCCTGATCCCTCCCTCCTCTTAACTGCTGCATGACATGAGCCCTCAATGAAGAAGCACTGATCTTTGTACATAGTACATAGATAGGTTGGCGCACGTGCCCCACCTCCAGTCCTTGGAGAGTCAGGAGCCGAGTGCAAGCCGTTCTGACGTGGGTCTGGAGGTTTCCCTCGGTCATGGCTCCGCCTCTCGGGGCTGTCAGCGTTGGAAAATGCATCGCGGTTTCCCCGCACGTGCTCAGTTACATGTTTGAGACCCTAGATTATCCGATTTGAACTAAAGCATCCGGCGCAAAGTGAGCAGAAGTCTCAAAAAGATTTCTGCATCGAGACCCACGTTTGAAGATAGTACTTAGAATGTGAATGCTGGCGGCACACACTGACTCGGTGGCACTGCACCTCCTCCTCATAGGAAGCCTTCATCCGTCACACGGTCAACACGACGACAGATCAGATCTGGATCCGATCTTAGATCAGCGAGAAGCCCCGAAATGTAATTGGGCACGGAGAGACGTGCCCTCGCACGCCCTGTTTTTGATGACGAACGTCGTTCTCCCCCTCTGTCCCGCCTTGTGATCACAGCTAATAGGACGATACGCCTTTCTAGTCTGTAAATAAACGGCGTAGACATGCACGGAGGAATCGGTCTTGAATTCTTCTAACCGGTCACCGTGCACCATCTAAGCAGTCTGGAGCCTTCGAGGTTTGAAACCGAATCTGCCGCCTCTGCCTGATTTGGTTTTCCCCGTTCGTTTGGGTCCCGCTCTGTTTGTCCTCTGCCCTGTTAGAAGAACATTCTCTCCTTAAAGTTGAAAATCATGAAATGAAAGGTATTTTGTACCGAGGAGAAAAAAAGAAAAAGCCGTTGATGGAAACAAAGGGTCGCGGCACAGAGACTGAACTTCTGATGGGAACTTTGCAGGAACTGTGGGAGAGCTTTCCCCCTTCCCCTGCCTGAATTTGAAGGTATTCAAGCTTTTTTCAAGTATATTCTGGTGTTGGCGCCTAACTGCGCTGAGCCCAGTTGACAGAAGCCTGGAAAATGGCAAAGATAGAGGTTTTCCCCTGCATTCTGGAAATATTCTCTACAACTTTTTCAAGCACACTGAACCTTTTACTCAAGGCAGGGGAAGTGTGTGTGTGTGTGTGTGTGTGTGTGTGGTGACAGTGACAGCTGAGCCGTATTTGTGAAAAACCATACAGAAATAATTTATCTGCAAGGCTTTCCTATTCATCTTTCTGGTGCTGGCACTCAAACTGTATCATTTCGTGCCAAAAGTGGGGAACCCTCGCTCGCTCCGAGAGTGCCTCCCTCTTTCTGTGTCCCTGGTTCATGCTGCCCTACCCACCGCGTACGTTTCTCACAGGCTTTGTTTTCCTGTGCTCGTTGAGAGCTTTCAGAACACATCTATGTCTGCAGAGTAACAGAGCCGGCCGGTTCCTGCAGCGCTGCCCCGAGCAGTAGGTGGATGGGACACACGTATTTGGATGGGATGCTGGAGCAGATGGTGCCTCGTTTTTAACGCCATCATTCCGGAAGCCCTATTGGTGAAGCCGAGGTGAGACAGGGCGGTTGGTGTTTCCAGCGTCGAATAGCTCCACGGTTTTGTTTCGAGTTTTCCCACATTTATGGAAGGCCCACTGGGGCCCATGGTACGTGCTCATACCTGTGATTTCTCATCTCCCGACCACCCTGTGACGCGCCTACTCTTACTAGCCTCACTTCTAACCGTGAAGAAACTGAGGCTCAGCGAGGTTAAGGAGTTGGCTCAGTGTCGCCCAGCCGGTCAGTGACAGAGCACGTGTGAGCGCCACGCGCGCTTGCCAGGGCCACGACTCTTTCCCAGGGCCACGTGGTGTGAGACTCCCTGGTGTCGCGAAGAACGTGTGTGTCATTTTTCCGGGAAAGGAGCCTGTCGCACTCATCCGTTTGGCGGTACTCAGCCGGAGTGCCAGGCCCGCAGGAGACGTGTGGTGCACTCTGTTGGGAGAAAGTCCCGACGAAGAAAGAGCCGTTCACACATGGTCCCGGAAGTGGGTTGGAGGCGAGCATCCCGGTCTGTGGGACCCGCAGCTCTGCGTGTCGGGGCCCCACCTCGGGAGAGGGTTGCGCAGCATCTTGGAAGGAGCCCACGAATGTGGGGGGAAGTGACGTTGACTCCTGGTTAGAGTCAAGGTCGTGCCAAGGCCGAAACGAACGCACGGCCAAGCTGGAGATGGCTCCGCCAGCGTCAGCGAGTCTTTCCATTCCTTCCTGGTAGACTACCATTTCCAGGCTCTCAAATGCGAAAGCCACTTGTCCGTTTCCGATTTGGTGTCAAAGTCATAGGAAAAAGTGTCCGTGTTTATGCATGCCCGGTTGTGCGGGAGAGACCAGCCAGCCCCCAGGAAGTGAGCCCCAGCTTTCGGGGAGTCCTCCATCTGCAGACATGCTTTGACACGGGAGACTTTTAAAACGCTTTCCTTTTTACCCCTATCCGGGTAGGTTTTTTTTTTTTTTTCTTCTTTTTTTCCAGTAGTTTCTTAATGGTCTTTAGTGAAGGAAGTAAGTGGCACTGATCAGTGAAGGTGGACAGTAAGATTTATAATGTATTTGTGCTAGCTGATTGCCAGCAGAACCGGCCTTTCCCAGCGGTGCTGTACGCAGACTCGGAAAATCAATAGGGATTAACCTCTGACCTCCTTCACATACTTATACTGTGGGCTGCGTCGCTTACCAATATTTCATCTGTTTCACTTAGATGCTGTTACTTACTCAATAACGTGTGGCCGGTCTCACAAGATAACTAATTAATTTTTTAAAATGCAGCATCGCTTGTAACCGTGATAAAATATCACACCTTTGGAAACCAAGGCCCTTTTGGTTTATTTATTAAACCCACATTAATTAGTCTTAATTAAACAACAACAGCAAAAAAGATCGGGGGAGGGAGAGAGCTGAAACTCTGGGGTATTGCTTGGCTCACAAAAACCCCCTTGTGGTTAACGGTGGGGAAACTACTATGGCTCCAACACAGCAGGTGTCCCTGGATCATGGGCCCCCTTCAGGAAATTGCTACTCTTACCTTTTAGATATACATACATATATATGTATATGTGTGTATATATATGTATATATATTTATACTTATTTTTTCTGTGAAAGTGACGTTTGCAGATAGATAGATAGATAAGCAAGCTACCTTGCAGTGAAATGAACCCAATGTATACTTTTTCTCAGGAATCAAAATTACCTTTAATGGATTCTATCTGCAAATGCATGCAAAAGTTGGGCGTGAACATATGTTTGTATGAGCTGCTCCTCATGGCGACTACACGGGAGGAAAAAGGAACAAATCCATAGTCATATAGTTTTTCTTTTCCTACCTTTCCCTTTACTCTTCGACATATAATGAAGAGCTCCGCATTTGTCTTAAAAATTGAAATTGTGGAAATTTCCTTCAGCCAAGACCCTTTTGTTTGCAGTTTTTTTTTTTTTTTTTTTTGCAACTATATGTATTCCCCAGAGTTTACTTACAGTTTGCTATTGATCCAGCCGCTGGTCTTTGAATTGGTCGATGTACTCTGTAACTTGTTTAAGATACCCTACCTGAGCTATTAGTTTAAATAATGTATTCATAAATTGATTAATCATTACAGTAAGACTTATTAGCTGCATTTATATCCGCGTGTTATCCACAATTGGCTTGTAGTCTAATCATCACGCATACTTAAGCAGAAGTTGGGTTTCACACCACTACTTAATAATTATCTGGGTGGAAGACAATAGTATTTGTGTGTAGAAGTGGAGGCAGGGTTTGAAAGGTTGGGCTCCCTCAGCAGATTGCCACTTTACTTTCCTTACGTAAAACACACAGTTCTTCCCCCCAAAAATGACCTGTAGGAAGTGAAGCAAATTCTGTCAGCCTCGAAGAAATGATCGAGTTTGCCGAAGCCGGCCTGGTGTCATGGTTCTGGAAGATGGACGGGGGCAGACGGAGGAGTGTTGGAAGGGATAACGCCTTTGTCTCCATTCCTCCAACAGCCACCTCCTGGGGTCAGTCTTTTTGTTGGCTTTTCAGGGCGGCCCCAGAGCTGGCCACACCATAAAGCCCAGGTGCCTGGAAGACACCCACGCTCTGCGCTGCCCTCCAGGGAGACGGGCAGATCCCAGCCTGGGCGTGCGAAGCAGCAGCGGAGCAGGGTGGCCCTGGACCCACGTGGGCCCCACAGAAGGCGCTGGGACCTTTGCGTCAGACTTCTTGCGGGCTACCTGCGCTTTTTAAAAAATACATTTTATCTTTTTAAAGCAGTTTCGGGCTCATCGCAAACTTGACTGGAGGGTGCCGAGAGTTCCCACACACCCCTTGTCCCACACACGCACGGCCTCCCCTGGCCACACGCTGCAGTCAGACTGCGTTTTTGTTCAAAGCCATCTCTCGGGCAGCGGATGACAAATTATGGCTTTGCATCAGGGCCCGCCCAACGCGGCCAGGCCTGGCTCCTGGGGCAGCCGGGGCTAGCGTTCCTCTTTGGGCACGGGATTCTGGTAGGCTTTTTCCACTTCGTCCTCCCTGGAAGCCGAACCCCGCTTCTTCCTCCCGTTTGGCTGGAAAGCCATTTTGCCTCGCCGCATGATTTTTCTACTTCATAAATCCCCTTCCGCGCGTTATTCACCAACCTGCTAAATGAATATATACAGTGTTCCTTCGGTGACGGTGAGGGGAGCCGGCCTTGTGGCGTGCATTTGTTCAGCTGTGTTGAAAGAGCGCTGCCCGCCGCGTGAAGGACATCTGCTCACAAGTGAGCGATTGTGCCGCCGGCGCGGGGCAGCGCCTCTGCCTGGCAGCGGGCTCCAGATGAAAGAACAGATTGCCACGGAGCCGCGTTTCCGAGGATCCCTCTCGCCAGCATGGGGCCTCATCCATTATTGAGAGCAAACCTACTTTCCGTCGCCACCCCTCGCCCCTCTGGTTTCGCCGACCTGATTCAGAATGTCAGCGTGGATCACTTTTCTACAGAGGCAGCAGGGGCCAGCCAGGACGCTTCGGCAGATGAATTATTTACGGTGTTTAATTATCATTATACAGATTTATTAAACCTCTTGGTTACCTTGGAGCCCATGGAGCTGCCGTAAAGAGCTGGCTCAACTTTGAACAGTTGACGTGTTATCGGACAACAGAATCCCTCTGCGCGTGCCCCCACCGTGCACCTCACGTCTGGGTGGGGGTGTGGGATGGTGCGCCCGCAGGTGGCTCACAGCCGGCTCTCGGGGAGGGCGGCAAGGTCTGATTTTCAGTGTTTGCTGATTACCGCGGTGTAAATACGTAAATACACCACGGCCAACACAGTTACGAAATGTGGAAGTGCAAGCTCCTGTGTCATTAGGCATCCTCTCTCCACAGTTATTTCCGTTCTACAGACACAGTAGACACAGCCTCGAGACCATGGTTAATAGCCGAGCACACTAGAATCACTCAGAAGTGTTGAGTTCTGCGTATTTCTGACCTTTGTTTTTTTCTAGAGCTTATTTAATCACGAGTGTATGTAAGTTACTGTTTAACAATGGGCGTGTCCAACAGCCCGTTCACAAAACGCCTGGAGGTTTAGCAGTCGGCTCTCTGGAGTCGATCAGACCCGGCTGGAGCACGTCCCTGTGTGTTTGACTGGCTGCCAGGCTTAAATTGCAATCCTGGGTTCGATGAAGTTCGTGATCTATTCCCAATTCAGGCTCATTGCTAGCAGGGTACCCCTGCACCATTTTCCGCTGGGCTGTGACGAGCCGGTTGGCATGCTGCTAAGTGTCCTCGACAGCAAGCAGACACATGTACCCTGACTGGAACATCCCAGACGATTCTGTTGTACTGATATTAAGGACAACAGTATTTTGCCAGAAGCTATAACGAGATGATTCTGTAACAACAGCATGGTGACACCAGCCTGTGTTTTGCAATTTTCTTTAATATTTATGCTGGATAAATAATTTATCTCTTTTTTCAGGGTTTTTTTTTTTTTTTTTCCTTGAATGTGTTGATATAGACAGGTGCTAGGTTTCCCCTGAATGACTACAGCAAGGATGTGGTTATTTTCTCCCCCCTGGAAAATAGATGTGTCTGCAGAGTTGACCCGCTGGGAATTGTTTCCAGAACTCCGCGTCCCGTCTACTAATATGAACTAATGAGATCTATTAAGGACCGGCCCACACGTTTGAAGGGAGTCACTTATTAATGTGACATCTTTGCATGGCATTATAACATCCGGACTGCCTTTCGCTGAGGTACTGGAATGCTCAAAGTCATGGCTCACCTGTTATCTCTTCGAGTCTTAACTCTAGAAGCTCTTGACAGCCTCAGCGTTTTTTCAGCACCGTTGACATTCAGTGCCGGACCATGCATTGTGTAGAGTTCTCTTCGGTGCATTGTGGGATGTTTAGCAGTATCCCAAGCCTCTGTCCATTAGGTAGTAGTGGCAACGCCTCTTTCTAAGTAGGGAGAATCACACATGTCCCCAGATATTGGCAAATGCCCTCTGGGGGCGGGGCAAGGACGCGTGTTCTGGAGCCCCAGTTCCTAAGCCTTTAGAGTGTACAGGAAAGGAAAAATAGAGATTGTCTCATTGTATTTAATCCTCTTTCCCCTTCTGCCTTCCAGGAACCTCCAGCCCCCCGCAAACACTAGAATTAGGAATGAAGTGACCTTCTGTGACCACATCAACTTCTGCCCTGGGGATCTAGACAGGAGGGTGATGGGGGGCGTGTCTGCCCCCGGCGGGGACAAGGCTCTGGAGTAGGCGGCTGTCTCCCTGGGACCTGGGGAGTGTGCCTCTTGGGGGCTCCCGCTGACCGTGGCTGGGGAGGGAGGGGTTATGGGAAGGGAGTCTGTTCAGAGGGTGCTCCTCATCCCGATAAACTGAGTTCAACACGGGCTCAGCAGTCAGTGCAGAGCGAGTTCCGGGATGGCTGCGTGGATTCTCCCAGCTGTCTCTCAGGAGCAGACCAAGTTGTGACAGCCCAACCCTGATGGCCCCCTTCGTATTTTAGTCCAGGATATGAAGGCGCCCCTGGAATTGCTCCGTGTTGAACCTTCAGAGTGGTACACCCCAGCCCTTTTTTCCCACCCCATGAGGGCTGGAGTTGACCTGTTCCTGGTTTTTCCTCTGCAGACAGAGGGCTTTCTGGTTTTCCAGTGGGGTCTGCCCCTGGACGCCAGCATGGCGTCCAAACACGATGGGGTCCATTCCTTGCTGGCCCTGCCTGGAACCCGCGTCCTCGGGTAACTGATCCCAGGTGCAGTGAAAGGCAAGCCGTGAGTCAGGCAAACCTGGAATGTTCTTGGGGGGGGTTATGTAGGCACTGTGTGACCCTGGGGCAATTGATCCCACCTTTTTTTTTTTTTTAAGTTTATTTTCTTATTTTGAAGATGGGGAGGGGCAGAGAGACAGAGAGACCCCAAGCAGGCCCTGCACTGAAAGCACAAAGTCTGATGGGGGGCTAGAACTGGTGAACTGTGAGATCGCGGCCTTAGCTGAAATCAAGAGTTGGACGCCTAACTGACTGGTACCCATCGTTTTCACCTTTTCGAGTCTCAGTTTCCTCATCTGTTAAATGGACATAACGGTGTTTCTGTGGCAGAGTAGCTGGTGATCAGATTAAATAATGGCGGTTGGCCTGGCTCTCAGCTGTGGGCAGAGAAGGCCTCAGTCAGCTGCTCCCACCCTGGCTGTTCGTTTGGTCTTATGGGCACTTGGGCAGTCCCTCAAATAAAGGCACTAGGCTGTCTTGAGCCCTCCTGCCGACAGGACGTGACACCTGGTCTGTTCAGAGTGCCTAAATCCTCCCATGAGCAGCCCCTTTCAGAAACAGTTAAGGAGATCAGTAGTTACCTGCTTACCTTTCTGGCTGGGATGAGATTTCATGCTTGTTACTGGCCTATCAGCAGTGAGAGCACATTCTGTTAAGGTTTCCCAGGATCCTTCATCTCCCGCAGCCTCAGTTTCCCTATCTGCGAAATGAGTCCAGCCAGGGTGATTATGAAGCTGGGTCGGGCGAGGCCGGCAGTCAGATACCGTGGCCGGCTGCTGGACGAGAGCACGTGCCCTGCACAGACCCCCGGGGCTGGGAGTAGTGCATGGACATGCCGAGGGGGTTTGCTGACTTCACGTGGCCAGGTATCCGAGCAGAAGCCCTCACTCTGTGAATCTCCTGACACACATTTCAGGGTCTCCAAAATGCCATCTGAGAGAAAGCAGCGGGGAGGTTTCTAAGCTCTTCTTTTCTTCTAAGTGCTTCTCTAGCGACAAAGTTTCTTCCCTCCCTTGGAAGAAATCTTCAAGTATGTGTATGCATGCATGTGTGTAACATGGCTATTACATATTTGAATATCTAAACTGAATTTGGACAGGGCTAATATTTCTAGAAAGGTCTAACTCTGGTTGTTCATGAGCTCCTAGCCCTGCTCTCCAGGGTGAAAGAGTCGGATGGAAATGACCATGGGCCGAGCACCCAGACTGGGGCTTGTAATGATGGGGCGATGTCACTCTGGGGTCTTTGTGATGGTTGAAACGGAGTTTGGAAATCCTCCGAACAGGTTGCCCTCTGAGACCATGGTTCTGGCTGGGGCACTTGTCACTTGTCACTAAAGCTGCAGATAACCAAAGGGTGTATCCCTGGTGTGGGTAGCAGTTGTTGGAGGAGGAGGGGGCCGACAGAGAGTCTGATGATTTTAATGTTTATATTCCGCTGGGGTAAGCTCTAACAAAGACCCATCGTTTCCCAGATAACCAATTCTTTTAAAAGAACATCTGTTGAAACTCGCAATTTACATTCTTCTTAAAATACGGAGCGACATAATTAACCCTCTGGGGAGACTAATATTAGTTTATTAGAGACAATTTCTAGTTCTGTTTATTTTTACACTAAACGATTTGTTCAGATTGGAAAAAAAATTTTTTCTCGATTGTGGTGTGAGTTTGCTTTTATTTGGGGTTGACTTTCCTTACCAAGGGCACACAAGGTAAACGGCCAGGTGATAATACACGGTCACGATAATCAACGGCCATGAAGGAAAAGAAGTGTGCTGAAAGTACTTGATAGTGTGTGACATGTTAATAACGTGGCATTATACTACCGCTCAGGTCTAATTAGTCTATTTTAAAGTGACCTGGCCTGCTATTAACACGCATGTATTTGTGTGGCTCCCTTTGTCGTTGCCTTGGGTTCCCTTGGCAGTCAGAATTGGTGGATTTGTCATCTGTTCGTGGTTGTTGTGTCTCTGAATTGATTTACACTCCCTACAAGGAGACCCCGCACACTCGGTTGTTTCCAGCATTGGACTAATTTCAGACCACTTCCTGTCGTGGGCAGAAGAGAGACAAGACAGGTCCTTTTGACATTGTATAGAGGCCACATGAAACGGCTGTCTCTCTTACTGTTCAGATGCCCTTGAGGTGGAATGAACCCACTGGAACACCCAACCGTCTTCTCCTCCGTTGCGTATCCTGCAGCAAACTAAGTTGGTTCCTGTTTTCCACATGATGAGTTCTCGAATACGGAGATTCCCTTACCAAGTAACCTTCTGCTTCTCTTCCCCAATAGAAGTCCTCAGTTACGCCGTGAAGTCAGTGGCTCAGAACCTTCCCCCATTACCGTTTGCCCTACTGCAAAGCGGGGCTCCTGATGGGAGCTCATAAAAGAAAAGCACAATGAGCTCATGCCGAAGAGTCATTGTAAACTCCTTGGCTGGGCTCACAAACCCCTTCCCTGGGCCCGGCACCTGCTGCAGCCTCCTTTCTGCTCCCTGCCCTGCCCTGCCCTACTTGGTGCATCGGCCAAACTGACCTGAGCTCATCAGGCCGAATCATTGGTGCCAGCCCTGCCCTCACCATAGTCTCACCCTCCCTGTCTGTTGGCAAACTCCTGTTCATCCTTCAAAACCCCGTTCTTGGCATCATAACTTCCATGAAGCCTTCCCCGATTTGTACTCACCTAAACAGCTGGTCGTCCCCTTCCCAGTGCCGCCCTGACACCGTGACAACATCCCTGCCATGACTGTCCAGTCACACAGGCAGGCATCGTGCCCGTTGCGTGACTTCCTTCTTGCCAAAAGGATTGTGCTTTATTCCATTTCTAAGCCTGGTAAGGCCAGCACCTCCTAGAGGATCAGTGAACAGTAGTCGAATTTATTTATTAGTGTTTTTTAAACAGTAATTGGATTTAATTCTGCCCCTTCCCTCCTGTCAGTGATCTGTGTTTAAGATCGAATGGTGCTCGGTGCCTTGTTTTCAATGAAGTGTAAAAGGGCGCGCTGCACGTGTGTGAGAGCGATTGCAGAATCCAATCAAACTTGGAATCGCCGAGTCACACGTGGAGTTTCTTTATTTGCAAGCGGGAAGATGAGGGCTGAATTTGAAACCCCAGGAGAAAACGTCAGCGTACGGAGCTATTTTTGAATGACTTCAAGATAGTTATTCAAGGGGGGAGGTATCGAAACAACAGATGCCTCTGGAGACCCAACAGCTACCCGTCCCCCCGCCATTGGGCTTCCTTTCCATCTTTCACTGAGATTCTGCAGCCCGTAGTGTTGCTGGTTAACACCCTCATCTGGCTTTCTCTTGGCCACTGGACGGTCTTGAGCCTAGCGAGTGATACTTCCCCAAAGCACCTGGTGGGAAGGCTTGCGCCCACGGACAGTAGAAGTGGGGAGAGACACCTGTCACCAGCCAGTCAGGAAGGAAACATGTCTTCTGAAGGTGTGTGTGCATGTGTGTGTCTTCACATTGAGTCCCTTGTTTCTTTTCTATTCACCAGCTCTTGGACAGATTGACCCATGACATGGTCCTTTGGAAGGACCACCTCCATGACTGTTTAGCAATTATGTCCATTCCTATAACCCCGTACCCTCATGTTAATCATCGTTTCTAAAACCACCTTATGGTTTGTTGGAATCAAATATATTCAACATCCAGTCCATGTTGGGTTGATTTTGTATAGTGTAAGAGTGCTTTGCTAACATCTAGAACCATGTTAGGGAGCAAGAGATGGGCTCTGACCTTTGACCTTGGGGTCACAGCCCTAGATCTCTAACTCACTAGGAGGTGTTCACAGAATTCATGTTTCCCTTGTTACTTCCCAAGTGAGACTGCATTTTTGAAACGTTCTTCGTATGTTGGCGTGGGGCAATTTTATCATGGTGTTTATGTGCCCTGAATAATTTGCAATAACTTACAGAGTTATAATTCAGGAAGTAATTGCTTCTGAGAGAATATGCATCATCGTGTCAAAATGTGTTTTTTCCCTCAGCCTGTAGCCTTTCGACAAATAGCCAGGAACTTTAGCCCTCACGTACCGAGTCCTCGCGCACTGCGAGCATGGCCATGGTGAGAACCTGGCATGCATGCATGGACGTCCCGAGTCCTGTGCCCGTGACCGACATCGCTAATCCATCCTGTTCAGCACGCCGCCGAGAGTACCGCTGCTCGGCATGTGGAGTCGACGGGAGATACTCTTTATCTGCCGTCCTAGCAAAGCGATACCTTAATAAAAGCCTTGTAGTTCTTCCCGCAGAGCCCAGATCAGGCCTCCATGCAGTTCCCAGCGATGCGTTCCTGTCAGAGCTTGGCCTTCCTCCTGGAAGAAGTCTGAAACCTCGGAGACGATTGCCTAATGGAATAATACATGTTTCCCATTTCCGTGGTCTGCTCCGCCTGATACTCATTTTCCAACCATGAGAAGAGGTCCACTGTTAAGAATTTGCATGTTGAGACAGGTGGCTGGCCTTGCTATGGTCCAGAAGCTTCTCTGAGACAGTAAGAATTCATTGCAAGATCCATCGGGATGGCACGCTTGCCCCGTTCATTGGAAGTCTCATTGGGTTTACACACACGAGGTTTCAGGCACCTGTCTGTTGCGTCAAGCTGTGTCCACTCGTGTGGGTAACCGATGCGTTTGTGTCCTTTACTTCCTTTGAGAGAAGAGAAGAGCAGTTGCACTAGGTCATCCTTGCCACAGCGTCAGCTGGCTTATTTGTAACCTATCTTTGGGGTGTTTAAAGAGAGCCGTCTGTTGTCCAAGCTCTGAATGATGACGTGACAATGGAAACCACATAATAAATACAGCCAACACTTATAAGGCACCTAGCTAAGTACTTGTATGTATGTAAGTACATAACACAGGGTGCTTTGTCTGCATGCTTTATATAAGTGGACCCCTTGTCACGATCCCGTCGCCGTTGTTGATGTGAGAACACTGAGGCACGTTAAAGGTAAGTAACGAGGTCAGGAACATACAGCTGACACAGCTGTCTGACCCTGCACAGTCTGTGTTCTTACCCACCATACGTTCTGTGGCCGTCCCTAATTTTCTCTCCCTCTGAATAGATTAATGGCAACACTTCCTTACTGAGCAGGGCCAGGATTCCAGGCTGTTACGGTGATTGAAAGGGAACAAAGTTGGGACCCGGAGGCTGAGGGGAGGTCTGATTCTCAAGGCGATGTCTTTCCTTTTGCATTTTGGGTGGGTCAATAAATGAACATGGAACAGACACAAAGCCATCAACAAACACACGGAAACAAACCATGGAGCCTCTAGAAAATTCTTTTGTTGGGCAGTAACGGCGCAAAGGCCTTCCTGATAGAAAGACCAGGAGTCTTCTGTGCGAGCCTCACACATGTGCTTTGCTTGGAAATACCTCACCTCCTGGGTTTGCTGGTCGCAGCTTAATGGGCTGTACATGAGTGGCTTTTTGAGCAGAAGAAACTTAAAGACTTGCCCATAGGTCCTTGAGTCAGCCCATTGAACTTTTTGTCAATTAGCTCCCCCCTCTCCCCCCGTCTTTATGGTACGGCCTTTCCTGTAATTACAGTCAGGATCCTATAGCCCCAGGAAGGCCTGTCAATTGAGCGAGCAGCTGATGTCCATTGCGCGGTGACAGCCGATTCTGAGGGTTTTAGGCCCGTCCTTAGAGAGGCTTGCTATTTCCTCCTGAGGTACTTTGCCTCGGCTCAGTTCACCGCCATCACACGGGCGGAGGTGCCTCATTCCGTGGCCGAGCTCGGGAGGTCAGGCCCCTTGGACATGACGTACTACCAAGCAGACCCACCGTATTGATTTGTATTGTTTTCAATTAAAAATCATTTTTTAAATACGCATCCGTGTGCACATCGGAAAGGTCTGGAGAGGTGTGTGGCGCGGTGCTGCTCAGGCTCCACCCCCGGGGAGGGGGCTGGGGTAGGAAGCCGTGGAGAAACGATCACGGTTTACTGCAGACCAGTCTTATACTTTTTTTTTCCTTTTTAATGAACATGGATTACTTTATAATTTCAATTCCTGTGTAGTTAAAGAATCAAAATCAATAAACATTTCTGGTGGTCAGAAATTCCCTAGGAGAAGAAGGGTTAAATGGGATGCCACACAATCTCCCAGACCCCCAACGGGGTGCCCGAAGCCACGTTATCCGTGTGCATTTTGTCTCTGTAATTTTTGGCCAGTTAGAGCTCTCACTTGTTTTGGATTGTTTTCTGCATGGTGGTACTCAGCTTCTGTGGCCCTCCGCCCCCCCCCCACCCCATTCCCCATCCTGTTCTGTGTCAGATTCCTGGACCCCCCAGGCTAGTTCCACCCACCCTTCACCCCTTCTGACGACTGGAAACGTGATCTCTCTCCTCAGCAGGTAGGGATACCCTCTTCCGTTCATTTTTCATTTCCCTGTTACTTAAAAACAATTGAGCCTGTTTGTAGTCATCGTTGGTGTTCTGCCTTTTGAACAAAGTTTTTTTTTAATGTGTATCTATAGTTGAGAGAGAGAGAGAGAGGGACAGAGTACAAGGAGGGAGGGGCAGAGAGAGAGGGAGACACAGAATCCGAAGCAGACTCCAGGCTCTGAGCCATCAGCACAGAGCCTGATGCGGGGCTCGAACCCACAGACTGAGAGATCATGACCTGAGCTGAAGTCGGACGCTTAACTGAATGAGCCACCCAGGCACCCCCGTGCCTCTTTAAAGCCACATAAAAATCAGTACCGAGTTGGCAAAGCATGTGCCAGGGTCACCGAAGATGTCCTGTGTGTGGCAGGGCCCGTCGGAGAGTGTCGTATCTGTGATGATCTCAAAGTGGAATCAAAGGGGGGACTCAGGTCTCCTGGCAGGTGGTTGGCGTTCTGTGGGCCGGGTCTGCTAACCGGGCCACTCTCCTCCTGTGAGAGAAGCCCATACTGCTGTATGACCGTTGCGTCTCCACAGACGCGTTGTGGCAAACGGGCTTGTCCCTCCTGCTCCCCCTGGGGCACGTGGGCGTTGAGGGCGAGGACGTGCTCTGCACACCCCACGGTTCCGGTTTTCGGCTAACAGAGGCCTCTCCGGACCGTACTGCTGACAGCTGTCTGTGTTACGGCCGGAGCAGTGGCTTTCATTTCACCCTGTGAGTTTGGGGACGGGAGACTTGGACATTTCGCTGCAGCCACCCCTCCCCACACCTTTCTCCGGGCCATCTTCATGGAAGGTGAGAAGTTGCTGCTGACGACAGACGCCCTCCCTCCCCGGTAGTCTCCCCCTGCTCCGCACCCCCAGCTCTGTCAAACCCCTGAGAAGGAGAACGTTTAAGTCCTCAGAAGTCAAAGGAGCTGAATTTTGGCAAGAACGATGTTAATAGCGAACCTCGGAAGGAGGTGTGTGGGGGCCTGTGGGAGTATCCAATGCTAAGGCCCAGCGCTCCCTGTGTAAGTCAGCCTTGCACCTTTTAGCATAAAGTGCCTGCCGCCCCCGTGCCAGATCCGCCGCCGCTCGCGCCCGGGGCATGGGTACCTGGGCAGACGCGGACGCATAGGCACCTGCGGGACCTGCACGAGGGGCTCCCCGAAGCTACAGATCCGTAAGAAAGGCCCATCTTGCGCTCGGACAACAGGTTTCCTTCCCATATTTTTCAGAATTTGTTCCTTTTTGAGATTATTTTCTCTTTCATTTTTTGTATTAGACCTTACTTTTTAGGGCAGTTTTAGGTTCCTAACAGAATGGAGTGAAGGTCAGAGGTTTCCCGTGTAGCCCCTGCCCTCACATATGCACGGCCTCCCTCTCCGTCACATCCCCGCAGACCGGTTACGATGGATGACTGGTTCCTGGGTAGTAACCACGCCAGGAATCTGCCGCTGGCAACACTGTGCCGTAGTGCCTGGCTGGGCGGCAAAGCTGAGGCAAAGGCAGCTGGTTCTCAGCTCAGCTCTGAGGTTTTTTTTTTTTTTTTTTTATGTTTTTATTTGTTTTTTTTTATTTTTTTTTAACTTTTTTATTTTATTTTTGAGAGACATAGAGACAGAGCGTGAGCAGGGTAAGGGCAGAGAGAGGGAGACACAGAATCTGAAGCAGGTTCCAGACTCTGAGCTGTCAGCACAGAGCCCGACGCGGGGCTCGAACTCATAGACCGTGAGATCATGACCTGAGCTGAAGTCGGCCGCTTAACCGACTGAGCTACCCAGGCGCCCCTTTATTTTATTTTTGAGAGAGAGAGACAGAGCACTAGGTGGGGAGGGGCAGAGATAGAGAGGGAGACACAGAATCCAAAGCAAGCTCCAGGCTCTGAGCTGGCAGCACAGAGCCCGACGCGGGGCTCGAACTCACAGACCGCGAGATCATGACCTGAGCTGAAGTCGGAAGCCTAACCGACTGAGCCTACCCAGGCACCCCTGAGTTTTTAAGCTCTATGTTCACGAAGCCAAATAATTTTAGGCTGTGGGTCTGTTTGGGGTTTATACCGATGGCATTGAGTTTGGAAATAGCAAATGGGCGTTGAGCTAATTGATTTGTGAGCAGACATGGTACGTTTATATGGCCCCTCCCACACTTCGTTGTATGTTTAATAAGTCCTTGTGTGTTTGGATCGAAGCAGTTATGGGGACAGTGACTGTGTCCAGAGATGTCACCCATAGCTTATTTTCACCAGAGGCTGTTTGACGTACCTTCCACCATCTCCCTCTCAAAAAAAATTTTTTTTAGCATTTTTTAATATTGATTTCTGAGAGAGACAGAGAGCCCACAGGCATGGAAGAGGGGAAAGGGCATACAGAGAGAGAGACAGAGGGTACGAAGCCGACTCCATGATATCAGTGCAGAGCCCGAAGCGGGGCTCGAACTCAGGAACCTGTGAGATCATGACCTGAGCTGAAATTGAGAGTTGGCCGCTCAAGAGGCACCTGGGTGGCTCAGTTGGTTACGCAACGACTTCTGCTCACATTGGGATCTCTTGTTTCATGGTTTCGAGCCCTGTGTCGAGCTCTGTGCTGACAGCTCTGAGCCCGGAGCCTGCTTCGGGTCTTGTCTCCCTCTCTCTCTGCCCCTTCCCCGCTTGCACTCTGTCTCTGTCTCTCTCTCTCTCAAAAATAAGTAAACATTAAAAAAAAAAAAAAAAAAAAGGTTGGCCAAGTAACCGACTGAGCCACCCAGGCGCCCCAAACGAAAAAAGAAAATTTTAAAGAGAGAGCGTATACTAGAAGTACTAAGCTTTAGGAAAAACGTATTTTTCAGGGAATTTGGTGTTTGTAGGAAATCATCAAGTTTGTCAACACAATGGGAAAGAACGAACCTCGGCAGACCTCCTCTCCTGTGCTTTGTGACTTCCGACTCGTCTGGAAAACTGTCCCACTGTCATTAGTGCGGCCAGTCCTCCTGGTTTGGGGACTTACGGGGTGCGGGCTGGACGAGGCTCGACTTGGCTCTGCCGAACTTCTCCAAACTTCTCCCGCACTGCTCACGAAGGGTGCACAGTGCAACAGAGGAGCCTTTTGTGCTGAGCGGCCTTTGCACTGGGGCAGTGGGTGAGGCGGAGGCCCAGGGATGCCTGAACCTGTCTGGCCTAAAGGGAAATCTGTGCCTACAAAATTTGGGAACTCTTCCTGATAAGAAAAACTCACAAGGACGCCGCGTCGCCTTGTCGATTGAGTTAAAATGCACGGCGGGATTGTCAGTGGCCGTTCCGAGTCCCCTTTCCCCTGAACAGACCCTCGGCTTCCCCTGCCCACTTCCCTTGGTTGGCATTGGGAGATAAGCACAATAATGATTGAGTTAAGACAGAATATTACAAAGGCTAAGGAAAGATTCCGAGGACTTTTAGTCTATTAACTCTCTGAGACTTCTTAATAGTTTGGCTTAAGGCAAAAATGATTTTATTCTTGTTTCATCCTTGTTGAGTCAATAATTAACTTAACCAATTTTGATTAAAACTGAATTTTTACTAAGTATGAAAACCATCTGGGCTTTCCTCCTTTCCTACGAGAAAAATGGTGAGGGAACTTGTCCCATAGCCGTTCAAGGTGTCCAGACTGGGGGCGAGACTTACAGGGATCGTCGCTTTGCGTGGGGGAAGCCACGAGCCACCCAGCATTTGTGTCCTCTTGGCCCTGAAAGGAGGGCCGGACACATAAGGCACAGTCTTTGTGGATGGGCTTGGTCCATGGAGAAGCCCTGGCTGTCTGCCAGCCCCTTCGTAAAGGTCTCTATTTTTTATACCTTTTGGCCCCTTAATCTCTCCCACTGACCAGGGAAGGGACTCCTGAGGACTTCCTGGGTTGGGTAACCAGCACACTGCAGGCCACTCAGTGCTGCGTCTCAGTCCATGATGCTGGCTTCCAGAAGGGCCCCCTGCACGCTGGCCGAGAGCTCCTTCCCCAGCAATGATCAGTGCACTCTGCTCCTACCGTATAGTAACGATGCCTTTGACTTTTCCCCCTGCCAGTCTTCGTCTTTGCAAGAGTGAGGACTGGGTTTTATTTTTCTATCTGTGGCCCCGGGATCCAGCCCAGGGCCTGACACCAGCCAACGTAACCTACATCTGTGGGCTGAACTGGGGAAGGACCACAACGAAAAGTAAGGTCCAGGCTACATGGGTCCCTTTGCCTCTGGAGGTTGAGAACTTGAATTTCATGCCGCGGGGCCCCTCCTGACGTTCCTTCTTTATGTGCTATAAACAGGCATTCCTGCTTTTGGCTAACTAGGATTAAGTAGTACCAAATGCTCCTTTACCATTTGGAGGCCTCGCTGCTTCGAGTCATTTAGGAAGGAGGCAGAGAGGCAGACGGGGAGGAAGTGGGTCGAAACCTGGCTTCTGCACCCGGGGAAAGAAAAACAAAACAAAACAACGAACCAGAAACGCAGGCGGGAACAGCAGAGAGCCCACGCTGAGGGCTTCGGGGTCCGAGGCGGGGATGTGAGCTCACGTTGAACCACCTGGGACTTCTCAGAGCAGAGTTTTGTCAGCCTCGGGATGCTCCTGGGAGACAGGGCGAGGCTAACTGTTTGCACGATTGCGTGTGCAGAGGGGGAACGATGGGTCTTTAAAAAACCTGTATGGATTGCTTGGCGTTTGCCGTGGGTGTTAAGTCTGCACACCAGTTGCCAAGATTAAATTAAATCGTCCCCATCGCTGTTCAGTCTTACTCGGCACAAAACGTACCCAGTTCCTTTCTGCAGTCCTTGCTCCCTTCATCTGTTCTATTTATTTATTTATTTTTTTATTTTTTAACATGCTGTCTGCTGCCTCACTGAGTCGGCCGTGGTCGCATTTCACCACATCGAGTAAGACGTGCCAGGGACATGCTGTCGGAACACCTGGTCGAGGCACCTGAGCGTTTTCGTGTGACCGGGGGCGGGTAGACGACTCACTGCAATTTACAAGATGGGGGGCAGGGGGAGGGGCTCAGCTTGGGTGTCATCTTGATGATTTCCGAACAGCCTTCCAGCTGGACTAGCTTTTCAGGAACACATGTATGTTTGTGCTGGAAGCCCCGGTAACATCATTTAATCCAAAAGCTTTTCTCTACGATGAATTATTCAGGCAATGTTTTCCAAAATTGCCATTGATCAGTGCAGACCCAGAGAGAGCGAGTAGAGCGACGTGTGTGCTGGGCCCGTTAGGGGTCGATATTTTCTGGCTCCAAGTCGTTCCAAAAGAGAGAATTGAAAGCCAGTGTGTTTCTTCTCTGGGCGGTAAGTGATGCAGGTACCACACTCAGGTCTACCGATGTTCTGCTTGGATGAAAAGCCGGCCCGGGAAGTGTGCGTAGCCTTGCTGGGCTGGAGACTGGGAGGCTTTTATCCCGAGGCTTTCCCAGTGAAGAAGGTTGGGTGAGACCCAGGGTCAGCTGAGTCCTAGGGACCCCGGTTCTCTGTTCATGCCCACGCAGTTCCGAACTTTGGACGAAAATGCTCTCCCCCAGAAACAGACTTTGAGTTTTTGTTTTCTGTGGGTTTTTTTCTTTGGTACAAGGACACGTTTCTTGGAAGGTGCCTGCCTGTTGAAAAAAAGCAGACAAGTAGGTTCAGATGTCTTGGTGTAAACGCTTTGACTATACTAGCGAAAATTGTCCAGTGGTGAGCCCGAGGTGACCACGCCCCACCTGCTGGGGCTGTACGCAGGCGTGGGGTGTTAGACGCGTCCCTGGGAGAATGGGAAGAGCTGGGAAGTAGACTTCCCAGTGTACTCTATCTTTTCTCCTGGCTGTCTCCCAAACAGTGGTCCTCAGCTTCGGGTGTGCATGAGAATCCCTTGAGAAATTCCTCAGCTACAGCAATGGCCCTGGGTAGTCCAGTCCCGGTGTCTGGTGAGTGGGGACGTTGGACTCTCTTCGAGGGAAGGGAAGGCAGCGAGGGCTGAAAACTCCGGCTGTCCACAGTGCCCCATCACCAGGTTGGGGGATCTGGGAAGAGATACTTGGTTCTGGAGTTCGTGTAGAAAGTCTCTGGGAGCCGGAGTTGGCTCGACTCTGGGCGCTGCTGCGATTCCAGCCTGACCCAGGGTTCTAGCATGCTTCTCCGGAATCCGACACCCTTTTTCTACTTGCTGCCCTTTTCTCCCTCCACACACGGACACTCCTGTGCCTATCCGAGCTTGGCGGGGTCTTTCTGCCCTTAGCTCTCCAATAGCCTTGTTTCTTAAAAACCGCTTTATTGACGTAGAATGCAGCCACCGTACAGTTCATCCTTTAAAAGTGTAGAGTTCACTGTTTTTTAGTATATTCACAGAGTTGTATACCCATCAATTTTAGAACATTTTATTACCTTCAGAAGATGCTCTGCACCCTGTCGCCATCATCCCCTTGCTCCGTCCTTCTGCCCTCGGCAACCGTGCCTCTACTTTCTGTCTTTATGAATTCGCCTATTCTGGGCATTTTGTCTAAACGGAATCCCATGCTATGTGATTCTGTCACTTAGCGCAATGTTTTCGAGGTTTGTCCTCACAGTAAGTAGCCTATATCGGTACTGGTTTCTGTTCAAGACTGAATAATACTCCTTTGTATGGATATACCACATTTCGTGTATCAGTTCACGAGCTGGTGAACATTTGAGTTGTTGCCGTTTTCGGGCTCTTAGGACTAATGCCGCCATGAGCATGTGTATCCCTAAGGCTGGGGATACTTCAGTACCCTTTCTTGGTGACATCAGGAAAGTGTCTTGAAATGTCATGCATTCAAAACAACTCATTACTAGCAAAGCAGCAAAGCCGCAAAGCCCTGGAAGGGAGGGGACCAGGGTACTCGGGTGAGTTTTCACTCAGCACCTGCTGCATGACCTTGAATTGTTAATGGCTCATCTTCTCGGGTGACGAGGGATGCAGTGACAGTTCCTGTCCTGGGCCTCCCTGCTTCCAGAGATAGCAAGAGGTGAACTGATGTGCTTGCTGAGAAAGGGAGGTGCCGCTCGCTTAGATGACTGCGAGGCATCAGTATTGTTTGTATGATTAATGAGTCCGCGTTTCAGACTTGCCCGTTGAACGTGTCGGAGCCTCCTGACAACACCGCCTCTCCTGTGTTGCTGGCCGTTTTATGAGATTTATGAGGCCTAACTCACAAGCCATGTGTGTCTGGATTAAGGGAACCCGAGAATCACTATTTATGCCTGACCCGAGGAAATTCCCTTTAAGCCGCTTATCAGAGGCGCATGCTGAGAGCATGATGGGAAGATGGAGTCTTCGGTCCCCCGGTAAAATCTGGACTCTGCCCTCGTTCCATTTTAACTCAAGTGACAATAAGCTAACAGGCCCGTAGGTCCACCTTAAGTATCTGCTGACGGTTCCACTCTTGTAAAGTTAGCTTAAAAAGTACGTATGCTGCAGTTCGTTTTTTTTTTTTTTGTCTCCAATACTCCAACTCTTAAGTGTGAAGTTCAAATCTAATCCCTTATTGTAAAAAAAAAAAAAAAAAACAAAATAAGAGAAACAACAAAACGCCCCCCAAAACCAACTTTGATCAAAATGATTTATATAAACTAAATATGCCTTTAATTTCACTAATGGCAAAGTGACTTTTTTTCCTTTCTACTATTTTTATGACACAAGAGCACCGTATTCTTTGCATTTGCATCTGTAAAACTAGAAGAAACCGTCCACGTCATTAAAAATGAGGTCTCTCTCAAAAACACTCAGGAGGTGCAACGGCTTACAAATGTTTGTGCAGCATTTCTCCACCAGGGGGCATTGTGGCTTGACTGTCCATTTAAAAGGCTTGCCTTCTATCAGTTTACCCAGAAAATAGAAGGCCTGGGCGTATTTCTGATTCCTTCCAGGAAGAAATCATATCTGGAAGAGAACAGATGTCGATTCTTTTTCCTCACTAGCAAACAGTAGTGTTGTCAAATTTGCTAAACTTAGCCAGTTGAAGATTAGCATGCAGTATATAATACGCATGTGCCTAACTGTACAATAAATAGTAAATCACATTTTTATGCTTTCTCTGAACTTGGAAGCTGCAAGTTATTTTTTTTTTTATTCCCTGGGTGTGATGAAATAAATAACATTCAAATACATTTTAAAGATGTCAGTCAGAAAAAAAAAAAAGGGCTTGGCAACTGTGTTTGATAGATTTCTTTTATGATTAATTCCCCTATTAAGTTTTAATGACTTTAAAGATATAAAGCGAGAAACCACAAAACTAGGCACGGTTAATAAGTTACTGAAATACCAGGTGTATAGAAACGCATCTGTGGAAAAATGAAATCATATATTCTCCAGGATGTATTAGGAAACAGCTCTTTGGCAAGTCTAGAGGATAAAATATCCCTGAAGGAGGGGAACATTTTAGAACCGTGAACTGAAGAAGATTGTTTTTCTTAAGAAAATCCTAGGAGAAAAGTACTCTCGAAGATTCACATACGTAAATTACGTTATTTTATGAACCACCAGTTATCAGCAAGGTGGTGGTTCTCTGGGAAATGTTATTTCTCCGCGCTAGATTTTTTTTAAGATTCTGTGTACAGATTTTCAAATACCGTTCACAGTTTCTTCTCACAGTTTCCCCCCCTCCTGCCCGCCCCCGACTCACAGGGCCCAGGGAATGTGTTGTGGCCTCGTTGTTTTCTAAGCTCGCCAAGGACTGCTGCTCCCCGAAGTGGGGGTAGCGGTGACCGTGGTTCAGTCCTCCGGTCTTGTCTTTTTCCCTTCCGCGCCCAGAGTGATGAAATACTCTCGGTTCATTCTCCGAACATCTCTGCGAACCGGGGTGGCTGGAAGAATTCATCCCGGTTTGCAGAGCACAAAAGCGAGGCTGGACAGACAGACGCATGCAGGCTTGCCCCGCGTGCAGGGAGCCTCCCCGCCAGAGGGCTTGATCGTTCCCGCTAGGGGCCCTCGCTGGCGGGCACAGCTGGTTTATTTACTTCCGAGAACGCCTCACGTCGAGTTCTTAAGCTGAGCAGTTTGGAAACCAAACACACATTCATTAATATGAATAATGGCCGGGAAGCTGTGCAGGGCCCCCAGAAGAATGTGTACATGATACGTGGTTTTGTATACCCTTGTGTGTATGTTTTTGTGCTCGAAAGGAGATAAATGGTGTATTTTATACAATTCCTTCTCGTCACTCAGGACTGTTGCTGTTCCAGAAGTTTTCTGAGCCCCAAAAGCACCATCGGTACCATTCGGAACCCTCCCACCAGGCAGGCAGCCCCCCCGCCTGCTCCTTTCAGATCTTCAAAGCTAAAGATCTTTGAAATCCACAGAACTTACTTTTGAAAGCATTTGGCCCCTCCCAAATGAATCCCGAGCCCCAGCCTGGAGTGAGAAAACAGGGAATATTGTTCTTTTCTGTTTATATTATTTCATACTGAGTTAACACACTTGCCAAGAGTCCGAGGCAGCTCCTGGCTTGACAATGCCGCCTTTAACTAGCCTAGTTTCTAGAATAAAGCCAGGGTCCCCCAGGCTCTCTGAGCACGGTGCTCAGGTCACTTCTGAGCTGGAAGAGACCAAAGCAAATAAAGCAAATCCGTTCCCCCGTGAAAATCATCTTACTTTCTTAAGGGCCAGGACACAGATCTGGCCTCCGCGGCCAGAGAGCCCGGTCCAGCCCCGGATACCCAGATCCCCCCGGATTTCGGGGAACTGGAATGCACGGCTGCAGAGCTCAGTGGCCTGCCTCTTGGGGCCAGGCAGCTTCACCAACAAATAAGGCTTTCTGCTCGCTCCAAACGCAGGAAGTTGCTGGAAAGTCTGGTTAGCAAATCCCTCGCTCCCAGTCCTGGCTGTATCTCGGGGCACTCGCTAGCACACGGAGCACGTAGGCTCGAGGCTGGAAGAAACCCCAAGCATTTGGCCAGGAAGAGGCAGCCAGTTCCAGCTGGCC
The DNA here is from genome assembly GCA_030068075.1 of Paguma larvata. Classification (NCBI taxonomy): domain Eukaryota; kingdom Metazoa; phylum Chordata; class Mammalia; order Carnivora; family Viverridae; genus Paguma; species Paguma larvata. The sequence continues at coordinate 51,743,901 of CM057841.1, forward strand.
CAAGCGTTGTGCTTTAAAAATTACCCAGATGAACTGATTTTGTATAGAGAGTGGGCGGAGAGGACTCCAGGGCCACGGAGGAAGATTCGGCCTTTCTCTCCCTAATCGTGAGCGATGTGATTTGGAGGGAGAAGCCGGGGGTTGGCTGGAAACCCACATTTCCTTGGCCGAGTTCCAGAGGAGGGAAACGATGCAGCGGGAGGGCACGCCACGTCCGGTCAGACCCCCCCTGCCCCTTACACTGCCGGGCCTTCTGCTGGCCGTCGGAACCAGCTGTGTGCCCAAAAGATGGTCCCCTGGCCCAGCAGGGGCTGCCTAGGGAGCGAGGCGACAGGCCTCAAGTTCTGGGGGTGTGGCTTCTGTGAAAAAGCCCCATCGGAGACAGGAGGCAACCCTCCGGTCATCACTCGGCCTCCCCACTCTCCCTGTGGACGGACGGGCCGGGTTCTCCTGGCCCCGTGCCCAAACTCGTTCTTGGCACACGCGAACCTCCTATATCACTTCTGCCTCCGAAACGGATCTGGTCGGTGACTTAGCCGCTCGCTAAAATGAAGAGTAGCGTGTGCATGCTTCTCCGTTTGATTCCCACCCGGGAAAGAGAAGAAACCATGAAAAGGAAAGAGTGTGAGCATCCTTCCTTTATCCCCTCCTCCCCCAGAAGGTACAGTCAGAGCCTCCCAACACGTCTCCACCCACCAAGGTGTTCAGAGGCCAGGGAGAGAGCCTACGTGCCTTTCCTGCACAAGCCTCATGCACCGACCCGGCGATACGGCATCGGCCAGGTGGAGAGGCCCCTAGAAAGTCTGCCCTTGTTTGAGGTTCTGTTAATATTACCTCCCCAGGGCCTGTTTTCTGCTAAGCCCTACTTCTTTGCGGTCCAGGTGCCTTCCAATCTGTGCTGCTTCCGTAAACAGCGGAGAAGCAAGATCTCTCTAGCGAGGGCAACATTGGCTCGGATAAAGCGGTCCCCGTCGACAGTGCTCTTATATTCAACCAACAAAGAGCAAAAGAAAGAAGACAGTCAGAACCAGCGTGCATGGACGAGAGAGAACTGTGTATCCACTCTCTTTTTAAAGACAAGATTAATGGTAATATATAAATACAGATATATGTTTAACGGTAATATCTAAATATAAATATACGTATTTCTGGCCAAGCACCATAGACTCCACGTTCCAAATGTAAACCGTGCCTGGGAAACCTCGATGTTTATTTTAAGCAACTGACTCTCAGGGATAAGAAATAAAAAAGGGAAAGAGGAAACAAACCGTGTTACTGACAAGCGATAGGATATTCTGTTTTGTGTCTCGCAGATACTTTACAGCCCCAGCGTTTCTAGGGAACACTTTGGAAGACTTCTGGTCCAGTTTGTCCGTAAAAAGCTGTCTGTGTTCTTACGTCTTGAAAAGCCCTCCACACGTCATATTAGGGGTCTTCACCTTGAGAAAGCAGCACAGGACTTCCCTGTCCCCCGCGTCTCCCATCCCCACCCCTCAGAACCCTTCCACAAAGGTCCTGGTGCCGTCTGTAGCCAGCATCGCGCTTCCCGATACGTGTGCACTGCTGTGTGGGGCACGTTGGATGATCGTGCCGGAGGGAAAACTGCATCTGGCCTCCTGGTGTCCAGGAAGCTGAGCTGCCTCCGTTGCTTGTCCCAGAGCCTCACCTCGCTTAAAACGGCGTGGGGGGCCCTCCGAGGTCTCACCTGTTCAGACAAAACAAAACAACCCAGCCCCCTAACCGTAGGAAGCAGCGAATTGCTCGGAGGAGCAGGGTTGGCCAACTTGGCCTCGATGTCAGGGTGTCTAGTGTGTTGTTCCGAGCTCTATGCTCACCCCGGTGTTTATGTATCCAGTCCGGTTTTGCCTTGGAAGCAACAACAAGATTCAGATCCTAATGGGGCTCACCTCCCCCTGCGTACTGGAAAGCCGGCTGTGGCCTCCGTGTCATATGAACAGAAGACAAGCGGGCCCGGTGGAGGCTGGGGGAGGGAGCAGGGCGCAGATGCTGGCACTGCGGGTGCCACAGACCTCGCTCCCCAGGGCTGCTGTCGGTGCTGCGGTTCCCTGGTCACCAGGGGCCAGTGCCCTTCCCACGATCTCCTTTGTCCCTGTCACCTCCCACCCAGTCTTCAGGAATGCGACTATTTAATTATCGGCCGCCGTTACCTCTCCATCACGGATCTCCCGACTGTGTTCACAAGTATCTGCCTGTCTAAGAGAACAATAAGCAGCTTTTGTCAGCACGGTCTCTTCCGAGAGCGTGTGCACGCGTCTGTGTATGCCTGCATGCGGCCGGCACCGTTTCCAGTGTGCAGGGGAGCCTTCCCCTCGTGCCGACCCAGGACCCAGGGTGTGTGCTGGAGGGGGCAGAAATCACGTGACCTCAGCTGTTAAACACACATGCAATTAAACCTCCAGTTGTATAAACGTACCATAGAAGACATTATATTCCATACAAAGTTATTTAATACTCAAAGCTCAATATTTCATCGTCATTTTACCACCTTTGGCTTTAACTGTTTGTGCTCTTGAGGTCAGTTAGGGTCTGTTTGTATCCGTATGGCAGGAATACTCTAGAAGGGCACGCACACGCTGGACTCTCCCCAGCCCTGCGTTCAGTGACTGCCCCTGGGGAGCCTGAAAGCAGCTGTGTGGTTGGGCATATTTACACCACGGCAAGAGGCAAAAACTACAAATCGAGGCTTCACTCTTTTGTTTAGCTCCTCTTGGCTTGGGAAAGTAATTGCAACGTTCGTAACGCATTTTATGTTTAAATAGCATGTCTGTAGTCAGGAATATCACGTTAGGAATGTTATTTTTTGAGAGGATGTATTCCTTCCGTATAGTAAAAAACCTGTTCTCTAATTCAGCAAAGAAGTTGCCGATGCCACTGAAGAATGAATGAAGCCCCAAAATCTGTCTCTCTTGATTGTTTCCCTTCCGTCTTACCGGCTAACTTACAAATACTGACTGATACTTATATCAGACATCCCTTATCACCTGCAACTTGGCCGTGGATGGAAGAGTTCGGCAAAAATCAGTGAAAGCATTGGGTGAGAATCAGTCGGCTCCATGGCCTTCGTAATAAAGAATATTGCATATTTTGACTTGCAAATTTGGCTCCAGCATCCTCTCTTTCTGTCAGTAGGCCCTATGATAAACGGAGCCGTGTGTACTTCTACACGCCTGCTTTCATTTCGGAAGAACCACCTGGTGAGCATCGACCAGAATTTTGGTTCGCTTAGCTCGGCTGCTCACTTCGGGAGTTGTGTGAGGAGTCGTTGAAACGGCACGCACACACACGCCTGCCCCCTTGCCTGGCAGAGAGCCGCCGAGCCGGCAGTGACCTGCTGTCCTTCTTGCCATCCCTGTCACCAATGGGGGGGGGGCAAGATGGCGTGTGCCGATAGCTGACTCACCCCCGTCGTGGGCTGCCCCCTGCGCCTGGGTAAAGCCGCATGTCTGTAGTCCCAGGATGTTAATTTTCAGAGCGTAAAAATATTCCACGGCTAGCAGACGGTAGGTCCTCCCCTTCATTTTGATATTTATGGCTTTTCCCACAACTCGTGCAGAAGTCAGGCAGAGGCGGGGTGAGCATTCCCACCTCCACCCCCTAACACAAGCTTTGACTCCGAATACAATCAGGCGCTGTGTCTGTTCCCCTAAACCGAGCACAGTGTCCAGGGACGGCTTCTGCTCCGAAACCCTGACCTTTCAACATGGATTCGAAACCTTTGGAGAGCTCCGGAAGGACGTGGGCACCGGAAGTAGCCACCTGAGTGCAGACGGGGAGGAAGACGGCTGTAGCCGTGCTGTGGGAAACAGGGCCCTTGCAGGGCTCCAGAGACACTGCAGCCACCTCGGATTTGAAGGTCACTTGTTCTCGCGAGAGCCAGGCGTTCTGTCTCCCAGGCCTGTGGCCCCGGCGAAGAGAACGGGCTCGGGTGATCACGGTCCTCGCCGCTTACACATCCTCGTGTATTTCTCGTTATTCTTGTGGAGTACCGCATTCAGACAGAGGTTGCCAATAAAGTTTATTGTAGGAGCAAAGTGTCAATATCTGTAGTACCCCCCGCCTAGGGTGCTTGTAATTAAAATGCCACGGATAGTCCGGGAGAGGCATGAAAATTTGATGGCGAATTGATTTCAGGTTCATCTTGAAATTTGTCCTCAGCTGGACTCGATACTCCTGGCAGACGTGGGGTGGCTTTTGTCAGGAGGGTCTCCTAGGATGAGACAGAAATGTCTTGATCGGAATATTAAATACAGCACGCTGTTTATGACAGATGATCCGTTTCGTGCTAAAACACAGGGATTCTTCTCCATTGAATGGGTGAGATAGGATTGCCTAGATGCACTTTGCATATGAAAAGAAGTTGCATGAAAATTTGCCCGGCACAAGAAATAAAGAGTTTTAGAAACACTGGCTTCAAACGCAGGGTATTCTATCCAATATTCTAAACTTAGAAATGCTACTTGCATCTAATGTAAGAAAGCTAGGAAAAGAATGGTGATCAAGATCCTGTAATCAAATATCACGGCCTCCAAGTGTTTCCTCGGAATAGCGTATTACAGAATGGCGGGGGGAGCCATACAAGTGAAAAAAAAATCCCAATATTTAATACAATACATTGCATGTTCCTGTAAACTTGCATTTATGCATCACATTAGAAAAGCCATTATCCTTAGGTATTGTTCACGCAGAAATGCACTGTGATGATAATATAATTTTAAAAGTATATCTGCTTTCAGAATTTAATTTGAAAAAGGTTCGAGGGGAAGAAGAACGTCGAGTTTTGAATGTTTTCAATTAAAAAAAAAATGTGTCGTTCAGTGGAATTAAATCTGGTCAGGAAAGTTGAATGAAATCTGTTCAGGAAAGCCCATTCCGCAGTCTGAAACGATTTATTTGGCAATGAATGGTATTTACGTTCGAATTCGAAGTATGATTAGAAAGGGGATTTAAAAGAGCACCGCTCAGACAGAGTGCGTTTGTTCAATTCATGCGGCGTGCGCGTGCGGAGTCCTGGGATGCGCACAGCGAGGCTGGGTGACCAGAGAGTTCTAGGTGGGGCTTGGACCACCCCCCTGCCCCGCCCCCGGCTCAGGCCATCGCGGCACAGCTGCGTAGGTGGCGTATAATTAATTTTCGAAATACTGGATTAGTCGCGGGAAAATATGCCCCAACCGACTTCAGAATAAGCGAAGGGGATTTCATGTCTTTCCTTTGGAAGCCCAATTTTAGAACGAAAACAGCAGCAGCTCTCTTTACCCCCCCCCCCCCCCCCCCCACCGGCACAGCAGGCTCTTCGGAATCACTTGCGGGAGGGGTCTAGACCTGCGTCTCGGTCAGTGTTACAGCTCAGGCGGTCACAAGTGCCCGGCCCGTCAGCAGAAAAGAGCCCGGCATATGCTCCTCGGCACGTTCAGGAGACATTTATGGATCTTTTATTAGGACAGTTTTTATGGCCCAAGATTAAAAGTTAAAGTTAAATAATAAAAGTAATGAAGATGTGCCTTTGGAGCCTCCAACTGGTTTGTGTTTTCACCCATTCGTCAAGGCCCATTGAATTTTGATGGTAGCATTAAAAAAAAAAAACCCAAAAAACCAAAAGGACACCCCGATTCGTTTTTGGAAGGAGACAGGGTATGAATGAATGAGTTAATAAAATAACTTAGACTCCAGAGATGCTAATTTATATCTTCTCTGTGAGTATGTGGCTTCTTTAACATTCTCGAGAAATACCGAGGGTAGCGTGTGATAAAAGATTTAATTGTTTGGTCATAGCACCTAAATGTCAAGATGGAGCATCTTCAGTCCTAGTAAGTATGTTTCTGAGAGAAGCAATCAGTGGAAAATAATGCTTCTTGGGGGTCATCCAAGAGTTTGTTTTAGATTCTCAAGTGTATCTTTATTGTGAGGTTGTTACTTTTGGACTGAGACCTTGGTTCAAATTCAAGGGGAAGTTTCACTGTCGGGTGAGTCAGTGAGCCAGTGGTTAGTAAAATAGTATAGCCTGACCTCGCACTTGGATTGTCTGTGAATTACAGTGCCATTTATAGCATTGAGAGAGTGAAAAAAGAAGGATTCTGCAGTCAAAACTATTTCAGAAATGCAGTACTTATCAGAGCCTTTTAAATGCACATGTGTTTTCTACCTCTCTAATAGTATTTGCCAAACTTACATCTTTACCGCTTGTCACCCACCCCCACACGTTTCCTATTTTCTCTTTTACGGGACAGGCTGAAATGGATCACCAGGGGATAGATGAATATTGTTTTCCAAACATCTTACCACTTAGCTTCCACTTTTATTCCCCCGTGATCATTTTGTGGGACCAGCCTACTTTGGAATATCCGCTGGAAAACTTGCTTTTTGCACAGGAGTCTGTCTCGGGTCCCCATTCACCCCACCTTATTAAGATGAATCACATTTTTCTCCATGTCATGTATTTTTTTTTTTTCAAATTCTGTTAATGGAATGACTCAGAGTCACCCATTCTGTCACATTACTAAAGCATTTAGGAAGACTCTCCTTTATTTACAGGTATCAGACAAAGAGAGTACCTTTCCCAGAGAGTGAGCTAGTCTACGTTATACAGTCTTCTGAAAGGAACTGGTCTCAGTATCTTTACTACTGCACTTGCTTTGACTTTCTTCTTTAGTAATTAGATAATTACGTATAATTAGCACATTAATTATGTGCAACAGCTGCTGTTGAGTGTGCGCGCGTACAACTGCTCGGAAACAGCTTGTGAGTTCACTCTCAGACCTGAGAAATGTTTCTTCTTGGCGCGTTTTCACTAATTTTTTTTTCCCCACGTGCGGAGATAACGAGCGGTGCAGGGACCCAGAAAGTAACAAGGCTCGTTCTATATTATTATGTGGAATGAGGGACTTGAAAAACAACACATACAGGATAATTTCCTTGTGATATAAAAATCAGGGCGTAGAAAATGGATTTACATAAATAATGTGTCTGTAAGTTTGCTGCCTGCCTGCCTCCCTTCTCTCAACCAATATTGATGAGATATCGATTACGTACCACTCACCGTGGCTGTCCTGGAAATAGAGCACACCACAAGACGGCCGTTGTCTGTGTTTGGGGGATTAGAGGCAATTTTTCATTAAGAAAAAACAAAAACAAAAACAAAACACCTCCGTGTAGTTGACCACTTCCTGTAACGAATTCATCACTTTTATAATTAGAAAGCACCCCCAAACGATGTGGGAAGTTTAAGAGAATTCCATACAAAGCATAGGGCCAGGCACATGGTAGGAGCTCCATAAACATGTATTGAATTAAATGCAGTTACTCGGATTTGAAAGCAGCACCCACATGAAACACCAGCTCTCTTTATATATCTGTCTCTGTACCTGTATCTCTCTCTGTGTATCTTAATGATTTACTTGGCCTATCATTTATTTCCCTGGAAGGTGTCCCGGGGAGGTCGGTGACTTGCACATGGCTGTATGGACTTTGTCCGAAGACCTCTGTTGACCCTCCACGGGCTCCACACACCCATGTCTGGCCAGACCTGGCAGTGCTAAGGCGAGGTGGAAGGCGTCCATCCGCCCGATCGCATCGTGGTGTGTCCCCATGTCCCCACCACCTCCCTCGGCCGCCTGCCTTCACACCTGCCCGACTCCTCCATGCTGGCACGCTCAGCTCTTCAGTAATAGATTCTTTCCTAAAGGTGGCTTTGCGGAGGGCAAAGTGTCCTCCTCCAAGTAAGTCAGCACTTTCACTTGAGAGAGAAAGAGAGAGAGAAGAATAAAACTCCAATCTTGGCTTGCCGGCAAGATAAAAAGACTCCTGATGGCGAACCATCTTGGGCCAGCAGGAAATTTTTGCTTTGATAGGCTTCTCTTTGTTTTTCTCTCTTTCTCCCTCCCTGCTCTCCAACCCCCATCTCTTTTATTAATTTTTTTTTTTTACAAATTAAATGATACCACGTGCTTACCACAATCTGTGAAACCATGCAAATGAATAGCAAGAAAAAAGTTCATGCCGTCCTCCTTTCTTTCTGCTGTCCCCAAGCTGTCCCCACAGCCCACTGGCCATGGCTAACAGTCCACCAGGAGCCCCCGGCACCTTTCTCTAAGCTCTTCCTTCTTCAGAGGGACATCTCTTGCAAATGCAGGCAAGGTTTTCTGTTGGCCTTTGTGAGAACGCTCCCCTGTTTATGCACCAGGCACTGCTTCTGGCTTATCTCCCTGACCAATACATCACGGGCGTCCCTCCAGGTCAGCAGATAAAGAGCTAACACGTTTCTTCTAATAGCTGCATAATATTCCATAGTGTGGGTATTCCATGATTTATTGCAGTTGGACTTCCACCTACTTTACTGTTCTCATGGTCATAGCTTTCTGGACATTTGGAAGCATTTTAGAAAATCGACATCATCTCTGTAAACCTACAGACTCCCGATTCCCGCTAGAATGCCCGGATATCGAGACCGTCCTGCGCACTTGACTTGTATGTGCACTCGTGTTCCCAGGACGTCATTCTCTGTCTCGTCTTCCCCTCGGATTCCTCTGTGCCCTTCCTCCATGCCTGCAGAATATATATTTTCGCACAGGCAGAAGTCCAGCCGAAAGAATACTTATTTAGCATAATTTAAACATGAGGGTTTTCTAATGCTACTTCCATTTAAATAATTCAAAAATCCGTCGCGAGGTGTCTGAATACTCTGGGAAGAGAGATGTTAACGGACGTATCATCGAGGCCGAAGACAAACTGCGTTCTTCTGTCTGCAGTTCATCAAGATGAACATGGTCATTATTGGTGTTAGGGTCTCAGAGTTACTCGCTCGCTCCTTTCCAGAGGAGTGGGTCTGATTTCCGAGAAATCATTTTCACCTCTCTTTAGCAATGGCGAATTCCAAGTGGTTTTAATTTTAACTGCATTATTTGTTTGCTTTATGTATTGTTCAGAGTTTCATGAAAAAAGTCTTACAGGCGTTTCTTATTTATGAAACCAGGGCAAGCATCCTTCAGATTTGAAGCAGAGATCTCAGAATATTAAAATGTTGGACTGCATTTAGAGCAGCATGAATGATTCTTCTGAAATTGACATATCAAGGAGTTTCTCATCTATTATTAAATTACCTTTTCCTCAAACAAAATATTTATCAGATGTAACTTGATACCCAAATTCCTTTACTTGCTAAACTAGAAGCTAGGACCTACACACGCACACACACACACACACCCTTTATTCTTGTGTTCTTGGCTTTCTACTGTATTTTAACATTTTAAGCATCCCCAGAAAAGTAATAGAATGAGCAATAGAAAATCGCCAGGATTGAAATTATTTCCAGCTCTGTTTAAATATGAATGTCTTGTTCGACTCTTAGCATATGTATTTATGGCTGTGTGATATCATTATGTCAGCGTAATGATTGTCTGCTGAATTATGTGGGATTCAACGGGGGATACAAATGGATTTGAATCCTGTAGCTGTCATGCTGTGGTCCAAAGAGGATGGAAACGGAAATATCCCCCCCCCCATTAACACATCCGTCAAGCGTCTTTAGCGCTCTGTGTGCGACTCTTGTCTCTTGGAAGTGGCGGAGATGGTACTGGGGAAGCCTGCGTCCTGAGTCCATGTCATTAACAGGTGTTACAAGGCCAACACCAGTCACGTCATGGTTCTGCCTCATTTGTGTGGCGTTGGCTTTACTTTGGATTAAGGACAATGTTGGGTAGCTTTTTTTCCCCCCTTCTTGTTCTCAATGCCTAACTTTAAGCGAAGTGACTAGCATACCTTATTATTTGGTCCTAATTGTATTAGCGAGTGAGCCTCTGTGTGCAGAGCGTGGAGACAGAGTGGAAAGTGAAGGAAGGGTCTGGAGTTGGAATCCCAGTGCCTTCCTTACTAGCTGTCTTCCCTTGAGCCAGGTAACTGGACTTTGCTCAGGTTGCCTGGGAACAGATAATAACAGGCACTTTCTGATCTTCTTGTAAGATTCACATGCACTATACATACAGGGTCCAGAAGCGCCTGTTGAATAGGAGCCGAGCCTGCGATGGTTGGCACTGCGGTTTCCGCTGTCGCTGTTACGATTCATGTTCTCTTCCTGTAGAACATCGTTCCTTACGAGCCATTTTTCTGTTTTTACCCGGTGGAACTTACCATTTTAGTGTCAGTGGCACACGTTGACTGAGCGCCTCGGTTTCACTCATTTACGAGGTATTTCCTGAGTGCCCACCGTGTACCAGGAACCGTGTCAGACCCTAAGGGGGCAGTGGCCGGCTACAGCTGGCCAGGAGGGGCACTTGGCAGAGCAGTGGGTGCAAATTGTCCCTGGCCAGGGAGAAGGATTCTGGTCAAATGACGAGCGTGTCCCTGCTTTCAGAGACGTGTTCACCTTTGCCAGAGCCCAGCAAGAGTTCGACTTCAAGACACGGCTTCCCTGAACGGGGTGGTGGTGACCTTGTCCCCGGCGTTGCTGCTTACAGTGGACATTTCTGCCCTGGTTTGTGCCCTGTGAGTCCTACCTGGCCCTTCCAGAGCAAAAGACGAGGTCACTGTGCCACATAGGTGTCAGCTGACGACGCCGTCACTGTCGGCTGTGCTGTGTTTCAAAGCACTCAGGAAACTGGTTCAGTCCAAGTTTCGCTTAGTTGTCTTTCCAGTTAAATCTCGTCAGTGAGATTATAGATACAGATGTCGTCTCTGACGGGAGGCTGCTCAGCCCTACTTTCTAGCTGTGTGGCTCGTGTACCTCCATTGTCTTATCCACATAATGGGATCACATTATCACTGACCTCATCAAACTGTAAGGATTAAGAGTTTTTTAAATTTTTTTATGTTTGTTTATTTTTGAGAGAGCATGAACAGGAGAGGGGCAGCGAGACGGAGACACAGAATCCGAAGCAGGCTCCAGGCTCTGAGCTGTCTGCACAGAATCTGATGTGGGGCTCTGTCTCATGAACCACGAGATCAGGGACTGAGCCGAAGTCGGACCCTCAACCGACTGAGCCACCCAGGAGGCCCAGGATTAAAAGTTTCAAGCATTGGAGTGCGTCCATACACCGAGGGTACAGTGGGGGCTATGTGGTTCTGCTATTTTTCTTCCTTATTTTTAGCAATAAGAGCCTTGTTCTGTGAATATTCAACCTTAAGATGGTTGTTATGGTCTTTTTTTTTTTTTTTTTTGCCTTTACTCCACCCTCTCTGTCATCCCCTCCTCCCACCCAACCCCTCTACTAACTAAGATAAAATACATTAGCAATCTCCTAAGTGCCTTCCAAAATTTGTTTTACCCTCGTATTTGATGTATCTCCTACCATTGAGTAGATACACAGATAAACGTACAGCTATATATTTGGGGCTTTTGAGACACATCCGTTCTGGTAGTTTTGCTTGATTGCACATGGGATCCTTCTTTGCATGCTGCTCTGTAGCTTGCTTTTCTCGTCCGACTATAGCATGGTATTCCATGATGCGGGCATACCACGATCCATGCCGTCCTTCCGCATGCTGGATGTGTTAAAGGGCATTCATTTCCATTCTAAAGGTTCGTGCCTGCACTCCTGCCTGGCCCAAGCGAGGGAGACAGCAAGCATCTTCGTTCGCATGTCAGACTGATGCTTTTATTTCTGTGGGATGGATTCCCAGGTGTGGGATTGCTGGGCCAGACTCTACATTTGTAAAATGGATTTTTATCAATCTAATGGATTGTGCTGAAGAGAGCCAGAAATCTTGATAGAAGCAGTCAACTTAGAGCAAATTTTTTAGATGTAAAAGTGGATGGTAATTAAGAGAACACACATTAAAAAGAGTCATTTGACCAGCATATCACAGTATTAATTGATTTTAATGGCTGGGAGTCTTTGGATTCCAGTATCTGAGGACGAAGAAGCAGGTGAAAGGCCCACCGGTTATGCACGCGTATTTCGCACCCGGTATTAGGAAGTAGCTAGCTTCCTTCTGCTCCTCTTTTTGTAGAACAGAACTTTTTCGTGGAGAGGAATGGGCTGTGATGGAGATACTCCAGGGGAACCAGCATGGGGGGAGGTGGGAGAGGCAGAGCTGGTTATGAGGCATGGCCCAAGTTCATGTTCTGGTACCAGTGTCTACCGGCTGAGCGAGATCGGGTGACTCATCTCCTCTTTAGGCTTCCTCCTTTTAGAAACCGGGCTGAGTTCTATTTGTAGGACAGGGTGCCATGCAGGTTAATAAGTTAAATGTATTAGTGGGGCGCCTGGGTGGCTCAGTCGGTTAAGCGGCCGACTTCAGCTCAGGTCATGATCTCATGGTTTGTGAGTTTGAGTCCCGTGTCGGGCTCTGTGCTGACGGCTCAGAGCCTGGAGCCTGCTTTGGATTCCGTGTCTCCCTCTCTCTCTGCCCTTCCCCTGCTCACACTCTGTCTCTGTCTCTCAAAAATAAATAAATGTTAAAAAAAATAAATGTATTAGTAAGTGTAACACAAACTCTGCATATGTATTAACCCAAAGAATGGGACTCAACATACTGGTTTTCAGATCATTTTGTTGGTATTATTAAGATGCCTAACTTCTCAAGTGTTTTTTTTTTTCCCTCTACTAGTATTAAAGAGTTCTTCTCAAAGTATTAGGCAGTGTTTAGTCAATGCTTTAAGAAAAGAACCTCAGGGTACCTGGGTGGCTCAGTCGGTTAAGCGTCCAACTCTTGATATCAGCTCAGGTCACGATCTCACTGTCGTGAGATGGAGCCTCACATCAGGCTTTGTGCTGACAGGGAGGAGCCTGCTTGGGATTCTTTCTCTCCCTTTCTTTCTGCCCCTCCCCTCCACGCACGCACTCTCTCGATATTAATAAACATTAAAAAAAAAGTAAAGAACCTCACTTTTTAAAATATAACAAGCTCACATGAAAATGCAATTTACCCTGAATTCTGCATCTATGAAAACTGATGTGTGTGTGTGTATGTGTGTGTGGGGAGGAGGGTGCGGGTGGGGTGGGTGGGTGGTGTTTAGTTTCTAGGGTTTGTGAATATTTGTATTTTATTGATGTGTCTATAATTTCGGTACTAGAGAAAGTGAGCATTTGAAACTCACAACAAATTCTGCAAACTTTCAAGAACCCAAGGTTCAGAGAGGTTAAGTGCTTTGCCAGCGGGTCACCTTGCGGTGAGTGGTAGTGTGGGTTGCAAAGCAGTGGCTGTCTGCATCTGCAGCCCATGGTCTTTCCACACAGACAAGGCTGGCAAAGAGAAGGGAAGGCATGAGAGTCATTTTCCAAAATTTGGAAGTTGTTCTGAGATGCCCTCATCCTTTCCATGGTGTCTTGGGTAAGGCAGGCAGTAGATTCATGAGACCTGGAAGGTGTTGAAAAATGAGGGTCGGAACGACACCGAAATTTCGGTTAAATCAAGATACCATTCTGGTTTATTGAAGGCCCACTCCGTATACGGAAAAACAAAAACTTTATTCTTTGAGTGTCTCTGAGACCTACCTTCTTCCCACCAGTCACCTCCATTTGCATTTCTGGAAGTTTCCCTCTCTGCGGAATGGCAGTAACTCACCCAGCCCCTCGGCTCTGCCTGCAGTCTCTTCTTCTCCCATGTCGCTCTCCTTTGCCTTCTTCAGAAGCTATTATACGACCTCCAGATCTCTCTTTGCCTCCCTGTATTACCATTAGAAGACATCTTCACTGGGAAATCGCTCAGTTCCTGTTTTTGATTAATATTTTATCAGCCGCAAGAGGAAATGGTATTCTATAGCAACACTAATAAGTAATTGAGCAGATGAGATGCTCCTGCTAGCTTTGGTAAAAAGTACAGGCAAGGTTACAAGTGGAGAGCTCAGGATAATAAAGTCAGGTGTCTGAATCGAATATCTGGGAGGGTTAAAATCTAACGCTGCTACGAGCAGAGATCAAGCGGGAAATCCCTTTTTGAGCACTGGCTTGCCCATCTATGTTTATTGACTATCGTAATAATAATAACGATAAGAATTCATTCATAAAATGAATTCATTCATTGAATGAATTCTTCATTTAAAGCCGCATATCTAAACCAAAGGACCCAAACTGCTAATTTTGTAGTATTTAATCTATACCGTTATATATAAGTTCAAGGTGACCAAGCAGACTACCGTAGATTGGATAAAGTAATACCCAGCAGATGCTGAGAATCCCACTCCCCCTGCCGTATTCAGATGGTTCTGAGAGAGAGGAAGCAGTAGAGCCATCAGTAATAATACCATCCGGTAATTACCGAATCATAAATGTTTGGGGAGCTGAAGGTCACCGGCTTAGTAGCCGCCCGAGTCCGTCCTTGTGCATTTTAAATGCTTGTGTTCTATAGCCGGGTGGGGGTATTTTAATTCCCACTGGACGGTCCGAATGAAAAAAAAAAAAAGAGTTATTCATCCATAATTATTTTTCTTCGTCACGGGCGAAGAGACTTTTTTGTTTTTCATAACGCGACGGCCTTCAGGAAGTGGAAATGGCTTTAGCACATCACTGCCCGTCTTCTTGGTAGAAATACGCGACGTGTTCCTTCCTACCTGGCGTCCAGCACGGGGTGTCTGATTGATGGGAACATGACCCTTGGGGGCATCAGGAAACAGCTGCGTGCACATTCCCTGCAGGAGGCCGGGCTCTCATGAGGGGCCCAGCATACGGTCAGGAACGGGAGTTTTAAGGCAAGAAATTGCAGGTAAGAACGCAGCGCTGCCTTAAGAAATACCAGTGGAATTGTTTCTTTTTTTTTTTTTTCTTTCCTTGAGTATTTTATTAACATTTGCTCCCGTACTCAAGCACAATTCACTTAGGTTTGTATTTCTTGTGTTTCACACGGGAACTTTCATTAAATTGTGGCAATTCCAATTTGTGTGGTTATCAAGTCCCCATCAAATAACGTGATCTGTGTTCTTAGCCTGTAAACCTCACTTTGTAAATCTCTGAAGCACTTGAGTGGATTCCCTTCTTTGGGCTTCCTTCTCTTTATGAAGTTACCATTTTTATTGCTAAGGTACTGTTATTGTTGGTTTTTAAGGGAAATTGTCATGACCACATCTCCCGTGGGGACCAGACATTACGGACCACGCCACCGTGCGTGACGCTCTTCTCCTCTTGTTGTTTAAAACTAGTTTCCATCAGACCCTTCCTTCTCGACCTCTCTTCATTATAATCCAACTTAATTAGTAAAATTTAATTCCACATTTGTCTCTCAGCTAATGAATTATTAGCATTTCAAGAAATAGTATGTAACATCTATCAATGGAGGTTAAAATACATGGGTTGTTTAGTGTCTTCTGATAATACATATTTTTTTTTTATAGAAAGCCAAATAGAAAATATTTGCCTGCAAGAAATATTTCTTGGGGTTCCTATTTTATAATCAGAATTGAGGAGCAAAATGCTTTGGAGCCCCCAGCACATTTTGTAGGGGGCATTGATGAAGAAAATGCAACATGGATTCTCTCTTTTTAAATCATCTCTGTCCCCCTGGGAGCCAAGAGGGAGTAAGGGCAGCGGTGTGCTGGAGAGAGCCTTTCGCCGCCTGGAACCGGGGGGCAGACACTGTATCTGACTCCTCCTTTTCTTCTCTCCCAGCTCGTCCCCACCTGTGTTCACTCTGACCCGGGGTGCCCAGGCTTGAGACTCGTCTGGAGCTTTAGGAAGATGAACACTGCTTTAAGAAAAAGGTCCGAGGGGGAAAAAAAGTATAATTCTTTTCCTTCCAAACCGAGGTATAAAAATCCTATAAGCATGATTTATCGTTTGATTGGAACATTATATTTTATGGTCGTAAAACACACGTATCATCCGGTCTGGCTCCGACACCCAGTAAGCCGTTCGGGCTTTTTTAATTTTGATGGAAGAGCTCCCACAGCAGTATGTTGGTGCCTGCCCGGGCCTGGTCGTTAACATGTTCCGATGCTAAGCTGGAACAGAGGAGAGGGCTCAGAGCACCCAGAGGAGGGACCCCATTCCATCAATCCTGGAAGGGGGCGGGCGGAGGGAGAGAGAAGTAGGCATTGCTTCAGGCCCCTGCTGATCCGATGGCCTTGAAGGTGCTGGTGGCTCTGATCCTTCTGCTGGGAAGCACGGCGGCACGGAGACGTCTTTCCTCTGACTGTCGCGGACAAGGACGCCAGTGCAGCTCTCATGCAAGTGACCCCCGGAAGGTCCATGTTGGAATGGGAACCAGACTCTATGATATGCCAGACATGGTGCAAAATGACAACGTAAGGCTCCAGCAAGGGGCAGGGAAGTGAATCTTTCCTCTCCGTGGCCCATCGCCCCACTATTGAGTGGACGGGTATCCCCCAAAGGATTACAACCTTCTCTGTGGGATATACTTGGGACCGGAATCAGGGTGCTCAGAGTCTGTTTCTCCAGTCACCAGCCCAGTGTAGTAGGGTCCTGCCAGCCCAAGGCTGGGAAAGACTGCAGGCTTTGGTGACCTCTGTCCTTTCCCGCATCCATGCCTAGGCCCCCACCCGGAGTGCAGGGCAGCAGGGGGAGGCTGGAGTCCCTGCTGAGGCAAGCTGGGTTGGGGGAGACAGTGGTCTCAAGGTGTAAGGGCTGGGAGGTAGAGGCTGGTCTGGCCCCAGGTGCCAGTGGGCAGAGAGCAGGTGGCTGAGAATTCATCCTGGTTGGCAGTGTTGGGGGTGGGCCTGAGCCGAGACTCTAAGCCCCCTGGCACCTGCTCCCCCATTCCACCAGACTTCACTCCCAAATCACAGACCCAGACAGAAAATTGTAAGAATTACAGCACAGTGGATGCCGAGCTCTGAGCCCCATGCACGGGGCCCTGCGTCGCCGCACCGGCCCTGGGTCCCAGGAAAGCTCACTCCCATGCAGTGCTCATGGGGAACTTTCCCGATCATGGCTTCCAGGAGGCCATATCACAAGCTTGTGAATTTAACGGAAACGCTTTCGATAAAGACGATAATATGTGGTCTCTTCTTCTTTCAAAGTGAGTTTGAAGCAAATGAAAACCTGCGCCCCTCCTGCTCTTGGTGAGGTTCATGTGTAAACATTTGTCAAAACACGTGGAGAGTCTATGCTTTAAATGGATGCAGCTTATCATATGTAAATGATACTCCAACAAAGTTGATTTAAGAAAAAAAAAAAAAAAACGAAAAAAAACACAAAACCCTGCTCTGTAGGGATGAAAGACTGCAGGAACTGAAGGCAGCCTTGACTCAAGTTGGTGGCAGGAGTGTCTCTTCCATTTGGTTTGTATCCTCTTAGTTTGAGCAGTTTTTACTGAGTTTAACCGTATATGTGTCAGTCCCGCTGTGCACCTGTCAGCAGGCGGGCCTTTACACAATATGTTATTACATTGCATCTTTGTGATAACCCAATGTGGGGGCTACTGTTCAATGCACCGGGCCTTGTTTGGGGTGGTTTCGCTTGCCACGAGACACTCGGCAGTGCATAGAGACATTTGCGGTTGTCACATCTGAGGTCGGGGGGCGCGGGAGGGAAGGTGCCGCTGGCCATCTAGAGCGTGGAGGCAAGGGATGCTGTTACGCACCCTAAACGCACAGGACGACCCCCAGCACAAAATGCCAGTAGTGTCAACGTCGAGAAACTCCACTGTGTCTCGTTGGGAAAGATTCAAGGTGCTTGTGTCATGGGACTGGGAGGGGTGGCGATGTTAACACGGCCCGCTGCCGTTTCCATTTCGTTTGCTAGGCGTAATTAGCAAAGAATTAACAGCAGAAGACGGCTCTCACCCATGTCTACCTAGAAAGCCCTCTTATTCAAGGTGCTAATTAGAGTATTTTGTTGCCAGTAAAAACAAGAGTCAGATTTCATGATTGATTCATGATCATTTCAAAATTAATGCTGCTATTATCATACAAAGTAGTGGTAAGTGGAGGTAAGAGAATTTTTGCTTTGGGATACTAAGTCAACATTACAGTAAACACACAGCAAACCCATTTATCTCGGGCTTAATGCTTTGTTGTTTCTTCTAAGCACTTCTTAGGTGCCTTTGGGCTTTTTAGCATTCTTTGGCAGTTGTAATTTATTAATTGATTTTTAAATTTGGCTTGCGAAAATGAACTTTAGTTAGGGGTTTGAGGAGAATGAAAAGGGCTGTGTGTGTTTCAACGGCTGGGTCTTCCCGTCCTGCGTTGGGGATCAGCGGAAGCCAGACAACCTGGGGACGACGCCGTCTGAGGCTCCCGGCTTCCTCACATCATGGACGAAGAGCCAGCCGCTTAGACAAGGTCTTTCCATCATACAAGTTTCAATAAAAATCAGTGATACTAAGTGGCTCTTCATCAAATGGGTCTTAACAGCCTCCTAGAGGTGAGTGCTCCTGTTGAACCATTTGGCTCAGGGCTTCTTAGGTTGGTTTCGTTTCTGTTTTGTTTCACATTCAGTTTCCTTGTTTTGTTTTGTTTTTTCTTGCGTGGCCAGCAGTCCGATGACGTCTTCTCAGAACGGTTTTAAATGTATACTGTGACATACCTGGGAGTCTGAGGCCACCAGCTATTCTTAAACACAGTTCTGTACTCCCTGCCTCCCTCCCCACAAAGGCATGTGTTGAAGCAAAGCCAAGACGTGGTGCTAAGCGCAGTTTCCGAAATCTCACTCCGTCAAGAGTTTTGTGGCTGTCTCCACGTCGATACCTGAAGTTCTTCCCCCTGTGAAATTCAGTCAGACGAACCCCGCATTAGGTCTGATCCAGATAGCGATGATGAGAATTTTTCATATCGTAGACTGCTTATAATATTCGGTCCTAGTCAAAATGCTAAGCATTGGGCAACACACTGCGTCATTTAACCCCCATGCCTGTGTGAGGTAGGTTAGGGTCAAGTTGACAGGCAAGAAAAGAGGCTCAGGTTCCAAACTGTCCAGCTCTCCTCATCCCCTCCCAGTTAATTGTCTCCGTTTCGTTAATGCGGATTGCGTTTCAATTTGACGTGGTTCTTTGGAGTTTTATATTTTAAGAATCTTGGCATATGTCTGGTAGAGACATTTCCTGGATTCTCGCAATGCTGATAGCCAGAAATTAGGCAACCTGAAAGAAAGATCTCAATTTGGCTTCCCAGGCTAAATGTAAACTTGGACATTCAGCAATTCTGGGAATTTGCCTTGAGGGGCAGCAAAAAGCAAGGACAGCATTATCACTCTCCAGGATGGATCATTGCATGAGTATTTTCGTTTTGTTTTTTCCTGAGGATGACACGGAAAGGAGGGAAGCCCTTTCCCAGACCTCTCCCCCGTCAGGATGGTTCCAGTGTTTAAATTCTGCAGCCTGTTTGTTGCAAACAATAAAAAATGTGATTATGAATATTACTGTCTTATCTAATACATCAGCATCGTACCCCCAAAACGAACATGCGTACTTTGCTACCAAGTCTTCTAATTTTTTCCAAATGGGGGAAGTTGGATAATCAGAGACAAATGGTTTACCCCTGCCAGTTAAAGCAACTTCGTCTGTCTCTTCTTGTCCAGACTTACTTGCTGTCATTATTAACTCCCTTGGCAAAATCAAGCAATGAGTTTCAGTTTAGAAGTCACATGGAGGTGTTGCTTTGGACAAAATTACCAGAAGAATACACGTGAGTGTTTAGTGGCTGATGTCAAAAGGACACTGTCCAGCTCTGGTTTCTCTCTTATGCACGTTTCATTTCAAAACGCATGGTTCTCTTCTCATGCGAACGAAGCAGAGCCGAAGTAACATATTGATCTATCTGCCACTCAGGCCCCAGGTCGACCGCAGAAAGCATGTTTTGCAGACATTTACCATAGGTAACGCTAGGCCAGACCTGCGTGCGTGGTCACTCAACGAGGGCCGGGATTTTTCAGTGACTAACGTATCCAGGGAGGCTTCCTGAGGTTATTTCGTCGGAGAGGAAAGTGTGGTGAAGTGTGAAATGCCCCCCACAGTACCGGCAATTGTGGGCGTCCACATTAAACACTGTAAAAAGATAGGCTTGCAGATGCGATCAGATTAATACGTGCTAATCGAAAGAACACTTGAAAGTGCAAAGAATATCAGTCAGAATGCTCATCACCTCCCCCACCTGCACCTTTCAAACAGAATGACCTTGAACGCTGGCAGTGTCTGTTCACCTTGGATTTAAATCGGAATCGCGGTCCCGCAGAGGGGCGTGTTAGAAATGCCCCTTTCCCCATTTTACTCTGATCTTTCACGTCAGAATTTCCTGAACTTGGGACTTAGCCATCGACTTTTTCAGATCTCGTGCTGAGTGTGGGAAGAATTGCTCTTTGAGATAAAACTTTGGGAGATGAGGGGCATTCCATTTGGACACCTCCATGAAGGAATGGGCGGGCGATCAATACAAGTGCACATCCTGGCTTAGGCTGTTTAATTTTCTTAAGAGGATATTAATCGTCCCTCTGCTCATTTGGTTGCCAAGTGCTCCTGGGTTCTGCCAGTATTTGGCAACTGAATATCCGCCCTGGCACTTCTTGCCAGGGGTTAGCACTTCAGGTCCCTGCTCTCCAGCATCGATCAAACGTTTGCTGTCCTCCCTGAGAATCCATCCGTCCCTTTTTATATTCTAAAATGGATCTTCAAAACAGACAAGATCGCCAGGATGCAGCTGCTCGAACCGCATGTTTCGGGCCCAGAGCTGGTCATCATTATCCCATCTACTCCGTGTGGAAAATGAGCCAGGGAGAGGGACTGATGTCAGGAGCGCCTTTTCCCTGGCAGCCTGTTGGTTTCTTGGGGTCGGTGAGCACAGGTTTCTGGACTGTGTGTGAGGCAGTCCTGGACCGGGGGGCCCTCGTGGCCGGGAGCTCATTTCCTTGTGACCCAGCATTTGGCCCTTCCGCCATTTTGAACGAACCGAGGGGTCTGTCCTCCTCATGCACGTTGGTACCTGGGATTCCAAATGAATCAGTAGCAAAGTGACTATGTTTTCTAAGGGTTTTTCTAAGGTGAGATTGAAGGCTTCTAGTGGGAGACTTCTCGTGAAGTAGGATCGTGGGTCCTTCTGAATGACTGATCTGTGGTTCTTCTTCTGCTTGGAAATTGCCCTTTGTCCACATTTTCTGCAGGCCTAACTCCACCTCTTCCTTGGGTCTCAGCTTCAACGTTATTCCCCCAGAAATTCTTCCTTGGTCTTAGAGAATAAAGTTGGATGCTGAATGTTTCCTCAGAACTTTCTAGATCCCCACCGCTCTTAGCACGCTTGACCATACTACTTGTCTCCGTGTCTCTGTTCTCCAGGAGCCCCAAAAGGGCAAGTGTGCATCAGTCTTATTAGTAGTTGGACTCCCAGGCGTGGGTATAAGCCCAGATACAAAACAGTAACCCTACAAATATTTGCCCACTTAAGTGAACGCTAAGAGGTCTTAGAGGGATGTAAGCCAATGTTATTCAAGTCATATCAAGAAAATGAATATTAGATGGGGCACCTGGGCGGCTCAGTCGGTTGAGCGTCCGACTTCGGCTCAGATCATGATCTCGCTCATGGGTTCGGGCCCCACGTCAGGCTCTGTGCTAACAGCTCAGAGCCTGGAGCCTGCTTCAGATTCTCTCTCTCTCTCTCTCTCTCTCTCTCTCTCTCTCTGCCCTTCCCCTGCTCATGCTCTCTCTCTCTCTCTCTATCTCAAAAAGTAAATAAATGCCAAAAAAAAAAAAAGAAAAAAAAAGGAAATGAATATTAGAATTGTCGAATTCCTGAGTTAAAAGGAATTTAGAATTAACTGGCTGTTTATTATCTGAAGTCTGACATCCTGGAAGTATTGCCTGTGTACACACATGGGTGGAAGGTTTCCCTTCTCTGAGGCTCCTCCAGGATCAAAAATGAAAAATCCTGTCTTCCTCAGGATTAAGTCAACCGATCAGAGCAAATGGCCTTGCACAGCGCCTGGCACAGTATAGGTGCTTAACAAACACTAGCTGCTCTTTGTTATAAATCCTGCTTGTGTTTTTAAATCCTGAGCCCTCTTGGACACAACCAACGAAAAGCCCTCAAGAGACTCATGGTGAAAGGCCATGATTGTATTTTTCCTGGAGACTCCATTTTGATTTAGATGCCCACAGCATCTAATTTCTACCATTAAAACAGGAAAATTTTGAAAATGAGAGTTTTGGCATGATTGGACCCAAGAGCAGAAGAGGATAAGACCAATGGCCAAAAATACAAGAAAGCATCTTGGAATCTTAGAAGGAAGCACCAGAGGAGGGCTGATGGCCTTAGATGGAGACCACTTGTCTCTACCCTTTGGTCTAAAGAATGCTTATCTCAAAAGCACTAATTTGGGGAGAATGCCCTGCAGTATGGCTTTATATTGTGACTATAGACAGACACTCCCAAGTTCATGTCAACTAAAGAAGTCGCAAAGCTAGTTTATGTCTCATTCTCTCTCTCTCTCCGTGTGTTGAGACAGCACTGTATGGAGCTTGTCCGCACACCACAAGCAGAGGCCGCAGACAGACAGGGTCTGTTCAGGGAGATAACATCACCTGCTAATTCCGCCTCTGCCATCAGAGTCTGAGTGGTCAGCGATGGAGACCGAGGCTGGATTAGGTCCCCCACGGCCCCCTTTCTGAGGCGGGGAGATGGATGATACGGGGAATCGCTGCCTGCTTTATCTCTCTCCATCTCCTGCTGCAGTTCCAGCCGAAGCTAATTGTAGGACGCCGTTTGTCCAAAGAGAAGTACAGACAGGAACGCAGTGGGCACAGAGCCCTGCGGCTCTTCGATACCCACCCTGCCCACACCCCACCTTGAAACTGAGGGCGAGGAGACCTTAGCGGCCCGAGGAAGTGAGACCTCATCTGGGTCTGAGGCCACAGACATTTGAATTGCCTTTGAAGAGAAAGTCCACCTCGCCAGCATCTTCAGGTTGTTCACTTAGGGAGGTCGAAGTGATCTCTTCTCTCCTGGAATCACCAAGCATCTGGACTTCGCTACAGCATGCCTTCAGAAATGCCGACACGCGATTCCTTGTGGCATCTGTGGCAGGGAAAGAACAGGATCAGACATGGGCTGGAGGGAGTCCATCTCTACTGCCTCCCAGAGTTGTGACCTTGAGCAAGGAATTTAGGCTTTCTAGGACTGTTTTCTCAGTGAGAAGATGAGGATGACTTGTTGAGAGTGGGCCAGGAATTCCTGCACACAGCGAGCCTAACGCAGCGCCCGGGGGGAGTACTGAGCACGCAGTGTCAGTTCTCAGTGCCCTTGATGTCAGCGGGGGCAGCGGGCGTCCTGATGAAGTCACTCAGGGGTTTAGAGCTAGCCTTTGTGAAGCGCCTACCACCCTGCCTTGTATACACTCGGCACTCATCAAATGCTGGCTAGCGCTATTGTGAAGTTTCATACGCGTGCCACGTGAGCTTGAGTGTGAGTTTTAGACGATGTTTTTCTCCCAGGGTGCGTGCCTGCATTTGGAAACGTCATTGGGGATAATTTGGCACCGTTCTCCCTTCTGCCCTGTCTAAATGAAGGTTTTCGTGTAAAGCTCTCATCCATCATGGACCTGTGTATTTTCACTGACAGTTGATTTCAGGGTCTGAAGTCCTCAGCTGAATGTATTCGTGATGGCTTTCCAGAAGGAGGGTGATCAGTCCCATGGGGTGGAAGCTGCCCCCAGTGGGCCCATGTTGCCGGCTGGTCTGGTAGGTTGTAGCCCTTTGTCCTTTGAAGAATTGGCTTCCCATGTGACCCTTGAATGCTGCTTTGCCCACTGAGCTGTGCATTCCCTCCCTGCTTCAGGCTTGCTCTGATTCTTTTTCCTTCCAGCAACTTCCTGCTGCCAATACACATCCCAGTGCGGACAGTAGTCAAGGACGGTGCCATTCGAGCCTGCTCCGTTAGTGCAATCCCAGCCAGATCAGGGTTGCACCTGCCTAGCCTGCTAAGGTCTGGCTTCCCAAGTGTGTGACCAGATGATGAGGGAGAGGCTTATGTGTATTACTTTTTCTCTTAATTTCCATGTCTCCCTAATCACGTCAGGGTGCTCAGTGTGACAACAGAAGCCTTTTATTGAGCATTCACTGTGTACTAACTGCAGGCTAGGTCTTTTAAATATCAGTGTCCATATCCTTCCTGCCCTTCTTCCTTCCCTGCCTCCTTCCTTTCTCCCTCCTTCCCTGCCTCCTTCCTTTCTCCCTCCTTCCCCGCCTCCTTCCTTTCTCCCTCCTTCCCTCGCTCCAAACATCCACCCTCTGGCATTCCATCCATCCATCTGTCCATCCATGCTTTCACTCTCTATCTACCCATCTATCTGATGACTTAATCCTTAATCCTGAAACACCCTGCTGACACATCTCTAGGTGGGGAGCTGAAAGTTTAGGAAGATGTCAGCCGACCTGAGATAGGGCTGGCTTTCTCCACGACAGGATGCTCAGCCCATAACGACCACATTCGCTGCCTTCCTGCCCAGCGAACTGGTTGTTGTCCTCATCTTCCTCGTCTCCATCACGGGACGCCCCATGTCTCTTGCTGACGTGCGGCGTTAATCCACATCACTTGCAGCTACAAAGACACCTGCGCATTAAAACCCGTACTTGTATACAAACAAGGGTGGGGGGTCCAGTTATGCAGTTGTGACAGCTGTTTGGGCCCCTGTTGCCACAGTGCACGTGGGGGTAAAGGGCAGGCAGAGATGGCGCCCGGTTGCCTGTAGAGTGGTGAGGAGGCCACATCAGGGCAGCTGGTTTGGCATGAGCTCGGGGCGGGGAGGGTGAGCCTCGTCCGCCACGAGAGCGCCCTCCAGAACGGCAAGCCCTTGTCCTCGGTCTTCCGAGGAACGTTGTCGCAGGTGCGGGTGGGGGCTTTCTTTCCCATTGCAACCGCCCTGCTCTCTTGCAGGAGCCTGCTAATAATCAGCAAATGAAATTCACCTTTCCCCCCAATTCCTGAGAGCTGAAAGAGGAGGGTTGAGTTACAGGGCCCAGCAGGAACACGGTCTTCCTGGGATGTGTGATCTCGAGCTGTGCAGATGGGGGCATGTTATTTTATTTGGGAGACCGAATTTAAGTTCGGCAGTTACCTGAAAGAAAATTAAGTTGCTGATTGCAAGTCCAATTCTCTGGCCTTCGGAAGAAGATAGATTGTAATCTTTAATTAATCCATCACTCACGCCAAAAAAAAAAAAAAAAAAAGGAAGAAGGTAGAGGTGGGGTTGGCGGGACCCGTTCCTATCACATTTGTTTCGGACGGCGGGGCCCGCCCTGGGAAGCCCAGATGGCAATACCAGTGCTCGCTGCGTGTGTACTTTTGTTTAGCCTCGTCTCCATCCTCCTCGAGGCGTACAGATCCAGGCCTGGCGTGTGCGCTCCGGCCACGGGCGAGCCCGTCGTAATGAAGACAGACTGACTCTAAAGATGACCTTTCTGTGCCTTTGTCTGGAGCCAGCCCTTCTCTTTAACTGAACACCTTTCCGGCGAACACATTCTGAACTCTTGAACTGCTCGTTCCCTTCCCCGGGCTTCTTGCTCAAGCTGCAGTGTATCATTATATGCCTCCGAAGGCTGTGCTTCCTTCGTCCGACATCGAGATAGAATTTTTCATAACCCTTTACTAGTTATAAATCTGATTGTTAAGGGACCGGGTTAATCTTATTTCTCATACCAGCAGCTGATTTTTGAAACCCTGATTTAGGAGTGTTTTTCTTTCCGCTACCTTCCTAAAACACAGGGTGCAAAAGTATAACATACGTCACCTGATATTGGAGGATTGTTTATTTCTGTTCATTTTGTCCTGAATAGTACCTAAGAGATGCATTTGAAAACTTATCTTGTTTATATGTTTCTTCTGTAGCAATTTCTTCCATGACCTGAAATAGTCACTTTGGACAACGAGCAAACTCGGCTCTTTCCCAGCTGGGGGCGAATGGATAAAGGGTCGCGGGGAAGGAGGCAGTTTGGAGACCCCAGAAGCATTTCGAGATAGGAAGGATCGTTTTGCGATGTGCGGTATTTAAGGAGCTAGCACCCCTAGTCTCTTGTGTCTGTCTTCCTCATTTAAGCACAACGGCTTCCGTGATCTTCCTGGACCTTCTCTGTGCACCGCCTAGTAGGTGCTGCATACGGAGGGGCTGAACTGAACGGTGGCGTTTGGACTCGTAATTAGGCGTACGGACAAGATCGCAATAGCTCTGTGACGTGGCGACGTGTTTTTGAGCCTCCGTGAGCACCGTTCTCTTCCTAAAGGATTTTTGTGAGGCTTAATCGAAATAATTGGCGAAAATACCTAGCGCTCTGCCTCTCTGCTTGGCGTGTGGTAGGCGCCCTTGCCACAGGCTCTCTTGTAGTTCTGGAGAGAAAACTTGGGGCCTTATTCAGGGAGAGAAGGTAGAGTGGAATTTTGAAGAGCGTATTTCTCTTCCACTCAGCCATCCTGCATTGATGAGAATTGGGCACAGAAGAAGTGCAAAATATTTCGTTAATTCTTGTTGACAGAAGTAGGACTTCGGGTCCAAAGACGTAATATTTTCAGGTGCACGCAGAGGCATTATTTCAAATTTCCAAACTCTTCCACGTATACAGGCAGATTTGCACATGTGATGTCTGTGCAAATTATACTGGCAGCGGCTCCGGGAGATGGAATTTCTGGGCTTCTCCAGAGCATGTTTTCCCTCTAAAGAGAGGCAGCTGGTAATTACTAATGCTAATGTCAGGGTGAAGTGCAATAGATAATCTAACACAGGCGATGGCCCCCTGAGCATTTATACTTGATGCTAGAATGTGTTCGTTTTCTTTATCTTGCTATTAATGCACCTCTATTGAGCAATATACTCTCTCTTCATAGATAGGATCAGATCCCATATAAATTTATAACACCGCACGACATTTAAGCGAGGGCCTTTCCCAGTTCGCAGTGTTTGTGGCTTCCACTTACAACATACCACACACACACACACACACACACACACGCCCTCACACACATGTGCCTGCACGCATATGTGCCCCCATGCATACGTGTTTGCGCACACACACACGCTCACATTCCTGCCGCAAGCCACCCATCCCATCTCGGAAGCAGAATCACCAATCCTTGCTCCTTTTTCCAAACACACAGTTCCTCTAGCTTCTGATCCATGGTCACAGTCTGGGGGAGTGTTGTATTCATCCCTGTAGAGATGGTTGAGAAAAACAAAACAAAACAAAAAACAAGCCGGAACCAGAGAACGCTGTGCAGGGTTAATGCCCTGCCGCGAAGAACAACTGCGACAGCCGAATCGCGGATCCACCTGCTGCATCCACGTCAGCTCTTCAGGGCAGTCGGGCAGTCGCGTGTCCGTTTATGCGTAACCTTGATTCTGAGCTCTGGTTCCAAACATGATGGTAGAGATGCTCGGACCTGGGTTCTCCCACATCTGTGTCGTGCGTGATAGTCAGAGACACTCACTGGTTGTAAATACATCACAGTCCGTGCTCCTGGGTGTCATTGGTGTTCGTGAGATCCACTGATGTTGGGTGAAAGGAGGAAAGAATTGCCTTTGTTTTTGACCTCCAGACAAGCGGTTCTTTGCCAACTGTTCATTCATGCTGTCGTTCACTGTGTACCTCTGACCAGAGAAGGTGTCTGCGTCCACATCTCTGACCACGGAACATGTCCGTGTCCACATCTGTGGAGAGTGGCCACCCTCCGGACTTCTGATTCCCTTCCTGAGCAGTAACTTTCTGTGAGTTCCTTTGAGCCCCTGTGGAAATCTGTATGGGAAATTTTCTCAGTGGAAATCTGTATGGGAATTGTGTCCGGCGCTAACACACAGGTGGTCATGGTCAGCTGAGTTGGACGGGTGGCAAGTAGATGCAATTTATTTAGACTTCCGGAGGCCTTTGAAAGTCTGCAGAGGACTCAACGTATTCTGAGAACTTGATGCACGAAGGCAGCTTACAAAATTGCAAATGCTGTATACATCTTTTGTGACATGCAGACACACACATAGGCACACACACAGAAGAAGACTATGAAAGAAATACACACCGAGATACCTACCGTGGGCCTGGCTACATAGGTGTCACGTAGTCATTTAAGGTGAAGGTATTGAACTTAGTCTAATAACTGTGGATTCAGATTCTGCCTCTGCCACTCACTGGCCGAGAGACAGGACATCGGATAAGTGAGTTCGCACTGGCACACCCCTAAGTCCTTATGTGATGTGCAGCGTGACACCTGTGATTCGGCCTGCCTCCCAGGCCTGTATGTGAGTGGATTTAGACACAGATGGAGGAGCTCACAAAGTGCACAGCGTCTAACTTCTCACCATTCTGCTTTTTCCTTCCCTTCTCTGATTTCTCTTCTTTTGCAAACATGTCTTACTTCTGTAATATGAAAAAACAAAAATGTGGTCAAAGTTTTTGTTTTGTTTTGAAGAATCAGCCAAGGGCTGGTGGGACTGTTTTCATGCACTGACATCTTGCTTGAAGCCCGTTACCAGAGGGCCTCTCTAAACAAGAGAGAAAAAGTGTGAATCAGGCAGACCCCCCCCCACCCCGCTATCCACCTGGGCTTAATTTTCATGATTTTTCTCAGGGAATGCTTCCCAGGGAAATCTGTCACATTTCCTCCGGCACCAAACATTTGAGGATGTGAAGTGTAAGCTAGCAGGAATCCCCATCAGGGGCTCAGGCCCTCCATGAACGATACCGGCTAGACGGTCTTGCTCAATGATGTGGGTACTTGGTGAGGATGGGGCTCATGGCTTTGTGTGAAGCGAAGGGCTCTGCATTCCTCAAGCTGGAGGGCAGACGATACCACGCCAAGTCTGAGAATTGGAAGTAAAAAGAGGAACGGTGTGAAGAAGGCTGAGTGGACATTGCTGGAACTTACGGTAAGACTGTTAATTGACTCGGGCCTTGACTTTGGTCCCCGGTTGCCTTATAGGTAAGGCTCCAAGTGAACCGCATTGCCTGCCATTGTCAGGGAATGCAAACTGTATACATAACACAAGCCACTCTGCAGAAATGACTAGTTTCCCTGAAATTGAGCAAGCACCTGACTCCCAGGTCCACCCACGAGGCCTGGGTGATCCAGAGAGCAAAGTCACACTCCCCCGTGATGTTATACAAGACGCCGAAATGCATTTTGAATACTCAGTTCTTCCATCAGCCCCCCAAAGCAGCGTAACCCTGAATCATAATTCAGTGAAGGCATTTCTGCAAGAAGCAAAGTTAATAAGCTCCAAGTACTTTCATTTTCTGTCTTTCCTTCTTAATGCAGGGAAAATCGAGATGGGACTCTCCGTTAGAACCCAGATGAGGGGCCTGGGAGTCATCATTGTCTGATCCCTCAGGACATCAGCCCGATCTTAGTCTCTAGCCAGAACCAGTAGTGAAATGAAAGGATGATAGTAGAGGCATCATAGCAGGACATTTTTTTCCCTCTCCGGTACGAAAGTGTGTGTGAGTGCCGGGTGTGTGTAGATGAGGGGTGTGAACGGGGAAGGGATGCTATTTAAGCACAGTACACACACTGTCATTGCGGGAGCCAGGTTGACATTGCCGTTGTATCACAGCTACACCATCTGGCACACGGGTCCTTCTTGGTCACCACTGGAGTCGGGCTCGACAGCGGTGGTATGCTTTCATCTGAAATGCCATGTGGCATTTCTGTTCACCTGCCTGTTGGTCAGAACCAATCGCGTGCCCTTGCAGAAGGACGGGCTGTATAATCTCCCTGTGGCCCTAGAAGGAGAAGAAAAAAGATGTGTGTACACACTCTTCAGTCTTTACCAAAACGATGCTCCTTTTGCCTACAAAGAAAAGAACTAAGGGACTATATCGTTGGTCGGTACCATCGACTTTGGAAACAAAGCAAAAGAAAGGCTTATCAAAGGAAGTGCCACCATATGCAGGGAATAGTGGGCTTGGGAAACTCGTACTTCAAAAGTATTTGTGAAAAACTGCTTTAGAATACAAGTAAGATGAATACACGAGTGATGAGTTTATGGTGGAATGATTGTTCCTGATCTCTGGAGGTGGGTTCGAGGAGGAGGAATACGTTTCCCCCATAAGGCGTTGCTTGTTGCCACAGATGCAACTGGGGTTGGTTGAGCAGTGGGATTTGGCTTGGTGTAACCTGTCCTTGGTCTTAGACATTGTAAGTTCCCATAAAAGTAAATGAAGCATATGAATCTGGAATCCACAGACTTTTAGCAGAAAAATGGGAGTTAAAGAGTCTTTTTAAAAAATGTTTATTTATTTTTGAGAGACAGAGACAGAGTACAAGCGGGGAAGAAGGAGAGAGAAAGGGAGACACAGAAACGGAACAGACGGAGCTGTCAGCACAGAGCCCAAAGTGGGGCTTGAACCCACTGACTGTGAGATCATGACCTGTGCCAAAGTCAGATGCTTAGCTGTTTGGCCGCCCAGGCACCCCTAAAACATCTTAAAGACATGTTATAGACATTCTGAGCCAGTATTGTAGCCAACGTTGAAATCAAATGAAAGCATCAGACACTGTGCATAGCAAAAATGCCCCCATTCCAGTTAGTGCACGGCTCACCTGCACACAACAGAAACTCCAAAGCATTATGGGCTTAAACACATAAGAGTTTACCTTTCCACCTTAAGGAAGTCCATGGCTAGATAGCTAGTCCAGGACTGACTTGATGGTTGTATCAAGTCATTGAAGACTCTTTCATTTTTCTGTTCCAACGTTCTCAGCCATTTGGCTTCTCTCCCCACAAGTTCACCTCTTGATCCAAGATGGCTCCTGGAACTTCTTCCATTAAGTTCTATTTGATTTCTAAGCCACAGAAAGCAAAAAGGAAGGGGGAGGCAGAAGGAAGGATGAATCCTCCAGCTGAGTCTGTTTCCTCAAAGACTTTCCCTGAAGGGCTGCCCAGTACCTACTCACCTTTCATTGGCCAGGATTCAGTCACATGGCTACCTCTGGCTGCACGGGAGGCTGGGAGATACAGGTGTTGTGTCTTGTTTACCTGAGGGCATTACTCCACTGTATCATGAGCCTCCCGATACTAAGGAAAAGGAAATATTTTCCATTCTTTCCTGCTATGCCTTTCTCACAAGAATCTGCTTGACCCAATATGTCTGCCCAGTGCCCTTGAGAACGAACCTCTCCCACCCCTCTCACAGAATATCCCTAGATCTCTCTCCACAAAGAGAGACTGAAGTTAGGGGAAGTTTCTCCTTGGTATCTCTGTCCAGAATTTGTGTACCTTTCTCTATATTTTGGTTTCCTCCCCGGAATCTAACTGTGTGACTTCTAAGTCCTGTGCCATAGTGCCTACCAGCCTCTTGCTTCTGACAGTATCCTAGGCTCCCAGTTTGTCGTTCCTCTCTTTTTCATCACCCTGTCCCTCTGATCTTGGATGAGAAGAAAACAATGACCAAATGCAAGCGAGTTCATTTGCTACCCTTGCTACTGCTCACCTGAGTATTTCCCACTTAGAAAGTGAGTATTTTGTGTAATTACAGGTATTAGGGCTAGTGGAGGGGAATATTTTCAACAGTGGAGGAAAGGTAGTGTCATATTAAGAAAGGGAGCCGTTGGCTCTGAATAAGAGAAAACTCCATTACGGGTAACCTGAGCAACAACGATAGCAAAATGTATTACCTCACATCAAAAAAGTCTGGAGCTCAAGCAGTTTCAGGTTTGGTTAACGCAAGCGCTTAAAAATGTCCTCAGGCACCTAGATTAGCTCTGACTTTGTGCTCTGCTTGCCCCAGCACACTGGTTTATCCACTCAGGCAGGCCCGGAGTCACAAAATGGTTGCCAAGTTCCAGCAATCACTTGCACACCATAATGACCAGAGGCAGCCAAAGATAAGAGTGTGCCTGTCTCAGGTACCCTTTAAAGAGTGAAGAACACCTTCCCAGACGCCTCTTCCATTGGCCACAGTGGCATCACATACCTATCCGTGTCTCAGCAAGGGAAACGAGACCACCATGACTGTTGCCCACAAGTCAGAATTTTTTTTTTGGCTGGGGTTGGGGCCTGGACATTTTTCTCAAGGATGAAGGGAGGAATCATGGCTGGTGAGCAGGCAGCCAACAGCATCTGCCTGGGGTCCTCCTTGGCTTCCGTGTTGGCACCCAATTCCCTGCACGTGACAACGGCCCCTCCTTTCCAACATTAACTCGGAAGGTCATTGCTTGGTCGTTGGAACTTCCACCCGGCACCTTCACCGGAGGGCCCAGACCCTATCATGGAAACTTTCCAACGGTTGCCAAATCCTGTCCTCAGTACTATATTGAACAGCAAATTCTGAAAGACCTGGAATAGAAACATCTGGGACCAGGGGCAGTTCACAGTATTAAATCCTTGGCGATAATGAAGGCTTCCAACCTATAAGCCTGAGACCTTACCTTTCTTTTTTGCTCCTTGGGTTGTGGAAAGAGCATCCATCCTCAAGACAGGAACCTGTCAGATGCCTTGGATATGCTGACAATACATTGATGAGAATTGAATGCCCATAAATTGCATAGCCCCCGGGGCCCTGTGGGTGCCCTGTCTCACTGCTTATGATTCAAAAACCCTGTTTATTTGTATCAAGGACAGTTGATACTTTAATCATCAATAAACTAACGTTCTAGCGGCCTGCCATAAATTTCTTGTCAAAGCAGAGATTATTAGTAGAGCACCGCCATGAAAGATAATCCCTACCTAGACTTACATTCGTCACTTTGAAAGCCTCCGGCCATGGAGCCAGGAGGTTGCTACAGTCAGAAAAGTGTTCCCGAGCAGAATCCCGTGTTTCCTCCTTTCAGAGTACCCACGCGCTAATTGGCTTGCATATTTGGACCAAGATCTAGCACAAGCTCTTGTCACTGAATAAAAAAGTTCAGTTTTGAGAGCAAATATTTTGGTAAGGAGACCGAGGACTGGTGCTAGGGCTCTCTCTGGTTCTACTTGCTCAACAGTAGACATCTCGCAGTGATTGCTAACATTTATTGTATAAATTATTAATACTAAAATCCGACTCCTTGATAAGAATACACTCCTAGTTATGATTTATTGAGAGCACGTGCTGAGCGCCTGGCATCCCTTATTTAATCTTCCAACAGCCTCATCGAGTACACAGCATGTCTGTTGTCCTAAGCAAATGGCGGCTCATTTGCCGACGAGGAAACCAGGGCTGACTGAATTACGTGACTGCCACAGTCACAGAGCCGATAAGTGGCAGAGCCGTAGTTGAGACACGATGACATGGCTTCTGAGCTCTTTTCTAGCTCACTGCAGTGCACCATGGGTTCGCATGAGATTATTAAAGAGGCGATTATTTCTTGGCCAAGTCAACAAAGTAAATGTGAATTCAGCTCCCATCCTCACCTTAAGGATTCTCTTTGTATCTAAGCAGATATCCACAAATTACCCCCGCGTGCTGATTCCCCGAGAGAACGGAGTCTTAGCTCCCTAGGACTCCAGGGGGTGGTTTGAGTAGGTGGTGACTTCCTTCCCACTGGCAGCCTTCTGGCCAGGGCGGGGCAGTTTGCCAGAGTCAGAAGCTCTGTAGGAGAGCTGTTGGCACTAAGTGACAGTCCAGGTCCCAGCTCAGGGATGCCAGGTTGGTTCCAAGCTCTGCTTCCAGGAATCAGGTCCCTGCAGGACCGCCATGGCCTTCTGCTCATGAGATGTCGTCAGGTTGTTTCTTGTAATGCATTCATAAGAAAGTTGAACAGTCCCATTTCCCCAGATACAGGGAGAGTGGAGAGCACGTAG
The DNA here is from genome assembly GCA_030068075.1 of Paguma larvata. NCBI lineage: Eukaryota > Metazoa > Chordata > Mammalia > Carnivora > Viverridae > Paguma > Paguma larvata. The sequence continues at coordinate 51,777,482 of CM057841.1, forward strand.
CGAGGCCTCACGGTCACGGTGGGCCCTGGAAGAGCTCTTGATTCCCTGCTCTGGAACAGACTCTGTATTAGTTTTCTAGGGCTCCCAGCATAGAACACCACAGACTGGCTGGCTTAAACAATAGGAACTTGTTTCCTCACTGCTTTGGAGGGAGACTGGAAGTCCAAGATCAAGGTGGTGGCAGAGTTGACTTTTCCTGAGGCCTCCCTCGTTAGCTCACAGATGGCCACCTTCTCATCGTGTCTTCATTTGTGACCCACCTGTCTGTTGGGCACATTCCTGCTGTCTGTTCCTCTTCTTACAAGGACACCAGACATAGCGGATTAGGGATCCGCATTCATAATTTAACCTTAATCACCTCTTTAAAGATTTTGTCTCCAAATACCATCACGTTGTAGGTTAGGATTTCATTGTATAAATTTGAGAGGGACACGGTTTAGTCCACACCATGCTCCATGCTGGCCATGAGGGATGTTATGGTGAATAAGGAAGAAACAGTCCCCACCTTCCATCAGTTTCCAGGGAAGAAGAGCGCATAGTCTTAAAAACAGACAGACAAACAAGCAACAGTTTTCCGAATTACACAATCATAAGATGGTTAACTCTGTGACAAGGGCTGGAAGGTGCTAGTGCGGCTTAGAATGGGTGACTCTTCACTTTGTCTAGGGGGCGTAGAGAAGGCTCGCCTAAGGCGGTGAGTTTGGAATTGAGGTATGAAAGGGAGAAAGAGAAGTTTGGGCAGGAGGGGAAGGACTTAGGACAGGAGGAGAGCCAACCGTAGATGTGACCAGGACTCGAGGGCCTGGTCCATTTCCAGGCAGTTCCAGGAACTGAAAGGCGGCTTGCGTGGCACGTCCTGGAAAGCAAGGCTAAGGGATTGTCCGAAAGAACCCTGGGTCCGGAGTTGCCTCCCTTCGTGTAATCGTATCTCATGCTGTGGAATGGCAGTTAACTTCCCCAAGAAGTGATGGTTTGTGATCCCCTGTTTGGTTCTCGTTGGTCGAAATAAAACTTTCTCAAGTTTCCGAAGTTCCTAAGATTGAGTTAGGAATTTATTTAAAAAATAGCAGTCCCTGGGCCCCACTCCCCAGCGGTTCCGATTCGATACATCCTGGGCGGGGTCCAGGAATCTGTATGTTCAGCAGGCACCCCTGGTTCTTCTGGTGCAGTGGCTCAGAACCTCAATCTAAAGAGACAAGCTGTTGACATGTTACTTAGAAAAGCCTAGAAAAGTTGAGTGCTACCAGACCTGTTGGACTGTCTGCCGAATCCAAGCCACAGGGACGGGGTGAAACTAACCTTTACAGAGCCATGCCCCTGGAGGCCCTCTGGGAAGTGCTTTGTGTATGTCAGCTCCTTCAATTTAAGACAACAGTTGTACAAAAGGGGGCACACAGGTATCCCCATTTTATAGATGAACAGAGAGAGGGACCGAGGAGCTAGGTGCACTTCTAAGGTCACACAGCTTGTAAGTGACAGAGTAGATGCCCAGACACGAGGTTCAAATGGCCTTATAATGCATGTGTCCTCAAGGAATCGTCGCTAGCACCCATAGCGCCTTCTGGTCGCGGAGCCTGGATCAGGGCTTCCCACACTTCCATGTCCCATTCGTTAGGTGATCCAGAAAGGCCTGGATGGCGGACCCGATTTGAACCAAGAGTCAGCTGTTGATTTTCTTTCAAAAACCTGGCAAGAGCCCTCGGACCTCATTCTTTCCTTCTGCTTGTCATACACGTTATTAATCTTCCTCACCAAAAAAAAAAAAAAAAAAAAAAAAAAATTCCAGATTGCTTAGGAAAATAAAATGCGGACAACTCAGGACAGAATCAGAATTTTCCAAACAGTGAACTTTTCTACATAGTTTTTGTCTCACCCCAAAGGCATTCTCTCCCAAATCTTTTTTTAAAGTAATAATAAAATAAAACAGGGTTTATTTTAAAAATTGCTTTGCGAACTCCTTGGGAGCCCATCACCGCCTTGTTGGATGAGTCATATTTTTAACTTTCACTTCCCATCAACTCGAACATAATCTGTCAAGGAGTTGATGGCCCGGTTGACTGTAAATGAGTTTGCCTTTCATGCCGTGCTGTTGCGTCCGCTTGCCACAGAAACGATGCCAGGTCATTCCAATATATTTAATTAGTTTTGGAGATGAAATTATTTTGCCCAATAACTGGAATGCTAATAGGACTTATTGTAATGGTTCTGTTCAGGTTTGTTGGTTTGAAAATAAACGCCTTCATTTCAGTATTTGCCTTTTGGTTGCAGCCCGTTAACCCGTCAGCCACCGTAACCTCATGAGCATCATGACTTAATTGTAAGTTAATGTGCACCTAGTTTTTGGAAGCAGAGTTCTATCTTAACTGCTAAGTTTTGCACCCCCCCACCCAGTTATACCCCCGAATCGGGGTTTAGAACAGATGGATGGATCAGAGTGACATAGGTCATACTTTTGAACATAATGGCTTTACTGGTGCCTTGGTAATACAAATTTGAACTGATTCGGGGAAGTTAGAATAAAGCGAAGGAAATAATTCTGAGCTCGCGAGGGCATAAATGAGGCATTGAGATTTTTGGAGGTGTACTACATCTGTAGTGGGGAGAGGTTGCCAGGAGTGAGGGAGGGACAATAGAAACTCTACAGAATGGAAGGCAGATTTAAAATCTGCATATTAATAGCTCTCCTGCCAGTCACGAATAGCTTCATTCTTCGCATCTCAGATATATAAAGCTTATTTCAAAATAAATTCTGGGGAACGTTCAACCTGATTGAATCTGCTGTAAGCTCTGTTAATATATTTGTTCGAGTCACTTGCACTCAAAAGCTTTTTAGACAGAATATCACTTTTTTAGATTATTCATGGTAATGTAATTCCCCCCTTTAATCTCTTCAGGGTTTCCCATTAAGTCATGATATGCGGTTCAGGGAAAGTTGGATCGACCATTAATCACACTATCTGGACTTCTCTGTGTCTACTTTTTGTCCATCTCTTAAATCAGTCCCTCGGCGGCAGCAGCAGCAAGACACGGGGCCACTCCAGACCATCTGATCGAACAGCTCTTGTCAGGAGATGGGGCGGCTCATCTGCAAGCCAGCTAATGGAAATCTTTCTGGGCCAGGAAGTAAACTCGAACAACACGAACAAAATCACTACCTGTTATAGCAATCAAGTACGTTCTCAATGGCTTAGTCCTCCAGTTTGGATGTCAAGCCTAGGGATAGCATGTACTGCTTTGTAGATGACTCGAGTGATCCAAATACCTACAATGTAGGTGCATAACCCGTGTCAGGCAGGACTCCTGTCAGAGACGGGCACTCTTGAAAGCGTTTTGTATTTGACAGGCAAAGTAAACAAGGGCATAAAGGATTGCAAAAAAAGAAAGAAAAAAATGGAAAGAAGAACTGTAAGGTCTCTTTCCTCACAATCAACGGAAATGCGCATATTAAAAACACCGGACGCATGATGCATGTTCAGTAAATACTTGTGGTCAAATTCAGTTACCTGGTAAATATCTGATTTGTATTTCAAAAAGAATAGTTGGGAGTCTTTAAAAGTTCTTTGGCTTTCTCTTCTTTCCTAACCCCAAAGTAGTAATTCATTGACACTGTCATTAACAGGCTCTTATTTGACCCTTTTATTTAAAATCAAAAAGAGTCAGTCAGCCTAAGAATTCCAGGGTCACAGAGACTGATTTTTGGCCTAGAAAAAGTCTGCACATTCTGTCTGCAAAGGGCCACTGAGTAAATGTTTTGAGCTTTGTGTCCCGTCAAGTCTCCTTTGCCACTGCTGAACTTCGAGGCGTAATAAGAGCAGCCACAGATGCATGTAAATAGGTGGGCGCAGGTGTGTGTTTCAATAAAGCTTTATTTACAGAAATGGGCGGTGGACAGGATTTGGCCCGCAGGTCGTAGTGCGCTGGCCCGTGGAGCGTGAGTTTGGGAGATGTAATTTCAGACATCATTTTTGTTTGATTTTTTGTGGTCTAAGAACATGCCGTTTCCAGTCTTGGATGAGTGCTTGTCTTGTGAATTTTCATTTCTTTCTGACATAACACAAAGCCCTTGCTTTGGGATTTCTGGTTAACCGTGGCCCTGCTCGTCAAGTTTCTTCCTCTGTGGCTCCTTCGGGAATGGCAACCACGACCGGAGCCAGTGTGGACGTGATACTCTCTGTACTCGTGCGGCTTGGGGGAGAAAATCCAGAGTTTGGAATAAGGATTTGAACCAAAAGACTGAAGGCTGACCTCATTTTTTTTTTTTTTTTTTAAAGGATAAAGAGGAAAGAAAGGAATAGGGGACGATGCTTTGCCTCCTCCCTTGGCTGGAGGCCTCGGGGTTAATTGATGAATCTGTTAGAAGGGTGTGTCGTTAAGTCTTTTGAGGACAGATGCTGCCTAGTTAGGCTGTTGAGTAACAGTGTATTCCGTGCTGCGGGCATTAAGGAATCATGCTCTTGGTTTTGGAAGAAATGTACGGAAAACAGAACCTCGGCCTCCTCCCTGGGCGTTATATTAGGTGGCTTGTCTTCTAAACATTTGTGGATCAGGGTCTGAGTTTTTCAAAGAGAAGAGGGTTAGGGGTCATTTGAACTCGTATTTCTTTGTATGTACTGAAATGTTAACCCTCAGAATTGACTCAGTGTGGTAAGGGAATGGGAGACTGTCTCCCTGCTTTCTTGCAGACAGGGGCATCCATCATATCGTCGCAAGCGCTAGGATGTTCCAGGGAGGCAGGGCTAAGGCGATCTGTTCCTGTCATTGTTTCACAGGAGAGGAATACCCCAAAGCTAGTGGCTGTTCACTCCTAGCAGCTCCGCTTTGGTTGGTGGCCACCGTCAGCAGGGAGCGGACACTTGGCGCCACCACCGCTCAGATCCTGAAGCAGTTAGAGGCCCATCCTCCCTCGAAGGCCTGAAAAAGCAGGGTCTGTCTCCTTCCACCGGACCCACATGATTGCTGTCTACTTGATGCTCAACGCCAAAATAAACGGAAACCACTTTCACCTCTCCTAGTCCAAGGGCTGGTGCCCAAACAGGTGTTGGGTCTACCTTTGTGGTTTCCAGTCTGCAAAGCTGCCTCTTTCTACGTGTGGCAGTGATATTGGGGAGGCGCCCAGGATTGAGCGGGAGCGGGCTCCTGGCTGTGTTACTGGTACCAGTTCCTAGTGGGGGCCTAGCCTTCTTGGCCTCCTGATGTACTTGGTAACCCATTCCCCGGGGCTCCCTCTGGAAGGAAAATGGTGGGCTTACTGGTGGGGTGACCCATCAAGGCACTCCTTAAATGAACCTGAAATTTCGCATGTGAGTGTGACCTCCAGTTAAAGCCAGATTTTCCTAACCCTGTCCCCCCCACACCCCCCAGAAAGATGATACCATGATCCCGTTCTGATGAAGTCATCTTACCCAGTAAACTGTCATGTGGTTTACACAAAGCCATCTGTTTCCATACAGGGTGTTTTATTTGGGATCCAGGAGGAGAAGGCACATCTGCACCCTCCGTAGCATCTGAATCTTAATGAATAAAAGCACTGAGAGTTCCTTAAAAAGGACTCGTAGAGGTCTGTTTATGGTGTGATCGTATTTCATAGTCTGGCTCCACATTGGATGCTTACTGTCAGCCGTGCAAGGAAGCGAGCTTCTCTGCTGGTTTCCTGAGCAAGGTGGCTGTGGTCAGAGAAGCAGCGAAGACTGAGTCTCGTGCGGGCGGGTCGGGCACACACACAGCCGTCACCTGCGTCCGCAGTGTGCGCGTCCCCCGATGAAGCGGAAGCTTCTTCTGCAACTCTCGTGGTTGTTGGTCTTCAAAAACAGAAGCCAGTTCTGAGTTCCTTATCATCCATCCATTCTTTATTCCTTCTTTAGTTATTTCCTGTTTTCTTTTCTCCCTCCTTCCCTCTGTCCCCTGTCCTTCCTTCCCTCTCTCCTTTCCCTCTTGCTCTGATAGGGTTTGTCGCTGCTCAGGTGTGGAGGTCAGGAGACTACTGTCACCAAATAGATGGTTGGTTATACCCACAGATCTGAAGAGAAAAGGGACACATGGTGCCTCGGGGCCACACGCTGTGGTTTCTGCTGAAAGGACTGGGGAAGGAGGGTAAGCAGACTTAGGACTCACTAGTTTGGATAATTTCGGGGGACTCTGGTGCAGAGGCCCAACTTGCCTGGTACCCGGCTGCGAGGTGATCTCGGCAGGTGGATGGTGGCCGGAGTGTGGGAGCCCGATGATGGAGGCGGTGGGGGTGTGGGGTCTAGAGTGTCTGGTTTGGACTTGAAAAGTGTGCAGATACATGAGTTGTACCCAGCCCCCGTCTCTAGGAATCTCCTAACCCTGAGAGGAGTCTGCGTCTGGACAAAAGACCCAGCTTGTTTGCCTTTAAAATCATAACATCGAACGGGACTGGCCAGGCGACCTAAGACAGTCTTCCATCCAGTGCACACAGACCTGACTATTCAGCAAAATTCTTCTCTCTGTGTGAGTCACTCCCAAAGCGACTCCCAGGTTTGGTGCCCGCTGCCCACCCAAAGCCCGTGACGCCGAGTGGCAGCCTGGTGCTTCCAGACGACGGAAGCGGACCCTGGTGCAGGAGGGTACCCGTGGTTGCACAGAACTTGGAATCCTTACCCAAGCATTCATTTTGCTGTGTAGGCAGTCTGTTCTCCTACAAAGCACTGACTAAGAAGAAAAGGGGCCCAGAGCACGCAGCAGGGCCCGACTGACAGCTTGTGACTCCCTTGCCATGGAAGGTTCTGAAGAAGGTGGAGACACGGGGAGGGAAGGAGAATTTGGGAGCAGCATTTTAGTGCCTCCTTCCTTCCCTCCTCCTTCCTTCTCTCCCTCCCTCCCTCCCTCCTTCCTTGTTTCCTTCTTTCCCTCTTTCCTTTTTAATAATTTTTAACTATAAACATGGTGAATGCTGTGAATTTGCAAACAAATAAAAAAAAAAAACTCTGGCTTTCTGTCATCCTCTGGAGACATAGATATTTCTAAATTTAAAAATACGTTCCCACCGTGTCTGGAGAAAGGAAGTATTTTTAAGCCAAGCTAAAAGAAAGGCAAGGCATTCTTGTTTCTTGCTCATATTTCAAAGCATTCTTCTTCTGCTTTCTTTCACAGTTTACTTATTTTGAGTGAGCACGGGGGAGGGACACAGAGAGACAGAATCCCAAGCAGGCTCCGCGCTCTCAGTACAGTGCCTGACCTGGGGCTCGAACTCACGAACGATGAGATCATGACCTGAATTAGACCCTTAACCAACTGAGCCCCCCAGGTGCCCCATGTTTTTCTTAGCATTGTACATTCAATGCAATTACTGTTGAAATCTGCGAAGCATACAGAACTGGAGCTTTGGACTTTGTGACTTGGGGCTAATTACTTTTTCTCTTTGCGTCTCGGCGTAGTCATCTGAACGAAGGGGGTAAGAGCATTACCTACATGTCAGGTCTCTGTGAGTCGTCCTCAAGATAATGTATAAGAGGGGCCATTACACCCTTGATCCTAAAGGAAAGTCCCTCGTCACTGCCACTATTATTATTACTGTTATTCTCTTCATTCCTGAAGAGCTGCCTTCTTCACCTCAACTAGGCGGAATGAGGGCGTACTCGCTCTTTGGGGAAAAAGAAAAGTCTCACAATTTCAAAGGACTTGATGTGTAGAGCGGTTTTCCCAGAACCTTCAGAGAAGCCTCCTGTTTTGACTTTGCCCACAACTCCCGGAGAAAGACTCTTCCGAGCGTTGCCACGGTGAAAAATGAGGACGCCAGCTTAAATAAATGTTATCCCAATCTCTACAGAATCGCGATGTGTCCGGTTTTTTTTTTTTAAAGCGTCGGCCGCGGGGTATTTATTATTCAGCGATAATAATAAATCTCTGCTTATGAAATCCGGGGACTCGAGTGTCCAGGAGGGAGGAAGCAAAGTGCAGAGAGAAGAGCTTCGAGAGGCAGAGGTCCAGCTAGACCCGGGCTATTAATCATCGCCCTCCATTATTTCCCGAAGATTCATTCATTGTTCCGTAGGTATCTAGAGGGTCAATTAGAGACCACAGACGGGTTTTTTCAAAGACACAGGAGGGTCAATTAGGCCTTCCTTATAATTTTCTGCTTTAGCAGCAAATGCCAGCCTATTGCAAATCAGATGCAAGGGAGTTTGGAAATAAACAGGGTACTTTCCTTCCTCCTCCTTGAAAAAGAAAGAAAGGAAGGGGAGAGAAAAAAAAAGACCCAATGAGAGACGGAAGCGATCAGCTCTTGGTAACATATGGCTCGCTGTCAGGCTCTGGTTCGAGGGAGGCAGAGGGGATCTTATCATCGAGACCTGTGGGGAGGCGACTTCTTGTGGGGTCAGAGCCCCAGGAACGCTCAGGGAATTTCTATGATGGAACGGCCCGTTCCCATCTCCGAGGTGATTCATTTATCTCGGGTGCGATTGGAAGTGTGCTGGCGCGAGGGAGGGCACAATTATAAAGTATCCGAAAGGGTACCTGGAATCCATGGAAGCGGGTGCCCAGGCTGACACGTGGCGGGTCACCACTGCCCACCACGTGTTTGGGAGATTCCAGCCGACCCCACGTTCGGTGTTGTTTTGCGGGACACTGATTTGTATATGTTTTCTCTGGGATGGGCAAAGTCTGAAACACATTACAGTAAAGTCAGAAGAGGCGGAGAGTTGTCTTACGTGATGGAAACGTGGAAGGAAGATGGCCAGAAGCTCATGCCCCCTTTTCTCCTCCTGTTCTGCAGTGGATTGCTGGGTTTTGATTCCACCTCTTCTGAATGCCTAATCCTGTTAACGGAATGAAGGATGTATTCTTTGCCTGTGAGATCCTGTTCTCTCTGTCTACCATCAAGTAGAGATCCGGAAGCAAAAGAGAAGTTCTTTTATTGTGAAAGAAAAATTTTTTTTCTTAAGTGATTTTTTTTTTTTTTCCTGGGATCTCAGCGCACACTTCCTAGCCTCCAGCTTGTCCGATGTATTCAGGTGTTTCCTGAGAGCTGGCTAATGGTCAGGCACTATTCTAGATACTGGGGACCCAACAGACAACAAGGGAGACAAAACCCTTCTCAGTCCCGGGAAGCTGGAGCCCAGCCTCAGGGGCTCTTTCACCTTCATTCAGGTCCTGTATCATCTATGATTTTCCAAAAAGGGATTAGGACTGAAGTCGGAAAGGGTGAACTTGAGTCTACTGGAGCCTTTACTAAATCCACTGAAAACTGTCCCCTGCTCCCTCCCCACCCCCATTTTTCATTTCCCTGAAAAGACGCCGTGAGTATGCATGTCTTCAGGGTAGGGATATTGTCTGTTTTGCCCACTGTTGATTTTTCTGAGCCTGGAACAGTGCCTGGTACATGGTAGGTCCTCGATGAGTATTTGTCCAGTCTGTGAAGTAAAGGCTGGCAGTGGAGTGAATCTGAGGAGCCAGCCTTATTCTAGCCCCCTGAGCCGCTCCAGGCCCTGGCTGCCGCCGCCTCCCTAGGAATCAGCTTTTTATTCCCTCACTTTTGCCTTCTCACCCATGAATAAAAAATAAGACAATCTCTTGGCACTTGGCCCCTCCATCCTCGTTTCCAGCTCCTATCCCCAGACTTGCTAATGTATGGCTTGCAGATGACTTATTTTGGGACTGCTGGGTTTTTATTTCCTTCATGCAATTATTTAGTTGCCAGCATTTCGCAAATTGAGAGACTTCACATCACAACCAGGATTTCCGTCATTTGCCTGTGCTTCCGAGTGGGATCGGCAGGCTGGGTTTGAGCAGGGCTGCCTCTCGCTCGCTGCGGTACATGCCCACTGTTTCTCCATAGGGCTCGTTAGGCCTACTTCCCTCACTGTAGAAACTGCCTGGCCTTCTAGGCTTTGGAGTCCCTAACCCTTGTATGGCAATTACACTACTCCACCAGCCCGCCCGTTCACACCCCTGCTATCTCACACGCCTCTCTAACTCCAGGCCTCTCATTGATTGAGCTGTCCGCCATCTTGGCTCCCTGGTGTCTGATCTGAACGACCCCGTCTAACTTATACAGATGCTTCTACCTAGAGGGTTCTTTTCCCCTTTTCCAAATAACTTTGACTCTTCCAGAAGACTCGCCTGAACCTCAAAACCCCCTCTCCCTGCAAACTTGGAGTGTGGATTGGGTACCCCTCCATCCACCATTGTTCTCATAGTATCCTCTACAACCACAGTTGTATTGTGGCTGTTTACTCTTCTGCTGGCCACCCCAGGCGGTCATCCCTCCAAGACAAGGACTTTGTGACTCATCGCCGCTTCCTGGGCATCCTCGAAATCCAGCCCCTGAGGGAGAAGACACATGGATCTGGCTGGCAGAGCCTGGCGTGGGAGAGGGACGATGACCACGCCAGATTCCCAATGATAACATCCCCATATGCCTTGGGAGTCCCAGGAAAGCTCTGGATCTTATCATCATGGGAACGGAAAGGTCTGGGAAGGTTTATGGATGGATACTGGGGTATCCTGCACCTAATAAGGGGACCAAGTGTGCATTCAGAAGGGGCACTCTGGCTTCAGTGAGAAGGATGGACCTTTAAGGGGCAGGACTGGTAGCAGGCAGGCTCCTTTGTAGTCTAGGCCAGACACAGTGGAGGTCATAGCCAGGGAAGGATGGAAAGACGTGGCTACTGATTGAGTATAGGGGGTGCAAATAGATGACTTTCTACTGTGGGGAGTGGGGGAGTAAGACATCATCCAGCCAATGGATTTATGAGAATAACTTCACTCCATGTGCCCTGCCCCACCCCCCAGCATCGTCTGTTTCACCTTGGTAATATAGTCTCTTTTTGAAGCCACAGAAAGCAGAGACCGAATATAGCATGCCGTTTTAAAGCAGGACCGTTAACACACATCCAGCGGCTTGGGTTTCAGTGTGCATACGTTTTTGTGTATTCCACGTGGATTTCCTTTGCCCTTCTTTTTCTTCTTTTTAATCCTCTTCCTTTAGGGGAACCTCGTTCTCTCAGTAGCTTCTTGGTCGAGTGTTCTAACTAATGACTTTAATCGTGTGGACGTATAGCAGAAATGGACGGGAAAATCCTCAGCCCATTTGTCTTGCGGACCCCAGGTGTACAGGCACAAAACCACAACTTCCACCCTTTTTCCCCCCTTTATTTCATACCTTACCTCAATTTATGACTTGGCTTACGATCTGTTGCAGGAAGCCCAGCTCCCTACCTTCCTCCTGAATCTACATTTTTCTGGTTCATCTAAAATCGCCAAGGTCTCAGGAGTTTGCCGTTACAGTGCTTCAGAGAAATGAGTGACATTGAAGGGCTCTCATCTTTGTGTTTGTCTGTGTGTGTGTGTGCGTAATTCAGTTTATAAGAAGGAATTTGCAAAGCCTTTTTCTTTTTTCCCATCTGTGTAGTTTGGGGGATTATATTAGAAGATATTTGATATAAAAATAGTATCCATGGTAGGGCCTTTCTTCATGTAGTAGCTTAGAATAAATTTGTGCCACCAAAACAGGGTACGTTTTGTAGGGTAAATTCTGAACCCTATTTGGTCTGAAAATTTTCTTACTTAACTTTGCGTAAGACATGGCACAGAAAAATCCTTCCAATAGTTGCTGGTCTAGATTTCCCTGGCTACGGTTTCTTATTTCCACTATGAGGAATACTAGTGATAAATATTACCTTGAACTGAGTCTTTAGTAACTAATTAAAAAAAATTAAGTGAAGCATGGTGCTTGAGTTCCTGTTTTAAAAATTGTAAACTCTGGGGCAGCTGTGTGGCTCAGTCAGTTAAGAAACTCAGGTCATTATCTCATGGTTTGTGAATTCAAGCCCCGCGTGGGGCTTTGTGCTGACAGCTCAGAGCCTGGAGCTTGCTTCGGATTCTGTGTTTCCTCTCTCTGCCCCTCCCCTGCTCATGCTCTGTTTCTCTGTGTCTCTCAAAAGTAGGTAAACGTTAAAAAAATCTAAAAAAAATTTATACTCTGCATAGTGACTGAAAGCCAAATAAATAAATGGAAGATGATTTTTGTTTTATTTTATTTTATTTCATTTCTTTAATTTTTTTTAATGTTTATTTTTGAGAGAGAGAGAGAGAGCATAAGTGAGGGAGGTGCAGAGAGGGAGAGGGAGACAGAATCCGAAGCAGCCTCCAGGCTCTGAGCTGTCAGCACAGAGCCCGCCGCGGGGCTCGAACCCACGAACTGCAAGAATATGACGTGAACCAAGGTGGGTTGCTTAACCGACTGAGCCACCCAGGTGCCCCAGAATGTCTTGGTTTTAGAGCTGGATTGTGGTATGTATTTGTTCTCCACTGCTGTGTAACAAATTATCCCAAACTTAGCACCTCGAATAATACCCATTATTACCTCATGGTTCTGTAGGTCAGGGGTCTGGACACCATGTGACAGGTTTTCTGGTCAGGGTCTTGCAAGGACAAATTCCAGGTGTTGTCTGGGGCTCCACGCCTTCCTGGAGGTCCTAGAGACGAATCCACCCCCAAGATCATTGTAGTTGTGGGCAGAATTCAGTTCCTTGCAGGTATAAGAAGGGGCCTTCTATCGGCTTTCTCTCTGTCACCTGCTGGCCAGGCCTGTCTCCTCGAGGCCCCCCACATTTCTTACCATGTGGCCCCTCCATCCTAAGGCCATCAACAGAGACTGTCTTGTGCGTTGCGTCTTCTCCATGCTTGGAATATGACTTTCTTTGTTTCTTTCTCTCTCTCTCTCTTTTTTTATTTTTTATTCTGATTACTTTGAAACTGACATCTACACCCATATTTAAAAGGCTCATGTGATTAAGATGGTTTCCTTATGTTAAGGTCAACTGATCGGAAGCCTTAATTAACATCTGCAGAATCGCTCCCCGGCGGTACCCAGCTTAGGGACGGATGGAGTCCCTGAGAACGGCCAGGCCTACCCCAGGGCCCAGGCATCTTGTGGGCCACCTTAGGATTCTACTGACCAAGGCCACATTTTTTTTTTTTTAATAACAGAAAACAAAGCTTAGATCTTTCCAGAGACTTTTTCAGAGGCACAAGGTGTAGTATAAGGGAAAGAGGGGGTACTTGGGGAGGATCTGAAAGACAAAGAAGGAAGGTTAGGTAGAGCCTCCGGGGGAATCAGAGGTTCAAGCAGGGATGGGCGTGCCCTCCCTTGTGAGCCACGCAAGACCAGCGGTTTTGCCTGAAGAGGTAGGACGGGGATTTGGAGAGAGGGGTTTTAGGTCTCAGGATCTTTAGTTACCAGCAGTTGGGGCTGAGTCAGAAAAGATCGCTCTCTTGTAAGCCCTGATTCAGCTCACGATCTTCCCTGTGCCTAGATGCCCCCACCTCGAATCGGTTCGTATTCAGATCACTGTAATGGGTAGCAGTCCAGGGCTGTTCAGTGGTCAGCCCCTTTCAGGCATACAGCAGGCACTCAGCCAGTGTCCGTCCCATCGTCCTTTTCTCTGGGTACAGTGTCAGATTGAATTGGATGCAGGCACTCTGGAAATTACAGACGTCTTAAATTCTTCGGCAGCGAGTGGGAGCATGGGTCTGGAAGAGTCCGGGAGCGTTGTCTCCATCTCCAGCTCCCCACGCAGAATTCCTCCGGAATCTCCTTTTATCTCTGAAAACCCACGTGAAGCCTGCGTTCTGCTCCCCGAGACAGCCATGCCGTATTGATAGAAGGAGCAGTGCTTTAATTTACTTACTGGTTCCACATTTCACCGGGGCCAGGACCAGGCAAGCCAGACACCTTAGGCATCCAAGTACGGAGTTACGCCCCCCTGGGTTTGTGCAACCGACATCCTGTATGCCGGACCCGAGGCTCATGTGACCGCTTGGATCTTTGCCTTGGAGGACACATCACATACCGCTCGACAGCTGGGGGATAGATATCCAGGCCGAGTCAAAGGCGCCTTCCTTTGGGCCACTGTGCCCACCGTGGATGAACTTGAGTGCACCACTCTGTGGGGTGTGAGTGTGCACACGACGCATCGTAGTCCTCGGCGCACCCCGCTGATGGGAGTGATGGATCTTCCGCTTCCTGACAGAAGAGCCCGCGTCTGTCCTGCATGCAGTCGCCACATCACGCACCTCGGGAGCCGCGACAAGGAGCTGACACAAAATCGGTTAAGGACTCGAGGACGCCACGAGTGAACGCCGCAGCTCTGCTCCTTACCCTGGCGCGTGGCGCACAGATCCCTCCGAAAAGGATTACAGATGTTCTTTTTTTTTTTTTTCCCTTTTCCCCCATACCTCCCCCCAGCTTTCCCTCTCTGCACCCATGGCTCTCGGCACTTCAAGCTAAATATAATGTATCTGATTTCCCATCGTACATACTAATCAGGTTTGAAAGTTGTCTTGTGAGGCTTTAAAAAGCTAGCGAGAGCAGTGCGCTTTCTCCGAAAGGATGTCTGCAATCAAGGTGATTACGTGGGGAAATAAATCATAATTTATATTGCTGAAAATGGCAATTGCAGAAACACTCTGACAATACATCCCTTTCAGTCTGTTTCCCCCGCAAAGGGGGTAAGTGCTGCCCTTCCGAAACCTTCTTCTTCTTTTATTTATTTATTTATTTTGAAGGCGCCGGATACCACGGAAGCCGCGGTGGTCCCAGGGGCAATGCTGGGTGACTCTGGGATGGAACCGCCAAGCATTAAGGCCACAAAATTGAACAACCTCCACGTCGAAGACAGAGTTGGAAGAAACTCTAGGATACATGCTCACACGTGTGTGAACACAGTCCAGTACACACGTGTACATGCATACTTTCTTTGTTCTATTGAAAAATAGCTTAAAGGTAGACTCTCAGAACTGAAGGACTTTTAGGAGGCCACCTCTCTCCTGCGCACCTGCCTTTGAGTTAAACTGTAGTGAAGAATCCAAGAGAACTGGTGAATGGTGCGATTCAGTGACGTCCCTTGGTGTTGGGAACTGTCGCTCCGTGTCCCCTGGTCGACAGATATCACACCCACAAATGCCAACAGTTAATGCCTGTGGGAGATGATAGAAATGGCCATCGATTCTCTTTCTCCCTTGTATTGTGATGCCCTACACAGCCCTCCCCCAAAAGTAGGATCAGGTTCTCCACACCTCAAATCAGCACATGTCATGGAACTTGCCTGGGCCACAGGGCGTGTGTGAATGGATCACAACCAAAGGCTTGCAAAGTGCCTGTGTGGGCTCTTGCCCACTGGAAGCTTCTAGAAGCTTCCGCGTCTGGATGCCAACAAGCCCAAGCTTGCCTGCTGGGTGAGGAGGGACATGTGGCCATGGGGCCACACTGCACGAACCAAGAGCCAGCTACCCACTAGGGGCAGAGCTGCCTGCTGACAGAGGACACCTGCCCAGTGGAGCCCATCCCAAATTGTTTTTTTTTTGTTTTTTTTTTTTTTTCTTTTTTTTTTTAATTATTTAGTTTTAGAGAGAGAGAACGCACATGAGCGAGGGCGGGGCAGAAAGAGAGGGAGAGAGAGAATCCCCAGCAGGCTCTACAGTATCAGCACGCAGGGCCCTGCATGGGACTCGAACTCACCACCTGTGAAACCACACCCAGGCTGAAACCGAGAGTCAGATACTTAACCGACTGAGCCACCCGAGCGCCCCAAGTGACGGTTGTTTTTAGTCGCTAGTTTTGGGGATTTTTTTTCCACAGTAAAAATTAGCAGAGACGATATTTATCACTTTGACTCTTTACAAGCTGTTGGAAAGGTGCAGGGTGCGTTGTAGTTTGCCCTTTTCCTCAGGGGGGTAGGCCTGGCATGTGGGGGGACAGAGTTGGTGAGTGAACCCCGGCTGATGCTCCAGAGCCGTGGCGGCTATCTCAGGAAGCACGAGAATTCCAGGGGGGAAGCTCTATGTGCTATAGAGATAGTCCAGAGGGTGATGATGATTGAAAATCCGGCCCCTCTCTTGCAAGGATTGGGTAGCAGGGTCTGAGGTTGGGCATTAAGACATGGAATGCTCGAGGGAGCTCTTCCTCTGAGTTCTCGTGACAGGAAAAGGTACGCTTCTCCGAAACAATCAGGTTCTTCTTAAATGTCAATATCTGTATCTCATAGCATTGCTGTCTTTGCTCTGGCCACCAGGGAGCTCAAAGCCAGAAAGTTCTAGTGTATTTTCCCTACCTTCAGCAAAGTCACAGTACCATATAGTACCTCTCTGTGAACGAACTGTCCCTCTTAGTTTATGTCAGTGTTATTCTTCCTTTTGCCTCATGTCTGTATCTATTTTTTTCTCCTCCCTTTTCTCTCTTTTTGTTCCTTTTTCTCTTTCTTTCACATTTTCCTTAGGGTTTATATGCAGTAGGTATTTATGTATATTATCTTAAAACTCCCTTCTTTTTTAACAAGGCAGATAAAGGTAAAAGCAAAACAAAGAAAAGGAAAAAAAAAAAAAACCCAGATACACCATGAGATCATTCTGTCTCTGGGACCTCAAAGGGGAATATACACAGGTTCTTGGGTCGTTTCCTTCCCATCAGTTCTGACTGGCGGGAGGCATTGCTTTATCTTTTTTTTGTTTTTATTGTTTTTAAGTTTATTTATTGATTTGGAGGAAGTGAAAGAATGAGCAGGGTAGTAGCAGAGAGAGAGAGAGAGGGGGAGAGAGAGAGAATCGCAAACAGGCTCCACTGTGTCAGCGCAGAGCCTGATGCAGGGCTGGAACTCCCAAACTGCGACATCATGACCTGAACTGAAACTAAGAGTCGATCGCTTAACTGACTGAGTCCCCCAGGCGGCCCTGCTTGTGTGTTCATGCATTTATCAGAGGAGGCATGCAGGGTAGGACCATGTCAGACTCCGGAGTCAGCGAGCCCAGGTTCTGGGTATGAATTCTGATTCCATTACCGTATTAGTTTCTCCTCGCTGCTGTAACATATTATCAAAAACTTACGGCTTCAGACAACACATGGTTACTCTATTTCAGTTCTGGAGGTCGTAAGTCCAAAATCCATCTCACTGGGTCAGGGTGTCAGGCAGACTGGTTGCTTCTGAGCCTCTTGGGGAAAACCCGTTTTCTGTCATTGTCCACAGGCCGCCTGCGTTCCTTGGCTCATAGCCCTCCTCCCTCTTCAAGGATGGCCGCATGTCATCCTGTCTCCTTCACTGACTTTGGTTCCCTTGTCACCTTGTCCTCCCCTGATCTCGCCCTCCTGCCTCTTTCTGAGAAGGACCCTTGTGATTGCCTAAGACACACGTGGGTAAACCAAGAAAATTCTGCCATCCCTAAATCCTTAACCATGTCCATCAACTGCCCCTTGGCATGTAGGTTGACGTATTCACAGATTCTGGAAATTGGGACATAGACCTCTCTTGTAAGAGGGGCGTTATTCTGTCTGCCACAACCACTCGTTCTGGGCCTCAGGTTCCCTTGTCCCTAAGGCAGAGAAAGCAGCATCCTACAGGCCGTCTGGGGAAGTGGAAACCTCAGCTTTATCAAACAGGGTCACACAAAGATGGGCGTCTCCCTCCTAATTGTCCTGAGGTCTGTCCTTCAGCCAGAATGTGGGTGAAAGCAATACATTTTCAGCCGCCCAACATTCACCGAACGGAGACTTAACTATTGGTTATCATCTCGGTCTGTTCCGGCTGCCGTAGCAAAACATCACGAACGGCGGCTCAAATGCCAGTCCTTTGTCTCATACGGTCTGGAAGCTGGGAAGTCCAAGGTCAAGCTGGCGACAGGTTTGGTGACTGCTGAGAGCCTCTCTGGTGGAGAGAGGAAGGGCTCAGGCCTCTCCTTTTTCTCCTAAAGTCAAGAACTCCATCGTGAGAGCTTCCCACTCATGACCTCATATAAACCGAGTCACCTCCCAAAGACCTCACCTCTTCCTCCCATCGCAGTGTGGGTTAAGGCTTCAACATAGGAAATTTGGGGGGACCTAGCCTTTCAGTCTGTAGCAGCTGTCTCGCAGCTCTCCGCAGCGACTCAGAAAGGAGCAGTGTGTGCTGGAGAGACGGTGGTGGGAGAGCCGGCAGAGAGCCCTGTGGCTTTCCCAGGGCTGCCAAGTCTCCAGCTGCGTCATTCTGGGGCTGTGGCTTCTCCTTGCTGGCCTTCTGCAGCCTCGGCTGTAAAATACGGGGTATAAAATTATCCCCAACCCAGGATGGTTCCGAGGACTACGTGAAACCACCCACACCACAGCTCTCTGTCACCGCAAACCCGTGGCTAGACGGGAGTGCTGGACAGCTGCCCGAAGTCACGGTCCCCACCGCACCTCGGCCTCACCGCCGCTTGGCTCCCTGAGACAAAGGCATCTTGGAGTGTGGTTTTCATCAGCCAGGAGTGCGGTCAGCAAACCGGGGGGTTTTCGAGACACCCACGGCGTTTCACTTTCTGCACCTAGAATTCCTGCCTCTGAGATGGAAACACATAGCTAACGGGGCACTGAAGGCATACTAGGATTCTGCAGACTGCTTTTGTGCTCTCTTTTATTTTTCAGTCAAGGGGTCATGACCATCTTCAGTTTTCAGTTGAAGGAGTTGAAGATCAGAGGGACACGTCTCTGGACGTAGTAGTAACCGTATCGATAACAGTCATACTCGTTTCTAAAATCACAACCACTAGATAGCAGAAGCTCACATATATTGTGTGCCTTCCGAGTGCCAGGCATCTGGCTAAGGTTATATACTTGTTATTCATTGATCCCACCCTGGAGGTAGGTGTGCTCATCATCTCTGGTTTCAGATGAAGAAACTTAGGCTCAGAGAGGCCCGAGGATCATCTCAAGTCCCATCTCAGTGAACGGTGTGATGGGCAGAGTCCCAGTTTGCATCCCTGTCTCCTGCCCCATTCACAAGGCTTGCTGGTTCCCTGTCTCTTCCACAGCCAAGAAGTGGGGTTTGCTTGGTTTGTTATCACAGGTCCCCAAGCTCACCTCTGCTCCCCACCATCCCAGAATGATGTATTAAAAAAATGGTTCTTCTCATGTTTATTCTTTTTGAGAGAAAGAGACAGAGCATGAGCGGTGGAGGGGCAGAGAGAGAGGGAGACACTGAGAAAATCCGAAGTAGGCTCTAGGCTCTGAGCTGTCAGCCCAGAGCCCGATGCGAGACTCGAACCCATAAACCGTGAGATCATGACCTGAGTTGAAGCTGGACGCTTAACCAACTGAATCATCTAGATGTCCCGGACTGATATATTTTTAAAGCATGACTTTTGCTGCAAAACTGGGACAAAAGAGAACCAACCAGGCCCCGACGGTGGAAACTTACACCCGGCCCACCCACCTCTGTGGCTGAGTTTGTGGCTGAGTCAGGAGAAGGAAAAGGGGAAAGTTCAGCGAAGCCTCCAGCGACTGGTCTTGCCCAGGGCCCATCACCAGGACGGAGTGACAGAGTGTGGCACGCCCGTGGCTCATCCCGTGTCTCATGGGACAGAAACGGGCACCTTACTGCCCTTGTTTTCCAGTGGCTCGTCCGGGGCTCTGCGAGCTTTGTTAATCTCCGAGTATAATGGATAATGTGTTGCCATGTTAAATCTAGAGCCGCTGTTCCCTGCTCAGAGGCTTGGACGCGGCAGGAGTCTCCGTCTTATTTACAAGCAGTGCATGGGAGAGGCACTTAGGGCAGAAGAATGCCGTCGTAAAAATCCGTGTGGAATTTGAAAGTGTGCATTAATGCATGTGACCAGATGGTTCTAAAATATGCCACTTTAACCAAAAATCATCCTCTGAAAAACTCTTCTGAAGAACATTGACTGTGCATAATAACTGCCTTGAGTAGGGCCATAATTGTAGAAAATGTATGAGGTAGGGGATGAAGACGAGGGAGGGAAATGGTTCCTACTTCTCATTACAGGGTCCCTCCGAATGCCTGCCCGGAAAAAAAAAAAAAATCACCCAATGTAGGGAACCGTGGCAATACTTAGACCATTTAGAATCACTGTGAGTTATTACCCAGAAATTGCTAACCACTGCTTTCTAAGTTATATATTAAAAAAAAAAATAAGCTTCCAAATTCTGAAACACCAGAAGCAACCAGCTGTTAGCTTCATGTCACAGTGTTCGTACTGGTGTCTGCAAGTATATTCTTAGGTTTGTTTTCTGCTTGTGTCTTACAAGTTTTAAGGGCCATCAGTCGAAGCGTCTAATAATCTTAACACTGTTGTATTTACACTTGAGATCTTATTATCCTCCCCTTAGCTGTGTAAACAGATGAATAACCTGCTTGGGACTCACCCAGATACTGCTTGTTGCAGACTCCAGGCTCAGTGAGAGGGGAGGGATCCCGTGTCGCCTCTCAGGCTCCTTCATTAGGCAGACAGGAAGGATGTCCCAGATAAGCCATCCCGGGGGTGGGGAGGGACAGGGGGGCTACCAAATAGGCCTCTTGATCTGTCTTAGGAGCCCTCAAGTTTTGCACACCATTGTTTAAAATTGCAAGAGGCCTTGGGACTTTTTTTTTTTTTTTGAAGTCGTCATGCGAGTGGGGCTGTGACTGCACTGTTCGTTGCCCACCAAAAAAGGGTCAGGAAAATGCCTCCTTGCCTCTCTGTATTTTGATTAAAACAAGTGGGTGCATTTTCGTTGCATTAAAACATGATTTTCCTTTATCGAGCCTCCTATATCATATCGTCGTTCAAAGTTGACATCCACCTCTAAGTTTGCTTAAAATTATTACCACTTTGTTGACATTCACCTAGACGCTCTTCAGTGCATGCCATCTTCTCATTTGCAATGTACCTTGTAAGGAGCAGTTGGAAGAAAAAAGGGCGAAAAAGAAAACACAACATATCTTTTAAGGAGCAGTTGGGGGAAAAGGAAGAAAAAAAAAAGGAAAGAAATGTTAAATGTTAATGATTTCTTTCCTCGCTGCAATTTTTGTCAGCTCCGTTTTGTACATATATGATTATGAAGCAATTTGCATGAAATTTACACCTTTTCAAATTTTGAAAATTGCCTTGTTGAAAAAGAATCGCTACACTTCTCAATACCGCCCTGATTAATCACAGTTATAGAGTAGACATAACATTTTTATTAAACTCTCAGTGAGCAGGAAAATTAGCACTTCCTGCAATAACCATACTAATTTCATTAGTGAATGTTTCCATTTATAAAGTGCCTCTTCCTTATCTTGAACCTTTTATCCTATTCTTACTGACCAAAGAGAGGGCATATGTTTGGGAGCCGGTAATAAACCATCTTCATAATACGATGTGACCCCATCAACAAGCTGCTGCTTCTAGCCGGCCGTCTTCCTTGATTCTGAGTCTCCATCGGTACCTTTTGTCACATGGGGCTCTTCGAGCTTTCTTTTTGAATTTCAAATACGATGAGTTGGTTTCCATCCTTGAGAGCGTGCAGTGGGATGGTTATTGGCCAGACGAAAACTCTAAAAGCATCAGGTGAATATAAGGACAAAGAAAATACAGGCTTCTGTTGATTCGTTTTCATGTAACTTCTTTATTGGGTGCTTATGATAAAGGGGAAACGGGAAAGGATACAAGAAAGGCTCATGGTCCTGTTTGACTTTCTAGAAATTGAATTTTGCAAGCAAACTCGGGGAGAAACTAGTGAGGTGGAAACAGGGCCTCACGGGGTAGGGGCCTGGGCTCCAAGTGTCTTATTTACATACAAACTCACATGGGTATCTCCAGTTCTGCCTCAGGATTCTTCCTGAAATGTGTGGGTAGCTGAACTCTTGAGTTAATTATTTACTTTCCATCTCCTTACTAAATGCCAGGTTCTATTTCTGGTGCCGAGGACACAGAGGTGATCCCCCAGGGCACGTCAGCTGCCTCCCCCTCCCCCCGCCCCCCGCAAAGTTTACATTCCAGTGGGGGAGCCAGTCCAGAAACGAATAAACAGCTGGATAAAATCTATTCCAGCAGCGACGCTTGTTCAGAAGCAGCAGACATGGCGTATTCAAGAATGGAGGTCACGAGTGGGCGGGGATGGCCAGGTGGCATTGAATTCAAGGCTTCAGGGATGAGGGGAGCCAGTGACAGAAGGAGCCAGAGGAAAAGCGTTTCAGGCGGGAGGAACCGAGAGTGGAAAGGTGCTCTGGCAAGGCAGGCGTTATGCATTGTTGAGGAGCGAGCATTGACCAGAGGGTTTGTTCATGTGCCCTGTGATTTTTAAATTTAGAATTGAGGTCTGTGCTTGATGTGAAATATTGATCCTTTCTTTGTGTCTTAAGTGCATTGGGAAAGCTGTATATATTCAAAGTAAAAGAGCAACATTTTTCAACACCCAGTTGGGGACAAAGGGCAGTGGCAGCTTCCGAGTGTTAGGAACACAGGTGATTCTCTCTTTGTGTGTTTTATTTTTTACTTATTTTTATGAAGAAAGTTTTTTAATGTTTATTTTATTTCTGAGATAGAGACAGAGGATGAACAGGAGAGGGGAAGAGAGAGAGAGAGAGAGGGAGATACGGAATCTGAAATAGGCTCCAGGCTCTGAGCTGTCAGCACAGAGCCCAGCATAGGGTTCGAACTCAGGACTGGCCAGATCATGACCTGAGCCAAAGTGAGATGCTTAACCTACTCAGCCACCCAGGCACCCCTCTGTGTCAGGTTTTTGTTTTTTGTTTTTTGTTTTTTTTTTTTTTAGAGCATGAATTATACAGCTTTTTATGTGCCAGTTATGGTTTACAAAGGTTAATGAGTTATCCAAGGTCGTACTGCCCACAGACTGGGGGGCCCAAGATTAAGCACACAAGACTAAAATTTCCCAGTAAAATATATATATTCATTGGATGCATTATGCTTTAACATCACTGGTAACTTTTCATTGGCTTATGTCTTCTTTTGTTATCTTGATATATAGATTTTAGAGGACAGTAACTATCTTATAATTCTGAGTGTCCTTAGAGTACCGTGTTATTGAAAACATGCTCAAATTCAACAGTAAGCAGACACTGCAGTGAATAGAAAAATGAAAAATTATTTCACACTCACCAAGTTGGAAAAAAAAAATCAAGTACTCTGGCAATACTGAGTATTGGCAAAGATATGGAGTAACAGGAATTTTCATACATCACGGGTCAGAGTATAAATGATAAAGCCATTTTGGAAAATATTTTGCCATTACCTGAGAAATTCATCTATAAGCTATGTAGTTTCACTCCTATGGACATGCCTTTGAGACACTCTTGAGGACTAGAAAAAGTTAGAGACTGATTCTGGCACGTTATTTGTGGTAACAAGAAATGAACATTCCTCAAAAGACACCCATAATAAAATGAGGAAATAAAAGGTGATACTGGGTATTCATAGAGACGAATACCACTTGGCAGTGAAAATGAACAAATGAATTCCCATAACCTGAATTAACATAGAAGAATCTTGAACAATGTGGAATATAAAAAAGTTAATAGATTATGTACACTGTGTGATTCAACTTACAGAAAGTCCAAAACATAGGTAAAACTAAACAGATTGAGATATAAGAATATATGCTTCATGCCATAAAGAAAAACAAATGAACGCAGAACACCAAATATGAGCTAGTGCTTCTGCAGGTATAGAGTGGGGTGAGTGGGGTGGAGAGAAGAGAGAAGAATCTCTTGGGGGAGGGGCACGGAGGGGAAGTATTGCAAAGTTCCGTTTAAGTCGTTCTATTTACCATTGTTTAAACCATACGTAAATTACGTATGTGAACTCTTTTATTTATGCACATTGCGTAATATTGAAAGATTCAAAATACTCTGGTACCTTGAATCTGAATTAGGTGTCAGGTGCTTGGCTCATTTGTTTTTTCTACTTCTTAGTCTTGGCCCACTGTGAGATCTCTTTCCGGATGAAGAAAATGGGAGAGTGATCCTGCCTCACAAGCCGACTCTAATTTCTTCATACTCCAATCTATCCTATGTGCCAGATGCATTTTTTCAAAAACACAGTCTTTCCCATACTGCTCGTATGTTCTACAACACTGAATGGCCCTCGTGGCCTCCAGGACTGAGCCCATGCTCCCCAGCCTGTTAGTTCTTTACCAGTGTTTTCTCTGCCTCACCATCTTTTTTCCTATTATTTCAATACATGTGCTTGTGCATCCTCTGTGGTCAACCACCAGCCCGGGTATGGACACAGCAGTGAACCCTTAAGCCATGGCTTTTGTTGGTCTCCTCTGCTTCCTGTCCTTCCAACCTCATCTGCTCGTTCTTGCTCCCTGCTTGTATACACTCCAATTTCTGTATTTGTGCATCGTTTAGTATTCTTGGGGCATAAATGAACACAAGTTTTGCAGCTTAATGTAATGCACTTTTTTTTATTGCATAGTTTCTGTGGGTCAGGCATCTGGGCATGTCTTAGCTGGGTTTTCTGCTTAGGGTCTCACAGTCTGCCACAGACAAGGTCACAGCCTGCCCGTGTGCTCACATAGGAGCCCAACTAGGGAATAACTGGCTTCCAGGTTCGCCTCTACACGTCCAAGGTCACACAGGCCGGTTTCTGGCAGGCTTCATTTTCTTATAGCTGTAGGAGTCAGGGCTTCTTGCTGACGGTTGGTCGTGGCCGGAGGCCCTCAGCTCCTAGAGGTCAGCCACAGTTCCTTATCACGTGGGCTTTCCCACAATGGCAGTACACTTCACTGAGCCAGCAAAGAGAGTCTAGAGCAAGTTGGCTGGCAAGACAGGTGCTCATATAACATAATGTGATCCCGAGACTAACACCCATCAGCTTCTGTTGGCTGCTTCTGTTGGACCTGCCCACGCTCAGAGGGAGGGAATGAGCTAAAGGAATAAGCACCAGGAGGCAGGCATTGTGCGGGGCCTCCTTAGAGCCTGTCCACCTTGGGAATCTAAAGGCCAGAAGATCTGCCTTTGAAAAGCTGCCATCTATAGCCTTCAAGTTAAAGAAGGAAGATTTTGAAGAAAGACTTTCCCTGTGTTCATTGCAGTCTGGAGTCACTTTCATCACGGATGAGAAATCGCCTTTGGGCTGGTTCCACCCTTGAAGGTGACGGTACATCAAAACTGTTGTGTTTTGTTTTCCTTCTCAAAGAGCAGTTGTTAGATCCCTGAAGATTAGGGTTTCTCAAATACTGATGAGAATAGGTGTCTAGGAAATATTTGTTTAGAGGACAATAGCCTGTGATAGGCTTGCCCTCACACTGTCATATGTCCTGAGAATGTGATGCCTGTTTGATATGCCAATATTCTGTAGAGCCATTGAGGGATGCCCGGAAAGCCGAGAGATTTCCGCATTGTTGACCGGAAGACCCAGACTGTCTGATTTTACCCCCTCCTCAGATCCTCTGGCATCAGCTTTGATTGGAGTGGGGCATTTGATTTTATCCATTCCTTCCTTTAAGTCATGAATTTGACAAATATTTAGCACCTACCATGAACTTGGCACTGATATAGGTCACGGCGCCATTTTGAAACTGTAACCTGAATAATGGACAGCACACTGATAAAGCTCTTGTCTGGTCTCGATTATTTTTAACACCATAAGGAAAAATTTTGTTAAATCATAGGAACTCCATTTACTTTTAACCCCACGTGGTGAAGTTATCAATGTGGGATGCCTCTAAACTCACAGATGAAAAATGCCTAGATAAATACTGCAAGGGGCATTTTTAAGCATGTAAAAAAATCAATTTTCATAAGGTTACATCTTTTTACCTCTTTATATAAAACATGCTATATTAAAAGAGAGATTAAATTTTACTCTGTGGAGTAAAATGCAAACACAAAATTATTTTTTCATTTTTCAGAGCATGTACTGGATTATCATTTATTTATGAGGATTTTTTTAATCTAGAATATATGGAAATCTTTTCTTGAAGCACAATATAATATTGAATTGGGAATGCTGTCTGACAGATTCCCTCTTACAGTTGCATAGAATGATTCTCCTGTATGAATTTTTAAAAGAAGCTTGAATATACTCTGCATCTGAAAGGGAAGAAGTCATGGCCATAATCTTGAGGAATCTTTTAAATGGCCTCCATGCCACTTCCTCTATGTTTCCCCAACTTTGCTGCAACAAATAATGCTTCTACGATTTTCCAGAACCCACAGAACGTCCGGTTTGGTTTCTCGTGTCCCAAAGGTAAACTAGCAATGCAATTCTCCTTCTTATCAAAACATTGCCTTCCTAAGATAGTGTTGATCAGTTGGGAATAGAACTGTGACACGATTTCTGTTTTTCCTTTTGCACCTTTTCCTTGCTTGGAGACACCTGGGCTTGAAATGGCACTTGTACCCTTCATTCTCCGTGAGGTCCATGTCTTTCCATTGCAGGCCCTTCAAGTCATGTGTAAAAGCCACCCAGCCGCGAGATCAGGGGCACATAACAATGCGGGTTTGGGCATCAATCCTTTCTGGAGAATCCCTCTAAGGTTAGCCCCTCCGAACTCCCCCGAACACACCACTCTCAACTCCCTTCTATATGGCTCGATCATGTGTTTTTCATCCCCTTCCCAATTTGTGTTACTGTTGCATAATGTACCACCCTGAAATGGAGCGATTTGTCTATGGATTGCCTACACTGGCCTGACTTCACTGGTCTTCTTCTGGGACTCAGGCTGTTCCTGGTGGGTTATAGCACACACTTCCCAAGGTGGGAATTGGTAGCTGACAGTGACTTGTTAGGGCTAGACTCAGGCTCCGGATTCACATTTCATCGACCAAAGCGAATTATGTGGCCCAGCTCAGCTTCAGTTG
Organism: Paguma larvata; assembly: GCA_030068075.1. NCBI lineage: Eukaryota > Metazoa > Chordata > Mammalia > Carnivora > Viverridae > Paguma > Paguma larvata. The sequence continues at coordinate 51,804,040 of CM057841.1, forward strand.
GAAAATTTTACACCTTCCAGGGAGGTGTGAGGATGTAAAGTGAGTGTTTGCTAGATAGACTTTCTACCTAGTCTTTGGGATTTATTGGAGATAGACGGACAGACACATAGATAGATACATAGATACATGGATAGGTATAGCTTGTTCAGATTTCAGCCTCCTTTGGAATCGTACCTCTAGCTTTTGCATTTGTCCTTTATGATGCCTGCCTGAGATGGCCCTGATCCCTAGCTTATCATTCAGCTGGCTCACCTTTCATCCAACCCCAGATTCCACCAAGGAGCCCTGGGTCCACGATTCTCAACTGAAGAGCCAGATCAGCTAGAGTTCAAGTCCAAACTCCTACTCCCCAGCTTTGTGACCTTGGATAATTTACTTAACTTTTCTGAGTTTCAGTTACTAAATCATTTAAATGGTGATGGTTGTACCCACATCTATATCCTTTGCACCTGCATCATGACATTTTGGCTCCTCCCCATCTCATCGCTCTAGAATGCTGTGTGCTGGCACTCTCTTTGACCGGATCATCTGAGCAATCTTGGAGAAGCTGCCACTTTGTGAAGAATCTGTTGCTAGGGAGTGTCAATGGTATGACTTTCAATTTAGCACATGCACAGGCGACCTTGTTTGGGCTTGTGCCATTGGTAATTCAGTTTGAGGATTTTACTTTGACAGAACATATTCAAATACGGTTTTTGCTGTCTGTCAACTGTACCCTCGCGGCCCCAGTTCTTTCAAACAACCAAGACTTGCTAATTAATATTTTCACAAGAACATTTGTCACGTGGGTGCAGATTTCCAAAGAGAAAAGTATATGACCTTTGTTCTTCTAGATACTTTATAATGTAGTTGGGTACCCATTATTCTGTCCACCTGCTCCAGAAAGTACTTAAATACCATCTGACCTCGACGTAGGACAGTTGAACTAGTTAATGCTTTGTGCCTTTTTGCCAATTAAAAATAATCTCATGCCATCGAACTGGTCTTTTGTCATTTTATGATACGGTGTGTATATCCACCTAACCCAAATATATAGGTAAGATTGATGGATAGATAGGTAGAAAGATAGATCTGTAGTTATTATGAACAGTGCAAAAGAAATTCATTGCCAGCCATGGGTCATTTGGAAAAAGATCAATATGGTACATCAACATTATAAATAAATGAAAATGAATATAGCCCCATGGTTTTCTGAAAGCCTGGTTTTCTGTGGTCCAAGGAATGCATCTCTGATCCCTGAAAGAAGTATTATTTGTTACAGAATGCTTGTTTGTGAACAGGTTTAATGACGAGGGTACACTCCATAAATGAATAGCCTTTGTAATGCTGTTACAGCTTTGTCGATTGTTAATATTACTTGGGACATGTCTTGCTTTTCAGAAGCCAATACAACAAAAGAAGTAATAATGATAATAAGGTTACATCATACCTCTTCTGCATTTTCTTTTTTGCTTTTTTTCATAGTTTCAGGTTCTTTCTTTTTTCATGTCATTAGCCACGCTGTGTTCGCACTTCCTTTCTCGGTCTCGTTTTTCTTTCTCTTCCTATTTTTCGGAGCTGTTAAAAATCCATTCAATGATTTCACAATAATTATGAAGCTCCTGCTCTATGGCTGTTACTTTATTAAGTACTAGGGATGAAAAGAGTTTTTGCTTTAGTCTTAAGAAACTCACAGCCTGGTCAAGGAGATAGATACTTAAATAAATTGCAACAGAGCGTGACAGAACTATGTTTCAGGTATGGAGGACATAATAAGAAGTAGGAGAGGGAGAGGACGCTGGCTCCAGAGATGAGGTGGTATCTCCCCTAAGTTGAAGGTTGAGCAGAATTCAGCAGGCAGGCAAAGGAAGGAGGGTTCCCCTAGAGAGAATGATCAGAGGAAGGGAAGAGCACGGGATTTTCAGAGCAGTGCAGGGATTTATTCCTAATCGAACATAAACCAGGGAGCAGGCAGAAGCAGAAGATGGGTCTGGTTGGAGGGAAAGGCCTCATGATGCGCAATGGTGGTAACATGGAGGTAGTAGTCGAATTTAGAAGAGGAAGCCAGCGAGGCATCCCTTAAGCCTTGGCATGGAGAATTTGAGAGTCACTGTGGCCTGGGAGGTCCTCTCTTTCTACCACCTTACAGAGGGAGCAACGGGCTGAGAAATAATTGAGTTTCCACCTCTTTAGAAAACAAATACCATCTACATTAGAAGGCATCGTGAGAAATCGAATAAGATAATAATATCTTTAAGTCCTTTACAGTGATACCTGGAACATAATAGTGCTCAAAAAACGGTGAAGTTTCTCTTCCACTTGAAATTAGACTACCTTGAAGACTCCCTGAGACGCGAGGAAAGGCATCATCATTTCACTGCCAACCGTAGACTTCATTTCTCAGTATTAAAACCGCAGGGCTTGTGAAGGACTCCCCCAAAGAAGGACCTGTGTGTAAGGCACAATGGTGCCCAAAAGTTTGCTCTTCTGGGTGTGCGCGCCTGCTTTTTCCTGCTGCCTACGAGGTCTTTGAAAGCAAGGGCTCAAATTACTGTTTTCTTTGCCCACAAAGGATTCCATTTGGTGCTGCTCACCAGTTACAGATCAATCGGCTCTATGGTCCGAACTAAACAACACCTCCTCAGATCCCCGTTGGCCCGTCAGACACAGGAGTCCTGACTCATGGCCAAGGTGGTGGCCAGTGGCCCTAGCCCAGACAGATGGTCAAATGGAAGGCTTACACAAATGGCACAGAAGTAATTTCTTTAGCCTAAGTCCACTTTTCTACAATATTAACTTCGTAATCCCAACGCTCTGGTATTAGTGAATTATAGAAGCAACTTGTGACATTATCTGATTTGCAGAGTGTTTGAAGAATTTAAAGTTCAGCTCCATGGTGACTGTGGGGAGAAAATGGCGAGTGAGAGCATTCTTCCGTGAAGAGTTTTTCTAATCGTTATTCATTTCATAAGGCCACTTATTGGGGCCTTCATTAGAATGAACTCTTCTCTTAATACCACCCTAAAGATGCCTTGTAATTCCTACCGTCGTATCTGCCAACCCAGGTGGTAATTCCTGGTCTTGAGTCTAGTGTAGTAGAAGTTGAAAGGATATGTGTTAACTTATTATATGAGTTTAATCATATGAAAATGAGCTACTGCCTATATTAGAGTTGATTTCGTGCCTAATTTTTTTTTAATTTAAATGCTTTCTTGGCCATTTGCTGTTTTTAATTGCTGTTGTATATCCTTAATGCACAGGATATGGTCAGGACAAGTATTTAAAAAATATTTACTATTCTGATGTTATAAAGAAAAAAGTTACATATGGTCATTTGAACGAATTGCTAAAATGACACTACATTAATTAGATAATTAAGGGTCTTGAGCATGTGGCCATTGTATTCATTGGGCTGGAAGCCAGCGTTTTCTATAGCTGAGAAAATGGGTTAGCATAATTCAAAATTCAATTGCTGTACCCTTTTTCATATGAATAGATAATACAGAATGAGTCTTAAATCTGGATTGGAAAAACTAACAGAAACTGGTTTTATTTTAATTGAGTTTTAAAGCACTTCTAGGCCTTCTCATTGTCTTTATAGTTTAACCCTTTATGGTTGTGACCACCTGCCTTTTAGGTCTTGCCATCCCACGCATTCATGGTAACGATCTTTCTAGATTTATTGTGAACCCCTAGGGATATGTTCTTCACCAATAAATGCCTTGAGACATGAAACCAACGTCTTTTTGGCCTCTGCGCCCTCCTTGCTGAGAATAAATGCTGCCCAGGGTTCGAAGTCCTTTATAACAGTGCATTTTCTAAGAGGCTTAACTTATCAAGGTTATTTGTCAGGAAAATTATCTCTTGTAACACCAGGTTCCGTACCTTCAGATGACAGGACTTAATACAAAAGTTTTCCCCATACCAACTAGTAGTGTAAGTTGATTTCATATCCTTTTATTTTATAAAGTTTTGCTTATCAGGTTTGTCATTCTCTATTTGAAATTAAAATGTGTGGTCTCCAGGTGACCTTAAAGCAACTGACCCCCAAATCTAATCACTCCCAGCATCTCTGAAAATCGACAAATATGTCAGGTATAACTCGTGGCATCAAAACATTGTTTTAAATATTTCATTTGTAGGCGAGGCAAGGATCATTTTCAGGTGAGTCCTCGGAGAAGGATCACTGGGCGCATGAACATCTTTGGTTTCTCTGTTCTGTAATCGACAGTCATTATCAACGGGTTGTATGGGCAGAAAATGTGCAGTTATATGTTCTGCTTGAGTGAATTATTGATTGGGTTTATGGGCAGAAGAATGTTCCTAAGTGGTCAATACATGGCCAAACTGTGTCAGGTGAAGGGAAAAAGAAAGTGAGATCTATACTTTTCATAGCAATTGCTGTTGGGTTATGTTGCATTTGTCATTTGAGGTTACCGTTGGATGTAGATGAAAATGTTAATTACATTAACATAGATGAAGATACGGTGTCCAGCAGACTCCTTACTAATAGGGGGTGTCATTGTTGAAATCCCAGCCTGTTGGGATTTCTTTGGTCAAAAATTGTATTCTTCTATAAGCTGACATCTACTGGCTTGCCAAAATTGTCTCGGGTGTATAAGGATGGCTTAAAAAATGTGGATGTGTTTATGAAAAACTATATCCAACGCTTATATTTCCCATTATTTATTGACCAATGACAACTTCACAAAAATGTCATTAGTCCGTTGGTTGTTGATTAGTCAACTTCGGCTGATACACATATCTCTGCTACGTCATTTCGGCGAGATGAATGAGGACCCCTGCTTAATAGTGAACTCGTTGCTATACAAAGGCATAGTGTAGTTGGACATTGTCTATACTATACATATAGTATAGTATAGACATTGGAAATGTCTTCATCAAGTTGAGCCGAACTGTGGCTCCCTGCTAGTCCCATCGGTGGATCCTTGTGCCCCTGATCGTAGAATGTCCTGGCAGCCCCTTATTTGGTGGATCATTTATGAGCGGGTGTTCCACTGATGCCGAGTGGGAACCTCCCATGTACCAGAGGTCTCCTGTCTCTGAGAATATGGAGGTGATGAAGAGGATTACGTTGTCATTGACACAGCACAGGCTTAAGCACAGGTGCTTTGCACGCCATCCAGGTCACAGCTAACCTACTGGAGGCCAACTTGAGGTGAGATGAACAGGGGTTCACATCATACTAGTGATTGTCTCTATTCCTCGCACTGAGCAGGGACCTCAAAAAAAGATGGGAATCTCTTGTTCTTGAAGTCTTTGTCCCTGTGAGCCTCTTGATTTGGGCACCCTGTAATGCGAAGTGTTTAAAGCGGTGTGTTCTCTCATCCCCTGGGCTATATACCCAGGCAGCTGTTTTATCTGGTGGTTCAACCGAAGGAAGGGAGCCATTCATGGGCTGTAGCAACAATTGGCTCTCTTGGTCCTCTTAAGCCAGTTAGAGGAAATTGTGGCATTTCAGGAGTGATTTTGGCAATACTCAGGTTTGCTTTATGCACCAACTCATGAGTGTAAGGTGAGACATCACCCCTACCATCAACCAAGTGACTCAGAGTCACAATGAATCCATTAAAAGGAGTTTCATTTTCATTTTCTCTGAAGCAGGATCCCAGGTCATAAAATGGAATATGGATCGTAGGTTTTGTGGGGAAATGCACTTGGCTGCAGTTCCTTCCTTCAAACGAGGCCTAGAAATACCAGCGTCCCATGCTTATCTTCCCGAGCTGCAACCGAGTCAATGATAGCATAATGATCCTGTGAGTGCCTTCAGCGTCAGAGCTCCCGGCAGTGGGTGGCCTGGCCCAGGAGCAGTTGCCCTGATGTGGTGTGGGTAATCCTGAGGTTTTTGAGTTAAGTGCTTTTGACATCCAGAATCAAGAGTCAAGGGCGAAACTGTGTTTTAAATGCTCTCTCTATAGCGTCCACCTGCAGATGTAATTGAGCCTCTCAGGTGAAGAGCTGTATTAGAGCAAAGCTGGTTAGTGTTGCATACCTATTGGAGGGAATATTTTAGGCATCTTCAATAACGGCTCCGTGACATTGCCGAAGGTCCCGCACCTTCCCGTCCTCCAGCAGTTCGAGAAGAAAAATGCCATGGCAGACGTGTTGCTTAAGCTTCGCCATTCACTGTGGTCCTTCCCTTCATAATCATAATTTACCATTATAAAGTTATTTATGTGACCATCGTAGGTCTTCCACACCAGGCTGAAAGATCCGCGAGCCCCAGGACCAGGTCTGTCTTGTTCCTTTCTGCTTCCCGAACATTAACACAAGGCCCGGAATAATTACCACCTTGATCATCATCATCGCCTTGGCTGATATTTATTGCCATTTACAGTGTGTCAGGCACCTCCAGAAGGGCTTTACGTGAATTATTCCCTACCCTGGAGCCAGGAATCCAAAGCATATTGGCCAAGAGGAAAGAACATGGATTTTGGATACCAAAGTCTTGAATCCATGATCCCAAAATGTTGATTTCTAGCCTCCGGATTTTGCCTCTGCACCTCGTCACTTAGTCCCTCTTTGCTTACATTTCTTCAGTAAAACCTGAAGAATAACCCACATCTGCCAAGATTGCAGTGGGAACTAAGCACAAGGGTTGCTCTGAGCCTTGTGCACAACGGACACCCAGGACAAGTGAGCAGAGGTGCTATCTTTATACACGTTATGGAGTCTGAGAGTCAGCCTGAGAGTCTAGCGAAGGAAGCCAGGGTACATGCTATGGTTCCATTTACATGAAAGGTCAAAAGTCGGACTTCTCCAAGTGAGAGAAGGCAGAAGAGTGGTTACCTCCGGCAGGGGCAGTGCTCTCGAAGGGGACGCAGGGCGCCTTCTGGCGTGCGGAAGCGTTCCATCTGTTGATCTGGTGTCACAGTTCCATGGATGTGGACATACGCGAAAGCTTATCACGCTGTCCACTTAATGTCCGTGCCCTTCAGCGCATGCAAGCATCCCCTCAAAAGAAATAATTTCCGAGCATTTTCCATTAATTGGAGAGCTTCATTCCTGCCTCAGTTAAAGCACAGCGTGTGTGCCTGGAGGCTGCATGGCGAGGTGGAGGAAGGCTGAGATAACCACGTGGCCTACTTCTGGATTTTGCTGAGACCTATTCACAGGCAGTTAGGAATCCATCGCTCAAAATCCGAACCTAAAAAGAAACTCTTGAGCCGTGTCCCTATGAACTAAATATAGCATCAGATTTATAATGTTGTGGTTCTGACCACCCCCGGGCTATTTCTGACCACAGGGACAGCTTAAATGGTGTGGCCCATAAAAAGTCCTCCGCAAGCTCAGGCCAAATGTTGATCTATTTAGGGCCAAGAGGAGACCAAGCCTTGGCAGCAGCTCTCCCCGAGGTAGGATCCTAAGCCCAATGGAGATCGTTGCCTCAGCCGCCGGCCAGGAAGCTGGGGATTCCTGGGCACTCTGTCGCTTTGGGGACCAGCTTTTTAGATGTGGGGCTTATTCGTGCTGCTCCTCAAGGAGCCCACTAATGGGCTCCCGGCTGGTCTTTTGCTGGCCAAGGGGACTCGGCACTAACTCAGGCAAACCCCGGGCTCCCAGGAAGCCCCCCGTTTCCTGTATTACTCCCTTCTCTTTGCCATGGAGATCCTGCCACAGCTCCTTGACTTGACTTAACTAGCCCCTTCTTCAAAGTCACTTCACACCACCATCCTCTCTCTCTCTCTCTTTTTTTTTTTTTTTTTGCCTGGCTCAGTCTTGACTTCCTCTCAAGAGGCCTGGTTCCTCTCCCCCCTCCTCTCCTCCCCCCCCAGACAGAGACAGACTTCTGGTCATGATACAGCTCGGTCCTGATTGCAATGGCTCTGCGTCACAGTTTACCTCTGTGGCTCTCGTGTCCTGTGCTTTCCTGCAGGCTAAAGGTTTTCCTTTTTCTCCAGAGATTTGGTTCCAGGCCCACCTATGAAATAATTGGTCCAGGTGACCTGAGACAAGGCTCTCTGAGCCTCCACTTTCCTTATTTATAAAATGGGGAGGCAAAACTAGCTTTCTCTTCTTCTGATTTCATTTATCTAGTTAAATACTATTGTGACATAATAAGAAATACGTATATTGGTCTCTCCCTCTGACTCCTGCTAATATTTTTGGTCTTTGGCCCTGGTTCCTGACGCAGAGCTCCTCAAAGTCTGGCTGTTTCCTGGGTGAGAGGTGTGTCTTTTGTCCTAATGAAGCAACTGGTGGCAGGACCTGGATGGAGACTGGTCACCCAAAAGACCAAGCCATAAGTAGAGGCTTGGGAGCTTCACCCCCACCTCCCATGCTCTGGAGGGAGAGAGTGGCTGGAAACTGAGTTAATAGTCGATCATGTCTACACAGCGAAACACCCATAAAAAGCCCTGAGGTGTAGGGTTCCAAGAGCCTCTCGATGGTTGAACACGCCCATGAGCTGGGAGGGTGGCATGCCCCCCCTCCACAGTGTCAGAAGCTTCTGTGCTCGGAACCTTTCTGCACTCGATTCTATGTATCCCTTCATCTGGCTCTTGGTTTATACCCTTTAAAGTAGCCTTTGGAGGAGGTTGGCAATCGTAAGGAAACTGTTCGCCCAGGTCACGTGAGCCGCTCTAGCAAATTAGGGAGTTTTGGGAGCAGGTGAGTCCTTCAATGTGTATCTAAGTCTGGACAGAAGTTCTGGGTAACCTGGGGCCTCAAACTTGAGACGGGCATCTGTAGTGGGGGGCAGACTTGTGGTCCTGAGCTCTAGTCCATGGGGTCTGCGCAAACTGTGCTCAGTGTCAGGAGTGAATTGAATTGCAAGATACCCAGCTGGTGTCGGAGACTTGGTCCGTGTGGGGAAAAAACCCCGCACATCTGGTGTCTGAAATATTATGGGTGAGATTAAAGGAAAAACAGTGAGTCTTCCCCACACAACGATTTATCATTTTTAGTACCTACCATGTGCCACTGACAGCGTTAGATGCTTCTTTACTCATTATCTAATTTAATTCCCCAACCACACTGCAACATAACTTATTCTTTCCCTTCCAGAAAGGAGAGAATAGCGAGTCAGGAAGATGAAGTAACTTGCTCAAGGTGACCGAGGCAGAAGTTTGATATTAGGAATAACTAACATTTATTGAGTGTCTTTTGTATGTCAGAGACTGTGGTAAACCTTTCATACAGATAATCTCATTTCCTCTTTACCACAACCCTAGGATAGAGATGCCAATATCCGCTCTTTGACATAGGGAAATTTCAGTTTCGAGAGGTTAAGTATTGTGCCCAAGGGCATCTATCTACAACCGATGGGGCCTCACTTACAGACTCAGGTTTGTGTGGGTCTGAAATTCATGCCATTTCTATTATCTATGCCATTGCATCCTTTCAGACCTTCGATGAGGAACCCTTGTCCCTCGTTTTTAAGCCTGAAAGATACTACTCCACGATTCCACAGCATCTGAATTTGAAAAATCTCTATTAACTTATTAAGAGATCTAGCTATTTGATAATGGAATAATACAGCGAGTATCGTTTTTAAAATTTGTATATCATTTCAAGAAACCAATGGAATGGAGGATAACTGTCTAGTAATGAATTAAAAAAAATATCCAGCAATTCTCCGTCAGACTTTTATCATCATCCCATTCATAATTGATTCCAGAGTTGCATGAATCTTTCAAGATAAGTGTCTTATTGATTATCCTGAAAACAAGGGATCGCCTGGCACTGCCCTCCCCTGATTACCGTAAACAGAGATGTTGATCAGAAGAAATGTCATTTTCTTTGGCGTTGGACCCATGGGGCATTCTGATGCGTTGGTGGAGGGAGTAAAGGAGCTGTGATCAAGCAGATCAGTACCAGATCGACAGGTACTTGATCATGGCCATTGTCGTCTTTTGGGGGAGCTGGAGACAATGTCCATTGGTTCACCAACAGTCTTGACCTCTTACATACTTTTGCCCTGCATGACTTCTTCATGGTAAAGATGCGCCGTGGCCCACTGAATGCCAATTCATTTCTGCCTGGAAACATTAAGTCTCCTAAGTGACATCCTTTTTCTCTGTGTTTACTGGCGGTTATGTAAATCACGCAGGCCTTGATCTTGGAAGGGATCAGCGTGTTTACAAGGGACTCTGTGGTTTCTTCGGTAGCTGTCATTAGGTACAACGCTAATACGGCCCTGTGGTTACATTCGGCATTTCATGTCTGCTTCCTGTGTGGTCACGATGGCACCCCTCCTTGGAGCTGACCCTTGCTCGCACTGCTGCTCAGCCTGGCACCCGTGTGGCGAGGGCCAGCCGTGGCAAGGGAAGTGGCGGAGTTTTCCCTGGTGGCTTGATTGCTCCTACCGAAGCCCTTGAAATACTCTCCAGGTGACAGTACCTGCAGACTCACACAGGTTGTGGCATTTAGACAGAAGGAGACCTGACTCATGGTTTTCGGGTACAAATAATGAAGATTCAGGCCAGTGCATTAAATCAGCAGCCTGATTTCCCAAGGCTGCTATTGGCAAAATGCTTAGCTGACATCCTGGGTGATGGGATGGGGCTACTCTGTACCCAGATGAGCCTTGCATTCGGGAAACTCTTGCCCAGCAGCAAAATCTACCCTTTTTTCGACCCTGAAACTTACTTGTGAAGTAGTCTTGTAACTTGCTTGAAGCAGGTCATAAGCAGGAGAGACATTCTCATCACTAGAGTCATGGCATATACAAAGGCCACTTAAAGCACTGATGTTCGCTCATCATTTGTAGAGGGACGTGGAGGTACAGAGGAGGTCGAGGTCGTTCTGTCCGCTGGGCCGTTGTCTAGTGTCCATTCCTGCTGAGGTGTCCTGGATGCCACTTAATGCCTTTACCACCTTATTCATTTAATATCCATTGATTGAGTAGCTGTTGGGTACCAGAGATACTGGGGACAAAGAGATAAATCCAGAATGGTCCCTGTGGAGAAGCACAGGTTTCCTTGTGGTGCTGGTAATGGTGATGATGGTGGTGGAGGAGCAGGAGAAGGAGGAGGAAGAAGAGAACCTTGGCCTTCTCAGGAAGAAATGGCTCCTTCCTCCGTCGTCTCGCATCCGTACTGCTTAGTAGCCATTCTGCAGCGCCTCTTTCTGGGAACATGGGCACCATATCGAGACACTTATTTTCTCTGACCCAGTGGTATTCCAGAGACACAGTAGGATGTAGGTAGATGGATAGATGATAAACACATAGGATGGAATTGGCTCCCGCAGTTGTGGAGGCTGAGAAGTCCCACAGTCTGCCCTCTGCAAGCTGGAGAAACCGAAAAGACTGTGGTGTGGTTTAGTCTGAGTCCAAAAGCCCAAGACCGAGGAGGAGCAGAAGGGTAAGTGTGAAGCTAGAGGCCCGAGAACGAGGAGCTCTGAAGTCTGAGGACAAGAGAAGATGGATGTACCTGCTCAGCGAGAGAGCAAACACCCTCCTTTCTTTGCCTTTTTGCTCTACTGGGCCCCTCAACAAATTGGATTCTCCGGCGCCTCCTCACTAAGGCCTCTGGACCCTGCAAGGAAGCTGCAGCAGAGAGACTGTTGCTTAGCGCAGGTTTCTGGTAATGGCATAAAGATAACCAGTAATTGGATGATAAAGTGCCCCGATTTCGTATAAAAATACAGACTTGCGAGGGTAAAAACGGAGCGTATCGTGTGTGACTCTTCACTTTCTTTTGGTTTCCCTACTTTAACCATTTCACAACCTGCCTGCTGGCTTCTTTTTTCTTTATGTAGAATAAGAAACGTGGGCATTGACCACGAGGCTGCTTGGAAGGTGAGAAAACATGCAAAACTCTAGAGTCAAAGGTCTGCCCAGAAGAAGTTGGTATTTGCTGGAATTTTCCAGAAGGATTTCACTTTGTGTGACATCTCTTACCTACCTGAAGTCTCTGATTATTGGTGAATTCTGTGCTTTTTCTGTGTGTCAGTTACTGTGATAGGTCCTAGGATTGCAGAAGCACAGTGAAATGGGATACCTGCATTTATGAAGAAAAAAGCATATCGAAAAAGCTCGCGATGCCCGGTAGATAGAGGGCACTACGTTGAGAGCTAGTGAAGGGTCCCAGTGTGTTAAATCCTCTTATAAAAGGGAACCTCAGTGTGTTTTACTGGCATGGATGTTAGATCCAGTATGGTGGTTATGGTCAGGAGGGTGGAGGAAACACTCTGATTCCACTATCATCTTTGCTGCTCACTGAAGAATAAATCGGATTGTCCCAGTTGAGGAGGATGGAGGGAGGAGGGCAAAGAGGAGGCTGGATGAAAAGCTCACCGAAGTGCAGCGAAAGCACACAGAAGCCACGTGATAAATCCCCGTACTAGATGCTGAAGAGACAGAGTCTGTGGCATCTGGTGGCTGATTTGGTTAAGTGTCCAACTCTTGATCTCGGCTCAGGCATGATCTCACCATTCGTGAGTTCAAGCACCGCATCGGGCTCTGCAGTGACGTTGCAGAGCCTGCTTGGGATTCTGTCTCTCCTTCTCTCTGACCCTCCCCTACTTGTGCACATGTGCACACGCACGCTCTCTCTCTCTCTCTCTCTCTCTCTCTCAAAATAAATAAACTTAAAAAAGAAGAAACGTGACCAAGTGCTCCTGCAATTTGTATGTTAGGGCAGAGAGAAACGTCTTGTAACTCAGTTGAGTATTGAGAGCTTTTGTCTTAAATGGTGTATATATAAAGGAGCTGCAAGGGGCTCCATGCCAGTTCTGGTGGGTTCCACCTGCCGAACTTGATTTCCAGTAGACCATGGTGTAAGCCTCTAATGGGAGGTGCACCTAAGGTGGTTGCAGAGGAGCAGTTGACTCAAGACCAGCTTCGACAGTCTAGTTGGTGCATTTCACATTCCTAAGGCCGAGTTGCTTCATGCGGGGGATAAAATGGCACCTACTTACATGAGTTGAGACGCTTTGGCCTGTGCGTAGTGGGACATTGAACTGTCAGTGGTTTCAATAGTATTAAAAGGTGTCACACCGCCTAATCTGAAGTGCAAAAGCAGGTGGTCACAGCTGGTGACATGCCATGATCTGGCTTCACTTCCCTCAGATTCTTTATCAGTGGTTTCCTCAGAGTCTCCCTAATATCTTAACATGGCTTCAGCAATTCCAGACCTCATAACCAGAGAGCACAGTGCTGGAGGACAAAAGGTACCTTCTCTTCTTGTGCGTGTCTCTCGGGAACAAGGGAACCTTTCCCCCGGACCCCTCGCCATATTTATCATGACACCTCTTTGGCCAGAACCATATAAAATGCCTATATCTAGACTCTAGTCACTAGTGAAGGCTTTGGACCTGCCCTGACTGGGAGCTTAAGCCCCGGAAGATTTCGTAGCCCACTTGTCGTCATGTGGCAGAGGGGGCTCGGTCATCAAGGGGGAAATGAAGGATGGATGTTGGGTGGATAAGCAAGTATCTGCTACGTGACCTTATGAGGATATGAGAGTTCATCAAAATAAGGCTTGTGAGATACTTAACAAAGTCCATGGCCCGTGGTCACAACTCACCAGAATTTAGCCATCACAGTGACAGTGATTGATAGCAGTAATGGGAAGTGGGCTCAGAGAGATGTCTTGGCCACTGTTGCGAAGTAGTTGATACGGTCACTTTAAGAAAGTCCTCCGCAGCACATAGACCTTTTCTCACCCCCTCCAAGCTTTGCTCTCACTCTTCCCTGACGTCTCTCTCTCTTTCACCTTGAGACCCTATTCCACAGTTCTTATCAAGAGACCAAGGTGGTGGAAGGATACTGAAGTCAACATCATGGAATTGGGGTTTGAATTCAGGGCACCACAGTGTATCATCTCCGTCATCTCAGATGAGTTTATCTCGTTCTCTGAGCCTCGTGTACGAAGGTGAGTCTTTCTGCTCTGAGGAACGCAGACTGAAGTGACCAACTTAAATGCTTCATTGAGTAACTGCTTCCTGAAGTTGGAGGCTGAACCGCTTCTTTCCACCTACAGAGCAGGTCGGGTCATTTACCTAGTGCGGCACTAGTCGGGGAAGTCAGCCACCGCTGCCTCTGTGAACTACCACCACTGCCTCTGGTTTTCTAGAAAACAGTCAGCGACCCCTCACTGTACAAATGTGCTCAAGCGACTATAACCACGAGTGTTTGTAACAATGCGGCTATTGACTTCATATTTCAGTAGATATCCAGATTTATTATCCTCAAGGTAAACATCGATTTTACCTTTGTCTCAGTCAATATTTACCTCTGAGGTCAATACGTGTGGATATTCACCTCAGCTACAGTCAATATCCATTTCGTATTACAAGATATGATATACATATATGAACATAGAGCACACCATGGAACGTGAAAAAGTCTAGAAGACAAGGAAGCTTCTTGAAGAATAGGTGTGTTCTTGTTGTTTGGATTTTGTTTTCATGTGTAACCGTATCACTGTTGAGAGGTCAGATTTGAATTCACCAAATAGAATATATGTATATCGTGTGGATGGCTGGTATTTGGGGAAGGATCGCAGGATATCATATAAACATTCAGGCAGTTGCTCAACGGTATTGCCCTAAATACGGTTTCTTGACAGTTTCTGAGTTAAATGGGAGCCATAAGGGTGTAGGCGTGCAGGCAGATTATAAATGCAGAAAGAATGAAATTATTTACATAGTTGGGACAGGGCATTGTTTCTCCATCCTCTGGATCCTCAGAGACTCTGGTTCCTGAGGCAGGAGCAGGAAGAGGAGGAGGAAGAAGCATCCAAGGAGCAGTCATTGGCTGCCAGCCAGCGCTGGGGAGCCAGGTCAGGAGAAGCATGGCAGGCCCGGATTGGAGCCTAGGCGTGTGAGTCAGGTACTGCATCTGACTGCTGGTCACAAGGGTGGTAAAATCCTGCACGCGAAGGAAGACTGGAAATGAATACTCCAGCACTGGGGTAAGCCACTCCACAACATGGCCAGGCACCCAGCCTCCGCCTCTTTTCTTTGCCAAGCTGCCTCTGTCTTCACGATGACGCCCCGGTCCAAAATGACCAGGAACCCTGAAGGAGAAAAGGTAGAATGGAGACTGCCTCCATGTTGAGGAGCCCTCAGGAAGCCCCAGCAGACACCGCTAGCTTCTCACGATTAGCCACAATTTAGTCACTCGGCGGAACGGACAGCTGCAAAGGGGCGTGGGAAATGCAGCCTTTGGTCCAGGCTCCAGTGTGCCTGGGGAAATGGAGAGGCTATTGAGCCAAGGAAGAGGGGGACATAAACATTTGGGACATGCCGACAGCGTCTGCCACACCAGGCACCATACAGACGGAATGTCTGTTTGTGCCCACCTGGAATCCATATGATAGTATTAAGAGGGGGGGCTTTGAGAGGTGGTTAGGTCGTGGGGGTGAAGCCAAATGAATAGAATTCGTGCCCTTATGAAAGAGACCCCACAGAGCTCCCTGTCGCCTTCTATTACGTGAAGACACAGTGAAAACCAGCAAGAGGGAACCTGGTTCACGGTATGAAGCAGAGGCGGACCCTCACCAGACACCGCATCTGCCGATACCTTGATGTTGGACTTGTCAGCCTCCAGAAGAGTGAGATGAAAGATATTTCTGTGGTTGATCAGCAACCCCAGCTGTGGTATTCTCTTCCACCAGCGCACGTGGACTCAAGGCACGAGGCAACACTGCCTCATCCTACCTTTCTCCCTTGTGCCCTGTCCAGATTCCTTCCCGGATCCCAAGGCTTTATCCTGAGTTCATGTTGTTATAACTGCAGTTGTGTCTGCCCGATATTTCCTTCCCCTCACATTCGAACTACTCGCAGCGCTCTGTCTTCCTTTGGGAAGCTCCCAGCTCACTCTTCCTGGTATAGATGGGGCTGTTGATCTCAAAATAGCCACCATGACCCCCAGTCACAAGGATGGGCACGTGACCCAGACCTGACCAGTCACTGTTGCCCTCTCCTAGCCACCCTTCCTGATTGAGGACTGAGCATACACAAAACCAGGACACTCCCAAGTCCTTTCATGGGCTTTTCTGCTACAGCTGGCAAGGAAGGCTTTTGCATGCCTTCACCCCACACAGCTAACCCAGTGGCCTCACTGCTTGGCAGCAAGTTCCCGGGTCGCACAGGAGGAGGCTGCCTCCTGCAACAACAGCAACAAAAAAGAGGTTTAGAAAGTCCCCAGCATGGGCATTGTTAAGCCTCTCCCCAACATCTCTTTCCCCTGCCTTAATAATGCCTGTACTTGAACTTGTCCTTGGCTTCATCTCTTGGAATCCTTAGGGCCTTTTTAACCCTGTATATGAAGCAAGCCCATGTGCATATGTACAGACATCAGTTCATATCACCCCATGCAGCATTGCCAAGTCAATCGCTGAGATTTCCCTGGACTCCTCTTTTTAGCAATCTTCTGGAGCAGCAGAACGCAAATCAGCTCATGCTTTTGTATTTGCCGGAACAAGATCTGATCTCTCTGCGTCTTCCCTGACTCTTGATACAAAGGGCCAAGGACGGACCCCAACGTTGTCCTGTTGTCTTCTGACTTGTTTATACCTCCTGGAACACAGCTCACCCTTCCCACCCAGACACAGTCCAAAACCGCTAAGAAGAGTTTTCTGAGTTTGCCATGACTCAGCATTCTCAGATATTAACCACGGCACTCCCACCTCCCTTCTAGAAGGGGCTGGTGCAGTTCTGTGTTCTGTAGAATGCAGGAAGGAAGCTCAAACCATCGCACCTAGAACTTAGGACCCGATAAGGTGACTTGGGCCGCACCTGGCTCCTTTTTCCCATTTTACAACTCATAGACCACCTCCAACTTACTTAAGGTTTTATTTATTAAGCAATTGGAAAACTCGACAGCCTCCATCCCTTGGGATGTAAATTAAACCAATTTCATTTTCATAGTTTCTCTGTTTGAAATCCCTCATTGTTTATTTAAATAGTAGCTGATGCATTTTGCAAGTAAAGAACTATAATTAAGGGAACAAGAAAGGCTGGTCTCTCTGGGAGGTGGTGGTTTCCTCTCACAGTAAGCCCATGCTAACCACTGAAGTCGCATTCTTGCTCCCTACAAAGGGAGCTGGCCCAGGGAATCAGAGTTTGGGGAAGAGCACCCTGTTGTTGGGGAAGGGGCTCTGGGCCCCGGCTAGCCGTACTTCATTGACAACAGCTCCTGCGGACGTAGACTGTGAGTCAGGTATCTTACTCCCAGCAGAAGGCCCAGCCATGGTGGGACAAAGGAAGTCACAAAGACAGTACCTACTGGACAGGCTTTCTTTCCTCTTTCCTAAAGCTGGAGCCATGGCCCATTGCTCCTGGCACAAATCCGAGAACCTTCTCTTTCTTCTAATCCCTGCAGGTGGGAGCTGCGTGACTCCCATCTCCCTCCAGCACGTAACGTGCAGTTTTGTTGGGACCGTGCATTGCTCAAGGCCGTTCCACGTCTTCACAACAAACCAACACACTCGTGACTACCAATGGCTACATACAAGGCTGGCCCTCTCCACAGCGGCCCTTGATCCCTTCCCTCTGACCCCATTACCTATCAGAGGTAAATAATGTACTCAAGAGAGAGCAGGCAGGGCTGCCTGCCTCTCGGTCAGCCAGTAACGATGCCTCGATCTGCGAACCGTCCTCAAAATGGCATCGGAATGGCTTCCCAGTAGCTGCTGTCAGAAATCAGACCTCAGTAGAGTAGGAAAGAACCTTTGTGTTCCAAGGAGGTGAAATGTATCCTCAAAGTGAGAAAAGGACTAAATTGTGGAGAATTTGGTTAGTTTTTCATTCTTCTTTCTGTTCATTTTTCTTACCCAATTTTCTGTAATAATATATGACACACACACATATTAGACACAATACGTGGGCTGTATTTTTATTTCTTTAATTTGAAAATGACATAAAGCACGGGTTGGTGTCTGCAGCCTCCCCGTAGGGGTGGGCACTTAGGACTCATCGCCTCCATTTGTTCACTTGTGTCATGCAATCAGCATATTTTGAGATCCTACCTCACCAGGCTCTGTGCCACTCCCAGGGGTGCGGCAGGGGGCGGAGGAGGGGGGCTGTCAAGATGCTGGCCTTTGAAGAACTGAGGGTCTGGTGGGGGAGGTGTGCAGTAATTACAATGTCCTCCAGGTGATGGTGGGGAAGACGTGGGGCCCCATGGGAACCCACAGGAGGACTGGCTAGTTGAGCCTGGGGCGGGCACATTTCAGATGGCTGAGGTGGCTTTCAAGAATGAAGACAAGGGACATGAGGGATGAGCTAAAAAGGAGGAGACCAAGGAACTCCTGGCATGGGCACTCAAGGTGACTGACAGCAGGGCCCACTTGGGGGGTAAGCACGCACTGTGTCATTGGACGCCAGCAGTGAGATTAGGCTGGCAAACAGAAGCGCATGGAGAAACCGTCTTCATTAAGCGAGTGGAGCTAGCACGGTGCATGCCCACCCGTAAAAAGAAAATCATAAAAATCAGCAGGGTTTCAGCCACTCTGATCTTTGTGCTCTGATCCCGACAGTGATGAGGGCCGGCTTTGAGGGGTGGGGATCACACACCTTCCATCGGCCGAGTCTCCAAAGCAGCCCCGCCAAGCTTTTCCCCGTAAGCCTGCAATTGAAGCACTACGCACATCCGAGCTGCGCAGCTGCAATTTAAAGACAAATCCTCTGGGCCCCCCCGCACCCCTTCTTCTTCCAGCCTGACCGCTGCCCTCTCCCTTCATCCTGCATAGAGATTGTGGAGCTGCTTGCAGTCTGGAAGCTACTTTGTGAGAACCGCTCCTGACCTCGGGCTTCGTTTATTCGAATCAGTGCCTGACTTTATAAAGAGAAAACAGCTTAGCAGGCACTCGGTAGAGTAGATTCAACCGTCTCCATGAGCTCTTGTGACATGCGTAGGACTTGTCTCCATTGCTTTCTTTCTCCCTCATATGTCAATTCATCTATCGATCAATTAAACAGATACTTATTAACACCTGCTGAATGCCAGGCACTTACTGATGTATACTTTGGAATCTATTGCTGCTTTGTACACATTGCCGTCATTCCACAGACAACTTTTGCCCACGTGAGGGAGGGCTTTTATCCTGCACCATTTTCAAAGCAATGTCCCTGATTTATCATCAAGCGTTTCCCCCTCCCTCTCCCCCAACGTTGCTTTCTTCTTTCAGAAATGGTGCTGGTGACCTGTTTTAAGAAAGGTTAAAAAGCCAGCACTTAGATTTTTCTGGAAGCCTTTCAATTAACCTCATTAGGTCTACTTTATTTATTTTCTTTCATTGCTCATGCTTTTTTG
This sequence comes from Paguma larvata, assembly GCA_030068075.1. Lineage (NCBI taxonomy): Eukaryota > Metazoa > Chordata > Mammalia > Carnivora > Viverridae > Paguma > Paguma larvata. Next base: position 51,823,247 of record CM057841.1, read on the forward strand.
CCTTCCAGACCCCTAAATTGCGGTGCTATAGGATCTTCTGTAGCGTGACTCAATAGTCAATACGTGTTTAATAGGAATTGCAATATATGAGTTTATAATATATATTTTTCCACGAATATAGTGAATGTTTGCCAAGTCTCCCCCCCTCCTTTTACCTTTTTAAATTCAGAAATTTCTAGCTGTGTTTATTCCTCTCGTCAGCATACTTTATCATATCAAAGCCTTTTCAGACACTGTAAAACTACTGAGTTATGTTTGGGTCATGTTTTGCGGTATGCCCTTTAATACTGTAGCTTTAGAAATGCAATTTTCAGCCTCTGCTTATTAGAATATGATAAAGTATTCCTGGTCTATGTCCAGCTCCACTAATCTCCAGACTGCGCTTCATGAATTAAGCATGAAGATTTTAGTCAATGTGCTTTCAAAGACCAATGTTTAGGGAATCATGGATTTTCTACAAGCTGAGGGAGAAATCTATAATAGGAGGAACTGATTTTCAAACATCATATTCTCAAGAAGAAATGACCAGTTCTGGCCCAGAAACAGAAAATATTTCACTATCAGAATATTCTAGAACCAGTTAAAACCACATTGTGCGGTTTGGTTTGTTAAAGGGACGGTGTTTTAAAATGTGTAAGACCGTCTGTCACGTGGGAGGATTTCAAATGACTGCTTATTTTGGGAACCTCATGTAGATTGGCTTAAAATCGAGAGGGGAATGCAAATTGAATTTATAAGGTGTTATTAACTTCACACCCCACCCCTCCCCCCTGTGCTTCCCCAACCCCTGTGCATGTTGGTTCATTTTGCTCTGAGGCGATTCAGTAAAGAGCCAGAGATCTCTCTCCTGTGCGAGAGATCTCCCTTGGGGGAGAGGCTTTGGGGACCCACGGATGCCTTAACCAGGCTAGCTCTTGAGTGGATAACGTCTAAGAACCCAGAGTGTCTCCTGGCTGGGTGCGTTCCGTGGCCATCGGCAGCAAACATTTTTAAATCACTGTGCTAGATGACGCGTGGGCCACCTCTCTACAAAAATGCAGAAGGCATGGCTGTGCCAGTGACTGGGAAGCACCCCGAAAGGGCACTGGACTACTTTTGTCTGAGTTTGAGCAGCCGCCGAAGTCTTAGCCTCCATGTTTGGTGAGCTCATAGCTGGCGTGGTCACGGTTACCTTCATAATAACAGGTACTTCCAGGGAAGCGTCGGTTCTGGGCCTGACATTGTGCTTAGCCCTTGACGTCGGTAGCTCCCTCAAATCCCTGTTTCTCAATGGGGAAACTGAGGCACAGGGCGTTTCAGTGGCTTGCTTAGGTGGCGTCAGCATGGAGGCCAAGACTTGTTTGGCCCCCTAAATGTAAACCACCACACCCCACTTCGTGGCTACAGAAGCAGGCCCATGTCTTGAATGTGCTGGCCAAGACCCTGGACCTTGGCTGCTTGGTCTCCACTCCACTGGTTGCTGACGGAGGCTCTCCCCGCTCCTCCAATTCTGACATCAAGACAGAAATGTAAATCATCTCCAATTAGGGGGCTGCTGCTTGAACATTTTCCTTTTGAGGAAGACAGGAAAATTCTCGGCTCGTCTGGCTTTATCTGTGAACCTACGGGATCTCTCAGGGGCTTTAAATTAATCAATCAATCCACAGACATTGAACTGAATCTCTACCTTGAGCAGAAAAGTCCGCAAAGTACTTTAAATGGGAAAGAAACCAAAGGGCCGGCTGCCCTGCCCCCAGCCATAGCCCAAGGCTGCCTTCCACGGCTGGGGGATCAGCCTGTCAGTTCAATCACACAGCCCCTGTGACTGGTGTTTTTGACTAAGCTGGCCCCATGGACAGCTCTGGTCGTGTGTAGACTCGGCCTCGGGAGGGGGGAGTACATCCGTCTCTCTTTGAGTCCTTGCCATTTAATCATTACTGACACAGTTTTATGAGAAATACAGCAAAACCCAACCCTGTCAATCACCATTTGCTGCCCAGTCTCAGAGCAGCACCTGCAGAGCGAGGTGTGCAAGGGTGCGTCCCCGAACACCTTAGCGTTCCGAAGCAGAGTGTGCAGGCCAGCGGGGGGAGCAGAAGTGTTGCCCTTAGGTGACCCACAGGTACTGAAAGGAGTATTGATAAGGTGACTCACTCTCTGGGTCTCACAGATGTGTTCTGTCTTCGAAAAGGACACCTGTTCTCTACCTGACAGTGGTTGAACTGTAGCATTTTTAGGACTCACAGGCACTGCGGAGTCCCCTGTGGGTTCATGTGGATAAGAGGAGTAAGCCAGGTGGAGACTCGAATATAAGAGTAACAGTCTTTTTTTTTTTTTTTTTAAGTTTATTTATTTTTGAGAGAGAGAGGAAGGGGGAGAGAGAATCCCAAGCAGGTTCTGCTTGGTCAGCGTGGAGCCTGACATGGGGCTTGATCCCACGACCCTGAGATCATGCCTTGAGCCGACATCAGGAGTCCGATGCTTAACCAGCTGAGCCACCCAGGCGCCCCTAAGAGTCACAACCTTGCACTCTGGCCCTTTGTTGCTGAGATGGTTTTTAAAGAGAAACAGAGGCTTAGGTTTTGGCATGGCGTCTCTCCATTTGTCAGTATTCACAACCAGTTCACTTTTTATAAACCCTGCGTGCACAGGGTAAAAGCCTCTGTGCCTGCAGAATGGAAGCCAGCTGCAGGGTGCCAGTTGTGACTTGCCCTCAGAACCGATCTCCTTGCTTTGTGCTGCTACAGCCCTCTCTGGGTGAAATAGCCAATGGCAGCTCCGAGACTAGACTCTTAAAGATGTGTCAGTAAGCGCTTGTGGCTGAAGAAACCGCCCTGAAATTACAGCAGGACCAGGGGGCGTTAAATACATGAGCCCTGAACACAGACCACCTAGAGAGCGTTCACTTCTCTGAACTGGAGATCTAGAACAGATTCAGAGACTACCATAGGGATGAATTGGGTCTAGAAGCCTCTCCCCAAGGTCTCTGTGAGGAGCCTGCATGCCGGCCCCGTGGCCGTCTCCGTCCTCTCGAGGGCATCTATGGCTTTGAACTTGGGAAGAGGGCATAGCTACCCTTCCTTCCAGAGCCTCTATCATCCATCCGTTACTGCGAGAAGCATTGCCCGCACACAACCTCACTGGGTTCCACAAAGTATCTGGGAAGTGGACATATGAAAACCTTGCTTTTCCTCATGAGGCACCTACCTAGAGCTCCAAGGATCGGACAGCCGGGGTTGGTCGTTTCCCTGCAGAGCAAGGTTGGAGAGGCAAATCCAAGTCGGCTTCTGTCTAGTCTCAAACAGAACTTTGTCCATCACCAATATCCCTTTCTTCTTTTTTTTGCTACTGACTCCATTTTATTCACTCGGAGGAGCCTGGGCCCCACTTTGACTCTTTGGGTTTTGGTAAAAGGTGAGTTGGAAATTCTGCATTCCACAGACAGGTGGAAGCTTACTCGGGGATCATCACCACCAGGTCAGCTCAGCATGTGCCTTCTCAAGGAGAAGGTCAAAGGACAAAAGCGATCAGAGAGGGCTGTCCTGCCCTCCTTGACCAGGGGATCGGAATCCCCCAGCAAAGAGGAGAAAAACCAGGAAGGAGAGAAGAATATATTATTTCCAAGCAATTATCCACACTCTCCCCCCACCTCCGTTTTCCAAATTGTAAGTTCTTTTTATATAAGCACTTTCTGTTAAAGTGGGAGAAATAGCTTTACCCGGGGTGGAAAATATACACTTTCTAATGTAAATCAAGGAGCTATTAATCCCGTAATAAGAACACGGTAGTATATTAATTGATGGAAATTGCGGAGTGGAATATTCATAATCGGCGGCGGTCTTTTCTTTAGAAGGAACAAAGGATGAAGTTAGGGAGACAGTAATGGTATTGTTAGCAGGCTATTTCAATGCTTTTCTCCGCCGAAGAGTAGAGAAAGGTGAAATTTCAACTGGGAATATTAGACTATGCAGATCTCTACCCAGGGGTATTCCGCTGCGCTCACACCGCCGCGCTGTGCTTTGCCTTATCCTATTGTTTTATTAGCGGAATCATTGCGTGTTTCATTTTGCTCTAGTAATAGCACAGTGTCTGTCTAACAATAAATTACAGAGTCAGGCAAACAATGGTTTTGTATTTGGGATTCAATGAAATATCTTATTAAAATGCAGACTTCCTTAGGTCCCTGAAATTAGAGTCTTATTTTAAAATGATTCCATTGGGCTTAATACACTGTTTGGAACTAATCACACTAACAGAAATCACTCTTTTGTCAGAGCGTAGAGGACTCTGGGAGTTACCTGTTTCCTTAGCATGTCTCCATTCATATTTTACCTTCCAGTTCTCTTCCGGGTGGATCTCACTGGTTCCACAGTGGAAGGTGTCGTGCTAATGGCATCACTGTTGTGCCCGCCAAAGACAGAATGAACTCTAAAGACACCATATCCTTCCTGCCATGTTTCTCAGACAGAATTCTGTCCTGAAAGTCACCATGATAGTGACAGTAAGAGTGATAACAATGCATAGTTTTTTAATGACCACTTTCTGCTGGGCGCTGCAAAAAGTGGTTTCCATGGGCTTCTCTTGGAGGATCCTTGTTCAAGCCGATTAGGAACAGAAACCGTCGTTACCTCCATTTCACAGATATGAAGACTGAGGTTTAGAGTGACTGAGTGCTTTCTGCTAAGTCCTGTGGCTTGGTCAGTGCTGGTCCTGGAGCCCGGACCTCTGCTGTCTGGGCTGTAGTATTCTTTGTGTGTCACTGCCGATTGGTCTTAATTTCTTTTCCCATCTCCACGGTTAGAACCTTCCTGTGTTCTTGGATTCATCCAGACCTAATACTCGGCCTCTCCAGCCTCCAGCACGGTTTTGGAGATGGTGGATGGGCTCAAGGCAGAGCAATAAATGCAGTCAAAGGTTTTCTTTTTCCTTTCGTGGTTGCTGTATTATCACGTCCCCTCCAGGACCAGGTTTTGTGCTGTATGTTTTACGTCCGTCATCTTCTCTCCACTATATTATTTGCATTGTACAGGATGAGGCGTCTGAGGTTCAGAGGGTTTTTTTTTTTTTAATGTTTATTTATTTTTGAGGGGGGAGCAGAGGATCCAAGCAGGCTCCGTGCTGTCAGCACAGAGCCCCATGTGGGGCTCGAACTCATGAACTGTGAGATCATGACCTGAGCTGAAGTTCGGATGCTCAGCTGACTGAGCCACCCAGGCACCCCTGAACCTCAGTGTTGTAAGTCACTGCTCAGGCCTCTCTGACCCCAAAGCCTGTCTTCTTCTGAGCCTCACCGGCATCATGGAGATCCCATCTGATGGTCAGGAAATAGTGCCCAGTGAGTGGACCCAGGAAACAGTACATATTAAAACAAACACACACAGGGGCACCTGGGCGGCTCTGGGGTTAACCATCTGACTCGTGGTTTCAGCTCAGGTCATGATCTCCCAGTTGGGGAGATCGAGCCCCACATCAGGCTCTGCACTGACAGCACAGAGCCTGCTTGGGATTCTCTCCCTCCCTGTCTCTCTCTGCCCCTCCCCTGCTCATACTCTGTCACAAAATAAATATTTTTTAAATAAATAAGCAGAACTTTTGAGATGAAGTTGAAAGAGATCACTGACCAAGAACCTCTCTTTGACCGAGCCTCAGTCAGGCTCCTTGATACTCTTTTCCTAATTAGGCCTTGACTTTTGGACTTCCACATCCGTTCTTTGCATGGCCCGATTTTAGCAGGAATCGCCCACCCTCAGTATCTGATCATCTCCCTCACCCCCCACCCTCCCCCAGGTACGATCCGATCACCCCGGCCTGCCTCTAGCCAGAATCCTGTGAGGTCAGTTAGCCAGAATTACCCTACCCACTTAATAATTTTCCATTAACCCTCTCCACCCGACTCCTGAGCTGTGCATTCCTCGCTCTGCCTTGTTGTATTTGGAGCTGAGTCCAGTATCTCTTTCCTGCTACAGAACTCCTCTGTGACTCTCCCTACACCAGGTGAGGCAGTACGCTTGAACCAAGCCTAAGTCTGCCTTACCCTTCTTCAAGAGTGTCATGGATATGTTCTTGAACATCACTTTGTTGGTTCACTGGTTGGACCCATTGGGGTTGGGATGGAGATACTAAGTGACCACTCTGCCCCTCGCTGAGTCTCCATGGACAACCTCAAAAATCAGAACCTGCGTTTGGAGGATACTAACTAACATTCAGCTTCTGCACTTTGGTGGGCCCGACATATTTGCTTCCCATGTGTTCCAGATGTTGGGACACCTGGGGAGGCCCTTCCTTATTTTCTCCCCCCACACCAACACAGTCCTGGTCCTGCCACACCGTGCTTTTATCCCCGCCTCCCCCGCGTCCATAAACATTTTCCTCGCCAGATGTTCATTTATAAATATGGCCCCGCACTTATTCCGTAAATATTCATGGTACTCGTGTGTGCCAAGATGGCCCTGAGATACGGTACAAGGATGAACAGAAGACAATCGTCATCTGTCAGATCCCCAAAGCCCATCTGTGACAAAATTTCCACCAGGCTTTTGAAAGAGAGAAAAATATAGACAAAGTAGTGAATTTTCTCATAAAGCACGTGGAATCTATTTTTTAAACTGTCATTTATTTTAGAATTGTATCTTTCACCCACCCTTTTTTTTTTTTTTAAATGTCGTGTCTTTTCCTTTAATAAAGATGACAGAAAATGGTACTTTTTCCTTTTTTTTTTTTCAAACGGTCTTTCTCTTTGTTGTCTTTGTAAAGCCTTTAACTGGCAAGATGAAGAGTTGAGAAGTTTATGTCAGCAGTTCTCCCCACCCCCACCTTTTTAGTTTTGCTAGAACTTAACTCGAAAAGCCTGGGAATGTCCGATGCATCTGTATCCTCGAAGCTTGCCACTTGATTCCACTTGATACTCCATTGTTCGCCGGTGATTTTTTTAAACATTAGCCCTGTCTCTCCAGCCTTCTGCTTCCCCGGTCTCCCTCAAGGTGTGTCGTGCTCAGGCAGGTTGTAAGTAATCAATACTTGGTGATTTGACTTCTTAGCCCTAAGAAGAAGAAAAAAAAATCCAGGTGCAGAACACAAAGGCCGGGCTCTTGTCAACGGATTCCTCGCTTTTCCATTCTCAGCCGAGGGGAGGCACGGCCACTCCAGACGGCCTTTTTTTTCCCCCTTTCCCTTGGCCCTTGTGAAAAGGGATAGCCAGTTTTCTATTACCGTTATGCTAACCGGCGACTCCAAACTGGGCCTGGAGTTTCAGAATTACCCTCCGCCCGTCCTTTTTTTTTTTTTTTTTTTTTTTAGAGCAACCTCATTAACAACTCCAGATTTTAAATTTTATTATTTAGAGACTCAGCACTGTCCAGAACTACAACCCTGGCCGCTTGCGCTTAGAGGCACGGTGCTGTTCTTCGCCGCGTTTACAAGTGTTTACAGTTGATGCAAATAAGCAGCTATCTTTGCTCTTCATCAAAGAAACAGGCAGAGGTCCTGATGAAACAGGGTAGAGGCCCTCAGTGGTTAAATTGAACTCTCGTTCTGGTGGAGAGTGAGAGTGTGTGTGCATGCGTGTTTCTCTTTTTCCAGTACCCATATTTGATCCCCTAGGTGACATGCAGGTTCATATGCCCCTGAGTGGAGAAGGAAGCTAAAACAATCACATTTCTAATAGACTCGACATCCCAATTGGATGGGCGGCTTTATTTCCTTGCAGTATGGCCATGCTAATGCCTGTTGTCCAAACAGATCCTAGTTAGGAGATACAGTCTGTTAAGACGGGTATTTAATCCACCCCCCCCGAAAATAATCAAGGATATTGTTCACTTTACATTTAGAATTTATGGCTATCAAAGTAATAGTCCACGACCAACCAACATGCGTTCTTGAAGGAAGTCAAAATTTACCGCTGGGCTATTATTCAAATATAACATAATTAACCTTAAAAACAGATGATTCTTTTTAACCAAAACTGGCTTTTCTTGTAGTCTCTTCTTTTTTAATTCAGTACTTTCATTTAATGTAGAGTTTGGTGCATTTAAAATTTAGTGTCAAATTTTTTACCAATTTTTTTTTTTTTTTTTGCTTTTTGCTAAAGGATGACTTTCCCCATAAATGTGAACGTACACCCTGGAGTGTTCCCTGAGACTTTTTGCCGTTTGGAACACTTGAATGCGAGGCCGTTTGTATTTCCCAAGTCAGTTACCAAAAAAGAAAGACAGACAGATGGAAAACCAGGGTGCCGATGCCTTGTTGCGGCCATACCGGGGAATCTCTCGTACCCCTCCTCTGAGCCCGTACTGAACAAAAGCAGCTGCCTTTGCCCTCCCAGCTTAAGAAGGCAAGAAAACGTGCCAGCTTCTGCCGGAGCCAGGTGAAAGGGGACCGTGGAAATTAGTGACTGCGAGGCGAACACGGGACCGGGTCCAGGGGACGTGTGCAGCCTGCGGGGCCATGCAGCGTTGAGAGGGCACTTCTCCAGAATGGCAGGATTTTTTTTTTCCCTTTTTTAAAATAGGGGACGCTGCTGTCGTTCAGAAAGCCCTCGGCTGCTCTGAAAAGAGGCAAAAATCAATAGCCCACTTGTTGAGGCTAAGAATTAGGCTGTGTTGAATGTAACTGAGCACCGGAACACTTGAGTGAGCAGGGCTTGTTGGGAAGAAAAGACAATTGGAAGGATTGTCTTTAAATGCCCACAGCGGTG